>OX374625.1:0-1250000 GCA_947347705.1 Nymphula nitidulata
ACCTAACCTAACCTAACCTAACCTAACCTAACCTAACCTAACCTAACCTAACCTAACCTAACCTAACCTAACCTAACCTAACCTAACCTAACCTAACCTAACCTAACCTAACCTAACCTAACCTAACCTAACCTAACCTAACCTAACCTAACCTAACCTAACCTAACCTCAACCTAACCTAACCTAACCTAACCTAACCTAACCTAACCTAACCTAACCTAACCTAACCTAACCTAACCTAACCTAACCTAACCTAACCTAACCTAACCTAACCTAACCTAACCTAACCTAACCTAACCTAACCTAACCTAACCTAACCTAACCTAACCTAACCTAACCTAACCTAACCTAACCTAACCTAACCTAACCTAACCTAACCTAACCTAACCTAACCTAACCTAACCTAACCTAACCTAACCTAACCTAACCTAACCTAACCTAACCTAACCTAACCTAACCTAACCTAACCTAACCTAACCTAACCTAACCTAACCTAACCTAACCTAACCTAACCTAACCTAACCTAACCTAACCTAACCTAACCTAACCTAACCTAACCTAACCTAACCTAACCTAACCTAACCTAACCTAACCTAACCTAACCTAACCTAACCTAACCTAACCTAACCTAACCTAACCTAACCTAACCTAACCTAACCTAACCTAACCTAACCTAACCTAACCTAACCTAACCTAACCTAACCTAACCTAACCTAACCTAACCTAACCTAACCTAACCTAACCTAACCTAACCTAACCTAACCTAACCTAACCTAACCTAACCTAACCTAACCTAACCTAACCTAACCTAACCTAACCTAACCTAACCTAACCTAACCTAACCTAACCTAACCTAACCTAACCTAACCTAACCTAACCTAACCTAACCTAACCTAACCATAACCTAACCTAACCTAACCTAACCTAACCTAACCTAACCTAACCTAACCTAACCTAACCTAACCTAACCTAACCTAACCTAACCTAACCTAACCTAACCTAACCTAACCTAACCTAACCTAACCTAACCTAACCTAACCTAACCTAACCTAACCTAACCTAACCTAACCTAACCTAACCTAACCTAACCTAACCTAACCTAACCTAACCTAACCTAACCTAACCTAACCTAACCTAACCTAACCTAACCTAACCTAACCTAACCTAACCTAACCTAACCTAACCTAACCTAACCTAACCTAACCTAACCTAACCTAACCTAACCTAACCTAACCTAACCTAACCTAACCTAACCTAACCTAACCTAACCTAACCTAACCTAACCTAACCTAACCTAACCTAACCTAACCTAACCTAACCTAACCTAACCTAACCTAACCTAACCTAACCTAACCTAACCTAACCTAACCTAACCTAACCTAACCTAACCTAACCTAACCTAACCTAACCTAACCTAACCTAACCTAACCTAACCTAACCTAACCTAACCTAACCTAACCTAACCTAACCTAACCTAACCTAACCTAACCTAACCTAACCTAACCTAACCTAACCTAACCTAACCTAACCTAACCTAACCTAACCTAACCTAACCTAACCTAACCTAACCTAACCTAACCTAACCTAACCTAACCTAACCTAACCTAACCTAACCTAACCTAACCTAACCTAACCTAACCTAACCTAACCTAACCTAACCTAACCTAACCTAACCTAACCTAACCTAACCTAACCTAACCTAACCTAACCTAACCTAACCTAACCTAACCTAACCTAACCTAACCTAACCTAACCTAACCTAACCTAACCTAACCTAACCTAACCTAACCTAACCTAACCTAACCTAACCTAACCTAACCTAACCTAACCTAACCTAACCTAACCTAACCTAACCTAACCTAACCTAACCTAACCTAACCTAACCTAACCTAACCTAACCTAACCTAACCTAACCTAACCTAACCTAACCTAACCTAACCTAACCTAACCTAACCTAACCTAACCTAACCTAACCTAACCTAACCTAACCTAACCTAACCTAACCTAACCTAACCTAACCTAACCTAACCTAACCTAACCTAACCTAACCTAACCTAACCTAACCTAACCTAACCTAACCTAACCTAACCTAACCTAACCTAACCTAACCTAACCTAACCTAACCTAACCTAACCTAACCTAACCTAACCTAACCTAACCTAACCTAACCTAACCTAACCTAACCTAACCTAACCTAACCTAACCTAACCTAACCTAACCTAACCTAACCTAACCTAACCTAACCTAACCTAACCTAACCTAACCTAACCTAACCTAACCTAACCTAACCTAACCTAACCTAACCTAACCTAACCTAACCTAACCTAACCTAACCTAACCTAACCTAACCTAACCTAACCTAACCTAACCTAACCTAACCTAACCTAACCTAACCTAACCTAACCTAACCTAACCTAACCTAACCTAACCTAACCTAACCTAACCTAACCTAACCTAACCTAACCTAACCTAACCTAACCTAACCTAACCTAACCTAACCTAACCTAACCTAACCTAACCTAACCTAACCTAACCTAACCTAACCTAACCTAACCTAACCTAACCTAACCTAACCTAACCTAACCTAACCTAACCTAACCTAACCTAACCTAACCTAACCTAACCTAACCTAACCTAACCTAACCTAACCTAACCTAACCTAACCTAACCTAACCTAACCTAACCTAACCTAACCTAACCTAACCTAACCTAACCTAACCTAACCTAACCTAACCTAACCTAACCTAACCTAACCTAACCTAACCTAACCTAACCTAACCTAACCTAACCTAACCTAACCTAACCTAACCTAACCTAACCTAACCTAACCTAACCTAACCTAACCTAACCTAACCTAACCTAACCTAACCTAACCTAACCTAACCTAACCTAACCTAACCTAACCTAACCTAACCTAACCTAACCTAACCTAACCTAACCTAACCTAACCTAACCTAACCTAACCTAACCTAACCTAACCTAACCTAACCTAACCTAACCTAACCTAACCTAACCTAACCTAACCTAACCTAACCTAACCTAACCTAACCTAACCTAACCTAACCTAACCTAACCTAACCTAACCTAACCTAACCTAACCTAACCTAACCTAACCTAACCTAACCTAACCTAACCTAACCTAACCTAACCTAACCTAACCTAACCTAACCTAACCTAACCTAACCTAACCTAACCTAACCTAACCTAACCTAACCTAACCTAACCTAACCTAACCTAACCTAACCTAACCTAACCTAACCTAACCTAACCTAACCTAACCTAACCTAACCTAACCTAACCTAACCTAACCTAACCTAACCTAACCTAACCTAACCTAACCTAACCTAACCTAACCTAACCTAACCTAACCTAACCTAACCTAACCTAACCTAACCTAACCTAACCTAACCTAACCTAACCTAACCTAACCTAACCTAACCTAACCTAACCTAACCTAACCTAACCTAACCTAACCTAACCTAACCTAACCTAACCTAACCTAACCTAACCTAACCTAACCTAACCTAACCTAACCTAACCTAACCTAACCTAACCTAACCTAACCTAACCTAACCTAACCTAACCTAACCTAACCTAACCTAACCTAACCTAACCTAACCTAACCTAACCTAACCTAACCTAACCTAACCTAACCTAACCTAACCTAACCTAACCTAACCTAACCTAACCTAACCTAACCTAACCTAACCTAACCTAACCTAACCTAACCTAACCTAACCTAACCTAACCTAACCTAACCTAACCTAACCTAACCTAACCTAACCTAACCTAACCTAACCTAACCTAACCTAACCTAACCTAACCTAACCTAACCTAACCTAACCTAACCTAACCTAACCTAACCTAACCTAACCTAACCTAACCTAACCTAACCTAACCTAACCTAACCTAACCTAACCTAACCTAACCTAACCTAACCTAACCTAACCTAACCTAACCTAACCTAACCTAACCTAACCTAACCTAACCTAACCTAACCTAACCTAACCTAACCTAACCTAACCTAACCTAACCTAACCTAACCTAACCTAACCTAACCTAACCTAACCTAACCTAACCTAACCTAACCTAACCTAACCTAACCTAACCTAACCTAACCTAACCTAACCTAACCTAACCTAACCTAACCTAACCTAACCTAACCTAACCTAACCTAACCTAACCTAACCTAACCTAACCTAACCTAACCTAACCTAACCTAACCTAACCTAACCTAACCTAACCTAACCTAACCTAACCTAACCTAACCTAACCTAACCTAACCTAACCTAACCTAACCTAACCTAACCTAACCTAACCTAACCTAACCTAACCTAACCTAACCTAACCTAACCTAACCTAACCTAACCTAACCTAACCTAACCTAACCTAACCTAACCTAACCTAACCTAACCTAACCTAACCTAACCTAACCTAACCTAACCTAACCTAACCTAACCTAACCTAACCTAACCTAACCTAACCTAACCTAACCTAACCTAACCTAACCTAACCTAACCTAACCTAACCTAACCTAACCTAACCTAACCTAACCTAACCTAACCTAACCTAACCTAACCTAACCTAACCTAACCTAACCTAACCTAACCTAACCTAACCTAACCTAACCTAACCTAACCTAACCTAACCTAACCTAACCTAACCTAACCTAACCTAACCTAACCTAACCTAACCTAACCTAACCTAACCTAACCTAACCTAACCTAACCTAACCTAACCTAACCTAACCTAACCTAACCTAACCTAACCTAACCTAACCTAACCTAACCTAACCTAACCTAACCTAACCTAACCTAACCTAACCTAACCTAACCTAACCTAACCTAACCTAACCTAACCTAACCTAACCTAACCTAACCTAACCTAACCTAACCTAACCTAACCTAACCTAACCTAACCTAACCTAACCTAACCTAACCTAACCTAACCTAACCTAACCTAACCTAACCTAACCTAACCTAACCTAACCTAACCTAACCTAACCTAACCTAACCTAACCTAACCTAACCTAACCTAACCTAACCTAACCTAACCTAACCTAACCTAACCTAACCTAACCTAACCTAACCTAACCTAACCTAACCTAACCTAACCTAACCTAACCTAACCTAACCTAACCTAACCTAACCTAACCTAACCTAACCTAACCTAACCTAACCTAACCTAACCTAACCTAACCTAACCTAACCTAACCTAACCTAACCTAACCTAACCTAACCTAACCTAACCTAACCTAACCTAACCTAACCTAACCTAACCTAACCTAACCTAACCTAACCTAACCTAACCTAACCTAACCTAACCTAACCTAACCTAACCTAACCTAACCTAACCTAACCTAACCTAACCTAACCTAACCTAACCTAACCTAACCTAACCTAACCTAACCTAACCTAACCTAACCTAACCTAACCTAACCTAACCTAACCTAACCTAACCTAACCTAACCTAACCTAACCTAACCTAACCTAACCTAACCTAACCTAACCTAACCTAACCTAACCTAACCTAACCTAACCTAACCTAACCTAACCTAACCTAACCTAACCTAACCTAACCTAACCTAACCTAACCTAACCTAACCTAACCTAACCTAACCTAACCTAACCTAACCTAACCTAACCTAACCTAACCTAACCTAACCTAACCTAACCTAACCTAACCTAACCTAACCTAACCTAACCTAACCTAACCTAACCTAACCTAACCTAACCTAACCTAACCTAACCTAACCTAACCTAACCTAACCTAACCTAACCTAACCTAACCTAACCTAACCTAACCTAACCTAACCTAACCTAACCTAACCTAACCTAACCTAACCTAACCTAACCTAACCTAACCTAACCTAACCTAACCTAACCTAACCTAACCTAACCTAACCTAACCTAACCTAACCTAACCTAACCTAACCTAACCTAACCTAACCTAACCTAACCTAACCTAACCTAACCTAACCTAACCTAACCTAACCTAACCTAACCTAACCTAACCTAACCTAACCTAACCTAACCTAACCTAACCTAACCTAACCTAACCTAACCTAACCTAACCTAACCTAACCTAACCTAACCTAACCTAACCTAACCTAACCTAACCTAACCTAACCTAACCTAACCTAACCTAACCTAACCTAACCTAACCTAACCTAACCTAACCTAACCTAACCTAACCTAACCTAACCTAACCTAACCTAACCTAACCTAACCTAACCTAACCTAACCTAACCTAACCTAACCTAACCTAACCTAACCTAACCTAACCTAACCTAACCTAACCTAACCTAACCTAACCTAACCTAACCTAACCTAACCTAACCTAACCTAACCTAACCTAACCTAACCTAACCTAACCTAACCTAACCTAACCTAACCTAACCTAACCTAACCTAACCTAACCTAACCTAACCTAACCTAACCTAACCTAACCTAACCTAACCTAACCTAACCTAACCTAACCTAACCTAACCTAACCTAACCTAACCTAACCTAACCTAACCTAACCTAACCTAACCTAACCTAACCTAACCTAACCTAACCTAACCTAACCTAACCTAACCTAACCTAACCTAACCTAACCTAACCTAACCTAACCTAACCTAACCTAACCTAACCTAACCTAACCTAACCTAACCTAACCTAACCTAACCTAACCTAACCTAACCTAACCTAACCTAACCTAACCTAACCTAACCTAACCTAACCTAACCTAACCTAACCTAACCTAACCTAACCTAACCTAACCTAACCTAACCTAACCTAACCTAACCTAACCTAACCTAACCTAACCTAACCTAACCTAACCTAACCTAACAGTCTTTTGTATGGGGGCTGCTGACGAATTTTGTGTCTTTTGCATCGGCGCGGACGCGGATCGGCGCGGGTGCTGATCGGCGCGGATCGGCGCGGGCGCGGATCAGCGCTGGTCAGCGCGGACGCGGATCAGCGCTGATTAGCGCGGACGCGGATCAGCGCGGACGCTGATCGGCGCTGATTGGCGCGGACGCTGATCAGCGCTGATCGGAGATCGCGTTGATGTCTTTTGTATGGGGGCTGCTGAGGGTTGCGCTAGGAGGTGGCGCGTTGATGTCTTTGTTGAGGTATTGACGGCAACGTCAATATTTTTATGGGGAACGTCGGCGCGTTGCTTCTGGGGGTGGTGTTTAGTGGCTAATGTATGGAGCGTGTTGAGCGGGTGCGTCTATTTGGTTAAACTTATTGTCAGGAACACATTTTGGCTTTGTATTCGGATAGTTGTTATTGTTATTCATTGCTAATGTTATTTCTACATTTGTGTGTACAAATAGTATCGTCTAGGGTATTTTATATTATATTATATTTTATATATAGGTTTTGATAAGGCTTAATTGTAAATAGTGACTTTGTGTTTTAGTATAATACTGTGTCATTAAGATTACATTATTAGTCTAAAAACTGAATAGGTATAAATAAATAGATTCATCGCAAAATTTTAGATAATAAGTATAACGATCAAAACACATATGAGCATAACTTCGCGGCGGCGTGGATGGCGGCGCGGATCGGCGCGGGCGCTGATCGGCGCGGATCGGCGCGGGCGCTGATCGGCGCGGATCGGCGCGGGCGCGGATCAGCGCGGGCGCTGATCGGCGCTGATCGGCGCGGGCGCGGATCGGCGCGGACGCTGATCAGCGCTGATCGGCGCGGGCGCGGATCAGCGCTGGTCGGCGCGGACGCGGATCAGCGCGGACGCGGATCAGCGCGGACGCGGATCGGCGCGGACGCGGATCAGCGCGGGCGCGGATCGGCGCTGATCAGCGCGGACGCGGATCAGCGCGGACGCGGATCAGCGCTGATCAGCGCGGACGCGGATCAGCGCGGACGCGGATCGGCGCGGACGCGGATCGGCGCGGACGCGGATCAGCGCGGACGGGGATCAGCGCTGATCAGCGCGGATGCTGATCAGCGCTGATCGGAGATCGCGTTGATGTCTTTTGTATGGGGGCTGCTGAGGATTGCGCTAGGAGGTGGCGCGTTGATGTCTATGTTGAGGTATTGACGGCAACGTCAGTATTTTTATGGTGGACGTCGGCGCGTTGATTCTGGGGTGGTGTTTGGCGGCTAATGTAAGGAGGATGTTGAGCGGGTGCGTCTATTTGGGTAAACTTATAGTCAGGAACACATTTTGGCTTTGTATTCGGATAGTTGTTATTGTTATTCATTGCTAATGTTATTTCTACATTTGTGTGTACAAATAGTATCGCCTACGGTATTTTATATTATATTTTATATTTTCTATATGTTATGATAAGGCTTAATTGTAAATAGCGACTTTGTGTTTTAGAATAATACTGTGTCATTAAGATAATATTATTAGTCTAAGCGAAACTTGTACTGTATAAATATTTAGTTATGGTATGAATAAGTAATTGATGTTAGTATTTATCTTGTATGTATAAAGGTTTAGGCAGTGTAGGCATTGTTACTCTCGAGTATTGTAGAGATAGTTAATTAAGTTAATTGTGTTAGTATTAATATTATATTTTATTGTTTTTGTATTGTATAAATATTTAACTTGTGTCTTAGTATTGTATAATGTCTCTAATTTTACGTTGTATTTTGTTTTATATATAGTATATATATAAGAGTGATTATATGTGTAAGTTTAAGGTCGGTACTGTATCCCATTCGCAAAGCCGGCTGCAAACTTACACATTGGAATCGCTATAGCGTAGCATTTAAAGTATGTAAGTTCACGCTAATTATAGCGTGAACCTTAGGATAAGGAAACCAAACAAACAAACAACATATAACCATTGCGAAACCAAAAAAAAAAAAAAAAAAAAAAAAAAAAAAAAAAAAAAAAAAAAAAAAAAAAAAAAAAAAAAAACCTAACCTAACCTAACCTAACCTAACCTAACCTAACCTAACCTAACCTAACCTAACCTAACCTAACCTAACCTAACCTAACCTAACCTAACCTAACCTAACCTAACCTAACCTAACCTAACCTAACCTAACCTTTTTTTTTTTTTTGTTGCGAAGTGGAATCCGCTTACAGACGATACCCTAAACCGCTGGCTAGGTGGACCAGCGGACCGTCGGCTAGACGTGGGCCTGTGCAGGGGTCGCCCAGCACCTGATCATGGCGGCACTGGGAATACCTGCTAACCCACTCCGGTTTCCCCGTGCCCATAATGGAGACAACCCGGGGTCTGCCGAAGCATTTCACCGAGTCGCCTCCGGGCAGCCCGACCCTAGCACCGACCAGTGCCAGTCCTAGGGCGGGGCACCAGGCCTCACCCCGGGCCGGTCGCGGCCATAGCCGCGTCCAGTCCCGGTGTGAGGCCCACTCAGCCACCCGAAAGCCGGCCTAAGCCGACTCTAGAGTGGCGACAGCGCCAAAGGGGGTTGCCCTGGGGAAACCAAGGGCAACCCAGACGTGACGGGCCTGTGCAATGCATGTGCGAGGAGCCTACCCTCGCACACGCAGGCCACGTCTTAGGTTGGGACAACGCGTGCGGTCCGGGCCGCCCGCCTTCTCCCAACCAACCGTCTGCGCCGGAGGGGAGCGGCCTGAGGATCATCCTCCCGCTCCCTCTCCGCTGCCTCCTTCTGCGAGAGTACAGCCTCGCAGAAGGAGGCGGCAGCCTCCCATATCCTGTCGCTACCGACCATGGCTTGAACCATGGTCGGCAGCGAGAGGTATCCGCCTCCGAGCGCCGCCCTCAGCTCGCGGCGCTCGCGTCGCCAGGCCGGGCACTCGAGTAGCGTGTGCTCGGCCGTGTCGTCGGGAGAGTCGCAGTGGTGACACCTCGGCGACTCCTCCCGACGGGCGATCTGGTGCAGGTACCGACCGAAACAACCATGTCCGGTCAGCATCTGCACCAAGCGGTATGTTAGGCTGCCCTGCCGGCGCCCAACCCACTCCTCCAACACCGGACGGATTGCTTCAACCGTCCGGCGGCCGGCAGCTGGGGTGGCGAGTGCCTCACCCCACTGGCTCAGAGCCTCCCTCTGAGCCAGGGTACGGACCCGTCTTACCTCCTCCAAGACGGGCCGTTCCCCCCGTTCCCTCGCCGCGACCCGATGCCGATGCACCTGGGCCAGAACCAGCGCATCGGCATGCCACGGGGGCGTGCCTGCCAAGACGCAGGCCGCCGTGTGGCTGACCGTGCGATAAGCTCGCACGGCCCGGGCCGCGATGGCCCTCTGCGGACGGTGCAAGAGGGCCTTCACACGGGGGGAGAGGCACTCCGCCCACACCGGAGCTCCGTACAGTGCCATCGACCTTATCACACCTTGATAAAGTCGACGGCACGACGAATTGGGCCCCCCCAAGTTTGGGAGGACCCGCCCGAGCGCGGCTGCAGCGGCGCACAGCCGGGGAGCGAGGAGCCTAAAATGCTCCTCAAACTTCCACCGGGGATCCAGGGTCAGGCCGAGATACTTGATGTGCATCTCGACGGGAACCCGGACCCCCTCAACTCGGGCACGGAGCCCCGGTGGGATCCTGCGCCGTGGGGCGTGGAATCCCATGGCCCTCGTCTTGTCGAGGGCCACTTCCAGCCCCAGGAGGCGGATGCGTCGGACGACTAGAGACGTGCCGACCGACGCACGGTGGACCGCCTCCTCCCAATCGCCATCTCTTGCCACAACTAGAGTGTCGTCCGCAAAACAGACGACATCCATCTGCGGCAAGAGAGAGCCGCGCAGGACCCAGTCGTACCCCAGGTTCCATAGTAGAGGGCCTAGTACGGAACCCTGGGGTACGCCCGCCGCCATTGGCCACGACTGGACGCGTCCGTCCGCGTCCTCGTACAGAACCACCCGACCAAAAAGGTAGTCCTTCACGAGGGCGCGGAGGTAGAGGGGCACTCTGTGGTACTTGAGCGCCTCCTCTATGCACTCGTGGGGGAGACTGTTGAACGCGTTCGCGATGTCCAAAGACACCGCGACCGCAACGTCCCCCCGTGCTGTGGCCGCCTCAGTCCACCGCTTGAGGCGAGCCACCGCGTCCACCGTGGACCGGCCGGTGCGGAAGCCGAACTGGCACTCTGCCAAGTCCGGCCCCGTGCCCTCGATGTGCTCGATGATGCGGGAAGCGAGAATCTTCTCGAAAAACTTCCCGGCCTCATCGAGCAACACCACCGGCCGATATCCCGACGGGGAATCGGCGGGACGGCTCTCCTTCCTGATTAGGCAGAGCCGCCCCACCTTCCACCTGCTGGGGAACCGGCTCGTCGCGATGCATGTATTAAGCACCGCGCGGAACCGGTCCTCCAGGGGGCCCAGGGCTAAAGCCACCACCTTGGCAGGGGCCCCGTCGGGTCCCGGCGCAGTCTTTTTGCGCCGGAGCCGGTCTCTCCCGATGTCAAACTCCAAATCCGACACCGGGGGGCCGGCGGCCCACACCTCCGGGACAGAACCGGAGGTGCACATCCTGGGGGGAACGAAGGGTCCGGGGTCAGGAAAAAGCGACCCCAGCACCCTTCGCACCAGGTCCGGCTCCATACAGGGTATTGGGGGGGCCGCATTGCGGAATTTCCCCCTCACCACCCTGTACGGCCTCCCCCAGGGGTCGTCGTCCAGGAGCGCGATGAACCGCTCCTGGGCTTCGACCTTGGCCCTGCAGATTTCTGCCCGCAGGGCCTTGTGGGCCTCCCTGTACGCCCGGTGCAGGGCCGACTCCTCCTCCGGGGTCGACCCGGCGCGCCTACGGCAGCGGTAGTGGGCGCGCCTCGCCCGCATGCTGGCGGAACGCAGGTTGGCAATCTCCTGCGTCCACCAGTATACCTGCCCCCTTCGGGGGCAAGCCCGCGTCCTCGGCATGGCGGCGCTGCAGACGACCTCCAGGTCATCCGCAAACCGGCCCGCCATGCCGTCGGCATCCCCGGCGATGGAGGGGGGCACATCTGCCCACGCCCTCACCATCGCCGCTTCCTCCGCCACGTCAGGGCGGAGTTTGGCGAGCGCCCACCTTGGAAAAGGGGACGCGCCCGCCGTGGGGCCCAGATGTAGTGGGGCCCCTGGGGATGCCGTGGAGACCTCGTACCGGACGTAGAGATGGTCCGATAGGGACTCCACATTCTCCATCACCCGCCACCCAGAAATCCGGGCCGCGAGCGATGGGGTGGCGAAGGACACATCGACCCTCGATGTGCCCTGCCACCGGACGCAGGTTGGGGTGGTGCCCTGGTTGAGCACCTGAAGCCCCTGGGACAGAACCCAGGACTCCAGGACACCACCGCGGACGTCAGTGGCCGGGGATCCCCATGCGCTGGCCTTCGCATTGAGGTCCCCGGCCAATAGCACCGGGCACGGGGCCGCCCGAAGGAGGACCCGGTCAACCGCAGCCAGGTACGTTTCAAATTCGGCCCGGCTGCGGTTGGGGGAGAAGTAGGTGGACACGATCACTACTCCTCCCCAGCGCACCGCCACATAGCCCGCGCCTCTCTCCAATACAACGAGAGGGGGGGCCGCATTGGTGGGTGGGACCACCACCGCAGCTGTCCCGTCCGTGGCCCCAGCCCAAAAAGGGGACGGGGGAACTCGGTGGGGCTCCGCCACCACCGCAATGTCGATCGCCCACTCCGCCATGACCTGGCACAAAAGGTCCTGCGCCCTGGCGGAGTGGTTGATGTTCCCTTGCAGTATGTTGCCGATGGACCTAACTGGCATTGTTGGTCTCCATCGGCGTTACTGCAGGGGGCGGTGCTGCGTTGGTGGGCGCGGCTCCGGGGTTCACCCTAGGCACCGGAAGCGGGCGCCCTTTGACTGGGGGGGGATTACACCCCCTCCCCGCCATGCGGTGGTTCGAGGGGCGACCTCGGTCAGCACACAGTGTGCACTTCGGCTGCGGCTCGGCACAGGCCGCCGCCACATGGCCCTCGGCACCGCAGCGATAGCAGAGGCCGCTGCGGTCCTTCTGTGATGGGCACCTCTGCTGAGGGTGGCCAAGCTCTTTACAGCGGTGACACCGCATGGGGCGCTGCTCCATGACCTTTATAGTCGCAGCGCTCCAGCCCACAGTGAGCCGGCCACCCTCCGACAACCTTTTGACGGCCTCCACGGGGCACGATGCCCAGGCCGTGCCGACACCACGCGGACCGGGGGACACCGAGGAGACCTTTATTCTCTCGGGGGGGCAATCAGCTTTGGCAGCCAGCGCCACCCGGAGCTCCTCAGCCGTCACCGAGTCGTCTAGACCGACGACTCGGATTTCGGCCATTTTGGTCGGGCGGGAGACCGTGGCCGCTTCGCCCAGGGCTTCCCCCAACCTCGCCGCCAGTGTGTCCGCCTGGGCGACGGTGGTCTCCTTCGGGAGCTCAAATATTCGAGCCCCCGTGATACCCGTTCGGAAGCGAGCTGGCCCTATCCCTATATCGCCCCAGTTGACAGCCGTTTTCGCCTTTGCAAGGGCCTCCTGATAGGTGAGGCCCTGCGCTTCCGCTTCGGGTTTGAGGGCTACCACCACCGCCATGAGTTTGGGCGGCTTGGGGATCCCGCCATTTCGGGCCCTCCTAGCCCTCCTAATTTGTGTTTTGGAGGGCTTTCTCTTGTCCTCCTTGGGAGCCTCCGCCGCTTTGGGGGGCCCTGCCACCACCGCCTTCTTCTTTTTGGAGGGCTTTTTCACCACGGTGCTCCAGCCCTCTTCCTGAGCCAGTGGTGCTTCCGTGGACGGGCCTGCCACCTGGCTATCAGCCCTCGGGACCCCTTTCGGGGCAGCCGGGGCCTGCCTCTGCGCTGTGGCCTTGCCCTTAGCGGGTTTGGGCCCTGACGGCTTGTTTCCCCTCGCCGCCCGCGGAAGGTTTGCAGGCGGGGCGAGGGTGGTTGGCACTTGTGGGCCAGCAGGTGCAGCCTGGGCCTTATTGCCGTCGGCCGCCAAGGGCGGGCGATGGGACTTGGCTGGCAAGAGCCTTCCGTCGACCTCGAGCCCATCGAACCGGGCCGTCACTACGGCCCCTACGTAGTTCATCATTGACTTTTGGAGCCGCTCGATTACGTCGAGGAACTCGCCCCTGCTCAGCGCCCCCACCTAACCTAACCTAACCTAACCTAACCTAACCTAACCTAACCTAACCTAACCTAACCTAACCTAACCTAACCTAACCTAACCTAACCTAACCTAACCTAACCTAACCTAACCTAACCTAACCTAACCTAACCTAACCTAACCTAACCTAACCTAACCTAACCTAACCTAACCCGCTAATGTATAGGGGGTGCTGAGCGCATCTCTCATCTCGCGGATTTGACTTTGTCTTCTGGGTGGAAGTAGGTTTTGATGTTTTGGCAGTGTGTATTGCATGGATTGTAATGTTAAGTTAAGTTTTAGTAATTTAAGGTTGTCACTTATAGTATTATCTCGGTACTACATAGTACTAATATTGCTATTATATTATGTGTATGTTCTATCATGTGTTAGTTTAAGATGCTATTATTATTATTATTATTTTGTTAACAAGGACATTGTGCATTAAATTATATTAGGATAAGGTAGGGCATAGTATTATACTGATTGCATTGATTTTCCTTTGTGTGTGTAAATAGAAAATTTTTATAACAGTAGATAATAATAGTTAACAATTGTTTGTAATGACGGATCATTTAGTTTAGTCTATTCTTATTCTGTTTTATTCTGTTTGTCATTGTTGAAATTGTGAAATTGCAAATTACGTAACTGTGATGACTATTAATACTTTGTAAGTGTCGTGACCGGCAGCGGTGCAGCGGTATCGTGGCAGCGCGGCCGCGGTGGCGCGGCCGGCAGCGGTCGGCAGCGCTGCCGCGGCCGCGCGGGGGGGGGGGGGCGGCAGCGCAGACACGCGTTGATGTCTTTTGATAGGGACGCTGGACACCGCGAACGCAGCGGTCACGCGTTGGTATCTTTTGTATAGATTCACTGTTATACTTTTGTTGATATGTAACATTTATGTATTTGTGATTGTTTGTGTAATTGCTTATGTTTGTACAAGTAGGGAGATAATAGTTAACAATTGTTTGTAACGACGGATCATTTAGTTTAGTCTAATCTTATTCTGTTTTATTCTGTTTGTCATTATTGAAATTGTGAAATTGCAAATTACGTAACTGCGATGACTATTAATACTTTGTAAGTGTCGTGACCGGCAGCGGTGCAGCGGTATCGTGGCAGCGGTCGGCAGCGCTGCCGCGGCCGGCAGCGGTCGGCAGCGCTGCCGCGGTGGCGCGGCCGGCAGCGGTCGGCAGCGCTGCCGCGGCCGGCAGCGGTCGGCAGCGCTGCCGCGGGGGCGCGGCCGGCAGCGGTCGGCAGCGCTGCCGCGGTGGCGCGGCCGGCAGCGGTCGGCAGCGCTGCCGCGGTGGCGCGGTGGCGCGGCCGGCAGCGGTCGGCAGCGCTGCCGCGGCCGGCAGCGGTCGGCAGCGCTGCCACGGGGGCGCGGCCGGCAGCGGTCGGCAGCGCTGCCGCGGTGGCGCGGCCGGCAGCGGTCGGCAGCGCTGCCGCGGTGGCGCGGCCGGCAGCGGTCGGCAGCGGTCGGCAGCGGTCGGCAGCGGTCGGCAGCGGTCGGCAGCGCTGCCGCGGTGGCGCGGCCGGCAGCGGTCGGCAGCGCTGCCGGCAGCGCTGCCGCGGCCGCGCGGGGGGGGGGCGGCAGCGCAGACACGCGTTGATGTCTTTTGATAGGGACGCTGGACACCGCGAACGCAGCGGTCACGCGTTGGTATCTTTTGTATAGATTCACTGTTATACTTTTGTTGATATGTAACATTTACATGTTTGTGATTATTTATGTGTTTGCTTATGTTTGTACAAGTAGGGAGGTCGCAGCCGGTAGCGTATCCCATTTGATGTGATGCGCTGCTGGCTGCGATTCTCATATATATATTATTGTTTATTTATAGTTAGGGTTGTTTGCGTGGGTTAAGGTTTGGCCGGCAGCGTATCCCATTCGCGCTGCCGGCTGAGCTTGCACACGCTACAGCCGATATATGTATAGTTAGGTATATATTTAGTTTATGATAGTGGTGATGGGGTGTGTCGGGCGTGGCTGGGATCGTATCCCATTCGCGTTCTTGGCCAACTGCTCTGGCACACCCAATCACTTTAGCGAGTAAGTGGATAGTCCACAATGTAGTGGACGCTTAGATTTAAGACCCAAGCCAAACCGAAACAACCATTGCGAACAAAAAAAAAAAAAAAAAAAAAAAAAAAAAAAAAAAAAAAAAAAAAAAAAAAAAAAAAAAAAAAAAAAAAAAAAAAAAAAAAAAAAAAAAAACCTAACCTAACCTAACCTAACCTAACCTTTTTTTTTTTTTTTTTTTTTTTTTTTTTTTTTTTTTTACGGAGATGGAATCCTCTTACAGACGATACCCTAAACCACTGGACTATGTTCCAGCGGACCGCCGGCTTAGCGTGGGCCTGTGTGGGGGTCGCCCAGCACCTGATATTGGCGGCACTGGGAATACCCACTAAACCATCTCCGATTTCCCACTATGCCCATGACGAAGATGACCCGGGATCTGCCGAAGCAAGTTCACCAAGCCACCTCCGGGCAGCCCTCCCCAGAAACCAACCGAAGTCAGCCTCCAGGGAGAGCGCCAGGCCCCACTCCAGAGCCGGCCGCAGCCACAGACCGCAGCCGGCACCGGAATGGGGCCCCCGGCACCACCTCAGAACCCGCCGGAGCAGGCTCCGAAGTGGCCTTTAGCGCCCATGGAGGTTGCCCCGAGGAAACGCAGGACAACCCCAGACGTGACGTGACAAGTGCAATGCATGCACGAGGGGCAGCCTTCCCCCCGCACACGCAGCCACGTCTTAGGATAGGGCAACACGGGCAGTCAAAGCCACCCGTCTTGCCCCATCCACCCGTCAGCGCCGGAAGGGATGCCGGAGGTGGCTCCCCACTACAGAGAGCCCCCTCCCGCACCCCCCCCGCGCCCCCTCCCTCCTGCCAGACAGCGTCCGCACACCAGCACAGACGCTTTCCGACAGGAGGGGGGGGGCAGAACATCCCAGACCCTCTTGTTCCCAACTATGGCTCAAACCATAGTTGGTAACGAGAGGGATCCACTACAACTCCGCTCCACTCCCCGTGGGGCGCCACCAACGGCCCGGCTGTGCTTAGGCACCACCGGTTTCCATCGGTGACTCCCCAAGGGAGACGGCAGAGGCCGTAGCCCCGGAGTTCCTCTCCAGTGGGATCGGCCGGCCCTTAACCCTTGGAGGTTTGCAGGCCGGCCCCGCCATCCGGTGCTCAGCCGGAAGGCCCCGATCAGCGCAAACAGAGCACCGTGGTTTCGGCGCCCTGCAGGCTGCTGAAAAGTGGCCCTCGGCTCCACAGCGGTAGCAAAGGCCACTGCGGTCCTTCTCGGACGGGCACAGCTGTTGGGGGTGGCCCACCTCCCGGCACCGATAGCAACGCATGGGGCGCTGCTCCATCACCGTTATCCGAGCTGCGCTCCAACCAACCACCATGCGTCCACCCTCAACCAGCCGCTTCACGGCCTCCGCCGGGCACGAGGCCCAGGCCGTTCCCATGCCGCCAAGACCCGGGGAGATGGCACTGACCCTCACAAGCTGCGTGGCACATCCCGCACGCTCGGCCAGCGCCACCCGAAGCTCCTCGGCCGACACCGAGTCCTCCAAACCCGAGACCCGGACGTCGGCCTTCTTTGTCGGGCGAGTGATGTTGGCCGCCTCCCCCAATACCTCCTCCAACTTCGCCGCTAAGGCGTCCGCCTGGGCCACAGTGGCCTCTTTGGGTAGCTCGAGGATTCGAGCCCCCGTCACCCCCTGGCGGAACCGCGCTGGACCCATCCCGAGCTCCGCCCAATTGACGCGCTGCTTGGCCCTAGCCAGCGCGTCTCTATAGGTGAGGCCCTCCGCCACTGCCTCTGGCTTGAGGGCCATCACCACCGCCAGCGACCGCGGTGGTCTAGGTGGCTTCGGGGCCCGCTTCTTATTATTATGCTTCTTCGCCTTGGGAACGGGGGGCTCCTTAGCGTCCGGCACCGGGGCTGCCTTCTTTTTCTGGGGCTTCTTTGCCACCAGTGTCCAGCCCTCTTCGGCTGCCGCTGCCTCACTGGACGGCCCCGCAACCGTTTCCTTTGACGCCGGGGCCTGCTTTTTCGTGGCTGCCTTCTTCGCGGCAGCCTTCGTCTTGGCCGCCCGCGGTTGGTTCGCTGGCGGTGCCAGGGTAGTCGGCGCACTAGCGCCCGCCTGCCCCTTCTGCGCATCCGTCGCCAACGGGGGACGATGGGACTTGGCGGGCATCAGCCGTCCATCAACTTCCAGCCCCTCGAACCGCGCCCCCACCACAGCTCCGATGTGGTCCATGAGGGCCCGCTGCATGCCCTCCATGGCGCGGGCGAACTCCACGTGGGTCACCGCGTGCTGGTCTTCTTCCAGCGGCCCCACATCCGCCCCAGCTCGCTCCATCCGAGGGACGGCCGTCGCCCCTGGGGGACCCTCAGCTCTCCGTGGACCCGTGTGCTCCGCGACTGCCTCTCTCAAGGCCCTCATCTCCCCCCTCAGGGTGAAAATTTGGGCCTGAAGGCGCGCGTTCTCCTCACGGAGCCGACGCAGCTCTTCCCCGTCCTGACGTCTTGCCAGCTCCTTTACCGCCTCCAGCATGGCCTTGGAGCCGCAGTCAATTTCCCGCATGGTGGTCCCTTTCAAATTCCCGGACTTGCGGGTAGCCCGGTGGATAGCTGCGGCTCCATCCTCCGCTCGTTTTAACAACCCCCTGACGCTGTTAGGGGGAGGGGTTGGCATGTCCCCTTCTTCGAGTTCCCCGCCACTGAGGTCGAGGACCGGGCTAGGTTCAGGGCTGAGCTCCTGTTCGAGTTCGCGCTCCAACTCGTCCAGCTCCGACCCCGAGTCGTGCGGCCCCGCCCTTAACTCCCGAAGGGCCTGGGCGAGCCCCACATTGTGGCTGTAGCCCCTGCCACGGTTGGAGCGCGGCAGCTTTTTTGGTGCCGGCATAACTTCTGCCGCGGGGGGACCGGGACTGTCCACTTCTTCAACGGCTCCACGCCGCCCAGCCGCCGATTCAGCCCTTGTAAGAGGCTTCCGCCGTTTGAGGGACGACCGGTCGACTTCCCTGTCTCTGACGCCACGGCCACGCCCTGTCAGCTTCCTGGCCTTGGTCCCTGCGGTACGACCTTTCACTTTCCCCGCAGAAACGCCGAACTTCAAAGTTACCGAGCTAGACCGAGAGGGCCCTCTGGACGACAACGAGCCAAACTCCAGCTCCGAGGTCGCCGCAGACTCCACCTCCCAGTTCATGATCCGGTCCATGACCGAATCTCTCGGGTCACGCTCCGAGCCACTCACCACACTACCGGTAGCACATTTAACACCCACCGGCCCGGATACCGATGGGCGCCCGCTCTCAACGGGTTCGCATATTGTTGGGCTACGCCCAGAACAGCTGGTGCCCCCCCCAGAAACGATGGGGCAGCCTGCCGCCGGAGCGACAGGGAGGGATTCCCCGGCCGCGGAGCGACCGGAACCCTCCTGGGGTAGTTTGTTTTTTCCGATACTGTTCATTTTTTGTTATTTTGCCGCTTACGGGCGCGGCCACCCACTCCCACACTCATGGAGGGCTTGGGACCGGCGTAACCCCGCCGGCCATTCATCCCATCGGCACCCCCCGAACCTTGGGATTAGGGGATTTTTTTACTGTGGTTTACTCCACTCGGCCCGGGCAAAAGCCCTGTAGGCCCCCGGCCCCGAAGGGTAACGGGTTGCCCGACGGCAGCCAAAGCATACCGCCGCGCCGCGGGCCTTGAAGGCCCGCCAACCACGACCGAAGTCCGCTGGCCCTGTGAAGGGCCCTCCAACAAAACGCGCAGAAAACGCAATGGGCGCAACCGCCCCCACCCAAGTCCGCACAGGCAGAACGCGGGCTAGCAGCCCGCCATCCTCCGACCCAAAGGTCCTCTGGCCCCGACTGGGGCCCCACCAGGGTGATTTTTTAGAGAGGTTTTCTTCCTCACAGCCAGACGCACAGGGCAAGCCCCATACGCCCAGCCCCCGACCCCACATAAATGCAGGGCTACGGGCTTGTGCGACCGTGCAATGCCCGAAGGCAGCCACACCGTGTTGGAGATTAGCCGGCTCCGAACCCATTACCCTACGAGCGGATAATGAGTTCGCAGTCGCCCAGGATGCGCCGTCTGGACACGTTGTGGGACCCGCCGTTTGCACCGGATGACAGAACATCCGCCAAAATGCAACAAGCGGGCCCGACAACGCCCCCAGCACTCTAGGAGGCTCTCCAACATGCACCCCACCTAACCTAACCTAACCTAACCTAACCTAACCTAACCTAACCTAACCTAACCTAACCTAACCTAACCTAACCTAACCTAACCTAACCTAACCTAACCTAACCTAACCTAACCTAACCTAACCTAACCTAACCTAACCTAACCTAACCTAACCTAACCTAACCTAACCTAACCTAACCTAACCTAACCTAACCACAGTCGCTCTCGGGCCGCTCCCGAGACAACACGCATCCAACGCGGCCGGCAGCGGCAGCGCGGCAGCGGCAGCGGCAGCACGGCAGCGGCAGCGCGGCAGCGGCAGCGGCAGCGCGGCAGCGGCAGCGGCAGCGCGGCAGCGGCAGCGCGGACGCAAGTGATAACGCACCCGGCAGCGGCAGCGCGGACGCACTTGGCAGCGCAACCGGCAGCGGCAGCGCGGCCGGCAGCGGCAGCGCGGCAGCGCGGCCGGCAGCGGCAGCGCGGCAGCGGCAGCGCGGCAGCGGCAGCGGCAGCGCGGCAGCGGCAGCGCGGCAGCGGCAGCGCGGCAGCGGCAGCGCGGCAGCGGCAGCGCGGCAGCGGCAGCGCGGCAGCGGCAGCGCGGCAGCGGCAGCGCGGCAGCGGCAGCGCGGCAGCGGCAGCGCGGCAGCGGCAGCGCGGCAGCGGCAGCGCGGACTTTGGTGAATATTTGACTTATCCTTATAGTGAGTGAACACTTCATGCTACGTCTAGTGCATCAGAATCAGGCCTATCAGTGAGTGAACACTGCGTTTTTACAAGCATTATACCATTCCATATCAACATTCCTACAGTGAGTGAACACTTTGATTTATATTTTGAACTTAAGTTTGAACGATAAGCTGGCAATATGCCTATCGCGAGATCGCCCACGCGGCCGCGACAGGCTACAATCACCTCCACGCCGGGCACACCCCAAGCTGATGGTACACGAAGTCTAGCTACGCCAGAGCTGCACATGAGCCCGGAGAGCAGCCCGCTGCTAAACAACACTTTCAGCTTACTCCCAATAGCAAGCTCACTGGAGGTACCAAGCGGCCAACCGATACCCTGTACCAGCACAGCACAAGCTGATGAGCCGGAGAAGAAGCAACAGTCCAAGAAAGCCATCGGCAAAAAGGGTAAGGAGGAGTTTGCTGATGTGCAGGTGTTTTTTAAGATGAGCTCTCAGGACGTGCATAACCTGGACTCATACGCCAAGGTGGTGGAGTACTTGACCTCCCAGATCAAAGTCCGAGCCCAAACCCAGAGCGTAACAAGAGAGAGCAAGGGTTTTATATTTAAGGCGGCAGTAGAACTGCAGAACTGCAGCGAGCGACTCAGCAAGCTGGACCAACTGGCTCAACCGCAACCACCACAGGCCCAGGTGCAGGCGACACGATCAGCCACCAAAGACCTGCTCGATGGCAACCTGAACGGCCTGACAGACATGATCAGAGACACTATTAGGCAGGAGATCAAGTCTGAGATAAAGAAAATAGCGCCCTCCCTAAAAGCTGTGACCAACTCAACGGCTACGTATGCGCAAATTGCCAAATCACATTTTGCCACGGAGCCAACAGGCGACGGCAGCAGGGCCCCAGTTCGCGCGCCGCCACCACCACCATCCCGGCCGGCAATGGTAATTACCCATAAGTCGCCGACGCATACGCGAGAGGACTCCGTTCGCGAACTCCGCAAGGCGGTGAATTTCAGGGAGGCGAAATACGCACCGGCCCGCGTTCAAGCCCTATCTAAGGGGAAAATGCGGGTCGAATTTGAGAGCCGTGACCAAATGGAAGATGCCATGCGGCGAATCAACAGCGATAACAATACTCTGATTGTGGCTGAGGCTGAGAAGAAATTACAGCCAATGTTCATTTTGAAGGGCGTGTCCAAAAGCGTAGACAGGGACGAGCTTGCGGCCATACTCCTGGACCAGAATCCTGAGCTGGAGGCGTTCGATCAGACGCAGCTTAAGCTTAGGTTCGTGAGAAACAACCGAAATGAGAGGCTTTACAATGCGGTCTTCCTAGCCAACCCGGAGGTCTGGAAAGCAGTAGTGAAGAAGCAGAGGATATGCGTGGACTTCCAACTGGTACATGCGGAAGAATTCTCGCCGTTCGTGCAGTGCTTTAGGTGCTGCCAGTTCGGGCACACGAAGAACACGTGCGGTGAGAAGGAGGCCTTCTGCCTCTTTTGCCTAAAGAAGGATCACGAAACTCAAGCCTGCCCACTCAAAGCAAGCAATGGGGCGCCTATATGCGCCAATTGCACCTCACACAATGCCAGATTCAAGGACAATGCAGACACCAAACATCTAGCTACATCCCAGGTTTGCCCAAGATTGCGTGCCATGAAGAATAAAATATTAAGCAAAATAGACTATGGTAACTAACGATAAATTTAAGATTTTACAGTGTAATATAGATAAGTCTAGTGTAGGTCTGCATGAGTTAATTGAATATTTTTATAATAATAAGTATAATTTAGGTTTAATTTCCGAGCCGTACACGGGCACGATTAATGAAGTTAGGGCAATCTCCGGGTTTGATATCTTTCAATTCCCTGCACCCAACAGAAAAGTTAAGGCGTGCATATTGGCTAGACCGGGGATGGGAAAAATATTGGGGCTCTCGCAATTTTCGTCACCTAACCTTAGTGCCGCACTAGTGACGCATGGAAGCAAAAAGTTCATTATTGCATCAATATACATTGAGCCTAACATAGATGAATATAACACGTTAAGTTTGTTAGACAACCTCCTCAGTCAAAATCACAGCTTACCATGTGTCATTGGTGGGGATTTCAATGGTTGGCATCCAATTTGGGGGGGTAATAATGTGGTATCCAATCCCCGAGGCAGAGACGTATATGATATGACGCAAACTCACTCGCTCTTTCTCTGCAACGAGGGCTCTGTGCCCACGTTTGAAGCTGTGTCACACGGTACTACCAGAACCTCTATCATTGACCTCACCTTAGTCTCGGCCAACATGTACGACTCTGTCTCGGACTGGAAGGTCAATTTGGAAGTGTGCAAATCGGTACAGCATAATTGCATTGATTTTAGCATTAATCTTAATACAAACTGCCAAAATACTCAAAAATCAGCTTCCACCTTTAGATACAACACCGAAAAAGCTAATTGGCCGGATTTCAAGGAAAAACTTACAACTAAAATGACCATTTCGAATGTGCTCGACTTTGACTTTGCTCACTCTGGCCCCGAACAGCTGGAAACGCTCCTTCATGAGTTCACCGAGCTTGTTCAGGAAGCCAGTTCTGAATCTTTTCCACGAACAGGTCTAGGAACCAGGGGGGGCAAGACACGGCCACCGTGGTGGTCCCCAAGGCTTGGTGAGCTCAAAAAGGAGCTTATCGCTAAACACCGCGCTATACACACGGCTAAGCGACGTGGAGAGTGTTTGCAATTATTGGTCAGCGAACAACAAAAGCTTAAAAAAGAGTACTCCGAGGAGCTTAAAAATGAATCGTGCAAAAATTTCAGAAAATTTTGCGAATTGCAAACTAAGGAAAACGTATGGTCGCTGACCAATAGACTGCTCAAACAAACGGTGCCGAGACGTCCACATACTACGTTGAAGATAGGCAATAGATTTACCACAACAGGCGATGACACCGCACATGAGATACTGCGACACTTTTACCCTGATGACGGGTGTGACACAGAGGACAGACATCACACCCTCAGAACGGAAATGAACAACATTAGGACAAATTTTACAACCCAGTTTTCAGATGATCTAGAGTTTGACACTAATGAAATAATTAATCACTTAAAATACATGAACCCCAAAAAGGCTCCAGGGTGTGACGGCCTTACGTCGGACATCTGTTTTCAAGCTGCACTATGCTTCCCTCAGTTTATCACCGACGCAATGAACCGCTGCTTACAGCTGGGCTACTATCCTCGGTTGTGGAAGAAGGCGATAGTAAAGGTCATACCTAAACCGGGCAAAGATGACTACACGCAACTGGAAGCCTACAGACCTATTGGGCTAATACCCGTCTTTGGCAAGCTGCTAGAGAAGCTCTTCATCAAAAGAGTCACGTACAAAGCGCAAGGTGATGGCAAGATGAACGACAAACA
Organism: Nymphula nitidulata; assembly: GCA_947347705.1. Classification (NCBI taxonomy): domain Eukaryota; kingdom Metazoa; phylum Arthropoda; class Insecta; order Lepidoptera; family Crambidae; genus Nymphula; species Nymphula nitidulata. Next base: position 24,358 of record OX374625.1, read on the forward strand.
GTTCGGCTTTACCGAGCAAAGGAGCACCACTCAAGCGCTATACAATGCGATCAAAATCATCAAGTCCGCTAAGGCCGCGGGGAAGCTGGCAGTCGCGGTGTCACTGGATATCAAGGCGGCGTTTGATAACGCTTGGTGGCCTGCGCTCATAACTCAATTAAGACACACGGAGTGCCCGGGAAACATCTTAAGGCTCATATTAAGTTACTTAGAGGACAGGACGGTCCAATTGGACTATGCCGGGCACACTGTTTCAAAGGTCATGACCAAGGGCTGCGTCCAGGGCTCTGCCTGCGGGCCGGTCCTGTGGAACATCATTTTGAATGAGCTGTTAGGGAAGGAATTGCCAGAGGGATGCCACTTACAAGCTTTCGCTGACGATGTGCTGCTCATAGCTACTGCAAGTACACTGCGGGAGCTTGAGCTGTCCACCAACTCAGCCTTGGACACCATTTTAAAATGGGGCAATAGTGTTAAACTTAAATTCGGTCATGCTAAAACAAGAGCCATAGCATTTACGCCCACAGCTAGAAAAGTCAAAATTTTAATGGACAATCACGACATATCACTATCTAGTCACTTTAAGATACTCGGTGTAATACTGGACGACCGATTGCTTTTCACTGAGCACGTTAAATACATAGTTAATAAGGCGACCAGAATATTTAACAGATTGTGTGTATTCACCAGACCGACGTGGGGAGCGCATCCCGATAACATAGATGCCATATATCATCAAGTGGTGGAGCCCACCATCACATACGCAGCGGGCATTTGGGGGCATGTTGCCTCCAAAGAGCATATTAAACGGCTACTTATCTCAACACAGCGTGGTTTTGCAATCCGAGCCACCAAGGCTTATCGCACGGTGTCGACCAATGCGGTACTAGCCTTGGCCCAATATATGCCTCTCGACCTTAAGGTACGGGAAATACACACAATCGAGGTTACTAAATTAAATCAGCGAACGGAATACCTCCCTCAGGACGTACCGCTCGAGGTAAAAACACCAGTCTATGAGCTGCTACACCCCGCACAACGACTCTCCATCAGCTATACAACAGCAGAGGACCAGCAAGAGTTGGACGAGCTGTGCGAGCCACACTCCTGCCAGGCGTTCACTGATGGGAGCAAGCAGGAGGACGGCAGCGTAGGTGCTGCCTTTATGTTAGTCATCCCGGAGGAACGCCCCCGCGTAACGACCAAAAAGTTCAAGTTGCACTCTGCCTGTTCAGTTTTTCAGGCAGAGCTGTTTGCTATTCAGCAAGCATGCCTCGCCCTGCGAGCTAAAAATTGTCAGGATGTTATGCTGATTAGCGATTCGCGCTCGGCGCTGGATGCCATATGTCAGAGAGACAACCCTCATCCTATTGTCTCCTCGATACACCGAATAATGAGCGAACTCCCGGCTAGTACCTACATTCGATTCTGCTGGGTGAGAGCCCACGTGGGTATAGCAGGCAACGAGGCAGCGGACTCTGCGGCCAAGAGGGCGTCGCTGCAGCACAAGCCGCCGGACTATGTCCACTTCCCAATCAGCTATGTGAAGGGTAAAGTAAGGGAGGAAAACCTTCGCATCTGGCAGAGCAGGTACAGTGAGGCGGAGCAGGGTGAACACACTAGAAAAGTATTCCCACTACTGACAGACATAATAAAATGCAGGGAAAGCATGCCGCGCACCTTCCAACTCACGCAAGTATTGACTGGACATGGGGCATTCAAGCAGTATCTGCATCGCTTTCACGTCACACCCGACAACACTTGCCCGTGCGACGGCAACATGGTTCAGTCTGTGCAACATCTCTTGCAGGAATGCCCTCGATTTGGCATTGCCAGGCATAACCATATGCAAATATGTAACAATGCTAAAATCTCTTGTCCCTATGATATCAATGAAATCATCAAGAAGAAAGCTTGCCGGGAATCATACGCTACATTCACCACATATATAATAGGACAGCTTAAAGACTTTAACAAGACATGAGAGCATACACGTACACACACACACTTACATACACAATTACACCACTGCACCACATCGCACTTCACAACACAGCCACATCCTCACACATACAAACACACTAACACATAAAATCAACCGGCATATTCCAAACAGACAAACAATCGCACTGTTTTGCTTACAGATAGATATAGGCATAATTTCTTTTAGTTTAATTAGGGTTAATTAGGTATAATCAGGGATAAATGTGTAGTTCAATTCAATTAAATGGCATAAGTAACTTTTATAAATATTGTTAGTAAACTTCGTAATAAATAAGTTGCTAGATATTCTTATACTTTGTTCTCTTCCTCGCTATCATGATGTTACTAATTATATATCTCATTATTGGTTATTCTAAAATAACAGCAGTTATTCCTAGCCAATTATTTCGCGGCATATACATCACTGGTATATAGCAGGGGTAAGAAGCTCTGCCCCATCAGAGCGGGCGAGCCTATTTACGGCATCCACCAATCAGCGGAGGGCTGTCTGGATTGGACAGTACGGCTGAATAGAGGGGAGGGGAGGCGGTCCCATAGCGCGCGGGGGAGAGGGGGACGAATAGGTTTGCGGATGTAGCGTAGGGTACAGCGGGACCAATAGGCGGCGTGCAGCGGCAGCTGCAGCTGTCAAACATTATGTATACATATATATATTATATAATTATTATATATAATCTCATTATAAAACTAAAATAGGTAAACTCAAAAACACGGAAATCGCCGGTTGCGCCAAGGCGCATGATTGCGCTATTGTGTTTTTATAATTATTGTATAGAATAGGTATGTAGGATAATTAAATAATTATGTTAGACATTTGTAAATAACTAAATTTAGTCACTGATTAATGTCAAAGTTAGCATCATAAATAATTACATAATAAGCATGCAACTCCAGCAAACTAACAAATTCGTCTGAGCTCATGTTTGATCGCTAATGTATAGGGGGTGCTGAGCGCATCTCTCATCTCGCGGATTTGACTTTGTCTTCTGGGTGGAAGTAGGTTTTGATGTTTTGGCAGTGTGTATTGCATGGATTGTAATGTTAAGTTAAGTTTTAGTAATTTAAGGTTGTCACTTATAGTATTATCTCGGTACTACATAGTACTAATATTGCTATTATATTATGTGTATGTTCTATCATGTGTTAGTTTAAGATGCTATTATTATTATTATTATTTTGTTAACAAGGACATTGTGCATTAAATTATATTAGGATAAGGTAGGGCATAGTATTATACTGATTGCATTGATTTTCCTTTGTGTGTGTAAATAGAAATTTTTTTATAACAGTAGATAATAATAGTTAACAATTGTTTGTAATGACGGATCATTTAGTTTAGTCTATTCTTATTCTGTTTTATTCTGTTTGTCATTGTTGAAATTGTGAAATTGCAAATTACGTAACTGTGATGACTATTAATACTTTGTAAGTGTCGTGACCGGCAGCGCTGCCGCGGGGGCGCGGCCGGCAGCGCTGCCGCGGTGGCGCGGCCGGCAGCGCTGCCGCGGGGGCGCGGCCGGCAGCGGTCGGCAGCGCTGCCGCGGTGGCGCGGCCGGCAGCGGTCGGCAGCGGTCGGCAGCGCTGCCGCGGTGGCGCGGCCGGCAGCGGTCGGCAGCGCTGCCGCGGCCGGCAGCGGTCGGCAGCGCTGCCGCGGCCGGCAGCGGTCGGCAGCGGTCGGCAGCGCTGCCGCGGTGGCGCGGCCGGCAGCGCTGCCGCGGGGGCGCGGCCGGCAGCGCTGCCGCGGGGGCGCGGCCGGCAGCGGTCGGCAGCGCTGCCGCGGTGGCGCGGCCGGCAGCGGTCGGCAGCGGTCGGCAGCGCTGCCGCGGTGGCGCGGCCGGCAGCGGTCGGCAGCGCTGCCGCGGCCGGCAGCGGTCGGCAGCGCTGCCGCGGCCGGCAGCGGTCGGCAGCGGTCGGCAGCGCTGCCGCGGTGGCGCGGCCGGCAGCGGTCGGCAGCGCTGCCGCGGCCGGCAGCGGTCGGCAGCGGTCGGCAGCGCTGCCGCGGTGGCGCGGCCGGCAGCGGTCGGCAGCGCTGCCGCGGTGGCGCGGCCGGCAGCGGTTGGCAGCGCTGCCGGCAGCGCTGCCGGCAGCGTTGCCGCGGCCGCGGGGGGGGGGGGGGGGCGGCAGCGCAGACACGCGTTGATGTCTTTTGATAGGGACGCTGGACACCGCGAACGCAGCGGTCACGCGTTGGTATCTTTTGTATAGATTCACTGTTATACTTTTGTTGATATGTAACATTTACATGGTTGTGATTATTTATGTGTTTGCTTATGTTTGTACAAGTAGGGAGGTCGCAGCCGGTAGCGTATCCCATTTGATGTGATGCGCTGCTGGCTGCGATTCTCATATATATATTATTGTTTATTTATAGTTAGGGTTGTTTGCGTGTGTTAAGGTTTGGCCGGCAGCGTATCCCATTCGCGCTGCCGGCTGAGCTTGCACACGCTACAGCCGATATATGTATAGTTAGGTATATATTTAGTTTATGATAGTGGTGATGGGGTGTGTCGGGCGTGGCTGGGATCGTATCCCATTCGCGTTCTTGGCCAACTGCTCTGGCACACCCAATCACTTTAGCGAGTAAGTGGATAGTCCACAATGTAGTGGACGCTTAGATTTAAGACCCAAGCCAAACCAAAACAACCATTGTGAACAAAAAAAAAAAAAATAAAAAAAAAAAAAAAAAAAAAAAAAAAAAAAAAAAAAAAAAAAAAAAAAAAAAAAAAAAAAAAAAAAAAAAAAAAAAAAAAAAAAAAAAAAAAAAAAAAAAACCTAACCTAACCTAACCTAACCTAACCTAACCTAACCTAACCTAACCTAACCTAACCTAACCTAACCTAACCTAACCTAACCTAACCTAACCTAACCAACAGTCGCTCTCGGGCCGCCCTCGAGAGCACGCGCGTCCACACGAGCTCCGAGCGCGGACGCGGATCAGCGCGGATCAGCGCGGATGCGGATCAGCGCGGACGCGGATCAGCGCTGACGCGGATCAGCGCGGACGCGGATCAGCGCGGACGCGGATCAGCGCGGACGCGGATCAGCGCGGACGCGGATCAGCGCGGACGCGGATCAGCGCGGACGCGGATCAGCGCGGACGCGGATCAGCGTGGACACTAATCAGCGCTGATCAGCGCTGACGCGGATCAGCGCTGACGCGGATCAGCGCTGACGCGGATCAGCGCGGACGCGGATCAGCGCGGACGCGGATCAGCGCGGACGCGGATCAGCGCGGACGCGGATCAGCGCGGACGCGACGGACTTAGTCTTGGTGATAGAACTATCCTTTCAGTGAGTGAACACTATTATTTAACATTTGTGACTATTAAGTGACTCTTAACAATGCGCGTTGCACGCTCCCCCACGCGGCCTCGACCGCTGATAAGCACCCCATTACCTTCACCGAGCACATCGCAGGCCCAGCCTGAGACTCATATTTTGGTTACTCCGGAGCTTCGTATGACCCCAGAAAATAGCCTCATGAGTAGTAACTTGTTTGGCCTACTCCCCACAGAGGACTTACCACCACCACCACCGTCCCAAATTTCTCTGCCCATACCAGACAGTATGGAAATAAGTGACCAGGCGAAGAGACCCAACGCTAAAAGGGCGGCTGCGAAAAAGGGGAAGGAGGAATTCAGCGACGTCCAGGTCTTCTTTAAAATGAGCGCCCAGGACGTGCACGACGTGAACTCCTACACTAAGGTCGTAGAATATCTGACCATGCAGATACGAATCAGGGCTCAAACGCAGAGTGTCACGCGCGAAAGCAAGGGCTACATATTTAAAGCTGCCGGGGAACTACAGTTATGCAGTCAGCAACTCAGCAGACTAGCGGAACTTGCCAGACTGGAACCACCACCGCCTCGCGACCAACCGCAGGTCAGCAATCCAGCCTCGACACCACCAACCGACGGGAACCTTGTTGACTTGAAGGCCGTAATCAGGGAAACTATCCGGGAAGAGATTAAGGCGGAGATCAAGAAGATAACACCTACACTAAAGGCGGTGACACAACCGAAAGGCACATATGCGCAAGTCACCAGAGTGCAAACAGCCGCGGAAGCCCAACGGGGCCGAGATAGCAGCATCCCAGCCAACGCAGCACCAGCTAGACCCGCCTTGATCATAACTCCTAGCACCAACATCACCACTAGAGAGGGAGCGATCAAGGCACTTAGGACCTCCATCAACTTCAGAGAAGCCAAATACTTTCCCACAAAAGTACAAACACTGTCAAAAGGCAAACTGCGTGTTGAATTTGACAGTGATAACAACATGAAAGACGCTCTCAAGCGAGTTAACTGTTCCACTGAGCTTGCTGCCGAACCTGCCCGCAAATTATTACCACTATTAATATTGAAAGGCATCTCGAAAGACACCAACTCTGAAGAATTAATAGATATCATCAGCGAACAAAACGAAGACCTTAACATCACTAGCAAAGAGGACCTTCAACTTAAACTTAAGCGCAACAACCGCAACCCAAACCTATATAATGCGGTACTACAAGTCTCGGCTGCAATTTGGAGGAAAGCTATCAGCAAAGGAAGAATCAACATCGACTTCCAACGAGTGCACGTGGACAACTTTTCCCCCTTCCTACAATGCCACAAGTGTTGCCAGTTTGGGCACACTTCCAACAGATGCAGCATTAAGGAAGAATTTTGTGTGTACTGTACCAAGAAGGATCATCTGGTGGACTCATGCCCTCTCAAGGAGGCGAAAAGTGCTCCGACTTGTATAAACTGTACTACCCATAATGATAGATTTAAGGCCAGTGTCGACGCTAAACATCTGCCAACTGCCCAAGCGTGCCCTAGACTGCGTGCAATGAGAGATAGGATACTCGGCAGAGTAGATTATGGTTAAGAATTGTGTATATATATATTTGTTATAAGAACTAATTGTAAGTGCGTCATTTAAATTCATATCTCGTGTACATAACTATCTATAAACAACTGTAAATAGAATAAGATTTAGCAATAAGTTTAGTTTGTTATACATATATTACGGGGGGCGCGGTTAGGGCAGCGCGGACGCGGATCGGCGAGGATTAGTGCGGATCGGCGCGGACGCGGATCAGCGCGGACGCTGATCAGCGCTGATCAGCGCGGACGCGGATCAGCGCGGACGCTGATCAGCGCTGATCAGCGCGGACGCGGATCAGCGCGGACGCTGATCAGCGCTGATCGGCGCGGACGCGGATCAGCGCGGACGCTGATCAGCGCTGATCAGCGCTGATCGGAGATCGCGTTGATGTCTTTTACTTTAGAATAGGATCATTATTGTATTGTTTTTGTTATATTACTGTCTGTACGTGTATTGCTCTTGTATTATATTGTGTAGTGGATCAGCGCGGATGCGGATCGGCGCGGACGCTGATCGGCGCTGATCGGCGCGGACGCGGATCAGCGCTGATCAGCGCGGACGCGGATCAGCGCGGATGCTGATCGGCGCTGATCAGCGCTGATCGGAGATCGCGTTGATGTCTTTTAGTTTAGAATAGAATCATTATTGTTTTTGTTGTATTATTGTCTGTACGTGTATTGTTCTTGTATTGTATTATGTAGTTTTTAATATGTGTATAGGGTATAATATTGTTATATATTTTGTTTTTGTTGGGAGTGATTCTGTGTGCGAGATGCGGGCCGACATCGTATCCCATTCGCGTTGTCGATTCTGCTCTTGCGCATGGTTCCACTGATTAATAGATATTTATTTATAGGTGTATAGGGAGGTGTTATTTATAGGTAGGTGCGGTTGAGTGTGTGGAGTGTTGTCAGCTACGTATCCCATTCGCGAGGTTGGCTGCGCTTTCACACATCGCAATCGTTAATATTGTATTTATATTTTATATTTCATTTATGTAAGTGTTAATCACCTCACATCGCGCGGACCAGCGCGGACGCGGATCAGCGCGGACGCGGATCAGCGCGGACGCGGATCAGCGCGGACGCGGATCAGCGCGGACGCGGATCAGCGCGGACGCGGATCAGCGCGGACGCGGATCAGCGCGGACGCGGATCAGCGCGGACGCGGATCAGCGCGGACGCGGATCAGCGCGGACGCTGATCAGCGCTGACGTGGATCAGCGCGGACGCGGATCAGCGCGGACGCGGATCAGCGCGGACTCGGATCAGCGCGGACGCTGATCAGCGCGGATCGGAGATCGCGTTGATGTCTTTTTACTTAGAATAGGATCATTGTTGTATTTTTTGTTGTATTATTGTCTGTATAGATATTTATTATATGTGTATAGGTAGGGTGACTGCATGTGGGGAGCATAAGTCGGTAGCGTATCCCATTCGCGCTGCCGGCTGTGCTCCATCATACTGTGGTCGCTCATATGTATATTTATTTATAGTTAGGGGGTAGATCGCGTGCGTAGAGTGGAAGCCGGCAGCGTATCCCATTCGCGCGGCCGGCTGAGCTCATTACGTTGGGCGATCGGTATTTATTAATGTATATATTTTTATGTAAGTATTTTATAATAGGGTGACGGGTGTGCAGGGCATGGCCGGGATCGTATCCCATTCGCGTTCTCGGCCAAACGCTTTGGCACACCAATCACTTAGTGCTAAGTTTAAGTAGTCCACACTATGTGGGCATTAGATATTAAGTTAAAACCATAGCCATAACCAGAAAACCATGTGAAACAAACAATAAAAAAAAAAAAAAAAAAAAAAAAAAAAAAAAAAAAAAAAAAAAAAAAAAAAAAAAAAAAACCTAACCTAACCTAACCTAACCTAACCTAACCTAACCTAACCTAACCTAACCTAACCTAACCTAACCTAACCTAACCTAACCTAACCTAACCTAACCTAACCTAACCTAACCTAACCTAACCTAACCTAACCTAACCTAACCTAACCTAACCTAACCTAACCTAACCTAACCTAACCTAACCTAACCTAACCTAACCTTTTTTTTTTTTTAAGTCAGAAACCCTTTATGGGTACCCAGGGAGAACGGCGGGGGCTTGCCCCCTGGGTTATGTGGGAGTCACCGGTGTAAAGTGCCGGCATACCCACTAAAACTGACTGTACCCGCTGCCCACATATGTGGGGCGCTACCGAGGAAGCTCGTCGCACACATCTCGGTAGCGCCTTTGTGGCGTTCTATCGAACTCGTCGTTTCGGTGGGAAGTGCCGCGGGTACTTGGCACTTCTCACACCGTCATCGGAGTGTGTTTGTAATGAGTGGCGGAGCCCCCCTCCACCACTCCACACTCCTGGCTAGGGCGGTTGAAGCAGGCGCTCGAAGCGCCGCCTGGCCCGGCCTAGCCTCCTACGGCGGATAGGGTTCGCAAGAGGGTCTGCCTCACGAACCCTTTCCGCGGCCTCTTTCTGTGACACCACCTCCTCACAGAAAGAGGCCACCGCCTGCCATGACGTCTCGCTGCCGACCATCTTATGGACGATGTTCGGCAGGGAGAGGTCCGCACCAATGACAGCGGTAAGGACAGCGCGCTGTGCTGACCACGCCGGACAAACCTCCAGCGTGTGCTGCGCGGTGTCCTCGTCGCAGCCACACTCCAAACAGCGCGGGCTCTCTTCCTTTCCGGCGACCTTGTGAAGGTAGCTGCCGAAACATCCATGTCCGGACAGCACCTGGGTCATCCGGAAAGTGAGCGCGCCGTGCCTTCTGCGGATCCATGTCGCCAAATTTGGCCGGATCGCCTCAACGGTACGAGTGCCGCTAGCTGGGCTCTCCATTCGTCTCCGCCACGCCCGCATTGTTGACATTTGGGCCCTGTCCTTCCAACGCCGGACCATTTCCGGCGGAGGACGCAGACCTTCCTCTCTTACCTCGGCGCTGCGTCTATAAATGACAGCCAGCGCCTTGGCGTCCAAATCCCACGGGGGAGTTCCAGCTAGAGCGCACGCGGCATCACCTGATACTGTACGATAGCCGCGCACGACCTTGATCGCCATTGCGCGCTGAGCCCTGCGCAGCAAGGCGGCATTGCGCGGCGATAAAGTGTCCGCCTAAATCGGCGACCCATATAAGGCCATAGATCTGATAACCCCAGTGTAAAGTTTACGACAGGTTACACTGGGGCCTCCGACGTTAGGGAGTATCCGGCTCAGAGCGGCCGCCGCTCCGACTAGTTTAGGGCTGAGGCGGCGGAAATGCTCGTCAAAACTCCATCTGGAGTCAAGCTCTAGTCCGAGGTATCGCATGTGCGATTTGATTTGAATGCGCACTCCGTCAATTCGGAGATGCGCGCCAGCGGGGGGCCCTCGGCGGGCATCATGGAATAAAACGGCCTCTGTTTTTTCGAGGGCCACTTTAAGACCTAAGCTTTCAATGCGCCCGACAGTGAGTGTGACGCCAACAGTGGCGAGTCGGGCGGCTTCGGTGTAATCGACACCCCTAGCCAGGACCAAGGTGTCATCTGCATAACAGACAACTCCGAGGCCCCGCAACATGGCACCGCGAAGTACCCAATTGTACCCGATGTTCCACAGGAGGGGACCGAGGACAGACCCCTGTGGAACACCGCATACCATTGTCCTCTGTACAAGGGACCCATTACGATCTAGGCACATAATGGGGCGACCTCGTAAATAGTTTCCTATGATCTTTCTGAGATAAGGCGGGACGCGATGGTATCGAAGCGCCTCATCTATGCAGCTATACGGCAGGGTGTTGAACGCATTGGCTATGTCAAGCGATACTGCCATTGCCACCCTGCCGTTGGATACCGCCTCATCTGCAAATTCCTTGACCCTCTTAATGGCGTCAATCGTGGAACGACATTCGCGGAAGCCGAATTGGTTGTTCGCAAGATTGGGGCCAGTCGTATTAAGGTGCCGGACGATGCGGGTGGAAATAATCCGTTCCAAAAGTTTACCCGCTTCGTCCAGCAACACTATTGGCCGGTAAGCCGACGGGATGTTAGCCGGCTTGCCCGGTTTTTGCAACAGCACTAGGCGGCCAGTTTTCCACTTATGGGGGAATCGCCCCGACGACAGACAACGATCGTAAATGTCTCTGAGGCGGTCTTCTAATATAGTGAGTGAGAGCGCCAGAACACGTCCCGGGACGCCATCCGGGCCTGGAGCAGTTTTCTTAGCCCTAAGCTTCCTTATGGCAACGTCCATCTCTCCGTCCGTGACTAGGGGAGGAGGATCTTCCTCGGCAGGTTCACGATCCTGCGAAAACGGGGCCATGACCGGAGCAATGTGTTCCGCTCGATCAGGGAACAAAACTGAAATGACCGACTCGAGTAGCTGAGGATTGAGGGTCTCCGTGGCCGGGGGTCCTTGACCGCACATCTTGTTACGGACTGTGCGGTACGGACGTCCCCACGGATCCGCGTCCAACTCCTCGAGCCACTGTTCCCTTGCAGTTTCTTTAGCCTTAAATATGGCAATTCTGAACGCGTGGAGAGCCTCTTTGTAATCAGCATGAAGCTGGGTTTCAATTTGTGCGTCACGCCCAGTCCGCCTTCTGCGGTACCTGGTGTACGCTCTGCGCCGGACGATGCAGGATCGACGCATGTCAGCCAGGTCTTGCGACCACCAGTAAACCTCCTTTTTAGGCGGACGACGTTGGGTACGGGGCATGGACGCATTACAGATGCGCGTCAAAGACTCCCCAAACGAACAAACTGCCTCGTCAACGTCCAGAATAGGAGAAGCAGATTGGGAGAACCAGTCCTCTAACAACGTGGCTTCCTCAGCAAGTTCTTTATTAAACTTCCCTACCGACCACCGAGGGAACAGCTGCGCTCGATTATGAGTACCGGGCGTGGCGTTGGTATTGCTGGTCCCTGGTGGAGACACGTCGAACGTAATGTAGCGGTGGTCCGACAGTGTCTCCACGTCATCTTCGTGAACCCGCCAGTTGTTCACGTGCGATGCGAGAGCAGGGGTAGCGAACGTCACATCCACTATGGATCCCCCCTGCTGTCGCACGCAGGTGTTGGCCGATCCCCGATTGAGAACTAGAAGGCCCGACATGGCCAACCAGTCTTCTACGACAGATCCACGAGCGTTGGTGGTAGGGGATCCCCACGCCGAAGACTTGGCGTTAAGATCACCTAGCACGACCGTCTTAGGTGTTGCTGCGCGCTCAAAAGCTGCACCGACCTCACCAATGAAAGCCTCGAATTGGGCTAGGACGCGGTTTGGGGAGAAATAACAACCGATCAGAACGATTTCTCCCCATTCCACAACTACAAATCCGTGTCCTCGCTCCTTGATGGTCAGGGGCGGGGACCTTGACGATGCCGACCTAACAATAAGCACCGTCGAGTCGATATCTGCAGCAAAGTTGTTATTGCCAGCCGGATAAAAGTACGGCTCGGCTACTATGGCTAAGTCAATTGACCACTCCGACATGGTTTGCATGAGGATGTCTTGCGCACCGCCGGAGTGGTTCAAATTGCCCTGCAGGAGATGTAAAAATGGTGTGTGGGCCATTAAGGATCCGTATTCATGGCCTCTTCTTGCGCCTGGGCGCGGTCGGCGTTGTTGACGGCTGGGATCCTACCAGCCGTTTTCCGTACTTTGGGGGGAGGTGGAGCTTTGCAACTCTTGCCCCTCATAATGTGGTCAGCTGGCCTCTTTGAGCTAGCGCATAGTGCGCAATGAGGCTCAGCTGTGCACGTCTTTGCCTGATGGTCGGGCTTTCCACACCGGAAGCAAAGTGCGCTACGATCCTCCTTAGCCGGGCAGAGCCGGCGGGTATGGCCTACGTCGAAACAACGGTAACAAGTCATTTGCCGTGGCTCTAGTGCACGAACTCGCGCAGAACTCCAGCCAACAAGCAAACGACCAGCATCCACCAATATTTTAACAGCGCCCACTGGGCACTTTACCGACACAGAGCCGAGGCCGTCAGAGCCGCGACGGATCTCTCCACATGAGACATCACCGTGAGCGCAGCCAGTCTTCTGTGCGACAGCGACAACTATCTCGTCCTTCTCAATAGAGTCGTCAAGTCCAGACACGCGAATCTCTGCACATTTAGTTGGCCGAGAGATGCTTAAGTCTTTCGCCTGAATATCCTCTGACAGGATTCCTCGCAGTTTGTCGGCTAGAATGTCGGCCTTTGCCCTATTTTCGTCAGCCGTCTCCGCCTCAAAGACCTCGAAGATGCGAGCACCTGTAGCGGCCTCCTTAATTTTAAACGGCTGCAGGTCAAGCTCACCTAGATTAAGGGAGGATTTCGCCTTCTTTATAATGTCGGAGTACGAGAGTCCCCTCTTCTCAGCCTCCGGGTTAATTGTGATAACCACCGCAGCAGTGCGGGGCTCACGAAGTCGACGTGGCTTCTTGGGTTTATTGGCCTTTGCCGCCTGTCGCACCGTATTATTGTTTGCAGCTGCAAGCGCAGGTGCTGCAGACTGCGCCTTCTTCTTGTTCTTTGAGTTGGTTACCGTAACCCAGCCCTCAGAATCGGGTTTAGAAGACGAAGCGGTCGGTCTAGGGTTTGCCGTGGAAGGTCCTGGGACAGCCGGAGCATGAGAGGCTGCTTGGACTTTTTGGCTCTTTTTCGTCGGCTTTTTCTTCTTCTTGGCACCGGACGGGTTTGTCGGAGCATCCGAAGATTTTTCCGATGGGGCGTTGCCCTTAGAGGCAGCCTTTGGAACGGTCGTCGACGTGGATGGTAAGTCCACGGGGGGCGGCGATGCCTCCCTTGCCTTGTCTGCGGCCAACGGTGGTCGGTGGCGTTTGGCAGGCAGGAGTCTGCCATCCTTCTCAAGCCCGTCGAATTTCGCGCCTATCATGTTGCTGATCATGTTCATGACTGACCGGCTCCATGTCTCAAAGTACGGCGGGACAGTCGTTTCCGAATCTGCCACCGATGGAGGCGCGCTTCTGTCGCGCCGGTCTCCGGATCCTCTCATTTCGGCGCGCAGCTCCGCGAGCTCCTTGCGCATTTCCGCAACTTCACTTTGTAGCCGCTGGTTGTCGGCCATCAACTTGGCATTCTCAGTGGTTGCTGTGCACTTCAGCATAGATTTAGTGCTGTTGGCAATCGCTTCAGCTGCCTCGCGCAGTGCACGCTGGAATGTTCCCTTCAGGTTGCCGGAGGTGTTAGCGACACGCCTAATAATCTCCAGCTCTTTAGCTACTGCTTCGTTTAATTGCGATGCAAGTGGGCCTTCATCAGCGGATATAAAGCCGTCCGAGGCAAACGAACCGTGCGCAGAATCAGAGCGCAGGCGACGCCTATCCAACTCCATTGCCATGGATTCTTCGGCCTTTAGTCGAAGCTCCTCCTTCTTAGCCTCGTTCAAGAGCCTTTTGGCTTCGGCAAGGCCAGCGAATTCGCCGGTGGTAATAGGGCGGCCTCTGCCGCGCGTCGCAACTTTTGGCGTCTTTGTGGATACGCTAGAAGCGTCGTCCGAGTCAGACTGACTATCTCTACACTTCTCCCTAGTGTCACGTGGACGCTTGCGCGGCCCGACACGGGATCCGACCGTCTCCGTGCTAGAAACGGATTCGGCCTCCGACATTGGCTCATCTGAGAAGACGGCGTCCTCGATATCTTTAGACACCTCTGCAACTACAGGCGCCTTTTCCTTCAAAAATTTGCTCCTTAATGAGCGACTCTCACTGCGCATAATGCTCTCATCATAACTTAATCTAATTGGTTTGGTTTTATTTTTATTGAACTCCATATTAGTCCCACGAGAATGGGGGAAATAAAGGTCCACCCGGGCGGTGCCCCCTGCACCCGGGTAACCCTGATACTCCAGGAGGTCGGGCGGTCTCCTGGAGGGGATCGCTAGCTGGCGGACTCTACCCGGCCCGCCACCCGAAGGCCCCCCGTAGCCACGGATCTCAACTACGGGGAATTGGGGTTTTTTAGTGAGGTTGGCTCCTCGCAGGGCCAGCCGATTAAGGCAAGCCCCCCCGGTACCGTGTGTGCCGATAGACATGACACCAGACACACACACGGGATAACGGGTTGCCCGACGGGAGGCCGAAACCCACCCAGCGACCGCAAAACCACGGCCGCCAGACCCGCCGCGCCGCGAACCTTGAAGGTCCGCCGTGCCACGCCACCCGAAGGCGGCCGCTGAGCCAGCCAATAAAGACAAGCTCCATCGGGACCGGCCAGTTAAGGCAGGTCCCAAGAGCCGACGCAAAAGGAGCGTTGGAGCGCCCCACGCCGAAAACGAACGCTGAACGTTCCGCGGGCCTTGAAGGCCCGCCATACACCGACCGAAGTCCACTGGTCCTGAAAAGGACCTTTCCAACAAAGGCGCGACTGCGCCACGAGCAAAAGCTCCCGACACCGTCCGCATGAAGCGGACCGCAGCCTTGAAGGCCGCCATACCACGAGCCGAAGCTCCACTGGCCCCCCAAGGGGGCCCCCCGAGGGTGATTTTTTATAGAGGTTTTCTTCCTCACAGCCAGACGCACAGGGCAAGCCCCGTACGCCCAGCCCCCGACCCCACATAAATGCAGGGCTACGGGTTTGTGCGGCCGTGCAATGCCCGAAGGCAGCCGCACTGTGTTGGAGATTGGCCGGCTGCGAACCCATTACCCTACGAGCGGATAATGAATTCGCAGTCGCCCAGGATGCGCCGTCTGGACACGTTGTGGGACCACCGTTTGCACCGGATGACAGAACATCAAATGCAACAAGCGATCCCGACAACGCGCCCAGCACACTAGGAGGCTCCCCAACATGCACCCCAACCTAACCTAACCTTTTTTTTTTTTTTTTTTTTTTTTTTTTAAGTCAGAAACCCTTTATGGGTACCCAGGGAGAACGGCGGGGGCTTGCCCCCTGGGTTATGTGGGAGTCACCGGTGTAAAGTGCCGGCATACCCACTAAAACTGACTGTACCCGCTGCCCACATATGTGGGGCGCTACCGAGGAAGCTCATCGCACACATCTCGGTAGCGCCTTTGTGGCGTTCTATCGAACTCGTCGTTTCGGTGGGAAGTGCCGCGGGTACTTGGCACTTCTCACACCGTCATCGGAGTGTGTTTGTAATGAGTGGCGGAGCCCCCCTCCACCACTCCACACTCCTGGCTAGGGCGGTTGAAGCAGGCGCTCGAAGCGCCGCCTGGCCCGGCCTAGCCTCCTACGGCGGATAGGGTTCGCAAGAGGGTCTGCCTCACGAACCCTTTCCGCGGCCTCTTTCTGTGACACCACCTCCTCACAGAAAGAGGCCACCGCCTGCCATGACGTCTCGCTGCCGACCATCTTATGGACGATGTTCGGCAGGGAGAGGTCCGCACCAATGACAGCGGTAAGGACAGCGCGCTGTGCTGACCACGCCGGACAAACCTCCAGCGTGTGCTGCGCGGTGTCCTCGTCGCAGCCACACTCCAAACAGCGCGGGCTCTCTTCCTTTCCGGCGACCTTGTGAAGGTAGCTGCCGAAACATCCATGTCCGGACAGCACCTGGGTCATCCGGAAAGTGAGCGCGCCGTGCCTTCTGCGGATCCATGTCGCCAAATTTGGCCGGATCGCCTCAACGGTACGAGTGCCGCTAGCTGGGCTCTCCATTCGTCTCCGCCACGCCCGCATTGTTGACATTTGGGCCCTGTCCTTCCAACGCCGGACCATTTCCGGCGGAGGACGCAGACCTTCCTCTCTTACCTCGGCGCTGCGTCTATAAATGACAGCCAGCGCCTTGGCGTCCAAATCCCACGGGGGAGTTCCAGCTAGCGCGCACGCGGCATCACCTGATACTGTACGATAGCCGCGCACGACCTTGATCGCCATTGCGCGCTGAGCCCTGCGCAGCAAGGCGGCATTGCGCGGCGATAAAGTGTCCGCCCAAATCGGCGACCCATATAAGGCCATAGATCTGATAACCCCAGTGTAAAGTTTACGACAGGTTACACTGGGGCCTCCGACGTTAGGGAGTATCCGGCTCAGAGCGGCCGCCGCTCCGACTAGTTTAGGGCTGAGGCGGCGGAAATGCTCGTCAAAACTCCATCTGGAGTCAAGCTCTAGTCCGAGGTATCGCATGTGCGATTTGATTTGAATGCGCACTCCGTTAATTCGGAGATGCGCGCCAGCGGGGGGCCCTCGGCGGGCACCATGGAATAAAACGGCCTCTGTTTTTTCGAGGGCCACTTTAAGACCTAAGCTTTCAATGCGCCCGACAGTGAGTGTGACGCCAACAGTGGCGAGTCGGGCGGCTTCGGTGTAATCGACACCCCTAGCCAGGACCAAGGTGTCATCTGCATAACAGACAACTCCGAGGCCCCGCAACATGGCACCGCGAAGTACCCAATTGTACCCGATGTTCCACAGGAGGGGACCGAGGACAGACCCCTGTGGAACACCGCATACCATTGTCCTCTGTACAAGGGACCCATTACGATCTAGGCACATAATGGGGCGACCTCGTAAATAGTTTCCTATGATCTTTCTGAGATAAGGCGGGACGCGATGGTATCGAAGCGCCTCATCTATGCAGCTATACGGCAGGGTGTTGAACGCATTGGCTATGTCAAGCGATACTGCCATTGCCACCCTGCCGTTGGATACCGCCTCATCTGCAAATTCCTTGACCCTCTTAATGGCGTCAATCGTGGAACGACATTCGCGGAAGCCGAATTGGTTGTTCGCAAGATTGGGGCCAGTCGTATTAAGGTGCCGGACGATGCGGGTGGAAATAATCCGTTCCAAAAGTTTACCCGCTTCGTCCAGCAACACTATTGGCCGGTAAGCCGACGGGATGTTAGCCGGCTTGCCCGGTTTTTGCAACAGCACTAGGCGGCCAGTTTTCCACTTATGGGGGAATCGCCCCGACGACAGACAAAGATCGTAAATGCCTCTCAGGCGGTCTTCTAATATAGTGAGTGAGAGCGCCAGAACACGTCCCGGGACGCCATCCGGGCCTGGAGCAGTTTTCTTAGCCCTAAGCTTCCTTATGGCAACGTCCATCTCTCCGTCCGTGACTAGGGGAGGAGGATCTTCCTCGGCAGGTTCACGATCCTGCGAAAACGGGGCCATGACCGGAGCAATGTGTTCCGCTCGATCAGGGAACAAAACTGAAATGACCGACTCGAGTAGCTGAGGATTGAGGGTCTCCGTGGCCGGGGGTCCTTGACCGCACATCTTGTTACGGACTGTGCGGTACGGACGTCCCCACGGATCCGCGTCCAACTCCTCGAGCCACTGTTCCCTTGCAGTTTCTTTAGCCTTAAATATGGCAATTCTGAACGCGTGGAGAGCCTCTTTGTAATCAGCATGAAGCTGGGTTTCAATTTGTGCGTCACGCCCAGTACGCCTTCTGCGGTACCTGGTGTACGCTCTGCGCCGGACGATGCAGGATCGACGCATGTCAGCCAGGTCTTGCGACCACCAGTAAACCTCCTTTTTAGGCGGACGACGTTGGGTACGGGGCATGGACGCATTACAGATGCGCGTCAAAGACTCCCCAAACGAACAAACTGCCTCGTCAACGTCCAGAATAGGAGAAGCAGATTGGGAGAACCAGTCCTCTAACAACGTGGCTTCCTCAGCAAGTTCTTTATTAAACTTCCCTACCGACCACCGAGGGAACAGCTGCGCTCGATTATGAGTACCGGGCGTGGCGTTGGTATTGCTGGTCCCTGGTGGAGACACGTCGAACGTAATGTAGCGGTGGTCCGACAGTGTCTCCACGTCATCTTCGTGAACCCGCCAGTTGTTCACGTGCGATGCGAGAGCAGGGGTAGCGAACGTCACATCCACTATGGATCCCCCCTGCTGTCGCACGCAGGTGTTGGCCGATCCCCGATTGAGAACTAGAAGGCCCGACATGGCCAACCAGTCTTCTACGACAGATCCACGACCGTTGGTGGTAGGGGATCCCCACGCCGAAGACTTGGCGTTAAGATCACCTAGCACGACCGTCTTAGGTGTTGCTGCGCGCTCAAAAGCTGCACCGACCTCACCAATGAAAGCCTCGAATTGGGCTAGGACGCGGTTTGGGGAGAAATAACAACCGATCAGAACGATTTCTCCCCATTCCACAACTACAAATCCGTGTCCTCGCTCCTTGATGGTCAGGGGCGGGGACCTTGACGATGCCGACCTAACAATAAGCACCGTCGAGTCGATATCTGCAGCAAAGTTGTTATTGCCAGCCGGATAAAAGTACGGCTCGGCTACTATGGCTAAGTCAATTGACCACTCCGACATGGTTTGCATGAGGATGTCTTGCGCACCGCCGGAGTGGTTCAAATTGCCCTGCAGGAGATGTAAAAATGGTGTGTGGGCCATTAAGGATCCGTATTCATGGCCTCTTCTTGCGCCTGGGCGCGGTCGGCGTTGTTGACGGCTGGGATCCTACCAGCCGTTTTCCGTACTTTGGGGGGAGGTGGAGCTTTGCAACTCTTGCCCCTCATAATGTGGTCAGCTGGCCTCTTTGAGCTAGCGCATAGTGCGCAATGAGGCTCAGCTGTGCACGTCTTTGCCTGATGGTCGGGCTTTCCACACCGGAAGCAAAGTGCGCTACGATCCTCCTTAGCCGGGCAGAGCCGGCGGGTATGGCCTACGTCGAAACAACGGTAACAAGTCATTTGCCGTGGCTCTAGTGCACGAACTCGCGCAGAACTCCAGCCAACAAGCAAACGACCAGCATCCACCAATATTTTAACAGCGCCCACTGGGCACTTTACCGACACAGAGCCGAGGCCGTCAGAGCCGCGACGGATCTCTCCACATGAGACATCACCGTGAGCGCAGCCAGTCTTCTGTGCGACAGCGACAACTATCTCGTCCTTCTCAATAGAGTCGTCAAGTCCAGACACGCGAATCTCTGCACATTTAGTTGGCCGAGAGATGCTTAAGTCTTTCGCCTGAATATCCTCTGACAGGATTCCTCGCAGTTTGTCGGCTAGAATGTCGGCCTTTGCCCTATTTTCGTCAGCCGTCTCCGCCTCAAAGACCTCGAAGATGCGGGCACCTGTAGCGGCCTCCTTAATTTTAAACGGCTGCAGGTCAAGCTCACCTAGATTAAGGGAGGATTTCGCCTTCTTTATAATGTCGGAGTACGAGAGTCCCCTCTTCTCAGCCTCCGGGTTAATTGTGATAACCACCGCAGCAGTGCGGGGCTCACGAAGTCGACGTGGCTTCTTGGGTTTATTGGCCTTTGCCGCCTGTCGCACCGTATTATTGTTTGCAGCTGCAAGCGCAGGTGCTGCAGACTGCGCCTTCTTCTTGTTCTTTGAGTTGGTTACCGTAACCCAGCCCTCAGAATCGGGTTTAGAAGACGAAGCGGTCGGTCTAGGGTTTGCCGTGGAAGGTCCTGGGACAGCCGGAGCATGAGAGGCTGCTTGGACTTTTTGGCTCTTTTTCGTCGGCTTTTTCTTCTTCTTGGCACCGGACGGGTTTGTCGGAGCATCCGAAGATTTTTCCGATGGGGCGTTGCCCTTAGAGGCAGCCTTTGGAACGGTCGTCGACGTGGATGGTAAGTCCACGGGGGGCGGCGATGCCTCCCTTGCCTTGTCTGCGGCCAACGGTGGTCGGTGGCGTTTGGCAGGCAGGAGTCTGCCATCCTTCTCAAGCCCGTCGAATTTCGCGCCTATCATGTTGCTGATCATGTTCATGACTGACCGGCTCCATGTCTCAAAGTACGGCGGGACAGTCGTTTCCGAATCTGCCACCGATGGAGGCGCGCTTCTGTCGCGCCGGTCTCCGGATCCTCTCATTTCGGCGCGCAGCTCCGCGAGCTCCTTGCGCATTTCCGCAACTTCACTTTGTAGCCGCTGGTTGTCGGCCATCAACTTGGCATTCTCAGTGGTTGCTGTGCACTTCAGCATAGATTTAGTGCTGTTGGCAATCGCTTCAGCTGCCTCGCGCAGTGCACGCTGGAATGTTCCCTTCAGGTTGCCGGAGGTGTTAGCGACACGCCTAATAATCTCCAGCTCTTTAGCTACTGCTTCGTTTAATTGCGATGCAAGTGGGCCTTCATCAGCGGATATAAAGCCGTCCGAGGCAAACGAACCGTGCGCAGAATCAGAGCGCAGGCGACGCCTATCCAACTCCATTGCCATGGATTCTTCGGCCTTTAGTCGAAGCTCCTCCTTCTTAGCCTCGTTCAAGAGCCTTTTGGCTTCGGCAAGGCCAGCGAATTCGCCGGTGGTAATAGGGCGGCCTCTGCCGCGCGGCGCAACTTTTGGCGTCTTTGTGGATACGCTAGAAGCGTCGTCCGAGTCAGACTGACTATCTCTACACTTCTCCCTAGTGTCACGTGGACGCTTGCGCGGCCCGACACGGGATCCGACCGTCTCCGTGCTAGAAACGGATTCGGCCTCCGACATTGGCTCATCTGAGAAGACGGCGTCCTCGATATCTTTAGACACCTCTGCAACTACAGGCGCCTTTTCCTTCAAAAATTTGCTCCTTAATGAGCGACTCTCACTGCGCATAATGCTCTCATCATAACTTAATCTAATTGGTTTGGTTTTATTTTTATTGAACTCCATATTAGTCCCACGAGAATGGGGGAAATAAAGGTCCACCCGGGCGGTGCCCCCTGCACCCGGGTAACCCTGATACTCCAGGAGGTCGGGCGGTCTCCTGGAGGGGATCGCTAGCTGGCGGACTCTACCCGGCCCGCCACCCGAAGGCCCCCCGTAGCCACGGATCTCAACTACGGGGAATTGGGGTTTTTTAGTGAGGTTGGCTCCTCGCAGGGCCAGCCGATTAAGGCAAGCCCCCCCGGTCCCGTGTGTGCCGATAGACATGACACCAGACACACACACGGGATAACGGGTTGCCCGACGGGAGGCCGAAACCCACCCAGCGACCGCAAAACCACGGCCGCCAGACCCGCCGCGCCGCGAACCTTGAAGGTCCGCCGTGCCACGCCACCCGAAGGCGGCCGCTGAGCCAGCCAATAAAGACAAGCTCCATCGGGACCGGCCAGTTAAGGCAGGTCCCAAGAGCCGACGCAAAAGGAGCGTTGGAGCGCCCCACGCCGAAAACGAACGCTGAACGTTCCGCGGGCCTTGAAGGCCCGCCATACACCGACCGAAGTCCACTGGTCCTGAAAAGGACCTTTCCAACAAAGGCGCGACTGCGCCACGAGCAAAAGCTCCCGACACCGTCCGCATGAAGCGGACCGCGGCCTTGAAGGCCGCCATACCACGAGCCGAAGCTCCACTGGCCCCCCAAGGGGGCCCCCCCGAGGGTGATTTTTTATAGAGGTTTTCTTCCTCACAGCCAGACGCACAGGGCAAGCCCCGTACGCCCAGCCCCCGACCCCACATAAATGCAGGGCTACGGGTTTGTGCGGCCGTGCAATGCCCGAAGGCAGCCGCACTGTGTTGGAGATTGGCCGGCTGCGAACCCATTACCCTACGAGCGGATAATGAATTCGCAGTCGCCCAGGATGCGCCGTCTGGACACGTTGTGGGACCACCGTTTGCACCGGATGACAGAACATCAAATGCAACAAGCGATCCCGACAACGCGCCCAGCACACTAGGAGGCTCCCCAACATGCACCCCAACCTAACCTAACCTTTTTTTTTTTTTTTTTTTCCGTTGGGAAATGCGTAACGCATACCCGTGCCCTGGGAAGACACGGGTTATGTGGGACTCTCCCCGCAGAATGCGGGGCCTACCCACTAAAACCCAACGTGTTTCTCGTTACCACGGCTTCGGCGCACGACAGGGGACTTTTCGCAATCACTGTCGTAAGCGCCGAAGACTGTGTGGTTAGCACCCGCTTCCGGGCTCACCAGGGATAGGGAGCGCACGCGAAACAAAACGCGCGCTCCCCCACGCAGGGACGAACTTGGCGCGGATGACGGAGCCCCACTCCGTCACCCGCCGTCCCCACTACGGCGGTCGAAGGTTGGCATGGAGCCGCCTTCTCCGGCCCAGCCTTCTACGGCGAATCGGGTCCGCAAGGGCGTCTTCCTCACGGGCCCGTTCCGCAGCCTCCTTCTGCGAGATGACGTCCTCGCAGAAGGTGGCTACCGCCTCCCAGTTACTCTCGCTGCCAACCATCTTCTCCACGACGGTCGGCAGGGAGAGGTCGCCACCAATAGTAGCGGTTAAGACACGGCGCTGAGTGGCCCACGCCGGGCAGAGTTCCACCGTGTGCTGCGCCGTGTCCTCGCTGTCGCCACACTCATGGCAGCGGGCATCGGTTTCCCGCCTGGCCGTGTTGTGCAGGTATCTGCCGAAGCAGCCGTGTCCGGTCAAAACCTGCACAACACGAAAAGTCAGCACCCCATGCCGCTGCCTCATCCATTCCCGGAACACCGGGCGGATGGCCTCAACGGTCCTGAGACCGGCCGTGGGCTCGTCCAGGCGTTGTAGCCAGGCGCTTAGTATGCGCCCCTGCGCTTCCCGCCTCCAGCGCGACACGAGCTCCGGCATTATACGCCGGTGCCCCAACTCCGCACGAAGCTGTGCTCCGTGCTCATACACCTCCGCTAGGACTCTAGCATCGAGATCCCAGGGAGGTGTCCTGGCCAGTAGGCATGAAGCCTCAAAGGAGATGGTGCGGTATCCCCGGATTACTCTGACGGCCATGACCCGCTGTGCTCTCCGCAGGAGGGTCTTATTGTGGGCCGTCAGAGCATCCACCCACACTGGCGCACCGTATAGCGCCATTGAGCGCACCACCCCTGTGAAGAGGCGGCGGCACACGTCTCCAGGGCCCGCGACGTTGGGCAGAAGTCTACCCAAGGCAGATGTTGTAGCCGTCAACTTGGGGGTAAGTTCCCGGAAGTGGCATTTAAAATTCCACCCCGGGTCAAGCACAAGCCCCAAGTACTTGATAGTCAGACCGAGTGCGACCCTCACACCGTTTAGGTCGAGAGATGCTCCTGCAGGCGGACCCTTCCGCGGCCCGTGAAAAAGAAGGGCCTCGGTTTTGTTGAGGGCCACCCGCAGACCGAGCCTCTCGATCCTGTGCACGACCTGTATCGTCCCTACTTTGGCTAACGCCGCAGCCTGTACAAAAGACGACCCTCTTGCTGTTACTAGGGTGTCGTCCGCGTAGCAGAAAGTGCGGACACCCGGCAGGAGGGCTCCCCGCAACGCCCAATCGTAACCGATGTTCCACAGGAGAGGGCCTAGAACCGACCCCTGTGGAACACCGCACGTCATATTCCTCTCTAGCAACCTGCCGCTCCGATCTTGGCAGGTCACTACCCTGTCACGCAGATAGTCCGCAATCACATGACGCAGATACCGAGGTACTCCGTGGTATTTTAGAGCCTCGGTAATGCACTCAAACGGCAGGGTGTTGAAAGCGTTGGCGATGTCGAGTGACACCGCCAAAAGCACCCCGCCGCGAGAAGTCGTCTCGTTAGAGAGGGCCTTCACACGCATGATAGCGTCTATAGTCGAACGACCCTCTCTAAAGCCGAACTGGCACTCTGTGAGATCGGGACCAGTGGACGTCAAGTGACTGGTGATGCGACCGGCGATGATTCTTTCCAGAAGCTTACCGGCCTCATCCAAAAGAACAATGGGCCGGTAAGCTGAGGGAGAGTCGACATTCCTTCCCGCCTTCTGCAGGAGGACAAGGCGCCCTTTCTTCCACTCACGCGGAAATTTTCCTAGCCTGAGGCACGCGTTAAATAGATTACGCATGCGATCCTCCAGTTCCACGAGCGTTAGGGCCAGTACACGGCCGTGAATCCCGTCAGGACCCGGAGCTGTCTTCTTGGCACGAAGCCTCGATATTGCTGCGTCATATTCGGCGTCAGTAATAAGTGGCGCCTCAACGTCCAAATCCCTATCAGCAACCTGGGCCCCACGGGGAACCATAGGCGGAGGGCTGTGTTCGCCGCGGGACGGGAACAGAGCCTCAACAACATTTCGGAGAAGATGTGGCTCCAGTGACTCCGCAACCGGGGGACCCTGCCCGCGCAGCTTGTCGCGCGCGGCACGGTATGGTCGACCCCACGGATTGTTGTCAAGGGACTCCAGCATCTGTTCCCGTGCCTCCGTCTTCGCCTTATAAATGGCAACGCGCATGGTTCGCCGCGCCTCCGTGTAAAGGTCATGAAGGTGGTCCTCCCAAACCGCATCACGGTAGGTGTTTCGCGTGCGGTGGCGGTATCGGGCGAGGTCTCGCCGTTTGGCGGTACAATCGGCCCGAAGAGCAGCGATGTCCGCAGACCACCAATAGACGGCGCCTTTACGAGGCTGGTGGTGGATTCGCGGCATGGCGGCATCACTTATCCGCTGCAAGGCTTGGCGGAAGTGACTCGCTTCTGCATTAACGTCAGTCGGCAAGGCGGTGGAAGGCGAACACCAGTCCTCCACTAAGACCGCTTCTTCCAGGTGCTCTTTGTTGAGCTTTGTAAGTGCCCATTTTGGAAAGGTAGCCCGCGACGATGGACTAGGGCGGCCACCAGTATCACTCCGAGAAAAGATGTTAAAGGAGATGTACTGGTGGTCGCTCAAGGTTTCAGTCTCTTCGAGGACCTGCCAGCCAGACACGTGCGCGGCGAGAGCGGGGGTAGCGAACGTTAAGTCCACAATAGACCCCCCCCGCTGTCGCACGCAGGTGTAGGCTGAGCCCTGATTCAGCAGAATGAGGCCGAACATAGCCATCCAGCTCTCCATTGCTGCTCCTCGAGGATCAGTGCCCGGGGAACCCCAAGCCGTAGACTTGGCGTTGAAGTCCCCCAGAACCAAGGTGTGCGTCGAAGGCGACTGACGAACTGCAGCCCCAAGCTCGTCCAGAAAGGCCTCAAAATCTGCCAGTGGCCTATTGGGGGAGAAGTACACGCCAACAATGGTCGTGTCTCCCCATTTGGCAATGACGAAACCACGCCCCCTCTGATGGACTGAGAGGGCTGGAGAGGCGTTGAATACCGACCTGATAATAACAACTGAGCCATCCAGGTCCGCAGCCCAGTTGGGACAAGGTGGAACAAAGTAGGGCTCAGCAGCCACGGCGATGTGAATTGACCACTCTCTCGTGGTTTGCAAGAGGAGATCCTGCGCACCAGAGGAGTGGTTCAAGTTCGACTGTATGAATTTAGCCGCTGGTCGTAGGGCCATTGACGGCTGGTGACGTGTCCATAGGCTGCGCAGCATCTGCAGCCTCTTGAGCAGCCGGGGTCTTGGCGGCCTTGCTCTTTACCCTCTTCGGGGGGGCGGTAGGGGCCTTACAGCTCTTGCCCCCCAGTATGTGGCCTGCAGGTCTCTTGGCAGCCGCACAGACGACACAGTGCGGATCCGCTGAACAACCAGCCGCTTTGTGCCCGGCTTTCCCGCAGCGGAAGCAAAGACCGCTGCGGTCCACGCCGGAGCAATGCGGCCGAGCGTGACCTCGCTCCAAACAGCGGAAACACTTCATAGGGCGGGGCTCCACTGCGCGGACTCGCGCCGAGCTCCACCCGATCAGAAGACGACCGGCCTCCAGAAGTTTATTGGCCGCGCCGACAGGGCACGACACAAACGCAGTCCCCATGCCACTGGGAGCACGACGGATTTCGCCCACTTTAATATTATCTTGAGCACAGCCTCCCTTCTCAGCAATGGCCATCCCAAGCTCGTCCTTTTCAATTGAGTCATCCAGACCCGTGATGGAGATCTCCATACACTTCATGGGCCTGGAGACTCGAATGTCTTCGTTGTCAAAGACAGACCTCAGTTGCTGTGCCAGCTCATCCGCCTTCGGGCCCTGGTTGTCCCCGGAAACCTGCAGAATCTTGCCCCCAGTTACGGCCGTCTTGATTTGAATCGGCGGGATACCGAGTGCCTCTACGTTAATGGCAGACCGTGCCTTGCGAATTATCTCCGCGTAGGAGAGGCCTGTTTTCTCCGCCTCAGGGCCGAGCGTTATAACAACAGCGGCCGTGCGGGGTTCCCGAACCTTGCGGGGCTTCTTAGTCTTCGCCCGCGTCTGACCCTGCGATTTTGGCTTCGGCTTGGGCTGAGTCTGAGGCTTAGCGGCCGGTGCAGTGGGCTTCGCCTTCTTTACCTTACCACCCTTCCCAACAGTGGACCAACCAGCCTCTTGCGACGTCGAGGCTTCAGGTGTGGCGGTTACAGGCGGAGTTGTTTCTGCTGGAGCAGGTGCCGTCTTTGTCTTTTTGCCCTTACCTTTGCCCTTTCCCTTTCGCTGGGACGACGTGCAAGGGATAAGGGACATGGTCCCGCACTTCGAAGTGATGGCGGGAGGGACCCTCTTTTGCGGAGCCGCTAAGGGCGGGAAATCTTCTACGGAAGGAGAGTGCGACTGCGTACCTTCCCTCACTTTGTCCGCTGCCAACGGTGGCCGCGGTCTATCGGCAACTTTAAGGCCTTCAATTTTGGCGTTTATCATATTAGTGGCCGTCGTCATAGCCGCCCGGATTTTCTCGTCGACCACCGTGGAGACCGCTTGGAGGATGTGATTTCCGTCCAAGGGTTGTGTCGCATGCTCTTGCGGGCGCAGTTTTTCGACGCGCAATTCCTCCATCTGCTTCCGCAGTTCGTCCAGATCGGACCTAAGGCGCCGGTTCTCACGCTCCAGCTTGGTGACTTCATCAGATACAGTACACCTTAAGAGCGATTGTGTGCACTCTTGTATCGACGCCGCAGAATTTTTTAAGGCCTTTTGGTAAGTGCCTTTAAGGTGGCTCGACGTTGTTGCCACTTTTAAAATTGTCTGCAGCTCATTCTGCACTGATTTAAAAATCTGAGCCGCACTGGGCTCTTCCGTCATCGACAATACATTTTCGGGATCAGCAAGAGAAACGATAGAGGTCGAGCGCGTCCTCCTTTGCGCCAGATCCTTCACGAAATCCCTTTCCGCTTCCAGCTGCAGTGACTCCCGCAGCTGGGTGTTATAGTCCTCCCTGGCTTTCGCCAGACCCGAATATTCTCCCGTCTTAATTGGGCGGCCTCGTCCACGGGCGGTGGTTGACGAGGCGGACTTTTTCGGGGCAGCCGCAACCTCTGTGCTTGATGCACTGTCCGACCCGGAATCAATGGATCTTAATCTTTTTCGCCCCGACTGGGACCCCACTGTGTCCATAGACTGACACGAGCCGAACGTAGACACTCTTTCGACATCGTCGTCGGACAACTCACTTTCTGCGCCACCCATTTGCGGACAGGGCGCTTTGTCACTGGATTTCTGGCTCCTTAAGGAGCGACTCCCACAAGGGAAACTTAAAGTTAGAGATGGTTTGGTTTTGTTTTTTATATTTGAACACTTCATACTTAACCCACGAGTATGGGGGAAATAAACGTCCACCCGGGCGGTGCCCCCTGCACCCGGGTAACCCTGATACTCCAGGAGGTCGGGCGGTCTCCTGGAGGGGATCGCTAGCTGGCGGACTCTACCCGGCCCGCCACCCGAAGGCCCCCCGTAGCCACGGATCTCAACTACGGGGAATTGGGGTTTTTTTAGTGAGGTTGTCTCCTCGCAGGGCCAGCCGATTAAGGCAAGCCCCCCCGGTCCCGTGTGTGCCGATAGACATGACACCAGACACACACACGGGATAACGGATTGCCCGACGGGAGGCCGAAACCCACCCAGCGACCGCAAAACCACGGCCGCCAGACCCGCCGCGCCGCGAACCTTGAAGGTCCGCCGTGCCACGCCACCCGAAGGCGGCCGCTGAGCCAGCCAACTAAGGCAAGCTCCGTCGGGACCGGCCAGTTAAGGCAGGCCCCAAGACCGACGCAAATGGAGCGTTTTAGCGCCCCACGCCGAAAAACGAACGAAAGTTCCGCGGGCCTTGAAGGCCCGCCATACACCGACCGAAGTCCACTGGTCCTGAAAAGGACCTTTGCCAACAAAAGCGCGATTGCGCCACGAGCAAAAGCTCCCGACACCGTCCGCATGAAGCGGACCGCGGCCTTAAAGGCCGCCATCCCACGAGCCGAAGCTCCACTAGCCCCCCAAGGGGGCCCCCCGAGGGTGATTTTTTATAGAGGTTTTCTTCCTCACGACCAGACGCACAGGGCAAGCCCCATACGCCCAGCCCCCGACCCCACATAAATGCAGGGCTACGGGTTTGTGCGGCCGTGCAATGCCCGAGGGCAGCCGCACTGTGTTGGAGATTGGCCGGCTGCGAACCCATTACCCTACGAGCGGATAATGAATTCGCAGTCGCCCAGGATGCGCCGTCTGGACACGTTGTGGAACCACCGTTTGCACCGGATGACAGAACATCAAATGCAACAAGCGATCCCGACAACGCGCCCAGCACACTAGGAGGCTCCCCAACATGCACCCCAACCTAACCTAACCTTTTTTTTTTTTTTTTTTTTTTTTTTTTTTGAGGGGGAAAAAATGCATTTACGCATGCCCTGCACCGTGGGGAAGAACGGTGCAGGGGTATGTGGGGCTCCTCGGCCGGAGATGGTAGAGGCCGAGACTACCCACTAAAATAACCCCCGTACTCCTACCTCTTGCAAGAACAGGTTTTAGGCAACAGCGAACCTTATCCTATTTGCCTGTTCTTGCATGTGTCCTGTTGGACCCGACTCTAGCGCGTACGCGCAACACCTCCGCGACACCACAACGGAGTACCCATGCGGTGTCGCAACTTCTCTGTGGCTGCAAAAGTTGAGCGACGGGGTTCCCCAGCCCGTCACCCAAAGCCAAACCCCCTACACCATGGCACCGGCAAAAGCCCTGCGCCGACGGCTGACCCTACGCCTTCTTAATACGTCTGCCGAGGGGTCCTCCTCCCTCAACCTCTCCTCAGCTTCCTTTCTGCTCATTACTCTTTCACAGAAGGTGTATAGGGCCTTCCGTGAGCTGTCGCTGTCAACTATAGCTTTGACGACGTTTGACAGCGATAAATCGCCTCCTATAGCTCTTGTCAGTTCCAACCTCTCCGCTGCCCATGCCGGACACTCCTCTAGGGTGTGGGTTGAAGTATCTTCTAACGCGCCACACTGATGGCACATTGGGGTTAGCTCTCTTCTCGCGATATTGTGCAAGTATCTACCGAAACAACCATGTCCGGTGATGACCTGCACGACGCGATAAGAGAGCGAACCCCCTTGTCCGTCTAACCACCCATCGAGTACCGTTCGGAACGCCGCAACAGTGCGGTGACCGGCGCTCGGCTCGTTTAGCCTGTCGACCCATTTACTTATTGCGACTTTTTGCGCGTCTCGTCTCCAGCTCTCAATGACCTCCGGTAGAGGTTTTAAACCGTCCCTCTTAGTTGCTTCCGCTGTTTTGTGGTAGACAGACGAGAGCACTTCTGCGTCTAGATCCCACGGAGGAGTTTTCGCTAGAACGCAGGCCACCTCATAAGACACAGTGCGGTAGGCCCGAGAAATCTTCACCGCAATGATTCGCTGCGGTTGCCTCAGATGTATGTTGTTCTTTGCGGATAGTGTGTTCGCCCAGATGGGTGCCCCGTAAAGCGCGGCTGAACGAACCGCGCCGGCAAAGAGCCGTCTGCACCCAGCACTGGGTCCGCCTAGATTTGGCATGAGCCTACCCAACGCCAGTGTGATCCTCCTCAGTTTAGGAGCAAGGTGCTCAAAATGGCTCCTAAAATTCCAGCGGCTGTCGAGGACCAACCCTAGATATTTAATTGTGCCCCCGACTTTGATGGAAACACCACTAACTATCAGTTCAGCATCAGAAGGTGGTGGTCTGTAGCGCCCGTGGAAACAAATGGCCTCGGATTTTGCAAGCGCGACCTTTAACCCCAGACGCCGAATACGACCCACCACTTGAGCGACTCCTGCTGTGGCAAGTATAGACGCCGCCCTGTAGTTACTCGCCCTAGCCGTGACCAATGTGTCGTCGGCGTAACAAAAGATGTTTACCCCCCTGAGAGTGGCACCCCTTATGGCCCAGTCATAGCCGATATTCCACAGGAGTGGACCAAGCACCGACCCCTGTGGAACACCGCAAGCTACTTCCCTTTCGCCCCAGCCATCCGACTTCGGGTACATCACTTTGCGCCCTGACAAGTACTGCATGACGATTTGTCGCAGATATTTGGGGAATTTAAAATGCCTCATGGCCTCCTCAATGCATGCGTGGGGGAGGGAGTTAAAAGCGTTGGCGATGTCTAAGGACACCGCCAAAACAACCCCCCCTTTTGTTGTTTCCTCCTCTGTGAGCGCCTTCACTTCGGAGATGGCGTCGATCGTGGACCTGTTCCGCCTAAAGCCGAATTGATTGGCACTAAGGTTAGGTCCAGTCTCCTCAAGATGGTTTATGAGGCGGGCAGCGATTACGCGTTCAAAAAGTTTACCCGCCTCATTTAACAGCACAATGGGCCGATAGGCAGATGGGGAGTCTATCGGCCGTCCATCCTTCCGCAGCAAAACAAGCTTGCCATTTTTCCATTGGCCTGGAAAGCGCCTTTCCCGCAGGCAGAGCGTCAGAAGGCTACGGAAACGTGGTTCCAGACCGTTTTTCAGCGCCAGTACCCACGCCCGACCAGGTGTTCCGTCGGGGCCCGGGGCTGTGTTTTTGGACTGCAAACGTAATATGGCTGCGCCAACCTCCCCCTCAGTCACATCTGGGACGTCCTCTGATTCATAATCTTCGTCTAGAGGGCGGGACATAACGGGCGGTGTGAAGTCCCCTTGGGATGGGAAGAGTGCCTCGATCACCTTTTTCAGCACGTCTGGATCCATGTTGGACGTAAGCGGAGGAGCCCAGGGACGAAGCTTACTCATGACGAGCTTGTATGGTCGCCCCCAGGGATCCCGCTGTAGTGTTTCCAGCAGCTCCTGCCACGCATTCTCTTTTGCGGCCGAGATCTTTGCCCGCAACGCCTTTTTCGCGTCCTGGTACACCGCGTAAAGTTGGCGTTCTAGCGGATCGTCAGCGACCCTATTTCTCCTCCTGCGGCACCTGGTGTATTGGCGTCTGGCTGCCACGCACGCAGCACGCAGTTGTGAAAGTTCAGCGGACCACCAATACACCTGGCGACGTGGCGGTAATACTTTGACACGAGGCATGGCGGTGTCACATATGTGGGACATGGCCTCGCCGAACCACTCCATCTCTTGTTCGACAGCTGGTGAATCGGGGATTGGGGACCACCCTTCGACCAGAGCTGCATCCACCAGTGCGTCTCTATCAAGCTTCTTTAGGGCCCATCTAGGGCCGAGATCCGTGATGGGACGGCTGCGACTACTCGTGCTTTGTGGGCGGGGAGAGACATCAAACCTGATATAGCGATGGTCAGATAACGTCTCCTCCCCGTCCAGTACAGCCCAGTTCTGGATACGACTAGCGAGGTTGGAGCTCGCGAAGGTTATGTCGATTATAGAACCACCTTGCATTCGGATACACGTTTCGACAGAGCCTGTGTTTAAGACGACCAGGTTGTTGGACATGAGCCATTCCTCCACTAATATGCCCCTAGCATCTGACGACGGAGAGCCCCACGCTGTCGATTTAGCATTTAGGTCGCCCGCAAAGATGATAGGATGTGGGCGACACCATGTGAGAGCTGAATCGAGATCAGCCAAGAAGTTCTCAAACTCCGAAATTGGGCGATTTGGAGAAAAATACACCCCAATAATCGCCACATCATCGCAGATGACCACAACAAAGCCGTGCCCTCGCAACGACCTCTTTACAATGGGTGTCCCTACGCCAGTTCCGGAATTTATTACAACCGAGACCAAATTATCCAAGTCCCCGATCCAGTCATTGCGGGAGGGGATCAGATACGGTTCTGATATGACCATCACCTGTATTAACCACTGCGCCGCCGATTGTATCAGAAGATCCTGTGCCCTGGCGCAGTGGTTGATATTGGCCTGTATAAATTTGAGGGCCATATTATTCAGCAGGTGTCATCTCCACCTCTTCAACCCTGTTCGGTGGGTCAGCAGTCTGGGCCTGGGTTGGGTTACCCGGGGCAGCGTTGCTTCGTCTCGTCATTTTAAGTTTGGGCGCCGAACATAAGGAGCTCCCCAAACGATGATTAGCCGACTTTTTGGCTTCTGCGCAGAGTGTGCAGTAGAAGTCAGCACTACACCCCGCAGCACGATGTCCGAGTTGGCCACAACGATAGCACTGCTGGCCTCTGTCGACGCAGGACTGGCACTTGGCCTGGACATGTCCAGTCTCCAGGCACTTGAAACATCTCATCTCCCTTGGTGGTAAAAGCCTCACTCTCGCAGAGGACCAGCCTACGAGAAGACGTCCTTCTGTTACCTTTTTGGCCGCTGCCACAGGGCAGCTGACCCATACCGACCCCATTCCGTAGCGTGTCTGCCGAATAGTACCAACCTTTACTTGGTCAGTGGGGCAGTCGCCCGATCTCGCAACAGCAGCAGCCACTTCTTCACGTGTGACCGACTCATCCAGGCTGGATACCATGAGCTCGGAACATTTGACTGGCCGGTTCACCTTCAAATCCGCTTCGTTAAACAGTCGCTTGATTTCACCAGCGAGTTTGTCAGCACCAACGTCCATGTCAGCACCGGAGACTTCCAGAATTGTGGCTCCCGTAACAGCTCTGCGGAAACGTGTGCCCGTGATTCCGAGAGAAGCTAGGTCGATTTTGGATTTTGCCTCCCCAAGAACGGTAGCGTACGACATCCCTTTCTTTTCAGCTTCGGGCTGAAGCGTCAATACTACGGCAGCGGTCTTAGGTGGGCGGACTCTCGGCTTAGGCTTTGATTGAGCCTTGGTCTGTGTTTTAGACTGCTGTTGTCCATGCTCTTTATTGAGTGCTTGAGCACCTTTTTTATTTTTATTCGCCACTTTCTTGCCGCCTTTTCCAACTGTTTGCCATTCGGCTTCTGTGGACGCTGGAGCTGGTGG
The DNA here is from genome assembly GCA_947347705.1 of Nymphula nitidulata. Classification (NCBI taxonomy): domain Eukaryota; kingdom Metazoa; phylum Arthropoda; class Insecta; order Lepidoptera; family Crambidae; genus Nymphula; species Nymphula nitidulata. Next base: position 58,024 of record OX374625.1, read on the forward strand.
TGGTGGCTGAGACTCTCTCGGTGTGGAGTTTTCCTGCACACTTGACCTTCCTCTGTTTTGGTTTCGTCGATTCTGAGTTGACGGAATCAATGTTATCCCACCCTTGGTAATACCCGGCTTAGATGTGTTTGAAACGCTGGATGAGCCAGGCACATCATCGCTAAGAGTTTTAGTTTCTGCGACCGGCGACTTCTTCTTGCCCTTGCCAGCAGATTTCGTAGCAGGCTTGGGTTTCTGCTCCTTTTCGCTAGGAGCCGACACTATGACCTCCTGTTGTGACGATTCCTCGCGTGTCTCGTGTGCCAAAGGAGGACGGAGTCGCGGTTCTGGACCCAAACGTGGCTCAAGCCCTGCGATTTTGGCATTGAGCCTATCTACTAGGCGACTCGTGAGTCTTGCCTCCATCTCCTGTAGTTGCAACGGAAGAGCATCCGGAAGGGTGTCCATTGCTGCGGCAGCCGGTGTTTGGGTGCGGCTGGACAAAACCATCTCCTGCTGTGTCATTTTGGCCTTTAGCTCCATCAGCTCTTTTCGCAATTCTACCACTTCTGTCTCAAGCCTAGCGTTGGCTCGAGAAAGCCTCTCATTCTCGTCCGATGCATTGCGTTCGGCGAGCGTCATAGTCCGCTTTCTGATGTCGGCAGCTGCCTCCTTGAGGGCTTTAATGTAGGTGCCCTTCAAATTGGCTGATGTGCTTGCCACCTTCTCAATTATTGATAGGCTGTCAAGGACCCCATGCGTTATGCCTGCAGCCGTGTCATCACCTTCGTCTCTATTTATGCTCATGGTAAGCGAGTTAGAGCGAGTAACCCGTGCCCGATCCACCACCTCTAACATCTCCTTCTCGGCTCTCAACTCCATTTCCGCCCTTTCCGCTCGGACTAATTCGGCCTTGGCCTTTGCCAACCCAGCAAATTGACCCGTTGTTATTGGTCGACCTCTGCCTCTACTAGCCGACGGTGTCTTCGTTTTACAGGACGAAGCATGCTCATCGTCTGAGTCGACGTCGTCATCATTTTTATGCAGCTTCCTTTTACGCCACATTTTTCCCAGCACTATGCTGTCACCACTACGCGCACTAGACGCATCCGATCTATCGCTTACTAGCGTATTGACAGACGCATCCGACATCTCTCCCTCCGACATCTCTATCTCCTTCCTAACATCTTTCTCCTCACGAACGTCTTTGGTTTTGTTTTTTAAAATTGAGCAATCCATTGTTGTTCCCACGAAAATGGGGGAAAAGGTGGTCCACCCGGGCGGTGCCCCCTGCACCCGGGTAACCCTAATACTCCAGGAGGTCGGGCGGTCTCCTGGAGGGGATCGCTAGCTGGCGGACTCTACCCGGCCCGCCACCCGAAGGCCCCCCGTAGCCACGGATCTCAACTACGGGGAATTGGGGTTTTTTAGTGAGGTTTGCTCCTCGCAGGGCCAGCCGATTAAGGCAAGCCCCCCCGGTCCCGTGTGTGCCGATAGACATGACACCAGACACACACACGGGATAACGGGTTGCCCGACGGTGACCGAAGTCTATCCGACAGCCGCAAAACTACAACTGCCGAACCCGCCGCGCCGCAAACCTTGCAGGTCTGCCATCCCACGCCGCACAAGGCGGCCACTGAGCCGCCTAATAAAGGCGAGCTCCATCGCGGACAGCCAATTAAGGCAAGCCGCCACACGTGCCATAAGCAGTGAATGCTCAAGCACCAGCTTCAGTAGAAGACGCAAAACAATACGCCCCCACCAAGCAACCACCAAAAAAATGGAAGTCCGCAAGCCTTGCAAGCCTGCCATACAACGACCGAAGTCCGCTGGTCCTGAAAAGGACCTTTAACAACAAATGACGCGAGTGCGCCACGAGCGAAACCGCTCCCAACACCATCCGCTCAAAAACGGACCGCGGCCTTGAAGGCCGCCATCCCACGAGCCGAAGCTCCGCTGCCCCCCAAGGGGGCCCCACCAGGGTAATTTTTTAGAGAGGTTTTCTTCCTCACAGCCAGACGCACAGGGCAAGCCCCATACGCCCAGCCCCCGACCCCACATAAATGCAGGGCTACGGGCTTGTGCGGCCGTGCAATGCCCGAAGGCAGCCGCACTGTGTTGGAGATTGGCCGGCTCCGAACCCATTACCCTAACGAGCGGATAATGAGTTCGCAGTCGCCCAGGATGCGCCGTCTGGACACGTTGTGGGACCACCGTTTGCACCGGATGACAGAACATCCGCCAAAATGCAACAAGCGATCCCGACAACGCACCCAGCACACTAGGAGGCTCCCCAACATGCACCCCAACCTAACCTAACCTAACCTAACCTTTTTTTTTTTTTTTTTGAGTCAGAAACCTTTTATAGGTACCCAGGGAGAACGTTGGGGGCTTGCCCCCTGGGTTATGTGGGAGTCTCCGGTGTAAAGTGCCGGCATACCCACTAAAACTGACTGTACCCGCTGCCCACATTTGTGGGGCGCTACCGAGGAAGCTCGTCGCACACATCTCGGTAGCGCCTTTGTGGCGTTCTTACGAACTCGTCGTTATGGTGGGAAGTGCCGCGGGTACTTGGCACTTCTCACACCGTCATCGGAGTGTGTTTGGAATGAGTGGCGGAGCCCCCCTCCACCACTCCACACTCCTGGCTAGGGCGGTTGAAGCAGGCGCTCAAAGCGCCGCCTCGCCCGGCCGAGCCTCCTTCGGCGGATAGGGTCCGCAAGAGGGTTTGCCTCACGAACCCTTTCCGCGGCCTCTTTCTGTGACACCACTTCCTCACAGAAAGAGGCCACCACCTGCCAGGACGTCTCGCTGCCGACCATCTTATGGATGATGTTCGGCAGGGAGAGGTCCGCACCAATGACAGTGGTGAGGGCAGCGCGCTGCGCTGACCACGCCGGACAAACCTCCAGCGTGTGCTGCGCGGTGTCCTCGTCGCAGCCACACTCCAAGCAGCGTGGGCTCACCTCCTTTCCGGCGACCTTGTGAAGGTAGCTGCCGAAACATCCATGTCCGGACAGCACCTGGGTCATCCGGAAAGTGAGCGCGCCGTGCCTTCTGCGGATCCATGTCGCCAAATTTGGCCGGATCGCCTCAACGGTACGAGTGCCGCTAGCTGGGCTCTCCATTCGTCTCCGCCACGCCCGCATTGTTGACATTTGGGCCCTGTCCTTCCAACGCCGGACCATTTCCGGCGGAGGACGCAGACCTTCCTCTCTTACCTCGGCGCTGCGTCTATAAATGACAGCCAGCGCCTTGGCGTCCAAATCCCACGGGGGAGTTCCAGCTAGCGCGCACGCGGCATCACCTGATACTGTGCGATAGCCGCGCACGACCTTGATCGCCATTGCGCGCTGAGCCCTGCGCAGCAAGGCGGCATTGCGCGGCGATAAAGTGTCCGCCCAAATCGGCGACCCATATAGGGCCATAGATCTGATAACCCCAGTGTAAAGTTTGCGACAGGTTACACTGGGGCCTCCGACGTTAGGAAGTATCCGGCTCAGAGCGGCCGCCGCTCCAACTAGTTTAGGGCTGAGGCGGCGGAAATGCTCGTCAAAGCTCCATCTGGAGTCGAGCTCTAGTCCGAGGTATCGCATGTGCGATTTGATTTGAATGCGCACTCCGTTAATTCGGAGATGCGCGCCAGCGGGGGGCCCTCGGCGGGCACCATGGAATAAAACGGCCTCTGTTTTTTCGAGGGCCACTTTAAGACCTAAGCTTTCAATGCGCCCGACAGTGAGTGTGACGCCAACAGTGGCGAGTCGGGCGGCTTCGGTGTAATCGACACCCCTAGCCAGGACCAAGGTGTCATCTGCGTAGCAGACAACTCCGAGGCCCCGCAACATGGCACCGCGAAGTACCCAATTGTACCCGATGTTCCACAGGAGGGGACCGAGGACAGACCCCTGTGGAACACCGCATACCATTGTCCTCTGTATAAGGGACCCATTACGATCTAGGCACATAATGGGGCGACCTCTTAAATAGTTTCCTATGATCCTTCTGAGATAAGGCGGGACGCGATGGTATCGAAGCGCCTCATCTATGCAGCTATACGGCAGGGTGTTAAACGCATTGGCTATGTCAAGCGATACTGCCATTGCCACCCTGCCGTTAGATACCGCCTCATCTGCGAGTTCCTTGACCCACTTGATAGCGTCAATCGTCGAACGACATTCGCGGAAGCCGAATTGGTTGTTCGCGAGATTGGGACCAGTCGTGTTGAGGTGCTGAACGATGCGGGTGGAAATAATCCGTTCGAACAGTTTACCCGCCTCGTCCAGCAACACTATTGGCCGGTAAGCCGACGGGGTGTTAGCCGGCTTACCAGGTTTTTGTAACAACGCTAAGCGGCCAATTTTCCACTTTTGGGGGAATTGCCCCGACGACAGACAAAGATCGTAAATGCCTCTAAGGCGGTCTTCTAAAATTGTAAGAGAGAGCGCCAGAACACGTCCCGGGACGCCATCCGGGCCTGGAGCAGTTTTCTTACCCCTGAGCTTCCTTATGGCGACGTCCATCTCTACATCCGTGACTGGGGGAGGAGGATCTTCCTCGACAGGCTCATGGTCCTGCGAACGCGGGGCCATGATCGGAGCAACGTGTTCCGCTCGATCAGGGAACAAAGCTGATATTACCGACTCAAGCAGTTGAGGGTTGAGGGTCTCCGTGGCCGGGGGTCCTTGACCGCACATCTTGTTACGGACTGTGCGGTACGGACGTCCCCACGGATCCGCATCCAATTCCTCGAGCCACTGTTCCCTTGCGATTTCTTTGGCCTTAAATATGGCAATTCTGAACGCGTGGAGAGCCTCTTTGTAGTCAGCATGAAGCTGGGTTTCAATTTGTGCGTCACGCCCAGTCCGCCTTCTGCGGTACCTGGTGTACGCTCTGCGCCGGACGATGCAGGATCGACGCATGTCAGCCAGGTCTTGCGACCACCAGTAAACCTCCTTTTTAGGCGCACGACGTTGGGTACGGGGCATAGACGCATTACAGATGCGCGTCAAAGACTCCCCAAACGAACAAACTGCCTCGTCAACGTTCAGCATAGGAGGAGCAGATTGGGAGAACCAGTCCTCTAACAACGTGGCTTCCTCAGCGAGTTCTTTATTAAACTTCCCTACCGACCACCGAGGGAACAGCTGCGCTCGGTTATGAGTACCGGGCGTGGAGTTGGTATTGCTGGTCCCTGGTGGAGACACGTCGAACGTAATGTAGCGGTGGTCCGACAGTGTCTCCACGTCATCTTCGTGAACCCGCCAGTTGTTCACGTGCGATGCGAGAGCAGGGGTAGCGAACGTCACATCCACTATGGATCCCCCCTGCTGTCGCACGCAGGTGTTGGCCGATCCCCGATTGAGAACTAGAAGGCCCGACATGGCCAACCAGTCTTCTACGACAGATCCACGAGCGTTGGTGGTAGGGGATCCCCACGCCGAAGACTTGGCGTTAAGATCACCTAGCACGACAGTCTTAGGTGTAGCTGCGCGCTCAAAAGCTGCACCGACCTCACCAATGAAAGCCTCGAATTGGGCTAGGACGCGGTTTGGGGAGAAATAACAACCGATCAGAACGATTTCTCCCCATTCCACAACTACAAATCCGTGTCCTCGCTCCTTGATGGTCAGGGGCGGGGACCTTGACGATGCCGACCTAACAATAAGCACCGTCGAGTCGATATCTGCAGCAAAGTTGTTATTGCCAGCCGGATAAAAGTACGGCTCGGCTACTATGGCTAAGTCTATTGACCACTCCGACATGGTTTGCATGAGGATGTCTTGCGCACCGCCGGAGTGGTTCAAATTGCCCTGCAGGAGATGTAAAAGTGTGTGGGCCATTAAGGGTCCGTATTCATGGCCTCTTCTTGCGCCTGGGCGCGGTCGGCGTTGTTGACGGCTGGGATCCTAGCAGCCGTTTTCCGTACTTTGGGGGGAGGTGGAGCTTTACAACTCTTGCCCCTCATAATGTGGTCAGCTGGCCTCTTTGAGCTAGCGCATAGTGCGCAATGAGGCTCAGCTGTGCACGTCTTTGCCTGATGGTCGGGCTTTCCACACCGGAAGCAAAGTGCGCTTCGATCCTCCTTAGCCGGGCAGAGCCGGCGGGTGTGGCCTACGTCGAAACAACGGTAACAAGTCATTTGCCGTGGCTCTAGTGCACGAACTCGCGCAGAACTCCAGCCAACAAGCAAACGACCAGCATCCACCAATATTTTAACAGCGCCCACTGGGCACTTCACCGACACAGAGCCGAGGCCGTCAGAGCCGCGACGGATCTCTCCACATGAGACATCACCGTGAGCGCAGCCAGTCTTCTGTGCGACAGCGACAACTATCTCGTCCTTCTCAATCGAGTCGTCAAGTCCAGACACGCGAATCTCTGCACATTTAGTTGGCCGAGAGATGCTTAAGTCTTTCGCCTGAATATCCTCTGACAGGATTCCTCGCAGTTTGTCGGCTAGAATGTCGGCCTTTGCCCTATTTTCGTCAGCCGTCTGCGCCTCAAAGACCTCGAAGATGCGGGCACCTGTAGCGGCCTCCTTTATTTTAAACGGCTGCAGGTCAAGCTCGCCTAGATTAAGGGAGGATTTCGCCTTCTTTATAATGTCGGAGTACGAGAGTCCCCTTTTCTCAGCCTCCGGGTTAATTGTGATAACCACCGCAGCAGTGCGGGGCTCACGAAGTCGACGTGGCTTCTTTGGTTTATTGGCCTTTGCCGCCTGTCGCACCGTATTATTGTTTGCAGCTGCAAGCGCAGGTGCTGCAGACTGCGCCTTCTTCTTGTTCTTTGAGTTGGTTACCGTAACCCAGCCCTCGGAATCGGGTTTAGAAGACGAAGCGGTCGGTCTAGGGTTTGCCGTGGAAGGTCCTGGGACAGCCGGAGCATGAGAGGCTGCTTGGACTTTTTGGCTCTTTTTCGTCGGCTTTTTCTTCTTATTGGCACCGGACGGGTTTGTCGGAGCATCCGAAGATTTTTCCGATGGGGCGTTGCCCTTAGAGGCAGCCTTTGGAACGGTCGTCGACGTGGATGGTAAGTCCACGGGGGGCGGCGATGCCTCCCTTGCCTTGTCTGCGGCCAACGGTGGTCGGTGGCGTTTGGCAGGTAGGAGTCTGCCATCCTTCTCAAGCCCGTCGAATTTCGCGCCTATCATGTTGCTGATCATGTTCATGACTGACCGGCTCCATGTCTCAAAGTACGGCGGGACAGTCGTTTCCGAATCTGCCGCCGATGGAGGCGCGCTTCTGTCGCGCCGGTCTCCGGATCCTCTCATTTCGGCGCGCAGCTCCGCGAGCTCCTTGCGCATTTCCGCAACTTCACTTTGTAGCCGCTGGTTGTCGGCCATCAACTTGGCATTCTCAGTGGTTGCTGTGCACTTCAGCATAGATTTAGTGCTGTTGGCAATCGCTTCAGCTGCCTCGCGCAGTGCACGCTGGAATGTTCCCTTCAAGTTGCCGGAGGTGTTAGCGACACGCCTAATAATCTCCAGCTCTTTAGCTACTGCTTCGTTTAATTGCGATGCAAGTGGGCCTTCATCAGCGGATATAAAGCCGTCCGAGGCAAACGAACCGTGCGCAGAATCAGAGCGCAGGCGACGCCTATCCAACTCCATTGCCATGGATTCTTCGGCCTTTAGTCGAAGCTCCTCCTTCTTAGCCTCGTTCAAGAGCCTTTTGGCTTCGGCAAGGCCAGCGAATTCGCCGGTGGTAATAGGGCGGCCTCTGCCACGCGGCGCAACTTTTGGCGTCTTTGTGGATACACTAGAAGCGTCGTCCGAGTCAGACTGACTATCTCTACATTTCTCCCTAGTGTCACGTGGACGCTTGCGCGGCCCGACACGGGACCCGACCGTCTCCGTGCTAGAAACGGATTCGGCCTCCGACATTGGCTCATCTGAGAAGACGGCGTCTTCGATATCTTTAGACACCTCTGCAACTACAGGCGCCTTTTCCTTCAAAAATTTGCTCCTTAATGAGCGACTCTCACTACGCATAATGCTCTCATCATAACTTAATCTAATTGGTTTGGTTTTATTTTTATTGAACTCCATATTAGTCCCACGAGAATGGGGGAAAAGGTGGTCCACCCGGGCGGTGCCCCCTGCACCCGGGTAACCCTGATACTCCAGGAGGTCGGGCGGTCTCCTGGAGGGGATCGCTAGCTGGCGGACTCTACCCGGCCCGCCACCCGAAGGCCCCCCGTAGCCACGGATCTCAACTACGGGGAATTGGGGTTTTTTAGTGAGGTTGTCTCCTCGCAGGGCCAGCCGATTAAGGCAAGCCCCCCCGGTCCCGTGTGTGCCGATAGACATGACACCAGACACACACACGGGATAACGGGTTGCCCGACGGGAGGCCGAAACCCACCCAGCGACCGCAAAACCACGGCCGCCAGACCCGCCGCGCCGCGAACCTTGAAGGTCCGCCGTGCCACGCCACCCGAAGGCGGCCGCTGAGCCAGCCAATAAAGGCAAGCTCCGTCGAGACCGGCCAGTTAAGGCAGGCCCCAAGAGCCGACGCAAATGGAGCGTTGGAGCGCCCCACGCCGAAAACGAACGCTGAACGTTCCGCGGGCCTTGAAGGCCCGCCATACACCGACCGAAGTCCACTGGTCCTGAAAAGGACCTTTCCAACAAAGGCGCGACTGCGCCACGAGCAAAAGCTCCCGACACCATCCGCATGAAGCGGACCGCGGCCTTGAAGGCCGCCATCCCACGAGCCGAAGCTCCACTGGCCCCCCAAGGGGGCCCCCCGAGGGTGATTTTTTAGAGAGGTTTTCTTCCTCACAGCCAGACGCACAGGGCAAGCCCCATACGCCCAGCCCCCGACCCCACATGAATGCAGGGCTACGGGTTTGTGCGGCCGTGCAATGCCCGAAGGCAGCCGCACTGTGTTGGAGATTGGCCGGCTGCGAACCCATTACCCTACGAGCGGATAATGAATTCGCAGTCGCCCAGGATGCGCCGTCTGGACACGTTGTGGAACCACCGTTTGCACCGGATGACAGAACATCAAATGCAACTAGCGATCCCGACAACGCGCCCAGCACACTAGGAGGCTCCCCAACATGCACCCCAACCTTTTTTTTTTTTTTTTTTTTTTTTTTAAGTCAGAAACCCTTTATGGGTACCCAGGGAGAACGGCGGGGGCTTGCCCCCTGGGTTATGTGGGAGTCACCGGTGTAAAGTGCCGGCATACCCACTAAAACTGACTGTACCCGCTGCCCACATATGTGGGGCGCTACCGAGGAAGCTCGTCGCACACATCTCGGTAGCGCCTTTGTGGCGTTCTATCGAACTCGTCGTTTCGGTGGGAAGTGCCGCGGGTACTTGGCACTTCTCACACCGTCATCGGAGTGTGTTTGTAATGAGTGGCGGAGCCCCCCTCCACCACTCCACACTCCTGGCTAGGGCGGTTGAAGCAGGCGCTCGAAGCGCCGCCTGGCCCGGCCTAGCCTCCTACGGCGGATAGGGTTCGCAAGAGGGTCTGCCTCACGAACCCTTTCCGCGGCCTCTTTCTGTGACACCACCTCCTCACAGAAAGAGGCCACCGCCTGCCATGACGTCTCGCTGCCGACCATCTTATGGACGATGTTCGGCAGGGAGAGGTCCGCACCAATGACAGCGGTAAGGACAGCGCGCTGTGCTGACCACGCCGGACAAACCTCCAGCGTGTGCTGCGCGGTGTCCTCGTCGCAGCCACACTCCAAACAGCGCGGGCTCTCTTCCTTTCCGGCGACCTTGTGAAGGTAGCTGCCGAAACATCCATGTCCGGACAGCACCTGGGTCATCCGGAAAGTGAGCGCGCCGTGCCTTCTGCGGATCCATGTCGCCAAATTTGGCCGGATCGCCTCAACGGTACGAATGCCGCTAGCTGGGCTCTCCATTCGTCTCCGCCACGCCCGCATTGTTGAAATTTGGGCCCTGTCCCTCCAGCGCCGGACCATTTCTGGCGGAGGACGCAAACCTTCTTCTCTTACCTCGGCACTGCGTCTATAAATGACCGCCAGCGCCTTGGCGTCCAAGTCCCACGGGGGAATTCCAGCGAGCGCGCACGCGGCATCTCCTGACACCGTACGATAGCCGCGCACGACCTTGATCGCCATTGCGCGCTGGGCCCTGCGTAGCAAGGCGGCATTGCGCGGCGACAACGTGTCTGCCCAGATTGGCGACCCATATAGGGCCATTGATCTGATAACCCCAGTGTAAAGTTTTCGACAGGTTACACTGGGGCCTCCGACGTTAGGGAGTATCCGGCTGAGAGCAGCCGCCGCTCCTACTAACTTAGGGCTGAGGCGGCGAAAATGCTCGTCAAAACTCCATCTGGAGTCGAGCTCTAAGCCGAGGTATCGCATGTGCGATTTTAATTGTATGCGCACTCCGTTAACTCGGAGATGCGCGCCAGCGGGGGGCCCTCTGCGGGCACCATGGAACAGAACAGCCTCTGTTTTTTCCAGGGCCACTTTAAGGCCTAAACTTTCAATGCGCCCGACAGTTAGTGTGACGCCAACAGTGGCGAGTCGGGCGGCTTCGGCGTAATCGACACCCCTAGCCAGGACCAAGGTGTCATCTGCATAACAGACAACTCCGAGGCCCCGCAACATAGCACCGCGTAGTACCCAATTGTACCCGATGTTCCACAGGAGGGGCCCCAAGACGGACCCCTGTGGAACACCGCATACCATTGTCCTCTGTATTAGTGACCCGTTTCGGTCTAGGCACATAACGGGGCGACCTCGCAAATAGTTCGCTATGATCCGTCGGAGATAAAGCGGGACGCGATGGTATCGAAGCGCCTCATCTATGCAGCTATACGGCAGGGTGTTAAACGCATTGGCTATGTCAAGCGAAACCGCCATTGCCACCCTGCCGTTAGATACCGCCTCATCTGCGAATTCCTTGACCCACTTGATAGCGTCAATCGTCGAACGAAATTCGCGGAAGCCAAATTGGTTGTTCGCGAGATTGGGACCAGTCGTATTGAGGTGCTGAACGATGCGGGTGGAAATAATCCGTTCGAACAGTTTACCCGCCTCGTCCAGCAACACTATTGGCCGGTAAGCCGACGGGATGTTAGCCGGCTTGCCCGGTTTGTGCAATAGCACTAATCGGCCAGTTTTCCATTTATGGGGGAATTGCCCCGACGACAGACAGAGATCATAGATGCCTCTGAGGCGGTCTTCTAAGATGGTGAGAGAGAGCGCCAGAACTCGTCCCGGGACGCCATCCGGGCCTGGAGCAGTTTTCTTAGCCCTAAGCTTTCTTATGACAACGTCCATCTCTCCGTCCGTGACCAGGGGAGGAGGATCAGCAGGTTCATGATCCTGCGAAAGCGGGGCCATGATCGGAGCAATGTGTTCCGCTCGATCAGGGAACAAAACTGAAATCACCGACTCGAGTAACTGAGGATTCAGGGTTTCCGTGACCGGGGGTCCCTGACCGCACATCTTGTTACGGACTGTGCGGTACGGACGCCCCCACGGATCCGCGTCCAGCTCCTCGAGCCACTGTTCCCGTGCTGTTTCCTTAGCCTTAAATATGGCAACTCGAAACGCATGGAGAGCCTCTTTGTAGTCAGCGTGAAGCTGAGTTTCTATTGCTGCGTCACGCCCAGTCCGCCTTCTGCGGTACCTAGTGTACGCTCTGCGCCGGACGATGCAGGATCGGCGCATGTCGGCAAGGTCCTGCGACCACCAGTAAACCTCTTTTTTAGGCAGACGACGTTGGGTACGGGGCATAGACGCATTGCAGATGCGCGTCAAAGACTCCCCAAACGAACAAGCTGCCTCGTCAACATCCAGATTAGGAGAAGCAGATTGAGAGAACCAGTCCTCTAACAACGTGGCTTCTTCGGCGAGTTCTTTATTAAACTTCCCTACCGACCACCGAGGGAACAGCTGCGCTCGATTATGAGTACCGGGCGTGGCGTTGGTATTGCTGGTCCCTGGTGGAGACACGTCGAACGTAATGTAGCGGTGGTCCGACAGTGTCTCCACGTCATCTTCGTGAACCCGCCAGTTGTTCGCGTGCGATGCGAGAGCAGGGGTAGCGAAAGTTACATCCACTATGGATCCCCCCTGCTGTCGCACGCAGGTGTTGGCCGATCCCCGATTGAGAACTAGAAGGCCCGACATGGCCAACCAGTCTTCTACGACAGATCCACGGGCGTTGGTGGTAGGGGATCCCCACGCCGAAGACTTGGCGTTGAGATCACCTAGCACGACAGTCTTAGGCGTTGCTGCGCGCTCAAAAGCTGCACCGACCTCACCAATGAAAGCCTCGAATTGGGCTAGGACGCGGTTTGGGGAGAAGTAGCAACCGATCAGAACGATTTCTCCCCATTCCACAACTACAAATCCGTGTCCTCGCTCCTTGATGGTCAGGGGCGGGGACCTTGACGATGCCGACCTTACAATAAGCACCGTCGAGTCGATATCTGCAGCAAAGTTGTTATTGCCAGCCGGATAAAAGTACGGCTCGGCTACTATGGCTAAGTCAATTGACCACTCCGACATGGTTTGCATGAGGATGTCTTGCGCACCGCCGGAGTGGTTCAAATTGCCCTGCAGGAGATGTAAAACTGGTGTGTGGGCCATTAAGGATCCGTGTTCATGGCCTCTTCTTGCGCCTGGGCGCGGTCAACGTTGTTGACGGCTGGGATCCTAGCAGCCGTTTTCCGTACTTTGGGGGGAGGTGGAGCTTTGCAACTCTTGCCCCTCATGATGTGGTCAGCTGGCCTCTTTGAGCTAGCGCATAGTGCGCAATGAGGCTCAGCTGTGCACGTCTTTGCCTGATGGTCGGGCTTTCCACACCGGAAGCAAAGTGCGCTTCGGTCCTTCTTAGCCGGGCAGAGCCGGCGGGTGTGGCCTACGTCGAAACAACGGTAACAGGTCATTTGCCGTGGCTCTAGTGCACGAACTCGCGCAGAACTCCAGCCAACAAGCAAACGACCAGCATCCACCAATATTTTAACAGCGCCCACTGGGCACTTTACCGACACAGAGCCGAGGCCGTCAGAGCCGCGACGGATCTCTCCACATGAGACATCACCGTGAGCGCAGCCAGTCTTCTGTGCGACAGCGACAACTATCTCGTCCTTCTCAATCGAGTCGTCAAGTCCAGACACGCGAATCTCTGCACATTTAGTTGGCCGGGAGATGCTTAAGTCTTTCGACTGAATATCCTCTGACAGGATTCCTCGCAGTTTGTCGGCTAGAATGTCGGCCTTTGCCCTATTTTCGTCAGCCGTCTCCGCCTCAAAGACCTCGAAGATGCGGGCACCTGTAGCGGCCTCCTTTATTTTAAACGGCTGCAGGTCTAGCTCGCCTAGATTAAGGGAGGATTTCGCCTTCTTTATAATGTCGGAGTACGAGAGTCCCCGCTTCTCAGCCTCTGGGTTGATCGTGATAACCACTGCAGCTGTGCGGGGCTCGCGAAGTCGACGCGGCTTCTTGGGTTTATTGCCCTTGGTCGCTGGTCGCACCGTATTCTTGGTTGCAGCTGCAGGTCCTGCTGATGCAGGTGCTGCGGACTGCGCCTTCTTTTTCTTCTTCGGGTTGGTTACCTTAACCCAGCCCTCAGAATCAGGTTTTGAAGACGAAGCAGTCGGCCCAGGGTTTGCCGTGGAAGGGCCAGGGACAGCCGGAGCATGAGAGGCTGCTTGCACTTTCTGGCCCTTTTTGGTCGGCTTTTTCTTAGCACCGGACTGGTTTGCCGGAGCATCCGAAGTCTTTTCCGATGGGGCATTGGCCTTAGAGGCAGCCTTTGGAACGGTCGTCGACGTGGGTGGTAAGTCCATAGGGGGCGGGGATGCCTCCCTTCTATTGTCTGCAGCCAATGGTGGTCTGTGGCGTTTGGCAGGTAGGAGTCTGCCATCCTTCTCAAGCCCGTCGAATTTCGCGCCTATCATGTTGCTGATCATGTTCATGACTGACCGGCTCCATGTCTCAAAGTACGGCGGGACAGTCGTTTCCGAATCTGCCGCCGATGGAGGCGCGCTTCTGTCGCGCCGGTCTCCGGATCCTCTCATTTCGGCGCGGAGCTCCGCGAGCTCCTTGCGCATTTCCGCAACTTCACTTTGTAGCCGCTGGTTGTCGGCCATCAACTTGGCATTCTCAGTGGTTGCTGTGCACTTCAGCATAGATTTAGTGCTGTTGGCAATCGCTTCAGCCGCCTCGCGCAGTGCACGCTGGAATGTTCCCTTCAAACATGCACCCCAACCTTTTTTTTTTTTTTTTTTTTTTTTTTTTTTTTTTTTTTTTTTTGTTTTTTTTTTTTTGCGTTGGAAAACCTTTTATAGGTACCCAGGAGCGAATGGGGCTGCCCCTGGGTTATGTGGGAGTCACCGGTGTAAAGTGCCGGCATACCCACTAAAAACCAACGTGTTTCTCAAGACCGCGGCTTCGACGCACGACAGGAAACTTTTCGCAATCACTGCCATGCGCCGAAGACTATGCGGTTACCGCCCGCTTCCGGGCTCACCAGGGATAGGGAGCACGCGCGAAACAAAACGCGTGCTCCCCCACGCAGGGACGCCTTGGCGCGGGTGACGGAGCCCCACTCCGTCACCCGCCGTCCCCACTCGGCGGTTGAAGGTGGCCGTAGAGCCGCCTTCTCCGGCCCAGCCTTCTACGGCGAATCGGGTCCGCAAGGGCGTCTTCCTCACGGGCCCGTTCCGCAGCCTCCTTCTGCGAGATGACTTCCTCGCAGAAGGTGGCTAACGCCTCCCAGTTTCTCTCACTGCCAACCATCTTCTCCACGACGGTCGGCAGGGAGAGGTCGCCACCAATGACAGCGACTAGGGCACGGCGCTGTGAAGCCCACGCCGAGCAGAGCTCCAGCGTGTGCTGCGCCGTGTCCTCGCTGTGGCCGCACTCGTGGCAGCGGGCATCAGTTTCCCGCTTGGCCGTGTTGTGCAGGTATCTGCCGAAGCAACCGTGTCCGGTCAGAATCTGCACAACACGGTAGGTCAATACCCCGTGCCGCTGCCTCATCCACGCCCGAAATGCAGGGCGGATGGCCTCTACAGTCCTGAGACCGGCCGTGGGCTCGTCAAGGCGTTGCAGCCAGGCGCTTAAAATGCGCCCCTGCGCCTCCCGCCTCCAGCGTGCCACTAGCTCCGGCATGATGCGCCGGTGACCCAACTCCGCACGAAGCTCAGCTCCGTGCTCGTACACCTCCGCTAGGACTCTTGCATCGAGATCCCAGGGAGGTGTCCTGGCCAGTAGGCATGAAGCCTCGAACGAGATAGTGCGGTATCCCCGGATTACTCTGACGGCCATGACCCGCTGCGCTCTCCGCAGCAGGGTCTTGTTATGGGCCGTCAGAGCATCCACCCACACTGGCGCACCGTACAGCGCCATCGAGCGCACCACCCCCGTGAAGAGGCGGCGGCACACGTCTCCGGGGCCCGCGACGTTGGGCAGGAGTCTGCCCAAGGCAGATGTCGTCGCCGTTAGCTTGGGGCTAAGAACCCGGAAGTGGCACTTAAAGTTCCACCCCGGGTCAAGTAAAAGCCCCAAGTACTTTAAAGTTGGACCGATAGCGACCCTCACCCCATTTAGATCGAGAGATGCTCCCGCGGGCGGACCCTTCCGCGGCCCATGAAAAAGCAGGGCCTCGGTTTTGTCGAGGGCCACCCGCAGACCAAGCCTCTCGATCTTGTGGACAACCTGGATAGTCCCAACCTTACCCAGGAGCGCAGCCTGCGCGAAAGTCGAGCCTCGGGCTGTTACGAGGGTGTCGTCCGCGTAACAAAAGATGCGGACGCCCGGCAGAAGGGCACCCCGCAACACCCAATCATACCCGATGTTCCACAGGAGAGGGCCTAGAACCGACCCCTGTGGAACACCGCACGTCATCCGCCGCTCGAACAGCCTGCCGTTTCGGTCTTGGCAGGTGACAGTTCGGCCTCTTAGGTAATCTGCTATGATGTTTTGCAGATACCGAGGCAGCCCATGATAACGCAGAGCCTCGAGAATGCACTCAAACGGCAGGGTGTTAAAAGCGTTGGCGATGTCGAGAGACACCGCCAAAAGCACCCCGCCGCGAGAAACTGCCTCGGTAGAGAGGGCCTTCACGCGCATAATCGCGTCGATGGTAGAACGACCCTCTCTGAAGCCGAACTGACACTCTGCCAAATCCGGTCCCGTTGACGTCAAATGGCCATTGATACGGCCCGCTACGATCCTCTCGAGAAGTTTACCGGCCTCATCCAGAAGGACAATGGGCCGGTAGGCAGAAGGGGAGTCGGCAGACCTGCCCGCCTTATGTAACAAGACCAGACGCCCTCGCTTCCACACCTGCGGAAATTTGCCGTTTCTGAGGCACGCGTTGAAAAGGTTCCGCATGCGCGGCTCTAACTCCACAAGTGAGAGCGCCAAGACGCGCCCGTGAACCCCGTCGGGGCCTGGGGCAGTCTTTTTGGCCCGCAGCCTAGTGACGGCAGAGTCGTACTCGGCGTCAGAGATTGGCTCCACCGACCCTTCGTCCGAGGACACGGCCCCACGAGGGACCATGGGCGGGGGGACATGTTCACCGCGAGACGGGAACAGTGCCTCGACAACGCTCTGGAGAAGGTGTGGTTCCAGAGATTCCGCAACCGGGGGACCTTGCCCGCGCAGTTTGCTGCGTGCGATGTGGTACGGTCGACCCCACGGGTCGTTGTCGAGAGACTCCAGCATCTGTTCCCGTGCTTCCGTCTTCGCCTTATAAATGGCCACTCGCATAGTCCGCCGCGCCTCTGTGTAGAGGCCGTGCAGGTGATCCTCCCAGACCGCATCACGGTAGGTGTTACGCGTGCGGTGGCGGTACCGGGCCAGCTCTCGCCGTTTGGCGGCACAATCAGCCCGAAGTGCTGCAATCTCCTCGGACCACCAGTAAACGGCCCCTTTACGAGGCTGGCGGTGAATCCGTGGCATGGCGGCGTCACTGATCCGCTGCAGGGATTTGCGGAAGCGATCTGCCTCTGCGTCAACGTCGGTCGGTAAAGCGGTGGATGGTGAGCACCAGTCCTCTACCAGAACCGCTTCCTCAAGGTGCTCTTTATTTAGTTTTGAAAGGGCCCACTTGGGGAAGGTTGACTGCAACGCTGAGCTGGGTCGGCCACCAGTATCACCCCGAGAAAAGATGTTGAACGAGATGTACTGGTGGTCACTCAAGGTTTCGGCCTCTTCAAGGACCTGCCAGCCAGACACGTGCGCGGCGAGAGCGGGGGTAGCGAACGTTAGGTCCACTATAGACCCCCCCCGCTGTCGCACACAGGTGTAGGCTGAGCCCTGATTTAGGAGGATGAGACCGAACATGGCCATCCAACCTTCCACTGCCGCTCCTCGCGGATCAGTGCCTGGGGAACCCCAAGCCGTTGACTTGGCGTTGAAGTCCCCCAGAACCAAGGTGTGCGTCGAAGGCGACTGACGAACTGCAGCACCGAGCTCGTCGAGAAAGGCCTCAAACTCAGCCAGTGGCCTGTTGGGGGAGAAGTACACGCCAATAATGGCAGTGTCTCCCCATTTGGCGACGACGAAACCGTGCCCCCTCTGATGGACTGAGAGGGCTGGAGAGGCATTGAGCACCGACCTAATCAGAGCGACCGAGGAGTCTAGATCCGCAGCCCAGTTGTTGCAAGGCGGGACAAAATACGGCTCAGCGGCTACAGCAATGTGAGTGGACCACTCCCTCATGGTTTGCAAGAGGAGATCCTGCGCACCAGAGGAGTGGTTCAGGTTCGCCTGGATAAATTTAGCCGCTGGTCGTAGGGCCATTTATGACTGGTGACGTGTCCATTGGCTGCGGTTCCGAACTAGCAGCCTCTTGAGCAGCCGGGGTCTTGGCGGCCTTACTCTTTACCTTCTTTGGGGGGGACGTAGGGGCCTTGCAGCTCCTGCCCCCCAATATGTGGCCTGCCGGCCTCTTGGCAGCCGCACAAACGACACAGTGGGGCTCCGCAGAACAAACAGTCGCCTTATGCCCAGGCTTCCCACAGCGGTAGCAAAGATCGCTGCGGTCCACCCCGGAGCAGTGCGGCCGAGCGTGCCCTCGCTGCAAGCATCGGAAACATTTCATCGGGCGGGGCTCCACTGCGCGGACTCGCGCTGAGCTCCACCCGATCAGAAGGCGACCGGCCTCCAAGAGTTTGTTGGCCGCACCGACAGGGCACGACACCCACGCGGACCCCATTCCACTGGGAGCGCGACGAATTTCCCCCACCTTCACATTGTCGTGAGCGCAGCCGCCCTTCTCGGCTATGGCCGTCACCAGCTCGTCCCTCTCTATGGAGTCATCCAAGCCCACGACGGAGATCTCCATGCACTTCGTGGGCCTGGAGACTCGGATATCCTCACTGTCGAAGATAGTCCTCAACTGCTGCGCCAACTCATCAGCGTTGGGGCCCTGGTTGTCCCCAGAGACTTGTAAAATCTTGCCCCCGGTGACTGCCGTCTTTATTTGAATCGGCGGGATCCCTAGCGACTCGATGTTTATGGCCGATCGCGCCTTTCGTATTATCTCCGCGTAGGAGAGGCCTGTCTTCTCCGCCTCAGGGCCGAGCGTTATGACTACAGCAGCCGTGCGGGGCTCCCGTACCTTGCGGGGCTTCTTGGTCTTCGCCTGCGCCTGTCCCTGCGATTTAGCCTTCGGTTTGGGTTGAGCCTGAGGCTTAGCGGCCGGCGCAGCGGGCTTCACCTTCTTGGCCTTACCACCCTTCCCAACAGTGGTCCAGCCAGCCTCTTTCGACGTCGAGGCCACTGGTGGGGCGATTTCAGATGGAGTCGGTAGTGCCGGAACAGGCGCCGTCTTTTTGCCTTTTCCCTTTCCCTTCCCCTTCCCTTTCCGCTGGGACGAAGTACAAGGGATGATCGACATTGTCCCGCACGGTGAAGTGATGGCGGGAGGGACCCTCTTTTGCGGAGCCGCTAAGGGCGGGAAATCTTCTATAGAAGGAGAGTGCGACTGCGTACCTTCCCTCACTTTGTCCGCTGCCAACGGTGGCCGCGGTCTATCCGGAACTTTGAGGCCCTCAATGCGGGCGTTAAACATATTTGTGGCCGATGTCATGGCCGCCTTGATCTTTTCATCCACCACCGTGGAAACCGCTTGGAGTATTTTCTCACCATCCAAGGGTTGTGACTGTCCTGGCTCTTGCGGGCCCGGTCTTGCTGCACGCATGTCTCCGATTTGCTTGCGCAGCTCGTCCATGTCAGATCTGAGGCGCCTATTCTCCCGCTCCAACTTAGCAACTTCGTCCGACACGGTACAGCTAAGGAGCGATTGCGTGTACTCTCGAATTGATGCTGCAGAGTTTTTGAGGGCCTTTTGATAGGTCCCCTTCAGGTGGCTGGATGTGGAGGCCACTTTCAGGATTATCTGCAGTTCACTCTGTACAGCCTTGAAAATCTGGGCCGCACTGGGCTCTTCCTCCAAGGACATGACACTGCCCGAATTAGCTAGGGAGACGACAGAGGTTGAGCGCGTTCTCCTCTGCGCCAATTCCTCTGCGAACTCCTTCTCCGCCTCCAGCTGCATCGATTCCCGCATCTGGGCGTTATACTCATATCTGGCTTTCGCCAAGCCCGCGAATTCCCCCGTTGTAATGGGGCGGCCTCGCCCACGGGCGGTAGTCAAAGAAGCGGGCTTTTTAGGTGCCGCCGCCACCTCAGTGCTCGAAGCACTGTCAGAGCCGGAATCGTACGACCTCCCTCTTTTACGTCCCGAATGGGACCCTACAGTGTCAATAGACACACACGAGCCGAAGTTGGAAGCCTTCTCGGCATCATGGTCAGACTCCTCGCTGTTTGCGCCACTCACCTGCGGACAGGGCGCTTTGTCCTTTGATCTTAGGCTCCTGTCGGAGCTCGTTTCCACAGGGAAACTCAGTCTAATAGATTTTGGTTTTGGTTTTTGTTTTAGTTTATTTAAGTTCAATTCCATAATTGTCCCACGAGTATGGGGGAAATAACCGTCCACCCGGGCGGTGCCCCCTGCACCCGGGTAACCCTAATACTCCAGGAGGTCGGGCGGTCTCCTGGAGGGGATCGCTAGCTGGCGGACTCTACCCGGCCCGCCACCCGAAGGCCCCCCGTAGCCACGGATCTCAACTACGGGGAATTGGGGTTTTTTATTGAGGTTGTCTCCTCGCAGGGCCAGCCGATTAAGGCAAGCCCCCCCGGTCCCGTGTGTGCCGATAGACATGACACCAGACACACACACGGGATAACGGGTTAAACATGCACCCCAACCTAACCTAACCTAACCTAACCTAACCTAACCTAACCTAACCTAACCTAACCTAACCTAACCTAACCTAACCTAACCTAACCTTTTTTTTTTTTTTTTTTTTTTTTTTTTTTTTTTTTTTTTTTTTTTTTCCGTTGGGAAATGCGTTACGCATACCCGTGCCCTGGGAAGACACGGGTTATGTGGGACTCTCCCCGCAGAATGCGGGGCCTACCCACTAAAACCCAACGTGTTTCTCGTTACCACGGCTTCGGCGCACGACAGGGGACTTTTCGCAATCACTGTCGTAAGCGCCGAAGACTGTGTGGTTAGCACCCGCTTCCGGGCTCACCAGGGATAGGGAGCGCACGCGAAACAAAACGCGCGCTCCCCCACGCAGGGACGAACTTGGCGCGGATGACGGAGCCCCACTCCGTCACCCGCCGTCCCCACTACGGCGGTCGAAGGTTGGCATGGAGCCGCCTTCTCCGGCCCAGCCTTCTACGGCGAATCGGGTCCGCAAGGGCGTCTTCCTCACGGGCCCGTTCCGCAGCCTCCTTCTGCGAGATGACGTCCTCGCAGAAGGTGGCTACCGCCTCCCAGTTACTCTCGCTGCCAACCATCTTCTCCACGACGGTCGGCAGGGAGAGGTCGCCACCAATAGTAGCGGTTAAGACACGGCGCTGAGTGGCCCACGCCGGGCAGAGTTCCAGCGTGTGCTGCGCCGTGTCCTCGCTGTCGCCACACTCATGGCAGCGGGCATCGGTTTCCCGCCTGGCCGTGCTGTGCAGGTATCTGCCGAAGCAGCCGTGTCCGGTCAAAACCTGCACAACACGAAAAGTCAGCACCCCATGCCGCTGCCTCATCCATTCCCGGAACACCGGGCGGATGGCCTCAACGGTCCTGAGACCGGCCGTGGGCTCGTCCAGGCGTTGTAGCCAGGCGCTTAGTATGCGCCCCTGCGCTTCCCGCCTCCAGCGCGACACGAGCTCCGGCATTATACGCCGGTGCCCCAACTCCGCACGAAGCTGTGCTCCGTGCTCATACACCTCCGCTAGGACTCTAGCATCGAGATCCCAGGGAGGTGTCCTGGCCAGTAGGCATGAAGCCTCAAAGGAGATGGTGCGGTATCCCCGGATTACTCTGACGGCCATGACCCGCTGTGCTCTCCGCAGGAGGGTCTTATTGTGGGCCGTCAGAGCATCCACCCACACTGGCGCACCGTATAGCGCCATTGAGCGCACCACCCCTGTGAAGAGGCGGCGGCACACGTCTCCAGGGCCCGCGACGTTGGGCAGAAGTCTACCCAAGGCAGATGTTGTAGCCGTCAACTTGGGGGTAAGTTCCCGGAAGTGGCATTTAAAATTCCACCCCGGGTCAAGCACAAGCCCCAAGTACTTGATAGTCGGACCGAGTGCGACCCTCACACCGTTTAGGTCGAGAGATGCTCCTGCAGGCGGACCCTTCCGCGGCCCGTGAAAAAGAAGGGCCTCGGTTTTGTTGAGGGCCACCCGCAGACCGAGCCTCTCGATCCTGTGCACGACCTGTATCGTCCCTACTTTGGCTAACGCCGCAGCCTGTACAAAAGACGACCCTCTTGCTGTTACTAGGGTGTCGTCCGCGTAGCAGAAAGTGCGGACACCCGGCAGGAGGGCTCCCCGCAACGCCCAATCGTAACCGATGTTCCACAGGAGAGGGCCTAGAACCGACCCCTGTGGAACACCGCACGTCATATTCCTCTCTAGCAACCTGCCGCTCCGATCTTGGCAGGTCACTACCCTGTCACGCAGATAGTCCGCAATCACATGACGCAGATACCGAGGTACTCCGTGGTATTTTAGAGCCTCGGTAATGCACTCAAACGGCAGGGTGTTGAAAGCGTTGGCGATGTCGAGTGACACCGCCAAAAGCACCCCGCCGCGAGAAGTCGTCTCGTTAGAGAGGGCCTTCACACGCATGATAGCGTCTATAGTCGAACGACCCTCTCTAAAGCCGAACTGGCACTCTGTGAGATCGGGACCAGTGGACGTCAAGTGACTGGTGATGCGACCGGCGATGATTCTTTCCAGAAGCTTACCGGCCTCATCCAAAAGAACAATGGGCCGGTAAGCTGAGGGAGAGTCGACATTCCTTCCCGCCTTCTGCAGGAGGACAAGGCGCCCTTTCTTCCACTCACGCGGAAATTTTCCTAGCCTGAGGCACGCGTTAAATAGATTACGCATGCGATCCTCCAGTTCCACGAGCGTTAGGGCCAGTACACGGCCGTGAATCCCGTCAGGACCCGGAGCTGTCTTCTTGGCACGAAGCCTCGATATTGCTGCGTCATATTCGGCGTCAGTAATAAGTGGCGCCTCAACGTCCAAATCCCTATCAGCAACCTGGGCCCCACGGGGAACCATAGGCGGAGGGCTGTGTTCGCCGCGGGACGGGAACAGAGCCTCAACAACATTTCGGAGAAGATGTGGCTCCAGTGACTCCGCAACCGGGGGACCCTGCCCGCGCAGCTTGTCGCGCGCGGCACGGTATGGTCGACCCCACGGATTGTTGTCAAGGGACTCCAGCATCTGTTCCCGTGCCTCCGTCTTCGCCTTATAAATGGCAACGCGCATGGTTCGCCGCGCCTCCGTGTAAAGGTCATGAAGGTGGTCCTCCCAAACCGCATCACGGTAGGTGTTTCGCGTGCGGTGGCGGTATCGGGCGAGGTCTCGCCGTTTGGCGGTACAATCGGCCCGAAGAGCAGCGATGTCCGCAGACCACCAATAGACGGCGCCTTTACGAGGCTGGTGGTGGATTCGCGGCATGGCGGCATCACTTATCCGCTGCAAGGCTTGGCGGAAGTGACTCGCTTCTGCATTAACGTCAGTCGGCAAGGCGGTGGAAGGCGAACACCAGTCCTCCACTAAGACCGCTTCTTCCAGGTGCTCTTTGTTGAGCTTTGTAAGTGCCCATTTTGGAAAGGTAGCCCGCGACGATGGACTAGGGCGGCCACCAGTATCACTCCGAGAAAAGATGTTAAAGGAGATGTACTGGTGGTCGCTCAAGGTTTCAGTCTCTTCGAGGACCTGCCAGCCAGACACGTGCGCGGCGAGAGCGGGGGTAGCGAACGTTAAGTCCACAATAGACCCCCCCCGCTGTCGCACGCAGGTGTAGGCTGAGCCCTGATTCAGCAGAATGAGGCCGAACATAGCCATCCAGCTCTCCATTGCTGCTCCTCGAGGATCAGTGCCCGGGGAACCCCAAGCCGTAGACTTGGCGTTGAAGTCCCCCAGAACCAAGGTGTGCGTCGAAGGCGACTGACGAACTGCAGCCCCAAGCTCGTCCAGAAAGGCCTCAAAATCTGCCAGTGGCCTATTGGGGGAGAAGTACACGCCAACAATGGTCGTGTCTCCCCATTTGGCAATGACGAAACCGTGCCCCCTCTGATGGACTGAGAGGGCTGGAGAGGCGTTGAATACCGACCTGATAATAACAACTGAGCCATCCAGGTCCGCAGCCCAGTTGGGACAAGGTGGAACAAAGTAGGGCTCAGCAGCCACGGCGATGTGAATTGACCACTCTCTCGTGGTTTGCAAGAGGAGATCCTGCGCACCAGAGGAGTGGTTCAAGTTCGACTGTATGAATTTAGCCGCTGGTCGTAGGGCCATTGACGGCTGGTGACGTGTCCATAGGCTGCGCAGCATCTGCAGCCTCTTGAGCAGCCGGGGTCTTGGCGGCCTTGCTCTTTACCCTCTTCGGGGGGGCGGTAGGGGCCTTACAGCTCTTGCCCCCCAGTATGTGGCCTGCAGGTCTCTTGGCAGCCGCACAGACGACACAGTGCGGATCCGCTGAACAACCAGCCGCTTTGTGCCCGGCTTTCCCGCAGCGGAAGCAAAGACCGCTGCGGTCCACGCCGGTGCAATGCGGCCGAGCGTGACCTCGCTCCAAACAGCGGAAACACTTCATAGGGCGGGGCTCCACTGCGCGGACTCGCGCCGAGCTCCACCCGATCAGAAGACGACCGGCCTCCAGAAGTTTATTGGCCGCGCCGACAGGGCACGACACAAACGCAGTCCCCATGCCACTGGGAGCACGACGGATTTCGCCCACTTTAATATTATCTTGAGCACAGCCTCCCTTCTCAGCAATGGCCATCCCAAGCTCGTCCTTTTCAATTGAGTCATCCAGACCCGTGATGGAGATCTCCATACACTTCATGGGCCTGGAGACTCGAATGTCTTCGTTGTCAAAGACAGACCTCAGTTGCTGTGCCAGCTCATCCGCCTTCGGGCCCTGGTTGTCCCCGGAAACCTGCAGAATCTTGCCCCCAGTTACGGCCGTCTTGATTTGAATCGGCGGGATACCGAGTGCCTCTACGTTAATGGCAGACCGTGCCTTGCGAATTATCTCCGCGTAGGAGAGGCCTGTTTTCTCCGCCTCAGGGCCGAGCGTTATAACAACAGCGGCCGTGCGGGGTTCCCGAACCTTGCGGGGCTTCTTAGTCTTCGCCCGCGTCTGACCCTGCGATTTTGGCTTCGGCTTGGGCTGAGTCTGAGGCTTAGCGGCCGGTGCAGTGGGCTTCGCCTTCTTTACCTTACCACCCTTCCCAACAGTGGACCAACCAGCCTCTTGCGACGTCGAGGCTTCAGGTGTGGCGGTTACAGGCGGAGTTGTTTCTGCTGGAGCAGGTGCCGTCTTTGTCTTTTTGCCCTTACCCTTGCCCTTTCCCTTTCGCTGGGACGACGTGCAAGGGATAAGGGACATGTTCCCGCACTTCGAAGTGATGGCGGGAGGGACCCTCTTTTGCGGAGCCGCTAAGGGCGGGAAATCTTCTACGGAAGGAGAGTGCGACTGCGTACCTTCCCTCACTTTGTCCGCTGCCAACGGTGGCCGCGGTCTATCGGCAACTTTAAGGCCTTCAATTTTGGCGTTTATCATATTAGTGGCCGTCGTCATAGCCGCCCGGATTTTCTCGTCGACCACCGTGGAGACCGCTTGGAGGATGTGATTTCCGTCCAAGGGTTGTGTCGCATGCTCTTGCGGGCGCAGTTTTTCGACGCGCAATTCCTCCATCTGCTTCCGCAGTTCGTCCAGATCGGACCTAAGGCGCCGGTTCTCACGCTCCAGCTTGGTGACTTCATCAGATACAGTACACCTTAAGAGCGATTGTGTGCACTCTTGTATCGACGCCGCAGAATTTTTTAAGGCCTTTTGGTAAGTGCCTTTAAGGTGGCTCGACGTTGTTGCCACTTTTAAAATTGTCTGCAGCTCATTCTGCACTGATTTAAAAATCTGAGCCGCACTGGGCTCTTCCGTCATCGACAATACATTTTCGGGATCAGCAAGAGAAACGATAGAGGTCGAGCGCGTCCTCCTTTGCGCCAGATCCTTCACGAAATCCCTTTCCGCTTCCAGCTGCAGTGACTCCCGCAGCTGGGTGTTATAGTCCTCCCTGGCTTTCGCCAGACCCGAATATTCTCCCGTCTTAATTGGGCGGCCTCGTCCACGGGCGGTGGTTGACGAGGCGGACTTTTTCGGGGCAGCCGCAACCTCTGTGCTTGATGCACTGTCCGACCCGGAATCAATGGATCTTAATCTTTTTCGCCCCGACTGGGACCCCACTGTGTCCATAGACTGACACGAGCCGAACGTAGACACTCTTTCGACATCGTCGTCGGACAACTCACTTTCTGCGCCACCCATTTGCGGACAGGGCGCTTTGTCACTGGATTTCTGGCTCCTTAAGGAGCGACTCCCACAAGGGAAACTTAAAGTTAGAGATGGTTTGGTTTTGTTTTTTATATTTGAACACTTCATACTTAACCCACGAGTATGGGGGAAATAAACGTCCACCCGGGCGGTGCCCCCTGCACCCGGGTAACCCTGATACTCCAGGAGGTCGGGCGGTCTCCTGGAGGGGATCGCTAGCTGGCGGACTCTACCCGGCCCGCCACCCGAAGGCCCCCCGTAGCCACGGATCTCAACTACGGGGAATTGGGGTTTTTTAGTGAGGTTGGCTCCTCGCAGGGCCAGCCGGTTAAGGCAAGCCCCCCCGGTCCCGTGTGTGCCGATAGACATGACACCAGACACACACACGGGATAACGGGTTGCCCGACGGGAGGCCGAAACCCACCCAGCGACCGCAAAACCACGGTCGCCAGACCCGCCGCGCCGCGAACCTTGAAGGTCCGCCGTGCCACGCCACCCGAAGGCGGCCGCTGAGCCAGCCAACCAAGGCAAGCTCCGTCGGGACCGGCCAGTCAAGGCAGGCCCCAAGACCGACGCAAATGGAGCGTTGAAGCGCCCCACGCCGAAAAACGAACGAAAGTTCCGCGGGCCTCGAAGGCCCGCCATACACCGACCGAAGCCCACTGGTCCTGAAAAGGACCTTTGCCAACAAAAGCGCGATTGCGCCACGAGCAAAAGCTCCCGACACCGTCCGCATGAAGCGGACCGCGGCCTTGAAGGCCGCCATCCCACGAGCCGAAGCTCCACTGGCCCCCCAAGGGGGCCCCCCGAGGGTGATTTTTTATAGAGGTTTTCTTCCTCACGACCAGACGCACAGGGCAAGCCCCATACGCCCAGCCCCCGACCCCACATAAATGCAGGGCTACGGGTTTGTGCGGCCGTGCAATGCCCGAGGGCAGCCGCACTGTGTTGGAGATTGGCCGGCTGCGAACCCATTACCCTACGAGCGGATAATGAATTCGCAGTCGCCCAGGATGCGCCGTCTGGACACGTTGTGGGACCACCGTTTGCACCGGATGACAGAACATCAAATGCAACAAGCGATCCCGACAACGCGCCCAGCACACTAGGAGGCTCCCCAACATGCACCCCTTTTTTTTTTTTTTTTTTTTTTTTTTTTTTGCGTTGGGAAATGCGTTACTCATACCTGTGCCTTTGGGGAAGACACAGGTTATGTGGGACTCTCCCCGCTGAAGGCGGGGCCTACCCACTAAAAACCAACGTGTTCCTCGAGAGTATAGCTTCAGCGCATGACAGGGTACTTTTCGCAATCGCTGCCATGCGCCAAAGGGACATCGCTCGTTTCCGAGCTCAACAGGGAGATAGGGAGCGCGCGCGAAACAAAACGCGCGCT
This sequence comes from Nymphula nitidulata, assembly GCA_947347705.1. NCBI lineage: Eukaryota > Metazoa > Arthropoda > Insecta > Lepidoptera > Crambidae > Nymphula > Nymphula nitidulata. The sequence goes on from OX374625.1 coordinate 85,290, forward strand.
CCCCCACAAAGGGACGCCTTGGCGCGGGTAACGGAGCCCCACTCCGTCACCCGCCGTCCCTACTCGGCAGTTGAAGGTCGTCTTCTTCGCCTTATCTTCACATGCCCTTACGCAGTAGACGCTGGGCCATCGATGACTGGCGCTAAGTCCATGGGCTGTTCAGTAGTCCGGGTCTTGGGCGCTGGTTTCGTCTTCTTCGGAGGCACGGTTGGGGCCTTGCAGCTCCTACCTCCCATAATGTGTCCTGCTGGCCTTTTGGATTTCGCGCAGACGACACAGTGGGCTTCTTCTTTACATACGGCAGCTTTGTGGCCTGTTTTCCCGCATCGGAAACATAGGTCGCTGCGATCTTCACCTGTGCACTGCTGGCGGGCATGTCCACGCTCTAAGCAGCGGAAACACCTCATCGGGCGCTGTTCAACAGGGCGCACTCTCGCCGAGCTCCATCCAACAAGGAGGCGGCCCGCCTCCAACACTTTCTTGGCGGCGCCCACAGGGCACGAGGCCCAGGCAACGCCCATGCTGCCAGGTCCAGTCCGGATTTCTCCTACCCGGACGGAGTGGTGCGCGCAGTTACCCTTCTCGGCAATGGCGGACACGATCTCATCCCTCAGCACTGAGTCGTCCAGACCGGTAATGGATATCTCTATCGTCTTTATAGGTCTAGCTATTCTGATGTTCTCATCATCTTCGAATACATTTCTAAGCTTTTCAGCAAATGCGTCCGCTGTGGTGCCATGGTTCTCACCACGGACTTCCAAAATCTTTGCACCAGTGATCGCCGTTTTTATCTGGAGCGGCTGATCTACGCCGATATCAGCAAGATTGATTTCCTTGCGTGCCTTCTTTATTACGTCGGAGTACGAAACGCCGCGCTGTACCGCCTCCGGGCTGATAGTTATTACCACCGCTGCCGAGCGTGGCTCCTTTATTTTGCGCGGCTTTGGGGCCATTGCCTTCGCGCCTTTGGTGGCCTTAGTTTGAGGCCTTAGACCGGGGACCGCAGGTGGTTGGGCCTTCTTCTTCTTTTTCCCTTTTTTCTCCACCGTACTCCATCCCACCTCCTCCTCAGAAACGGGGGCGGTTGGCAGTGACGCTGTTGATGTTGACGGGACCGGCTCAGGATTTGAAACTGCCACCGGTTTTATGGTCGGCGCAGATGTCGTCTTCTTCTTCCCCTTCCCCTTGCTTTTTCCCTTTTGTTGGGACGACGTGCAGGGAATCAGGGTCATCGTCCCGCACTTGGATTGGATGGCGGGAGGGGCCCTCACTGAAGCAGCAATGGACGGCGCCACTGATGATTCTTGCGATTCAGCTTCCTTCTTCTTATCCGCGGCCAACGGTGGCCGTGGACGATCTGGTATTTTGAGACCTTCAATTCTGGCGTCGATAATCTTGCCAACTGACGTCATCGCCGCTCGGATTTTGTCATCCACTACATTCGAGACGGCACGAACGATGTGCTCGGCATTTAAGGTAGGCTGGACTGCGGAGGCTGTCTGAGAGGCCCCGTTACTATCGGCGCGCAACTCGTCCAGTTGTTTCTGCAAGTCCTGTATGTTGCCTTCTAGGCGTTTGTTTTCCCGCGTCAATTTTCCTACTTCTTCATTCGTAGTACATCGAAGAAGCGCCTGTGTATGCTCCTTGATGGATGAAGCGGACAGCTTTATTGCCTTTTGGTATGTGCCCTTCAAGTTGCTCGAGCTGGCTACGAGCTTTAAAATCGAGCTTATCTCTTCCTCCACTGATTTGTACAGCTTGGTAGCACAAGGCTCCTCCTCAACAGACATGACATCAGAACAATCCGACTTCCGTGATACCACCGACTCTGCACGCAAGCGCCTCTTCTGAGCCAAATCCTTCATGACGTCCATTTCGGCATGCAGTCGTACGGACTCACGCAACCCAGCGTAGTATGCCCTCTTTGCCTCGGCAAGGCCAGCGTATTCCCCAGTTTTAATGGGGCGGCCGCGCCCGCGACTACCGGCTGCAGCAGGTTTTTTCTGCTTCGGTGCCTTCTCAGAATTAGCGCTAGATGCACTGTCGCTGCCGGATTCCTTCTCGTAATTTGACCCCTTCTTTAACGGGGATCGTGCCCTCTTCCTGCTTGTTTGCGATTCCGTGCTATTAACGGACCAACACGAACCGAATTCTGACGCAGTTATGCTCCTATCCCTAACGTCATCCTCCACACCACTCTTCGCACCACTCACTTGTGGACAGGGCGCTTTGTCCTTCGACTTTTGGCTCGCTAAGGAGCGACTCCCATAAGGGAAAGTTAAACTTATTGACTTGTTTTTAATTTTAGAGCTCTTCATATTAAACCCACGAGTATGGGGGAAACAAACGTCCACCCGGGTGGTGCCCCCTGCACCCGGGTAACCCTCATACTCCAGGAGGTCGGGCGGTCTCCTGGAGGCGATCGCTCGCTGACGGACTCTACCCGGCCCGCCACCCAAAGGCTCCCCGTAGCCACGGATCTCTGCTACGGGGAATTGGGGTTTTTTAGTGAGGTTGGCTCCTCGCAGGGCCAGCCGATTAAGGCAAGCCCCCCCGGTCCCGTGTGTGCCGATAGACATGACACCAGACACACACACGGGATAACGGGCTGCCCGACGGGGGGCCGAAACCCACCCAGCGACCGCAAAACCACGGCCGCCAGACCCGCCGCGCCGCGAACCTTGAAGGTCCGCCGTGCCACGCCACCCGAAGGCGGCCGCTGAGACAGCCAACTAAGCCTTTCCCACGAAACGGCGCAGATGCGCCACGAGCATAACTGCTCCCGACACCGTCCGCCAGACCAAAACGGACCGCGGCCTTGAAGGCCGCCATCCACCGAGCCGAAGCTCCGCTGCCCCCCAAGGGGGCCCCACCAGGGTAATTTTTTATAGAGGTTTTCTTCCTCACAGCCAGACGCACAGGGCAAGCCCCATACGCCCAGCCCCCGACCCCACATAAATGCAGGGCTACGGGTTTGTGCGGCCGTGCAATGCCCGAAGGCAGCCGCACTGTGCTGGAGATTAGCCGGCTGCGAACCCATTACCCTGAGACGGATAATGAGTTCGCAGTCGCCCAGGATGCGCCGTCTGGACACGTTGTGGGACTAGCCGTTTGCACCGGATGACAGAGCATCCGCCAAAATGCAACAAGCTAGCCCGACAACGCACCCAGCACACTAGGAGGCTCCCCAACATGCACCCCCCCCAACATGCACCCCAACCTAACCTTTTTTTTTTTTTTTTTTTTTTTTAAGGGGAAAAAAGACATTTACGTCTACCCTGCACTGCGGGGAAATGAACAGTGCAGGGTTATGTGGGACTCCTCGGTCAAAGGTGGTAGAGACCGAGACTACCCACTAAAACAACCCCCGTGTTCCTTCCTCATCGGAGTACAGGCTAAGGCTCACAGTTGCCCTTATGCCAATTGCCTGTACCCAATTCGCCCGACTGGGCTCGCTCTGGCGCAAATGCGCATGATGTACTCCGCGGCGTTACACGGAACACCCAGTAACGCCGCTACCACTTCTGTGGGCCATTCTCCGAGCAAAGGGTTTCCCCACCCTTTACTCAGGACCCGCTCATGGGGCCAGCGCGCCGGCAAAAGCCCTGCGTCGCCGACCAATACGTCGCCTCCTTATGGGGTCTGCCGCGGGACTCTCCTCGCGGGACCTCTCATCATCCTCCTTCGCCCCCATTACCCTCTCACAGAAGGTGTGGAAGGCCCTCCACGCTTTCTCATCGTGAACCATCGCTTCGACCACGTCCGGGAGCGACGGAACCCCCCCGACCACAGCCGCCAAGTCGGCTCTCTCCCTACCCCATCTCGGGCACAACTCCAACGTGTGCAGGGCTGAATCATCCCCGTCGCCGCACTGATGGCAGCTTGAAGTGTCCTCTCTCCTTGCCACGTTGCAGAGGTACCTCCCGAAGCAGCCATGCCCCGAGAGGACCTGCGTCATGTGGTAGGAGAGTGCCCCCCATCTCCGCTCTGTCCACTCTTTCAGGACGGGACAAATAGCCGCAACAGTGCGGTGTCCAGCGCTCGGGCGGCTTAGGTTCTCCCGCCAAGCCTCAAACGCCACATCCTGTGCGTCGCTTCGCCACCCTCCAATTTCTTCTGGGAGCGGAATGTGTCCCCTGGCCTGCTTTTCCTCCGCTGTCCTGTAGTACACCTCCGCGAGAACCTGCGCATCCAGGTCCCAGGGCAGGGTCCCAGCAAGAACGCACGCCGCCTCAAATGACACCGTGCGGTAGGCACGGGCAATTCTCACTGCTAGGACCCGCTGCGGGCGATGCAGTTGGATCACGTTACGCTGAGTCAAGGCGCTCGCCCATATAGGGGCACCATATAACGCAGCAGATCTCACGGAGCCCGCGAACAAACGACGGCACGCCGAACTTGGGCCCCCAAGGTTGGGCATAAGTCTGCAGAGCGCCAACGTCACCCTCCTCAACTTCGGAGCAAGTTGCTCGAAGTGGCTCCTGAAGTTCCATCGACTGTCGAGGACCAGTCCCAGGTACTTCATAGTCGACCCGACAGCGATGGAAACGCCGCACACCATAAGCTCGGCCCCTGGCGGTGGCGCTCTGCGGGGCCCGTGGAAGCACAAGGCCTCGGACTTCTCCAGCGCGACGTTGAGGCCGAGTCGGCGAATACGCCCCACCACCTGTGCAACCCCGGCAGTGGCCAGGATTTTGGCTTCTCTGAACGACTTTCCCCTGGCCGTCACCAGGGTGTCGTCCGCGTAGCAATACACGTTCACGCCCCTGAGTAAAGCCCCTCGTATCGCCCAGTCGTACCCGATGTTCCACAAGAGCGGGCCAAGAACCGATCCCTGTGGAACACCGGATGCTACCTCCCGCTCGCCCCATCCATCCGATTTTGGGAAGATTATCTTTCGACCGGACAAATATGCCAGCACGATTTTGCGCAAGTACGCCGGGAATTGGTGGTAGCGCATGGCCTCTCCTATGCAGACATGGGGCAGAGAGTTGAATGCGTTGGCGATGTCTAAAGACACCGCCAGCACAACGCCGTTTCTGGAAACTTCTTCCTCGGCGAGGGCCCTCACCTGCGCGATCGCGTCGATGGTGGATCTGCCCTGCCGGAATCCAAACTGTTGGCTGCATAGGTTTGGCCCTGACACCTCCATGTGTTCCATAAGACGGGCAGCGATGACGCGCTCGAAGAGCTTGCCCGCTTCGTTCAGTAGCACTATGGGCCGGTATGACGATGGTGAGTCCGCCGGCCGCCCCTCCTTTTTCAGCAATACCAGCTTTCCGATCTTCCAGTCTTCGGGAAAGCGTTCTTCTCTCAGGCAAGACGTCAACAGGTCCCGAAAACGAGAGTCAAGGCCATTCCTCAAAGCAGCGACCCAGACCCGACCCGGCACACCGTCGGGGCCCGGGGCCTTATTCTTCGATTGTAGCCGATGAACGGCCGCACCGAGCTCCCCTTCGGTCACCGCTGGGACGTCCTCCGATTCAGTTGACTCTGCCGGACCAAAAAACATAGGTGGTGGCTGAAACTGGCTACATCGAGGAGGGAAAAGTGCCTCCATCACTCTTCGCAAAACCGCAGGGTCCATTTCCGACGTTAAGGGAGGGGCCCATGGGCGGAGCTTCTTCATTACAAGCTTATAGGGACGGCCCCAAGGGTCGCTGTTCAGCGTCTCCAAAAGCTCTTCCCAGGCCCTCTCTTTCGCCGCAGCTATCTCTGCCCTTAGTGCCTTTTTGGCGTCTTGGTAGAGCGAGTACAGACGTTGTTCTTCAGGCACGTTAGGTGAGCCCCTTCTAAAGTTGCTTCGACGGCACCTGGTGTACTGGCGTCTCGCCTTGATGCACCTTTCGCGTAGCTGAGCGAGCTCCACTGACCACCAGTACACCTGACGACGCGGTGGCAGCGATTTTACCCGCGGCATTGCAACGTCGCAGATGTGTGAAAGCGCCTCACCGAACCAGCTTGCCTCGTCTTCGATACTTGGAGCTGGAGGCTTTGGTGACCAACCCTCAACTTGCGCCGCCAGAACAAGTGCCTCGCGGTCTAATTTTTTCAAAGCCCACCTGGGGCCGAGGTCTAGCGCAGAGCGACGAGCACCTGTACTATTTTGAGGGTGGGGGGAGAGATCATACCGGATGTATCGATGATCCGATAAGGTCTCTTCCCCCTCCATAACCTTCCACCCTTGGACGCGACTCGACAGGCTAGGGCTGGCAAATGTGACATCCACAATAGACCCGCCGTTCATTCTGATACAGGTATCTGTAGTTCCCCTGTTAACAACGACGAGACCATTCGCTGCAAGCCACTCCTCAACCAGAACCCCCCTAGGGTCTGACGAGGCACAACCCCATTCGACGGACTTCGCATTTAAATCTCCGGCCAGTAATACTTGGTGGGGCCGTGACCATCTCAGCACTGTGTCTAATTCTCCCAGAAATACCTCAAACTCCGAAAAGGGGCGGTTCGGCGAGAAGTAGACACTGATAACAGCCACATCCTCACAAAGAACCGCGACATAACCGTGGCCCCTCAGCGAGTTCTTAGACGGCGGGGCTCCCGCGCCTGCATTCACCACGACTGCAGCCAGGCCATCCCGATCCCCAAACCAGTCATCCCTTGCAGGAACCATGTAGGGCTCGGCAACTATCAATAATTGTGTGGACCACTGTGCCGAGCTTTGGAGTAAAAGGTCCTGCGCCCGGGCACAGTGGTTCAGGTTCGCCTGGAGAAATTTAATTTGCGCCATTTAATTGTAGAATTGGTGACATTACTACATCCTCGACGCCGTTCGGGGGGCGAGTTGGCTGCGATCGGGTGTTTCCACCAGACGCTGCCTGCATGCTTCTCGATAACTTCCGTTTGGGCGCCGAACACGAAGGACCCCCCAAACGATGTTTGGCCGGCTTGCCGGCCTCAGCACAGAGTGTGCAGTGGAAGTCAGCATGACATTCCACTGCCCGATGACCCAATTGGCCGCACCGGTAGCACTGCTGCCCCCTATCCACACAAGACTGACACCGGACCTGGACGTGACCAGTCTCTAGGCACCGGAAGCAGCGTAAGTCGCGGGGTGGTAAAAGCTTCACCCGCGCAGATGACCAACCAACTAATAACCTCCCTTCGGCAACTTTCTTAGCTGCTGCCACAGGGCAGCTGACCCAAACAGCACCCATGCTGTATTCTGTTCGGCGGATGGTGCCAACTTTCACCTGGTCCGCTGGGCAGCCTCCCACCTTAGCCACAGCGTCTTGCACCTCGTTTGGCGTGATGGAGTCATCTAGCCCCGACACCATTATTTCCAGGCACTTCACTGGACGCGAGACTTTGACGTCCTCTTCGCTGAACAGCCGCCTGAGTTCGGCAGCCAGCTTATCTGCTACAGATTCCTGCTCCGCCGCGGTGATCTCTATTATAGTGGCCCCGGTGATGGCCCTGCGGAATCTGGTAGCTTCGATGCCCAGAGAGGCTGGGTCAATTCTGCTCTTCGCCTCCTGGAGTATCTTGCCGTAATCTACCCCTCTTTCCTCTGCGCCGGGCTGGATCGTCAGAATCACTGCTGCAGTTCGCGGAGGTCTTACGCGGGGTTTGTAAGTAGCCCGCGCCTGCTGTTTGCCCTGTGGTTGACTAGACGGCTGCTCATTTCCCTTCGCTCTCTTTTTTCCCTTTCCCTTCCGCGGCACAGTCTTCCATTCCTCCTCTGTAGGAACAGGTGCCGGCGGTGGTGGTGGGCGAGCATCCCTCGATGACGAGGCCTCCTGATTTGCCCTTGTACCTCTAACAGGGTTACGTCGAGTTTTCGTCTCCCCTTCTGCCTGGCTCTTTCCCACGGCCTCCCTGTAAGACATTGCTTTTGCGCGGGAAGTGCATGGAACCAAGATAAATTCAGAGGAGCCAGCCGTACCTTCTTCACTCACTTTTTCGTTCTGCTTGGTGGGTTGGGTCTTCTTACCCTTACCTTTCCCTTTCCCTTTTACGGATACAGGTGCCTCCTGGTCCTGAGTGGGAGTCTCCATGTTAACGTCACCTGGGACCCTTGTTTGAGCCTCGTGAGCTAGTGGAGGGCGGAGTATCGGAGCAGGGTTGAGCCGTGACTCCAAGCCCTCAATCCTGGCATTGATCCGGTCGCACATGCGCCCCGAGATTCGCATCTCCATCTCCTCTAACTTCTGCGCCAGCAAGTCCATATCGAACGTCGGCGACAGTTTAGACCCACCAGGCGTGGCCTGCGTTGATTTCGGCGAGGATCTATTCTCGAGGGCCGTCAATCGGCTGCGCAGGTCATTGACTTCTAACTGGAGACGGTCATTTTGTTGCTGAAGCCTCCTGTTTTCTTCATCCACACTGTGCCGAGCAAGGTCCTTGGTGTTCTCTGCGATGACCTTTGCCGCGTCCTTCAGGGCCTTGATATACGTCCCTTTTAGTTGCGAGGACGTTGTGGCCACCTTCTCAATTATCTTAATACTATCTAGCACTCTCGCAGTCATTCGCGCCGCTGTGACCGCTTCCTCCTCACTGCCAGACTGACCCGAGGTTGCTGAAAGGTCTGTCTTGGACCGAGTTACGCGAGCCTCCGTAATGTCATCCATGAGCTCTTGTTCTGCACGGAGCTTTATCTCCTCCCGCTGGAGTCTGAGATACTCCGCTTTGGCTTTTGCTAGTCCTGCGTACTCGCCCGTAGTTTTTGGGCGGCCTCTTCCTCTTCTGGAGCATGACGCCTTTACTTTAGGGGTTTGCACAGACTCATCGCTGAGCTCCCCATCTTCTAAACTCATCCTCCTCTTTCTCCACAATCTCCCTTGTTTCTCGGAGATGTCTAAAGCCACCTCTTTCGATGACACGCTAATAAGCGTGTTTACGGATGAATCCGATAAATGTTCCTCCTCGTCTACATCACACTCCCTACGTTCGTCGGTTTTTTTGTTTTGTTTTGTTTCGAATACCATTGTTATTCCCACGAGTGTGGGGGAAATAAAAGTCCACCCGGGCGGTGCCCCCTGCACCCGGGTAACCCTATTACTCTAGGAGGTCGGGCGGTCTCCTAGAGGGGATCGCTAGCTGGCGGACTCTGCCCGGTCCGCCACCCGAAGGCCCCCCGTAGCCGCGGATCTCAGCTACGAGGAATTGGGGTTTTTTATTGAGGTTGACTCCTCGCGGGGCCGGCCAACTAAGGCAAGCCCCACCGGTCCCGTGTGTGCTGATAGACGTGATCACCAGACACACACACGGGATAACGGTTCGCCCGACGGTGACCAAAGTCTGCCCGACAGCCGCTGAACCGCAACTGCCGGACCCGCCGCGCCGCGGACCTTGCAGGTCTGCCATCCCCCGCCACGAAACGTGGCCGCTGAGCCAGCCGAACTAGCCCGTACCCCAAGACAAAAGACGCGTAGCGCCTTGGGCTAACAACGCCCTCAACCCACAGTCGTCTACCAACAACTGTCCGCGAGCCTTGAAGGCTCGCCATGCCCCGACCGAAGTCCACTGGTCCTGAAAAGGACCGTTTCAACAAAGGCGCGACTGCGCCACGAGCAAAAGCTCCCGACACCGTCCGCATGAAGCGGACCGCGGCCTTGAAGGCCGCCATACCACGAGCCGAAGCTCCGCTGCCCCCCAAGGGGGGCCCCACCAGGGTAATTTTTTATAGAGGTTTTCTTCCTCACAGCCAGACGCACAGGGCAAGCCCCAGACGCCCAGCCCCCGACCCCACATAAATGCAGGGCTACGGGCTTGTGCGGCCGTGCAATGCCCGAAGGCAGCCGCACTGGGTTGGAGATTAGCCGGCTGCGAACCCATTACCCTACGGCGGATAATGAGTTCGCAGTCGCCCAGGATGCGCCGTCTGGACACGTTGTGGAACCGCCGTTTGCATCGGATGACAGAACATCAAATGCAACAAGCGATCCGACAACGCGCCCAGCACACTAGGAGGCTCCCCAACATGCACCCCACCCCAACCTAACCTAACCTAACCTAACCTAACCTAACCTTTTTTTTTTTTTTTTTTTTTTTTTTTTTTTTTTTTTTGCCCTGTGAAATGCCCACGCATACTGGTTATCCGGGGGGATAACGAGTTATGTCGGACTCGAACCGACTAAAACACAGGGTGCTCCGCTACCGCCGTATGTCGTCCAGGGAACTGTTATTTTTCATCCTGCGACGATGGCGAGGTCCTTTCGGACTCCACAGAGAGGGGGGGCGTATGTTGGCCCCTACACTCAGAGGAGGGCTGTTACAGAGCCCCCTCTATTCCGCTACCCTACAGGGAACTGACGATCGCCTGAGCAAGGGGCGATCGTCAATCGGCTGGACCGTGCAATGTGGACGTCGGGACCCCCGTCCCAACGCCCACGTGGTCCAGGCTAGGGAGGCACCTGTCGTGCAAACTGGCGCCTCCTTCGCCCGCTGCGGCGGCGTCGGCGCGGGTCAGAGAGAGGATCGTCTTCTCTGGCCCGCTCCGAGGCTTCCTTCTCCGAGATGACGGCCTCAGAGAAGGCTGCCACTGCGTCCCATGACCTTTCGCTGCTTAGCATGGACAGAACCACGCCAGGCAGCGAAAGGTCATGCCCTATGACACGCACTAAATCTCTACGTTGTCGCCCAAAGAACGGGCAGTCCTCTAAAGTGTGTTGGGCGTTATCCTCCACATGCCCACACTGGGCACACGCACGGCTCGCTTCCCTGCCGATCCGGTGCAAGTAGCTCCCAAAGCAACCATGATTTGAGAGCAACTGCACCATGTGGTAGGTAAGCGAGCCGTGCTTTCTCCGCACCCATTTGTACAGTGCAGGGCGGAGTGCCTCAATGGTCCTTACTCCATACGCGGCAGTCGGTAGCTTCTCCGCCCACTCAGCAACCAGTTTCTTTTTGGCATGACGCCGGATGCGTTCGATGTCGATTGGCGTCGCTGTCGTGATCGCATTAACCCTCATCCTGTATATTTTCGAAAGGACTTCCGCTTCCATCTCCCAAGGCGGGGTTGCCGCAAGGGCACAGGCGGCGTCAAACCCGATTGTACAGTAGCCCCTAATGATTCTGTTGGCCGCTATCCGCTGTGCTTGGCGCAGATGGGCACGGTTGCGGTCGGACAGGGCGTCGACCCATACGGGGCTACCATACAGCGCCATTGAACGTAGGACACCCGCGTATAGTCTCCGACAAGTGCCACTGGGGCCTCCAACGTTGGGCAAAAGCCTAGCGAGGGCTCCAGCAGTACCGACCAGTTTCCTCTTGAGCTGGCTGAAGTGTTCCTCAAAACTAAAGGTGTCGTCTAAAACTAGCCCCAGATATTTCAGCGTATGGCCCACTTCGATTCGAGCTCGCTCCACCTCGATCGTCAATCCCGTGACGCGCCTAGTCCGGGGAGGTCGAAATAAAATTGCTTCCGTTTTATGGGCGGCGACTTGAAGTCCTAGTCTTTTAATTCTTCCTACTATAAGGCTGGTGGCAGCCGTCGCCAACGCAGCAGCCCTTTGTGGGTCCCTGCCTCTGGCCGTGATGAGAGTGTCGTCCGCGTAGCAGATCACTCCCATCCCGGGCAGAGGGGATCCCCTGAGGGCCCAATCGTATCCGATGTTCCACAGGAGTGGCCCCAATACCGACCCCTGTGGAACACCGCACAACATACGCCGTCTTTGAAGGACACCACTTTGACCCGCAAACAAAACTTCCCGTGCCGTCAGGTAGTCTTTCACTAGTCTTTGCAGATATGCCGGTACACCGAAGAAACGAAGTGCTTCCAGAATTGTCGCAAAGGGGAGAGTGTTGAAAGCATTCGCGATGTCTAAGGACACCGCTATGAGCACATCTCCCCTTTGTTGTGCCGCCTGAAGGGCACTTTTGAGCACCAGCACCGCGTCCACCGTTGACCGGTGCTCCCTAAACCCGAATTGGGCGTTGGAAAGGCCGGTTCCGCGATTCGCCACATGTTGATTAAGGCGGCCCGCCAAGATCCTTTCGAAGATTTTTGCCACCTCGTCTAGCAGTACTATGGGCCTGTATCCGCTGGGGGAGTCCGCTGGTCTGCCGTGTTTGTGAAGCAGAACCAGTCTCCCCGCCTTCCAGATGTTCGGAAACTTGCCGTCTGTTATTGCCCGGTCAAATAGGGAGCGCATCGCACCTCCAAGATGATCAAGAGCCAGTTGTAGTACACGCCCGTGCATCCCGTCTGGCCCGGGGGCGGTTTTGCGAGCCGTCATCTTTTCGATCGCACTTTCGATTTCTCCGGTCGTGACTGGTGCCGCGGCTAATTCTTCTTCAGGCTCGTTCTGTTCCGGCGGCTCCATGGAAGGGGGAGTGTGCTCCGCAACATGCGGGAACAAGGCCTCGACGATGTTGTTTAGCAGCTCAGGTTGCATAGTCTCGACTGCAGGCGGACCCTGGGAGCGCAATTTATCACGAGCCCTCTGGTACGGGCGACCCCAAGGATCCGCCTCTATTCCGTCCAAAAGCTCCTGCCATGCTCTGTCTTTGGCTTGTGCAATGGCCTTTTTGAAGGTGTCCTTTGCGTCGCGATGGGCTGACCAGAGAACAGACTCCCTGTCCAAGTCGCGAAACCTAGCCCTTCTGCTCCTGGTGTAGGCTCTTCGGGCACTGATACACGCCGCACGAAGATTGGCCAATTCCTGGGACCACCAATAGACCTCTTTCTTTGGAGGAGGACGACGCACGCGAGGCATGGACGCGTCGGACACGGATTGAAAGGCGTCCCGCAGTCGGCTCGCTTCATCCTCGACTCCAGTCGATCCCTCCGGGGCTGGTACCCAGGAAGCTATTATTGCCGCGATTTCAGCGTTTTCCCTGTCTAACTTCGTCAACGACCAACGCGGAAAAGGGTCACGCCGAGTTGAGCTGCTACCATTATCTGCGCTGGATGAGATGGAGACCTCAAACCGAATATAAACATGGTCTGAGAGGGTCTCTACCCCCCCCAGCACACGCCAGTTTCTGATCCTGTCCACTATAAAAGGAGAGACGAGAGTGATGTCCACCACTGATCCACCCTGTTGCCGCACACATGTCCATTCCCGTCCCACGTTAGCAACGACGAGACCCATTTGCACCAGCCAATCTTCCAGCAAATCCCCCCTCTGATCATTTGTGTCCGATCCCCACGCAGACGATTTAGCGTTGAGATCACCCATTAGCATCACGGGAAGAGGGTGAACTGCACTGACGACCTGCCCGAGCTGAATTAGAAACGCCTCAAAATCTGCCACTGGCCTATTAGGCGAAAAGTATACCCCGACTACAACGACCTCTTGCCAGTTCACTGCTACCACACCTTGCCCTCTGAACCTAACTCTGAGGGGTGGAGAGTTTAGTCCTCCAGCTATCATCACCGTACCGTCCCGGTCACCAGCCCATCGAGGTTGGTTTGGGACCAGGTACGGCTCCGCCATCACTGCCAGGTCAATTTCTTCCTCCGCCATGAACTGCACCAGGAGGTCTTGTGCGTGCCGAGCATGGTTCAAATTCCCCTGAATAAGACGCTGTGTTCTACCCCTGGGCATTATCCGTGACCATCGCCTCCACGGGCAGCTTCTGGGCTAGCTTGGCAGGCCTTGCAGAGCTGGAGGACCTCGGAGGACCACGTCTTCTGCTATTCGATTGGGTTGGGCGACACAACCGGCCCCCCATAGTATGGTCGGCTGGCTTCCCATGAGCGGCGCAAACCGTGCAGTTCGGTTTCGCCCTGCAATCCGCGGCAAAGTGACCAGTGGCTCCGCAGCGGAAACATTGGTTGCTCCGGTCGATATTGCATGCGCAAATTTGCCGCGTGTGCCCTAACTCCATACACTGGTAGCACCGCATCGGTCGAGGCTCAAGGGCGACGATTCTTGCCGAGCTCCATCCGACCAGCAGGCGCTTCTGCTCTAGTAACTTTTTGGCAGCTGCCACAGGGCAGCGGATCAATGTGGCCAACATGCCGTATCGGTCCATCCTCAGTTCCCCGATGGCAAAATCCTCCACCAGAAGTCCTGTCGCTTTAGCAGCGGCTGCAGCAACCTCATCGCAGGAAACTGAGTCGTCCATCCCCAGCACCCTGAGTTCCGCCTTTTTAATTGGGCGCGTCACCCGGACCGATACAGGGAGCTTTTCCTTAAGGGTCTGTTCTAGTCTTTGAGCCTCAACAACACCGGCCTCCTTGGGAAGTTCGAGGACAAGCGCCCCCGCGACCGACCTCCTAAAGTTGATGCCAGTGATCCCCAGTTCCTTAAGGTCAACATTCTGTTTCGCCTGCTTCATGACTTCGGCAAACGTCAAGCCTTTTTCTTTTTCCGACTGTATAATGTCGACGACCACTGCTGCAGTCTTCCTTTCTCGCAGTTTAGGCGGCCGTTTTCTCTTTTTGTGAGCTTCAGTGCCAACTTGTGGTTTTCCTGTGGCCTTGCTGTTTGCCTCCTTTTGCATATTTCTTGCCTTTTCTCTTTTTTCTTTCCTTTGGGTGTTCTTGCTCACAACCTTGTTCCACCCTTCTTCCTCCCTGTCCTGAGCTACAGCAGAGGTTGATGGTAGTTTCGCCGGGGTACTCGGAAGAGAAGTATTTTTGATCCTTGGTTGGACCTTTGTTTCGTTTGTTTCCTCCGTCTTTTTACTCCTCTTCCTTTTCTTTTTCCCGTTGTCCTTTTTGACAGGTTCTGGGGGCTGAGTCTCTTTAAGCACAGCTTGGCGTCTCGCGTCGGCTGCAAGAGGCGGTCTAAGATTAGGTTCAGGCGCGAGTGGCGGAAGCCTTTTCAGGATGGACTCTGTGTTCGCTTCCATCATGTTTCTGACGGACGCAAGAATTTCAGTACGCAGCCTGTCTTCGTCCTTCTCTTTTTGTCTGTCCTGAAGGCGTGGGTCCTGTGAAGGCGCCGGAGGTTTGTCTTCAGCAGCTTTATTGCGGATGAGCTGGTAGCGGCATTCTTCTAGGTCTTTCTCGATTCGCTCCGTCCTTTCTTTCATCAGCCTCATTTCATTTTTGAGGTGGTCGTTCTCTCGATGAAGCATTTTGGTCTCCTCTGTGATAGTGAGAGCTCCTATCCTGTTCATAACTTCCGCCATCAAAACACAGGCTCTCTTCATCTCGCCTTTCACGCTGCCCTTCAGCCTCTGTGACTTTTCGAGCATGGTCTCGAATACCTTGACCGCTTGCTTGCCCATCTCAATAAGCCCAGGGGCTGACGGGTCGTCAATATCTTCGTCCAGTTTATCGGGGATTCTCCTTCCCTTTTCCCCGCCAGTGAAATCTCTAGCTAAGTCAGCAATCTCCTTAGCCGTTATGTCCTCCGCAATGTCAAGCCTTTTCCTCTCCCTCTCTTCTTTGGCTTTACCATAACCAACGAAGGTGCCAATCGTCGGTGGCCGTCCGCGTCCTCTTTTCGCCGTAGATCCCGGCGCAGCTGATGATGGCCTGAAGATCACTGACTCTGTGGACGATGAGTCGCTACGGCTTCTGCCATTGCCTCTCTCCTCTCTTTTCCTTTTCACAACAGTAGATCTACTGCGTGTATTTTTCGCCGGCATTGAACTGTCCGACTCCATTCCCTCTTTCAGAAATTTTGAAGTTAAAGCCGCTTGTTTTGCGGCGCAAGGGGTCTCGTATCCCGACCCATCTGATTCGGTCTCCATATCAGATTGTCCTTGGCTCCAAAGTCTTGCCACCTCTTTATCTTTCCCATAACAGCCGGACTTATTGACGCCGACTTCCTCACCACTCTCACTCGTAACCAATTTAACACTAGCCGCCCGAGATAACGGCAAGCGCCCGTGGTCAGCGGGATCGTATGACCTCGTGTCAACTGACACGGAGCAGTCTTGGCCCCCCCCAGATACGTGGGGCCTGCCAACGGCCGAAGCCGAAGGGAGGGATTCTCCACCTACGGTGGTACCCTCCTGGGGTTGTTTAGTTTTTAGATCTGCGTCCATGGTGGTTGTTCCCATTTTTTGGCGAGTATAGGTTCTCGCTTACTCCCTTTCACCACTAGTGCTAGGGACCAGACTCCCTCTGGCCATTCAGCCTATCACCACACTTCAAACTTAGGCTTGGGGCTTTTTTATTGAGGTAAGCTCCTCTCAGACCAGACCTCAGTGGCCTAGTCTCTTGGCCCTCTCAGTGAGGGTAACAAGTTGCCCGACGAGGGCCTGTCATACAGGGATCCCCGCCGCGCGTGACCGCCTAAAACGACCGTCAGCGAGAGATAGAGCTCCCGCAGGAGATAAAACTCCTAAACAAGGCGAAACTACGCCACGAGCCGACAAACAGCCCGTTCTCCTCCTGTCAAACCACCGCGTCTCCTGCCTCTTCTGACGAAACAGAGGAGCGCCGAGAGCAGCCCACAACACTCGGAAACCAGAGTGTCCACCGCGGGAGCAAAGCTCAACCGCAGACACCTCCAAAGAACCGAAGCTCCACTGGCCCCCCAAGGGGGCCCCCCGAGGGTGATTTTTTATAGAGGTTTTCTTCCTCACAGCCAGACACACAGGGCAAGCCCCATACGCCCAGCCCCCGACCCCACATAAATGCAGGGCTACGGGTTTGTGCGGCCGTGCAATGCCCGAAGGCAGCCGCACTGTGTTGGAGATTGGCCGGCTGCGAACCCATTACCCTACGAGCGGATAATGAATTCGCAGTCGCCCAGGATGCGCCGTCTGGACACGTTGTGGAACCACCGTTTGCACCGGATGACAGAACATCAAATGCAACAAGCGATCCCGACAACGCGCCCAGCACACTAGGAGGCTCCCCAACATGCACCCCTTTTTTTTTTTTTTTTTACGTTGGAAAACCTTTTATAGGTACCCAGGAGCGAATGGGGCTGCCCCTGGGTTATGTGGGAGTCACCGGCAGAAGGCCGGCATACCCACTAAAAACCAACGTGTTTCTCAATACCGTGGCTTCGACGCACGACAGGGAACTTTTCGCAATCGCTGTCATGCGCCGAAGACTGTACGGTTAACGCCCGCTTCCGAGCTCACCAGGGATAGGGAGCGCGCGCGAAACAAAACGCGTGCTCCCCCACGCAGGGACGCCTTGGCGCGGGTGACGGAGCCCCACTCCGTCACCCGCCGTCCCCACTCGGCGGTTGAAGGTGGCCATGGAGCCGCCTTCTTCGGCCCAACCTTCTGCGGCGAATCGGGTCCGCAAGGGCATCTTCCTCGCGGGCCCGTTCCGCAGCCTCCTTCTGCGAGATGACTTCCTCGCAGAAGGTGGCTACCGCCTCCCAGTTACTCTCGCTGCCAACCATCTTCTCCACGACGGTCGGCAGGGAGAGGTCGCCGCCAATAGCAGCAACTAAGACACGGCGCTGCGTAGCCCACGCCGGGCAGAGTTCCAGCGTGTGCTGCGCCGTGTCTTCGCTGTGGCTACACTCGTGGCAACGGGCACTGGTTTCCCGTTTGGCCGTGTTGTGCAGGTATCTGCCGAAGCAACCGTGCCCGGTCAGAATCTGCACAACACGGTAGGTCAACACCCCGTGCCCTTGCCGCATCCACGCCCGAAAGACTGGGCGGATGGCCTCCACGGTCCTGAGACCGGCCGTGGGCTCTCCAAGGCGTTCTCGCCATGCGCTGAGTATGCGCCCCTGCGCCTCACGCCTCCAGCGCGACACTAGCTCCGGCATTATGCGCCGGTGCCCCAACTCCGCACGAAGCTCGGCTCCGTGCTCGTACACCTCCGCTAGGACTCTAGCATCGAGATCCCAGGGAGGTGTCCTGGCCAGTAGGCATGAAGCCTCGAACGAGATAGTGCGGTATCCCCGGATTACTCTGACGGCCATGATCCGCTGCGCTCTCCGCAGTAGAGTCTTGTTATGGGCCGACAGAGCATCCACCCACACTGGCGCACCGTATAGCGCCATAGACCGCACTACCCCTGTGAAGAGGCGGCGGCACACGTCTCCGGGGCCCGCAACGTTGGGCAGGAGCCTACCCAAGGCAGATGTCGTCGCCGTTAGCTTGGGGCTTAGATTCCGGAAGTGGCATTTGAAGTTCCACCCCGGGTCAAGCAAAAGCCCCAAGTACTTTAATGTCGGGCCGATAGCGACCCTCACCCCGTTTAGATCGAGAGATGCTCCCGCAGGCGGACCCTTCCGAGGCCCGTGGAATAGTAGGGCCTCGGTTTTGTCGAGGGCCACCCGCAGACCGAGCCTCTCGATCTTATGGACAACCTGTATTGTGCCGACCTTTCCCAGGAGCGCAGCTTGCGCGAAAGACGAGCCTCGGGCTGTTACGAGGGTGTCGTCCGCGTAACAAAAGATGCGAACGCCCGGCAGAAGGGCACCCCGTAACACCCAATCATACCCGATGTTCCACAGGAGAGGGCCTAGAACCGACCCCTGTGGAACACCGCACGTCATCCGCCGCTCGAACAGCCTGCCGTTTCGGTCTTGGCAGGTGACAGTTCGGCCTCGTAGGTAATCTGCGATGATGTTTTGCAGATACCGAGGCAGCCCATGATAACGCAGAGCCTCCAGAATGCACTCAAACGGCAGGGTGTTGAAAGCGTTGGCGATGTCGAGAGACACCGCCAAAAGCACCCCGCCGCGAGAAACTGCCTCGGTAGAGAGGGCCTTTACACGCATAATCGCGTCGATGGTGGAACGACCCTCTCTGAAACCAAACTGACACTCAGCCAGATCCGGTCCCGTGGTCGACAAGTGGCTGATGATACGGCCTGCAACAATGCGCTCCAAAAGCTTACCGGCCTCATCCAGGAGGACAATGGGCCGGTAGGCAGAGGGTGAGTCGGCGGACCTGCCCGCCTTCTGCAAAAGCACTAGACGCCCTCGCTTCCACACCTGTGGAAATTTGCCGATCCTGAGGCACGCGTCGAAGAGGTTCCGCATGCGCGGTTCCAACTCCACCAGGGAGAGCGCCAAAACGCGCCCGTGAACCCCGTCGGGGCCTGGGGCAGTCTTTTTGGCCCGCAGCCTAGTGACGGCAGAGTTGTACTCGGCGTCGGAGATTGGCTCCACCGACCTGTCGTCCGAGGACACGGCCCCACGAGGGACCATGGGCGGGGGGACATGCTCGCCGCGACACGGGAACAGAGCCTCAACAACATTTCGGAGAAGATGTGGCTCCAGTGACTCCGCAACCGGGGGACCCTGCCCGCGCAGCTTGTCGCGCGCGGCATGGTATGGTCGACCCCACGGATTGTTGTCTAGGGACTCCAGCATCTGTTCCCGTGCCTCCGTCTTCGCCTTATAAATGGCAACGCGCATGGTCCGCCGCGCCTCCGTGTAAAGGCCATGCAGGTGGTCCTCCCAGACCGCATCCCGATTGCCATTTCTGGTTCGGTGGCGGTATCGGGCCAGCTCACGCCGCTTGGCGGTGCAATCGGCCCGGAGTGCAGCGATCTCCTCGGACCACCAATAGACGGCCCCTTTACGGGGCTGGTGGTGGGTCCGCGGCATAGCGGCGTCACTGATCCGCTGCAGGGATTGGCGGAAGCGATCTGCCTCTGTGTCGACATCGGTCGGTAAAGCGGTCGACGGCGAGCACCAGTCCTCTACTAAAACCGCTTCCTCAAGGTGCTCTCTGTTTAGTTTAGTAAGAGCCCACTTGGGGAAGGTAGACTGCGATGTTGAAATAGGGCGGCCACCAGTATCACCCCGAGAAAAGATGTTGAACGAGATGTACTGATGGTCGCTCAAGGTTTCAGCCTCTTCAAGGACCTGCCAGCCAGACACGTGCGCGGCGAGAGCGGGGGTAGCGAACGTTAAGTCCACTATAGACCCCCCCCGCTGGCGCACGCAGGTGTAGGCTGAGCCCTGATTAAGAAGGATGAGGCCGAACATGGCCATCCAACCCTCTACTGCTGCTCCTCGCGGATCAGTGCCAGGGGAACCCCAAGCCGTAGACTTGGCGTTGAAGTCCCCCAGAACCAAGGTGTGCGTCGAAGGCGACTGACGAACTGCAGCCCCAAGCTCGTCCAGAAAGGCCTCAAAATCTGCCAGTGGCCTATTGGGGGAGAAGTACACGCCAACAATGGTCGTGTCTCCCCATTTGGCAACGACGAAACCACGCCCCCTCTGATGGACTGAGAGGGCTGGAGAGGTGTTGAATACCGACCTGATAATAACAACTGAGCCATCCAGGTCCGCAGCCCAGTTGGGACAAGGTGGAACAAAGTAGGGCTCAGCAGCCACGGCGATGTGAATTGACCACTCTCTCGTGGTTTGCAAGAGGAGATCCTGCGCACCAGAGGAGTGGTTCAAGTTCGACTGTATGAATTTAGCCGCTGGTCGTAGGGCCATTGACGACTGGTGACGTGTCCATAGGCTGCGCAGCATCTGCAGCCTCTTGAGCAGCCGTGGTCTTGGCGGCCTTGCTCTTTACCCTCTTCGGGGGGGCGGTAGGGGCCTTACAGCTCTTGCCCCCCAGTATGTGGCCTGCAGGTCTTTTGGCAGCCGCACAGACGACACAGTGCGGATCCGCTGAACAACCAGCCGCTTTGTGCCCGGCTTTCCCGCAGCGGAAGCAAAGACCGCTGCGGTCCACGCCGGAGCAATGCGGCCGAGCGTGACCTCGCTCCAAACAGCGGAAACACTTCATAGGCCGGGGCTCCACTGCGCGGACTCGCGCCGAGCTCCACCCGATCAGAAGACGACCGGCCTCCAGAAGTTTATTGGCCGCGCCGACAGGGCACGACACAAACGCAGTCCCCATGCCACTGGGAGCACGACGGATTTCGCCCACTTTAATATTATCTTGAGCACAGCCGCCCTTCTCAGCAATGGCCATCCCAAGCTCGTCCTTTTCAATTGAGTCATCCAGACCCGTGATGGAGATCTCCATACACTTCATGGGCCTGGAGACTCGAATATCTTCGTTGTCAAAGACAGACCTCAGTTGCTGTGCCAGCTCATCCGCCTTGGGGCCCTGGTTGTCCCCGGAAACCTGCAGAATCTTGCCTCCAGTTACGGCCGTCTTGATTTGAATCGGCGGGATACCGAGTGCCTCTACGTTAATGGCAGACCGTGCCTTGCGAATTATCTCCGCGTAGGAGAGGCCTGTTTTCTCCGCCTCAGGGCCGAGCGTTATAACAACAGCGGCCGTGCGGGGTTCCCGAACCTTGCGGGGCTTCTTAGTCTTCGCCCGCGTCTGACCCTGCGATTTTGACTTCGGCTTGGGCTGAGTCTGAGGCTTAGCGGCCGGCGCAGTGGGCTTCGCCTTCTTGACCTTACCACCCTTCCCAACAGTGGACCAACCAGCCTCTTGCGACGTCGAGGCTTCAGGTGTGGCGGTTACAGGCGGAGTTGTTTCTGCTGGAGCAGGTGCCGTCTTTGTCTTTTTGCCCTTACCCTTGCCCTTTCGCTTTCGCTGGGACGACGTGCATGGGATTATGGACATGGTCCCGCACTTCGAGGTGATAGTGGGAGGGACCCGCTTTTCCGGAGCCTTTAATGGCGGGAAATCCTCTGCAGAAAGAGTGTGCGGCTGTGCAGCTTCTCTCAACTTGTCCGCGGCCAACGGTGGCCGCGGTCTATCCGCCACTTTAAGGCCCTCAATGCGGGCGTTCATCATATTTGTGGCCGATGTCATGGCCGCCCGGATCTTTTCATCCACCACTGTGGAGACCGCTTGGAGGATTTTTTCACCATCCAAGGGTTGTGACATCGTAGCCTCCTGCGGGCGCGTCTTTTCTGCGCGTAAATCCTCGATCTGCTTGCGCAGATCGTCCATGTCGGACCTGAGGCGCCTGTTCTCGCGCTCCAGCTTCGTTACCTCTTCTGACACTGTGCAGCTTAAGAGCGTTTGTGTGTACTCCTGGATTGATGCCGCAGAATTTTTGAGGGCCTTTTGATAAGTACCCTTTAGGTGGCTCGATGTTGTTGCCACTTTCAATATAGTTTGCAGCTCATTTTGGACAGCCTTGAAAATCTGGGCCGCACTGGGCTCTTCGTCTATTGACAGGACACTGTCGGACTTAGCTAAGGTGACGATAGAGGTCGAGCGCGTCCTCCTTTGCGCAAGATCCTCCACGAACTCCCTTTCTGCCTCCAGCCGCAGCGACTCCCGTATCTGGGCGTTATATTCGTCTCTGGCTTTCGCCAAGCCCGAGTATTCCCCCGTCTTGATGGGGCGGCCTCGTCCACGGGTGGTTTTTGATGAAGCGGGTTTCTTCGGCGCAGCCGCCACCTCTGTGCTTGATGCACTGTCTGAACCCGAGTCGACGGACCTCAATCTTTTTCGTCCCGACTGGGACCCCACTGTGTCCATGGACTGACACGAGCCGAAGGTCGAAACTCTTTCGACATCGTTGTCAGATACTTCACTATCTGCGCCACTCACTTGCGGACAGGGCGCTTTGTCACTGGATTTTTGGCTCCTTAAGGAGCGACTCCCACAAGGGAAACTTAAAGTAAGGGATGGTTTGGTTTTGGTTTTAAAATTTGCACTTTTCATACTTAACCCACGAGTATGGGGGAAACAAAACGTCCACCCGGGCGGTGCCCCCTGCACCCGGGTAACCCTGATACTCCAGGAGGTCGGGCGGTCTCCTGGAGGGGATCGCTAGCTGGCGGACTCTACCCGGCCCGCCACCCGAAGGCCCCCCGTAGCCACGGATCTCAACTACGGGGAATTGGGGTTTTTTAGTGAGGTTGTCTCCTCGCAGGGCCAGCCAATTAAGGCAAGCCCCCCCGGTCCCGTGTGTGCCGATAGACATGACACCAGACACACACACGGGATAACGGGTTGCCCGACGGGAGGCCGAAACCCACCCAGCGACCGCAAAACCACGGCCGCCAGACCCGCCGCGCCGCGAACCTTGAAGGTCCGCCGTGCCACGCCACCCGAAGGCGGCCGCTGAGCCAGCCAACTAAGGCAAGCTCCGTCGGGACCGGCCAGTTAAGGCAGGCCCCAAGACCGACGCAAATGGAGCGTTGAAGCGCCCCACGCCGAAAAACGAACGAAAGTTCCGCGGGCCTTGAAGGCCCGCCATACACCGACCGAAGTCCACTGGTCCTGAAAAGGACCTTTGCCAACAAAAGCGCGATTGCGCCACGAGCAAAAGCTCCCGACACCGTCCGCATGAAGCGGACCGCGGCCTTGAAGGCCGCCATCCCACGAGCCGAAGCTCCCCTGGCCCCCCAAGGGGGCCCCCCGAGGGTGATTTTTTATAGAGGTTTTCTTCCTCACGACCAGACGCACAGGGCAAGCCCCATACGCCCAGCCCCCGACCCCACATAAATGCAGGGCTACGGGTTTGTGCGGCCGTGCAATGCCCGAAGGCAGCCGCACTGTGTTGGAGATTGGCCGGCTGCGAACCCATTACCCTACGAGCAGATAATGAATTCGCAGTCGCCCAGGATGCGCCGTCTGGACACGTTGTGGAACCACCGTTTGCACCGGATGACAGAACATCAAATGCAACAAGCGATCCCGACAACGCGCCCAGCACACTAGGAGGCTCCCCAACATGCACCCCCCCAACATGCACCCCAACCTTTTTTTTTTTTTTTTTTTTTTTTTTTTTTTTTTTTTTTTTTTTTTTTTTTTTTTTTTTTTTTTTTTTTTTTTTGCGTTGGAAAATCCTTTATGGATACCCAGAGGCAAATGGGGCTGCCCCTGGGTTATGTGGGAGTCACCGGTGTAAAGTGCCGGCATACCCACTAAAAACCAACGTGTTCCTCGAGACCACGGCTTCGACGCATGACAGGGAACTTTTCGCAAGCGCTGTCATACGCCGAAGACTGCGTAGTTATCGCCCACTTCCGGGCTCACCGGGGATAGGGAGCACGCGCGAAACAAAACGCGTGCTCCCCCGCGCAGGGACGCCTTGGCGCGGGTGACGGAGCCCCACTCCGTCACCCGCCGTCCCCACTCGGCGGTTGAAGGTGGCCGTAGAGCCGCCTTCTTCGGCCCAACCTTCTGCGGCGAATCGGGTCCGCAAGGGCATCTTCCTCGCGGGCCCGTTCCGCAGCCTCCTTCTGCGAGACGACGTTCTCACAGAAGGTGGCTACCGCCTCCCAGTTACTCTCGCCGCCAACCATCTTCTCCACGACGGTCGGCAGGGAGAGGTCGCCTCCGATACTGGCGACTAGGGCACGGCGCTGCTCGTCCCACGCAGGGCAAACTTCGAGCGTGTGTTGCGCCGTGTCCTCAGTGTGGCCGCACTCATGGCAGCGGGCACTGGTCTCTCTTCTTGCCGTGTTGTGCAGGTATCTGCCGAAGCACCCGTGTCCGGTTAGAATCTGCACAACACGGAAGGTAAGCACCCCGTGCCGCCGCCTCATCCAATCCCGGAAGACCGGGCGGATGGCCTCCACGGTTCGAATCCCCGCCTTGGGCTCGTTTAGGCGTTGAAGCCATGCCTCCATGACGGTTCTCTGCGCTCTCCGCCTCCAGCGCGCAACCAGCTCCGGCATTATGCGCCGGTGCCCCATCTCCGCACGAAGCGCAGCTCCGTGCTCGTACACCTCCGCTAGGACTCTAGCGTCGAGATCCCAGGGAGGTGTCTTAGCCAGTAGGCACGAGGCTTCATAGGACACCGTGCGGTATCCGCGGACAACTCTGACGGCCATGACTCGTTGCGGTCTCCGCAGAAGAGTCTTGTTGTGAGCCGTCAGAGCGTCTACCCACACTGGCGCACCATATAGCGCCATGGACCGCACCACCCCTGTGAAGAGGCGGCGGCATGTGTCCCCGGGGCCTGCAACATTAGGCAGGAGTCTGCTTAGCGCAGCCGTCGTTGCAGTAAGCTTGGGGCTCAGCTGCCGGAAGTGTTCTTTGAAGGTCCACCCCGGATCAAGCACGAGCCCCAAGTACTTTAGCTGAGAGCCAACAGTGACTCTGACCCCGTTCAGGTCGAGGTATGCTCCCGCAGGCGGACCCTTCCGAGGCCCATGAAAAAGAAGAGCCTCGGTTTTGTTGAGGGCCACCCGCAGACCGAGCCTCTCGATCCTGTGTACGACCTGTATTGTCCCCACCTTTGCTAATATCGCAGCCTGGGCGAACGACGACCCTTTGGCCGTTACCAGGGTGTCGTCCGCGTAGCAAAAAGTGCGGACACCCGGCAGAAGTGCTCCCCGCAACACCCAATCGTATCCGATGTTCCACAGGAGAGGGCCTAGAACCGACCCCTGTGGAACACCGCACGTCATTCGCCTTTCGAGAATCCTGCCGCTCCGATCTTGACAGGTCACTACTCTCCCACGCAGATAGTCCGCTATAACGTCCTGCAAATACTGAGGTACCCCGTGGTGTTTTAGGGCCTCAGAAATGCACTCAAACGGCAGGGTGTTGAAAGCGTTGGCGATGTCAAGTGACACCGCCAAGAGCACCCCGCCGCGAGAAGTCGTCTCGTTAGAGAGGGCCTTCACGCGCATGATTGCGTCTATAGTCGAACGACCCTCTCTAAAACCGAACTGGCCCTCTGATAGGTCGGGACCACTGGATGCTAGGTGATTTGTGATGCGTCCAGCGATGATTCTTTCAAGGAGCTTACCGGCCTCATCCAAGAGGACAATGGGCCGGTAAGCTGAAGGAGAGTCGACATCTCTTCCCGCCTTCTGCAGGAGGACGAGCCGCCCCTTTTTCCAAGCGTTAGGGAATTTTCCTGTCACGAGACATGCGTCAAAGATGTTTCTTATCCGGGGCTCAAGCTCCACAAGGGAGAGCGCCAACACGCGCCCGTGGACCCCATCTGGGCCCGGAGCGGTTTTCTTAGACCGGAGCCTGATGACGGCCGAGTCATATTCGGCGTTAGTGATGGGAGGCACTGTGGCATCGGTATCGCCGTCGGTGTTCTGAACCCTACGAGGCACCATGGGTGGAGGGATATGTTCCCCACGAGCTGGAAACAGCGCCTCGACAACCGCTTCGAGTAGTTGGGGCTCCAGCGTTTCAGCAACCGGAGGGCCTTGACCGCGCATCTTATTGCACGCGGCACGGTATGGGCGACCCCACGGGTTGCTGTCGAGGGACTCAAGCATTTGCTCCCTTGCTTCTGTCTTGGCCTTATAAATGGCAACGCGCATCGCTCTACGAGACTCTGTGTAGAGATCGTGTAGATGGTCTTCCCATACCGCATCGCGGTAACTGTTGCGCGTGCGGTGGCGGTACCTTGCCAGTTCGCGCCGCTTAGAGGAGCAATCAGCGCGGAGAGCTGCGATTTCGTCAGACCACCAATACACTGCCTTTTTGGCAGGCTGGCGGTGGATTCTTGGCATGGAGGAATCGCTTATTCGCTGCAAAGATTCGCGAAAGCGATCCGCCGCTGCGTCAATGTCGATCGGTGTGGTAGTGGATGGTGAACACCACTCTTCCACCAGAACAGCTTCCTCGAGGCGCTCTTTATCGAGTTTCGTTAGAGCCCACCTGGGGAAGGGAGACTGCGTTGGTTGGACGGGACTGCGACCCGAGTCCTGAGAGAAGAGTTCCAGCGTTATGTAGAGGTGGTCGCTTAGAGTCTCCACCTCTTCCAGGACCTGCCAGCCAGACACGTGCGCGGCGAGAGCGGGGGTAGCGAACGCTAAGTCCACTATAGACCCCCCCCGCTGTCGCACGCAGGTATTGGCTGAGCCCTGGTTTAATAGTGAGAGCCCGAACATTGCCATCCAGGCCTCGACTGCAGTGCCTCTGTGGTCAGTGACGGGGGAATTCCACGCGGACGACTTCGCGTTGAAGTCCCCAAGTACGAGGACAAGCGCAGGTGAAGCGCGCCGAACTGCTGCACCCAACTCACCGAGAAATAGTTGAAACTCGGCCAAGGGTCTGTTCGGGGAGAAGTAAACGCCTATGACGGCAATATCTCCCCATCTGACGACAACAAACCCATGCCCTCTCTGCTGGACTGAGAGGGTTGGGGACGAATTGAGACAAGGTCTGGTGATAGCCACAGTCGAATCCAAGTCCGAAGCCCAGTCGGAGCAAGGCGGGACGAAGTATGGTTCGGAAACCACCGCGAGATGTATTGACCACTCTCTCATGGTTTGCAGTAAGAGGTCCTGCGCACCAGAGGAGTGGTTCACATTCGCCTGGATGACTTTACGGAGTGGACGTAGGGCCATCGACGATTGGCGTTGTGTCCATGGGCTGTTCTGCAGTTACAGCCTGTTCAGCAGTCCGGGTCTTGGGCGCTGGTTTCGACTTCTTGGGAGGTATGCTGGGGGCCTTGCAGCTCCTGCCTCCCATAATGTGTCCTGCTGGCCTCTTGGTTTTGGCGCAGAGGACACAGTGGGCTTCTTCGCTGCACTTGGAAGCTTTATGGCCTGGCTTCCCGCACCGGAAGCACAGGTCACTGCGATCCTCGCCTACGCACTGTTGGCGGGCGTGCCCACGCTCTAAGCAGCGGAAACACCTCATCGGGCGCTGCTCCACAGGGCGCACTTTCGCTGAGCTCCACCCGACAAGGAGGCGGCCCGCTTCCAATACCTTCTTGGCGGCGCCCACAGGGCATGAAGCCCAAGCAACGCCCATGCTGCCAGGTCCAGGCCGGATTTCACCAACCCTGACAGAGTGGTGCGCGCAGTTGCCCTTATTGGCAATGGCTGACACAATGTCTTCCTTCTCCACCGAATCATCCAGGCCGGAGATGGATATCTCAATGGACTTTGTGGGTCTGGCGATTCGGACGTCCTCATCTTCCTCAAAGAGAGCTTTTAGCTTTTCAGCAAACGCGTCTGCTTTGGAGCCCTGGTCTTCTCCACGAACCTCCAATATTTTGGCGCCAGTGACCGCTGTTTTTATTTGCAGCGGCTGGTCGACGCCGACGTCTACAAGATTTATACCATTTCGGGCCTTCTTTATTACGTCGGCGTACGAAACGCCGCGTTGTACCGCCTCTGGGCTGATAGTAATAACCACGGCCGCCGAGCGTGGCTCCCTAATCTTTCGGGGCTTTTTGGCCTTTGCCTGCGCGCCTTTGGTGCCCTTGGCTTGAGGCTTTGGACCAGGGGTCACAGCTGGCTGCGTCTTCTTCTGTTTCCCGTTTTTCCCTACTGTACTCCATTCCGCCTCCTCCTCAGAAACGGGGGCGGTTGGCAGGGGCGCCGACGATGTTGACGGGCCGGGCTCCGGGTTTGTCACTGGGTTTGTGGTCGGCGCAGAAGCCGTCCTCTTCCCCTTCCCCTTGCCTTTACCCTTTTTTTGGGACGATGTGCAGGGGATTAAAGTCATTGTCCCGCATTTTGACTTAATGACGGGAGACGCCTTCACTGTAGCTGCAAATGTTGGTTTCGATTGAGCAGCTTCTTTCTTTTTATCCGCGGCCAACGGTGGCCGTGGACGATCTGGTATCTTCAGGCCCTCAATTCTGGCGTCGATGATGTTTGTGACTGATGTCATCGCCGCGCGGAGCTTGTCGTCAACCACTGTAGTGACAGCACGGACGATCTCTTCAGCGTTCAGGGTAGGCTGGACTGCTGAGGCTGACTGAGAAGGCGCACTACTCTTGGCGCGCAACTCGTCCAGTTGTCTCTGCAGGTCCTGAATACTGCCTTCCAAGCGCTTATTTTCCCGCGTCAACTTGCTCACTTCTTCGTTGATGGTGCAACGAAGAAGCGCTTGCGTGTGCTCCTTAATCGAAGAGACGGACAGCTTAATCGCCTTTTGATAGGTGCCCTTGAGATTGCTCGAGCTGGACACGAGCTTGAGTATCGAGCTTATCTCGCTCTCGACAGACTGATACAGTTTGGTAGCACAAGGCTCCTCCTCCACCGACATAACATCAGAATAGTCAGACTGCCGTGACGCCGCCGACTCCGACCGCAAACGCCTTTGAATTAGTTCCGCGGCGACCTCCTTCTCGGCCTCCAGGCGCATAGACTCGCGCAATGCAGCGCTGTATTCCCTCTGAGCTTTGGCGAGGCCGGCATAGTCCCCGGTTTTGATAGGACGGCCGCGGCCACGACTAGCGGCAGGTTTTTTGGGCTTCGGCGCCTTCTCAGACTCTGCGCTGGATGCGCTGTCGGTGCCAGATGCCTTTCTATAATTTGGCCCCTTCTTTATCGGGGATCTTGCCCTCTTCCTGCTGATTTGAGATTCGACGCTGTCGACTGACCAACACGAGCCGAAGTCCGACGCAGTTTTGCTCGCGTCCCTCACATCATCCTCATCGCCACTCTCCGCGCCACTCACTTGCGGACAGGGCGCTTTGTCCTTTGATCTCAGGCTCCTTGTGGAGCAACTCCCGACTGGGAAACTTAAACTAATTGGTTTTTTGGTTTGTATTTTAGATTTCTGCATAACTAAACCCACGAGTATGGGGGAAACAAAACGTCCACCCGGGCGGTGCCCCCTGCACCCGGGTAACCCTGATACTCCAGGAGGTCGGGCGGTCTCCTGGAGGGGATCGCTAGCTGGCGGACTCTACCCGGCCCGCCACCCGAAGGCCCCCCGTAGCCACGGATCTCAACTACGGGGAATTGGGGTTTTTTAGTGAGGTTGTCTCCTCGCAGGGCCAGCCGATTAAGGCAAGCCCCCCCGGTCCCGTGTGTGCCGATAGACATGACACCAGACACACACACGGGATAACGGGTTGCCCGACGGGAGGCCGAAACCCACCCAGCGACCGCAAAACCACGGCCGCCAGACCCGCCGCGCCGCGAACCTTGAAGGTCCGCCGTGCCACGCCACCCGAAGGCGGCCGCTGAGCCAGCCAATAAAGGCAAGCTCCGTCGGGACCGGCCAGTTAAGGCAGGCCCCAAGAGCCGACGCAAATGGAGCGTTGGAGCGCCCCACGCCGGAAACGAACGCTGAACGTTCCGCGGGCCTTGAAGGCCCGCCATACACCGACCGAAGTCCACTGGTCCTGAAAAGGACCTTTCCAACAAAGGCGCGACTGCGCCACGAGCAGAAGCTCCCGACACCGTCCACATGAAGCGGACCGCGGCCTTGAAGGCCGCCATACCACGAGCCGAAGCTCCACTGGCCCCCCAAGGGGGCCCCCCGAGGGTGATTTTTTATAGAGGTTTTCTTCCTCACAGCCAGACGCACAGGGCAAGCCCCATACGCCCAGCCCCCGACCCCACATAAATGCAGGGCTACGGGTTTGTGCGGCCGTGCAATGCCCGAAGGCAGCCGCACTGTGTTGGAGATTGGCCGGCTGCGAACCCATTACCCTACGAGCGGATAATGAATTCGCAGTCGCCCAGGATGCGCCGTCTGGACACGTTGTGGAACCACCGTTTGCACCGGATGACAGAACATCAAATGCAACAAGCGATCCCGACAACGCGCCCAGCACACTAGGAGGCTCCCCAACATGCACCCCAAAAAATTTCACGTCCTGAGGCGGGAATCGGACCCGCGACCATTCGCAATCCGGGCGACTGCTCTAACCAACTGAGCCACCCAACATGCACCCCAACCTTTTTTTTTTTTTTTTTTTTTTTTTTTGCGTTGGAAAACCTTTTATAGGTACCCAGGAGCGAATGGGGCTGCCCCTGGGTTATGTGGGAGTCACCGGTGTAAAGTGCCGGCATACCCACTAAAAACCAACGTGTTCCTCGAGACCACGGCTTCGACGCATGACAGGGAACTTTTCGCAAGCGCTGTCATACGCCGAAGACTGCGTAGTTATCGCCCACTTCCGGGCTCACCGGGGATAGGGAGCACGCGCGAAACAAAACGCGCGCTCCCCCGCGCAGGGACGCCTTGGCGCGGGTGACGGAGCCCCACTCCGTCACCCGCCGTCCCCACTCGGCGGTTGAAGGTGGCCATAGAGCCGCCTTCTTCGGCCCAACCTTCTGCGGCGAATCGGGTCCGCAAGGGCATCTTCCTCGCGGGCTCGTTCCGCAGCCTCCTTCTGCGAGACGACGTTCTCACAGAAGGTGGCTACCGCCTCCCAGTTACTCTCGCCGCCAACCATCTTCTCCACGACGGTCGGCAGGGAGAGGTCGCCTCCGATACTGGCGACTAGGGCACGGCGCTGCTCGTCCCACGCAGGGCAAACTTCGAGCGTGTGTTGCGCCGTGTCCTCAGTGTGGCCGCACTCATGGCAGCGGGCACTGGTCTCTCTTCTTGCCGTGTTGTGCAGGTATCTGCCGAAGCACCCGTGTCCGGTCAGAATCTGCACAACACGGAAGGTAAGCACCCCGTGCCGCCGCCTCATCCACGCCCGGAAGACCGGGCGGATGGCCTCTACTGTACGAATCCCCGCCTTGGGCTCGTTTAGGCGTTGGAGCCATGCCTCCATGACAGTTCTCTGCGCTCTCCGCCTCCAGCGCGCAACCAGCTCCGGCATTATGCGCCGGTGACCCATCTCCGCACGAAGCGCAGCTCCGTGCTCGTACACCTCCGCTAGGACTCTAGCGTCGAGATCCCAGGGAGGTGTCTTAGCCAGTAGGCACGAGGCTTCGTAGGACACCGTGCGGTATCCGCGGACAACTCTGACGGCCATGACTCGTTGCGGTCTCCGCAGGAGAGTCTTGTTGTGAGCCGTCAGAGCGTCTACCCACACTGGCGCACCATATAGCGCCATGGACCGCACCACCCCTGTGAAGAGGCGGCGGCATGTGTCCCCGGGGCCTGCAACATTAGGCAGGAGTCTGCCTAGCGCAGCCGTCGTTGCAGTAAGCTTGGGGCTCAGCTGCCGGAAGTGTTCTTTGAAGGTCCACCCCGGATCAAGCACGAGCCCCAAGTACTTTAATTGTGAGCCAACGGTGACTCTGACCCCGTTCAGGTCGAGGTATGCTCCCGCAGGCGGACCCTTCCGAGGCCCATGAAAAAGAAGAGCCTCGGTTTTGTTGAGGGCCACCCGCAGACCGAGCCTCTCGATCCTGTGTACGACCTGGATAGTCCCCACCTTCGCTAAAATCGCGGCCTGAGCGAAGGACGACCCTCTAGCTGTTACGAGGGTGTCGTCCGCGTAACAGAACGTGCGGACACCCGGCAGAAGGGCTCCCCGCAACACCCAATCGTATCCGATGTTCCACAGGAGAGGGCCTAGAACCGACCCCTGTGGAACACCGCACGTCATTCGCCGTTCCAGAATCCTGCCGCTCCGATCTTGGCAAGTTACTGTCCTGTCGCGCAGATAGTCCGCTATCACGTCCTGCAGATACTGAGGTACCCCGTGGTGTTTTAGGGCCTCAGAAATGCACTCAAACGGCAGGGTGTTGAAAGCGTTGGCGATGTCAAGTGACACCGCCAAAAGCACCCCGCCGCGAGAAGTCGCTTCGTTAGAGAGGGCCTTCACGCGCATGATAGCGTCTATGGTCGAACGACCCTCTCTAAAACCGAACTGGCATTCTGATAAGTCGGGACCAGCAGATGTCAGGTGGCTGGTTATGCGACCGGCGATAATTCTTTCCAAGAGCTTACCGGCCTCATCCAAAAGAACAATGGGCCGGTAAGCTGAGGGAGAGTCGATATCTCTTCCCGGCTTCTGCAGGAGGACGACGCGCCCTTTCTTCCATGCCTTTGGGAATTTTCCTGACACGAGACATGCGTCGAAGATGTTCCTAATCCTGGGCTCCAACTCCACAAGGGAGAGTGCCAACACGCGTCCGTGGACCCCATCTGGGCCCGGAGCGGTTTTCTTAGACCGGAGCCTAATGACGGCCGAGTCATATTCGGCGTCAGTAATGGGAGGCACTGTGGCATCCGTATCGCCGTCGGTGTTCTGAACCCTACGAGGCACCATGGGTGGAGGGACATGTTCCCCGCGAGCTGGAAACAGTGCCTCGACAACCGCTTCGAGAAGTTGGGGCTCCAGCGTTTCAGCAACCGGAGGGCCTTGACCGCGCAGCTTATTGCACGCGGCACGGTATGGGCGACCCCACGGGTTGCTGTCGAGGGACTCAAGCATTTGCTCCCTTGCTTCAGTCTTGGCCTTGTAGATGGCAACGCGCAGGGCCCTTCGAGACTCCGTATAGAGAGCGTGCAGCTGGTCTTCCCAGACCGCATCGCGGTAGCTGTTACGCGTGCGGTGACGGTACCTTGCCAACTCACGCCTTTTAGACGAGCAATCTGCGCGGAGAGCTGCGATCTCGTCTGACCACCAGTACACGGCCTTTTTGGGCGGCTGGCGGCGGATCCTCGGCATGGCGGAATCGCTTATCCGTTGTAAGCTTTCGCGGAAGCGATCCGCCGCTGCGTCAACGTCAACAGGTGTGGTAGTCGACGGTGAACTCCACTCTTCCACCAGGACAGCTTCCTCGAGGCGCTCTTTATCGAGCTTTGTTAGAGCCCACCTGGGGAAGGGAGACTGCGTTGGTTGGACGACACTGCGACCTGAGTCCTGAGAGAAGAGTTCCAGCGTTATGTAGAGGTGGTCGCTTAGAGTCTCCACCTCTTCCAGGACCTGCCAACCAGACACGTGCGCGGCGAGAGCGGGGGTAGCGAACGTTAAGTCCACTATAGACCCCCCCCGCTGTCGCACGCAGGTATTGGCTGAGCCCTGGTTTAATAGTGAGAGCCCGAACATTGCCATCCAGGCCTCGACTGCAGTGCCTCTGTGGTCAGTGACGGGGGAACTCCACGCGGACGACTTCGCGTTGAAGTCCCCCAGTACGAGGACAAGCGCAGGTGAAGCGCGCTGAACTGCTGCACCCAACTCTCCGAGAAACAGTTGAAATTCGGCTAAGGGTCTGTTCGGGGAGAAGTAAACGCCTATGACGGCAATATCTCCCCATCTGACGACAACAAACCCATGCCCTCTCTGCTGGACTGAGAGGGTTGGGGACGAATTGAGACAAGGTCTGGTGATAGCCACAGTCGAATCCAAGTCCGAAGCCCAGTCGGAGCAAGGCGGGACGAAGTATGGTTCGGAAACCACCGCGAGATGTATTGACCACTCTCTCATGGTTTGCAGTAAGAGGTCCTGCGCACCAGAGGAGTGGTTCACATTCGTCTGGATGACTTTACGGAGTGGGCGTAGGGCCATCGACGATTGGCGTTGTGTCCATGGGCTGTTCTGCAGTTACAGCCTGTTCAGCAGTCCGGGTCTTGGGCGCTGGTTTCGACTTCTTGGGAGGTATGGTGGGGGCCTTGCAGCTCCTGCCTCCCATTATATGTCCTGCTGGTCTCTTGGTTTTTGCACAGAGAACGCAGTGTGCTTCTTCGCTACATTTAGAAGCTTTGTGGCCTGGCTTCCCGCACCGGAAGCATAGCTCACTGCGATCCTCGCCTACGCACTGTTGACGGGCGTGCCCCCGCTCTAAGCAGCGGAAACACCTCATCGGGCGCTGCTCCACAGGGCGGACTTTCGCCGAGCTCCATCCGACAAGGAGGCGGCCCGCTTCCAATATCTTCTTGGCGGCACCCACAGGGCATGAGGCCCAGGCAACGCCCATGCTGCCAGGTCCAGGCCGGATTTCACCGACCCTGACGGAGTGGTGAGCGCAGTTGCCCTTATTGGCAATGGCTGACACAATGTCCTCCTTCTCCACCGAATCATCAAGGCCGGAGATGGATATCTCAATGGACTTTGTGGGCCTGGCGATTCGGACGTCCTCATCTTCCTCAAAGAGAGTCCTAAGCTGTTCAGCAAAAGCGTCTGCTTTGGGGCCCTGGTCTTCACCACGAACTTCCAATATTTTGGCGCCAGTGACCGCTGTTTTGATTTGCAGCGGCTGGTCGACGCCGATGTCTACAAGATTAATACCATTTCGGGCCTTCTTTATTACGTCGGCGTACGAAACGCCGCGTTGTACCGCCTCTGGGCTGATAGTAATAACCACGGCCGCCGAGCGTGGCTCCCTAATCTTTCGGGGCTTTTTGGCCTTTGCCTGCGCGCCTTTGGTGCCCTTGGCTTGAGGCTTTGGACCAGGGGTCACAGCTGGTTGCGTCTTCTTCTTTTTCCCGTTTTTCCCTACTGTACTCCATTCCGCCTCCTCCTCAGAAACGGGGGCGGTTGGCAGGGGCGCCGACGATGTTGACGGGCCGGGCTCCGGGTTTGTCACTGGGTTTGTGGTCGGCGCAGAAGCCGTCCTCTTCCCCTTCCCCTTGCCTTTACCCTTTTTTTGGGACGATGTGCAGGGGATTAAAGTCATTGTCCCGCATTTTGACTTAATGACGGGAGACGCCTTCACTGTAGCTGCAAATGTTGGTTTCGATTGAGCAGCTTCTTTCTTTTTATCCGCGGCCAACGGTGGCCGTGGACGATCTGGTATCTTCAGGCCCTCAATTCTGGCGTCGATGATGTTTGTGACTGATGTCATCGCCGCGCGGAGCTTGTCGTCAACCACTGTAGTGACAGCACGGACGATCTCTTCAGCGTTCAGGGTAGGCTGGACTGCTGAGGTTGACTGAGAAGGCGCACTACTCTTGGCGCGCAACTCGTCCAGTTGTCTCTGCAGGTCCTGAATACTGCCTTCTAAGCGCTTATTTTCCCGCGTCAACTTGCTCACTTCTTCGTTGATGGTGCAACGAAGAAGCGCCTGTGTGTGCTCTTTGATTGACGCGGCGGACATCTTTATGGCTTTTTGATACGTGCCCTTCAAATTACTCGAGCTGGACACGAGCTTCAGAATCGAGGTAATCTCACTCTCAACAGATTGGTAGAGCTTGGCAGCACAAGGCTCCTCCTCCACGGACATAATGTCGGAATGGTCAGACTGCCGTGACGCCGCCGACTCCGACCGCAAACGCCTTTGGATTAATTCAGCGGCGACCTCCTTCTCGGCCTCCAGGCGCATAGACTCACGCAATGCAGCGCTGTATTCCCTCTGTGCTTTGGCGAGGCCGGCATAGTCCCCGGTTTTGATAGGACGGCCGCGGCCACGACTAGCGGTAGGTTTTTTGGGCTTCGGCGCCTTCTCAGACTCTGCGCTGGATGCGCTGTCGGTGCCAGATGCCTTTCTATAATTTGACCCCTTCTTTATCGGGGATCTTGCCCTCTTTCTACTGATTTGTGATTCGACGCTGTCGACTGACCAACACGAGCCGAAGTCCGACGCAGTTTTGCTCGCGTCCCTCACATCATCTTCATCTCCACTCTCCGCGCCACTCACTTGAGGACAGGGCGCTTTGTCCATCGATCTCAGGCTCCTTGTGGAGCAACTCCCGACTGGGAAACTTAAACTAATTGATTTTTTGTTTTGTATTTTGGAATTCTGCATAACTAAACCCACGAGTATGGGGGAAACAAAACGTCCACCCGGGCGGTGCCCCCTGCACCCGGGTAACCCTGATACTCCAGGAGGTCGGGCGGTCTCCTGGAGGGGATCGCTAGCTGGCGGACTCTACCCGGCCCGCCACCCGAAGGCCCCCCGTAGCCACGGATCTCAACTACGGGGAATTGGGGTTTTTTAGTGAGGTTGGCTCCTCGCAGGGCCAGCCGATTAAGGCAAGCCCCCCCGGTCCCGTGTGTGCCGATAGACATGACACCAGACACACACACGGGATAACGGGTTGCCCGACGGGAGGCCGAAACCCACCCAGCGACCGCAAAACCACGGCCGCCAGACCCGCCGCGCCGCGAACCTTGAAGGTCCGCCGTGCCACGCCACCCGAAGGCGGCCGCTGAGCCAGCCAATAAAGGCAAGCTCCGTCGGGACCGGCCAGTTAAGGCAGGCCCCAAGAGCCGACGCAAATGGAGCGTTGGAGCGCCCCACGCCGAAAACGAACGCTGAACGTTCCGCGGGCCTTGAAGGCCCGCCATACACCGACCGAAGTCCACTGGTCCTGAAAAGGACCTTTCCAACAAAGGCGCGATTGCGCCACGAGCAAAAGCTCCCGACACCGTCCGCATGAAGCGGACCGCGGCCTTGAAGGCCGCCATACCACGAGCCGAAGCTCCACTGCCCCCCAAGGGGGCCCCCCGAGGGTGATTTTTTATAGAGGTTTTCTTCCTCACAGCCAGACGCACAGGGCAAGCCCCATACGCCCAGCCCCCGACCCCACATGAATGCAGGGCTACGGGTTTGTGCGGCCGTGCAATGCCCGAAGGCAGCCGCACTGTGTTGGAGATTGGCCGGCTGCGAACCCATTACCCTACGAGCGGATAATGAATTCGCAGTCGCCCAGGATGCGCCGTCTGGACACGTTGTGGGACCGCCGTTTGCACCGGATGACAGAACATCAAATGCAACAAGCGATCCCGACAACGCCCCCAGCACACTAGGAGGCTCCCCAACATGCACCCCAACATGCACCCCAACCTAACCTAACCTAACCTTTTTTTTTTTTTTTTTTTTGCGTTGGAAAATCCTTTATGGATACCCAGGGGCAAATGGGGCTGCCCCTGGGTTATGTGGGAGTCACCGGTGTAAAGTGCCGGCATACCCACTAAAAACCAACGTGTTCCTCGAGACCACGGCTTCGACGCACGACAGGGAACTTTTCGCAAGCGCTGTCATACGCCGAAGACTGCGTGGTTATTGCCCGCTTCCGGGCTCACCGGGGATAGGGAGCGCGCGCGAAACAAAACGCGTGCTCCCCCGCGCAGGGACACCTTGGCGCAGGTGACGGAGCCCCACTCCGTCACCCGCCGTCCCCACTCGGCGGTTGAAGGTGGCCGTAGAGCCGCCTTCTCCGGCCCAACCTTCTGCGGCGAATCGGGTCCGCAAGGGCATCTTCCTCGCGGGCCCGTTCCGCAGCCTCCTTCCGCGAGATGACGTCCTCGCAGAAGGTGGCTACCGCCTCCCAGTTACTCTCGCTGCCAACCATCTTCTCCACGACGGTCGGCAGGGAGAGGTCGCCTCCGATGCTGGCGACTAGGGCACGGCGCTGCTCGTCCCACGCAGGGCAAACTTCGAGCGTGTGTTGCGCCGTGTCCTCAGTGTGGCCGCACTCATGGCAGCGGGCACTGGTCTCTCTTCTTGCCGTGTTGTGCAGGTATCTGCCGAAGCACCCGTGTCCGGTTAGAATCTGCACAACACGGAAGGTGAGCACCCCGTGCCGCCGCCTCATCCAATCCCGGAAGACCGGGCGGATGGCCTCTACGGTTCGAATACCCGCCTTGGGCTCGTTAAGGCGTTGTAGCCATGTCCTCATAATCTGTCTCTGCGCCTCCCGCCTCCAGCGCGAAACCAGCTCCGGCATTATGCGCCGGTGCTCCATCTCCGCACGAAGCGCAGCTCCGTGCTCGTACACCTCCGCCAGGACTCTTGCGTCGAGATCCCAGGGAGGTGTCTTAGCCAGTAGGCACGAGGCCTCATAGGACACCGTGCGATATCCGCGGACAACTCTGACGGCCATTACTCGTTGCGTTCTCCGCAGAAGAGTCTTGTTGTGGGCCGTCAGAGCGTCTACCCACACTGGCGCACCGTATAGCGCCATTGACCGTACCACCCCTGTGAAGAGGCGGCGGCATGTGTCCCCGGGGCCTGCAACATTAGGCAGGAGTCTACTAAGCGCAGCAGTCGTTGCAGTAAGCTTGGGGCTCAGCTGCCGGAAGTGTTCTTTGAACGTCCACCCCGGATCAAGCACGAGCCCCAAGTACTTTAATTGAGAGCCAACGGTGACTCTGACCCCGTTCAGGTCGAGAGATGCTCCCGCAGGCGGACCCTTCCGCGGCCCGTGAAAAAGAAGGGCCTCGGTTTTATTGAGGGCCACCCGCAGACCGAGCCTCTCGATCCTGTGTACGACCTGTATTGTCCCCACCTTTGCTAATATCGCAGCCTGGGCGAACGACGACCCTTTAGCCGTTACCAGGGTGTCGTCCGCGTAGCAAAAAGTGCGGACACCCGGCAGAAGTGCTCCCCGCAACACCCAATCGTATCCGATGTTCCACAGGAGAGGGCCTAGAACCGACCCCTGTGGAACACCGCACGTCATTCGCCTTTCGAGAATCCTGCCGCTCCGATCTTGACAGGTCACTACTCTCCCACGCAGATAGTCCGCTATAACGTCCTGCAAATACTGAGGTACCCCGTGGTGTTTTAGGGCCTCAGAAATGCACTCAAACGGCAGGGTGTTGAAAGCGTTGGCGATGTCAAGTGACACCGCCAAAAGCACCCCGCCGCGAGAGGTCGTCTCGTTAGAGAGGGCCTTCACGCGCATGATTGCGTCTATAGTCGAACGACCCTCTCTAAAACCGAACTGGCACTCTGATAGGTCGGGACCACTGGATGCTAGGTGATTTGTGATGCGTCCAGCGATGATTCTTTCAAGGAGCTTACCGGCCTCATCCAAAAGGACAATGGGCCGGTAAGCTGAAGGAGAGTCGACATCTCTTCCCGCCTTCTGCAGGAGGACGAGCCGCCCCTTTTTCCAAGCCTTAGGGAATTTTCCTGCCACGAGACATGCGTCAAAGATATTTCTTATCCGGGGCTCAAGCTCCACAAGGGAGAGCGCCAACACGCGCCCGTGGACACCATCTGGGCCCGGAGCGGTTTTCTTAGACCGGAGCCTGATGACGGCCGAGTCATATTCGGCATTAGTGATGGGAGGCACTGTGGCATCCGTATCGCCGTCGGTGTTCTGCGCCCTACGAGGCACCATGGGTGGAGGGACATGTTCTCCACGAGCTGGGAACAGTGCCTCGACAACCGCTTGGAGAAGTTGGGGCTCCAGCGTATCGGCAACCGGGGGGCCTTGGCCGCGCAGCTTATTGCACGCGGCACGGTACGGACGACCCCACGGGTTGCTGTCGAGGGATTCAAGCATTTGTTCCCTTGCTTCAGTCTTGGCCTTGTAGATGGCAACGCGCATGGCCCTTCGAGACTCCGTATAGAGAGCGTGCAGCTGGTCTTCCCAGACCGCATCGCGATAGCTGTTACGCGTGCGGTGACGGTACCTTGCCAGCTCACGCCTTTTAGACGAGCAATCTGCGCGGAGAGCTGCGATCTCGTCTGACCACCAGTACACGGCCTTTTTGGGCGGCTGGCGGCGGATCCTCGGCATGGCGGAATCGCTTATCCGTTGTAAGCTTTCGCGGAAGCGATCCGCCGCTGCGTCAACGTCAACAGGTGTGGTAGTCGACAGTGAACTCCACTCTTCCACCAGGACAGCTTCCTCGAGGCGCTCTTTATCGAGTTTTGTTAGAGCCCACCTGGGGAAGGGAGACTGCGTTGGTTGGACGGGACTGCGACCCGAATCCTGAGAGAAGAGTTCCAGCGTTATGTAGAGGTGGTCGCTTAGAGTCTCCACCTCTTCCAGGACCTGCCAGCCAGACACGTGCGCGGCGAGAGCGGGGGTAGCGAACGTTAAGTCCACTATAGACCCCCCCCGCTGTCGCACGCAGGTATTGGCTGAGCCCTGGTTTAATAGTGAAAGCCCGAACATTGCCATCCAGGCCTCGACTGCAGTGCCTCTGTGGTCAGTGACGGGGGAATTCCACGCGGACGACTTCGCGTTGAAGTCCCCCAGTACGAGGACAAGCGCAGGTGAAGCGCGCCGAACTGCTGCACCCAACTCACCGAGAAATAGTTGAAACTCGGCCAAGGGTCTGTTCGGGGAGAAGTAAACGCCTATGACGGCAATATCTCCCCATCTGACGACAACAAACCCATGCCCTCTCTGCTGGACTGAGAGGGTTGGGGACGAATTGAGACAAGGTCTGGTGATAGCCACAGTCGAATCCAAGTCCGAAGCCCAGTCGGAGCAAGGCGGGACGAAGTATGGTTCGGAAACCACCGCGAGATGTATTGACCACTCTCTCATGGTTTGCAGTAAGAGGTCCTGCGCACCAGAGGAGTGGTTCACATTCGCCTGGATGACTTTACGGAGTGGACGTAGGGCCATCGACGATTGGCGTTGTGTCCATGGGCTGTTCTGCAGTTACAGCCTGTTCAGCAGTCCGGGTCTTGGGCGCTGGTTTCGACTTCTTGGGAGGTATGGTGGGGGCCTTGCAGCTCCTGCCTCCCATAATGTGTCCTGCTGGCCTCTTAGTTTTGGCGCAGAGGACACAGTGGGCTTCTTCGCTGCACTTGGAAGCTTTATGGCCTGGCTTCCCGCACCGGAAGCACAGGTCGCTGCGATCCTCGCCTACGCACTGTTGGCGGGCGTGCCCACGCTCTAAGCAGCGGAAACACCTCATTGGGCGCTGCTCCACAGGGCGCACTTTCGCTGAGCTCCACCCGACAAGGAGGCGGCCCGCTTCCAATACCTTCTTGGCGGCGCCCACAGGGCATGAAGCCCAAGCAACGCCCATGCTGCCAGGTCCAGGCCGGATTTCACCGACCCTGACGGAGTGGTGAGCGCAGTTGCCCTTATTGGCAATGGCTGACACAATGTCCTCCTTCTCCACCGAATCATCCAGGCCAGAGATGGATATCTCAATGGACTTTGTGGGCCTGGCGATTCGGACGTCCTCATCTTCCTCAAAGAGAGTCCTAAGTTGTTCAGCAAAAGCGTCTGCTTTGGGGCCCTGGTCTTCACCACGAACTTCCAATATTTTGGCGCCAGTGACCGCTGTTTTGATTTGCAGCGGCTGGTCGACGCCGATGTCTACAAGATTAATACCATTTCGGGCCTTCTTTATTACGTCGGCGTACGAAACGCCGCGTTGTACCGCCTCTGGGCTGATAGTTATAACCACGGCCGCCGAGCGTGGCTCCCTAATCTTTCGGGGCTTTTTGGCCTTTGCCTGCGCGCCTTTGGTGCCCTTGGCTTGAGGCTTTGGACCAGGGGTCGCAGCTGGTTGCGTCTTCTTCTTTTTGCCGTTTTTCCCTACTGTACTCCATTCCGCCTCCTCCTCAGAAACGGGGGCGGTTGGCAGGGGCGCCGACGATGTTGACGGGCCGGGCTCCGGGTCTGTCACTGGGCTTGGGGTCGGCGCAGCAGCCGTCCTCTTCCCCTTCCCCTTGCCTTTACCCTTTTTTTGGGACGATGTGCAGGGAATTAAGGTCATTGTCCCGCACTTTGACTTGATGGCGGGAGATGCCTTCACTGTGGCTGCAAATGTCGTTTTTGCTGCTGGTTTCAGCGGGCGCGATTGTGCAGCTTCTTTCTTTTTGTCCGCAGCCAACGGTGGCCGCGGGCGATCTGGTACCTTTAGGCCCTCAAATCGAGCGTCGATGATGTTACTAACTGAAGTCATCGCCGCCCGGATTTTGTCATCCACTACACTAGAAACGGCGCGGACGATTTCTTCGGCGTTAAGTGACGGGTGGACTGCTGAGGCTGCCTGAGAAGGCGCACTACTCCCGGCGCGCAACTCATCCAGCTGCCTTTGAAGGTCCTGTACACTGCCTTCTAAGCGCTTATTCTCCCGCATTAGCTTATTCACTTCTTCATTGACGGTGCAACGAAGAAGCGCCTGTGTGTGGTCTTTAATCGACGAGACGGACATCTTGATGGCCTTTTGATAGGTGCCCTTCAAATTACTAGAGCTGGACACAAGCTTGAGTATCGAGCTTATCTCGCTCTCGACAGACTGATACAGCTTGGCAGCAAAAGGCTCCTCCTCCACCGACATAACATCAGAGTAGTCGGACTGCCGTGACGCCGCCGACTCCGACCGCAAACGCCTTTGAATCAATTCCGCGGCGACCTCCTTCTCGGCCTCCAGGCGCATAGACTCACGCAATGCAGCGCTG
Source organism: Nymphula nitidulata (assembly GCA_947347705.1). NCBI lineage: Eukaryota > Metazoa > Arthropoda > Insecta > Lepidoptera > Crambidae > Nymphula > Nymphula nitidulata. Next base: position 127,646 of record OX374625.1, read on the forward strand.
TATTCCCTCTGAGCTTTGGCGAGGCCGGCATAGTCCCCGGTTTTGATAGGACGGCCGCGGCCACGACTAGCGGCAGGTTTTTTGGGCTTCGGCGCCTTTTCAGACTCTGCGCTGGATGCGCTGTCGGTGCCAGATGCCTTTCTATAATTTGGCCCCTTCTTTATCGGGGATCTTGCCCTCTTCCTGCTGATTTGAGATTCGACGCTGTCGACTGACCAACATGAGCCGAAGTCCGACGCAGTTTTGCTCGCGTCCCTCACATCATCCTCATCGCCACTCTCCGCGCCACTCACTTGCGGACAGGGCGCTTTGTCCTTCGATCTCAGGCTCCTTGTGGAGCAACTCCCGACTGGGAAACTTAAACTAATTGGTTTTTTGGTTTGTATTTTAGAATTCTGCATAACTAAACCCACGAGTATGGGGGAAACAAAACGTCCACCCGGGCGGTGCCCCCTGCACCCGGGTAACCCTGATACTCCAGGAGGTCGGGCGGTCTCCTGGAGGGGATCGCTAGCTGGCGGACTCTACCCGGCCCGCCACCCGAAGGCCCCCCGTAGCCACGGATCTCAACTACGGGGAATTGGGGTTTTTTAGTGAGGTTGTCTCCTCGCAGGGCCAGCCGATTAAGGCAAGCCCCCCCGGTCCCGTGTGTGCCGATAGACATGACACCAGACACACACACGGGATAACGGGTTGCCCGACGGGAGGCCGAAACCCACCCAGCGACCGCAAAACCACGGCCGCCAGACCCGCCGCGCCGCGAACCTTGAAGGTCCGCCGTGCCACGCCACCCGAAGGCGGCCGCTGAGCCAGCCAATAAAGGCAAGCTCCGTCGAGACCGGCCAGTTAAGGCAGGCCCCAAGAGCCGACGCAAATGGAGCGTTGGAGCGCCCCACGCCGAAAACGAACGCTGAACGTTCCGCGGGCCTTGAAGGCCCGCCATACACCGACCGAAGTCCGCTGGTCCTGAAAAGGACCTTTCCAACAAAGGCGCGACTGCGCCACGAGCAAAAGCTCCCGACACCATCCGCATGAAGCGGACCGCGGCCTTGAAGGCCGCCATCCCACGAGCCGAAGCTCCACTGGCCCCCCAAGGGGGCCCCCCGAGGGTGATTTTTTAGAGAGGTTTTCTTCCTCACAGCCAGACGCACAGGGCAAGCCCCATACGCCCAGCCCCCGACCCCACATGAATGCAGGGCTACGGGTTTGTGCGGCCGTGCAATGCCCGAAGGCAGCCGCACTGTGTTGGAGATTGGCCGGCTGCGAACCCATTACCCTACGAGCGGATAATGAATTCGCAGTCGCCCAGGATGCGCCGTCTGGACACGTTGTGGGACCGCCGTTTGCACCGGATGACAGAACATCAAATGCAACAAGCGATCCCGACAACGCCCCCAGCACACTAGGAGGCTCCCCAACATGCACCCCAACCTAACCTTTTTTTTTTTTTTTTTTTTTTGAGGGGGAAAAAAGACATTTACGTCTACCCTGCATTGTGGGGAAAAGAACAATGCAGGGTTATGTGGGACTCCTCGGTCGAAGATGGTAAAGACCGAGACTACCCACTAAAACAACCCCCGTGTTCCTACCTCATCGGTGTCCAGGCTAAGGCTCACAGTTGCCCTTATGCCATTTGCCTGTAACCGGTTCGCCCGACTGGGCACGCTCTGGCGCATATGTGCGCATGATGTACTCCGCGGCGTTACACGGAACACCCAGTAACGCCGCTACCACTTCTGTGGGCCATCGTCCGAGCAAAGGGTTCCCCCACCCTTTACTCAGGACCCGCTCATGGGGCCAGCGCGCCGGCAAAAGCCCTGCGCCGCCGACCAATACGTCTCCTCCTTATTGGGTCCGCCGCGGGATTCTCCTCGCGGGACCTTTCCTCGTCCTCCTTCGCCTTCATGACCTTCTCGCAGAAGGTGTGGAAGGCCCTCCACGCTTCCTCGTCCTGAACCATCGCTGCGACCACGTCCGGGAGCGACGGAACCCCCCCGACCACGGCCGCCAAGTCGGCTCTCTCCCTACACCATCTCGGGCACACCTCCAAGGTGTGCGAGGCCGAATCATCACCATCGCCACACTGATGGCAGCTTGGTGTGTTCTCTCTCCTCGCCACGTTACAGAGGTACCTCCCGAAGCAGCCATGCCCCGAGAGGACCTGCGTCATGTGGTAGGAGAGTGCCCCCCATCTTCGCTCTGTCCACTCCTTCAGGACGGGACGAATAGCCGCAACAGTGCGGTGTCCAGCTCGCGGGTAGTTAAGATTCTCCCGCCAGATTTCCAGCGCCACCTCTTGTGCGTCGCTCCGCCATCCTCCAATTTCTTCTGGGAGCGGAATGTGTCCCCTGGCCTGCTTCTCCTCCGCGGTTCTGCAGTACACCTCCGCGAGCACCTGAGCGTCCAGGTCCCATGGCAGGATCCCAGCAATAACGCACGCCGCCTCGAAAGATACCGTGCGGTATGCACGGGCAATTCTCACTGCTAGGACCCGCTGTGGGCGGTGCAGTTGTATCACGTTGCGCGGAGTTAGGGCGCTCGCCCATATAGGGGCACCGTATAATGCAGCGGATCTCACGGCTCCAGAGAACAGGCGGCGACACGCCGAACTTGGGCCACCAAGGTTGGGCATAAGTCGGCAGAGCGCCAGTGTCACCCTCCTCAACTTTGGAGCAAGTTGCTCAAAGTGGCTCCTGAAGTTCCATCGACTGTCGAGGACCAATCCCAGGTACTTCATAGTCGACCCGACAGCGATGGAAACGCCGCACACCATAAGCTCGGCTCCTGCCGGTGGCGCTCTGCGAGGCCCGTGGAAGCACAAGGCTTCGGACTTGTCCAGCGCGACTTTAAGGCCGAGTCGGCGAATACGCCCCACCACCTGTGCAACCCCGGCAGTGGCCAGGATTTTTGCCTCTCTGAACGACTTTCCCTTGGCCGTCACCAGGGTGTCGTCCGCGTAGCAAAATACGTTCACACCCCTGAGTAGGGCCCCTCGAATCGCCCAGTCGTACCCGATGTTCCACAAGAGCGGGCCGAGAACCGATCCCTGTGGAACACCGGATGCCACCTCCCGCTCGCCCCATCCATCCAATTTAGGGAATACAATCTTTCTGGCGGACAGATATGCCATCACTATTTTGCGCAGATACACCGGGAATCGGTGGTAGCGCAAGGCCTCTCCTATGCAAACATGGGGCAGAGAGTTAAACGCGTTGGCGATGTCTAAAGACACCGCCAATACGACGCCGCTCCTTGAGATCTCCTCCTCGGCAAGGGCCCTCACCTGTGAGATCGCATCCATAGTGGATCTGCCCTGCCGGAATCCAAATTGTTGGTTGCATAGGTTCGGCCCTGTCGCCTCCATGTGCTCAATGAGACGGGCAGCGATAACGCGTTCAAAGAGCTTGCCCGCCTCATCGAGCAGCACTATAGGCCGGTATGAAGATGGCGAGTCTGCCGGCCGCCCCTCCTTCTTAAGCAGCACTAGCTTGCCCAACTTCCAGTCCTCGGGAAAGCGTCCCTCCCTCAGGCATGACGTTAGTAGGTCCCGAAAACGAGAGTCAAGGCCGTTTTTTAACGCCGTGACCCAAACCCGACCTGGCACACCGTCGGGACCCGGCGCCTTGTTCTTTGATTGTAGCCGATGAACGGCCGCACCGAGCTCCCCTTCGGTCACCGCAGGGACGTCTGCAGATTCGGTTGCCTCTCCAGGGCCAAAAAACATAGCCGGTGGCTGAAAATCGCCACTCTGAGGTGGGAAAAGTGCCTCCATCACTCTTTGCAACACCGCAGGGTCCATTCCCGATGTTAATGGAGGGGCCCATGGGCGGAGCTTCTTCATCACCAACTTATAAGGACGACCCCATGGATCGTTGTTGAGAGTCTCCAACAGCTCCTCCCAGGCCCTATCTTTGGCCGCAGCTATCTCAGCCCTGAGTGCCTTTTTGGCATCTTGATAGAGAGAGTACAGGCGCTGTTCTTCTGTCGTGTTGGGTGTACCCCTCCTGAATGAACTTCGACGGCACCTGGTGTACTGGCGCCTCGCCTTGACGCACCTTTCACGCAGTTGGGCGAGTTCGACGGACCACCAGTACACCTGATGACGCGGTGGCAGCGACTTTACCCGCGGCATTGCGACGTCGCAGATGTGCGAAAGAGCTCCCCTAAACCAGGTCACTTCCTCCTCAATGGTTGGAGCTGGAGGTTTCGGTGACCAGCCCTCAACTTGCGACGCCAGAACGAGTGCCTCCCGATCTAGTCTTTTGAAGGCCCATCTAGGTCCAAGGTCCGACGCAGAACGACGAGTTGTGAGGGGTGGAGGATGGGGGGAGAGATCGTACCGGACGTAACGATGATCCGATAAGGTCTCCTCCCCCTCCATAACCATCCACCCTTGGATGCGATTCGACAGGTTGGGGCTGGCGAATGTGACGTCTACAATAGACCCGCCGATCATTCTAATGCAGGTATTTGTGTCTCCCCTATTGACAACGACGAGACCGTTCGCTGCGAGCCACTCCTCTACCAGAACTCCCCTGGGGTCCGACGAGGGACAGCCCCATTCAACAGACTTTGCGTTAATATCGCCAGCCAGCAGCACTTGGTGGGGCCGTGACCATCTTAGCACTGTGTCTAATTCTCCCAGAAATGCCTCGAACTCCGAAAAGGGGCGATTCGGCGAGAAGTAGACACTGATAACAACCACGTCCCCACAAAGAACAGCGACGAAACCGTGGCCTCTAAGCGATTTTGTAGCTGGCGGAGCTCCTGCACCTGCATTCACCATAACCGCGGCCAGGCTATCCCGATCCCCAAACCAATCGTCTCTTGCAGGAACCATGTACGGCTCTGCGACCACCAACACCTGTATGGACCACTGTGCCGAGCTTTGGAGTAAAAGGTCCTGCGCCCGAGCACAGTGGTTTATATTCGCCTGTAGAAACTTAATTTGGGCCATTTATATTTAGGATAGGCGACATTATTACCTCCTCGACGCCGTTCGGGGGGCGAGTTGGCTGAGATCGGGTGTTGCCACCAGACGTTGCCTGCATTCTTCTCGACAATTTCCGTTTGGGGGCCGAACATGAAGGACCCCCCAAACGATGTTTGGCCGGCTTGCCGGCCTCCGCACAGAGTGTGCAGTGGAAATCAGCATGGCATTCCACTGCACGATGACCCAATTGGCCGCAACGGTAGCATTGCTGCCCCCTTTCGACACAGGACTCACATCTCATTTGGACGTGACCGGTCTCTAAACACCGGAAGCAGCGTAAGTCGCGGGGTGGTAAGAGTTTCACCCGCGCTGACGACCACCCAACCAACAACTTGCTTTCGGCGACCTTTTTGGCTGCTGCCACAGGGCAACTGACCCATACCGCGCCCATGCTATACGCTGTTCTGCGGATAGTGCCTACTTTTATCTGATCCGCCGGGCAGCCGCCTGCTCTAGCCACGGCGTCTTGCACCTCGTTCGGCCTGATGGAGTCATCTAGACCCGACACCATCAATTCCAGGCACTTTACCGGACGCGTGACTTTGACGACTTCCTCGCTGAACAGCCGCCTGAGTTCAGCCGCCAGCTTATCCGCCACAGGTTCCTGCTCCGCTGCCGTGATCTCAATAATAGTGGCCCCAGTAATGGCCCTGCGGAACCTGGTAGATTCAATACCCAGAGACGCCGGGTCAATTTTGCTTTTCGCCTCCTGGAGTATCAGGCCGTAATCTGCCCCTCTTTCCTCTGCGCCGGGCTGGATGGTCAAAACCACTGCTGCAGTTCGCGGAGGTCTTACGCGAGGTTTGTAAGCAGCACGCGCCTGCTGTTTCCCCTGCGCTTGACTAGGTGGCTGCTCACTGTCCTTCGCTTTCTTTTTCCCCTTTCCCTTCCGCGACACAGTCTTCCATTCCTCCTCTGCAGGAACAGGTACCGGCGGTGGTGGGCGAGCATCCCTGGATGACGAAGCCGCCTGATTTTCCCTAGTGCCTCGAACAGGATTGCGCCTCGTTTGAGGCTCCCCTTCCTTCTGGCTCTTGCCTAGGGCCTCCTTATAGGACATCGCCTTAGCGCGGGAGGTGCAAGGGACCAGGGTGAATCCTGAGGAGCCGGCCTCTGTTTCGTCGCGCACTTTTTCGTCTGTTTTGGCGGGTTGGGATTTCTTACCCTTCCCTTTACCCTTGCCTTTTTTAGGCACAGGTGCCTCCTGGTCTTGGGTGGATGCCTCATTCTCTACCCTTTCTTGGGCCTCGTGAGCGAGTGGAGGGCGAAGTCTCGGGACGGGATTGAGCCGGGACTCCAAGCCCTCAATCCGGGCATTTATACGGTCGCACATGCGGCCCGAAATTCGCATTTCCATCTCCTCCAGCTTTTTTGTCAGCACGTCCATATCGAATGCCGGCATCAGCTTGGACCCACCGGGCGTGGCCTGCGTCGTCTTCGGCGGCGACCTGCATTCGAGGGCCGTCAATCGGCTGCGCAATTCGTTGACCTCCGCCTGGAGACGGTCATTCTGTTGCTGCAGTCTCTTGTTCTCCTCAGTGACACTGTGCCGAGCAAGGTCCTTGGTGTTGTCCGCGATTACTTTTGCGGCGTCCTTCAGGGCTTTTACATATGTCCCCTTGAGTTGCGAGGACGTTGTAGCCACCTTTTCTATTATTTTAATACTGTCCAGCACTCTTGCGGTCATGCGCGCCGCTGTGACAGCTTCCTCTTCACTTTCGGATTGACCCGAGGTTTCCGACAAGCCTGTCTTGGACCTAGTTACGCGGGCCTCCGTGATCTCATCCATGAACTCCTGTTCTGCCCGGAGTTTCATTTCTTCTCGCTGGAGTCGGATATACTCCGCTTTGGCTTTCGCCAGTCCTGCGAACTCGCCCGTTGTTTTTGGGCGGCCTCTTCCTCTTCCTGAGCTCGATGCCTTTACTTTAGGCGTTTGCACAGACTCATCGCTGAGCTCCCCGTCATCTTCACTCATCCTCCTCTTTCTCCACAATCGCCCTTGTTTATCGGAGGTGTCTGAGACTACCTCTTTTGATGATACGCTTACCAGCGTGTTAACGGATGAATCCGATAAATGCTCCTCCTCGTCTACGTCTCTCTCCCTACTATCGTCGGTTTTTGTGTTGTTTTTAGAATGTACCATTGTTATTCCCACGAGTGTGGGGGAAACAAAAGTCCACCCGGGCGGTGCCCCCTGCACCCGGGTAACCCTTATACTCCAGAAGTTCGGGCGGTCTCCTGGAGGTGATCGCTCGCTGGCGGACTCTACCCGGCCCGCCACCCGAAGGCCCCCCATAGCCGCGGATCCCAGCTACGAGGAATTGGGGTTTATTATTGAGGTTAGCTCCTCGCGGGGCCGGCCAATTAAGGCAAGCCCCCCCGGTCCCGTATGTGCCGATAGACGTGATCACCAGACACACACACGGGATAACGGGTCGCCCGACGGTGACCGAAGTCTGCCCGACAGCCGCGGAATCGCAGCTGCCGGACCCGCCGCGCCGCAGACCTTGCAGGTCTGCCATCCCCCGCCACGGAACGTGGCCACTGAGCCAGCCAACAGAAGCTAGCCCGCACCCCAAAACAAAAGACGCGTAGCGCCTTGGGCTAAAAACGCCCCCATCACACAGTCATCGACCAACAACTGTCCGCAAGCCTTGAAGGCTCGCCATGCCACGACCGAAGTCCACTGGTCCTGAAAAGGACCTTTCCAACAAAGGCGCGACAGCGCCACGAGCAAACGCTCCCAACACCGTCCGCATGAAGCGGACCGCGGCCTTGAAGGCCGCCATACCACGAGCCGAAGCTCCACTGGCCCCCCAAGGGGGGCCCCCCGAGGGTGATTTTTTATAGAGGTTTTCTTCCTCACAGCCAGACGCACAGGGCAAGCCCCATACGCCCAGCCCCCGACCCCACATAAATGCAGGGCTACGGGTTTGTGCGGCCGTGCAATGCCCGAGGGCAGCCGCACTGTGTTGGAGATTGGCCGGCTGCGAACCCATTACCCTACGAGCGGATAATGAATTCGCAGTCGCCCAGGATGCGCCGTCTGGACACGTTGTGAGACCACCGTTTGCACCGGATGACAGAACATCAAATGCAACAAGCGATCCCGACAACGCCCCCAGCACACTAGGAGGCTCCCCAACATGCACCCCACCCCAACCTAACCTAACCTAACCTAACCTAACCTAACCTAACCTAACCTAACCTTTTTTTTTTTTTTTTTTTTTTTTTTTTTTTTTTTTTTTTTTTTTTTTTTTTTTTTTTTTTTTTTGCGTTGGAAAACCTTTTATAGGTACCCAGGAGCGAATGGGGCTGCCCCTGGGTTATGTGGGAGTCACCGGTGTAAAGAGCCGGCATACCCACTAAAAACCAACGTGTTTCTCAAACCCGCAGCTTCGACGCACGACAGGAAACTTTTCGCAATCACTGCCATGCGCCGAAGACTATGCGGTTACCACCCGCTTCCGGGCTCACCAGGGATAGGAAGCACGCGCGAAACAAAACGCGTGCTCCCCCACGCAGGGACGCCTTGGCGCGGGTGACGGAGCCCCACTCCGTCACCCGCCGTCCCCACTCGGCGGTTGAAGGTGGCCGTGGAGCCGCCTTCTCCGGCCCAGCCTTCTACGGCGAATCGGGTCCGCAAGGGCGTCTTCCTCACGGGCCCGTTCCGCAGCCTCCTTCTGCGAGATGACTTCCTCGCAGAAGGTGGCTACCGCCTCCCAGTTTCTCTCGCTGCCAACCATCTTCTCCACGACGGTCGGCAGGGAGAGGTCACCGCCAATAGCAGCAACTAAGACACGGCGCTGTGTAGCCCACGCCGGGCAGAGTTCCAGCGTGTGCTGCGCCGTGTCTTCGCTGTGGCCACACTCGTGGCAACGGGCACTGGTTTCCCGTTTGGCCGTGTTGTGCAGGTACCTGCCGAAGCAACCGTGCCCCGTCAGAATCTGCACAACACGGTAGGTCAACACCCCGTGCCGCTGCCTCATCCACGCCCGAAAAACTGGGCGGATGGCCTCCACGGTCCTGAGACCGGCCGTGGGCTCGTCCAGGCGTTGCAGCCAGGCGCTTAGTATGCGCCCCTGCGCCTCTCGCCTCCAGCGCGATACCAGCTCCGGCATTATGCGCCGGTGTCCCAACTCCGCACGAAGCTGTGCTCCATGCTCGTACACCTCCGCTAGGACTCTAGCATCGAGATCCCAGGGAGGTGTCCTAGCCAGTAGGCACGAAGCCTCGAAAGAGATAGTGCGGTATCCCCGGATTACTCTGACGGCCATGACCCGCTGCGCTCTCCGCAGTAGAGTCTTGTTATGGGCCGTCAGAGCATCCACCCACACTGGCGCACCATACAGCGCCATCGAGCGCACCACCCCCGTGAAGGGGCGGCGGCACACGTCTCCAGGCCCCGCAACGTTAGGCAGGAGCCTGCCCAAGGCAGATGTTGTTGCCGTAAGCTTGGGGCTTAGTTCCCGGAAGTGGCATTTAAAATTCCACGCCGGGTCGAGCACTAGCCCCAAGTATTTTAAAGTCGAGCCGATGTTGACCCTCACCCCATCAAGGTCGAGGGCTGCTCCCGCAGGTGGACCCTTCCGCGGCCCGTGAAATAGCAGGGCCTCGGTCTTATCGAGGGCCACCCGCAAACCGAGCCTCTCGATTTTGTGGACCACTTGTCTTGTTCCCACCTTACCCAAAAGCGCGGCTTGCGCAAAAGATGAGCCTCGGGCTGTTACGAGGGTGTCGTCCGCGTAACAGAAAATGCGGACACCCGGCAAAAGGGCACCCCGCAACACCCAATCGTATCCGATGTTCCACAGGAGAGGGCCTAGAACCGACCCCTGTGGAACACCGCACGTCATCCGCCGCTCGAACAGCCTGCCGTTTCGGTCTTGGCAGGTGACAGTTCGGCCTCGTAGGTAGTCTGCGATAATGGTCTGCAGATACCGAGGCAGCCCATGATACCGCAGAGCCTCAAGAATGCACTCAAACGGCAGGGCGTTAAAAGCGTTGGCGATGTCGAGAGACACCGCCAAAAGCACCCCGCCGCGAGAAACTACCTCGGTAGAGAGGGCCTTCACGCGCATAATCGCGTCGATGGTAGAGCGGCCCTCTCTAAAGCCGAACTGACACCCGGCCAGATCCGGTCCCGTGGTCGACAAGTGGCTGATGATACGGCCCGCAACAATGCGTTCCAAAAGCTTACCGGCCTCATCCAAGAGGACAATGGGCCGGTAGGCAGAGGGTGAGTCGGCGGACCTGCCCGCCTTCTGCAGAAGCACTAGACGCCCTCGCTTCCACACCTGTGGAAATTTGCCGATCCTGAGGCACGCGTCGAAGAGGTTCCGCATGCGCGGTTCCAACTCCACAAGTGAGAGCGCCAAGACGCGCCCGTGCACCCCGTCGGGGCCTGGGGCAGTCTTTTTGGCCCGCAGCCTAGTGACGGCAGAGTCGTACTCGGCGTCAGAGATTGGCTCCACCGACCCTTCGTCCGAGGACACGGCTCCACGAGGGACCATGGGCGGGGGGACATGTTCACCGCGAGACGGGAACAGTGCCTCGACAACGCTCTGGAGAAGGTGTGGTTCCAGAGATTCCGCAACCGGGGGACCTTGCCCGCGCAGTTTGCTGCGTGCGATGTGGTAGGGTCGACCCCACGGGTCGTTGTCGAGAGACTCCAGCATCTGTTCCCGTGCTTCCGTCTTTGCCTTATAAATGGCCACTCGCATAGTCCGCCGCGCCTCAGTGTAGAGGCCGTGCAGGTGATCCTCCCAGACCGCATCACGGTAGGTGTTACGCGTGCGGTGGCGGTACCGGGCCAGCTCTCGCCGTTTGGCGGCACAATCAGCCCGAAGTGCTGCAATCTCCTCGGACCACCAATAAACGGCCCCTTTACGAGGCTGGCGGTGAATCCGTGGCATGGCGGCGTCACTGATCCGCTGCAGGGATTTGCGGAAGCGATCTGCCTCTGCGTCGACGTCGGTCGGTAAAGCGGTGGATGGTGAGCACCAGTCCTCTACTAGAGCCGCTTCCTCAAGGTGCTCTTTATTTAGTTTTGAAAGGGCCCACTTGGGGAAGGTTGACTGCAACGCTGAGCTGGGTCGGCCACCAGTATCACCCAGAGAAAAGATGTTGAACGAGATGTACTGGTGGTCACTCAAGGTTTCGGCCTCTTCAAGGACCTGCCAGCCAGACACGTGCGCGGCGAGAGCGGGGGTAGCGAACGTTAAGTCCACTATAGACCCCCCCCGCTGTCGCACGCAGGTGTAGGCTGAGCCCTGATTCAGCAGGATGAGGCCGAACATAGCCATCCAGCTCTCCACTGCTGTTCCTCGAGGATCAGTGCCCGGGGAACCCCAAGCCGTAGACTTGGCGTTGAAGTCCCCCAGAACCAGAGTGTGCGTCGAAGGCGACTGCCGAACTGCAGCACCAAGCTCATCCAGAAAGGCCTCAAACTCAGCCAGTGGCCTGTTGGGGGAGAAGTACACGCCAATGATGGACATGTCTCCCCATTTGGCGACGACGAAGCCGTGCCCCCTCTGATGGACTGAGAGGGCTGGAGAGGCGTTGAGCACCGACCTGATAATTACGACTGAGCTGTCACGGTCCGCAGCCCAGTTAGAGCAGGGTGGGACAAAGTAAGGCTCAGCAGCCACGGCGATATGAATTGACCACTCCCTCGTGGTTTGCAAAAGAAGATCTTGCGCACCAGAGGAGTGGTTCAAATTCGCTTGCAATAGTTTAGCTGCTGGTTGTAGGGCCATTTGGAGCTGGTGCAATATCCATAGGCTGCGGACAATCTGCAGCCTCTTGAGTAGCCGGGGTCTTGGCGGCCTTATTCTTTACCCTCTTCGGGGGGGCGGTTGGGGCCTTGCAGCTCTTACCCCCCAAAATATGTCCTGCAGGTCTTTTTGCGGCCGCACAAACAACACAGTGCGGCTCCGCTGTACAACCAGACGCCTTGTGCCCAGGTTTCCCGCAACGGAAGCAAATATCGCTGCGGTCCACGCCAGAGCAATGTGGTCGGGCGTGCCCTCGCTCCAGGCAGCGGAAACATTTCATCGGGCGGGGCTCTACTGCGCGGACTCGCGCTGAGCTCCACCCAATTAGAAGGCGACCGGCCTCCAAGAGTTTATTGGCCGCGCCGACAGGGCACGACACACGCGCAGTCCCCATGCCACTGGGAGCACGACGGATTTCACCAACTTTAACGTTGCTCTCGTCACAATCACCTTTGTTGGCAATAGCAGCTACGAGCTCGTCCCGCTCTATGGAGTCATCCAGACCCATGACGGAAACGTCCATGCATTTCATGGGCCTGGAGACTCGGATGTCCTCGCTTTCAAACAGGGTCCTCAATTTCTGCGCCAGTTCATCGGCTTTGGGGCCCTGGTTGTCCCCGGAGACCTGTAAAATCTTGCCCCCGGTGACTGCTGTTTTAATTTGTATCGGCGGTATGCCGAGCTCCTCCATGTTGATGGCAGACCGTGCCTTCCTTATGATGTCAGCGTAAGAGACGCCTGACTTCTCCGCCTCAGTGCCGAGTGTAAGAACCACAGCGGCCGTGCGAGGTTCCCGGACCTTACGTGGTTTTTTGGGCTTCGCCTGCACCTGCCCCTGGGATTTGGACTTCGTCTTGGACGTAGCCTGAGGTTTGGAGGCCGGCGCGGTTTGTTTTGCCTTCTTCACCTTCCCGCCTTTACCAATAGTGGTCCAGCCGGCCTCCTCCGACGTTGAGGCTACAGGTGGGGTGGTTTCAGCCGGGGTTGGTTGTGCCGGAACAGGGGCCGTCTTTTTCCCTTTTCCCTTGCCCTTCCCCTTCCGCTGGGACGACGTACAAGGGATAATGGACATGGTCCCGCACTTTGACTTAATGGCGGGAGGGACCCTTTCTTTTGGTGCCGCTAAGGGCGGGAAATTCTCAATGGAAGGAGGGTGCGATTGCGTGGCTTCCCTCACTTTGTCCGCAGCCAACGGTGGCCGCGGTCTGTCCGGAACTTTTAGGCCCTCGATGCGGGCATTAAACATATTGGAGGCCGTTGTCATTGCCACCCGGATCTTCTCGTCCACCACCGTGGAGACCGCTTGGAGAATTTTATCACTGTCCAAGGGTTGCGACATCGTAGCCTCTTGAGGGCGCGCCTTCTCTGCGCGTAAATCCTCGATCTGTTTTCGCAGATCGTCCAGATCAGACCTGAGGCGCCTGTTTTCCCTCTCCAACTTGGTTACCTCGTCTGAGACGGTACACCTTAAAAGCGACTGTGTGCACTCTTCTATTGATGCCGCAGAATTCTTAAGGGCCTTTTGATATGTACCCTTAAGGTGGCTTGATGTTGCTGCCACTTTTAATATAATCTGCAGCTCAGACTGGACCGACTTATAAATTTGGGCCGCACTGGGCGCTTCGTCTATGGACAGGACACTGTCGGACTTAGCGATGGAGACGGCCGAGGTTGAGCGCGTTCGCCTTTGCGCTAATTCCTCTGCGAACTCCTTCTCCGCCTCCAGCCGCATCGACTCCCGCAGCTGGGCGTTATATTCATCTCTGGCTTTCGCCAAGCCCGAGTATTCCCCCGTTTTAATGGGGCGGCCTCGCCCACGGGTCGTTTCTCCCGAAGCGGGCTTTTTAGGCGCCGCCGCCACCTCTGTGCTTGATGCACTATCCGAACCCGAGTCGACGGACCTCAATCTTTTTCGTCCCGACTGGGACCCCACTGTGTCCATGGACTGACACGAGCCGAAGGTGGAAACTCTTTCGACATCGTCGTCAGATACTTCACTCTCTGCGCCACTCACTTGTGGACAGGGCGCTTTGTCTCTTGATTTTTGGCTCCTCAAGGAGCGACTCCCACAAGGGAAACTTAAAGTTAAAGATGGTTTGATTTTGGTTTTTGGATTAGAACACTTCATACTTATCCCACGAGTATGGGGGAAATAAAGGTCCACCCGGGCGGTGCCCCCTGCACCCGGGTAACCCTAATACTCCAGGAGGTCGGGCGGTCTCCTGGAGGGGATCGCTAGCTGGCGGACTCTACCCGGCCCGCCACCCGAAGGCCCCCCGCAGCCACGGATCTCAACTACGGGGAATTGGGGTTTTTTAGTGAGGTTGTCTCCTCGCAGGGCCAGCCGATTAAGGCAAGCCCCCCCGGTCCCGTGTGTGCCGATAGACATGACACCAGACACACACACGGGATAACGGGTTGCCCGACGGGAGGCCGAAACCCACCCAGCGACCGCAAAACCACGGTCGCCAGACCCGCCGCGCCGCGAACCTTGAAGGTCCGCCGTGCCACGCCACCCGAAGGCGGCCGCTGAGCCAGCCAATAAAGGCAAGCTCCGTCGGGACCGGCCAGTTAAGGCAGGCCCCAAGAGCCAACGCAAATGGAGCGTTGGAGCGCCCCACGCCGGAAACGAACGCTGAACGTTCCGCGGGCCTTGAAGGCCCGCCATACACCGACCGAAGTCCACTGGTCCTGAAAAGGACCTTTCCAACAAAGGCGCGACTGCGCCACGAGCAAAAGCTCCCGACACCATCCGCATGAAGCGGACCGCGGCCTTGAAGGCCGCCATACCACGAGCCGAAGCTCCACTGGCCCCCCAAGGGGGCCCCCCGAGGGTGATTTTTTATAGAGGTTTTCTTCCTCACAGCCAGACGCACAGGGCAAGCCCCATACGCCCAGCCCCCGACCCCACATAAATGCAGGGCTACGGGTTTGTGCGGCCGTGCAATGCCCGAGGGCAGCCGCACTGTGTTGGAGATTGGCCGGCTGCGAACCCATTACCCTACGAGCGGATAATGAATTCGCAGTCGCCCAGGATGCGCCGTCTGGACACGTTGTGGAACCACCGTTTGCACCGGATGACAGAACATCAAATGCAACAAGCGATCCCGACAACGCGCCCAGCACACTAGGAGGCTCCCCAACATGCACCCCAACCTAACCTTTTTTTTTTTTTTTTTTTTTCGTTGGAAAATCCTTTATGGATACCCAGAGGCAAATGGGGCTGCCCCTGGGTTATGTGGGAGTCACCGGTGTAAAGTGCCGGCATACCCACTAAAAACCAACGTGTTCCTCGAGACCACGGCTTCGACGCATGACAGGGAACTTTTCGCAAGCGCTGTCATACGCCGAAGACTGCGTAGTTATCGCCCACTTCCGGGCTCACCGGGGATAGGGAGCACACGCGAAACAAAACGCGTGCTCCCCCGCGCAGGGACGCCTTGGCGCGGGTGACGGAGCCCCACTCCGTCACCCGCCGTCCCCACTCGGCGGTTGAAGGTGGCCGTAGAGCCGCCTTCTTCGGCCCAACCTTCTGCGGCGAATCGGGTCCGCAAGGGCATCTTCCTCGCGGGCCCGTTCCGCAGCCTCCTTCTGCGAGATGACTTCCTCGCAGAAGGTGGCTACCGCCTCCCAGTTACTCTCGCTGCCAACCATCTTCTCCACGACGGTCGGCAGGGAGAGGTCGCCTCCAATACTGGCGACTAGGGCACGGCGCTGCTCGTCCCACGCAGGGCAAACTTCGAGCGTGTGTTGCGCCGTGTCCTCAGTGTGGCCGCACTCATGGCAGCGGGCACTGGTCTCTCTTCTTGCCGTGTTGTGCAGGTATCTGCCGAAGCACCCGTGTCCGGTCAGAATCTGCACAACACGGAAGGTAAGCACCCCGTGCCGCCGCCTCATCCAATCCCGGAAGACCGGGCGGATGGCCTCCACGGTTCGAATACCCGCCTTGGGCTCGTTAAGGCGTTGTAGCCATGCCTCCATGACGGTTTTCTGCGCTCTCCGCCTCCAGCGCGAAACCAGCTCCGGCATTATGCGCCGGTGCCCCATCTCCGCACGAAGCGCAGCTCCATGCTCGTACACCTCCGCTAGGACTCTAGCGTCGAGATCCCAGGGAGGTGTCTTAGCCAGTAGGCACGAGGCCTCATAGGACACCGTGCGGTATCCGCGGACAACTCTGACGGCCATGACTCGTTGCGGTCTCCGCAGGAGAGTCTTGTTGTGAGCCGTCAGAGCGTCTACCCACACTGGCGCACCATATAGCGCCATGGACCGCACCACCCCTGTGAAGAGGCGGCGGCATGTGTCCCCGGGGCCTGCAACATTAGGCAGGAGTCTGCCTAGCGCAGCCGTCGTTGCAGTAAGCTTGGGGCTCAGCTGCCGGAAGTGTTCTTTGAAGGTCCACCCCGGATCAAGCACGAGCCCCAAGTACTTTAATTGTGAGCCAACGGTGACTCTGACCCCGTTCAGGTCGAGGTATGCTCCCGCAGGCGGACCCTTCCGAGGCCCATGAAAAAGAAGAGCCTCGGTTTTGTTGAGGGCCACCCGCAGACCGAGCCTCTCGATCCTGTGTACGACCTGGATAGTCCCCACCTTCGCTAAAATCGCGGCCTGAGCGAAGGACGACCCTCTAGGTGTTACGAGGGTGTCGTCCGCGTAACAGAACGTGCGGACACCCGGCAGAAGGGCTCCCCGCAACACCCAATCGTATCCGATGTTCCACAGGAGAGGGCCTAGAACCGACCCCTGTGGAACACCGCACGTCATTCGCCGTTCCAGAATCCTGCCGCTCCGATCTTGGCAAGTTACTGTCCTGTCGCGCAGATAGTCCGCTATCACGTCCTGCAGATACTGAGGTACCCCGTGGTGTTTTAGGGCCTCAGAAATGCACTCAAACGGCAGGGTGTTGAAAGCGTTGGCGATGTCAAGTGACACCGCCAAAAGCACCCCGCCGCGAGAAGTCACTTCGTTAGAGAGGGCCTTCACGCGCATGATAGCGTCTATGGTCGAACGACCCTCTCTAAAACCGAACTGGCATTCTGATAAGTCGGGACCAGCAGATGTCAGGTGGCTGGTTATGCGACCGGCGATAATTCTTTCCAAGAGCTTACCGGCCTCATCCAAAAGAACAATGGGCCGGTAAGCTGAGGGAGAGTCGATATCTCTTCCCGGCTTCTGCAGGAGGACGACGCGCCCTTTCTTCCATGCCTTTGGGAATTTTCCTGACACGAGACATGCGTCGAAGATGTTCCTAATCCTGGGCTCCAACTCCACAAGGGAGAGTGCCAACACGCGTCCGTGGACCCCATCTGGGCCCGGAGCGGTTTTCTTAGACCGGAGCCTAATGACGGCCGAGTCATATTCGGCGTCAGTAATGGGAGGCACTGTGGCATCCGTATCGCCGTCGGTGTTCTGAACCCTACGAGGCACCATGGGTGGAGGGACATGTTCCCCGCGAGCTGGAAACAGTGCCTCGACAACCGCTTCGAGAAGTTGGGGCTCCAGCGTTTCAGCAACCGGAGGGCCTTGACCGCGCAGCTTATTGCACGCGGCACGGTATGGGCGACCCCACGGGTTGCTGTCGAGGGACTCAAGCATTTGCTCCCTTGCTTCAGTCTTGGCCTTGTAGATGGCAACGCGCATGGCCCTTCGAGACTCCGTATAGAGAGCGTGCAGCTGGTCTTCCCAGACCGCATCGCGGTAGCTGTTACGCGTGCGGTGACGGTACCTTGCCAGCTCACGCCTTTTAGACGAGCAATCTGCGCGGAGAGCTGCGATCTCGTCTGACCACCAGTACACGGCCTTTTTGGGCGGCTGGCGGCGGATCCTCGGCATGGCGGAATCGCTTATCCGTTGTAAGCTTTCGCGGAAGCGATCCGCCGCTGCGTCAACGTCAACAGGTGTGGTAGTCGACGGTGAACTCCACTCTTCCACCAGGACAGCTTCCTCGAGGCGCTCTTTATCGAGCTTTGTTAGAGCCCACCTGGGGAAGGGAGACTGCGTTGGTTGGACGACACTGCGACCTGAGTCCTGAGAGAAGAGTTCCAGCGTTATGTAGAGGTGGTCGCTTAGAGTCTCCACCT
This sequence comes from Nymphula nitidulata, assembly GCA_947347705.1. Lineage (NCBI taxonomy): Eukaryota > Metazoa > Arthropoda > Insecta > Lepidoptera > Crambidae > Nymphula > Nymphula nitidulata. The sequence goes on from OX374625.1 coordinate 145,495, forward strand.
CTTCCAGGACCTGCCAACCAGACACGTGCGCGGCGAGAGCGGGGGTAGCGAACGTTAAGTCCACTATAGACCCCCCCCGCTGTCGCACGCAGGTATTGGCTGAGCCCTGGTTTAATAGTGAGAGCCCGAACATTGCCATCCAGGCCTCGACTGCAGTGCCTCTGTGGTCAGTGACGGGGGAACTCCACGCGGACGACTTCGCGTTGAAGTCCCCCAGTACGAGGACAAGCGCAGGTGAAGCGCGCTGAACTGCTGCACCCAACTCTCCGAGAAACAGTTGAAATTCGGCTAAGGGTCTGTTCGGGGAGAAGTAAACGCCTATGACGGCAATATCTCCCCATCTGACGACAACAAACCCATGCCCTCTCTGCTGGACTGAGAGGGTTGGGGACGAATTGAGACAAGGTCTGGTGATAGCCACAGTCGAATCCAAGTCCGAAGCCCAGTCGGAGCAAGGCGGGACGAAGTATGGTTCGGAAACCACCGCGAGATGTATTGACCACTCTCTCATGGTTTGCAGTAAGAGGTCCTGCGCACCAGAGGAGTGGTTCACATTCGCCTGGATGACTTTACGGAGTGGGCGTAGGGCCATCGACGATTGGCGTTGTGTCCATGGGCTGTTCTGCAGTTACAGCCTGTTCAGCAGTCCGGGTCTTGGGCGCTGGTTTCGACTTCTTGGGAGGTATGGTGGGGGCCTTGCAGCTCCTGCCTCCCATTATATGTCCTGCTGGTCTCTTGGTTTTTGCACAGAGAACGCAGTGTGCTTCTTCGCTACATTTAGAAGCTTTGTGGCCTGGCTTCCCGCACCGGAAGCATAGGTCACTGCGATCCTCGCCTACGCACTGTTGACGGGCGTGCCCCCGCTCTAAGCAGCGGAAACACCTCATCGGGCGCTGCTCCACAGGGCGGACTTTCGCCGAGCTCCATCCGACAAGGAGGCGGCCCGCTTCCAATATCTTCTTGGCGGCACCCACAGGGCATGAGGCCCAGGCAACGCCCATGCTGCCAGGTCCAGGCCGGATTTCACCGACCCTGACGGAGTGGTGAGCGCAGTTGCCCTTATTGGCAATGGCTGACACAATGTCCTCCTTCTCCACCGAATCATCAAGGCCGGAGATGGATATCTCAATGGACTTTGTGGGCCTGGCGATTCGGACGTCCTCATCTTCCTCAAAGAGAGTCCTAAGCTGTTCAGCAAAAGCGTCTGCTTTGGGGCCCTGGTCTTCACCACGAACTTCCAATATTTTGGCGCCAGTGACCGCTGTTTTGATTTGCAGCGGCTGGTCGACGCCGATGTCTACAAGATTAATACCATTTCGGGCCTTCTTTATTACGTCGGCGTACGAAACGCCGCGTTGTACCGCCTCTGGGCTGATTGTAATAACCACGGCCGCCGAGCGTGGCTCCCTAATCATTCGGGGCTTTTTGGCCTTTGCCTGCGCGCCTTTGGTGCCCTTGGCTTGAGGCTTTGGACCAGGGGTCACAGCTGGTTGCGTCTTCTTCTTTTTGCCGTTTTTCCCTACTGTACTCCATTCCGCCTCCTCCTCAGAAACGGGGGCGGTTGGCAGGGGCGCCGACGATGTTGACGGGCCGGGCTCCGGGTTTGTCACTGGGTTTGTGGTCGGCGCAGAAGCCGTCCTCTTCCCCTTCCCCTTGCCTTTACCCTTTTTTTGGGACGATGTGCAGGGGATTAAAGTCATTGTCCCGCATTTTGACTTAATGACGGGAGACGCCTTCACTGTAGCTGCAAATGTTGGTTTCGATTGAGCAGCTTCTTTCTTTTTATCCGCGGCCAACGGTGGCCGTGGACGATCTGGTATCTTCAGGCCCTCAATTCTGGCGTCGATGATGTTTGTGACTGATGTCATCGCCGCGCGGAGCTTGTCGTCAACCACTGTAGTGACAGCACGGACGATCTCTTCAGCGTTCAGGGTAGGCTGGACTGCTGAGGCTGACTGAGAAGGCGCACTACTCTTGGCGCGCAACTCGTCCAGTTGTCTCTGCAGGTCCTGAATACTGCCTTCTAAGCGCTTATTTTCCCGCGTCAACTTGCTCACTTCTTCGTTGATGGTGCAACGAAGAAGCGCCTGTGTGTGCTCTTTGATTGACGCGGCGGACATCTTTATCGCTTTTTGATAGGTGCCCTTCAAATTACTCGAGCTGGACACGAGCTTCAGAATTGAGGTAATCTCACTCTCAACAGATTGGTAGAGCTTGGCAGCACAAGGCTCCTCCTCCACGGACATAATGTCGGAATGGTCAGACTGCCGTGACGCCGCCGACTCCGACCGCAAACGCCTTTGGATTAATTCAGCGGCGACCTCCTTCTCGGCCTCCAGGCGCATAGACTCACGCAATGCAGCGCTGTATTCCCTCTGTGCTTTGGCGAGGCCGGCATAGTCCCCGGTTTTGATAGGACGGCCGCGGCCACGACTAGCGGTAGGTTTTTTGGGCTTCGGCGCCTTCTCAGACTCTGCGCTGGATGCGCTGTCGGTGCCAGATGCCTTTCTATAATTTGACCCCTTCTTTATCGGGGATCTTGCCCTCTTTCTACTGATTTGTGATTCGACGCTGTCGACTGAACAACACGAGCCGAAGTCCGACGCAGTTTTGCTCGCGTCCCTCACATCATCTTCATCTCCACTCTCCGCGCCACTCACTTGAGGACAGGGCGCTTTGTCCATCGATCTCAGGCTCCTTGTGGAGCAACTCCCGACTGGGAAACTTAAACTAATTGATTTTTTGTTTTGTATTTTGGAATTCTGCATAACTAAACCCACGAGTATGGGGGAAACAAAACGTCCACCCGGGCGGTGCCCCCTGCACCCGGGTAACCCTGATACTACAGGAGGTCGGGCGGTCTCCTGGAGGGGATCGCTAGCTGGCGGACTCTACCCGGCCCGCCACCCGAAGGCCCCCCGTAGCCACGGATCTCAACTACGGGGAATTGGGGTTTTTTAGTGAGGTTGGCTCCTCGCAGGGCCAGCCGATTAAGGCAAGCCCCCCCGGTCCCGTGTGTGCCGATAGACATGACACCAGACACACACACGGGATAACGGGTTGCCCGACGGGAGGCCGAAACCCACCCAGCGACCGCAAAAACCACGGCCGCCAGACCCGCCGCGCCGCGAACCTTGAAGGTCCGCCGTGCCACGCCACCCGAAGGCGGCCGCTGAGCCAGCCAATAAAGGCAAGCTCCGTCGGGACCGGCCAGTTAAGGCAGGCCCCAAGAGCCGACGCAAATGGAGCGTTGGAGCGCCCCACGCCGAAAACGAACGCTGAACGTTCCGCGGGCCTTGAAGGCCCGCCATACACCGACCGAAGTCCACTGGTCCTGAAAAGGACCTTTCCAACAAAGGCGCGATTGCGCCACGAGCAAAAGCTCCCGACACCGTCCGCATGAAGCGGACCGCGGCCTTGAAGGCCGCCATACCACGAGCCGAAGCTCCACTGCCCCCCAAGGGGGCCCCTCGAGGGTGATTTTTTATAGAGGTTTTCTTCCTCACAGCCAGACGCACAGGGCAAGCCCCATACGCCCAGCCCCCGACCCCACATAAATGCAGGGCTACGGGTTTGTGCGGCCGTGCAATGCCCGAAGGCAGCCGCACTGTGTTGGAGATTGGCCGGCTGCGAACCCATTACCCTACGAGCGGATAATGAATTCGCAGTCGCCCAGGATGCGCCGTCTGGACACGTTGTGGGACCACCGTTTGCACCGGATGACAGAACATCAAATGCAACAAGCGATCCCGACAACGCGCCCAGCACACTAGGAGGCTCCCCAACATGCACCCCACCCCAACCTAACCTAACCTAACCTAACCTAACCTTTTTTTTTTTTTTTTTTTTTTTTTTTGCGTTGGAAAATCCTTTATGGATACCCAGAGGCAAATGGGGCTGCCCCTGGGTTATGTGGGAGTCACCGGTGTAAAGTGCCGGCATACCCACTAAAAACCAACGTGTTCCTCGAGACCACGGCTTCGACGCATGACAGGGAACTTTTCGCAAGCGCTGTCATACGCCGAAGACTGCGTAGTTATCGCCCACTTCCGGGCTCACCGGGGATAGGGAGCACGCGCGAAACAAAACGCGTGCTCCCCCGCGCAGGGACGCCTTGGCGCGGGTGACGGAGCCCCACTCCGTCACCCGCCGTCCCCACTCGGCGGTTGAAGGTGGCCGTAGAGCCGCCTTCTTCGGCCCAACCTTCTGCGGCGAATCGGGTCCGCAAGGGCATCTTCCTCGCGGGCCCGTTCCGCAGCCTCCTTCTGCGAGACGACGTTCTCACAGAAGGTGGCTACCGCCTCCCAGTTACTCTCGCCGCCAACCATCTTCTCCACGACGGTCGGCAGGGAGAGGTCGCCTCCGATACTGGCGACTAGGGCACGGCGCTGCTCGTCCCACGCAGGGCAAACTTCGAGCGTGTGTTGCGCCGTGTCCTCAGTGTGGCCGCACTCATGGCAGCGGGCACTGGTCTCTCTTCTTGCCGTGTTGTGCAGATATCTGCCGAAGCACCCGTGTCCGGTCAGAATCTGCACAACACGGAAGGTAAGCACCCCGTGCCGCCGCCTCATCCAATCCCGGAAGACCGGGCGGATGGCCTCCACGGTTCGAATACCCGCCTTGGGCTCGTTAAGGCGTTGTAGCCATGCCGTCATAATCTGTCTCTGCGCCTCCCGCCTCCAGCGCGAAACCAGCTCCGGCATTATGCGCCGGTGCCCCATCTCCGCACGAAGCGCAGCTCCGTGCTCGTACACCTCCGCCAGGACTCTTGCGTCGAGATCCCAGGGAGGTGTCTTAGCCAGTAGGCACGAGGCCTCATAGGACACCGTGCGGTATCCGCGGACAACTCGGACGGCCATTACTCGTTGCGCTCTCCGCAGAAGAGTCTTGTTGTGGGCCGTCAGAGCGTCTACCCACACTGGCGCACCGTATAGCGCCATTGACCGTACCACCCCTGTGAAGAGGCGGCGGCATGTGTCCCCGGGGCCTGCAACATTAGGCAGGAGTCTACTAAGCGCAGCCGTCGTTGCAGTAAGCTTGGGGCTCAGCTGCCGGAAGTGTTCTTTGAACGTCCACCCCGGATCAAGCACGAGCCCCAAGTACTTTAATTGAGAGCCAACGGTGACTCTGACCCCGTTCAGGTCGAGAGATGCTCCCGCAGGCGGACCCTTCCGCGGCCCGTGAAAAAGAAGGGCCTCGGTTTTATTGAGGGCCACCCGCAGACCGAGCCTCTCGATCCTGTGTACGACCTGTATTGTCCCCACCTTTGCTAATATCGCAGCCTGGGCGAACGATGACCCTTTTGCCGTTACCAGGGTGTCGTCCGCGTAGCAGAAAGTGCGGACACCCGGCAGGAGGGCTCCCCGCAACACCCAATCGTATCCGATGTTCCACAGGAGAGGGCCTAGAACCGACCCCTGTGGAACACCGCACGTCATTCGCCTTTCGAGAATCCTGCCGCTCCGATCTTGACAGGTCACTACTCTCCCACGCAGATAGTCCGCTATAACGTCCTGCAGATACTGAGGTACCCCGTGGTGTTTTAGGGCCTCAGAAATGCACTCAAACGGCAGGGTGTTGAAAGCGTTGGCGATGTCAAGTGACACCGCCAAAAGCACCCCGCCGCGAGAGGTCGTCTCGTTAGAGAGGGCCTTCACGCGCATGATTGCGTCTATAGTCGAACGACCCTCTCTAAAACCGAACTGGCACTCAGATAGGTCGGGGCCACTAGATGTTAGGTGACTTATAACACGACCGGCGATTATTCTTTCCAGGAGCTTACCGGCCTCATCCAAAAGAATGATGGGCCGGTAAGCTGAAGGAGAGTCGACATCTCTTCCCGGCTTCTGTAGGAGGACGAGGCGCCCTTTCTTCCATGCCGTTGGGAATTTTCCTGTCACGAGACATGCGTCAAAGATGTTCCTTATCCGGGGCTCAAGCTCCACAAGGGAGAGCGCCAACACGCGCCCGTGGACCCCATCTGGGCCCGGAGCGGTTTTCTTAGACCGGAGCCTGATGACGGCCGAGTCATATTCGGCGTTAGTGATGGGAGGCACTGTGGCATCCGTATCGCCGTCGGTGTTCTGCGCCCTACGAGGCACCATGGGTGGGGGGACATGTTCTCCACGAGCTGGGAACAGTGCCTCGACAACCGCTTGGAGAAGTTGGGGCTCCAGCGTATCGGCAACCGGGGGGCCTTGGCCGCGCAGCTTATTGCACGCGGCACGGTATGGACGACCCCACGGGTTGCTGTCGAGGGACTCGAGCATTCGTTCCCTTGCTTCAGTCTTGGCCTTATGAATGGCAACGCGCATGGCCCTACGAGACTCTGTGTAGCGATCGTGCAGGTAATCTTCCCAGACCGCATCACGGTAACTGTTACGCGTGCGGTGGCGGTACCTTGCCAATTCGCGCCGCTTAGAAGAGCAGTCAGCACGGAGAGCTGCGATTTCGTCTGACCACCAGTAGACTGCCTTCTTTGGAGGCTGGCGGCGGATTCTCGGCATGGCAGAATCGCTAATCCGCTGCAATGATTCGCGGAAGCGATCCGCCGCTGCGTCAACATCAATCGGCGTGGCAGTCGACGGTGAACTCCACTCCTCCACCAGAACAGCTTCCTCGAGGAGCTCTTTATTGAGTTTCGTTAAAGCCCACTTGGGAAAGAGAGACTGCGTCGGTTGGACAGGACTGCGACCCGAGACCCGAGAGAAAAGCTCGAATGTGATGTAGAGATGGTCGCTCAATGTCTCCACCTCTTCCAGGACCCGCCAGCCAGACACGTGCGCGACGAGAGCGGGGGTAGCGAACGTTAAGTCCACTATTGACCCCCCCCGCTGTCGCACGCAGGTATTGGCTGAGCCCTGGTTCAATAGTACGAGCCCGAACATGGCCATCCAGCCCTCGACTGCAGTGCCTCTGTGGTCTGTGACGGGGGAACTCCACGCAGACGACTTGGCGTTGAAGTCCCCTAATACAAGCACAGGCGTAGGTGAAACACGCCGAACAGCTTCACCCAACTCGCCGAGAAACAGTCGGAACTCGGCCAAGGGTCTGTTCGGGGAGAAGTAAACACCTAGAACGGTGATATCTCCCCATCTGACGACAACAAACCCATGCCCTCTCTGCTGGACTGAGAGGGGTGGGGACGCATCAAAACAAAGTCTGGTGACGGCGACAGTCGAGTCCAAGTCCGAAGCCCAGTCGGAGCCGGGTGGGACAAAGTACGGTTCAGAAACTACTGCAAGATGTACTGACCACTCTCTCATGGTTTGCAGCAATAGGTCCTGCGCACCAGAGGAGTGGTTCACGTTCGTTTGGATGAGCTTACGGTGTGGGCGTAGGGCCATTGACGATGGGTGTAATGTCCATTGGCTGTTCCGCAGTTACAGCCTGTTCAGCAGTCCGGGTCTTGGGCGCTGGTTTAACCTTCTTGGGAGGTATGGTGGGGGCCTTGCAGCTCCTGCCTCCCATAATGTGTCCTGCTGGCCTCTTGGTTTTGGCACAGAGGACACAGTGGGCTTCTTCGCTACATTTAGAAGCTTTGTGGCCTGGCTTCCCGCACCGGAAGCATAGGTCGCTCCGATCCTCGCCCACGCACTGTTGGCGGGCGTGCCCACGCTCTAAGCAGCGGAAACACCTCATCGGGCGTTGCTCCACAGGGCGCACTTTCGCTGAGCTCCATCCAACAAGGAGGCGGCCCGCCTCCAATACCTTTTTGGCGGCGCCCACAGGGCATGAGGCCCAGGCAACGCCCATGCTGCCAGGTCCAGGCCGGATTTCACCAACCCTGACAGAGTGGTGCGCGCAGTTGCCCTTATTGGCGATGGCAGACACAATATCCTCTTTCTCCACCGAATCATCCAGGCCGGAGATGGATATCTCGATAGACTTTGTGGGTCTGGCGATTCGGACGTCCTCATCTTCCTCAAAGAGAGCTCTTAGCTTTTCAGCAAACGCGTCTGCTTTGGAGCCCTGGTCTTCTCCACGAACTTCCAATATTTTGGCACCAGTGACCGCTGTTTTTATTTGCAGCGGCTGGTCGACGCCGACATCTACAAGATTTATACCATTTCGGGCCTTCTTTATTACGTCGGCGTACGAAACGCCGCGTTGTACCGCCTCTGGGCTGATAGTGATAACCACGGCCGCCGAGCGTGGCTCCCTAATCTTTCGGGGCTTTTTGGCCTTTGCCTGCGCGCCTTTGGTGCCCTTGGCTTGAGGCTTTGGACCAGGGGTCACAACTGGTTGCGTCTTCTTCTTTTTCCCGTTTTTCCCTACTGTGCTCCATCCCGCCTCCTCCTCAGAAACGGGGGCGGTTGGCATGGGCGCCGACGATGTTGACGGGCCGGGCTCCGGGTCTGTCACTGGGTTTGTGGTCGGCGCAGAAGCCGTCCTCTTCCCCTTCCCCTTGCCTTTACCCTTTTTTTGGGACGATGTGCAGGGGATTATAGTCATAGTCCCGCATTTTGACTTAATGACGGGAGGTGTCTTCACAGTCGCCGCAAAAGTCGGTTTCGCTGCTGGTTTTAGCGGGCGCGATTGTGCAGCTTCTTTCTTTTTATCCGCAGCCAACGGTGGCCGCGGGCGATCTGGTACCTTTAGGCCCTCAAATCTAGCGTCGATGATGTTACTAACTGAAGTCATCGCCGCCCGGATTTTGTCATCCACTACATTAGAAACGGCGCGGACGATTTCTTCGGCGTTAAGTGACGGGTGGACTGCTGAGGCTGCCTGAGAAGGCGCACTACTCCCGGCGCGCAACTCATCCAGCTGCCTTTGAAGATCCTGTACACTGCCTTCTAAGCGCTTATTCTCCCGCGTTAGCTTACTGATTTCTTCATTGACGGTGCAACGAAGAAGCGCTTGCGTGTGCTCCTTAATCGAAGAGACGGACAGCTTAATCGCCTTTTGATAGGTGCCCTTGAGATTGCTAGAGCTGGACACGAGCTTGAGTATCGAGCTTATCTCGCTCTCGACAGACTGATACAGTTTGGCAGCACAAGGCTCCTCCTCCACCGACATAATATCAGAACAGTCGGACCGCCGTGACGCCGCCGACTCCGACCGCAAACGCCTTTGAATTAATTCCGCGGCGACCTCCTTCTCGGCCTCCAGGCGCATAGACTCGCGCAATGCAGCGCTGTATTCCCTCTGAGCTTTGGCGAGGCCGGCATAGTCCCCGGTTTTGATAGGGCGGCCGCGGCCACGACTAGCGGCAGGTTTTTTGGGCTTCGGCGCCTTCTCAGACTCTGCGCTGGATGCGCTGTCGGTGCCGGATTCCTTTCTATAATTTGGCCCCTTATTTATCGGGGATCTTGCCCTCTTCCTACTGATATGAGATTCGACACTGTCGACTGACCAACACGAGCCGAAGTCCGACGCAGTTTTGCTCGCGTCCCTCACATCATCTTCATCTCCACTATCCGCGCCACTCACTTGCGGACAGGGCGCTTTGTCCATCGATCTCAGGCTCCTGCTGGAGCAACTCCCGACTGGGAAACTTAAACTAAGAGGTTTTTTGGTTTTATTTTTAGAGTTCTGCATAATTAGACCCACGAGTATGGGGGAAATAAACGTCCACCCGGGCGGTGCCCCCTGCACCCGGGTAACCCTGATACTCCAGGAGGTCGGGCGGTCTCCTGGAGGGGATCGCTAGCTGGCGGACTCTACCCGGCCCGCCACCCGAAGGCCCCCCGTAGCCACGGATCTCAACTACGGGGAATTGGGGTTTTTTAATGAGGTTGGCTCCTCGCAGGGCCAGCCGATTAAGGCAAGCCCCCCCGGTCCCGTGTGTGCCGATAGACATGACACCAGACACACACACGGGATAACGGGTTGCCCGACGGGAGGCCGAAACCCACCCAGCGACCGCAAAACCACGGCCGCCAGACCCGCCGCGCCGCGAACCTTGAAGGTCCGCCGTGCCACGCCACCCGAAGGCGGCCGCTGAGCCAGCCAATAAAGGCAAGCTCCGTCGGGACCGGCCAGTTAAGGCAGGCCCCAAGAGCCGACGCAAAAGGAGCGTTGGAGCGCCCCACGCCGAAAACGAACGCTGAACGTTCCGCGGGCCTTGAAGGCCCGCCATACACCGACCGAAGTCCACTGGTCCTGAAAAGGACCTTTCCAACAAAGGCGCGACTGCGCCACGAGCAAAAGCTCCCGACAACGTCCGCATGAAGCGGACCGCGGCCTTGAAGGCCGCCATACCACGAGCCGAAGCTCCACTGGCCCCCCAAGGGGGCCCCCCGAGGGTGATTTTTTATAGAGGTTTTCTTCCTCACAGCCAGACGCACAGGGCAAGCCCCATACGCCCAGCCCCCGACCCCACATAAATGCAGGGCTACGGGTTTGTGCGGCCGTGCAATGCCCGAAGGCAGCCGCACTGTGTTGGAGATTGGCCGGCTGCGAACCCATTACCCTACGAGCGGATAATGAATTCGCAGTCGCCCAGGATGCGCCGTCTGGACACGTTGTGGAACCACCGTTTGCACCGGATGACAGAACATCAAATGCAACAAGCGATCCCGACAACGCGCCCAGCACACTAGGAGGCTCCCCAACATGCACCCCACCCCACCCCAACCTTTTTTTTTTTTTTTTTTTTTGGGGGGGGAAAAAATGCATTTACGCATGCCCTGCACCGTGGGGAAAGGAACGGTGCAGGGGTATGTGGGGCTCCTCGGCCAGAGATGGTAGAGGCCGAGACTACCCACTAAAATAACCCCCGTACTCCTACCTCTTGCAAGAACAGGTTTAAGGCAACAGCGAACCTTATCCTTTTAGCCTGTTTTGCATATGTCCTGTTGGACCCGACTCTAGCGCGTACGCGCAACACCTCCGCGACACCACAACGGAGTACCCATTTGGTGCCGCCACTTCTCTGTGGCTGCAAAAGTTGAGCGGCGGGATTCCCCGGCCCGTCGCCCAAAGCCAACTCTCTATACCATGGCACCGGCATAAGCCCTGCGCCGACGGCCGACTCTACGCCTTCTCAATACGTCTGCCGAGGGGTCCTCCTCCCTCGACCTTTCCTCAGCTTCCTTTATGCTCATTACTTGTTCACAGAAGGTGTATAGGGCCTTCCGTGAACTGTCGCTGTCAACCAAGGCTTTAACGACATTTGGTAGTGACAAATCGCCTCCTATACTTCTTGTCAGTTCCGACCTCTCAGCTGCCCATGCCGGACACTCCTCTAGGGTGTGGGTTGAGGAATCTTCTATCGCACCACACTGATGGCACATTGGGGTTTGCTCTCTTCTCGCGATATTGTGCAGGTATCTACCGAAACAACCATGTCCAGTGATGACCTGCGTGACGCGATAAGAGAGCGAACCCCCTTGTCCATTCACCCAACGATCCAGAACCGGCCGGAAAGCCGCAACAGTGCGGTGACCAGCGCTCGGCTCGTTTAACCTAGCGACCCATTTATTCAGGATAACGTCTTGAGCGTCTCGCCTCCAACTCTCGATAACCTCGGGTAAAGGTTTAATGCCGTCCCTCATGGTTGCGTCCGCTGTTTTGTGGTAGACAGCCGAAAGCACCTCTGCGTCTAAGTCCCACGGGGGAGTTTTTGCTAAAACGCAGGCCACCTCATAAGACACAGTGCGGTACGCCCGTGCAATCTTCACCGCAATGATCCGCTGAGGTTGTCTTAGATGGATGATGGTCTTGGCGGATAGTGAGTCTGCCCAGATGGGTGCCCCGTAAAGCGCGGCCGAACGAACCGCGCCGGCAAAGAGCCTTCTGCACCCAGCACTGGGTCCGCCTAGATTTGGCATGAGCCTACCCAACGCCAGTGTGATCCTCCTCAGTTTAGGAGCAAGGTGCTCAAAGTGGCTCCTAAAATTCCAGCGGCTGTCGAGGACCAACCCTAGATATTTAATTGTGCCCCCGACTTTGATGGAAACACCACTAACTATCAGTTCAGCATCAGAAGGTGGTGGTCTGTAGCGCCCGTGGAAACAAATGGCCTCGGATTTTTCAAGCGCGACCTTTAACCCCAGACGCCGAATGCGACCCACCACTTGAGCGACTCCTGCTGTGGCAAGTATAGACGCCGCCCTGTAGTTACTCCCCTTAGCCGTGACCAATGTGTCGTCGGCGTAACAAAAGGTTTTTACTCCCCTGAGAGTGGCACCCCTTATGGCCCAGTCATAGCCGATATTCCACAGGAGTGGACCAAGCACCGACCCCTGTGGAACACCGCAAGCTACTTCCCTTTCACCCCAGCCATCCGACTTCGGGTACATCACTTTGCGCCCTGACAAGTACTGCATGACGGTTTGTCGCAGATATTTGGGGAATTTAAAATGCCTCATTGCCTCCTCAATGCATGCGTGGGGGAGGGAGTTAAAAGCGTTGGCGATGTCTAAGGACACCGCCAAAACAACCCCCCCTTTTGTTGTTTCCTCCTCTGTGAGCGCCTTCACCTGGGAGATGGCGTCGATCGTGGACCTGTTCCGCCTAAATCCGAATTGATTGGCACTGAGGTTAGGCCCAGTCTCTTCAAGATGGTTTATGAGGCGGGCAGCGATTACGCGTTCAAAAAGTTTACCCGCCTCATTTAACAGCACAATGGGCCGATAGGCAGATGGGGAGTCTATCGGCCGTCCATCCTTCCGCAGCAAAACAAGCTTGCCATTCTTCCATTGGCCTGGAAAGCGCTTTTCCCGCAGGCAGAGCGTCAGAAGGCTACGGAAACGTGGTTCCAGACCGTTTTTCAGCGCCAGTACCCACGCCCGACCAGGTGTTCCGTCGGGGCCCGGGGCTGTGTTTTTGGACTGCAAACGTAATATGGCTGCGCCAACCTCCCCCTCAGTCACATCTGGGACGTCCTCTGATTCGTAATCTTCGTCTAGAGGGCGGGACATAACGGGCGGTGTGAAGTCCCCTTGGGATGGGAAGAGTGCCTCGATCACCTTTTTCAGCACGTCTGGATCCATGTTGGACGTAAGCGGAGGAGCCCAGGGACGAAGCTTACTCATGACGAGTTTGTATGGTCGCCCCCAGGGATCCCGCTGTAGTGTTTCCAGCAGCTCCTGCCACGCATTCTCTTTTGCGGCCGAGATCTTTGCACGCAACGCCTTTTTCGCATCCTGGTACACCGCGTAAAGTTGGCGTTCTAGCGGATCGTCAGCGACTCTATTTCTCCTCCTGCGGCACCTGGTGTATTGGCGTCTGGCTGCCACGCACGCAGCACGCAGTTGTGCAAGTTCAGCGGACCACCAATACACCTGACGACGTGGCGGTAATGCTTTGAGTTTTGCAGATACCGAGGCAGCCCATGATAACGCAGAGCCTCGAGAATGCACTCAAACGGCAGGGTGTTGAAAGCGTTGGCGATGTCGAGAGACACCGCCAAAAGCACCCCGCCGCGAGAAACTGCCTCGGTAGAGAGGGCCTTCACGCGCATAATCGCGTCGATGGTAGAGCGGCCCTCTCTAAAGCCGAACTGACACCCGGCCAGATCCGGTCCCGTGGTCGACAAGTGGCTGATGATACGGCCCGCAACAATGCGCTCCAAAAGCTTACCGGCCTCATCCAAGAGGACAATGGGCCGGTAGGCAGAGGGTGAGTCGGCGGACCTGCCCGCCTTCTGCAGAAGCACTAGACGCCCTCGCTTCCACACCTGTGGAAATTTGCCGATCCTGAGGCACGCGTCGAAGAGGTTCCGCATGCGCGGTTCCAACTCCACAAGTGAGAGCGCCAAGACGCGCCCGTGAACCCCGTCGGGGCCTGGGGCAGTCTTTTTGGCCCGCAGCCTAGTGACGGCAGAGTCGTACTCGGCGTCAGAGATTGGCTCCACCGACCCTTCATCCGAGGACACGGCCCCACGAGGGACCATGGGCGGGGGGACATGTTCACCGCGAGACGGGAACAGTGCCTCGACAACGCTCTGGAGAAGGTGTGGTTCCAGAGATTCCGCTACCGGGGGGCCTTGCCCGCGCAGTTTGCTGCGTGCGATGTGGTACGGTCGACCCCACGGGTCGTTGTCGAGAGACTCCAGCATCTGTTCCCGTGCTTCCGTCTTCGCCTTATAAATGGCCACTCGCATAGTCCGCCGCGCCTCAGTGTAGAGGCCATGCAGGTGATCCTCCCAGACCGCATCGCGGTAGGTGTTACGCGTGCGGTGGCGGTACCGGGCCAGCTCTCGCCGTTTGGCGGCACAATCAGCCCGAAGTGCTGCAATCTCCTCGGACCACCAATAAACGGCCCCTTTACGAGGCTGGCGGTGAATCCGTGGCATGGTGGCGTCACTGATCCGCTGCAGGGATTGGCGGAAGCGATCTGCCTCTGTGTCGACATCGGTTGGTAAGGTGGTCGATGGCGAGCACCAGTCCTCTACTAGAACCGCTTCCTCAAGGTGCTCTCTATTTAGTTTGGTAAGAGCCCACTTGGGGAAGGTAGACTGCGATGTTGAAATAGGGCGGCCACCAGTATCACCCCGAGAAAAGATGTTGAACGAGATGTACTGGTGGTCACTCAAGGTTTCGGCCTCTTCTAGGACCTGCCAGCCAGACACGTGCGCGGCGAGAGCGGGGGTAGCGAACGTTAAGTCCACTATAGACCCCCCCCGCTGTCGCACGCAGGTGTAGGCTGAGCCCTGATTTAGGAGGATGAGACCGAACATGGCCATCCAACCTTCCACTGCCGCTCCTCGCGGATCAGTGCCCGGGGAACCCCAAGCCGTTGACTTGGCGTTGAAGTCCCCCAGAACCAAGGTGTGCGTCGAAGGCGACTGACGAACTGCAGCACCGAGCTCGTCGAGAAAGGCCTCAAACTCAGCCAGTGGCCTGTTGGGGGAGAAGTACACGCCAATAATGGCAGTTGTTTAATAAATAATAGGCTTGTAAATTTTAAATTGAAATGTATAATTAGTGCTGCCCATAGCAGCAGCACAACAGAGCGAGAAAGAAGATTTTCAAAAGTACAAACTTGCCAGAAGGCAAAAATATGGCAATTGTTGCCATTAATGGAAACAAATAATATTAATATTAATAATATTAATTATTAAAACTATTATGTTCATGTATTGAACATAAGTTGGGCGGGCCAGAATGGGTGTATAATATATTTAGCTTATATTTATATATTTGTTATTAAAAACTAATAATAAACAGTTAGATAAATGAAAATTATTCATTAATAGGTAGAGGACACAGACTTTTATATGAACGAATAAAAGTCTTTTTATTTGGCCCCATTCTGATCTCCGCAACTCTTACCAGTCCATCTGGCCCTGGGAAAGTTTTTACGATTCGCGCCATGGGCCAGTGGAAGGGTGGCAGATCTTTAGTTCTTACAATTACTAAGTCTCCTTCCTTTAAATTAAACATTTTGGATTTCCATTTTGGTCTATTTTGAAGGAGAGTTAAGTAATCTCTGGACCAAACCTTCCAGAAATCTTGTTTTAATTTATTACAGATGTCCCAAAACCTTAGTCTGCTTATATTCTTTTCTGAAAGATCAGGTTCAGGATAACTAGTCATTGGTGCCCCTATAAGGAAATGACCAGGTGTCAAATAACTAACATCAGACACATCACTTGTAACAGAAAGCAACGGTCTTGAGTTCAAAATTGCTTCAATCTGAGTTAAAGTAGTATACAACTCTTCAAATGTTAATGATATATTCCCCACAACTCTCTTAATGTGGTATTTGATACTCTTCACCCCTGCCTCCCATAGGCCACCAAACTCTGGGGAGTAACTGGGTATGTACTTAAATTGAATTAAATTTGTAGAACAATAGGACTCTATTGAATCAATATGACAAGAAGAAGAATGTAAGTCATGAAGTTCTTTTAATTTATTGGTGGCTCCTTTAAACGTTTTTGCATTGTCGCAATAAATGTGTGTGGGCATACCACGCCTGGCAATGAAACGTTGAAGACATGCCAAAAAAGCTGGAGTTGTCATATCACTAACAAGTTCAATATGAACAGCTTTGGTAGAAAAGCACACAAACACTGCTATATATGATTTTTTAATAATTGGTCTTCTAACCCTAGCCACCTTAATATCAAATGGGCCTGCGAAATCGATGCCCGTTATCTGAAATGGCCTACTCATCTCTACTCTATGGGAGGGTAGAGAACCCATTAACTGCTTAGCAGCAGCAGCTTTAAAGCGAAAGCATGTCATACATTTGTATAACACCTTTTTTACTTCTCGGATGCCATTTATTAACCAAAACTTTTGTGACAATGAACTTAGTGTTAATTTAGGACCGGCATGTAACAATCTATAATGTTCTTTTCTAATAAGCATGTGGATAATACTATTAGATTTCGGCAAAATTATGGGATGCATTTTATTATATGAAATTTTTGATGCATTAGTCAACCGACCACCTACTCTTAAAATACCACTATTGTCTAGGAAAGGATATAAGCTACTAATATTTGATTTTAATTGTTGACCCTTGAGCAAAGTATCAATGTCTTTACTGTAATGTTGTCTTTGAATTAGTCTAAATATTGTTAGATCTGCATTTTGCAGCTCTTGTGGTGATAATCCACCAGACATTTTCTCATTGGAATGTAAGCAGTTATGTTTAAATCTTAATATAAGAGCAATGATTCTTTGAAGTTGATTGAAATTTGAATATTTCTCAAAAATATCACATAACAATTTCTGTTGTAAAATACACACTTTGCTATCTTCATTCAAAGGCTCATACTCTGCAGAAACCTTTATTGGGACTTGGTATTCACAAGGTGTAATATTGTGCTGATAATTTTTATCTAATAAATAAGTAGGGCCACACCACCATAGCTGGTGGGCTTGTAATTTATGAGGAGAAATTCCTCTAGACAGAATGTCAGCTGGGTTATCAGCACTTTTAACATAAGACCACACAAAATCTTTTGTTAGGGCTTTAATGTCCCTGACTCTATTGGAAACATATATGCCCTTGGGTCTATCAGAATTTAACCAAGCCAACACAATTTGAGCATCACAATATAAAAATACTTTTAACAATGGATATCTACAATACAAAGTTTTATAGACTCTTGAAGCTAATTCTGCAAGTAGCAGAGCACTGTTCAACTCCAAATTAGGAATTGTAAGTGTTTTATTCAGGGGTGCAACCCGTGACTTGGAACAAAGTAAATTTACAATCACTTTGCCATCTTTATCAATTGTACGCATATATATACAACACCCTATAGCACTTAATGAAGCATCACAGTATCCAACTAATTCAACTAAATCTAACTCTCCACTTGCGACAACCCTTGGGGCTTGAATGGTTTTCATTAAATTTAATTCTTTCATAAAACCATTCCAAAAAACTATTTGTTTTTGTGGTATTGTAGAATCCCAACCTACATTTAATTTCCATAAATCTTGCATAAACAACTTTGCTTTAACTACTATGGGACCAATCAAGCCTAAAGGATCAAACATCCTTCCAATAAAACTTAATATTTGCCTTTTAGTTTTAAGCGTTTCCTCAACTATGATAGGGCAAGAGAATATAAATGAATCAGTTAGTATACTATATTTTAAACCTAATGTTTTAATTAAATTCTCTTTATTTAAATCTATTTGATCAAAATATTTTTTATTTTCAGGGATATCATTCAACACCTCATGAGAGTTCGAACACCATTTATGCAAGTTAAAACTGCCTAATTTCATTAACTCTATGAGTTCTTTTTTCAGGGTGTGCAGTTGGTTAAGATTATCACTACTACAAATTACATCATCAACGTAGGTATTTAACATAATTGCCCTTGCAGCCATTGGATATTTATCCTCATATAAGCGGGCTAGCTCTAAAAGGCACCTGGTACTTAAAAAAGTTGATGCCTTAAGGCCATATGTAACTGTCTGAAGTTGCAAGCATTTAATAGGGCTATGTATATTATCCCTCCATAATATATTCTGTAGTGGTCTAAATTTCTCATTAATAAAACAACATCGGAACATCTTCTCAATATCACACATAAGTGTGTATCGATATGTACGGAAAAGAATAAGAATATTGAATAATTCATTTTGTACCATTGGGCCATTCAACATAAAGTCATTAATAGAATAGCCATTTTTGGATTTCATATTACCTGTGAAAACAACACGTAACTTAGTAGTCTTACTACTCTCATTAAGCACAGCGTGATGAGACAAAAAATAAACAGGCTCATGGTATACATCATATTGACATATATCAACAACTTTGGCATGCCCTAACTTGATGTACTCACCAATAAAGTTTTTATACTTACAAAAGAGGTCTGGATTCAATTTAAATTTTCGTTCCAAGTTATAAAAGCGCTGTAAAGCAATTGAAAAGGAATCACCAATATTTAAATCATCTAATGAACATTTCATAGGTATGTCCACTGAAAAATGATTATTTTGTAATATAACTGAATTTTTGAAGCAATTTTCAGCTCGTTCAAGTTCTCTATTCAATTTTAACTCAGGCAATTTTTCTGATAACCAAAACCTTTGCATAATATTTTTTAAAGAGTTACATTTGTCTTCTACAACAAGCTTATTAGTAACTAAATTGACACTAGAAAAATTAGTCAACCTTGGACTACACTGAATTGAGCCACCTACAACATAGCCAAACAATGTATTTTGTAATGTGACTCCAGAATTAAGTTGAATATTACCATCTAATAAAATTTTAAAATACAAATCTGCTCCTAACAGTATTGATATATCTGATGGGATATTAAAATCGAAATCAGCTAGTTTTATGTCAAAGGGAATTTTTAAGCTTTTCTTATCTATGAAGCACTGAGGTAAATAATTTGTTATTGAGTCTACAATATGACATTTGACCTTAAATTGAGCATTATATATTAAAGAGTTAATTGTTACATTAACAGTTTCACTTAAACTATTCACATTATTTCCTACTCCTATTATGTTAGTGTGCTGACTATATCGAACTAAGTTTAACTGATTTACTAAGGAACTTTTAATCAGAGAAGCTTGGCTACCGCTATCGAGAAGAGCCTTAACATATACTTCCTGACCATACCTGTCAAACAACTTCAACTTAATAGTTGGTAACAAAACATTTGTTATGGAACAATTTTTGTTGTGCAAAGTAATTACCTCTTGCTCATCAGGATGCAACAGGGAATTATGATCATTTTTACAAACTTTACATTTAAAACTAAATTTACATTTATCTGTATGAGATCTTAAACATTTATTACACAATTTGTTTTCCTTGACAAATTGTATTCGATCATGTACTGAAATTGTCTTAAATTTTGGACACATAAATATATAATGACTATTATTTTTACAATATATACAGAAGCAATTTTGATTTTGAATTGGTTTACGCACAATATTAGACACTCTATATACATTATTTTTATGTTTTGAGATCCCTTCATAGCAGGTATTTTTTAAAGGGTAACTATCCTCTAATGCAATAGCCCTTTTTTCTAGAAATGAGAGGAATTCCTCAAGAGTAGGTAAATTATTAGGATTATTTCTATCCAAATGGTAAGCTCTAGATGTAAAAGGGTCTAGTTTGCGAGATAGAATGGATATTAACAGCATATCCCACTTGTCAACTGGCTGTTCTAAATTTTGTAAAGCATGCAGCTGTTGCTGCACATAAGAAATAAATGTTCTAATTGCAGATGCAGTGCCCTTTTGTATTTGAGGTAAGTCTAAGAGAATGTGAATATGGTTGGAAATGATTCTAGTAGGGTTATCATATCTCCTATTTAGCAATTCTATGGCATGAAGATATGAATCATTCAATAGAGGTAAGTTAATAATTACAGACAATGCATCTTCACTTAAATACTTTCTTAGGTAAAACAACTTTTGAACATTAGATAAAGACTTATTGTTATCTATCAGTGCAATAAATAAATCCATGAATGGCTTAAACTTTGTAACATCTTTACCATTAAATGAGTCTATCTCTAAGCTTGGAAGCTTAGAACTGGTAGAAACACTAGACATATTATTCTCTGAACTATCTACAGCCTTCATGGATTGCTTTAACTTGGATAAAATACTATAATATTTACACTCGACTAAAGTAACATCCTCACTATCTGTTTCATCTATAGCTATAATGTCTAGATTCACCTCTTCGTATTGTTTAAGAGTACTTACAAGTTTATCAAGCCGGGCTTGGAGCATAATCGAATCGGCTAACTCCAAAGCAGTTTGGTCATTGGTAAAACTTTCCAACCTGGTGATTGTCGCTTTTAACTGACCGCGTTTCAAACGCAAGCGTTTAAGGTCCGGCTCCATTTTTAGAATTAATATCACGAAAAATAACTAAAAACACTAACACTATTTATTTACACACGCACAATATCAAAACCAAACTTTTGTTTTCAACTTTTGGATTCCGTTCAGATTCCAATTGACATTTGTCAAAGTGCTATTTAGCCGTCGCTGTCAGTGCTACCAACCTTGCGGCAGCGGAAATAAATGAAGTGCGTTGAACTCTATGACGAACACATACCTTTTCTCATTGGTTGAAAAGCGTATTGCCGCCAAAATGGCTGCTCGCGCCAAATGATGAAAACTTTTAGCTGATAGTAAAAATTTTTCACCGAATTTCACCCGACTAGCACAAAATATGGATCTTGACTCCGGGTTTTATTCACGAATGTTGCATACTACCTTTGCGTAGCCATAACCCGTTCATAGCACGGATTAGGTCACAATTTAATATGCTTCAGGTTTGCCGCCCGCCAAGTCTAATACGACATGTAATAGCGAAAATATCGACGAACACTCGCGAAATAATATTTAAACTGGTTAATTACTTCGAAGGACCACAAAGCCTATGTTTAATAAATAATAGGCTTGTAAATTTTAAATTGAAATGTATAATTAGTGCTGCCCATAGCAGCAGCACAACAGAGCGAGAAAGAAGATTTTCAAAAGTACAAACTTGCCAGAAGGCAAAAATATGGCAATTGTTGCCATTAATGGAAACAAATAATATTAATATTAATAATATTAATTATTAAAACTATTATGTTCATGTATTGAACAGCAGTGTCTCCCCATTTGGCGACGACGAAACCGTGCCCCCTCTGATGGACTGAGAGGGCTGGAGAGGCATTGAGCACCGACCTAATTAGAGCGACCGAGGAGTCTAGATCCGCAGCCCAGTTGTTGCAAGGCGGGACAAAATACGGCTCAGCGGCTACAGCAATGTGAGTGGACCACTCCCTCATGGTTTGCAAGAGGAGATCCTGCGCACCAGAGGAGTGGTTCAGGTTCGCCTGGATAAATTTAGCCGCTGGTCGTAGGGCCATTTATGACTGGTGACGTGTCCATTGGCTGCGGTTCCGAACTAGCAGCCTCTTGAGCGGCCGGGGTCTTGGCGGCCTTACTCTTTACCTTCTTCGGGGGGGACGTAGGGGCCTTGCAGCTCCTGCCCCCCAATATGTGGCCTGCCGGGCCCAGTCCTAAACCTAACCTAACCTTTTTTTTTTTTTTTTTTAAGGGGAAAAAAGACATTTACGTCTACCCTGCACTGTGGGGAAATGAACAGTGCAGGGTTATGTGGGACTCCTCGGTCAAAGATGGTAGAGACCGAGACTACCCACTAAAACAACCCCCGTGTTCCTTCCTCATCGGAGTACAGGCTAAGGCTCACAGTTGCCCTTATGCCAATTGCCTGTACCCGATTCGCCCGACTGGGCTCGCTCTGGCGCAAATGCGCATGATGTACTCCGCGGCGTTACACGGAACACCCAGTAACGCCGCTACCACTTCTGTGGGCCATTCTCCGAGCAAAGGGTTTCCCCACCCTTTACTCAGGACCCGCTCATGGGGCCAGCGCGCCGGCAAAAGCCCTGCGTCGCCGACCAATACGTCGCCTCCTTATGGGGTCTGCCGCGGGACTCTCCTCGCGGGACCTCTCATCATCCTCCTTCGCCCCCATTACCCTCTCACAGAAGGTGCGGAAGGCCCTCCACGCTTTCTCATCGTGAACCATCGCTTCGACCACGTCCGGGAGCGACGGAACCCCCCCGACCACAGCCGCCAAGTCGGCTCTCTCCCTACCCCATCTCGGGCACAACTCCAACGTGTGCAGGGCTGAATCATCCCCGTCGCCGCACTGATGGCAGCTTGAAGTGTCCTCTCTCCTTGCCACGTTGCAGAGGTACCTCCCGAAGCAGCCATGCCCCGAGAGGACCTGCGTCATGTGGTAGGAGAGTGCCCCCCATCTCCGCTCTGTCCACTCTTTCAGGACGGGACGAATAGCCGCAACAGTGCGGTGTCCAGCGCTCGGGCGGCTTAGGTTCTCCCGCCAAGCCTCAAACGCCACATCCTGTGCGTCGCTTCGCCACCCTCCAATTTCTTCTGGGAGCGGAATGTGTCCCCTGGCCTGCTTTTCCTCCGCTGTCCTGTAGTACACCTCCGCGAGAACCTGCGCATCCAGGTCCCAGGGCAGGGTCCCAGCAAGAACGCACGCCGCCTCAAATGACACCGTGCGGTAGGCACGGGCAATTCTCACTGCTAGGACCCGCTGCGGGCGATGCAGTTGGATCACGTTACGCTGAGTCAAGGCGCTCGCCCATATAGGGGCACCATATAACGCAGCAGATCTCACGGAGCCCGCGAACAAACGACGGCACGCCGAACTTGGGCCCCCAAGGTTGGGCATAAGTCTGCAGAGCGCCAACGTCACCCTCCTCAACTTCGGAGCAAGTTGCTCGAAGTGGCTCCTGAAGTTCCATCGACTGTCGAGGACCAGTCCCAGGTACTTCATAGTCGACCCGACAGCGATGGAAACGCCGCACACCATAAGCTCGGCCCCTGGCGGTGGCGCTCTGCGGGGCCCGTGGAAGCACAAGGCCTCGGACTTCTCCAGCGCGACGTTGAGGCCGAGTCGGCGAATACGCCCCACCACCTGTGCAACCCCGGCAGTGGCCAGGATTTTGGCTTCTCTGAACGACTTTCCCCTGGCCGTCACCAGGGTGTCGTCCGCGTAGCAATACACGTTCACGCCCCTGAGTAAAGCCCCTCGTATCGCCCAGTCGTACCCGATGTTCCACAAGAGCGGGCCAAGAACCGATCCCTGTGGAACACCGGATACTACCTCCCGCTCACCCCATCCATCCGATTTTGGGAAGATTATCTTTCGACCGGACAAATATGCCAGCACGATTTTGCGCAAGTACGCCGGGAATTGGTGGTAGCGCATGGCCTCTCCTATGCAGACATGGGGCAGAGAGTTGAATGCGTTGGCGATGTCTAAAGACACCGCCAGCACAACGCCGTTTCTGGAAACTTCTTCCTCGGCGAGGGCCCTCACCTGCGCGATCGCGTCGATGGTGGATCTGCCCTGCCGGAATCCAAACTGTTGGCTGCATAGGTTTGGCCCTGACACCTCCATGTGTTCCATAAGACGGGCAGCGATGACGCGCTCGAAGAGCTTGCCCGCTTCGTTCAGTAGCACTATGGGCCGGTATGACGATGGTGAGTCCGCCGGCCGCCCCTCCTTTTTCAGCAATACCAGCTTTCCGATCTTCCAGTCTTCGGGAAAGCGTTCTTCTCTCAGGCAAGACGTCAACAGGTCCCGAAAACGAGAGTCAAGGCCATTCCTCAAAGCAGCGACCCAGACCCGACCCGGCACACCGTCGGGGCCCGGGGCCTTATTCTTCGATTGTAGCCGATGAACGGCCGCACCGAGCTCCCCTTCGGTCACCGCTGGGACGTCCTCCGATTCAGTTGACTCTGCCGGACCAAAAAACATAGGTGGTGGCTGAAACTGGCTACATCGAGGAGGGAAAAGTGCCTCCATCACTCTTCGCAAAACCGCAGGGTCCATTTCCGACGTTAAGGGAGGGGCCCATGGGCGGAGCTTCTTCATTACAAGCTTATAGGGACGGCCCCAAGGGTCGCTGTTCAGCGTCTCCAAAAGCTCTTCCCAGGCCCTCTCTTTCGCCGCAGCTATCTCTGCCCTTAGTGCCTTTTTGGCGTCTTGGTAGAGCGAGTACAGACGTTGTTCTTCAGGCACGTTAGGTGAGCCCCTTCTAAAGTTGCTTCGACGGCACCTGGTGTACTGGCGTCTCGCCTTGATGCACCTTTCGCGTAGCTGAGCGAGCTCCACTGACCACCAGTACACCTGACGACGCGGTGGCAGCGATTTTACCCGCGGCATTGCAACGTCGCAGATGTGTGAAAGCGCCTCACCGAACCAGCTTGCCTCGTCTTCGATACTTGGAGCTGGAGGCTTTGGTGACCAACCCTCAACTTGCGCCGCCAGAACAAGTGCCTCGCGGTCTAATTTTTTCAAAGCCCACCTGGGGCCGAGGTCTAGCGCAGAGCGACGAGCACCTGTACTATTTTGAGGGTGGGGGGAGAGATCATACCGGATGTATCGATGATCCGATAAGGTCTCTTCCCCCTCCATAACCTTCCACCCTTGGACGCGACTCGACAGGCTAGGGCTGGCAAATGTGACATCCACAATAGACCCGCCGTTCATTCTGATACAGGTATCTGTAGTGCCCCTGTTAACAACGACGAGACCATTCGCTGCAAGCCACTCCTCAACCAGAACCCCCCTAGGGTCTGACGAGGCACAACCCCATTCGACGGACTTCGCATTTAAATCTCCGGCCAGTAATACTTGGTGGGGCCGTGACCATCTCAGCACTGTGTCTAATTCTCCCAGAAATACCTCAAACTCCGAAAAGGGGCGGTTCGGCGAGAAGTAGACACTGATAACAGCCACATCCTCACAAAGAACCGCGACATAACCGTGGCCCCTCAGCGAGTTCTTAGACGGCGGGGCTCCCGCGCCTGCATTCACCACGACTGCAGCCAGGCCATCCCGATCCCCAAACCAGTCATCCCTTGCAGGAACCATGTAGGGCTCGGCAACTATCAATAATTGTGTGGACCACTGTGCCGAGCTTTGGAGTAAAAGGTCCTGCGCCCGGGCACAGTGGTTCAGGTTCGCCTGGAGAAATTTAATTTGCGCCATTTAATTGTAGAATTGGTGACATTACTACATCCTCGACGCCGTTCGGGGGGCGAGTTGGCTGCGATCGGGTGTTTCCACCTGACGCTGCCTGCATGCTTCTCGATAACTTCCGTTTGGGCGCCGAACACGAAGGACCCCCCAAACGATGTTTGGCCGGCTTGCCGGCCTCAGCACAGAGTGTGCAGTGGAAGTCAGCATGACATTCCACTGCCCGATGACCCAATTGGCCGCACCGGTAGCACTGCTGCCCCCTATCCACACAAGACTGACACCGGACCTGGACGTGACCAGTCTCTAGGCACCGGAAGCAGCGTAAGTCGCGGGGTGGTAAAAGCTTCACCCGCGCAGATGACCAACCAACTAATAACCTCCCTTCGGCAACTTTCTTAGCTGCTGCCACAGGGCAGCTGACCCAAACAGCACCCATGCTGTATTCTGTTCGGCGGATGGTGCCAACTTTCACCTGGTCCGCTGGGCAGCCTCCCACCTTAGCCACAGCGTCTTGCACCTCGTTTGGCGTGATGGAGTCATCTAGCCCGGACACCATTATTTCCAGGCACTTCACTGGACGCGAGACTTTGACGTCCTCTTCGCTGAACAGCCGCCTGAGTTCGGCAGCCAGCTTATCTGCTACAGATTCCTGCTCCGCCGCGGTGATCTCTATTATAGTGGCCCCGGTGATGGCCCTGCGGAATCTAGTAGCTTCGATGCCCAGAGAGGCTGGGTCAATTCTGCTTTTCGCCTCCTGGAGTATCTTGCCGTAATCTACCCCTCTTTCCTCTGCGCCGGGCTGGATCGTCAGAATCACTGCTGCAGTTCGCGGAGGTCTTACGCGGGGTTTGTAAGTAGCCCGCGCCTGCTGTTTGCCCTGTGGTTGACTAGACGGCTGCTCATTTCCCTTCGCTCTCTTTTTTCCCTTTCCCTTCCGCGGCACAGTCTTCCATTCCTCCTCTGTAGGAACAGGTGCCGGCGGTGGTGGTGGGCGAGCATCCCTCGATGACGAGGCCTCCTGATTTGCCCTTGTACCTCTAACAGGGTTACGTCGAGTTTTCGTCTCCCCTTCTGCCTGGCTCTTTCCCACGGCCTCCCTGTAAGACATTGCTTTTGCGCGGGAAGTGCATGGAACCAAGATCAATTCAGAGGAGCCAGCCGTACCTTCTTCACTCACTTTTCCGTTCTGCTTGGTGGGTTGGGTCTTCTTACCCTTACCTTTCCCTTTCCCTTTTACGGATACAGGTGCCTCCTGGTCCTGAGTGGGAGTCTCCAAGTTAACGTCACCTGGGACCCTTGTTTGAGCCTCGTGAGCTAGTGGAGGGCGGAGTATCGGAGCAGGGTTGAGCCGTGACTCCAAGCCCTCAATCCTGGCATTGATCCGGTCGCACATGCGCCCCGAGATTCGCATCTCCATCTCCTCTAACTTCTGCGCCAGCAAGTCCATATCGAACGTCGGCGACAGTTTAGACCCACCAGGCGTGGCCTGCGTTGATTTCGGCGAGGATCTATTCTCGAGGGCCGTCAATCGGCTGCGCAGGTCATTGACTTCTAACTGGAGACGGTCATTTTGTTGCTGAAGCCTCCTGTTCTCTTCATCCACACTGTGCCGAGCAAGGTCCTTGGTGTTCTCTGCGATGACCTTTGCCGCGTCCTTCAGGGCCTTGATATACGTCCCTTTTAGTTGCGAGGACGTTGTGGCTACCTTCTCAATTATCTTTATACTATCTAGCACTCTCGCAGTCATTCGCGCCGCTGTGACCGCTTCCTCCTCACTGCCAGACTGACCCGAGGTTGCTGAAAGGTCTGTCTTGGACCGAGTTACGCGAGCCTCCGTAATGTCATCAATGAGCTCTTGTTCTGCACGGAGCTTTATCTCCTCCCGCTGGAGTCTGAGATACTCCGCTTTGGCTTTTGCTAGTCCTGCGTACTCGCCCGTAGTTTTTGGGCGGCCTCTTCCTCTTCTGGAGCATGACGCCTTTACTTTAGGGGTTTGCACAGACTCATCGCTGAGCTCCCCATCTTCTAAACTCATCCTCCTCTTTCTCCACAATCTCCCTTGTTTCTCGGAGATGTCTAAAGCCACCTCTTTCGATGACACGCTAATAAGCGTGTTTACGGATGAATCCGATAAATGTTCCTCCTCGTCTACATCACACTCCCTACGTTCGTCGGTTTTTTTGTTTTGTTTTGTTTCGAATACCATTGTTATTCCCACGAGTGTGGGGGAAATAAAAGTCCACCCGGGCGGTGCCCCCTGCACCCGGGTAACCCTATTACTCTAGGAGGTCGGGCGGTCTCCTAGAGGGGATCGCTAGCTGGCGGACTCTGCCCGGTCCGCCACCCGAAGGCCCCCCGTAGCCGCGGATCTCAGCTACGAGGAATTGGGGTTTTTTATTGAGGTTGACTCCTCGCGGGGCCGGCCAACTAAGGCAAGCCCCACCGGTCCCGTGTGTGCTGATAGACATGATCACCAGACACACACACGGGATAACGGTTCGCCCGACGGTGACCAAAGTCTGCCCGACAGCCGCTGAACCGCAACTGCCGGACCCGCCGCGCCGCAGACCTTGCAGGTCTGCCATCCCCCGCCACGAAACGTGGCCGCTGAGCCAGCCGAACTAGCCCGTACCCCAAGACAAAAGACGCGTAGCGCCTTGGGCTAACAACGCCCTCAACCCACAGTCGTCTACCAACAACTGTCCGCGAGCCTTGAAGGCTCGCCATGCCACGACCGAAGTCCGCTGGTCCTGAAAAGGACCGTTTCAACAAAGGCGCGACTGCGCCACGAGCAAAAGCTCCCGACACCGTCCGCATGAAGCGGACCGCGGCCTTGAAGGCCGCCATACCACGAGCCGAAGCTCCGCTGCCCCCCAAGGGGGCCCCACCAGGGTAATTTTTTATAGAGGTTTTCTTCCTCACAGCCAGACGCACAGGGCAAGCCCCATACGCCCAGCCCCCGACCCCACATAAATGCAGGGCTACGGGCTTGTGCGGCCGTGCAATGCCCGAAGGCAGCCGCACTGGGTTGGAGATTAGCCGGCTGCGAACCCATTACCCTACGGCGGATAATGAGTTCGCAGTCGCCCAGGATGCGCCGTCTGGACACGTTGTGGAACCGCCGTTTGCACCGGATGACAGAACATCAAATGCAACAAGCGATCCGACAACGCGCCCAGCACACTAGGAGGCTCCCCAACATGCACCCCAAACCTAACCTAACCTAACCTTTTTTTTTTTTTTTTTTTTTTTTTTTTGCGTTGGAAAACCTTTTATAGGTACCCAGGAGCGAATGGGGCTGCCCCTGGGTTATGTGGGAGTCACCGGCAGAAGGCCGGCATACCCACTAAAAACCAACGTGTTTCTCAATACCGTGGCTTCGACGCACGACAGGGAACTTTTCGCAATCGCTGTCATGCGCCGAAGACTGTACGGTTAACGCTCGCTTCCGAGCTCACCAGGGATAGGGAGCGCGCGCGAAACAAAACGCGTGCTCCCCCACGCAGGGACGCCTTGGCGCGGGTGACGGAGCCCCACTCCGTCACCCGCCGTCCCCACTCGGCGGTTGAAGGTGGCCATGGAGCCGCCTTCTCCGGCCCAACCTTCTGCGGCGAATTGGGTCCGCAAGGGCATCTTCCTCGCGGGCCCGTTCCGCAGCCTCCTTCTGCGAGATGACTTCCTCGCAGAAGGTGGCTACCGCCTCCCAGTTACTCTCGCTGCCAACCATCTTCTCCACGACGGTCGGCAGGGAGAGGTCGCCGCCAATAGCAGCAACTAAGACACGGCGCTGCGTAGCCCACGCCGGGCAGAGTTCCAGCGTATGCTGCGCCGTGTCCTCGCTGTGGCCACACTCGTGGCAACGGGCACTGGTTTCCCGTTTGGCCGTGTTGTGCAGGTATCTGCCGAAGCAACCGTGCCCGGTCAGAATCTGCACAACACGGAAGGTCAACACCCCGTGCCGCTGCCTCATCCACGCCCGAAAGACTGGGCGGATGGCCTCCACGGTCCTGAGACCGGCCGTGGGCTCGTCCAGGCGTTGCAGCCAGGCGCTTAGTATGCGCCCCTGCGCCTCTCGCCTCCAGCGCGATACCAGCTCCGGCATTATGCGCCGGTGCCCCATCTCGGCACGAAGCTCGGCTCCGTGCTCGTACACCTCCGCTAGGACTCTAGCATCGAGATCCCAGGGAGGTGTCCTGGCCAAAAGGCATGAAGCCTCATAGGAGATCGTCCTATATCCTCGGACTACTCTGACGGCCATGACCCGCTGTGCTCTCCGCAGGAGGGTCTTATTGTGGGCCGTCAGAGCATCCACCCACACTGGTGCACCGTATAGCGCCATCGAGCGCACCACCCCCGTGAACAGGCGGCGGCACACGTCTCCGGGGCCCGCGACGTTTGGCAGGAGTCTGCCCAAGGCAGATGTCGTCGCCGTTAGCTTGGGGCTAAGATTCCGGAAGTGGCACTTAAAGTTCCACCCCGGGTCAAGTAAAAGCCCCAAGTACTTTAACGTTGGACCGATCGCGACCCTCACCCCATTTAGATCGAGAGATGCTCCCGCGGGCGGACCCTTCCGCGGCCCATGAAAAAGCAGGGCCTCGGTTTTATCGAGGGCCACCCGCAGACCAAGCCTCTCGATCTTGTGGACAACCTGGATAGTCCCAACCTTACCCAGGAGCGCAGCCTGCGCGAAAGTCGAGCCTCGGGCTGTTACGAGGGTGTCGTCCGCGTAACAAAAGATGCGGACCCCCGGCAGAAGGGCACCCCGCAACACCCAATCATACCCGATGTTCCACAGGAGAGGGCCTAGAACCGACCCCTGTGGAACACCACACGTCATCCGCCTCTCGAAAAGCCTGCCATTTTGGTCTTGGCAGGTGACAGTTCGGCCTCGTAGGTAATCTGCGATGATGTTTTGCAGATACCGAGGCAGCCCATGATAACGCAGAGCCTCGAGAATGCACTCAAACGGCAGGGTGTTAAAAGCGTTGGCGATGTCGAGAGACACCGCCAAAAGCACCCCGCCGCGAGAAACTGCCTCGGTAGAGAGGGCCTTCACGCGCATAATCGCGTCGATGGTAGAACGACCCTCTCTGAAGCCGAACTGACACTCTGCCAAATCCGGTCCCGTTGACGTCAAGTGGCCAATGATACGGCCGGCTACAATCCTCTCGAGCAGCTTACCGGCCTCATCCAGGAGGACAATGGGCCGGTAGGCAGAGGGTGAGTCGGCGGACCTGCCCGCCTTTTGCAGAAGGACCAGACGCCCTCGCTTCCAAACCTGCGGAAATTTCCCGGTCCTGAGACATGCGTTGAAAAGGTTCCGCATTCGCGGTTCCAACTCCACAAGGGAGAGCGCCAAGACACGCCCGTGAACCCCGTCGGGGCCTGGAGCAGTCTTTTTGGCCCGAAGTCTAGCGACGGCACAGTCGTACTCGGCGTCCGTAATGGTCTCTACCGACCCGTCGTCCGAGGACTGGGCCCCACGGGGGACCATGGGCGGAGGGCTATGTTCACCGCGGGACGGGAACAGTGCTTCGACAATATTTTGGAGCAGTTGTGGCTCCAGTGAATCCGCAACCGGGGGACCTTGCGCGCGTAGTTTGTCGCGTGCGGCGTGGTACGGTCGACCCCACGGATTGTTGTCGAGGGACTCCAGCATCTGTTCCCGTGCCTCCGTTTTTGCCTTATAAATGGCAACGCGCATTGTCCGCCGTGCCTCCGTGTAAAGGCCATGCAGGTGGTCCTCCCAGACCGCATCGCGGTAGGTGTTTCGCGTGCGGT
Organism: Nymphula nitidulata; assembly: GCA_947347705.1. Lineage (NCBI taxonomy): Eukaryota > Metazoa > Arthropoda > Insecta > Lepidoptera > Crambidae > Nymphula > Nymphula nitidulata. Next base: position 176,224 of record OX374625.1, read on the forward strand.
GGCGGTATCGGGCGAGCTCTCGCCGTTTGGCGGTACAATCGGCCCGAAGTGCAGCGATATCCGCAGACCACCAATAGACGGCGCCTTTACGAGGCTTATGGTGGATCCGCGGCATGGAGGCGTCACTGATCCGCTGCAGTGATTTGCGGAAGCGGTCTGCCTCTGCGTCGACATTAGTTGGTAAGGCGGTGGACGGTGAGCACCAGTCCTCTACTAGAACCGCTTCCTCAAGGTGCTCTCTGTTGAGTTTAGTGAGAGCCCACTTGGGGAAGGTTGACTGCGACGCTGAGCTGGGGCGGCCACCAGTATCACCCCGAGAAAAGATGTTGAACGAGATGTACTGGTGGTCACTCAAGGTTTCGGCCTCTTCAAGGACCTGCCAGCCAGACACGTGCGCGGCGAGAGCGGGGGAAGCGAACGTTAAGTCCACTATAGACCCCCCCCGCTGTCGTACGCAGGTGTAGGCTGAGCCCTGATTTAGGAGGATGAGGCCGTACATGGCCATCCACCCTTCTACCAATGCTCCTCGCGGATCAGTGCCCGGGGAACCCCAAGCCGATGACTTGGCGTTGAAGTCCCCCAGAACCAAGGTGTGCGTCGAAGGCGACTGCCGAACTGCAGCACCAAGCTCGTCCAGAAAGTCCTCGAACTCGGCCAGTGGCCTATTGGGGGAGAAGTATACGCCGATGATGACCGTATCTCCCCATTTGGCGACGACGAAGCCGTGCCCCCTCTGATGGACTGAGAGGGCTGGAGAGGCATTGAGCACCGACCTAATGATTACAACTGTGCTGTCCAGGTCCGCGCCCAGTTAGAACAAGGTGGGACGTAGTACGGCTCAGCAGCCACAGCGATGTGAATTGACCACTCTCTCGTGGTTTGCAAAAGGAGATCCTGCGCACCAGAGCAGTGGTTCAAGTTCGACTGTATAAATTTACACGCTGGTCGTAGAGCCATTTGGAGCTGGTGTTGTATCCATAGGCTGCGCTGGATCTGCAGCCTCTTGAGTAGCCGGGGTCTTGGCGGCCTTATTCTTTACCCTCTTCGGGGGGGCGGTTGGGGCCTTGCAGCTCTTACCCCCCAAAATATGTCCTGCAGGTCTTTTTGCGGCCGCACAAACAACACAGTGCGGCTCCGCTGAACAAACAGACGCCTTATGCCCGGGTTTCCCACAGCGGAAGCAAAGGTCGCTGCGGTCCACACCAGAGCAATGCGGCCGAGCGTGCCCTCGCTCCAGACATCGGAAGCATTTCATCGGGCGGGGCTCCACTGCGCGGACTCGCGCTGAGCTCCACCCGATCAGAAGACGACCGGCCTCCAAGAGTTTATTGGCCGCGCCGACAGGGCACGACACCAACGCAGATCCCACGCCGCTGGGAGCGCGGCGAATTTCCCCCACCTTGATATTGCCGCCATCACAGCCGCCCTTTTCAGCAATGGCCGTCAAAAGCTCGCCCTTTTCTATGGAGTCATCCAGACCCATGATGGAGATCTCCATGCACTTCGTGGGCCTGGAGACTCGGATGTCTTCATTCTCAAAGACGGTCCTCAGTTGTTGGGCCAGTTCATCGGCCTTGGAGGCCTGACTGTCCCCGGAGACCTGTAAGATTTTGCCCCCGGTGACTGCGGTCTTAATTTGTATCGGCGGAATGCCGAGCTCCTCAATGTTTATTGCAGAACGTGCCTTTCTTATGATCTCGGCATAAGAGAGGCCGGTCTTCTCCGCCTCAGGGCCGAGTGTTATTACCACAGCGGCCGTTCGGGGTTCCCGAACCTTGCGGGGCTTCTTAGCCTTTGCCTGCGCCTGACCCTGCGATTTGGGCTTCGGCTTGGGCTGAGACTGAGGCTTAGCGACCGGCGCAGTGGGCTTTGGCTTCTTGACCTTACCACCCTTCCCAACAGTGGCCCAACCAGCCTCTTCCGACGTCGAGGCTTCAGGTGTGGCGGTTACAGGCGGGGTGGTTTCTGCCGGAGCAGGTGCCGTCTTTTTGCCCTTTCCCTTGCCCTTTCCCTTTCGCTGGGACGATGTGCAAGGGATAAGGGACATGGTCCCGCACTTCGACGTGATGGCGGGAGGGACCCTCTTTTGTGGAGCCTTCAATGGCGGGAAATCCTTTGCGGAAGGGGTGTGCGTCTGTGCAGCTTTCCTCACTTTGTCCGCGGCCAACGGTGGCCGCGGTCTATCCGGAACTTTGAGGCCCTCTATGCGGGCGTTCATCATATTGGTGGCCGTCGTCATTGCCGCCTTAATTTTCTCATCTACCACAGTTGCAACCGCTTGGAGGATTTGGTTTCCATCCAAGGGTTGCGACGCACCGGGCTCTTGCGGGCCCGATCTTGCTGCGCGCATGTCCTCAATTTGTTTGCGCATATCGTCCACGTCGGACCTAAGGCGCCTATTCTCCCGCTCCAGCTTTGTGACCTCTTGGGACACAGTGCAGCCTAGGAGCGCTTGGGTGTACTCGCGTATAGAGGCCGCTGAGTTTTTGAGGGCCTTTTGGTAAGTGCCCTTTAGGTGGCTCGAAGTTGCTGCCACTTTAAGTATAGTCTGCAGCTCAGCCTGAACAGACTTGTAGATCTGGGCCGCACTGGGCTCTTCCTCCATTGTCATAAAGATGATGTCATCGGAATTTGCTGAGGAGATGGCAGAGGTTGAGCGCAATCGTCTTTGCGCCAGCTCCTCCGCGAACTCCTTTTCTGCTTCCAGCCGCATTGACTCGCGCAGCTGGGTATTGTAGTCTTCCTTGGCTTTCGCCGAGTCTGAGTATTCCCCCGTCTTAATGGAGCGGCCTCGTCCACGGGTCGTTTCTCCCGAAGCGGGCTTTTTAGGTGCCACCGCCACCTCTGTGCTCGACGCACTATCCGAACCTGAGTCAGCGGACCTCAATCTTTTCCGTCCGGACTGGGACCCCACTGTGTCCATAGATTGACACGAGCCAAAGGTCGAGACTTTCTCGACATCGTCATCCGACACCTCACTCTGCGCGCCACTCACTTGAGGACAGGGCGCTTTGTCACGGCATTTTTGGCTCCGTAAGGAGCGACTCCCACAAGGGAAACTTAAAGCTAATGATGGTTTGGTTTTGGTTTTAGAATTGGAACTCTTCATACTTAACCCACGAGTATGGGGGAAATTAAGGTCCACCCGGGCGGTGCCCCCTGCACCCGGGTAACCCTGATACTCCAGGAGGTCGGGCGGTCTCCTGGAGGGGATCGCTAGCTGGCGGACTCTACCCGGCCCGCCACCCGAAGGCCCCCCGTAGCCACGGATCTCAACTACGGGGAATTGGGGTTTTCTAGTGAGGTTGTCTCCTCGCGGGGCCAGCCGATTAAGGCAAGCCCCCCCGGTCCCGTGTGTGCCGATAGACATGACACCAGACACACACACGGGATAACGGGTTGCCCGACGGGAGGCCGAAACCCACCCAGCGACCGCAAAACCACGGCCGCCAGACCCGCCGCGCCGCGAATCTTGAAGGTCCGCCGTGCCACGCCACCCGAAGACGGCCGCTGAGCCAGCCAATAAAGGCAAGCTCCGTCGGGACCGGCCAGTTAAGGCAGGCCCCAAGAGCCGACGCAAATGGAGCGTTGGAGCGCCCCACGCCGAAAACGAACGCTGAACGTTCCGCGGGCCTTGAAGGCCCGCCATACACCGACCGAAGTCCACTGGTCCTGAAAAGGACCTTTCCAACAAAGGCGCGACTGCGCCACGAGCAAAAGCTCCCGACACCGTCCGCATGAAGCGGACCGCGGCCTTGAAGGCCGCCATACCACGAGCCGAAGCTCCACTGGCCCCCCAAGGGGGCCCCCCGAGGGTGATTTTTTATAGAGGTTTTCTTCCTCACAGCCAGACGCACAGGGCAAGCCCCCTCCGCCCAGCCCCCGACCCCACATAAATGCAGGGCTACGGGTTTGTGCGGCCGTGCAATGCCCGAAGGCAGCCGCACTGTGTTGGAGATTGGCCGGCTGCGAACCCATTACCCTACGAGCGGATAATGAATTCGCAGTCGCCCAGGATGCGCCGTCTGGACACGTTGTGGAACCACCGTTTGCACCGGATGACAGAACATCAGATGCAACAAGCGATCCCGACAACGCGCCCAGCACACTAGGAGGCTCCCCAACATGCACCCCAACCTTTTTTTTTTTTTTTTTGAGGGGGAAAAAATGCATTTACGCATGCCCTGCACCGTGGGGAAAGGAACGGTGCAGGGGTATGTGGGGCTCCTCGGCCAGAGATGGTAGAGGCCGAGACTACCCACTAAAATAACCCCCGTACTCCTACCTCTTGCAAGAACAGGTTTAAGGCAACAGCGAACCTTATCCTTTTAGCCTGTTTTGCATATGTCCTGTTGGACCCGACTCTAGCGCGTACGCGCAACACCTCCGCGACACCACAACGGAGTACCCATGTGGTGCCGCCACTTCTCTGTGGCTGCAAAAGTTGAGCGACGGGGTTCCCCAGCCCGTCGCCCAAAGCCAACTCTCTATACCATGGCACCGGCATAAGCCCTGCGCCGACGGCCGACTCTACGCCTTCTCAATACGTCTGCCGAGGGGTCCTCCTCCCTCGACCTTTCCTCAGCTTCCTTTATGCTCATTACTTGTTCACAGAAGGTGTATAGGGCCTTCCGTGAACTGTCACTCTCAACAATGGCTTTGACGACAGACGACAGCGACAAGTCACCTCCTATTACTCTCGTCAGTTCGGCTCTTTCACTTGTCCATGCTGGGCAGTCCTCCAGAGTGTGGGTCGATGTATCGTCAGTCGCGCCACACTGATGGCACATTGGAGTTCGCTCTCTTCTCGCGATATTGTGCAGGTATCTTCCGAAACAACCATGTCCGGTGATGACCTGCACGACGCGATAAGAGAGCGAACCCCCTTGTCCGTCTAGCCAACCATCGAGTACCGGTCGGAAAGCCGCAACAGTGCGGTGACCGGCGCTCGGCTCGTTTAGCCTGTCAACCCATTTATTTATTGCGACTTCTTGCGCGTCTCGTCTCCAGCTCTCAATGACCTCCGGTAGAGGCTTTAAGCCGTCCCTCTTAGTTGCTTCCGCCGTTTTGTGGTAGACAGCCGAAAGCACCTCTGCGTCTAAATCCCACGGGGGAGTTTTTGCTAAAACGCAGGCCACCTCGTAAGACACAGTGCGGTACGCACGTGCAATCTTCACCGCAATGATCCTCTGAGGTTGTCTCAAATGGATGATGGTCTTGGCGGATAGTGAGTCTGCCCAGATGGGTGCCCCGTAAAGCGCGGCCGAACGAACCGCGCCGGCAAAGAGCCTTCTGCACCCAGCACTGGGTCCGCCTAGATTTGGCATGAGCCTACCCAACGCCAGTGTGATCCTCCTCAGTTTAGGAGCAAGGTGCTCAAAATGGCTCCTAAAATTCCAGTGGCTGTCGAGGACCAACCCTAGATATTTAATTGTGCCCCCGACTTTGATGGTAACACCACTAACTATCAGTTCAGCGTCAGAAGGTGGTGGTCTGTAGCGCCCGTGGAAGCAAATGGCCTCGGATTTTTCAAGCGCGACCTTTAGCCCCAGACGCCGAATACGACCCACCACTTGAGCGACTCCTGCTGTGGCAAGTATAGACGCCGCCCTGTAGTTACTCCCCTTAGCCGTGACCAATGTGTCGTCGGCGTAACAGAAGATTTTAACTCCCCTGAGAGTGGCACCCCTTATGGCCCAGTCATAGCCGATATTCCACAGGAGTGGACCAAGCACCGACCCCTGTGGAACACCGCAAGCTACTTCCCTTTCACCCCAGCCATCCGACTTCGGGTTTACATCACTTTGCGCCCTGACAAGTACTGCATGACGATTTGTCGCAGATATTTGGGGAATTTAAAATGCCTCATTGCCTCCTCAATGCATGCGTGGGGGAGGGAGTTAAAAGCGTTGGCGATGTCTAAGGACACCGCCAAAACAACCCCCCCTTTTGTTGTTTCCTCCTCTGTGAGCGCCTTTACCTGGGAGATGGCGTCGATCGTGGACCTGTTCCGTCTAAAGCCGAATTGATTGGCACTGAGGTTAGGTCCAGTCTCCTCAAGATGGTTTATGAGGCGGGCAGCGATTACGCGTTCAAAAAGTTTACCCGCCTCATTTAGCAGCACAATGGGCCGATAGGCAGATGGGGAGTCTATCGGCCGTCCATCCTTCCGCAGCAAAACAAGCTTGCCAGTTTTCCATTGGCCTGGAAAGCGCCTTTCCCGCAGGCAGAGCGTCAAAAGGCTACGGAAACGTGGTTCCAGACCGTTTTTCAGCGCCAGTACCCACGCCCGACCAGGTGTTCCGTCGAGGCCCGGGGCTGTGTTTTTGGCCTGTAAACGTAATATGGCTGCGCCAACCTCCCCCTCAGTCACATCTGGGACGTCCTCTGATTCATAATCTTCGTCTAGAGGGCGGGACATAACGGGCGGTGTGAAGTCCCCTTGGGATGGGAAGAGTGCCTCGATCACCTTTTTCAGCACGTCTGGATCCATGTTGGACGTAAGCGGAGGAGCCCAGGGACGAAGCTTACTCATGACGAGTTTGTATGGTCGCCCCCAGGGATCCCGCTGTAGCGTGTCCAGCAGCTCTTGCCACGCATCCTCTTTTGCGGCCGAGATCTTTGCCCGCAACGCCTTTTTCGCGTCCTGGTACACCGCGTAAAGTTGGCGTTCTAGCGGATCGTCAGCGACCCTATTTCTCCTCCTGCGGCACCTGGTGTATTGGCGTCTGGCTGCCACGCACGCAGCACGCAGTTGTGCAAGTTCAGCGGACCACCAATACACCTGGCGACGTGGCGGTAATACTTTGACACGAGGCATGGCGGTGTCACATATGTGGGACATGGCCTCGCCGAACCACTCCATTTCTTGTTCGATAGCTGGTGAATCGGGGATTGGAGACCACCCTTCGACCAGAGCTGCATCCACAAGTGCGTCTCTATCAAGCTTTTTTAGGGCCCATCTAGGGCCGAGATCCGTGATGGGACGACTGCGACTACTCGTGCTTTGTGGGCGGGGAGAGACATCAAACCTGATATAGCGATGGTCAGATAGCGTCTCCTCCCCGTCCAGTACAGCCCAGTTCTGGATACGACTAGCGAGGTTGGAGCTCGCAAAGGTTATGTCAATTATAGAACCACCTTGCATTCGGATACACGTTTCGACAGAGCCTGTGTTTACGACGACCAGGTTGTTGGACATGAGCCATTCCTCCACCAATATACCCCTAGCATCTGACGACGGAGAGCCCCACGCTGTCGATTTAGCATTTAGGTCGCCCGCAAAGATGACAGGATGTGGGCGACACCATGACAGAGCTGAATCGAGTTCAACAAAGAAATTCTCAAACTCCGAAATTGGACGATTTGGAGAAAAATACACCCCGACAATCGCCACATCGTCACAGATGACCACAACAAAGCCGTGCCCTCGCAAAGACCTCTTTACAATGGGTGTCCCTACGCCAGTTCCGGGATTTATTACGACCGAGACCAAATCATCCAAGTCCCCAATCCAGTCATTGCGGGAGGGGATCAGATACGGTTCTGATATGACCATCACTTGTATTAACCACTGCGCCGCCGATTGTATCAGAAGATCCTGTGCTCTGGCGCAGTGGTTGATATTGGCCTGTATAAATTTGAGGGCCATATCACTCAGCAGGTGTCATCTCCACCTCTTCAACCCTGTTCGGCGGGCTAGCAGTCTGGACCTGGGTTGAGTTACCCGGGGCAGCGTTGCTTCGTCTCGTCATTTTAAGTTTGGGCGCCGAACATGAGGAGCTCCCCGAACGATGATTTGCAGATTTCTTTGCTTCTGCGCAGAGTGTGCAATAGAAATCAGCACTACACACCGCGGCACGGTGTCCGAGTTGGCCACAACGATAGCACTGCTGGCCTCTGTCGACGCAGGACTGGCACTTGGCCTGGACATGTCCAGTCTCCAGGCACTTGAAACACCTCATCTCCCTTTGTGGTAAAAGCCTCACTCTTGCAGAGGACCACCCTACGAGAAGTCGTCCTTCTGTTACCTTTTTGGCCGCTGCCACAGGGCAGCTGACCCAAACGGACCCCATCCCGTAGCGTGTCTGCCGAATAGTACCAACCTTTACTTGGTCAGTGGGACAGTCGCCCGATCTCGCAACAGCAGCAGCCACTTCTTCACGTGTGACCGACTCATCCAGGCTGAATACCATGAGCTCGGAACATTTGACTGGCCGGTTCACCATCAAATCCGCTTCGTTAAACAGTCGCTTGATTTCTCCAGCGAGTTTGTCAGCACCAACGTCCATGTCAGCACCGGAGACTTCCAGAATTGTGGCTCCCGTAACAGCTCTGCGGAAACGTGTGCCCGTGATTCCAAGAGAAGCTAGGTCGATTTTGGATTTTGCCTCCCCAAGAACGGTAGCGTACGACATCCCTTTCTTTTCAGCTTCGGGCTGAAGCGTCAATACTACGGCAGCGGTCTTAGGTGGGCGGACTCTCAGCTTAGGCTTTGATTGAGCCTTGGTCTGTGTTTTAGACTGCTGTTGTCCCTGCTCTTTATTGAGTGCTTGAGCACCTTTTTTATTTTTATTCGCCACTTTCTTGCCGCCTTTTCCAACTGTTTGCCATTCGTCTTCTGTGGACGCTGGAGCTGATGGTGGTGGCTGAGACTCTCTCGGTGTGGAGTTTTCCTGCACACTTGACCTTCCTCTGTTTTGGTTTCGTCGATTCTGAGTTGACGGAATCACTGTTATCCCACCCTTGGTAATACCGGGCTTCATTGAGTTTGAAACACCGGATGAGCCAGGCACATCATCGCTAACAGTGTTAGTTTCTGTGGCAGGTGGCTTCTTCTTGCCCTTGCCTGCAGCTTTAGTGGCAGGCTTAGGTTTTTGCTCTTTTCCCTTAGGTGCCGATATTGTGGCCTCCTGGTGTGACGTCTCCTCGCGTGTCTCGTGCGCCAGAGGAGGACGGATTCGCGGTTCCGGACCCAATCGTGGTTCGAGCCCTGCGATCTTAGCATTAAGCCTATCTACTAGGCGACTTGTGAGTCTGGCCTCCATCTCTTGTAATTGCAGCGGAAGAGCATCCGGAAGTGTGTCCATTGCTGCAGCAGCAGGTGTTTGTGTGCGACTGGACAGAACCAGCTCCTGCTGTGCCATCTTAGCTTTTAACTCCATCAATTCCTTACGGAGTTCCACTACTTCTGTCTCAAGCCTAGCGTTCGCTCGAGAAAGCCTCTCATTCTCGTCCGATGCGTTGCGTTCGGCAAGTGTCATGGTCCGCTTTCTGATGGCAGCTGCTTCTTTCAGCGCTTTTATGTAGGTGCCTTTCAGATTGGCGGATGTGCTTGCCACCTTCTCAATTATTGATAGGCTGTCGAGGACCCCATGCGTTATGCCTGCAGCCGTGTCATCTCCTTCATCTCTACTTGTGCTTATGATAGGCGAATTAGAACGAGTAACCCGTGCCCGATCCACCATCTCTAACATTTCCTTTTCGGCTCTCAGCTCCATTTCCGCCCTTTCCGCTCGGACTAATTCGGCCTTGGCCTTTGCTAACCCAGAAAATTGACCCGTTGTTATTGGTCGACCTCTGCCTCTACTAGTCGACGGTGTCCTCGTTTTACTGGACGAAGCATGTTCGTCGTCTGAGTCGATGTCGTCACCATTCTTATGCAGCTTCCTTTTACGCCACATTTTTCCAAGCACTATGCTGTCACCACTGTGCGTACTAGACGCATTCGATCTATCGCTTACTAGCGTATTGACGGACGCGTCCGACATCTCTCCCTCCGACATCTCCATCTCCTTCCTTACATCATTCTCCTCACGAACGTCTTTGGTTTTGGTTTTTAAGTTTGAGCAATCCATTGTTGTTCCCACGAAAATGGGGGATAAGGTGGTCCACCCGGGCGGTGCCCCCTGCACCCGGGTAACCCTGATACTCCAGGAGGTCGGGCGGTCTCCTGGAGGGGATCGCTAGCTGGCGGACTCTACCCGGCCCGCCACCCGAAGGCCCCCCGTAGCCACGGATCTCAACTACGGGGAATTGGGGTTTTTTAGTGAGGTTGGCTCCTCGCAGGGCCAGCCGATTAAGGCAAGCCCCCCCGGTCCCGTGTGTGCCGATAGACATGACACCAGACACACACACGGGATAACGGGTTGCCCGACGGTGACCGAAGTCTATCCGACAGCCGCAAAACTACAACTGCCGAACCCGCCGCGCCGCAAACCTTGCAGGTACGAGCGGATAATGAATTCGCAGTCGCCCAGGATGCGCCGTCTGGACACGTTGTGGAACCACCGTTTGCACCGGATGACAGAACATCAAATGCAACAAGCGATCACCCCATCATGCACCCCACATGCACCCCAACCTTTTTTTTTTTTTTTTTTTTTTTTTTTTTTTTTTTTTTTTGAGTCAGAAACCTTTTATAGGTACCCAGGGAGAACGATGGGGGCTTGCCCCCTGGGTTATGTGGGAGTCTCCGGTGTAAAGGACCGGTATACCCACTAAAACTGACTGCACCCGCTATCCACAGTTGTGGGCGCTACCGAGGAAGCTCGTCGCACACATCTCGGTAGCGCCTTGTGGCGTTCGAACGAACGAACTCGTCCTATCGGTGGGAAGTGCCGCGGGTACTTGGCACTTCTCACACCGTCAGCGGGGTGTGTTTGGGATGAATGGTGGAGCCCCCCTCCACCATTCCACACCCCTGGCTAGGGCGGTTGAGACAGCTGCGCAAAGCGCCGCCTCGCCCGGCCTAGCCTCCTGCGGCGGATAGGGTTCGAGAGAGGATCTGCCTCTCGGACCCTTTCCGCGGCCTCCTTCTGTGACACCACGTCCTCACAGAAAGAGGCCATCGCCTGCCAGGACGTCTCGCTGCCGACCATCTTATGAATGATGTTCGGCAGGGAGAGGTCCACACCAATGACTGCGGTGAGGGCAGCGCGCTGCGCTGACCACGCCGGACATACCTCCAGCGTGTGCTGCGCGGTGTCCTCGTCGCAGCCACACTCCAAACAGCGCGGGCTCACCTCCTTTCCGGCGACCTTGTGTAGATAGCTGCCGAAGCACCCATGTCCGGACAGCATCTGGGTCATCCGGAAAGTGAGCGCGCCGTGACCTCTGCGGATCCATGTCGCCAGATTTGGCCGGATCGCCTCGACGGTTCGAGTGCCACTTACCGGGTTCTCCATTCGTCTCCGCCATGCCCGCATCGTTGACATTTGGGCCCTGTCCCTCCAGCGCCGGACCATTTCGGGCGGGGGACGCAGACCTTCCTCTCTTACCTCAGCACTGCGCCTGTAAATGACAGCCAGCGCCTTGGCGTCCAAGTCCCAAGGGGGAATTCCGGCAAGCGCGCACGCGGCATCTCCTGAAACGGTACGATAGCCGCGCACTACCCTAACAGCCATTGCGCGCTGGGCCCTGCGCAGCAAGGCGGCATTGCGCGGCGACAAAGTGTCCGCCCAAATCGGTGACCCATATAGGGCCATAGACCTGATTACCCCAGTGTAAAGCTTGCGGCATGTTACACTGGGGCCTCCGACGTTGGGGAGTATCCGGCTGAGAGCGGCCGCTGCCCCGACTAATTTAGGGCTAAGGCGGCGGAAGTGCTCGTCAAAACTCCATCTGGAGTCGAGCTCTAATCCTAAGTATCGCATGTGCGACTTTATTTGTATACGCACTCCGTTAACTCGGAGATGCGCGCCAGCGGGGGGGCCTCTACGGGCACCATGAAATAATACAGCCTCTGTCTTCTCGAGGGCCACTTTAAGGCCTAAACTTTCAATTCGCCCGACAGTTATTGTGACGCCAACAGTGGCGAGTCGGGCGGCTTCGGTGTAATCAGCACCCTTAGCCAGGATCAAGGTGTCATCTGCGTAGCATACAACTCCGAGACCCCGCAACATGCCACCACGCAGTACCCAATTGTACCCGATGTTCCACAGGAGGGGACCCAGGACCGACCCCTGTGGAACACCGCACACCATTCTCCTCTGTATAAGAGACCCATTACGATCAAGACACATAATGGGGCGACCTCGTAAGTAGTTCGCTATGATCCTTCTGAGATAAGGCGGGACGCGATGGTAACGAAGCGCCTCATCTATGCAGCTATACGGCAGGGTGTTAAACGCATTGGCTATGTCAAGCGATACCGCCATTGCCACCCTGCCGTTAGATACCGCCTCATCCGCAAATTCCTTGACACTCGTGATGGCGTCGATCGTAGACCGACATTCGCGGAAGCCGAATTGGTTATTCGCGAGATTGGGACCAGTCGTATTAAGGTGCCGGACGATGCGGGTGGAAATTATCCATTCGAAAAGTTTACCCGCCTCGTCCAGCAACACTATGGGCCGGTAAGCCGACGGGATGTTAGCCGGCTTGCCCGGTTTTTGCAACAGCACTAAGCGGCCAGTTTTCCACTTATGGGGGAATTGCCCCGACGACAGACAAAGATCGTAAATGCGTCTCAGGCGGTCTTCTAGAATAGTGAGAGAGAGCGCCAGAACACGTCCCGGGACGCCATCCGGGCCTGGAGCAGTTTTCTTAGCCCTAAGCTTCCTTATGGCAACGTCCATCTCTCCAAGGGGAGGAGGATCTTCCTCGGCAGGTTCATGATCCTGCGAAATAGGGGCCATGATCGGAGCAATGTGTTCCGCTCGATCAGGGAACAAAACTGAGATGACCGACTCGAGCAGCTGAGGATTGAGGGTCTCCGTGGCCGGGGGTCCTTGACCGCACATCTTGTTACGGACTGTGCGGTACGGACGTCCCCACGGATCCGCGTCCAACTCCTCGAGCCACTGTTCCCTTGCAGTTTCTTTGGCCTTAAATATGGCAACCCGAAAAGCATGGAGAGCGTCTTTATAATCAGCGTGAAGCTGCGTCTCTATTGCTGCGTCACGCCCAGTCCGCCTTCTGCGGTACCTGGTGTACGCTCTGCGCCGGACGATGCAGGATCGGCGCATGTCAGCCAGGTCCTGCGACCACCAGTAGACTTCCTTTTTGGGCGGACGACGTTGGGTACGGGGCATAGACGCATTACAGATGCGCTTCAAAGACTCCCCAAACGAACAAGCTGCCTCGTCAGCATCCTGAATGGAAGAAGCAGATTGGGAGAACCAGTCTTCTAGGAGGGTGGCTTCCTCGGCGAGTTCCTTGTTGAATTTCCCTACTGACCACCGCGGGAACAGCTGCGCTCGATGAGTACCGGGCGTGATGTTGGAATTGCTGGACCCCGATGGAGACACGTCGAACGTAATGTAGCGGTGGTCCGACAGTGTCTCCACGTCATCTTCGTGAACCCGCCAGTTGTTCACGTGCGATGCGAGAGCAGGGGTAGCGAACGTCACATCCACTATGGATCCCCCCTGCAGTCGCACGCAGGTGTTGGCCGATCCCCGATTAAGGACTAGAAGGCCCGACATGGCCAGCCAGTCTTCAACAACAGATCCACGAGCGTTGGTGGTAGGCGATCCCCACGCCGAAGACTTGGCATTGAGATCGCCTAGCACGATGGTCTTAGATGATGCTGCGCGTTCAATAGCTGCACCGACTTCGCCAATGAAGGCCTCGAATTGGGCCAGGATGCGATTTGGGGAGAAATAACACCCGATGAGAACGACATCTCCCCATTTCACGACTACAAATCCGTGTCCTCGCTCCTTGATGGTCAGGGGCGGGGACCTTGACGATGCCGACCTAACAATAAGCACCGTCGAGTCAACGTCTGCAGCATAGTTGGTGTTGCTTACCGGATATAAGTACGGCTCGGCTACTACGGCTAAGTCTATTGACCACTCCGACATGGTTTGCATGAGGATGTCTTGCGCACCGCCGGAGTGGTTCAAATTGCCTTGCAGGAGATGTAATAATGGTGTGTGGGCCATTAAGAATCCGTAATCATGGCCTCTTCTTGCGCCTGGGCGCGGTCGACATTATTGACGGCTGGGATCCTAGCAGCCGTTTTCCGTACTTTGGGGGGAGGTGGAGCTTTGCAGCTCTTGCCCCTCATAATGTGGCCAGCTGGCCTCTTTGAGCTAGCGCATAGTGCGCAATGAGGCTCAGCTGTGCACGTCTTTGCCTGATGGTCGGGCTTTCCACACCGGAAGCAAAGTGCGCTTCGATCCTCCTTAGACGGGCAGAGCCGGCGGGTGTGGCCTACGTCGAAACAACGGTAACAAGTCATTTGCCGTGGCTCTAGTGCACGAACTCGCGCAGAACTCCAGCCAACGAGCAAACGACCAGCATCCACCAATATCTTAACAGCGCCCACTGGGCACTTTACCGACACAGAGCCGAGGCCGTCAGAGCCGCGACGGATCTCTCCACATGAGACATCACCGTGAGCGCAGCCAGTCTTCTGTGCGACAGCGACAACTATCTCGTCCTTCTCAATCGAGTCGTCAAGTCCAGACACGCGAATCTCTGCACATTTAGTTGGCCGGGAGATGCTTAAGTCTTTCGCCTGAATATCCTCTGACAGGATTCCTCGCAGTTTGTCGGCTAGAATGTCGGCCTTTGCCCTATTTTCGTCAGCCGTCTCCGCCTCAAGGACCTCGAAGATGCGGGCACCTGTAGCGGCCTCCTTTATTTTAAACGGCTGCAGGTCAAGCTCGCCTAGATTAAGGGAGGATTTCGCCTTCTTTATAATGTCGGAGTACGAGAGTCCCCGCTTCTCAGCCTCTGGGTTGATCGTGATAACCACTGCAGCTGTGCGGGGCTCGCGAAGTCGACGCGGCTTCTTGGGTTTATTGCCCTTGGTCGCTGGTCGCACCGTATTCTTGGTTGCAGCTGCAAGTCCTGCCGATGCAGGTGCTGCGGACTGCGCCTTCTTCTTCTTCTTCGGGTTTGTTACCTTAACCCAGCCCTCAGAATCAGGTTTTGAAGACGAAGCGGTCGGTCCAGGGTTTGCCGTGGAAGGGCCAGGGACAGCCGGAGCATGAGAGGCTGCTTGCACTTTCTGGCCCTTTTTTGTCGGCTTTTTCTTAGCACCGGACTGGTTTGCCGGAGCATCCGAAGTCTTTTCCGATGGGGCATTGCCCTTAGAGGCAGCCTTTGGAACGGTCGTCGACGTGGGTGGTAATTCCATAGGGGGCGGCGATGCCTCCCTTCTATTGTCTGCAGCCAATGGTGGTCTATGGCGTTTGGCAGGTAGGAGTCTGCCATCCTTCTCAAGCCCGTCGAATTTCGCGCCTATCATGTTGCTGATCATGTTCATGACTGACCGACTCCATGTCTCAAAGTACGGCGGGACAGACGTTTCCGAATCTGCCGCCGATGGAGGCGCGCTTCTGTCGCGCCGGTCTCCGGATCCTCTCATTTCGGCCCGCAGCTCCGCGAGCTCCTTGCGCATTTCCGCAACTTCACTTTGTAGCCGCTGGTTGTCGGCCATCAACTTGGCATTCTCAGTGGTTGCTGTGCACTTCAGCATAGATTTAGTGCTGTTGGCAATCGCTTCAGCCGCCTCGCGCAGTGCACGCTGGAATGTTCCCTTCAGGTTGCCGGAGGTGTTAGCGACACGCCTAATTATCTCCAGCTCCTTAGCCACTGCTTCGTTTAATTGCGAAGCGAGTGGGCCCTCGTCGGCGGACATAAAGCCGTCAGATACATGTGAGCCGTGCGCAGAATCAGAGCGCAGGCGCCGTCTGTCCAGTTCCAGTGCCATGGACTCTTCGGCTTTTAGTCGAAGCTCCTCCTTCTTAGCCTCATTAAAGAGCCTTTTGGCTTCGGCAAGGCCAGCGAATTCGCCGGTGGTAATAGGGCGGCCTCTGCCGCGCGTCGCAACTTTTGCCGTCTTTGTGGATACACTAGAAGCGTCGTCCGAGTCAGATTGACTTTCAATACTTTCCTCCCTAGTGTCACGTGGACGCTTGCGCGGCCCGACACGGGATCCGACCGTCTCCGTGCTAGAAACGGATTCGGCTTCCGACATTGGCTCATCTGAGAAGACAGCGTCCTCGATATCTTTAGACACCTCTGCAACTGCAGGCGCCTTTTCCTTCAAAAATTTGCTCCTTAATGAGCGACTCTCACTACGCATAATGCTCTCATCATAACTTAATCTAATTGGTTTTGTGTTTTTATTTTAATTCAGTTCCATACTAGTCCCACGAGAATGGGGGAAACAAAAAGTCCACCCGGGCGGTGCCCCCTGCACCCGGGTAACCCTGATACTCCAGGAGGTCGGGCGGTCTCCTGGAGGGGATCGCTAGCTGGCGGACTCTACCCGGCCCGCCACCCGAAGGCCCCCCATAGCCACGGATCTCAGCTACGGGGAATTGGGGTTTTTTATTGAGGTTGGCTCCTCGCAGGGCCAGCCGGTTAAGGCAAGCCCCTCCGGCCCCGTGTGTGTCGATAGACATGACACCAGACACACACACGGGATACCGGGTTGCCCGACGGGGGGCCGAAACCCACCCAGCGGCCGCAAAACCACGGCCGCCAGACCCGCCGCGCCGCGAACCTTGAAGGTCCGCCGTGCCACGCCGCCCGTAGGCGGCCGCTGAGCCAGCCAACTAAGGCAAGCTCCGTCGGGACCGGCCAGTTAAGGCA
Source organism: Nymphula nitidulata (assembly GCA_947347705.1). Lineage (NCBI taxonomy): Eukaryota > Metazoa > Arthropoda > Insecta > Lepidoptera > Crambidae > Nymphula > Nymphula nitidulata. The sequence goes on from OX374625.1 coordinate 192,778, forward strand.
GGCCCCAAGAGCCGACGAAAAAGGAGCGTTGAAGCGCCCCAGCGCCGAGCGAACGCTGAACGTTCCGCGGGCCTTAAAGGCCCGCCATCCCACGACCGAAGTCTCCTGGCCCTCCTGAAGAAGGCCTTTCCCCATTAAAAGCGCAAACGCGCGACGACCACCGTCCGCCAGAACGGACCGCGACCTTGCAGGCCGCCATCCACCGAGCCGAAGCTCCGCTGCCCCCCAAGGGGGCCCCACAGGGTAATTTTTTATAGAGGTTTTCTTCCTCGTAGCTCGACGCTTTTGCGCCGGGCCCCCGACCCTGCAAAAGAGCAGGGCTACAGGTTTGTGCGGCCGTGCAATGCCCGAAGGCAGCCGCACTGTGCTGGAGCGTTGAAGCGCCCCACGCCGAAAAGCGAACAAAGTTCAAAAGTTCCGCGGGCCTTGAAGGCCCGCCATACACCGACCGAAGTCCACTGGTCCTGAAAAGGACCTTTCCAACAAAGGCGCAGATGCGCCACGAGCATAACTGCTCCCGACACCGTCCGCCAGACCAGAACGGACCGCGGCCTTGAAGGCCGCCATCCACCGAGCCGAAGCTCCGCTGCCCCCCAAGGGGGCCCCCCACAGGGTGATTTTTTATAGAGGTTTTCTTCCTCACAGCCAGACGCACAGGGCAAGCCCCATACGCCCAGCCCCCGACCCCACATAAATGCAGGGCTACGGGCTTGTGCGGCCGTGCAATGCCCGAAGGCAGCCGCACTGTGTTGGAGATTGGCCGGCTGCGAACCCATTACCCTTTAGGGGCGGATAATGAATTCGCAGTCGCCCAGGATGCGCCGTCTGGACACGTTGTGGGACCCACCGTTTGCACCGGATGACAGAACATCCGCCAAAATGCAACAAGTGAGCCCGACAACGCCCCCAGCACACTAGGAGGCTCCCCAACATGCACCCCACATGCACCCCAACCTAACCTTTTTTTTTTTTTTTTTTTTTACGTTGGAAAACCTTTTATAGGTACCCAGGAGCGAATGGGGCTGCCCCTGGGTTATGTGGGAGTCACCGGCAGAAGGCCGGCATACCCACTAAAAACCAACGTGTTTCTCAATACCGTGGCTTCGACGCACGACAGGGAACTTTTCGCAATCGCTGTCATGCGCCCAAGACTGTACGGTTAACGCCCGCTTCCGGGCTCACCAGGGATAGGGAGCGCGCGCGAAACAAAACGCGTGCTCCCCCACGCAGGGACGCCTTGGCGCGGGTGACGGAGCCCCACTCCGTCACCCGCCGTCCCCACTCGGCGGTTGAAGGTGGCCATGGAGCCGCCTCCTTCGGCCCAACCTTCTGCGGCGAATCGGGTCCGCAAGGGCATCTTCCTCGCGGGCCCGTTCCGCAGCCTCCTTCTGCGAGATGACTTCCTCGCAGAAGGTGGCTACCGCCTCCCAGTTACTCTCGCTGCCTACCATCTTCTCCACGACGGTCGGCAGGGAGAGGTCGCCGCCAATAGCAGCAACTAAGACACGGCGCTGCGTAGCCCACGCCGGGCAGAGCTCCAGCGTATGCTGCGCCGTGTCCTCGCTGTGGCCACACTCGTGGCAACGGGCACTGGTTTCCCGTTTGGCCGTGTTGTGCAGGTATCTGCCGAAGCAACCGTGCCCGGTCAGAATCTGCACAACACGGTAGGTCAACACCCCGTGCCGCTGCCTCATCCACGCCCGAAAGACTGGGCGGATGGCCTCCACGGTCCTAAGACCGGCCGTGGGCTCTCCAAGGCGTTCTCGCCATGCGCTGAGTATGCGCCCCTGCGCCTCACGCCTCCAGCGCGCCACTAGCTCCGGCATTATGCGCCGGTGCCCCAACTCCGCACGAAGCTCGGCTCCGTGTTCGTACACCTCCGCTAGGACTCTAGCGTCGAGATCCCAGGGAGGTGTCCTGGCCAATAGGCATGAAGCCTCGAAAGAGACAGTGCGGTATCCCCGGATTACCCTGACGGCCATGACCCGCTGCGCTCTCCGCAGAAGGGTCTTATTGTGGGCCGTCAGAGCATCCACCCACACTGGCGCACCGTATAGCGCCATAGACCGCACCACCCCTGTGAAGAGGCGGCGGCACACATCTCCGGGGCCCGCAACGTTGGGCAGGAGCCTACCCAAGGCAGATGTCGTCGCCGTTAGCTTGGGGCTTAGATTCCGGAAGTGGCATTTGAAGTTCCACCCCGGGTCAAGCAAAAGCCCCAAGTACTTTAATGTTGGGCCGATAGCGACCCTCACCCCGTTTAGATCGAGAGATGCTCCCGCAGGCGGACCCTTCCGAGGCCCGTGGAATAGCAGGGCCTCGGTTTTGTCGAGGGCCACCCGCAGACCGAGCCTCTCGATCTTATGGACAACCTGTATTGTGCCGACCTTTCCCAGGAGCGCAGCTTGCGCGAAAGACGAGCCTCGGGCTGTTACGAGGGTGTCGTCCGCGTAACAGAATATGCGGACACCCGGCAGAAGGGCACCCCGCAACACCCAATCATACCCGATGTTCCACAGGAGAGGGCCTAGAACCGACCCCTGTGGAACACCGCACGTCATCCGCCGCTCGAACAGCCTGCCGTTTCGGTCTTGGCAGGTGACAGTTCGGCCTCGTAGGTAATCTGCGATGATGTTTTGCAGATACCGAGGCAGCCCATGATAACGCAGAGCCTCCAGAATGCACTCAAACGGCAGGGTGTTGAAAGCGTTGGCGATGTCGAGAGACACCGCCAAAAGCACCCCGCCGCGAGAAACTGCCTCGGTAGAGAGGGCCTTCACGCGCATAATCGCGTCGATGGTAGAGCGGCCCTCTCTAAAGCCGAACTGACACCCGGCCAGATCCGGTCCCGTGGTCGACAAGTGGCTGATGATACGGCCCGCAACAATGCGCTCCAAAAGCTTACCGGCCTCATCCAAGAGGACAATGGGCCGGTAGGCAGAGGGTGAGTCGGCGGACCTGCCCGCCTTCTGCAGAAGCACTAGACGCCCTCGCTTCCATACCTGTGGGAATTTGCCGATCCTGAGGCACGCGTCGAAGAGGTTCCGCATGCGCGGTTCCAACTCCACAAGTGAGAGCGCCAAGACGCGCCCGTGAACCCCGTCGGGGCCTGGGGCAGTCTTTTTGGCCCGCAGCCTAGTGACGGCAGAGTCGTACTCGGCGTCAGAGATTGGCTCCACCGACCCTTCGTCCGAGGACACGGCCCCACGAGGGACCATGGGCGGGGGGACATGTTCACCGCGAGACGGGAACAGTGCCTCGACAACGCTCTGGAGAAGGTGTGGTTCCAGAGATTCCGCAACCGGGGGACCTTGCCCGCGCAGTTTGTTGCGCGCGGCGCGGTACGGTCGACCCCACGGGTCGTTGTCGAGGGACTCCAGCATCTGTTCCCGTGCCTCCGTCTTCGCCTTATAGATGGCCACTCGCATAATCCGCCGCGCCTCTGTGTAGAGGCCGTGCAGGTGGTCCTCCCAGACCGCATCGCGGTAGCTGTTTCGCGTGCGGTGGCGGTACCGGGCCAGCTCTCGCCGTTTGGCGGCACAATCAGCCCGAAGTGCTGCAATCTCCTCGGACCACCAATAAACGGCCCCTTTACGAGGCTGGCGGTGGATTCTTGGCATGGCGGCGTCGCTGATCCGCTGCAGGGATTTACGGAAGCGGTCTGCCTCTGCGTCGACGTCGGTTGGTAAAGCGGTGGATGGTGAGCACCAGTCCTCTACCAGAACCGCTTCCTCAAGGTGCTCCTTATTGAGTTTTGAAAGGGCCCACTTGGGAAAGGTTGACTGCAACGACGAGCTGGGGCGGCCACCAGTATCACCCCGAGAAAAGATGTTGAACGAGATGTACTGGTGGTCACTCAAGGTTTCGACCTCTTCGAGGACCTGCCAGTCAGACACGTGCGCGACGAGAGCGGGGGTAGCGAACGTTAAGTCCACTATAGACCCCCCCCGCTGTCGCACGCACGTGTAGGCTGAGCCCTGATTTAGGAGGATGAGGCCGAACATTGCCATCCACCCTTCCACCAATGCTCCTCGCGGATCAGTGCCCGGGGAACCCCAAGCCGTTGACTTGGCGTTGAAGTCCCCCAGAACCAAGGTGTGCGTCGAAGGCGACTGACGAAGTGCAGCACCAAGCTCGTCAAGGAAGGCCTCAAACTCAGCCAGTGGTCTGTTGGGGGAGAAGTACACGCCAATAATGGCAGTGTCTCCCCATTTGGCGACGACGAAACCATGCCCCCTCTGATGAACTGAGAGGGCTGGAGAGGCATTGAGCACCGACCTGATGATAACAACTGTGCTGTCCAGGTCCGCAGCCCAGTTGTTGCAAGGCGGGACAAAATACGGCTCAGCGGCTACAGCAATGTGAGTGGACCACTCCCTCATGGTTTGCAAGAGGAGATCCTGCGCACCAGAGGAGTGGTTCAGGTTCGCCTGGATAAATTTAGCCGCTGGTCGTAGGGCCATTGACTGCTGGTGAAGTGTCCATAGGCTGTGAAATATCTACAGCCTCTTGAGCAGCCGGGGTCTTGGCGGCCTTACTCTTAACCCTCTTCGGGGGGGACGTAGGGGCCTTGCAGCTCCTGCCCCCCAATATGTGTCCTGCCGGCCTTTTAGCGGCCGCGCAAACAATGCAGTGTGGTTCCGCTGAACAGACAGATGCCTTATGCCCGGGTTTCCCACAGCGGTAGCAAAGATCGCTGCGGTCCACACCAGAGCAATGCGGCCGAGCGTGCCCTCGCTCCAAGCATCGGAAGCATTTCATCGGGCGGGGCTCCACTGCACGGACTCGCGCTGAGCTCCACCCGATCAGAAGACGACCGGCCTCCAAGAGTTTGTTGGCCGCACCAACAGGACACGACACCCACGCGGACCCCATTCCACTGGGAGCGCGGCGGATTTCCCCCACCTTCACATTATCGTGAGCACAGCCGCCCTTCTCGGCAATGGCCGCCACCAGCTCGTCCCTCTCTATGGAGTCATCTAGGCCTACGACGGAGATCTCCATGCACTTCGTGGGCCTGGAGACTCGGATATCCTCGCTGTCGAAGATAGTCCTCAGCTGTTGCGCCAACTCATCAGCGTTGGGCCCTTGATTGTCCCCGGAGACCTGCAAGATCTTGCCCCCGGTGACAGCCGTCTTGATTTGAATCGGCGGGATGCCGAGAGCCTCAATATTGATGGCCGATCGCGCCTTTCGTATTATCTCCGCGTAGGAGAGGCCTGTCTTCTCCGCCTCAGGGCCGAGCGTTATGACCACAGCAGCCGTGCGGGGTTCCCGAACCTTGCGGGGCTTCTTGGTCTTCGCCTGCGCCTGACCCTGCGATTTAGGCTTCGGCTTGGTCTGAGCCTGAGTCTTAGAGGCCGGCGCAGCGGGCTTCACCTTCTTGACCTTACCACCCTTCCCAACAGTGGTCCAGCCAGCCTCTTTCGACGTCGAGGCTACTGGTGGGGCGGTTTCGGATGGAGTCGGCAGTGCCGGAACAGGCGCCGTCTTTTTCCCTTTGCCCTTGCCCTTCCCTTTCCCTTTCCGCTGGGACGAAGTACAAGGGATGATCGACATTGTCCCGCACGGTGAAGTGATGGCGGGAGGGACCCTCGCTTTTGGAGCCGCTAAGGGCGGGAAATCCTTTTCGGAAGGAACGTGCGATTGCGTCCCATCCCTCACTTTGTCCGCGGCCAACGGTGGCCGCGGTCTGTCCGCAACTTTGAGGCCCTCAATGCGGGCGTTAAACATATTTGTGGCCGACGTCATGGCCGCCCGGATCTTCTCATCCACCACCGTGGAGACCGCTTGGAGAATTTTGTCACCATCCAAGGGTTGTGAAACTCCTGGCTCTTGCGGGCCCGGTTTTGCTGCGCGCATGTCTCCGATTTGCTTGCGCAGTTCGTCCATGTCAGATCTGAGGCGCCTGTTCTCCCGCTCCAACTTAGCAACCTCGTCAGACACGGTACAGCTAAGGAGCGATTGCGTGTACTCTCGAATTGATGCTGCAGAGTTTTTGAGGGCCTTTTGATAGGTCCCCTTCAGGTGGCTGGATGTGGAGGCCACTTTTAGAATTATCTGCAGTTCACTCTGTACAGCCTTGAAAATCTGGGCCGCACTGGGCTCTTCCTCCAAGGACATGACACTGCCCGAATTAGCTAGGGAGACGATCGAGGTTGAGCGCGTTCTCCTCTGCGCCAATTCCTCTGCGAACTCCTTCTCCGCCTCCAGCTGCATCGACTCCCGCAGCTGGGCGTTATACTCATCTCTGGCTTTCGCCAAGCCCGAGTATTCCCCCGTCTTGATAGGGCGGCCTCGCCCACGGGCGGTAGTCAAAGAAGCGGGCTTTTTAGGTGCCGCCGCCACCTCAGTGCTCGAAGCACTGTCAGAGCCGGAATCGTACGACCTCCCTCTTTTACGTCCCGAGTGGGACCCTACAGTGTCAATAGACACACACGAGCCGAAGTTAGAAGCCTTCTCGGCATCACGGTCAGACTCCTCACTGTTAGCGCCGCTCACCTGCGGACAGGGCGCTTTGTCCTTTGATCTTAGGCTCCTGTCGGAGCTCGTTTCCACAGGGAAACTTAGTCTAATTGATTTTGGTTTTGGTTTTTGTTTTTGTTTATTTAAGTTCAATTCCATAATTGTCCCACGAGTATGGGGGAAACAAACGTCCACCCGGGCGGTGCCCCCTGCACCCGGGTAACCCTAATACTCCAGGAGGTCGGGCGGTCTCCTGGAGGGGATCGCTAGCTGGCGGACTCTACCCGGCCCGCCACCCGAAGGCCCCCCGTAGCCACGGATCTCAACTACGGGGAATTGGGGTTTTTTATTGAGGTTGTCTCCTCGCAGGGCCGGCCGATTAAGGCAAGCCCCCCCGGTCCCGTGTGTGCCGATAGACATGACACCAGACACACACACGGGATAACGGGTTGCCCGACGGGAGGCCGAAACCCATCCAGCGACCGCAAAACCACGGTCGCCAGACCCGCCGCGCCGCGAACCTTGAAGGTCCGCCGTGCCACGCCACCCGAAGGCGGCCGCTGAGCCAGCCAACTAAGGCAAGCTCCGTCGGGACCGGCCAGTTAAGGCAGGCCCCAAGACCGACGCAAATGGAGCGTTGGAGCGCCCCACGCCGAAAACGAACGCTGAACGTTCCGCGGGCCTTGAAGGCCCGCCATACACCGACCGAAGTCCACTGGTCCTGAAAAGGACCTTTCCAACAAAGGCGCGACTGCGCCACGAGCAAAAGCTCCCGACAACGTCCGCATGAAGCGGACCGCGGCCTTGAAGGCCGCCATACCACGAGCCGAAGCTCCACTGGCCCCCCAAGGGGGCCCCCCGAGGGTGATTTTTTATAGAGGTTTTCTTCCTCACAGCCAGACGCACAGGGCAAGCCCCGTACGCCCAGCCCCCGACCCCACATAAATGCAGGGCTACGGGTTTGTGCGGCCGTGCAATGCCCGAAGGCAGCCGCACTGTGTTGGAGATTGGCCGGCTGCGAACCCATTACCCTACGAGCGGATAATGAATTCGCAGTCGCCCAGGATGCGCCGTCTGGACACGTTGTGGAACCACCGTTTGCACCGGATGACAGAACATCAAATGCAACAAGCGATCCCGACAACGCGCCCAGCACACTAGGAGGCTCCCCAACATGCACCCCACCCCAACCTAACCTAACCTAACCTTTTTTTTTTTTTTTTGAGTCAGAAACCTTTTATAGGTACCCAGGGAGAATGATGGGGGCTTGCCCCCTGGGTTATGTGGGAGTCTCCGGTGTAAAGGACCGGTATACCCACTAAAACTGACTGTACCCACTGTCCACAGTTGTGGGCGCTACCGAGGAAGCTCGTCGCACACATCTCGGTAGCGCCTTGTGGCGTTCGAAAGAACTCGTCATATCGGAGGGAAGTGCCGCGGGTACTTGGCACTTCTCACACCGTCAGCGGAGTGTGTTTGGAATGAATGGTGGAGCCCCCCTCCACCATTCCACACCCCTAGCTAGGGCGGTTGAGACAGCTGCGCGAAGCGCCGCCTCGCCCGACCTAGCCTCCTACGGCGGGCAGGGTTTGAGAGAGGATCTGCCTCTCGAACCCTTTCCGCGGCCTCTTTTAGGGCCATCACCTCTTCACAAAATGAGGCTACCGCTAGCCAGGACGTCTCGCTGCCAACCATCTTTCTGATGACGGTCGGCAGAGAGAGATCCGCACCGATTATGGCGGTAAGTTCGGTGCGCTGAGCGGACCACGCCAGGCATGACTCTAGCGTGTGCTGCGCATCGTCGACATCGCTTGTGCAGTGGTGACAGCGAGGGTCCTCCTCCCGTTTAAGCAGACGCAGGTATTTGCCGAAGCATCCGTGGCCCGACAGCACCTGCGTCAGCCGAAACGTGAGTGCTCCCTGCCGCCTGCGAATCCATTCGTTGATGATAGGACGGATCGCTTCTACTGTTCGGACGCCAGCGGTGGGAGTCTCCATCCGCTGTCGCCATGACCTCATGGTAGATAATTCTGCCCTCTCCCTCCAACGCCGGATGAGTTCCGGAGGGGGGCGGATGTTTTGATCACGTACTTCCGCACTAAAACGATACACTTTGGCCAGCGCTATGGCATCGAGGTCCCAAGGTGGGGTACCTGCGAGCGCACAGGCGGCTTCGCCTGAGATGGTACGATACCCACGAACAACTTTAATCGCCATGACACGTTGAGCCCGGCGGAGCAAGGCAGCATTGCGCGGCGATAGCGTGTCGGCCCAAATGGGCGATCCATACAGGGCCATCGATCTCACGACCCCCGTGTAGAGATGACGACAAGTAGCACTGGGGCCACCCAGATTGGGGAGAAGACGAGTCAAAGCCCCAGCAGTGTTGACTAGCTTGGGGCAGAGCTTCTTGAAGTGATGGTCGAAGCTCCATCTTGAGTCCAGCTGTAGACCTAAATAGCGCATATGCGCTGCGACATCTATGCGCACACCGTTGATGGTCAGGTGCGCGTCTGGCGGTGGCTTGCGGCGGGGCCCGTGAAAAAGCAGGGCCTCAGTTTTGTCTAGAGCCACCTTCAGTCCGAGGCATTCAATACGGCCAATGATTAAGGAGGTGCCAACAGTGGCGAGGCGTGCTGCATTACCGTAGTCATCGGCTTGTGCCAATACAAGTGTATCGTCTGCATAGCAGACGATGTCGAGTCCTTGTGGGAGTGCTCCTCGCAGCACCCAATTATATCCTATGTTCCACAGGAGTGGGCCAAGCACCGACCCCTGTGGAACCCCGCATTTCATTGTTCTGTAGATGGCGCTTCCATTGCGGTTTATGCATACTATGCGCCTCTCGCTCAAATAGTTTTTAATAATTAGCCTAAGGTATAGGGGCACGTTGTGGTAGCGGAGTGCCTCTCCTATACAGCTGAAGGGCAGGGTGTTGAAGGCATTGGCTATGTCCAACGATACTGCCATTGTCACCCTGCCCCTAGCCACGCCCTCATCCGCGTACGACTTTACGCGACGGATGGCGTCGATGGTCGAACGGTTCTCCCGGAACCCGTACTGAGAGTACGACAGGTTCGGTCCGGTATCATTAAGATGTTTCACGATGCGAGTGGATATAATCCTTTCTAAGAGCTTACCCGCATCATCGAGTAAGACAATTGGCCTGTAAGCCGATGGGGTGTTCAGCGGCTTGCCAGGCTTCTGCAGCAGTACAAGCCTGCCTAGCTTCCACGGATGGGGGAACTGACCTGATGACAGGCAGAGATTGAATATTCCCCTGAGTCGATTCTCTATCACGGTGAGTGCTAACGCGAGGACGCGGCCAGGCACACCGTCAGGGCCAGGAGCAGTGACTTTTGCCCTGAGTCTTCTAACTGCAGTGTCCATTTCCCCTTCCGTGACAGGGGCAGGAAGTCTATCGTCAGTCGTTTCCGAGGCGTTACTTGGTGCCATTAGCGGGGCGACATGCTCTGCGCGGTCCGGAAAAAGAGCAGACACAACTGACTCGAGGAGCCGAGGATCGAGGGTCTCCGCAACCGGGGGTCCCTGGCCGCACAGCTTGTTGCGAACTGCACGGTACGGCCGTCCCCACGGATCCGCCTCCAACTCTTGAAGCCATATCGCACGGGCGGCTTCTTTGGCCTCATGGATAGCCACTCGGAAGTTATGGCGAGCTTCTTTCAAGGCGACATGAAGCCGAGCTTCTTCTTCTGCGCTTCTCCCAGTCCGCCGCCTGCGGTACCTGGTGTATGCGCGACGGTGGAGAATGCAAATGCGGCGCATTTCGGCAAGTTCTTCAGACCACCAGAAAACCTGTTGCTTGGGCGGACGCTGCGTCGTTCGGGGCATCGAAGCGTCGCATATGCGAGCCATAGCCTCACCGAATTTCTGAGCTTCCACGTCCACTCCCGCAGTTGAAGCGGCAGACTGGGAGAACCAATCTTCTAGATGTGAAGCCTCTTCGACCAGTTCCTTGTTCAGTTTCTTGAGCGACCATCTGGGAAACTGTTGCGCAAGATTGTTTCGTGATAAATTGGGGCTGGAAGACCCTCTTTGAGGGGACACGTTGAAGGTGATGTACACATGGTCCGACAAAGTTTCGACATCTTCGTGAACCCGCCAGTTAGTCACGTGTGATGCGAGAGCAGGGGTAGCGAACGTGACGTCCACTATTGACCCCCCCTGCTGTCGCACACAGGTGTTGGCGGAACCACGATTAACGATAAGCAGCCCTGACATTGCTGCCCAGTCTTCGACTACAGAGCCACGAGCATCCGTAGCGGGGGACCCCCACGTCGTAGATTTGGCGTTGAGGTCCCCCAGCACTATCACGTCACTACAAGCTGCTCGATCAACAGCGGCACCGACTTCAGCGATGTAAATTTCGAATTCGGCGAGAATGCGATTGGGGGAGAAGTAGCATCCGATAATAACAATTTCTCCCCACTTCACAACGACAAAACCATGGCCCCGCTCCAAGATGGTCAGGGGCGGGGACCGAGACGACGAAGCACGGATAAAAGCAACCGTCGTGTCAATATCGAAGGCGTAATTAGCACCTGGCGGAGTGGAGTAAGGTTCCGCTACGACCGCAAGATCAATGGACCACTCCGACAAGGTTTGCATAAGCAAATCCTGGGAACCGCCGGAGTGGTTCAGATTACCCTGGAGTATTTTAAGAGGGTGTGCTGCCATTATTGGTCGGTGATCATGTTCTCAACCTGCGGCGTTGTCTGCGCAGTCTTGTTAGCGGCCGGGGTCTTGGGCAGCGCTTTCTTGCTTTTTGGAGGCGGAGGGGCTTTGCAGCTTCTTCCTCTCATTATGTGGTCTGCTGGTCGGTTCGAAGCAGCGCAGAGAGCACAGCGTGGGCTTGCCGAGCAGGTGGCTGCTTTGTGGCCTGATTGACCACACCTGAAGCAAAGGTCGCTCCGGTCCGTTTCAGAAGAACACTGGTGACGCGTGTGACCGACATCTTGACATCGGTAGCAAGTCATACGGCGCGGTTCTTGTGCGCGCACCCTAGCCGAGCTCCACCCTACCAGTAGACGGCCGGCCTCCAAAAGAGTTTTGACGGCGCCTATTGGACATTTCACCCAGACGGAACCAAGGCCATCAGGGCCGCGCCGAATTTCCCCCGTGGTGACGTCGCCGTGCGCACAACCTGTTTTAAGAGTGACGGCGTCGACGATTTCTGATTTTTGTACCGAGTCATCGAGTCCGGATATACGGATTTCGGCGCACTTGGTAGGTGTCGCAACCTTAATTTCAGGAGGCAGAACTCCTCTAAGCTTCTCGGCCAGAGTGCAGGCCTTGGACCTGTTTTCGGCCGCCGATTCGGACTCTGTGATTTGGAAAATCCGGGCGCCTGTCACCGCTTCCCTGATTTTGAAAGGCGCCAGCCCTAACTCCTCTAGATTTACACGAGATTTGGCTTGATTGATGACATCGGCGTAAGTGACGCCGCGTTTTTCAGCCTCCGGATCTATGGTGATGACCACCGCGGCTGAACGAGGCTCGCGTAGTCTGCGCGTCTTTGGCTTGCTTCCGGTCTGCCGCTGCTGTTGGGTGGCTTGAGGAGCAGGCACCGCTGGGGTGGCCGGTTGGTTTCCCTTTTTAGAGGGCCGATAGGTTACAGTCGTAAAGCCCTCGTCGTCGGTCTTAGAGGTTGAGGTAGATGGCTCGATTGCCAGGGGAGGCCCTGGGACAGCCGGAGCGTGTGCAGCTGGAGGAGGGACAGTCTTTTTGCCCTTTTTCTTCGTCTTCTTCATGCCGACCTGCGCTGCCGGGTCTGGAGAAGGTTTTGTTGTCACCGATTTGCTCCTAGGAGTGGGCTTTCCAGCTGCCGTCGCATAGGATACATCCGTAGGAAGCGGGGACGCATCCCTCGTGCGATCTGCGGCCAACGGTGGCCGGTGACGTTTGGCGGGCATGAGCCTGCCGTCTTTTTCTAGGCCGTCAAATCTGGCACTAATTATGTTGCCGATCATGGTCATGGCAGACCGGCTCCATTTTTCAAAGTACGGCGGTACCTCTTCTTCCGTCGACGGTGGAAGCACTCTTGTATCCTGCCGCATTCCGGACCTAACTTCGGCCCTGAGCTCCGCTAGCTCCTTGCGGAGGTCTCCTAATTCACTTCGCAAGCGCTGGTTGTCTGCCAGTAATTTGGCATTCTCGCCGGAGGTGGAACATTTTAAAAGCGATCGCGTGCTGTTCGCGATTGACTCTGTTGCCTCACGTAGAGCCTTCTGATAAGTGCCCTTAAGGTTCCCTGAAGTGAGCGCCACCCGCCGGATCATTTCCAGGTCCTTCTGTACCGTTTCCCCAATTTGGGACGCCAACGGACCCTCATCAGGAGACATAAATACGTCTGATCCACACACCGATGCGGAGCGTAGACTACGCCTGTCCAGCTGGTCAGCCAACTCTTCCTCTGACCTTAGCCGGAGCTCTTCCCTTTTCGCTGCGTTTAGTTTTCGCTTTGCTTCGGCGAGTTCTGTGAGTTCTTCTGCCGTATTTGGGTGGTCTTTATCGCGGCCAGCGTTTGACACTTTCTTTGATTTTATAGACTTTCCGCTCGAGTCGCTCTCTGGATTCAGCCGACCCTGCGAACGATCTGCCCTGGATTTGAAGGGGCGTTTTCTCCCTTGCGTTCTAAACGTCTCCACACTCGAAACGGACGCCGAGCTTTCGTCCGACATCACTCCACTACAGTCCATAGAGTCCACATCTTTTAATCCTGCACCATTAGAAGGCGCTTTCTCCATTTTGCGCTCCAAGGAGCGACCACTACCACTACTACACCGACTTAACCTAATTTGGGGTATTTTATTGAAAGAATCCATAATAAGTCCCACGAGTAGGAGGGATATTAGAAGACCATCTGGGCGGTGCCCTCTGCACCCAGACTACTCTATGTACACCCGGGGGTTCGAGCGGTCCCCGGGGGTTGGCGCTAGAAGGTGGACTTTCCCAGCCCACCACCTTAAGGCGTCCCGTCGCCGCGTTCACCAACGACGGGCCTTTGGGGTTTTTTATAGACGTTGTCTCGTCTCGGGCCGGCCAATCAAGGCAAGCCCCCTGTTCCCTAAGCCATCCGCGAGACATGACCACAGGCAATGGTAAGGGTTTACAGGTTGTCCGACGATGGCCGAAGCCTGTCCGACAGCTGCAGCACTGCAGCCGTCGACCTCGCCGCACCGCGGGCCTTGCAGGTCCGCCATACCACGCTGCCCGAAAGCAGCCGCTGAGCCAGCCAACTAAGGCAAGCTCCGTCGGGACCGGCCAGTTAAGGCAGGCCCCAAGAGCCGACGAAAAAGGAGCGTTGAAGCGCCCCAGCGCCGAGCGAACGCTGAACGTTCCGCGGGCCTTGAAGGCCCGCCATCCCACGACCGAAGTCCCCTGGCCCTCCTGAAGAAGGCCTTTCTCCATTTAAAGCGCAACCTAACCTAACCTAACCTAACCTAACCTAACCTAACCTAACCTAACCTTTTTTTTTTTTTTTTTTTTTTTTTTTTTTTTTTTTTTTTTTTTTTTTTTACGTTGGAAAACCTTTTATAGGTACCCAGGAGCGAATGGGGCTGCCCCTGGGTTATGTGGGAGTCGCCGGTGTAAAGTGCCGGCATACCCACTAAAAACCAACGTGTTTCTCAGTACCGCGGCTTCGACGCACGACAGGGAACTTTTCGCAATCGCTGTCATGCGCCGAAGACTGTACGGTTAACGCCCGCTTCCGGGCTCACCAGGGATAGGGAGCGCGCGCGAAACAAAACGCGTGCTCCCCCACGCAGGGACGCCTTGGCGCGGGTGACGGAGCCCCACTCCGTCACCCGCCGTCCCCACTCGGCGGTTGAAGGTGGCCATGGAGCCGCCTTCTTCGGCCCAACCTTCTGCGGCGAATCGGGTCCGCAAGGGCATCTTCCTCGCGGGCCCGTTCCGCAGCCTCCTTCTGCGAGATGACTTCCTCGCAGAAGGTGGCTACCGCCTCCCAGTTTCTCTCGCCGCCAACCATCTTCTCCACGACGGTCGGCAGGGAGAGGTCGCCGCCAATAGCAGCAACTAAGACACGGCGCTGCGTAGCCCACGCCGGGCAGAGTTCCAGCGTGTGCTGCGCCGTGTCTTCGCTGTGGCCACACTCGTGGCAACGGGCACTGGTTTCCCGTTTGGCCGTGTTGTGCAGGTATCTGCCGAAGCAACCGTGCCCGGTCAGAATCTGCACAACACGGTAGGTCAGCACCCCGTGCCGCTGCCTCATCCACGCCCGAAAGACTGGGCGGATGGCCTCCACGGTCCTTATTCCCGCCGTGGGGTCGTCTAGGCGTTCTCGCCATGCGCTAAGTATGCGCCCCTGCGCTTCTCGTCGCCAGCGCGACACCAGCTCCGGCATTATGCGCCGGTGCCCCATCTCGGCACGAAGCTCGGCTCCGTGCTCGTACACCTCCGCTAGGACTCTAGCATCGAGATCCCAGGGAGGTGTCCTGGCCAGTAGGCATGAAGCCTCAAAGGAGACGGTCCTATATCCCCGGATGACTCTGACGGCCATGACCCGCTGCGCCCTCCGCAGGAGAGTCTTATTGTGGGCTGTCAGAGCATCCACCCACACTGGCGCACCGTATAGCGCCATAGAGCGCACCACCCCTGTGAAGAGGCGGCGGCACACGTCTCCGGGGCCCGCAACGTTGGGCAGGAGCCTACCCAAGGCAGATGTTGTTGCCGTCAGCTTGGGGGTAAGTTCCCGGAAGTGGCATTTAAAATTCCACGCCGGGTCGAGCACAAGCCCCAAGTATTTAATCGTCGGGCCAATGGGAACCCTCACCCCGTTCAGATCGAGGAATGCCCCCGCGGGCGGACCCTTCCGAGGCCCATGAAAAAGCAGGGCCTCGGTTTTGTCGAGGGCCACCCGCAGACCAAGCCTCTCGATCTTGTGGACAACCTGGATAGTGTGTGTATCTGGTAGTGTGATAGACTGTGTCGTCCGCGTAACAAAAGATGCGGACGCCCGGCAGAAGGGCACCCCGCAACACCCAATCATACCCGATGTTCCACAGGAGAGGGCCTAGAACCGACCCCTGTGGAACACCGCACGTCATCCGCCTCTCGAAAAGCCTGCCGTTTCGGTCTTGGCAGGTGACAGTTCGGCCTCGTAGGTAATCTGCGATGATGTTTTGCAGATACCGAGGCAGCCCATGATATCGCATAGCCTCGATAATGCACTCAAACGGCAGGGTGTTAAAAGCGTTGGCGATGTCAAGAGACACCGCCAAAAGCACCCCGCCGCGAGAAACTGCCTCGGTGGAGAGGGCCTTCACGCGCATAATCGCGTCAATGGTAGAACGACCCTCTCTGAAGCCGAACTGACACTCTGCCAAATCCGGTCCCGTTGTTGACAGGTGGCTGACGATACGGCCCGCAACAATCCTCTCAAGAAGTTTACCGGCCTCATCCAAGAGGACAATGGGCCGATAGGCAGAGGGTGAGTCGGCGGACCTGCCCGCCTTTTGCAATAGGACCAGACGCCCACGCTTCCACACCTGCGGAAATTTCCCGGTCCTGAGGCATGCGTCGAAAAGGTTCCGCATGCGCGGTTCCAACTCCCCAAGGGAGAGCGCCAGGACGCGCCCGTGCACCCCGTCGGGGCCTGGGGCAGTCTTTTTGGCCCGGAGCCTAGTGACAGCAGAGTCGTACTCGGTGTCCGTGATGGTCTCTACCGACCCGTCGTCCGAGGACTGGGCCCCACGGGGGACCATGGGCGGAGGGCTGTGTTCACCGCGGGACGGGAACAGTGCTTCGACAATATTTTGCAGAAGTTGTGGCTTCAGTGACTCCGCAACCGGGGGACCTTGCCCGCGCAGTTTGTTGCGTGCGATGCGGTACGGTCGACCCCACGGGTCGTTGTCGAGGGACTCCAGCATCTGTTCCCGTGCCTCCGTCTTCGCCTTATAAATGGCCACTCGCATGGTCCGCCGCGCCTCCGTGTAGAGACCGTGCAGGTGATCCTCCCAGACTGCATCCCGATACCCATTCCTGGTTCGGTGGCGATATCGAGCCAGCTCTCGCCGTTTGGCGGTACAATCGGCCCGAAGTGCAGCTATCTCCTCGGACCACCAATAGACGGCCCCTTTTCGAGGCTGGTGGTGAATCCGCGGCATGGAGGCATCGCTGATTCGCTGCAAGGATTTTCGGAAGCGATCTGCTTCTACATCGACGTCGGTCGGTAAAGCGATGGATGGCGAGCACCAGTCCTCTACCAGGACCGCTTCCTCAAGGTGCTCCTTGTTCAGTTTAGTAAGAGCCCACTTGGGGAAGGTAGACTGAGATGGTGGACTAGGGCGGCCACCAGTATCACCCCGGGAAAAGATATTAAAGGAGATGTACTGGTGGTCACTCAGAGTTTCAGCTTCTTCAAGGACCTGCCAGCCAGACACGTGCGCGGCGAGAGCGGGGGTAGCGAACGTTAAGTCCACTATAGACCCCCCCCGCTGTCGCACGCAGGTGTTGGCTGAGCCCTGATTCAGCAGGATGAGGCCGAACACAGCCATCCAGCTCTCCACTGCTGTTCCCCTCGGGTCAGTGCCAGGGGAACCCCAAGCCGTTGACTTGGCGTTGAAGTCCCCCAGAACCAGAGTGTGCGTCGAAGGCGACTGCCGAACTGCAGCACCAAGCTCATCCAGAAAGGCCTCAAACTCAGCCAGTGGCCTGTTGGGGGAGAAGTACACGCCAATGATGGACATGTCTCCCCATTTGGCGACGACGAAGCCGTGCCCCCTCTGATGGACTGAGAGGGCTGGAGAAGCGTTTAGCGCTGACCTTATGATTACGACTGAGCTGTCATGATCCGCAGCCCAATTAGAGCAGGGTGGGACAAAGTAAGGCTCAGCAGCCACGGCGATGTGAATTGACCACTCTCTCATGGTTTGCAAAAGAAGATCTTGCGCACCAGAGGAGTGGTTCAAATTCGCTTGTAACAGTTTAGCTGCTGGGCGTAGGGCCATTTGGAGCTGGTGTAATGTCCATAGGCTGCACAGAATCTGCAGCCTCTTGAACGGCCGGGGTCTTGGCGGCCTTATTCTTTACCCTCTTCGGGGGTGCGGTAGGGGCCTTACAGCTCTTGCCCCCCAGTATGTGGCCTGCAGGTCTTTTCGCGGCCGCACAGACGACACAGTGCGGATCCGCTGAACAGCCAGCCGCTTTGTGCCCGGATTTCCCGCAGCGGAAACAGAGATCGCTGCGGTCCATGCCAGAGCAATGCGGCCGGGCATGCCCTCGCTCTAGACACCGGAAACATTTCATCGGGCGGGGCTCTACTGCGCGGACTCGCGCTGAGCTCCACCCGATCAGAAGACGACCGGCCTCCAGGAGTTTATTGGCTGCGCCGACAGGGCACGACACCAATGCAGTCCCCATGCCGCTGGGACCACGGCGGATTTCGCCAACTTTTATGTTGTCGGCTGCACAGCTGCCTTTCTCGGCAATGGCGGCAGTGAGCTCGTCCCGCTCTATTGAGTCATCCAGACCCATGATGCTGATCTCCATGCACTTCGTGGGCCTGGAGACTCTAATGTCGTCATTTAGAAAAACGGACCTCAACTGCTGCGCCAGCTCGTCAGCTTTGGGGCCCTGATTGTCCCCGGAGACTTGTAGAATCTTGCCCCCGGTGACTGCCGTCTTTATTTGTATCGGCGGGATACCGAGCGACTCGACGTTAATGGCCGATCGCGCCTTCCTAATTATTTCCGCGTACGAGACGCCTGACTTCTCCGCCTCGGAGCCGAGTGTGATCACCACAGCGGCCGTGCGGGGCTCCCGGACTTTACGCGGTTTCTTTGCCTTCGATTGGGCTTGAGCCTTAGATTTGGGCTTTGGCTTGGGCGCAGCCTGAGGCTTAGAGGCCGGCGCAGTGGGCTTCGCCTTCTTTACTTTACCGCCTTTCCCAACAGTGGTCCAGGGGGCCTCTTCTGACGTTGAGGCTGCTGGTGGGTCGGATACAGGCGGAGTCGGTTGTGCTGGAACAGGCGCCGTCTTCTTTCCCTTCCCCTTTCCTTTTCCCTTACGTTGGGATGACGTACAGGGTATGATGGACATGGTCCCGCACTTTGAAGTAATGGCGGGAGGGACTCTCTTTTTTGGTGCCGCTAAGGGCGGGAAATCTACTTCGGAAGGAGGGTGTGACTGAGTACCTTCCCTCGCTTTGTCCGCGGCCAACGGTGGCCGCGGTCTGTCCGCAACTTTAAGGCCCTCAATGCGGGCGTTAATCATGTTTGTGGCCGATGTCATTGCCACCCGGATCTTTTCATCGACAACGGTGGAGACCGCTTGAAGAATTTTGTCCCCATCCAAGGGTTGTGACACTCCTGGCTCTTGCGGGCCCGGTCTTGCTGCGCGCATGTCTTCGAGTTGCTTACGCAGCTCGTCCATATCAGATCTAAGGCGCCTGTTCTCGCGCTCCAACTTAGCTACCTCGTCTGACACGGTACAGCTAAGGAGCGATTGCGTGTACTCTTTGATCGATGCTGCCGAGTTTTTAAGGGCTTTTTGATACGTGCCCTTAAGGTGGCTGGATGTGGTGGCCACTTTAAGAATGGTTTGCAGCTCACTTTGTACCGCCTTGAAAATTTGGGCCGCGCTGGGCTCTTCCTCCATTAGGATAATGCTATCAGAATTTGCTGAGGAGACGGCCGAGGTTGAGCGCGTTCGTCTTTGCGCCAGCTCCTCCGCGAACTTCTTTTCTGCCTCCAGCTGCATTGACTCACGCAGCTGGGCATTGTACTCGTCCCTGGCTTTCGCCAGGCCTGCATATTCTCCCGTCTTAATAGGGCGGCCTCGTCCACGGGTCGTTTCCCCCGAAGCGGGCTTTTTAGGCGCCGCCGCCACCTCTGCGCTTGATGCACTATCCGATCCTGAGTCAACGGACCTTAACCTCTTACGTCCCGACTGGGACCCCACTGTTTCGAGCGACTGGCACGAGCCAAAGGTCGAGACTCGCTCGACATCGTCGTCCGACACGTCACTATCCGCGCCACTCACCTGCGGACAGGGCGCTTTGTCCTTTGATCTTAGGCTCCTGTCGGAGCTCGTTTCCACAGGGAAACTCAGTCTAATAGATTTTGGTTTTGGTTTTTGTTTTTGTTTATTTGAGTTCAATTCCATAATTGTCCCACGAGTATGGGGGAAATAAACGTCCACCCGGGCGGTGCCCCCTGCACCCGGGTAACCCTAATACTCCAGGAGGTCGGGCGGTCTCCTGGAGGGGATCGCTAGCTGGCGGACTCTACCCGGCCCGCCACCCGAAGGCCCCCCGTAGCCACGGATCTCAACTACGGGGAATTGGGGTTTTTTAGTGAGGTTGTCTCCTCGCAGGGCCAGCCGATTAAGGCAAGCCCCCCCGGTCCCGTGTGTGCCGATAGACATGACACCAGACACACACACGGGATAACGGGTTGCCCGACGGGAGGCCGAAACCCACCCAGCGACCGCAAAACCACGGCCGCCAGACCCGCCGCGCCGCGAACCTTGAAGGTCCGCCGTGCCACGCCACCCGAAGGCGGCCGCTGAGCCAGCCAACTAAGGCAAGCTCCGTCGGGACCGGCCAGTTGAGGCAGGCCCCAAGACCGACGCAAATGGAGCGTTGAAGCGCCCCACGCCGAAAAACGAACGAAGTTCCGCGGGCCTTGAAGGCCCGCCATACACCGACCGAAGTCCACTGGTCCTGAAAAGGACCTTTGCCAACAAAAGCGCGATTGCGCCACGAGCAAAAGCTCCCGACACCGTCCGCATGAAGCGGACCGCGGCCTTGAAGGCCGCCATCCCACGAGCCGAAGCTCCACTGGCCCCCCAAGGGGGCCCCCCGAGGGTGATTTTTTATAGAGGTTTTCTTCCTCACGACCAGACGCACAGGGCAAGCCCCATACGCCCAGCCCCCGACCCTACATAAATGCAGGGCTACGGGTTTGTGCGGCCGTGCAATGCCCGAAGGCAGCCGCACTGTGTTGGAGATTGGCCGGCTGCGAACCCATTACCCTACGAGCGGATAATGAATTCGCAGTCGCCCAGGATGCGCCGTCTGGACACGTTGTGGGACCACCGTTTGCACCGGATGACAGAACATCAAATGCAACAAGCGATCCCGACAACGCACCCAGCACACTAGGAGGCTCCCCAACATGCACCCCAACCTTTTTTTTTTTTTTTTTTTTTTTTTTTTTTTTTTTTTTTTTTTTTTTTTTTCGCTGAGGAGAAGCTCTACCAGCCGACCCCCCTTCCCCCGGGGGGAGGAAGGGGGGGTGTGTGGGGCTCTCACCCACTAAACTCCTCAGCGACGCACCGCCTCTCCGCTCTTACCGACAGCACGGGATGGCCCAGAGGACATTTCACCGTCGTGTCGGTAATGCGGCGTGACCGTAGATCGGTCCTTCCTCGTACTTGATTGTAGGGGAGTTAAAAAGGGAGAGCCTGTAAAGGGGACCCTCCCCCCCCCAACAATCTACTCGGTATTTTAAGTCGGCGCACCGTGCGCAGGTGCGCCGACTGGGCTGTGCAGTCCGGACACGGCCCCCCACCGTGCCCGGAGCCCAAAAAGTTGTTATGGCGGCATAAGACGCCTAAAGGCCGTCCTACGTCGCCCCGCCCTCCTTCGCCGGATGCCAGAGACGGCGGCCGCTTCCCGCACTCTCTCTGCATCCTCCTTCGCCGCCATCACTCTCTCACAGAACGTGAGAACCGCCATCCACGACCTGTCACTCTCGACCATCTTGACAACGACGGTCGGGAGGGAGAGGTCGTCCCCTATCACGGCAGCCAGCTCCCGCCGTTCGTCCGCCCAGGCAGGGCACACCTCTAGCGCGTGTTGCGCTCCCTCGTCGGGGCAGCCGTCACAGTGGTGGCAGGTGGCAGTGGGTTCCCTTCCGGCGATCCGACACAGGTATCCCCCGAAGCATCCGTGCCCCGTGAGGACCTGTGTCATGCGGAATGTCAGGATCCCGTGCTGCCTCTCCACCCACTGTTTTAAAACCGGACTGACCGCCCCGATTGTGCGGGCTCCTGCGCTGGTGTGCGCAAGCCGCTCCTCCCATACCTCTAGCGCCGCTTGGCGCATATTGTCGCGTTGGTTATCTACCTCGCGTGGTGCCGGGTCCTGTCCCCGGGATCGCGCCTCCTCGCGCCAGAAATAAACTGATGCGAGGGCTCTCGCCTCAAGGTCCCAGGGGACAGAACCCGCCAGGACTGCTGCTGCTTCACCCGAGACCGTTCGGTACCCCCGTATTATCCTCGTAGCCATCGCCCTCTGCGGTTTACGCAGGAGGGCGACTTCCCGGCTGTTGAGGGTGTCAGCCCATACAGGGGCGCCGTACAGGGCCATCGAGCGAACGATCCCAGTGTATAGCCTTCGGCACGCTATGTCCGGACCCGCCATATTAGGGAGCAGCCATCCCAGTGCTGCAGCCGCCTTCATAATCTTGGGGACTAGTTTTTCCAGGTGTGCCCGGAATCCCCAGCGCCCGTCAATTTGGAGCCCCAGGTAGCGAAACGACCTCCCTATTCCAATTCGGACACCACCAACCACAATCCCTGAGCCATCTGGAGGGGCTCTTCGGGACCCGTGAAAGCATATAGCCTCAGACTTTTCAAGAGCCACCTCCAGGCCAAGTCTTCTTATCCTCGCCACTATTTGTGCCACCCCGGCCGTAGCCAGTATCGCCGCCTCCCGGTAGGAATCTCCACGTGCGAGCACCAGTGTGTCGTCGGCGTAACACACCACACTGATGCCCGGCAAGTTTACCCCCCGCAGTACTGGGTCGTACCCGATGTTCCACAGGAGCGGTCCTAGGACCGACCCCTGTGGAACACCGCACGACACTTGCGTTCTGCGCAAACCCTCTTTTGTTTGATAAACAACCGCTCGGAGCGTCAGGTAATCGGCGATGATTCTACGGAGGTAGGGAGGCACCTGATGGTAGATTAGCGCCCCCTTTATGCAATCCCAAGGGAGGGTGTTGAAGGCGTTGGCGATGTCAAGTGACACCGCCAAGACGACCTCTCCCTGGGACACCGCTTCCTCCGTGATGGCCTTTACCTGTAGAATGGCCCCCACTGTAGAGCGCATACGTCGGAACCCGTATTGTCGTTGTGACAGGTCTGGCCCCACTTCCTCCAGATGTTTTCGGAGGCGTACCGCTATGACGCGCTCGAACAGTTTCCCTATCTCGTTCAGGAGAACAATAGGCCTATAGGCCGACGGAGAGTCAAGTGGCCGGCCCCCCTTGTGCAAGAGCACTAAGCGTCCCTCTTTCCAATCTTGTGGGAAGGTTCCCTCTTGAAGACAGGTGGTATAGAGATGTCGCAGTCGATCCTCGAGCGGCCCTAAGGCCAGCGCCCAAGCCTTACCGTGGATCCCGTCAGGGCCGGGGGCGGTGTTCTTGACTCTCATGCGATCCACCGCCGCTCCCAGTTCCCCTCTGGTGACCTCCGGAATCTCCTCCACAGGACTTGGTGCATCAGGCACCACAGGACGTTGTGGCACCATGCCCTGTCGCTGATTTTCCCGTGATGGGAAGAGGGTAGTTACCACATTAGCCAGCACCTGGGGCTCCAGGCTCTCTGTGACAGGGGGAGTCCACGCTCTCAGCTTCCCCCTTACGGCCCGGTATGGTCTGCCCCATGGATCTCTGTCCAGTGTTGCCAGAGCCTCCTCTCTTGCGCGCACTTTTGCTTCCGCAATTTCCACCTTAAAAGCCCTGCGGGCGGCGTTATACGCTTCGTGCAAAGCAGTTTCTCTAGCCACGTCTCGAAGCCTGCGCCGACGGCTACGGGTGTATTGGCGACGCGCTGCCATGCACGCTTGACGCAGCTGCGTCAATTCGGCCGACCACCAATACACCTGTTTTCTGTGGCAGAAGGGTTTGGTCCGGGGCATCGCTGCATCGCAGACTTGCGACATCGCCGCACGGAACCATTGTGCCTCCCTGTTTGCGTCTACTTCAGCGGGCATTGGAAGCCACGCTTTGACAGCTGCTGCGTCCTTCGCCATGTCGACGTCTAGCTGTTTTAGCGCCCACCGTGGGCCGACCTCTCTCTGGGTGGTCCGACTTGAACCGTCCCGGGTGGTCGACAGGGGGGAGACAGTGAACCGTATATATCGGTGGTCCGAGAGTGTTTCCTCCCCCTCAAGAACTGCCCAGCTCTGAACACGGCGCAAAATGTTCGGGCTCGCAAGGGTAACGTCAATGATTGACCCTCCTTGCGGCCTTACGCACGTTTCAGTCGAGCCCCTATTCAGCACGCAGAGACCGGTTCCGGTCGCCCATCTCTCAAGCACGCCACCACGCGGGTCAGTTGCAGGTGATCCCCACGCCGTTGACTTGGCGTTGAAATCCCCTGCAACGATCGCGGGGAGAGGCAGGCTTTGGCCGATGACAGCCCCTATTGCATCCAAAGC
This sequence comes from Nymphula nitidulata, assembly GCA_947347705.1. NCBI lineage: Eukaryota > Metazoa > Arthropoda > Insecta > Lepidoptera > Crambidae > Nymphula > Nymphula nitidulata. The sequence continues at coordinate 216,674 of OX374625.1, forward strand.
CTGTTCAAAGGTCACAAGGCTCCAACTAGGGGGGCAATAGACCCCCACCACTAGGGTATTATCCACGACGGCGGCCACGTATCCGTGACCCTTGACGACGCTGCCGAAAGGGGGAGCACCAGCAGCCCTGCTGACGTGCAGCGCCACTGTTTCGCCCAGGTCTCCGACCCAGTCATCCCGAGCGGGGACGTAATATGGCTCAGCCACAATTGCCACTTGGGTCAGCCACTGCGCCATGCTCTGGCAGAGAAGGTCCTGGGCTCTGGCACAGTGGTTGATGTTCGCCTGCAAGAATCGTACAGGGGCCATTTAAACTTCCATGGCCGTCTGCTCCTCCTCTGCCCTGATCTGTGTGCCAGGGTTGGATTGCGGGGGGGCTGAATTTGCCCCGGCGGCTGTCCTCCTTCTATCTCGCCCAGGTTTCACCGGCGGTGCTTTACAGGAAGCACTCCCCAGCTTGTGATTGGCCGGCTTCTTCGCCGCATCGCACACTGGGCAATGCGGGGCAGCCTCACATTGGGCGACCTTGTGGCCGGCCTGGCCGCAGCGGAAACATAAATCGCTGCGGTCTACGTCACAAGTGCATGACCCGCGGACGTGCCCTTCGCGCAGGCACCGGTAACAGCGTACCGCCCTACGCTCAGCAATTTTTATGCGAGCTGAAACCCACCCAACCAGGACGCGGCGGGCCTGGGCCACTTTTCTCGCCGCAAGGACTGGGCATTTAACCCACGCGGCCCCCATACCAGTAGCATCTGGTCGGACCTCGCCTGCCTTCACTAGACTGGGTGAGCACTCGCCAGCCCGTGCTATCGCCAAGACCACCTCCTCTGAGGTCACGGAGTCATCTAGACCCGACACTCGGAGATCCGCGGTTTTAGTGGGCCTGGTGACCCGAACATCTTCCTCCGCAAAGAGGCCCCTCAGCTGATCTGCCAGGGCATCAGCCTTGTCACCACTGGCGGTGCCAGCAATCTCCAGCATACGGCCCCCCGTAGCCGTTCTACGACAGCTGATCCCATTGATTCCCAGGGTTTCTAGATTTAACCGACCTTTTGCTTCCCCTATCACCTTTCCATAGGTGATCCCTTTGGCCTCTGCCCCGGGCTGCAGTGTAAGAACCACCGCCACCGAGCGCGGGGGGCGGGGTAACGCTTTCGGCTTGGCCTCTTTCTTTGGCTGACCAGTCGGCTGTTGCTCCTGAGCTGGAATCTGACTGCTCGACTTCTGTTTTGTCTTGCCCCTTTTAGTTACAAGGGACCAGGGTTCCTCTAGTGGCTCAACTCGAGGCGGTAGCGGGTTGGAGGTCTCCGGGACGGAGAGAGCTTGTTCGTTAGTTTTGGGCGTCTCCTCAGCCGCCTTAGACGCTTTTTTCCTCCCTCTGACCTTGCCGGGTGGTGCCTTCGTGGCGACCTTTTTGCCCACAGGGGCCTCTTCAGCGATGGTTGCTGGCTCTTTACTGGGGCCCGCTTTGGCTCCGGACGCATCCTCTCTCTTCTTATCGGCTGCCAACGGGGGCCGGTAGTTCTTTTCCGGGAGCAGGCGACCGCCCACTTCCAGTCCACCTAACCTAGCTTCTATCATGGTGCCCACCTGTTGCATCACGCTCCTCATTAGCTCCGGGTAGGATGGCAGCTCCTGTCGTTCTTCGAACGGATTTGAGACTGGCTGACTACCGCATTTTGACGTAGTTGATGGAGCGACCACGACTTCCATTTTTGTCCCCTCGCCACAGGCCGGGCGACCTACACCACTCAAGAATTCGGCTCGCATTGCCGCCATTTCTTTAACTACCTGATCCAGGCGCTCCTGCAATCGACGGTTTTCAGCGCGTAATATCGCCGTCTCGTCGTCTATCGTTCTTTCCGACATCTCTTGGGCCGCCTCCATGATGGATGCCGTAGCGTCCTTTAGAGCGCGCTGGTATGTACCCTTTAAGTTTCCTGAAGTGTTCGCCACTTTGGTAATTACGCTAAGGGCGTTGGAAACCTGCAGTTTGAGCCCTGCCATATCTTTTTCTAAGCTTTCCTCGTCCTGGGCTTCACTTCTGGTCTGCCTGGCTTTAAGCCGGGCGGATCTCTGTTGCCGCGCCATGGCCGCACTCTCCAGGACATCCCTCTCGTTATCAAGCCTGAGCTCGTCTTCCTTGCATTTGAGGTACGCCGCCTTCGCAGCAGCTAGACCCACGTAGTCGCCAGTTTTGCGTGGGCGGACTTTACCCTTCTTTCCGGGCGTGCTGCCCGAGTTCAGCCGGTTCGGCGAGCTTTCGCTCCCGGATTCGGATTCCGATTGGTCACCGTCTCGGCTACGTGTTCTTTTACGCCACATGCGTCCCTTCGCCTGCGCCTGGAGCGATAACGACTCCCCCAATTGCACAGTGTTAATACTGTTGCACGACGACGTGCGCGACGACGCAGACATCGTCTCCAGCACTGTATTGGCACCACCCATTTCGGGACAGGGTGCTTTGTCCGCACTCTTCACAAGTATATCCTCAAGGACCACCACTGCCTTTGCGCCACCCATTTGAGGACAGGGCGCTTTGTCCGACGATCTTAAGCTCATCGAGCTACTCCTTCTTTCACTTATACTAGGGGTTGGGGTTTTATTATTTTCAAGACTCATAATTGTTCCCACGATTATGAGGGATCTACAATGTCCACCCGGTCGGAGCCCTCTGCTACCGGGTAACCCTATCAAACCTGGGGGGTCGGGAGGTACCCCAGGGTTGGCGCTAGCTGGTGGACCGTACTCCGCCCACCGCCCGAAGGCCCCCCGCAGCCACGTTCCCAGCTGCGGGGACTTGAGGGTTTTTTCTGAGGTTTTCCTTCCTCTCAGGGCCAGCCAATGAAGGCAAGCCCCCCTGGTCCCGTGTGTGCCGCTAGACATGTTCAACGACACACACACGGGATAACAGGCTGCCCGACGGGAGGCCGAAACCCACCTGGCGACCGCAAAACCCACGGTCACCAGACCCGCCGCGCCGCGGACCTTGGAGGTCCGCCATACCACGCCACCAAAAAGGCGGCCGCTGACCCCTAGGGGTCCCCACAAAGCGCACCTCAAGCGCATGGCGTTTGAATGCCACCCTCACCTGACCGCATAAACGGCCCGCGGCCACTGTCCGCCATCCAACGACTTAAAAGTCCACTGCCACTTGAAGTGGCACCACACACTGCCTCCTCTGACTCCTTTACAAACGAGAGGAGCAGGGAGCAGTTAACAATGGAGCCAGTCAAAGGCCTTCGCGGGAGCAGTGCTCAACCGCCCGACTCCGCCGACAATTCGCAGAGAGGTAGGAGTAGCAGCCGCAATTGTGGCGCTACTCCTACCCCCCTCCCAGGGTGCACCACGAGGAGGTTTGCCAGCCCGCACCCCACATGCACCCCAACCTTTTTTTTTTTTTTTTTTTTTTTTTTTTGACGCAGGGGAACCCATTTACGGGTTTCCTTCCCGGTTCGGGGAAACCGGAGAGGGGTATGTGGGACTCACGGGCTCTCTGGGTGCAAGTCCCGTCCTACCCACTAAACCCCTGCGAAGTTCCGACACGCTGCGTGTTGGCGCCGCCATAGGGTATTCATCACAACACTATGGACAGCGCCGCAGTGAGCTCTTGGCGTGCTCTTCCACGAGGTGGGATGGGATGCTCTCGGAACACAAGGAGCATCCCTCGTCGCAGAGATCGTGCAATGCGCATACCGTTCCCCAACAGTACCGCTGACCTCTACTCGGCAACGGCAGACTGGCATAGGAGAATACCCCCGCCCAGTCCGCCCGCCGGCGCGGGTCACTTCGAGGCGTATACAGCCCCGAAGTAACCCCCACCGACGGCTCCCTTCACCGCCCCGTTGAGGGCGGATCAGGGGGCCTCGCCTCCCGCGATCCATCGGTGACAGGGGCGGCAACGGAGGGCGGCCTTTGGCCGCCGCCACCGCCACCCCCGCCAGCGAGGGATCTGCCTCGTGTGCGTCGCTTCAGCTGCTGTAAGCAACATTTACTGCCCACCATGTGGTTAGCCGGTAAACCGGCATCAGCACACGGGGGGCAGCGAAGCGGCGCCGAACATTCGACGGCCTTGTGGCCCGACTGGCCGCAGCGGAAGCACGCTCCGGAGCGGTCAGTTGCCGACGGGCACTGCGGCTTGGTGTGCCCCACACCCAAGCAGCGGTAGCACATCATGGGTCGCTGCTCCAGCACGTAAACGCGCGCAGAGCACCAACCCACGGTGAGCTGGCCGTCCTTGTTGATGAGCTTCGCCGCAGACGCGGGGCAAGTGACCCTAATGGATCCCGAGCCCCACCGGCCGCGGCGAATCTCGCCAACACGAACCCTGTCGAGGGGACACTGTCCAGCACGGGCGATCGCCCCCCGAACCTCGTCCCCCCGAATGGAGTCATCCAACCCGGTCACGCGCATATCAACGCACTTGACCGGGACGGAGACGCGGACATCGTCGCCAAGCACCCCGCGAAGGCGCTCGGCGAAGAGGTCCGCCCTTTCTGCACTGTCCGGGCCTAAAACCTTTAACAGCCGGGCCCCCGTCATGGTATGCCGGACGCGCAACTTGGGGCAGTCCGGGTCATCCTTCGTCGCGTCCCTCGCCCGGGTGAGCGCGTCCATATACGTGACACCGCGCTGAAGAGCCTCAGGCGAGAGGGTCACTGACACGGCAGCGATCGCTGGCACGCTAAGTTGGCCGCGTCTGCGTCGTCTCCTCTTCTTCTTTTTATCTCGACGGCCGCCCTGAGCCTCGCGCGATGGCGGCGCTGGAGCACGCGCCTGCCGTTGTGCAGGGGTCATGGTGGCGTCGGCGTACGACTCCCGGATGAAGGCGGTCGCTGCGCCCTGCTGCGCGCGACGATGGGGGGCAGGCGGGGGCGGCTTAGACGCCGCTGCTTTTCTGGCTGGCTCGGTTGGACCTGGCTTGGCCGGCTGGGCGGAAGGGATCTTGGCCTTGCCCTTGCCCTTGCCCTTGCCTTTCTTCCCGACGAGTGTGAAGCCGCCGCGCTCCATTTCCACATCGTCGATGGTGCTGGGTGGTGTCGTCGTCCTGTCCGCCGCTAAAGGCGGACGAGCCCTGGATTCTGGCGTCTCGGGCCCGAGACGTGCGTCCAGCACGCGCCCAAAGAGGCGCATGAGCCGCTCGTCCTCTACATCTCGGTCTAAGTCCGGACCGGCCCTCCCTGCTTGCGGCTCTGCAGCCTTGGCCATCAGAGATACGGCGGGTAGCTCCTCCATTTCTACGCAGTTCCCATAAGGTGCTGGTGTCTCCGTCTGGGCGGGCACGGGTGCGGGCCGAACTGGGGGCGCGGGCATGAGGGCAGTCTCTAGCCGCCGCTGCAGCCCCTGGCACTCCTCGCGTAACCCTGAGCACTCACCGCGCAGCGCGTCAACCTGCGCGCGCAGGAGGTCAATCTCTCCGTTGAGACGCCCGTTATCGGCTTGCAGCCGCCTGACCTCTGCAGTAGCCGTCCTCTCATATACCGCATCAAGTGTGTCCTCTATACGGCTGGCCGCTAACTTTAAGTTGCGCACCCACGTCCCTTTTAAATTCTTGGACCTCACCGCAATCCGTCCGATCAGCGCCAGGTCATCCTTGGCCCGACACCTCAAAAGGCTGAGCGGTGGGTCCGATGGTCGCTCTCCAGGTGGCGGCATGCGACAACGAGCCCAAGAGTTGCTCGCGATCTGAGCCAGCCTTCCGATCTCCTCCTCTGAATCAAGTTCAGCTAGGGGCCCGCCTCCTAGCTCATCTTCTCGCTCCTTAGAGGATCTTCGTCGAACGTCAATAAGTGCTGCCGACGGGGCCGACGGGGCCGTGGGGGCCGACGAAGCCGACGGGGCCGTGGGGGCCGACGAAGCCGACGGGGCCGTGGGGGCCGACGAAGCCGACGGGGCCGTGGGGGCCGAAGGGGCCGACGGGGCCAATGGGGCCCTTGGTGGTGTCATTCCGGTGCTCGCACTAAGGCGAGGCATCCTCGTCAGGATGACTTTGGCTTCTGGCAGCCCTTCCCGAATACTGGGTGGTTCAGCTGGAAGCCGCTTTCTACTTCCTTTTCTTAGCAGGCGTCCCCCTATCTCCCGCTCGAATTCGTCACGCGCACTGATGGACGCGTCAGAAAACATTGAGTCGTCGCTGTCTAGAGCGCCCGACATGGCGCTGCCGCTCCTTGAGAGCTCGTCGTCAATTTCCGAGCCACAGCCTACACTGCTGTCCCGGCTTCTCCCGTCTCTATCCTCCTTACTCCTCCTTGCACAGAGACGCCCAGAGGCGCCCCCGACGCGATAGTTGCCCCCCCCAGAAACGGTGGGGCTGCCTGGACCCGAAGGCCCAGGGAGGGATTCTCCGGCCGCGGAGCGACCGGTACCCTCCTGGGGTAGTTTGATTTTACTATTCGCGTTTTCCATTTTTTAAAATCTCCCGAAACCAACGTCAAAAACAAAACAAAACTAAAAAGAACGAAGAACAGAAGAAGAAGAAATAAATTTAAATAAAACAAACAAGAAAAGAAAACAAAAAGACAGAAAAATAAACAAGAAAAGAAAATGGTCCCGGGGCTTGGGACCGGGCTCCCCCCGGCCACTCAGCCCATCGTCACCCCGAGAAAACTTAGGCTTAGGGCCGGCGGCGTCAAAAGACGTTGAATGCCAATAAGCAGACCGCCGACACAGAACCGCCTTCCTCCGCAGTCTCCCTTCCGAAGAGGGGAGGACCGGAGAAGGCCTCCACAAACTTCGGGCATATTAAGCCCCCGACAAAGAGGAGTCAGCGGGAATCCAGCTGATGTGGACTCAACCGCTTTCCCCTGGTGGGAATCCGCAAATGTGGACTCTTCCACCCCTACGTGACCGCATAAGCGGTCCGCGGGCCTTGGAGGCCCGCCATCCCACGAGCCGAAGCTCCGCTGCCCCCCAAGGGGGCCCCACCAGGGTAATTTTTTAGAGAGGTTTTCTTCCTCACAGCCAGACGCACAGGGCAAGCCCCATACGCCCAGCCCCCGACCCCACATAAATGCAGGGCTACGGGCTTGTGCGGCCGTGCAATGCCCGAAGGCAGCCGCACTGTGTTGGAGATTGGCCGGCTGCGAACCCATTACCCTACGAGCGGATAATGAGTTCGCAGTCGCCCAGGATGCGCCGTCTGGACACGTTGTGGGACCCACCGTTTGCACCGGATGACAGAACATCCGCCAAAATGCAACAAGTGAGCCCGACAACGCCCCCAGCACACTAGGAGGCTCCCCAACATGCACCCCACATGCACCCCAACCTAACCTAACCTAACCTAACCTAACCTAACCTAACCTTTTTTTTTTTTTTTTGTTGCGAAGTGGAATCCGCTTACAGACGATACCCTAAACCGCTGGCTAGGTGGACCAGCGGACCGTCGGCTAGACGTGGGCCTGTGCAGGGGTCGCCCAGCACCTGATCATGGCGGCACTGGGAATACCTGCTAACCCACTCCGGTTTCCCCGTGCCCATAATGGAGACAACCCGGGGTCTGCCGAAGCATTTCACCGAGTCGCCTCCGGGCAGCCCGACCCTAGCACCGACCAGTGCCAGTCCTAGGGCGGGGCACCAGGCCTCTCCCCGGGCCGGTCGCGGCCATAGCCGCGTCCAGTCCCGGTGTGAGGCCCACTCAGCCACCCGAAAGCCGGCCTAAGCCGACTCTAGAGTGGCGACAGCGCCAAAGGGGGTTGCCCAGGGGAAACCAAGGGCAACCCAGACGTGACGGGCCTGTGCAATGCATGTGCGAGGAGCCTACCCTCGCACACGCAGGCCACGTCTTAGGTTGGGACAACGCGAGCGGTCCGGGCCGCCCGCCTTCTCCCAACCAACCGTCTGCGCCGGAGGGGAGCGGCCTGAGGATCATCCTCCCGCTCCCTCTCCGCTGCCTCCTTCTGCGAGAGTACAGCCTCGCAGAAGGAGGCGGCAGCCTCCCATATCCTGTCGCTACCGACCATGGCTTGAACCATGGTCGGCAGCGAGAGGTATCCGCCTCCGAGCGCCGCCCTCAGCTCGCGGCGCTCGCGTCGCCAGGCCGGGCACTCGAGTAGCGTGTGCTCGGCCGTGTCGTCGGGAGAGTCGCAGTGGTGACACCTCGGCGACTCCTCCCGACGGGCGATCTGGTGCAGGTACCGACCGAAACAACCATGTCCGGTCAGCATCTGCACCAAGCGGTATGTTAGGCTGCCCTGCCGGCGCCCAACCCACTCCTCCAACACCGGACGGATTGCTTCAACCGTCCGGCGGCCGGCAGCTGGGGTGGCGAGTGCCTCACCCCACTGGCTCAGAGCCTCCCTCTGAGCCAGGGTACGGACCCGTCTTACCTCCTCCAAGACGGGCCGTTCCCCCCGTTCCCTCGCCGCGACCCGATGCCGATGCACCTGGGCCAGAACCAGCGCATCGGCATGCCACGGGGGCGTGCCTGCCAAGACGCAGGCCGCCGTGTGGCTGACCGTGCGATAAGCTCGCACGGCCCGGGCCGCGATGGCCCTCTGCGGACGGTGCAAGAGGGCCTTCACACGGGGGGAGAGGCACTCCGCCCACACCGGAGCTCCGTACAGTGCCATCGACCTTATCACACCTTGATAAAGTCGACGGCACGACGAATTGGGCCCCCCCAAGTTTGGGAGGACCCGCCCGAGCGCGGCTGCAGCGGCGCACAGCCGGGGAGCGAGGAGCCTAAAATGCTCCTCAAACTTCCACCGGGGATCCAGGGTCAGGCCGAGATACTTGATGTGCATCTCGACGGGAACCCGGACCCCCTCAACTCGGGCACGGAGCCCCGGTGGGATCCTGCGCCGTGGGGCGTGGAATCCCATGGCCCTCGTCTTGTCGAGGGCCACTTCCAGCCCCAGGAGACGGATGCGTCGGACGACTAGAGACGTGCCGACCGACGCACGGTGGACCGCCTCCTCCCAATCGCCATCCCTTGCCACAACTAGAGTGTCGTCCGCAAAACAGACGACATCCATCTGCGGCAAGAGAGAGCCGCGCAGGACCCAGTCGTACCCCAGGTTCCATAGTAGAGGGCCTAGTACGGAACCCTGGGGTACGCCCGCCGCCATTGGCCACGACTGGACGCGTCCGTCCGCGTCCTCGTACAGAACCACCCGACCAAAAAGGTAGTCCTTCACGAGGGCGCGGAGGTAGAGGGGCACTCTGTGGTACTTAAGCGCCTCCTCTATGCACTCGTGGGGGAGACTGTTGAACGCGTTCGCGATGTCCAAAGACACCGCGACCGCAACGTCCCCCCGTGCTGTGGCCGCCTCAGTCCACCGCTTGAGGCGAGCCACCGCGTCCACCGTGGACCGGCCGGTGCGGAAGCCGAACTGGCACTCTGCCAAGTCCGGCCCCGTGCCCTCGATGTGCTCGATGATGCGGGAAGCGAGAATCTTCTCGAAAAACTTCCCGGCCTCATCGAGCAACACCACCGGCCGATATCCCGACGGGGAATCGGCGGGACGGCTCTCCTTCCTGATGAGGCAGAGCCGCCCCACCTTCCACCTGCTGGGGAACCGGCTCGCCGCGATGCACGTGTCAAGCACCGCGCGGAACCGGTCCTCCAGGGGGCCCAGGGCTAAAGCCACCACCTTGGCAGGGGCCCCGTCGGGTCCCGGCGCAGTCTTTTTGCGCCGGAGCCGGTCTCTCCCGATGTCAAACTCCAAGTCCGACACCGGGGGGCCGGCGGCCCACACCTCCGGGACAGAACCGGAGGTGCACATCCTGGGGGGAACGAAGGGTCCGGGGTCAGGAAAAAGCGACCCCAGCACCCTTCGCACCAGGTCCGGCTCCATACAGGGTATTGGGGGGGCCGCATTGCGGAATTTCCCCCTCACCACCCTGTACGGCCTCCCCCAGGGGTCGTCGTCCAGGAGCGCGATGAACCGCTCCTGGGCTTCGACCTTGGCCCTGCAGATTTCTGCCCGCAGGGCCTTGTGGGCCTCCCTGTACGCCCGGTGCAGGACCGACTCCTCCTCCGGGGTCGACCCGGCGCGCCTACGGCAGCGGTAGTGGGCGCGCCTCGCCCGCATGCTGGCGGAACGCAGGTTGGCAATCTCCTGCGTCCACCAGTATACCTGCCCCCTTCGGGGGCAAGCCCGCATCCTCGGCATGGCGGCGCTGCAGACGACCTCCAGGTCATCCGCAAACCGGCCCGCCATGCCGTCGGCATCCCCGGCGATGGAGGGGAGCACATCTGCCCACGCCCTCACCATCGCCGCTTCCTCCGCCACGTCAGGGCGGAGTTTGGCGAGCGCCCACCTTGGAAAAGGGGACGCGCCCGCCGTGGGGCCCAGATGTAGTGGGGCCCCTGGGGATGCCGTGGAGACCTCGTACCGGACGTAGAGATGGTCCGATAGGGACTCCACATTCTCCATCACCCGCCACCCAGAAATCCGGGCCGCGAGCGATGGGGTGGCGAAGGACACGTCGACCCTCGATGTGCCCTGCCACCGGACGCAGGTTGGGGTGGTGCCCTGGTTGAGCACCTGAAGCCCCTGGGACAGAACCCAGGACTCCAGGACACCACCGCGGACGTCAGTGGCCGGGGATCCCCATGCGCTGGCCTTCGCATTGAGGTCCCCGGCCAATAGCACCGGGCACGGGGCCGCCCGAAGGAGGACCCCGTCAACCGCAGCCAGGTACGTTTCAAATTCGGCCCGGCTGCGGTTGGGGGAGAAGTAGGTGGACACGATAACTACTCCTCCCCAGCGCACCGCCACATAGCCCGCGCCTCTCTCCAATACAACGAGAGGGGGGGCCGCATTGGTGGGTGGGACCACCACCGCAGCTGTCCCGTCCGTGGCCCCAGCCCAAAAAGGGGACGGGGGAACTCGGTGGGGCTCCGCCACCACCGCAATGTCGATCGCCCACTCCGCCATGACCTGGCACAAAAGGTCCTGCGCCCTGGCGGAGTGGTTGATGTTCCCTTGCAGTATGTTGCCGATGGACCTAACTGGCATTGTTGGTCTCCATCGGCGTTACTGCAGGGGGCGGTGCTGCGTTGGTGGGCGCGGCTCCGGGGTTCACCCTAGGCACCGGAAGCGGGCGCCCTTTGACTGGGGGGGGATTACACCCCCTCCCCGCCATGCGGTGGTTCGAGGGGCGACCTCGGTCAGCACACAGTGTGCACTTCGGTTGCGGCTCGGCACAGGTCGCCGCCACATGGCCCTCGGCACCGCAGCGATAGCAGAGGCCGCTGCGGTCCTTCTGTGATGGGCACCTCTGCTGAGGGTGGCCAAGCTCTTTACAGCGGTGACACCGCATGGGGCGCTGCTCCATGACCTTTATAGTCGCAGCGCTCCAGCCCACAGTGAGCCGGCCACCCTCCGACAACCTTTTGACGGCCTCCACGGGGCACGACGCCCAGGCCGTGCCGACACCACGCGGACCAGGGGACACCGAGGAGACCTTTATTCTCTCAGGGGGGCAATCAGCTTTGGCAGCCAGCGCCACCCGGAGCTCCTCAGTCGTCACCGAGTCATCTAGACCGACGACTCGGATTTCGGACATTTTGGTCGGGCGGGAGACCGTGGCCGCTTCGCCCAGGGCTTCCCCCAACCTCGCCGCCAGTGTGTCCGCCTGGGCGACGGTGGTCTCCTTCGGGAGCTCCAATATTCGAGCCCCCGTGATACCCGTTCGGAAGCGAGCTGGCCCTATCCCTATATCGCCCCAGTTGACAGCCGTTTTGGCTTTCGCTAGGGCCTCCTGGTAGGTGAGGCCCTGCGCTTCCGCCTCGGGCTTCAACGCCACCACTACCGCCAGAGACTTCGGGGGCTTAGGAACCCCGCCATTTCGGGCCCTCCTAGCCCTCCTCCTTTTTGTTTTGGAGGGCTTTGCTTCCTCCGGCTTAGAAGCCTGCGCCTTTTTGGAGGGCCCTGCCGCCGCCGCCGCCGCCGCCTTCTTCTTGGAGGGCTTCCGCGCGACGTCGTTCCAGCCCTCTTCCAGGGCTGATGGTGCTGCGCTGGACGGGCCTGCCACCTGGCTATCGGCCCTGGGGACACCTTTCGGGGCAGCCGGGGCCTGCGCCTGCACTAGGGCCTTGTCCTTAGCCGGCTTGGCTGCTTTTGGCCCTGTCGGCTTGGCCGTCTTTCCCCTCGCCACCCGCGGAAGATTTGCAGGCGGGGCGAGAGTGGTTGGCTCTTTCGGACCAGCTGGTGCAGCCTGGGCCTTACTGCCGTCGGCTGCCAAAGGCGGGCGGTGAGACTTCGCTGGCAAGAGCCTGCCATCAACCTCGAGCCCATCGAGCCGGGCCGCCACTACCGCCCCCACGTGGTTCATTAGCGACTTCTGGAGCCGCTCGATGACGTCAATGAACTCCCCTCTACTTAACGCCACCTCAGTCGACGGCCCGGAAGTCGCTGGAGCCGGCACCTCCATCGGCTCTGCCGCTGGCTCGGGGCTGATGACCAGCGCCGGGGAGCGTTTCTTCTTACTTCCCCCCTTGGGGCTCTCTCTCTCGGCAAAGGCCCTTCGGAGAGCCGCGAGCTCCTCCGTCACGGCGGACAACTGGCTGCGCATCCGCTTGTTGTCCGCCCGGATCCTGCGCAGTTCCTCGCTCGACCCCCGATTGGCGAGAGACCTCACCGCCTCCATCATCTGTCTTGAGGCCTCGTCGATCTCACGTATGCACGTGCCTTTCAGGTTCCCGGATTTTCTGGTCACCTGGGTTATTTTCCTGGCGCCCTCTTCTGCCTTCCTGAAGAGGGCGTCATCCGACAGGTTTGGAGACCCCCTGCGCACGCCACCCTGCTCGGCCTCCGTCAAGGTGGACTCGGAGCCAGACCCTGAATCCGCCGGGCCCTCTTTAAGTTCCCGGCGCGCACGGGATAGTCCCACACTATGGCTGTAGCCTCCTCGGCCCCCTGCCAACCTCGGGACTTTTAAATTTGACGCCACCGCCGGAACCTCAGCCACTTCCACGCTGGAGTCCGTGTCACAGCCCTCTACGTCAAGCCCCGCAAAATATTTAGACTGCGGCACCTTCCTTTTTTTCGGTTTCTCAGGAAGACCGGTTTCCACATCGCTCTTTGCGGCCGGACCAGATTGCCGCCAGCCGTCTATCGCCCCAAACTTCAGGGTGACCGACCCCCTAGAAGGCCTCGCTGAGGAACCCACAGGGGCTGCACCTCCATCCGCATTGGAGCAAGCCAGCGACTCCATGGACCAGTTGTGAATTCTGTCCATCGCCGAGTCCGAGGCCTCTCCTACCACTGCGCCACCCATTTGCGGACAGGGCGCGTTGTCCAACTCATTTCCGCTCCCGCCGGAGCAACTCCCAATCTCTACGTCATTGTGGTTTGTTTTTTTGTTTTTTAGAAATTCCATGATGATTCCCACGAGTATGGGGGATAAGCAGTCCACCCGGGCGGTGCCCCCTGCACCCGGGTAACCCTATTACACCTGGGGGGTCGGGCGGTACCCCAGGGTTAGCGCTAGCTGGTGGTTCGCAACTCCAACCACCACCCGAAGGCCCCCCGTAGCCACGTTCCCAGCTACGGGGACTTGAGGGTTTTTTATTGAGGTTTTCCTTCCTCTCGGGGCCAGCCAATTAAGGCAAGCCCCCCTGGTCCCGTGTGTGCCGCTAGACATGATCAACGACACACACACGGGGAAACAGGTTGTCCGACGGAGAGCCGAAGCCCACCCAGCAGCTGCAAAACTGCAGCCACCAGATCCGCCGCACCGTGAACCTGGAAGGTTCACCACCCACGTCACCGAAGTGACCGCTGTCCCCCCTGAAGAGGGACCTTGCAACAAAACGGGCAAAAAACGCCCCCAACCCTGACCACCCACGAGGGTAGTCCGCGGGCCTACGGCCCGCCATCCACCGACCCGAAGGTCCACTAGCCCCCCAAGGGGGCCCCCCGAGGGTGATTTTTTAGAGAGGTTTTCTTCCTCGCGGCCAGACGCACAGGGCTAGCCCCATACGCCCAGCCCCCGACCCCGCAAAAGAGCAGGGCTACGGGTTTGTGCGGCCGTGCAATGCCCGAAGGCAGCCGCACTGTGTTGGAGATTAGCCGGCTGCGAACCCATTACCCTACGGCGGATAATGAGTTCGCAGTCGCCCAGGATGCGCCGTCTGGACACGTCGTGGAACCGCCGTTTGCACCGGATGACAGAACATCCAATGCAACAAGCGATCCGACAACGCACCCAGCACACTAGGAGGCTCCCCAACATGCACCCCAACCTAACCTAACCTAACCTAACCTAACCTAACCTAACCTAACCTAAACCTAAACCTAAACCTAAACCTAAACCTAAACCTAAACCTAAACCTAAACCTAAACCTAAACCTAAACCTAAACCTAAACCTAAACCTAAACCTAAACCTAAACCTAAACCTAAACCTAAACCTAAACCTAAACCTAAACCTAAACCTAAACCTAAACCTAAACCTAAACCTAAACTTAAACCTAAACCTAAACCTAAACCTAAACCTAAACCTAAACCTAAACCTAAACCTAAACCTAAACCTAAACCTAAACCTAAACCTAAACCTAAACCTAAACCTAAACCTAAACCTAAACCTAAACCTAAACCTAAACCTAAACCTAAACCTAAACCTAAACCTAAACCTAAACCTAAACCTAAACCTAAACCTAAACCTAAACCTAAACCTAAACCTAAACCTAAACCTAAACCTAAACCTAAACCTAAACCTAAACCTAAACCTAAACCTAAACCTAAACCTAAACCTAAACCTAAACCTAAACCTAAACCTAAACCTAAACCTAAACCTAAACCTAAACCTAAACCTAAACCTAAACCTAAACCCAGACAGACAGACAGACAGACAGACAGACAGACAGACAGACAGACAGACAGACAGACAGACAGACAGACAGACAGACAGACAGACAGACAGACAGACAGACAGACAGACAGACAGACAGACAGACAGACAGACAGACAGACAGACAGACAGACAGACAGACAGACAGACAGACAGACAGATCACCGACCCGGACGGTGCTTAAAAATTTTTCGAAATTTTATAAATTTGGAAAACTGTTTTTCTTGTAACTCGGAAAATATCCAATCGATTTCCCTGAAACCTTGTCTATTGTTATTTATTTTGCAAATTTTATAATGTTAAATTTCAAAATTTTGTAATTACTTGATATTTTAAGAGGGGGCATAAAGCAAATCACTAAACGTAGATTTGATTTTAATCGTATTAAATGAAATCCAAATGAGCTGTAATTTTAAATATCGTAATTACATTAAATTTTTTTTGAGGGTTGTGTCAGAGCAAAAAAATTAATTTATAAAATTTTCTCGATAGAAAAAATTCACAAAGTTACCTCTGACTTTCAACGAGATCCAATTTATTGTCCAAATCACATTACTTCACCACAGGGAAAATTGATAAATATGTGAGTCACCATGTTTCAAACCATAACATATATGTTCCAATATATGTTATGGTTTGCAAGTAATTAATAAAAACTATATTGGCGCATACTCCGTTTTCCTTCCGCGCTAAACGCCATCGTCGGTCTCTGTCAGCCGCATGATATTTGTTTTGTTTCACTCGCGGCTGCTCCATTGGGACGGGAGGGAAGACTATGTTTCTGCGTTCTCGCGCGCCCTCGTCAACATTCTCGCGAATAATTTGTAGTTTATAAACTTAGCCATAATTTAGTACATATATTTTAAGACTATTGCGTAAAAAATTGAATGAAACGTTGTAAATTGAGATTTCACATAATTATTGAAATAAAATGCTATAAAATGAAACTGAAAATTCAAATGACGGCTAGGTGTCAAACTCAAGTCTTTTACTTACTCACTTTTTAATTATTGATATCGACCTTATTTTTATGTACATTGAGCAGAAATCGCATTGTTTTTGCAATCTCAGCAGGCGGTAGTACAAGTAAAATATAATCATGCTTTGTGTTTCTTATTGACTTACTGTACTCGTATTTGACTTATTTGTAATAAAACTTTTTTCGATGGTCGAAATTTTCATATGCATTTATAATACAAAAATCACAATATTATCGGGCAGTTATCAATATGCAGTTGGAGAATCTAACACCTTAGTATCAACTTTATTGCAATTTAATGATCACAATGGTTTTTCAGATCAGCATCGGATTAATATCACCACAACTACACCTAATTAAAATATGTAGTAAAAAAAATATGGTATCCACTATAAGATATTTAATAACAAAAATACATTATTGATGTTATAATATATGCTAGTTTATTTCTTTTGGATCACTAGAGGTATTAAATTCAATGAGTGGTGAGATAAACTTTGTTATAAAATCGTTAAGAAGGATAGAAAGCGGTGAAGAAATTAGTAGGTTATACCTAATACTCCGGTGGCGTAGTGGTATTCGCGTCTGGCCGGATATCAGGAAACGCGGGTTGATTCCTGGCTGGAGCATCGTTTGCTTTCTTTATTTGTAATTGTTTTAATAAAGTAGGCGTTTAAACGTACCAAAAACATTAAAATATGAATAGTTTATTACTATTAACAACAATTAAAAACAGAACATTGGCTTAGTTGAAGTCATCTGAAAAATGTGACGTTACTTGTGTGTTGTTGCTTTTTTTAAATGTAATGTTATTTTAAGATGGAAAATTGGAAATACAATTCATAATAATATAAAACGTATAAAAATGAGTGGTGGTGCCGTCAATACAACAGTAATTTAAATCACGGGATAAATTTGTTCATAGAAATAGTTTGCTACTTTCAAAAACCTCTTATTCATTCGATAATTTTATGACATTCGTATTAAATAACACAACATTGGCTGCACTATTTTATAGAAAGGACATGGACTAGGAGTGGTTCCGGTTCACCCGCTGTTTTAAAGGGTTGTTTTTCAAATTTTACTATACTCATATACCGTTAGTAGGCCCTCCACAAGGTGGACCAACGATCTGGAGATTGTGGAAAGCCGATGGATGAGGGCAGGGTAGGACCGATCGGTTTGGAGAACCTTGGGGGAGGTCTAGATCAGGGGTGTCAAACTCAGTTTTGCAAAGGGCCATATTTATTTATTTAATAATTCATTGTACACATAGAAACAATACAAGAAAAACATAATAATAAAAAAAGTACAAAAGGTGTGGCTTATTCCTAAAAGAAATAATATTTAGTATGTGTAGGCGGGCCAGATTCAAATAAAAAAAATTAAAAACTTCCGTAGAGGACTCGTGTGAAGTCTAAAAGCTCTAAAAGCATGATTCTTCTTTTTGTGGCAAATTGCGATTCCGGGCCGTATTGATACGGTCTGGGGGCCGGATGCGGCCCGCGGGCCGTATCTTTGACATGACTGGTCTAGATGGTCATCGAAAACCATATTTCTAGCATAACCTCTTTGGCTTTTTTGAGTTAATATCTCAAATCATTATTATTTTTAATAAAACAAATCAAACCTTTTAAAAGTTATTTTTGGGATGAGATTCTAAAGTTTTTGCATTTTATTTAGTATAGAGGTCCGCGTTACGGTCCAGAAGGCCAAAGCGGCGCGGCCTTGCACTGTTAAATATACTCAATGCATGGCGGTGTCGCCAGTATGAGATATTTTTTGTTGGTACATTTGTGATTGAAAAAAAATTGTCTGATATAATTTTCGCTACTAATATTTCCATTTCCACACCTTCTAGACAGGTTGTAAGAAACTTAGCATCTATTTCACTCTTCGGTGTAAATTTTAATGTCTCTCTGACCAATATTAGCTAGCATCTCGTTATACATGTGCCCGGCTACATCAATGTGCCAAGCTTACTGATACTTTTTTTAAATAAACATGACAAATGATTCAACACCACTTCATGTAACGCTTTACAAGAAGTGGTTTTAAATTTAGTGTTTAGTTTTTTTAATAAATAAATTAGATGAGTATTTAGGCGGAGACAGCCACTAACAATTCCAAGTTTTGGAAGAACGACAAAGAAACGAGTCACTAAACGTCTGTATGAGTTATGTTGGAGTGGAAACAGTGAATTGATGACTCCGAAAACTGGCACGCGTGCACTTGAGTAGGAAAAAGGAAGCTGAGATAAGGCCTAAAAGTGCCTCAATTGTGCCTCAATTGTGCTTGTGACCTCTACATCACTAATTATATGTATAGCACGAACACTGCAATCTTTCCAGTGCATATACTTAGTAAAGTGCAATTCCACAGGTGCGAGTTATATTCCACACACGATCGGTTCTTTGTTATAAAGCAGGTATACTTGGTCAGCCGTGAAAAATCAATACACCTCGTCGTGTAGTTTCTTTGATTAGGATTACAGCATATCTCCATGAGTAATACTCTGAAGAGAAGGCAGGGAATGAAAGAGGAGCTCGGTGGCGTAGTGGTTTGAGCGGTCTGGTTTCGATCACGAAAACAAAGCAACTTTCGCCATGGTTGGTCCCTGGATGGGTCAATCAAATTTATAATCTTGAGCTCCTCCGTGCTTCGGAAGGCGCGTTAAGCCGTTGGTCCCGGTTGTTACTGCAACTGCTTTAACCCACCAACCCGCATTGGGCCAGCGTGGTGGTGTTATGGCCCAAACTCCTCATGTGTTTCTGCCATGTAGGAAGGCCTGTGCCCAGCAGTGGGACGTATATAGGCTGGTAATGATGATGATGAACACAACAACCCTGCCTGTTAAGCTCGACGGCAATATTCATTCTCTCTTTATCGGTGTCAATGCGCCCCGCCCCTGGGCAACCGTAATATCTATTTACCATGCTCTGTACTGTCATCTGCATAGTTATTAATGTTACAATGATTCAGTTCAAAGTGATGTAGCAGCAATATTTAGTACAGTTGATGGTGACCTAAATTTTTAACACAATGTGATTTTATTTTCAAAACTAAATAGTACCATTGAAAATACCTCTGTTTTGGATTGTTCATTAAATTTTCTAGCGTATCTATAACTTTTTCTTGATGGGTGACATATCTTTAGAAATAAAAATATGTCACCCATCAAGAAAAAGTTATAAGTTAGTTAGTTATTAGTTAGTTATTTAGAGAAATCTAAATGTGCCAACTACATCTAATTCAAGAGCACCCAGAAATAAACTACCCGCATATGATTTGCAATTAGTTATGATTTTAGTATGTTGCACCATTTACAAAAAATATTTATGCAGTGGATAGTTGATATGTATGCAAAAAATAGTACAAGGATACATTATATTTCATTCGAGAATATCAAACAAGACTTAGATCTTAGGTTCACAACGATTTAACATTAATTTTAATTTGAATAAAAAATGTTGATTAATTAAATTAACTATGTGTCGCCTTGACGAAAATTTGGTCTAATTTTGACACCTTGTAAGAATAAAAATCTGAACTTCAATATTGCATTGAGCCAATAAAATTAATATTATAGATTAGAAACATTTACTCCTAAGAAGCTACTGTTGCTTTCATGTGAATATTTTGCGTATACTATGTTATGACGTCGGCAGGTGACTAGACGAGCTTGATTGACAACACACTGCAATCGTGCCTCGCGATGCGGGGGGTGCGGGTGAAATTTGATTTTTTTCTAGCTTTAGGCGCACTCTTAAGGAGCCGATTTTCGAAAATTTATTACGTCAATATAATTTAACGGCTGAAGTATTTGCCCCAGAAAAGCATTTGTTTTCCTGACTATGCTCTTCAACGCCTTAATAAGAATATACCACTATCCAAAGTTGTGGAAAATCTCTTGGATTCGCATGATACTGAAACCTGGAAAACCTCCTTCGGAGCCAAATTCATACAGACCAATTAGTCTTCTTCCTATAATCTTTAAATTATTTGAAAAAACATTTCTGATAAGACTTAGACTTGTATTAGAAGACGAAGGTATAATTGCTAATCATCAATTTGGTTTTAGGCAGGGACACTCCACAGTCGAACAGGTGCACCAAGTTGCAAATGTAATAAGACAGTCGTTGGAAAAAAGGGAGTATTGTTCAGCTATCTTCCTAGACATACAGCAAGCTTTTGACAAAGTCTGGCACAAAGGACTACTATACAAACTTCAGACAGCCCTTCCAAACTCATTTTACATGGTCTGTAAGACATATCTACAAGATCGAAAATTCCAGGTCAAAAAAAACAAGAGTTGAGTGTTTGCCCGCAAAACTTAGATTTGGTTAGAGTTTTTTTCCGTGACAGTCAAGATTTTTATTTCAATAATTAAAAATTATGTCGTTTTATATGTAATTTTATAAACAAAAGTGTTTCTGTTGATGTAAACAGCAACACTCTTAACTGCCCGTTCGAGACGCAACAGACCGAATGGTAGAAGAAAGAGATAAAATTATTCTTCTCAATGAGAAATTATTATTCTCTATGACCTGAGATAAAATGATGAAATGAAATTATTGTTCTCTATGAGAAATTATTATTCTCTATGAGAAAAATAATTTCATCTCTTTCTACCTTTCTGTTACTGTTTCTAAATGGTTATTAGATTAATAGTGAATATGCTGTGAAAACGATAAGAACTTTTTTGTGGTTATCCACCTCATTAAAGCACATAAGGAGACTGTCATCATACATTTCGCGTCAAATACTCCCAAGATGCATTGAAATGTGTAACACCAGCATTTCAATGCAATAAATGAAGAAATGAGAAATACTGAAGACATGGCTGTATGGACATTAGTTTCCGTTGCCTTCCCATTTTAGGGAGAATGAACAAAAAAAAAGAAAAAAAGGAGTGTTTGGCGGGATTTTGTGGTGTCAGTCTAGTTTTTTATTACAATAATTAAAAATTGTGTCGGAGCGAACTATGAAATGAAAAAATGAAAAATGAAAATATCTTTATTCAATTAGGCCCCCCAAGAAGCACTTTCGAATCGTCAACAAAAAAACCATTATGTCTATCACATAAAAATAATATTAACTAACTAACAATTTCATAATGAAGAAATAAGAGATACTGTCGACATGGCTGTATGGACATTAGTATACGTTGCCTTCCCATTGTAGGCAGAATGAACAAAAAAAAAGACGTGTGGCACTCGGGGACTGCCGCGGTAAAGCTATTGCATAGCATTTTGTATCAACTTATGCAATTATAATTTTATTTATTTATTTTATTCATGTAGTATTTCTTTTTCTTTGATGTTAATTCAAGTTATACTTTTTGAGCGTGGTGACCGATAAGAAAACAAATTTTTCTATTATTAAAAAAGACGTGTGGCACTCGGAGACTGCCGCGGTAAAGCTATTGCATAGCATTTTGTATCAACTTATGCTATTACAACAACTTATACTATTGCAACCGGCGAACGTAGAGAGCCTAGAAGCATAACTTCATACAAAACTCGTCGCAAAATGGGTACCCTCGGCGGCTAGAAGAGAACGTCGGATAAAATCGGCTAATATCGAAATTGTATAGCGCCCTCTCGGTCTTCTGATTTACACGCGCCGGACGGGTTATATATGCACAATGTAACCATGCAAAATTTTATGACGACTTTCATAATTATATATCGTCATTTTTAATAAATATAGCAATGTTGTAAATCGGTCCACTTATTCAATTTTAGAGTTGAGACGAATAATACTGATTTAAACAGACAATTTAACGTAATGTCTTAATTATCTATTTTTAAAGATCAGAAATGAAATGGGTTCGCTTCATTCATTTAAATAAAAAAAATCTAAATATCTGTCATGACATTATTTATTTGTATTAAGGACATAAGAAAAAAAATTGTCATCAAGTGGTTTTATTTCTTGAAATAAATTTAATGAAATAAATTATTTCTTGAAATAAAACTGTTAAAATACTAGCTGTTTATACTGCTCCAAACGAATGTTTTTGTAATCAAATTTTTTTTTGACATATTTATTTACCTTAGTTACATTCTTCAATAAAATTTCCTGTCATCAGATGTGTCTTTTTGCTCTCCTAGAATATTTTTACAACAAAATCGTTATCAGCACGAAGAATTATGGCACATATGGATAATAGCGGTGATGCAGGTACGGCTGATCGTAATATTAATTGTATTAAAAGCTCGTCAGCATCGATACCGTCTATTATGCTTCGGGATAGGGAAAGTTACCCTTTGTGGAAGTATCGTATGCGAAACTACCTTATCCATGAAGACTTGTGGGAGACTATAGAAGGTTACCCGACTGGTGATGCGACTCCCACAAATATCCGCGATAGGAATGACAGGAAGGCTCTTTCTAAAATTTGCTTGACCCTTGAGAGCTCTGCTATTGTTCATGCTAGGAATGCCAAGACGGCGTCTGAAGCGTGGGTGGCATTGCAGAATACCTTTGAAGATAAGGGTATGGGGCGCAGATTAGCTTTGGAAAGAAAGCTGTATCGTTTAAGTCTAATAGACTTTCGTAATATTGAAGACTACATTAATGCGGTACTCAATACTGCTCAAGAGCTGGCGGACATAGGAAAAGAAATCGAAGATACTTCTGTGGCAGCCATTCTATTAGGTGGACTATCTTCAAACTATGACCCTTTAATAATGGCTTTGGAGAATAGTAATGTTGTTGTTACCACGGGCTTAGTCAAGGCCAAACTATTGAATGAAATGTTCAAGAAAGACGTGATGGCTGAGACTGGCGCTGCTGCACATGTACGAAGTCTAAAACCGAAACAGAAACCCGTTGTTTGCTATGACTGTAAGGAGCCTGGCCACAAACGACCCGATTGTCCGTTGAGGAAGAAGAAGACGATGAAAAAAGGGAAGACAGACTTTACTCCTAGTACTTCTTTTTATGCCTTAGGAGTTCATAATAACATGGACAAGTGGTATGTAGATTCTGGTGCTACCAAACATATGACAGCAAGAATCGACTGGTTCAGTGACTTAAGGCCACTTCACACGGGCAAGGTTACAGTGGCAAATGGCACTGAAATCAGTGTCGGTGGTGTGGGTGACATAGACATATCCAGTTCTGTAAATAGTAGCAGTAGTGTTGTAAATAAGTTAAAAGATGTTGTTTATGTTCCTAATTTAAAATCTAACCTTATATCTGTAAAGAAAGCTGTTGAGAAAGGTTTTAGCGTTCTTTTTGATAAAAGTGGCTGTAACTTTTATAAAACTGATACTTTTCAATTTACAGGTGATTCTGTTCTACATGGTTCGCCCTGTGATGGTCTGTACGCGTTGGACTGTACTGTAAATATACCTCAAACTGCGGCCTATGATGTGCACTCTGACTCAATTAGTAGATACGAGTTGTGGCATAAGCGATTAGGGCATTTGTGTCGCATTGGTATGAACCATTTAAGGAATAGTAAGGTTGGTGTAGATTTTAAGGATGTAGATAAGCAACAGTGTGTGTCGTGTGTAAAAGGCAAACAAGCACGGAAACCTTTTAAAACTATAGCGTATGCTAGGGCAACTTCTAAATTAGAATTGATCCACTCTGATCTTTGTGGACCAATGCCCGAAACGTCCCTTCAAGGTAGTAGGTATATTTTAGTATTTATCGATGATTATTCGAGAAGAGTTTTTGTATATTTCATATATTCGAAAACCGAAGTAAAAGAAAAATTTTGTGCTTTTCAAAAATTAGTTGAAAGACAAAGCGGTGCTCAAATAAAAAAGATTAGGACTGACAATGGTACTGAGTTCGTAAATAAAGAGTTAACCGATTATTTCGTCTCTTTAGGAATCGAACATCAGACCACTGTGCCGTATAGTCCTCAACAAAACGGAGTAGCCGAACGTACTAATCGGTCATTAGTAGAGAAAGCTCGTTCAATGTTATCTGACAGTCAACTCTCAAACGCTTATTGGGAGGATGCTATTCAAGTTGCGGTGTACCTTAAGAATAGGTCCCCCCACCGTGCGCTAGACAGAGGTTGTACACCATTTGAAAAATGGCATGGCTTTAAACCGAATCTCAGCAACCTAAGAGTATTCGGTTGTAGGGCTCTTATCCAAGTTCCTTCATGCCAAAGGAAAAAGCTGGATAGTAAGGCAGAAGAAGTAATCTTTGTTGGGTATACAGAAGACCCAAATAGTTATTACTTCAGGGATCCTGTTTATCCTAGGCGACTGAAAAAATCTAGGGATGTTACTTTTTATGAAGATTGTTTTTCAAACATGAAAAATAAAATCTCTAATGTAAGTAATAATAATCCTGCTTCTGCTCCAGTATTACTTTTTTCTAATAATGATGAAGGCAGTTACATAAATGGCCAATGGCCAACTGAGAGTGCTACAAATATTCAGCCGAATTCAGAGATAAGTACTGTCGGTGGAGAAGTCAATGTTGAGACTGAAGAACAGGAGAGTTTGAATGCGGATACTGGTCCAGTCGATGAAGCCGTAGATTTAAATGCTGGTCCAGGCTTATCTTCGTCTGAGCGTAGATATCCAGTGAGAAACAGGAAGGCTCCCGACTTTCTCACTTACATAGCTTCTAATGAAGACTCCAATGAACCGAAGACTTATTCTGAAGCCAAAAGGTCTGTAGATTGGGTGAAGTGGAAAGAAGCAATGGACAGTGAATACAACTCACTTTCCAACTTAAAGACTTGGAATCTCGTGGATAGACCTAACAAAAGAATTGTTGCCTGCAAGTGGGTTTATAAGGTGAAAAGAGACTCTGAGGGAAATGTTGTGAAGTATAAGGCAAGGCTTGTAGCTAAAGGCTATAGTCAGGTATCTGGTGTCGACTATTATGAAACATTTGCTCCAGTAGTGCGACACTCGTCCTTACGAGTTTTATTTGCTTTAGCTGCGGAGATGAATCTGAAAATGCGGCATATGGACATTGACACAGCTTTTCTCAATGGAGAGCTTGAAGAAGATGTTTTTATGGAGCAACCTGAAGGTTGTGTCACAAAAGGACAAGAACATAAGGTTTGCTTGTTGCGAAAATCCCTATATGGATTAAAGCAAGCCCCAAGGGCTTGGAATACAAAATTAAATGAAACATTAGGAAAAATTGGTTTTGTTAGAACTCCTTCCGAACCTTGCGTTTATACAAAACTTTTTGATAATGAATTAGTTTTAATGGCTGTATTTGACGATGATCTTATTGTATTCTATCAAAATGACAAGTCATTTGACATTGTCAAGGAAAGTTTACAAAAATATTTTTCACTAAAAGATTTAGGTTTTTTGAAATGTTATCTAGGTCTCAATATAATCAGAAACGAAAATGAGGTGACGGTTCATCAAAAACCATATATATTGAATCTTTTGAAAAACTTTGGTTTGGAAAACTGTAAGACGTGTAGTACACCTTTGTCTAACACTAAACTTGAGGTGAGTACTACGACAGATGATCAGGCTTATCCTTACCAGCAATTAATAGGTAGCTTAATGTATCTTGCGGTTAATACTCGCCCAGATATCGCATTCGCTACAAGCTATTTAAGTCAGTTCAACACCTGCTATGGTAAAACTCATTGGTTAGCAGCGAAGAGAGTGTTGCAGTACTTGAAAGGTAGTATTGACCTATGTATACGGTATTCAAGTACAAATGAACTCTTGAAAGGGTGTGCTGATGCTGACTGGGCGAACTGTAGTTTGGATAGACGTTCCTATACCGGTTATTGTTTCAAATTGGCAGGAGGTCCAGTGTCATGGGCGGCACGAAAGCAACCTACGGTTGCGTTATCCTCAGCAGAGGCAGAATATATGGCTCTAACTGATGCGGTAAAAGAAGCTTTGTATCTTAAGAGATTTTTATTCGAAGCTTGTAGTGTGTTAGGTAAGTCAAATTTTGTTCTAGAATCTGTAAATATATTTAGTGACAGTCAGAGTGCACAAAGTTTGGCGTTAAATCCAATACACCATAACAGGACGAAGCATATAGATACAAGGTATCACTTCATAAGAGAAAAGGTCTCGGACGGTACGATTGTACTTAAATTCTTAGAGTCCAGTCAAATGCCGGCTGATGTATTAACAAAAGCATTACAGCGTACAGCACACAGTCGTTGTGTCAAAGGCTTAGGTTTAGATTGTTAACTAATGTAATTTGTTAACTTCTTTTGTTTTGTTTGTAATGCTTAAATATGGTTAAATAAAGGTCAAATAATATTTTGATTAAGGGGCCGTGTTAAAATACTAGCTGTTTATACTGCTCCAAACGAATGTTTTTGTAATCAAATTTTTTTTTGACATATTTATTTACCTTAGTTACATTCTTCAATAAAATTTCCTGTCATCAGATGTGTCTTTTTGCTCTCCTAGAATATTTTTACAACAAAAACCACTTTACTGGATTTAACTTGCGTTTAATTAGATGTCACATTATGATTTTTTATACCCAATGTTTCGATTACTTTATAGCGATCAAGGTCTCGGGAAGACTGAAGTAAAGATGTCAGTTGTCTTTGATAAGTTTAATATTAACTACCGTCATATTTTTTATAGTTATATTTTGAGTGTTCCGATTCACGCCATGGAGCTTACAGTGTCCGAAGGAAGAGTAAATACGGGCTTGAGACTTTGTAATTTGGATGATAAGATCCCAAGCTGGTGTGGTCCAACTATCTTCTCTATTCAAATTATGATGTTGTTTTATTTCAATAACCTCACGAAACTATCTTGCAGTCTACAACTTTACTTACTACTACTTATCCTTAACAGTTTAAAATAGATACCTATAGTATTTCCACATCAAATTGTAAATGTAAATTATTAAAGTAATAATTAAACATACACATGTTAAATAATAATACTTAAATTTATTGAGAAAGGTGTAGAAAATGGCATCATATTGTAAGGAACTGTGGCAAAATATCCATAAATTGGAGGTTTGTTTATCATTCTTACAAAAATTATATAAGGCAACGATGTATAAAGCCATAATTGATTATTAGTAGGTAAATTAACTATTAAACAAACACAATAACAATAAGTCGTCATAAAAGTTTGCAGAGTTAAAAGTTGAGTTGAAAATAAATAAATACTGTCACACACAAATGACTGCATAACATCATCCACTCGTGTATTTGTTCAAATTGTCCACAAATATTGGCCCAACATGGCGGCCAATATTTTTGTTTATATTTGACTCGATTATAAAGGTTTAGGAGAGACTTACATGTAAAATTTAATTCCAGTGCTCTTATTATGTTCACCTACGCGACTGACATACCATTTTACTTCACTTTTGTACATATTTACTGAGATTTTATTATTTTTTTACGAGTACATCACCGTGACGCAGTCAATGACAAACTAAATCATGGCGCGGAGTCCGATTTAAGCCCCGCCCACTTTGGAGTCTCTTTGGGGGTGTCATTTTGGATGGGCTAGTTACTCGTCTATGTTATTATCGGTCGCCGATTGCAACTTATACTATTTTGTATTAACAGCTGCTTATGTATTCGTCCGATTTCGGAGCAGCTCTTCTCGATTCGTGCGAGTTTCGTAGAGTCGTACAATACGTCTAATCGCACGCACACAACGCCGTGTCGAAGACTGCCGAACTGAAACGACGTTAGACGATGCACGGCCTTCAAACCACACCTCCTTGCGCATCGGAGAGGGGAGCGTGAGGTTTTTTCGTTACGGAATTTCTGGATTCGGTCCCCACGCTCAAGGCCCGCGATAGAAGCTATGCAATAGCTTAAAAACAAAAAAAAGGTGTGTTTGGCGGGTTTTTGTGATGTCAGTCAAGATTTTTATAACAATAATTAAATATTGTGCGAGGAGCGAACATTGAGTTATTAAAGTGGCGTAGTTTTATTATTCAAGTGTTTGTGTTGACGTGCAACTAAAAGATTATTAAAATAAAAGTGATTATGGTGTGAAATACGATGAGAACTTTTTTGTGGTTATCCACCTTATCAAGTAGCACATAAAGTGACTGTCATCATATATTTCGTGTCAGTATTCCCAAGAAGCATTGAAATATGTTACGTCAGCATTTTTATGCTATAAAAGAAGAAATAAAGAAATACTGAAGATATGGCTGTATGGGCATTAGTTCCCTTTGCCTTCCTTTTATAGGAAGAATTTAAAAAAAAACAAAAAATGTTACTGTCAATGTCAATGTCAAGTGCCAGTCGTTAAAATGTCAATAACACGTTGCTCTGCTTCGGTGTTGGTTCCGGCCTACTCTATCGCACTGAGACATTTGTATCCTAGCATTTGTAACAGAATTTGCTCTAAAAGTGAACGATATTTTAGTTCAAAGACAGTGACTAACACGAGAAGTGAAACTAACATGTATATCGCAGAAGAAAGAGGTTCAGCCTTTGCCCCCGATTATCGGGTTTATTTCAGTGAGTTAACAATTTGATAAGAGTTGTATTAGCTTAGCACTCCAGGCTGCTCGCACGCCAGGCACGCGCTACGATCTCAAGTTGAGCACTTTAGCTTAATCGTATGTAACCAAATGCACGCGCCGTTCATAATATCTCAAAGGTCAAATAATACTTCAAAGCAGACTGGCTGTCATACATACTGGTGACTTGTATGTATGGTACATTTGTCGCGATCTCCGTAGATTTATAGTACTAGACATAGTACAAAGCACTATTAAATTTAGTTTTTTTGAAATATTCTGAAAAATATATATATTATAGATTAGATTATATAGATATTTCATTGAATTTTATAATTTGCTAGCATAGAAAGTTTTAAAGTGATAATTACTAATTTTCTATGAACTTATTATAAAATTTATGAATTGAATGTATGATAGTGCATTTGTATGGTATTCAACATAAAAGTATAATTAGGTACCATATGGAATTTAGTGCCAAACGAACTTGAATTTTTACCTATTTGCCATGATGAAATGAAATTTGTCTGTGTTGCAGTTTTTTTAACAGGAATGTCTTGTTTTCTACAACAAAGCAAATAAAAAAGAGAACGGGCAATTCAACACTGTTCTGCATACTTTTACCTATTTTTCAGAATAGTGTACACAAAGGTACCTGGCCGGGTTTTCATACATTTTTGGAACATCTCTTTTGTGCTAATGTGGATTAATGGACCTTGACAATGTATGGTGGTTATTCATACAAGACTCTTAAAATTAATTTTTAATGTTATATTAGCAATACTATTGCATTTATCTATTAACATTATCAATTTATTCTTTGAACTTATGTTATACTTTTATTTCATCTGGTAGGTATACATATAATGAAATATTTTAGGGGCCTGTGTATTATTTCAAAGGGATATTGAAAACTTTTTTTTATTGTTAAACCAATAATATTCAGAAAAAGGTCAACACCATGGAGATATAAATCATCATCATCACCAGCCTATTTAAGTCCCGCTGTTGGGCAGAGGCCTTCCTACATGGGAGAACCACATGAGGAGTTTGATCCATAACACCACACTGGCACAATGTGGGTTTTTGTGGGTTAAAGCAGCTGAAATAACAACCGTGACCAATATACATTTTGATTGATCCATCCCGAGATCGACCATGGCGAAAGCTGCTTTGTTTTCATAATTGAAAGCAGAGAGCTCAAACCACTACACTACCGAGTTGCTCTACCCCCCGATAAACCAGACACAATTAAATTTTAATTGTTATGGCAACTTAAGTTGCCATCTGGGCATTGATGCCCAGACTAACTCCCTACTCATTTTTTTTATTAATCCTTAATAAAAAAAATGAGTAGGGAGTTAGTGAGCCCCAAGAGTGTTGGACCCTGTTCTACTCTATTTATTTATAACTTTATGTCCGTCCACACACAATATAAAAAAAATAAAACCGACTCCAAAAAACTGAAAAGGATAAAATAATTAAATTTTAGTAAGTAGGCACTCATCCCCTAGGAACATATTTTTGGAGTCGGTGCTTCACTATCTATGGTTTCTGGAAACAACTTATCACCAACTCCAAAACTATGTTCCTAGGGGATGAGTGCCTACTTTCTAAAATTTAATTATTTTATCCTTTTCAGTTTTTTGGAGTCGGTTTTATTTTTTGTTTAAATATTTTTTTCACAATTTATAGTGATATCTTTTGAAGGTCAAAGCTAGATGGGTGACCGTGAGCTTATATTGTTTTCTACTATCGTATCATTTCACAAAAAATTCATAGAAAAGCAAATATCCGCAACTTCGCATACGCATTAATTTTTCCAGTTTTTTGATTTAAAAACCAAACTCCCCAATGGATTTCCAAAAACTTTTTATGGGACCAAATGGGAACTATTCCGCATCGAACAAAAAAAGAATCATCAATATCGGTTCACCCAGTCAAAAGTTCTGAGGTAACAAACATAAAAAAATATTCTTAATTTTTGATTTTAACATTATTATAAATGTTAAAAATAATGTTAAAAAATAAATACACACAAAACAAAAAAACATAACATTATAAATACATTTATAAATGTTATAAATGTTAATGTTGTTATTAATTAATAAAAAAAATATAAAAAAAACATACAGACGAATTGATAACCTCCTCCTTTTTTTTAAAGGAGGAGGAGGAGGAGGAGGAGGAGAAAAATAATATTAGTACAAATGCACTGCATATTTGTAAAGAAATTTCTGCCAGCAGACCTGCGAGAAGAATTGACTTAAAACAAAATAAAATATAAACAATCAAATACCTAGATATGAAAAATTCTATGATATAATATAGGTAGATGTAATATAATATAACATAGATAGATAAAATATATTATATGTATAACATTACATAGATCTAACCAGGATATAATTTACAGAAGAGAGGAAAGATAGTGTTTTTTGATGCATTGCTTGAAGGCGGAAATAGTGTTTAAGTCACATAATGCCAGACGGTAGTAGTAGATTCCACAAACGAACTGCATGAACGGTAAAGGAATAGAAGTAGAAATTATTCAATCTGTTATTTTAGGGTATCTATATTTTTCTTGTGATGGAATAAGTAAGCAAATTCTTTGCTGCCATATGGTACAGTTGTTGGTCTTAATGAAGAATCAGGTCTTTTCATATGCTACTGATAACATCAGTGTAAAGTTTTTGTCCTATTAGGGATTTAAAAAAAATAATCAGTCCATTACAGTTATTATTAAACAATATTATGAATGTAAAATAGTTAAGATTAAAAAAATATTATCGTTATCTAATTAAAAAAAAATACAGAATTAAAATTAAAATCGCTCTTTGCTACTACATAGAAATGGCAAAGAAGTATTAAAATTTAAAATGTCAGCTGATAATTCATTAACTGTGTAGTACATTTTATTAACCTCCTGACGAAAAAATGGGGGTGTAATAAGGAATGTAATAAGGTGATAAGTTTGACATGTCTGTCTGTGTATCTGTATCTGTGTGTAGATCTGTGTCGGTGGCATCATAAGCTCCTAAAAAGGGTCTAATTTTGATTTGTTTTTTTTGTTGTTTGAAAGCTGACATTACTAGGATTGTTCTTAGCTATAATTTATGAAGATCAGTTCAGTCGTTTGATGACTATCAGCTCATTTTCTACATGATAATTAAAGGGTTTAATTAATTTTCACAGATCTGATTGATTTGAAATTTGATGTACTGTCACTTTGATGACATTCCCATTACACTAAGATAATTTTGGTGTTGCAGCTAGGTATGTCTATCCTCTATCTATACCCTTAATTCAATTTCACAAACATTTATATTTATTTATTTTTTTCATTGCGGGGGAAAGGCGGTTACGCCTATCGCTGAGCCCGGGGGGACTCTGACGATTATGTAGGGCTCTGACAGGGACGATTACTAAAACCCACCGCGGAAACTCTCTTCCGTCATTTTGGGGCGAAACGGGGACGAACAAGCAGTCAACCATGCCACCCCGACGGTCAGCCCGCACAACTGCGAGCCTCTTCCAATTACACTCCATTTTTTAACGGCCGTGTTATTCGGCGGTGAGGCCTCCCGATCTCCCACCGACGGCACCACTACAAAGGGAGAAGCAAGTGGGCATATCGCCTTCGTCTTTCCCGTGGCCGTCTGCGACGGACCGGGTCAGCTAAGGGGTCGCCTAGCTGAGGAGCTCGGTGGCGTAGTGGTTTGAGCGCTCTGGTTTCGATCACGAAAACAAAGCAACTTTCGCCATGGTTGGTCCCTGGATGGGTCAATCAAATTTATAATCTTGAGCTCCTCCGTGCTTCGGAAGGCACGTTAAGCCGTTGGTCCCGGTTGTTACTGTCACCGCTTTAACCCACCAACCCGCATTGGGCCGGCGTGGTGGTGTTATGGCCCAAACTCCTCATGTGTTTCTGCCATGCAGGCCTGTGCCCAGCAGTGGGACGTATATAGGCTGGTGATGAAGGGGTCACCCTCTCTGACCCGCTCCGCAGTCTCCTTCTGGAGCATTATTGACTCACAGAAGGAAACTATTGCCTCCCAGGCTCTCTCACTCCCGAGCATCGCACTGATGACGCTTGGGAGTGGCAGATCCCCACCAATGCAATTTCACAATCCTACACCAACTTAATAGCACCGTGTTATCGCAGATACGTTTTTCATTATTGTAATACAAATCTTAACTCTTGTCATCAAACCAGCTATAATTTATGAGCACCAGTTGAGGCGTTTAGTGACTATCAGCACATTTTCTTCATGATAAAAGGGTTTTTACTAATTTTGTAAGATCCAATTGATGTTTACTGTTACTGTAGTGGTTTTTTCAAGGCATGCTAACCTTGAGTTATTCCAGTACCATCAAATAGTCTGCGGGACGCTCAATTCTTCAGAAACATACTACAACAGTTATAGCGTGTTTTGCCTATAAAAATAGTCTCAATGAGATGATGTTAGATAGATGATTAATGACGCCGGGGGTTACTTAAAATTTTCAATTTTATATTTTTAATTCAATAACTTAAATAATACCTTTTGTAAATGAGATAATGTCAAACCCGCCAGTAGCTGGATATTTCCTTTTTAAGTCAATAGTTAAGTTATTTTTTTTATTAATTTAAATTTATATCATATCTATATATTTGAACCAACATAGATAAGGAATAAATGTAAGCAAATCAAAATGACATTGATAATAGGTTTGTCCCTTTCGCACGTTACCAATAAAGGTAGCGTGCGAATGGGACAAACCTATAATAAATGCTCATCACTCATAAAAAAAACAGTGGTTTGTTTACATTTACTCTTTATGTCGTTTGGCTGAAGTACAACGGAGGAATGGATCAGCTATCTCGATAGCGATGTTGAGTTGAAAAGTGACGCGGCGTGTGTGTGCGTGTGTGTGTACAGAGGACGAGAGCGGGCCGATCTCACCGCTGCACGACATCCCGCTGTGGGCGGACCGCGCGCGGCGGCTCGTCAATATGGTGGTGGAGGTGCCGCGCTGGTCCAACGCCAAGATGGAGATCAGCCTCGGCGAGCCGCTCAACCCCATCAAGCAGGACGTCAAGAAGGGCGCGCTGCGCTTCGTCAGCAACGTGTTCCCGCACCGCGGCTACATCTGGAACTACGGCGCCCTGCCGCAGACCTGGGAGAACCCGCAACACGTAGACCCGCGCACCCAGGCCCGCGGCGACAACGACCCCGTCGACGTGCTCGACATCGGCCAGAGGGTGGCCGCGCGCGGCGACGTCGTGCCCGTCAAGGTACCGCGCTCCCGGGTCAATGACCCGTCCACGTGCTCGACATCGGCCAGAGGCTGGCGACGTCGTGCCCGTCAAGGTACCGCGCTCCCGGGTCAATGACCCGTCCACGTGCTCGACATCGGCCAGAGACTGGTGACGTCGTGCCCGTCAAGGTACCGCGCTCCCGGGTCAATGACCCGTCCACGTGCTCGACATCGGCCAGAGGCTGGCGACGTCGTGCCCGTCAAGGTACCGCGCTCCCGGGTCAATGACCCGTCCACGTGCTCGACATCGGCCAGAGACTGGTGACGTCGTGCCCGTCAAGGTACCGCGCTCCCGGGTCAATGACCCGTCCACGTGCTCGACATCGGCCAGAGGCTGGCGACGTCGTGCCCGTCAAGGTACCGCGCTCCCGGGTCAATGACCCGTCCACGTGCTCGACATCGGCCAGAGGCTGGCGACGTCGTGCCCGTCAAGGTACCGCGCTCCCGGGTCAATGACCCGTCCACGTGCTCGACATCGGCCAGAGGCTGGCGACGTCGTGCCCGTCAAGGTACCGCGCTCCCGGGTCAATGACCCGTCCACGTGCTCGACATCGGCCAGAGGCTGGCGACGTCGTGCCCGTCAAGGTACCGCGCTCCCGGGTCAATGACCCGTCCACGTGCTCGACATCGGCCAGAGGCTGGCGACGTCGTGCCCGTCAAGGTACCGCGCTCCCGGGTCAACGACCCGTCCACGTGCTCGACATCGGCCAGAGACTGGTGACGTCGTGCCCGTCAAGGTACCGCGCTCCCGAGTATACGACCCGTCCGCGTGCTCGACATCGGCCAATCGGTTTAGATGTATAGAAAAAAAAACTACCAACCTTGATTTGAAAAGCTCCTCATTTGTAAAGTCGGTCAAAAATAAGAATACTTAATGTTATTGGTAAACAATAATTTGTATTCAATGGAAAAGTACTTTAAATAGTAGATATCTTGAATATTCACAATGTGTTGAAGCGTTTTATTGTAATCCATATAGTTGTTTTTTTTTAAATACTTGTGTATAATCGCTAATTTTACACGCGCGACCGCTATTATGCCTTTCCTTGCCATTTTTGAAGGAACCCATGTTATAGGAAGCAACCCATGTTATAGGAAGGAGGGAACACGAGTGCTCACAAATTGATTTAGGTATTAAATAATAGTTTGTAATCTTGATGGATACCAAGATCAAGTTCAGTAACTTATCTAGTATTATACCTCCCAATGTAGATGCAATCAAAAAGCAGTAGGTATTTAACGAGAGGAACGTGGTTGGTCAGATCCTGGGTGCGCTGGCGCTGATCGACGAGGGCGAGACGGACTGGAAGCTGATCGGCATCGACGCGCGCGACCCCGACGCCGCGCGCCTCGACGACGTCGCCGACGTGGACGCGCTGTTCCCGGGCCTGCTGCGAGCCACCGTCGAGTGGTTCCGCCTCTACAAGGTGCCCGACGGGAAGCCCGTCAACAAGTTCGCCTTCGACGGGGAAGCCAAGGGGAAGGAGTTCGCGTACAATGTAGTCGATGAGGTCAGTCCGGACAACTCTTGAATGAAAGCTTCTTGAAAGTTTTTAAAATTTTGTTTATTCTTAATTTTTGATTTTAACATTATTATAAATGTTTGAAAAATTACTTAGTAATTAAAATATAATAAAACTAGAAAAATTTCACGTTCTGAGGCAGGAATCGAACCCGCGACCTTTCGCAATCCGGGCGACTGCTCTGACCACTGTGCCACCCAGGACTTGGGATATCCCTGTGAAATTCTTCTAGTCTATCTGTATTTGCGTTTATGAGCTAACGTCCACCCTACAATGTCGAAATATTATATTTCAACATCCGAAACGAGTATTTTAAGAAAACTGATGATGATTGGTTGATTTTTTTTTTGCTTTTTGTTTTTTTGCAAATTAAGAATATTTGAAAGCACTGCTCCAACTTAACCGAATCGTAGGTATTTGTAAAAATACTCGTTACGGATGTTGAAATAGAATATTTCGACATTGTAGGGTGGACGTTAGCTCATAAACGCAAATACAGATAGACTAGAAGAATTTCACAGGGATATCCCAAGTCCTGGGTGGCTCAGTGGTCAGAGCAATCGCCCGGATTGCGAAAGGTCGCGGGTTTGATTCCTGCCTCAGGACGTGAAATTTTTCTTGTTTTATTTTATTACTAAATTGTGTTTAGACAAATAATTCTTGCATCCGAATAAAAAAATGTTTATTTCACTTATCCACATTACCAACCTAATATTACCGTCCCACTGGGGCACAGGCTTTCCTACGTAGAAGCACATGAGGAAATTAGACCAAAACACCATGACCATGGCTCAATTCGGGTTGGTGGGTTAAAGCGGTTGCAGTAACAACCGGGACCAACAGTTTAACGTGCCTTCCGAAGCATTGAGGAGCTCGAGATTGACCCGTCCCGCGATTGACTTGGCGATAGTTGCTTGTTTTCTTAATATAACATTTCACTAATTTTAACGCTACAATTAGTCACTTAATTGACGGGTGCGACAGTATGGCATTCCATTATAAGTTGCTCAGCTAGTTTCATGATCAATTAAATCTTAAAAATATTGTTTTTCCGTGAGGTTCAGGGAATAATTGAGATGAGTATAATAATAAAAGGAAGGGAATAATTCACATTAGTGCAATGTGAATTATTCCCTGCGGAAAATGGCGTAGCTTGTGTTAGAGTGGTTGTTGGAGCGTCAGTAACGCTGAGGTTGGTATACAGGTGCACGAGTTCTGGCGCGGGCTCGTGACCGGCGCCGTGGACGCCGCCGACATCTGCAAGTGAGTCGCGTCTACCCTGATATTACTTCTGCGGGACTAACCATTACACGTATACTTCGGACAACTCAGATAAAAAATAAATTTACAGTTTAAATTTATATACAAAAATATGACAGCGGTTTATTTAAATTTTAAACAAACCACTGTAATTTTTTTATGAGTGAGTGATTATGATTAGTATGGCTGGAGTATACGTTGGCTTATCTTAGTAATTATTGATAATAAGGATTTCAAAAGTCATAATTTATCGGACGTCGATGACGCCAACGTAAGACTCCGGCCCGCAGTGATAATGTTTATGTCGTGGCTGCAGCTTATGTAATACATTAATTTCATGAATAATTGTATATATTCTAACAATTCAATTATCACTGAGGCAAGTCTTCCTATATAATGTAGAGGCTTTTTTAATATTGCATATTACCATTACCCATCTGAGAGTTACGACGTACTACTAGTGTTTAGGAGTACCTTCCACCGTATCTTTTCTTTGCTTATTTTATCTGGTATAGAAAAACCTTTGGTAATATCATCACCAGCCCATATACGTCCCACTGCTGGGCACAGGCCTTCCTACATGGGAGAAACACATGAGGAGTTTGGGCCATTACACCACCACGCTGGCCCAATGCGGGTTGGTGGGTTTGGAAATATACTGGGTCGTCTGGGTAGGTACCTACCACCGCTTTTCTTATATCAGCCGTGAAACAGTTCACTGTGTTTGGGATTGAAGGGAAAGGTAGCCAGTGTAATTACTGGGCATGGACGGCATTTCTTTCTAGGCCTCACGATGACAACGCACCTGCAATATCAGGTGATTTTTCTTTGTTATTGTAGGTGTCTATAAGCGGTGGTAACCGCTTACCACCAGGTGGGCCGTCAGGTTGTGTGTTATCTAGTTGTATAAAAGAATATGAGCTGTTCAGGAGGTAATATAGGTGTTGCGTATTAGCACAGTGTAACTACTACAACCAGTGGGCCAACGCCTTTGAAGTTGCGATCCATGCCGCTTATTCCCCATTGCCGCAGGGTCGTCACATTTTTTATTTTTGGAGTTTACTCAATATAAATAAATTTTTATAGGAGAGTCTAATTTTCGCGCAATCGGGGTCCCGATTCTGAATATCGACATCAATTTTCAAGATGGCGGACGCGATTTTTATATAAAAAATCAATATGGGTATCATTTTCGTGGTGTTCCCGATTCTGAACTGTGTTCAGAAACCACAAAACCACGAAAATGATATCCATATTGATTTTTTTATAAAAAAAATCAATATGGATATCATTTTCGTGGTCTTCGGGGGTCCGAAATCTGAATACAACATCAATTTTGAAATCCAAGATGGCGGACGCGATTTTTTTCATAAAAAATCAAAATGGGTATCATTTTTGTGATCTTCGGGGGTACTAATTCTTAATAAAACATCAATTTTGAAATCCAAGATGGCGGACGCGATTTTTTATATAAATATCAATATGGTTATCACATTGTGGCTTTCAGGGGTCCAGATTCTGAATACAACATCAATTTTGAATTCCAAGATGACGGACGCGTTTTTTTTTTATAAAAAATTATATGGGTATAATTTTCATAGTTTTCGGGGGTCCCGATTCCGACTAGTTACTACATCTATTTCGAGATACCAAATGGCGGACGCGCTTTTTTATTTAAAATCGGGATTCCCGAAAACGATAAAAATGATAGGTACCCATATAATTTTTGTGGTTTTCGGGGTCCCGATTTGAAATACAACACCTATTTCGAGATCCAAGATGGCGGGCTGAATGATGTGACTTTATAGTACAATATAAGTATAATTTCCGTGGATTTTGGAGGTTCCGATTCCATATAAAACATCTGTTTTAGGATCCAAAATGGCGTAATATTACTTTTTATAAAAGAGTTGCGTCCGCCATCTTCGATCTGGACATTGATGTGGTATTTAAAATAGGGACCCTCAAAAACCACGAAAATGATACCTATATTGATTTTATACTATTAAGTCACATCCACCATTTTGGATCTAAAAATTAATGCTGTAATCAAAATCAGGACCCCGAAAACCAAAAATACGATACACTACTGATTTTTTATAAAAAAATCGCGTTCGCCACCCTGGATATCAAAATTGAGGTTGTATTCAGAATCGGGACCCCCGAAAACCACGGAAATTGTACTCATATTGATTTTGTGCTATAAAGTGACGTCCGCCATCTTGGATCTCAAAATAGATGTTGTATTTAGAATCAGGACCCCCGAAAACCAAGAAAATTATACCCATATTGATTTTTGATAAAAAATCGCGTCCGACATCTTGCATTTCAAAATTGATGTTGTATTCAGAATCGGGACCCCCGAAAACCACGAAAATGATACCCATATAGATTTTTATAAAAAAAATGCGTCCGCCATCTTGGATTTCATTATGATGTTGTATTCAGAATCAGGACCCCCGAAAACCACGAAAATTATACCCATATTGATTGATTATAAAAAAAATCTTGTCCGCCATTTTGGATATCAAAATTCATGTTGTGTTCAGAATCAGGCCCCCGAAAACCACGGAAATTATACTCATATTGATTTTGTACTATAAAGTGACGTCCGCCATCTTGGATCTCGTTTTTTAAAAAAAATATCAATATGGGTATCATTTTCGTGGTTTTCGGGGGTCCTAATTCTGCATACAACATCAATTTTGAAATCCAAGATGGCGGACGCGACATTTTTGCAAAAATCCAATATGGGTATCATTTTAGTGGTTTTCGGGGGTTCCGATTCTGAATACAACATCAATTTTGAAATCCAAGATGGCGGACGCGTTTTTTTAAAAAATATCAATATGTGTGTCATTTCGTGGTTTTCGGGGGTCCCAATTCTGAATACAACATCAATTTTGAAATCCAAGATGGCGGACGCGACATTTTTTATAAAAATCCAATAGGGTACCATTTTCGTGGTTTTCGGGGGTTCTGATTCTGAATACAATATCAATTTTGAAATCCAAGATGGCGGACGCGATTTTTACAAAAAATCAATATGGTATAATTTTTTTGGTTTTCGGGGGTCCTGATTCTAAATACAACATCTATTTTGATATCCAAGATGGCGGACGTCACTTTACAGAACAAAATCAATATGAGTATAATTTCCGTGGTTTTCGGGGGTCCTGATTCTAAATACAACCTCAATTTTGATCCAAGATGGCGGACGCGACTTTTTTTTTATAAAAAATCAATATTGTATCATTTCCTTGGTTTTCGGGGTCCCGATTTTGATTACAGCATTAATTTTTAGATCCAAAATGGTGGATTTGACTTAATAGTACAAAATCAATATAGGTATAATTTTCGTGGTATTTGAGGGTCCCGATTTTAAATACAACATCAATGTCCAGATCCAAGATGGCAGACGCAACTCTTTTATAAAAAGTAATATTACACCATCTTGGATCCTAAAACAGATGTTTTATTTGGAATCGGAACCCCCAAAAAACACGGAAATTATACTTATATTGATTTTGTACAATAAAGTCACATTATTCAGCCCGCCATCTTGGATCTTACAAATAATCTTACAAATAATTTCTTACTTGGAAATTACAAATAATTGACATAAATAATAATTATTTTGAGTGCTGACTGATTTATATTATTTTAATTTTATTAAGTGAATAGAAAATTTAAGTATTCATGTATATTGACGTAATTTTAAATATTTTTTAATTATATTTTAGACAGGGTGTACCAAAAATACAAATAAAGTGAAAAGGGTGTAAATGGGTCCCTTGTGTAGAGTTTATTACCAATGTATGACAACTGTAGTATGACATTATTACATGCTGAAAAATTAATTATTTTTGATAAAATAATAAAATAATCGACATTGAAGCGCAGCTCTATTCTAAGTTCATTCCCCCTAACAGGCGTAATTACCTCCTACTCTTAGAAACTTTTCTACTCCTGGTAGCTAATATTTATTTGATCAAATATTAACCTAAAATAAATAACCTATAATTCCTCAATTCTAGTATTTATTTCACTAGGCTAAGTACAAAAAAGATAAATAGACATTAGATAACTTTATTGAATACTTCACAAGAATATTAAGTGAGTGAGAAACAAGATAGCTATAGGTATGAGTCAACATAAAAACCACAAATAAATTTTAAAGTTGTATTGAAGTAACAATCTGAGTAGGTAGGTTTTATATACATAATAGCTCAGACGAATAAACTAAGGTTTTAAGCCGTAAACCAAAAATAAAAATAATTTTAATTGAGTAGGTATGTATTTATCACACACAAGAACCCGTAAGATCGACAAATGTGGTTAAAACTTTATCACGGATCAATCAATTGGGTACTATGTAATTGTACTAGCACTATCCTACCATTTAAAAATAAAAAATAACTTACCTCGAACTAGAAACACTTTTTTCATACAACAACACAAGATGACAAGCAAGCTGACGGCTCACCTAACAAGCGGGGCCACTTAACTCAATCAACACAGCTTTACAGTTCACATGAATATCTTACACAACAACATAACACTTGTAAACATAGCCCTTAGATAAGAGAAGCAGTTCAAAGTGTACCTACTCCTCCTTGCTGCCTCAACAACGACGGCCGTCGTCGGGACGGACACGGCCTGTGTCGCATTTCGCACCATATTATCGTCATCGTCCTTGTAATCGATGCCAACATACCTACTCATGGCATACACATAGCATTATCTCGCAATATTTAATAAGAATAACGACGATCAGAGATAAAATTATACGGGACTAGACTTTATGAACTTATGATCAAATGACCTCGGTAACAGATGAGGTGACACTGACGTGACGAGCCGACAAAGCGGGAAGCGGTTTCGAAATAGGTAGTCTGCGCGCGCCGCTCTGCGCCGCTATTTTTTCCTTCTGCGCATGCGTACGGGGAATGACAGGGATTGTCAACATTTAACTAGTTTTTTAGTTTAGTAAAATTATTTTAGGTATGGATCGCAATAAGTAATTTAAGTATTATTGTATTATTGTGCCCAATAAACTTTTTTCTATTCTATTCAATAAACAACTTTGACTTTAGTATCCTTATAACTATTGGGTCCCAGCTAAGGCTGGTACCAAAAAATAATAGTTATGACGAGAACAATACAAGGTTTTCGTTTTCGTTAAGAGCTTTATTAGAGCGCTGTTCGACTTGAATTGCATTTAATTATCGTGGCAAGCAAGAGCTATTTAATTAAATGTTAAGATGATTTTCCGGAGTGAATCTTCTGTATTTGTACTATTATGTATCCGTGGTATAAGAAGTAGTGTAACATAATTACGCCAACGACGCAAACAAACCTTTGCTTGTCTTGCATTCGAAGCCCAGTAAGATCCATTTTTTCAACGTTAAAAAAGTAGGTTACAAAATAAGTAAAAATATATCCAAGCGAGCACGGTCGCAAACACTACCTAATCAACAGTTTATAGGCACTTAGTCATAATCCGGCAGTACTCTGCTCTGCTTTTTTTATATCGAGTATTAAAAAAAATCTTTTGAATAAAATGTTGTGAACCAATGACACATTTGGGGGCGTTTAGGGTTTCATCGAAAAAAATGTAAACCAAATTTTTGAATCTCCTTTGAACTCCTAGTACTTACATTATCTTACAATTTAATTTTGACCTTGCTAGATCATGCTCATTTAAAGGAAAAGCTTGTAAAAGGGAAGGCCGGTACATTTTAAATCCAAGTGAAGACTTCGGCCCGCTTTAATGCGTAGGCAATTCCGTCGACAGCACGTCAATAGTACATGCGCGTTCATTGCGACCACTTACTACTACCATATCTCTGATGTCCACTACTGAACAAAGGCCTCCCCCACCGATTTCCAAATGAAATGGTTCTTGGCAGCTGCATCCAACGTCTCCCCGCGACTCTGACCAGGTCTTCTGTCCATCTAGCTAGTGGGAGGCCGTCCTTCTTTGCACACTTCCTGGTATGTGGTCGCCATTTTAAAACTTGAACGCCCAACCAGCCGTCTGTTCAGCGTGCTATGTGCCCTGCCCACGCCACTTCAACTTGCTAATCCTATGAGCTATGTCAGTGACTTACCATACCATAAATTTTTTTATAACAGCAGTCATTAGGTAGG
This sequence comes from Nymphula nitidulata, assembly GCA_947347705.1. Taxonomy (NCBI): domain Eukaryota; kingdom Metazoa; phylum Arthropoda; class Insecta; order Lepidoptera; family Crambidae; genus Nymphula; species Nymphula nitidulata. The sequence goes on from OX374625.1 coordinate 259,125, forward strand.
CCATTTTACACGTAATGGTATAAAAACCAGTTTTATTGACCCAGAGCGATGCGTCACGTAGTTAATTACCATTTAATAGTAATTTTGAACCCTGTTCTCGTTTGACCCGTCGCTTCGATTGTGCAATATCGCGCTGTGACATAAACAAAACAGCTTGAAAATAACATCACACCTTTTCACATCGCGCATTTTTTGATAAAGATATCCTCTCACCCTGTCACTGTATTTGAATACTTCGGTATGTACGAAAACTTACGTATTATTTAAGTTTAAAAAATAAATGCGGAACCCGAGGTGTATTTTTTCAATAGGCGGTGAATTCTGCTGCAAGTCTAGTATTTTCAAAGACTAAGCGTTAGCAGATGAGTGCTTAGTTAGATTAGTGCAATTTGATTTTACATACTCTATTTATTTAAAGGTGTTTACGTAATATGCGAAATCGATACTAATAGCAATTTATTGCTTAAAAATAATAAACAACACCTAAACAAAAAGATAAATAATTGTTATAAAAATTAAAAAATAAATGATTATTTCAATAAAATTATTATTACTTGTCATCGTATTAGAAATTAAGGCATCGTACTATAAGTTTTATCGGCAAAGAAAGTTTTTTGCATCTCAGACGGAATCGACGGTACTAATAGTTTGCATATTCTAGTCTTTGGAAATATAGTCTATTAATTTGATGTAAATTTTAGGTTGAATGACATTCACAGCCGATCACTAGAGTAGTGACATTTTCATTTTGAGTTTTCGATGAAGAATTTCTTTTTTTTTGGGTACTTCTGATACACCGTGTATAACTCGATGGGTCCCTGGAACACTACAGCAATAGCCATTGCAGCGGTTTTCCGATTAAGCCATTTTCGCAATCTACAGACTCTAATACACCTTGTGAATTTTTTTCATACATTTAATGTAAATACTGGCTGATTTAGCATAATCACTATGGGGATAGACTCGCTATTCCCCGTTCATTAATTGAATTTTATTTACCGGAATAATATTGCTATGTGAAATGATAAAAAAAAAATTCAACATTCTACAAGTAAGGGCCATTGCGGTTGTGTCCCTCGAAATAAACTTTGTATACTGATTCACAATAAACATTGCTTTACACATTATTTTAAACGTTTACGAGTAATAGTAATTTTAGTTTTCTTCCGTGAAATAAAAATATGTCGATTGATTTTCAATGTTGTAAGTATTACCTACCTACCATTTTTTTATAATAAATATATAGAAGTTTATCAGAGTACCTAGTCTTGAACTATAATATATATAAAAAAATATGTACCTACTTATAAGTATAAAATATTTTAAGTGTTCTGAAGTTTTTTGAAAATGAACTTAAGCGCGCAGTTTTAAAAATATAATTATATTCAGACGGATGTCCCGGACAAAATAAGAATCGATTTATATTTGCTCTGCATTTATATGCGGCCTCAAATAATATTATGCATGTATTTTTCATGTTTAGAATGACAATTACGCATAGGTTTTTTTTCGAAACTGCACATGGACAAAATGAGGGAGACTCAATGCATGCTTGCATCGAGCGTGAGCTAAAGAAAAATAAATTTCTATACATGCCAGAACAAATTTATGCCGTGGCAATGAATGCCAATGTTAGTGGCGAGAAATATAATGTAATAGAGATGAATCAATCTGACTTTGTCGATATTAAAATGCTTATTGAAGGCCGAAATTGGGTGCATGACTCAGAGGGAAATAAAATATTGTGGTCCAATGGTGTTGAAGTGGTCGCGAGTCATACTCACGAGGGTATATTGAAGTTAAAGTACAGTTTTGAAGATGATTATATGGAGTAACACACTCGTGATCTACCAACTAGATTTCCGTCTCGCGGCGCCCGAGTACGAGGTGGACGCGCACGAAGTGGACGTACACGAGGTGCACAAATACTCCGTGCTGCAGATACTCCTACTGCTGAAATTCCAATCGATTCCGAGCTGCAAAGAGCTTACTGTCAACCATTTCCTGTGCCTAAAACCTTGCACTCAGACTTGTTAAGTCTTTGTAAAACTCATGACATTTCACGCCACTACCATGGTTTGTATGAATCTTTGGTATGCGAAACTGACGAGGATGTAGTTGCAGGACATCTGTCCCAGGAAGACACACCACTTCCTTTTGAATAATGTTTTTTTTCTAGATACCTATATTGTGATATTGTTTTTAGTTTCATTTATAGATAGACTTTGATAATAATAAAAAACGTTTAAATTTGTATATTTTACATACGTGTTAGGATAAATATTTTTTAATAATTTTATTACCTATGAAAAGTGTTTAAATATTAAGTAAAAATACTGTTGTGTATAATAATTACTGTATTTTTTCATAATGAACAAATTGAACTAGTTGATTTCAGTGATTTTGTTTTATTTTTACATATCCCTAGATAAATACATAGCTTCAAGTTAATTTATTCAAAATCGGCATGATCGCTTCTGGTATCAATATAAATGCATAGGTACTCCTACTTTTCAATCTAGGGCAATGACAAAACTTTGAAGCATAGATGATGCAGTAAAAAGCAAGATAAATAATAAGAAGTGCATACAATATAGTAAAAACAATATACACGTGTGAATAATGTACATAAAATTATAAATACACCTATCAAACAATACCTACTATATATGGGACATAGGTATAATAAAATATTGTTATGATTATTTACAAATGAATTCCAATACATTAAAGAGATATTTACGTATTATATTAAATATAAAACTGTGTACCCATTCTTAAATAGATAACTATATTCATACAACGTACTTACACAGTATTGACAAGTACATTTTCCAAGTCAATCATTAATTCATTGTAATATCACTGCAAAACGCTATTACTGTATTCGCCATTCATCCTTTAGATCAATGCACAACGTTGCAATAGATTATTGCTGTTCGATTTTTTCGCACTTTTTACTGGAATAAAACCACAAAGGACTCTTAACGTAAACCTCTTTTGATGTACGAAGTGGCAATATGTTTTTTTACCCTTTTTAAGGTATTTTAGAAGCTTTACATGCTAAAGTACATTAAATGTCACTTCAGGAAAAAATAACGCATCGTTTGATACCCAAACCGTTTTGGTACGACTCGTAGTTTAGTAAATATTCAAGATTTTCATTAAATCTTTTTTGCTGAACAATTGTGTTTTGTCGATTGCTGTAGTGTTCCAGGGACCCATCGAACTATATTGCATGCTATTCTTAATGGCTGAAATGGTGAAACTATAGGTAAATTTAATACTCCATCTACAGTGTACCCTTTTCAAGGCAATAAATGAATATTCTATTCTATTCTCGAAATAGGTGTTGTATTTAGAATCGGGATCCCTGAAAGCCATAAAAATGAGAGGGGTACCTATCATTTTTATGGTTTTCGGGAATCCCGATTTTATATAAAAAAGCGCGTCCGCTATTTGGTATCTCGAGAACTCGAGATAGATGTAGTAGTCGGAATTGAGACCCCGGAAACTATGAAAATTATACCCATATCATTTTTTAAAAAAAACTGCGACCGCTATCTTGGATCTGGAAAATGATGTTGTATTTAAAATCGGGACCACCGAAAACGATACCCATATTGATTTTTTATTAAAAAATCACGTCCGCCATCTTGGTTTTCAAAATTGATATTGTATTCAGAATCGGGACCCCGAAAACCACGATAATGATACCCATATTGATTTATATTCTATTCAGAATCGGGACCCCGAAAACCACGATTCTGATACCCATATTGATTTTTTATAAAAAAAATCACGTCCGCCATCTTGGATTTCAAAATTAATGTTGTATTCAGAATTGGGACCCCCGAAGACCACGAAAATGATACCCATATTAATATTTTTATAAAAAAAATCGTGTCCGCCATCTTGGATTTCAAAATTGATGTTGTATTCAGAATCGGGACCCCCGAAAAACAAAAAAATAATACCCATATTGATTTTTTTATAAAAAAATCCTGTCCGCCATCTTGGATTTCAAAATTGATGTTGTTTTCAGAATCGGGACCCCCGAATACCACGACAATGATACCCATATTGATTTTTAATTTAAAAAAATCGCATCCGCCATCTTGGATTTCAAAATTGATGTGTTCAGAATCGGGACCCCCGAAAACCCCGAAATTGATACCCATATTGACTTTTTTTTAAAAAAAGGTGCCGCCATCTTGGATTTCAAAATTGATGTTGATATTTAGAATCGGGACCCTGATTGCGCGAAAATTAGACTCCTATGGGACTTAATTTATATTAAGTAAACTCCAAAAATAAAAAATGTGACAACCCTGCGGTAATGGGGAATAAGCGGCATGTATCGCAACTTCAAAGGCGTTGGCCCACTACACTGTGGTATTAGTATGAAACAGCTGTTTTTTTTTTCGCGATTTTAATTTTACTCCGGTAGAGAAAAATGTTTGATTTCGTGGTGTAAATCATCTCCTCAAAGATTTGTGGTAGTGTGAATTGTTACCTGGTATTGGAGGCATGTAAGTTGTGTGTGAGTGTGGAGCGTTACAAGCTACAAGTTACTATCCGTGTGACAGGACCAACGTGTCGGTGGAGGGCAGCGCCGCGCGCGTGGAGCGCTCCAACGCCGCCGCCATCCTGGCGCGAGCCCCGCCGCCCGCCGCGCCGCAGCCGCCGCCCGCCACCGGTACGTGCCCCCCCACACCCCCCGACACCCCCCCACACCCCCCCGCCATCCTGGCGCGAGCCCCGCCGCCCGCCGCGCCGCAGCCGCCGCCCGCCACCGGTACGTGCCCCCCCACACCCCCCGACACCCCCCCACACCCCCCCGCCATCCTGGCGCGAGCCCCGCCGCCCGCCGCGCCGCAGCCGCCGCCCGCCACCGGTACGTGCCCCCCCACACCCCCCGACACCCCCCCACACCCCCCCGCCATCCTGGCGCGAGCCCCGCCGCCCGCCGCGCCGCAGCCGCCGCCCGCCACCGGTACGTGCCCCCCCACACCCCCCGACACCCCCCCACACCCCCCCGCCATCCTGGCGCGAGCCCCGCCGCCCGCCGCGCCGCAGCCGCCGCCCGCCACCGGTACGTGCCCCCCCACACCCCCCGACACCCCCCCACACCCCCCCGCCATCCTGGCGCGAGCCCCGCCGCCCGCCGCGCCGCAGCCGCCGCCCGCCACCGGTACGTGCCCCCCCACACCCCCCGACACCCCCCCGCCATCCTGGCGCGAGCCCCGTCGCCCGCCGCGCCGCAGCCGCCGCCCACCACCGGTACGTTCCCCCCCACACCCAACCATATCTGATGCACACCCGACACTCACCCGACCAAATCTGACCCCACCCGACCGCACACGACCCACACACTACCCACACACAACACACTTCCGACCGCAAACGACCCACACACTTCCCACACTCGACACACACCCGTCCACATCTGAGTCTGACCCACAGACAACACACACCTGACCAACATCCGACACGCACCGGAACATACCCCCAACTCACTAGTCTCACTACACGCACCTAATTTGATTACCTATTTAAAAGATCTTGCTGTTTTAGAAATTGAATTTTTAATTAACTACTTGGGTAACGTAAAACATGGATAACATTTTTCCGACACCGCAAACACATAAAATAACAACTTGATGATGTATAACATATTATTATAACATATTGAATAAGATTTCTAACTATAACTATTTAATGAGTAGGTAGTCAAAAGTAATCCATCGCGTGTCGTTCCGAGTCCACGTCAGTTCAATCCCTGACCTCGTTGTTGTTTGTTTCAGTGGACAAATGGCACTTCCTGGCGAACCTATAGACGAGACTGGCACACTTCTAGTGAATACTTGTATATTTATTAATAATATTAATTAAAGTTATTGTCTTTTAGCTATAGCTTTTTAATAAAACAACCCTAGATTAGAACCACCAACTAAATGCTATTTTCAATTCAATCATACGTAAATAAAGTGAGGTTTACTGACAATACCTACTATAAAATTCCAAAACTTTAAAGTCCCGCCCTATGGATATTTTTGACGTGTCCCAAGAAAATTGACTTTGACAATGCTTAAAATAATTAGAAGGCTTTTCGAGTACTTACCTATATGACCGTTAATAGCTAGAAAATTAAACTGGAATCTTAGACGATAAGAACAAGACTGGAATATTATTATGCGTTTGATTTTTTTAAATTTAAGTCAGTCCGTAGTATTTTGGTACTGAACAGCATTAGGTATGTATTGTCTGAAAAGTGAATGTAAGTAGTGGAGGTGGCATGTACAGACCACAGCGCATCAGGTGTAACAGATGCACTACGAAAGCCGCCTCTATTACGAACGGAATACGGGCGGTCTCAAGGTCAAACTGTTACGCTTGATGTGCTGTCGACTGTACCTATACTATTTATTATTATAAGTATTGAACTTTGCCAATAACAGACCCGTCGCGCCACGCCATTCCGAGCTATTTCTTATTTAAACACCTATCTCGATATCTTCCAATTTTATGCCTAAGAAAAAGCATTACATGTTCTACGCCGATGACGTCACACATTGGGTATTAATATCAACTGTTATGTAAACATACAGGTACTACTTAAGTCGTAATCAGTTATTACATTGACATTGGCTATAAATTTTATTGTAAACTGATTAGTATCATGGCTCATTTCTGCAAGATAACGAATGAATCAACGAAATAATTTTTATTTTTCATGAAATATGGATTAAAAAACCGACTTCAAAATACAGAAAAGGATAAAATTATTAATTTTAAGAACTTACTTAATTTAAATATTTTATCCTTTTCAATATGGGTAAGTACTTACTTATCCCCTGGAAACTTATTTTTGGAGTCAGTGCTCCACTTTCTATTGTTTCTGGAAACAACCTTATCACTATCTCCAAAAAAATATGTTTCTAGTGTTGAGTAATCAGTAGACGTGTTTTGTCTGCATGTTTAATATAAATAAACATATTCTACACAACGCCAGTGTTTTTTCCAACCATATTTTTTCTGATCCACATCAAGCATCCAACTACATGGTGCATGGGTATCTCCAGCCACATGCCCAACATCTAGGGGATAAGTACTTACTTAAATTTAATTATTGTATTCTTTTCAGGATTTTGAAGTCGGTTTTATATTTTGTTTATTTATTTTTTCACAATTTTTAGTGATAACTTTCTAAGGTCAAAGCTAGATGACCTACAGCTTATATTGTTTCCTACGATTGTTACACTAAAAATTCACAGGAAAGCAAAAATCCGCAATTTCGCATTCATTTCTTCTCTACTTAACACATGGCTACCACGCTAAACGAACTGAAGAGCTGATAAAGCTCAGCAGGAGTAACGCGAGTGCTATGATTAGAGCTTTGACAGGCCACTGCAAACTGAACACACACTTATTCAACCTAAAACTAAGTGATTAGGATGTTTGCAGATTCTGCGCACAGGAGCGCGAAACCCCAATGCACCTCCTTTGCAACCTTGGACCTTTTATCCACAAACGAAGCCTTCATCTGGGGAGGCACACCATTGACCCAAATGAAGCTAAGACCCTTGAGGTTGGGAAAATCCTAAAATTTGTGGAAAGTGCCCAAATCAAGGCTTTATTATAACCTATTGGTGGCAAGTCACAATAGATCTTTTAGGTCGCAGCGACAAATCAGTCTTAACAAGACCGAAAAGCCCCAAATACAAGATAATAATAATAAACAAGATATCGACTTGTCACAATTCATGACGCTTACTGACCTACTATAGGGAATGTAACTTTTAAATGGATTTTATTTTGGATGAGTTAGATTTGTGATTAGTAAGTAAGCGGCAGCGGCAGACCCGCCACCAAACCAGTATTACAGCTTTTCAAAGCTCGCGTATTTTGTTAGACGCGAACACTGCGCCAATTTTTTGCAGTGAAAGTTTAAACCTGTTATACACGACGTGATTTAGTTTGAATCTAGGTTCTACTTAAAATCTATTACGCAACATTTACAACTTTAGAAATATCTACGACAGTAAAAAACTATGTCTGGATGTCTAGATGTATTCAATAATGACACCTCTTCAATAAATACTCGTATATTATGTAACACATGCACCAGATGGTTCATCCAACCAGGGATGATAGAACTCACCATCCAACTGATTACAGTTAGTTATTCAATGATAAGAAAAGAAAAATGGAGTTCTTGTAGACACATTCTGCCTTACACCGGCGGACAGTTCTAGAATTGAAATGCAAAGTTAAGTTATTATTACAAAACGTATAGTTTTAAGAATGAGACAGCTTCAGGTGAACCAAGTGTAAACGCCACATTTGTGGTTTAATTGCGGGCTTAATTTCCGAATATTTAGTGGGCGCCTATTGAATTGAAGGGTAATTAAGAGGAGCATCCGCGTGATGTATCGCAAACACTGCATTGTAGACAGTGAGCGGTGAGCGGTGAGCGGTGCGTACGGTGCCTAGTAGAGCCCGTGGCCCGCGGCCCGCGGCGGCGCGGGTATCGATCGGCCGCCACCTCCGCGCCACATCTGTGCGGCGACGCGGCGCCGCTTACTACGTCTGCGGCTATGCACGGCCATAGCTTAACTTTTGCCCTCTTTATCTATTCCATCCTCAATACCTACTCGTACTAGGTAGGAGATACACTGTCAATTCGTAAACTTTGCTATATTTACTTACTTATCTTGTGAGTTCGATAAATAAAGTATGGATCAAAGTAGCGAGTGTGCGATCCAGTTACGATGCATGAATGATGGTGGTCGACGGCGAGCGTCCCGCGCGGCGATCATTAAATCGGAACCTGTTAAAATGATGCAGGCTCTCGCGGAGAGGCTCGGGTGGTCGGTCGGGTGGTCGGTCGGGTGGTGGGCGGCGGGCGGCGGGCGGCGGCGGCGCGACTAGTCCGTGACGCGGATGCGCCACAGAGCGCCGCTCGCAGACACGACACTAATTAATCATTTGTTAAAATCGTAAGGTCCAAACATTTCACCTACCGGTAGGACCACGGTAAACACTACCTTACCTATATATCTGTGGTCCTGCTAGACGACCAGAGGTAGGTAACCTATTAATAACTACTAAATAAGAACTAACTTTCTGAACAGATAAATAAGTATTTAGTTTTTTTTTACTAACTGAAATTATTTAGATGTTCTGTTTAGTCTTGTGTATATTATCCACCTACTGAGAGTAAAACATGAGGAGTTTGGACTATAACACCATCACGTTGACCATATGCGGGTTGGTGGGCTAAAGCGGTTGTAAAACAACCGCCAAAATTGTGATAATAATATTCATACACTCACACTCACACATATTATCTAGCCCAAAGTAAGCATCTAATAACAGCTTGTGTTATGGATACTAGATAACGGTGAAATATTGATGATAATTATGTATATAAATATTTGAAATATACTAAATAAACATCCATGACTCGTGAACAAATGCTCGTACTAATGATACAAACATTTGCTTCCACCGGGATTCGAACCGGGGACCCCTGACCAAGTAGCCTGCATAGCAAGGGGCAAAGACCACTCGGCCTGCCAGTTATAAAAAAGTACTATTTAAATAAATAAATAAAATCAAATCAGTATATTTCAGACAGTGTGTACCCATAAACTCTTTATAACATGATTACATTATAATTAAATTAAATCACAATAGTCAAAACTAAAACCCATTAATTAAATTAAGTCAAGTAAAATTACGCGCAAGACAACCCATTGAGTAAATCCAAGGTTGGAATCGTCTAATTAGAGATTGGAGTTGATGGGAAAATCCAATGCAGTGGATAAGTAGTCTATTTAGACATTTTAGACGATGTTAATATTATATTGGCTTAATTGATTCATCAGCATCATCCAGTATACGTTTTGCTGCAAGCCTTCATACACGGGAGAAACTAAAATAATAATAAATCGTCTAATCCTCACCATATGCCATAATCGTACAAGAAGCATAAGTTACGTGGGTTGTAATAACAAAAGTGATTATTGCAGGTTGATACCTGGACCAGGATGTAAACTGTAAAACGGGCTATCAACGTATCAAATGGTCCTTAGAGGTTTAGGGAAATCTCGTGAGCCTCTGGGAGGATCGAGGCAGTAGGCACTAAACGGGAGGCGGCATAAGGTCGGTGCGCGCGGCGCGGCGCGGCAGTGGCGGGCGCGCGGTGTCCCGCGGTGGTGGTGTCGGTGTTGTGTCGGTGTCGGTGTCGGCGGTGTCGGTGTCGGCGGTGTCGGTGTCGGTGTCGGTGTCGGTGTCGGCGGAGCTTGGGCAGCATGCGCGCGTGGGCGGCGGCGGCGGCGCTGCTGGCGCTGGCGGCCCCGGCGCAGCTGCGGCCGGACCAAGACTTTGAGTTCGACGACGACGCGGTCAGTGCCTCACTTTCCGCACCATTCGCGGATGGCGTCCTTAGCGCTCCCTGCAAACCTTAGCTAATCTTTGGACACTCGAATAGGTGTAGGTATCTACGGTTTCCTTTGGATATTCCAAATTTCATAACAATCTCGAAAATTTTAACTCTTGACTGCCCTCCTAAAGTCCTTAGTGGGATCGAGCAGTAGGTATTCACATATAAAATGGTAGGCTATACAAATATGAGCAAATTTTATACACAAGCTATGCCCGCGAATTCCTTCGCGTGGATGTCGGAAAATAACGGTAGGGTACATGATTTTACTTAAGCATTTATTTGATTAAGGATTTGCATCATGTTTATAAACATTTTCGCAATTAGGTAATGCATTGATCGCCCCGCCCGCGCCCGCCCGCCTTGGAAACCATAAATGCGTGCATAGTACCTACTTGATCATTATTTTGTTGCGGAGTTATTTTAAAACTATGATATATCTTAAGATATTTATTGAAATGAAATGATTTCACAAACTTTGTTTAAAATTAAATACTTGTGGCGAATAATGTATTTATTTTAATAAATAATAATATCAGGTTTACAAAAAACACCTTCGCAGATAGATAGTGAATTATTTTAGAACTAATTTGATTACCATAAAATGGTTATAGTAAATCAATTTCAAAACATAGACATATGCTGTCACGTAGTTTTTTAGAACTTCTAGAGGAGAACAATTCTTGTATACCAAGATGATTTTTGCGTAACTTTAAACGTTTACACAGCGCACGCCGCACGTAACGAAAGCTCTGAAAATAATTTTATCCCGTTTTTGCAACATTTTTCATGGAGACTAATGTCTTAGCGTGATGTTATAAAGCCTATAGTATAATACCTCAATATAATTGGACTATCCAACTTTTTTCAATTTGAATCAGTAGGTACCTACCTACTTAGTTCCTGAATTTAGCGCGTTCAACCAAACAAGCAAACTCTTCAGTCTTATAATAGGTAATAGTATAGATATGCTGTAAGGATGCCTAAAGGACGATTTACATGAGTTTAACATAGAAACAGACTTCATTTTGAAAAATGGAAAAAATGGCGCACTGAAACTTAAATTACGACCGACCTTAGACCATAAGAACTGGTCTAAGTTTGTCTGTCTTTTTTAGCAAATAAAAGTGACGGCATTATATTCAAATCCGATTTATCTTTATTGTCTATATTACTATTAATTTATTTATCTTTAATGTCTATGACCATGATGTTGAAATAAATGAATTCTATTCTATTTATTCCATGTTTTGTAATAGGTAAGGGATACCTATTGTGTCGGTTTGTACGGAGTTATCCCATGTCCGTAACTACCCCACTCTCGCCTTTATACTACTAGATGACAAACAAGCTGACGGCTCACCTGATGGTAAGCGGTTACCGCCGCCTATAGACACCTGTAAGAACAAGGGAAAATCACTTGATATTGCAGGTGCGTTGTCATCCTGAGGCCTAAGATGAAATGCCGTCCATGCCCAGTAATTACATTACATTTCTACGGGGTACTTTAAAATTGACGAATATACATGGTCGGAAGTAAGATGGCAATAATGCGATCTATAAACTATGCCGGATCTGTGATGCGTGTGTGTTAAAAGTTAAAACAGGCTGCCCGCCGCCCGCCCCCTGTAGACATCATTATCAGCCTATACACGGCCCACTGCTGGGCACAGGCCTTCCTACATGGAAGAAACACATGAGGAGTTTGGGCCATAACACCGCCATACTGGCCCAATGCGTTTTAGTGGGTTAAAGAGGTTGCAGGAACAACCGGGACCAACGGCTTAACGTACCTGTAGGTATGATACTTTTCTATAATTACTGTCGCCATCTTTAGAGGAAAATATATATCTATGGGATTTGATCGTATCTGTTGTTTTTTTTATACAAAGCACGGCGAATGACTCAACACCACCTGATGTGAAGCGGTAAGAAGAGTCCATATGCGAAGACAGCTAGTGCAGCTTGAAACACAGTGTTCTATCCGCCTCCATCTTGCCGGCTCAAAAGGTGCCTTTTGAGTTTCTTCAAAAGAGTGGTGACTCTTTTGAAGAAACCCAAGTTATAGGAAGGCAAATCATGCGCTGGCAAATCATTCCAAGTATTGGAAGTACGACTAAGAAACAAGGTACTAAACTACCTGGTAGGTACTCATGTTGCGGGTACGTTGTCATCCTGACTTCTTAGATGGTATATGCCTTCCAAGCCCAGCAATTACACAGGCTGACACTTTTCCCTTTCCTTTTTTTTGATAATGTTTCAATTTGACAGGAGGTGTTCGCCGAGGCGGCGGAGGCGCCATTGCCGGTTCACTCGCGACGACCGCGGCGATACATCTATGATCCTCACAGTTCGTATTCTTTGTATTATTCACTTACCCATTGCAACATACGGTTTTCATATTTATGAATAAATTATAAACCCAATACATGTTGGTTTACAGATTCGCTGTGTCAGTCTCTGGTGTGTAAGAGACGGGAAGTGTGCCTCCTTCGGGATGCATTTACCGCGCTTTGTGCGAATAAGAAGGACATTCTACGGAAGGGGTGAGTGGTTGTCTGGTTTACGTAGCTTGGTCAATTACCTATAGCTCATGAAAGATGTAACGACACGTGGACCGCAGAGGCTCAATAGGCTGGCCCCACGATCCCCAGACATGAACACCATTTTTTACATTTTGAAGTTTTTGATGCGTTTAAACGCCTACTTTATTGTAAAAATTATAAATAAAGAAAGAAAATGATGAATAACTTATATACTGGCCGGTAATCAGAAGACGCAGGTTCGTATTCCACCTGGAGCATATAATTTTTTCATCACCATTTTCTTTTTTTGGGGCTTATAAAGAATAAGATTAACAACCAAGTAGTTTGGTTGATGGTCCCGTTTCTTGATTGTCCCGTTGGCAATTTTTCGAGAAGTACTTTAAATACTAGGTGGTAGGCCCGTATGCAGGGTCGTCTGGGTAGGTACCTTTCTTATTTCAGCCGTGAAACAGTTCGATGTGTTTCTGATTGAAGGGATGGATGAGGATTTCATCTTAGGCCCCAGGATGACAACGCACCTGCAATATCAAGTAATTTTTCCTTGTTGTTGCAGGTGTCTATAGGCGGCGGTTACCGCTTTCCATCAGGTGGGCCGTCAGCTTGTTTGTCATCCGGGTGTATAAAAAAAAATACGCCGCTAGTGTATTGAATCGCTCGTTGGCATAAAGTCCTCTCTAACACGAAACGTCCCGAGGTACTCCTTTCGTAGAGCATTTTGTACCGTGCGTCTCCAGTTCACTGAGAGGGTTCCCAAGCATGGTTTGAGCGACGGACTTGTGGTTCCAGCGACACGATCGTGGTGGGCGGCGCGCGCGAGGTGGCCGACGACGACGTGTTCTACGAGGGCCCCGGCGGTGACGTGACGGCGGGGGGCCCCGGCAGTGACGTGTCGGCGTGGGGCCCGGGGGCGGGGGCGGGGGCGGGGGCGGGCCCCGGTGGCCGCTGCGTGGGCTGCGGGCGGGGCGCGCGCGGCTCGTTCCTGTGCGGCTCCGACAACCGCACGTACTCGTCGCTGTGCCGCCTCGACCTGCACAACTGTCTGCGCCGCGCGCCGCGCCCCGTCACGCTCGCCTGCCGCGGCCTGTGTCCGTGCCCGCGACACCCGCGAGCCCGCCCGCGGGTCAGTACTAGCCCACATCCTACTAGCCGCGCCCGTCACGCTCGCCTGCCGCGGCCTGTGTCCGTGCCCGCGACACCCGCGAGCCCGCCCGCGGGTCAGTACTAGCCCACATCCTACTAGCCGCGCCCGTCACGCTCGCCTGCCGCGGCCTGTGTCCGTGCCCGCGACACCCGCGAGCCCGCCCGCGGGTCAGTACTAGCCCACATCCTACTAGCCGCGCCCGTCACGCTCGCCTGCCGCGGCCTGTGTCCGTGCCCGCGACACCCGCGAGCCCGCCCGCGGGTCAGTACTAGCCCACATCCTACTAGCCGCGCCCGTCACGCTCGCCTGCCGCGGCCTGTGTCCGTGCCCGCGACACCCGCGAGCCCGCCCGCGGGTCAGTACTAGCCCACATCCTACTAGCCGCGCCCGTCACGCTCGCCTGCCGCGGCCTGTGTCCGTGCCCGCGACACCCGCGAGCCCGCCCGCGGGTCAGTACTAGCCCACATCCTACTAGCCGCGCCCGTCACGCTCGCCTGCCGCGGCCTGTGTCCGTGCCCGCGACACCCGCGAGCCCGCCCGCGGGTCAGTACTAGCCCACATCCTACTAGCCGCGCCCGTCACGCTCGCCTGCCGCGGCCTGTGCCCGTGCCCGCGACACCCGCGAGCCCGCCCGCGGGTCAGTACTAGCCCACATCCTACTAGCCGCGCCCGTCACGCTCGCCTGCCGCGGCCTGTGTCCGTGCCCGTGTCTTATCTCTCGCCATCAAAAACTCGTCATCATTACCTATGTCAGTGTGCCACGCTCTAGTCATTACACCCGTAGCCGTAGCGCAAGAGCAGAGCTAATTTGTTAAAATTATGGGTGGAAACAGGCACAATGTGCACAATGCTAGTGAGCTAGGTGAGGTAGATACTCATGTTACCAATCCTATAATAGACATAGACATAATTTTATTTGCAACTTAGGCGCACAAAATTTACTTAATATAATAACAGTATAGCTAATTTTCAATACAAGTAAGTAAGGATCAACATAATGAGTCGATCTCTATACCATCACCAAATCACTTGCACAATAGCACAGGTACGCCTCGGCAGCAAACAGGTATCGGCTCAGCATTATGCTCCGCGTTACACGGAGCGCTGATATTCTGCCGAAACCTTTTTTTTTTTTGAGGGAAAACACGCTTAGATGTGTACCATAATTTAAATTAAACTCGGCATCACATACGATGTAATTAAATTTATAAAATAAATATGTTTACTATAATTAGTCATATATACATAGATAAATAGAATAAATCAATATAAAATCATCAGTATACTTTATGTAAAATTATATATACCTAAATATATTTTGAAAATAAGAATTAACATAAAAACGGCTGGTCGGCATATCGCTCAGGCACACCCAGTTTTTGTTTTCCTAATATATGTGATTTCAAGTGCTTCTTAAATGTATATTTACATTTAAGTAGCCGAAGAGGAGGAGGGATGTTATTCCAGCACTTGGTGGCCTGATAACGAAAACTGCCCCGAAATGCCACAGTTCTATGCTTCTGATACGACAACAGAAATCTATAGGGTCTCTTGGAATATTTATTTTTTATTGGCAAAGTAAGTTTAGCAAACAAGTACTCAGGTTTCTCGTTGAAGAGGATATCATGTACCAAGCTTCCCATATGCAACCATCTCCGCGAGGTCATATTTAAAATTCCAGCTTCATTGAGGTATGGTGAGATATGTGACCAGCGTGGAGTATTGTAGCAGTAGCGGTAACACGCATTTTGAACCCTTTGCAACAAGCGCGCGTGTTTTGATAGTAAACGCGGTCCATATACTAGGTCACCATAATTTAACTTTGAGAGAACAAGAGACTCACACACTTTTAACCGGACTGCTTCGCTAAGGAAGTTGCGAATTTACCCAGAAGAAGCGTCAGTTGGCAGCGCTGGAGACAGTTAAATGATCCCTGCTTTATGATGTGGCTACTTACTTCCTGCGAGAGTACCTACAACATTAGAAATCACTTTTGTTTATACGCATGTAGTTAAATAAAACTACTAAAGAAAGGAAGCGGTCACCGGCAGTGCTTTTCATAATATAATCCCGTTTAGATAGATCTATTTTTAACCCCCCGACAAAAAAGGGGTGTAATAAGTTTGACGTGTCTGTCTGAGGCATCGTAACGTAAGCGAATCGACCGATTTTGATTACGTTTTTGTGGTTTGAAAGCTGACGTGATCAGGATGGTTTTAAGTTATAATTTAAAAAGGTCAGTTCAGGCGTTTGATGACTATCAGCTCATTTCCTACTTGACAAAAGGGTTTTACGAAATTTCACAGATCCGATTGATGTTTACTGTTACTTCAGTAGTTTTTTCAAGACATGCTAACCTTGAGCTAATCCAGTACCATCAAATAGTCTGTTGAATGCTCAATTCTTTAGAAACTTACAGCAGTTAAAGCGTGTTTTGGTTCATAAGAATAGTCACAGTGAGATGATGTTAGATAGATAATTAATGAAGCCGGGGGTTACTTAAAATTTTCAATTTTATATTTTGACTTTATTTAATTCTTAACGGGGTAAGCGGTGGCCTTTATCTCACGTGATGTTAAGAAGTGATGATAAGGTCGATGATAGAAGCTACACCCGGATTCCTCAACCACAGAGGAACTGGTTATCTAACCTCTAACTGCCGGAACACAACAATGCCATTAACATTGTTATGGCGGGAGACTTAGGTAAGATAGTGGTAGCTAGCCAGAGGGGCTATTGATAGTCGCTATCGCTAAGCAGAAAATGTATGGGCTTTGACATAAGGCCTCGATCGACTTTCGATTGTAAATGTCAAATCTCATACAGTTTCCACTAAGCGATGGCGATAGCGATTGTCAAAGTCCACCTGAGGCCCTAGACAAGATGCCGCTAGGCCCTCAGGTGAAGTCAGAAAAGGCCTAGGTATGTATATTATTTTGCAATAATCATTATATTTAAACACCGCAGGAGTGGCGACGGCGTAAGGCGGAAGCGGAGCACAACGAGGTGGTCCCCGCGCCCGCACTAGGTCGGTACAACACACGAGCCACTTGCTTACTATTGTCCTGTTTAGTCCATTGTTTAATGTACTGACGAATACTTCTGCTGATTTCCCAGACACGAAGGAGTGTGCGCTGGGCAAGATGGCCAACCGGTTGGTGGACTGGTTCTCCGTGCTGATGGAGGAGGCGGGAGAAACGCACGCCCCGGAAGAAGGTCTGCATTTAATTTAGCGGGGTTAACTTGTGTATAATTAGATAATACACTAATATCTTACTTACTCTTTTATGTTAAGTTTTAGTGAGTCTCAGTTGGACATTGTTTGTCAAAGAGTGCTCTTTATTTATAGAATATTACTATTCAATCAAGAAATCAAGAAATATTGATATTTCAATAGGGTAGAGTTGGACTATTTATTAACAAATTACAGCTTCGTCATTGTCCAACCGACGGACACTGCACATCATGTTCGTTCACAATGCGTGAATCGGAACACGAAATATAAGTAACACCAATTGACGGCAGTAAACATAAAAAGACAACTAGCTGACACCTGTAGTCTTCCCGTGTCCACGGTTGCCGTAAAGTAATCGAAACGCCATGCAATGTAAAATGTATAACATCGTCATAATCGGGAGTTAAATCCGGTAAAGTGATTTTATTTCAAACAAGCTTTCGCTTGCGCTTTCGTCTGTGGTACCCCACGAGAACGCATCCTCGAGATGAAAAGTTTTTATCTACCTACGGCGTGATAAGAAACACTCATTCAACAAAGACTACAGTATCAAATATTAAGTGTAGTGTGAGTGTCAATAATAGTATATGTTGGTTTGTCGCAGGGTTCCCCGACGACTGCAAGCCCGAGGTTCGCTGGATGTTCGCGCACCTCGACACCGACGGCGACGGCAGACTCTCCGCGGACAACCTGTACGCGCTCAGTGAGTACTGTGGGCTTTGGTGCCTCCACACCGACGGACCACTATCAGCGGGGAATTTGTACAGGAGTGCCTGGTCAGTCACTATTATCACATTGGGGTGGTTTGTACCGAAGCAATGATTATGCCAAGGTGATGAGCCAAGGTTAAGGTAAAGTTCATGGGGCAGTTGGTGGAACTGCCCCATCATGCCACGCATAATGTTGGGGTGGTCCGTCATGCCGGTCGGTGACCGGGTGGTGGGGTCCTCACCTCCTTCCATCATACAGTATGGCAGCGCTCAAGAACATGTAAGGTCGATCAGCGGTGCACACCCCCACCACAACCACGCTGTTTAAGGTCGGGCTCACTAACATCCGCGGGCTCCATGCTAACCTCAATGCCGTCCACCAACATCTCGAGACGGCTCGACCCGCAATGCTGTTTTTGACGGAGACGCAAATACTCCGCCCGGCAGACACTAGCTACTTGGATTACCCCGGCTATGCTCTTGAAGAGTCCTTCAAAACGAAGGTCGGGGTATGCTGTTTTGTACGGGCGGATGTTTGTTGTCGTCGTCTGCGCTGCTTGAAGGTCCTTTCCTACTCCATTCTTCGGGTACATGTGGACCTGGTCACACATTGCCGTGCATTGTCGTGTCTACGTGTGCCTCTATAAATCTCACAGCGGGGCATAGAGACATTTCCACTTTTTGAACACTTTAGTTGGGTGGCAGATGTTGCGCAGGAGCACTTTCTAACTGCGGAATCGGTGTTTTTAGGGGACTTTAATGCTCACTACAAGTCGTAGCTAAGTTCCTCTAAAACATGGCCAATGCTGGTAGAACTGCCCATTCTTGCTCTTACGCACGACCTGACTCAACCAGTAAATCTACCAGGTGAGCTACCAGAATTCCAGACATTGTTGGTCACGCGTCCTCTTTGTTGGACCTTCTGCTGACGACTCGCCTGGAGGGATATCGGTTAGAGGTTCTAGCTCCGTTGGAAACTTCGGATCACTGCCTCATATCCGCTGAGGTGTCACGGGTGTTGCCACCTTTATCCATGGTTTCCAAACGCCACATCTTCACTCATTAGTAAGGCACGCGTAATCACTGGTTTAATCGGGAGTGTGCCTTGGCTGTTGAGAATAGAAAGTCGGCATAACGCGCTTGGATCATGAGCCGAGCTTGCGGGAATCCCAAAATTGACTCGCTGAAAGCGGGCTATAACAACGCCACCAAGCTCTGCAAAAGACCTTTCATCAGAGCGGATGCACAGCGCATTGCACAAGTTGGCCAAGAACTACTTATCCTACGGGAAGCTGTAGCTATTGGCGTCTGACCAAAGCCGTGCAGTACAACTTCTGTCAACCCTTGCCGCCCGCGTTGAGATGCTCTGACGGATCGCTAGGTCATAATCCGCAAGAGAAAGCCTATCTCCTGGTTAAGCTTTTTGCTGTTCCCACATTTCCGAATCGATGACTGTAATTCTCAGCCACTAACTCTCTTCCACTGTGGCCACATAATGCCCGATACGTGCGGAGCTACAGTCAATCGACGCCCGGAAACCTAGTGGCCCTGATGGCATCCCAGCGATAGTACTCAATAAATGTGCAGCGGAGTTGTCTCCCGTCTTGATACGGCTATGCCATCTTTGTCTCACTTTTGGGTGTGTGCCGGAATCTTGGAGGGAGCTCAATGTGCAACCGGTCCTCAAAAAGAGAGACTGATCAGACTCAGGTAACTATCACACAATAGCTGTTGTTTCAGTTCTTTGTAGATTCTTGCTCAGATCCGATACTTATAAGATTATTTGTTAATTAATGATGGACAGTATGGGTTTTGGCCAAAATAATCAACAGGTGATCTTTAAGCGTATTTAATGCATGTCAAGATAATTTACGTATATAGGGGTAGGTAAGGGTATATACCACGATAACTGGTGTATAGATGATAAGAAGTATATTACTGTAATGTTAAAAGTGATAAGTATTAGTAATAGATGAAGGGTGTAATCGCCCGGCTTTTTATACAAACTTTCAAGTCGTTAATATTGGAAACGAACTGTGATTCTAACCAAAGTTGCCGTGCACAGAAAAAGTTACGGGAAGAGTTTCAAAAAGTCTGATGATAATTGAGACACAGTAGTTTTAGCTTTTCATACTGACCAAAAGTCGCCAATAATTTCTTTAAAAGTAGTTTTTAAAAAAAAATCTGTGTCAACTTTCTAGAGTAGGTAAGCTGTCCTGGTTATGAATGGGGGGGATTTCTTCATCGGTTTTTGTTGCCAATATTTTCGAGGGGAGAGTTTGTATGAGGCGGGTGAGTGTAGTTGTCGGGTGTCGGTGGCGGGTGTCAGGGCACGACGAGCGCGAGCGCTGCCTGCGGCCGTTCCTGTCGTCGTGCGGCGGCGGTGACGTGGGCGGTGACGTCACGCGCTCGGCGTGGTGCGCGTGTCTGCGGCGCGGGGCCGGCCCGTGTGCGGTGTTGGCCCGGGCGCTGGCCGGGCGCGGTGCTAGTGGGGGGGGTGGTGGGGGGGGATACATGCCCGCGTGCGACGCTCGCGGCTGGTACCGCGCGCGGCAGTGTGACCGCGCGCTCGGCGTGTGCTGGTGCGTGGACGCGCACGGCGCCGAGCGGCCGCGCACCCGCACCAAGGGCGCGCCCGCCTGCCCGCCCGCCGCCGCCCCCACACACACCCACGCCCCGCCCGCCCAGCCCGCCCCGCCGGACGACGAGGACGCGCCCGGCAGCGGACACGACGAGCTGCAGCTCTAGGCCCGCAACAAACGATTCACCCCCTAGTTTTTCATTGGTAAACGTTTCGAAGGCCGAATCCGAACTCCCCTCAACAATAGATCACATTATGGTTACTTTAGGGATGCGGCCTCGGCTATGTGTCCTATTATAATATTATTGTGTACGAATTCTTTGTTCCTATAGCTATCCAATGATTTAATTAAAATTTAAACATACAAACATATGTAGGTACATAATAAATATGACAAATATACAACTGCAACACCTAGCTGTATCGTAATATTGTAGGAGCAAAATCGGGAAATTAAATTACATATTCTTAAGTTATAAAACGTAAAATTTTTTCACGTGAAGATAAATAGGTAAATCTATACTTACTATGTATTTTTGTAAAAGACATCATTGAAAAACTAATTATTAACAATTTTTTAAATAACCTCCCACTATACATTCAAAAACTACTTATATATCATTAAATCACCTTCCAGTCCTTCCACTATAAACACAAATTCAATTATAGTCGTCCTACACCTATGTATTTACGTCAAAAATTTAATAGTATGATTTCTTAATCAAACCAAAAGTATAAAAATTCGAGGCCCGATTAATCGATCTAAACATCAAACCAAATGTTCACAAGGAATAACTCAATAAAAATAATACATTCCTAGGTAGTAGATTCATAATTATCATTATTTTTAATCAAACGGAATCTCATATTTGTAGAACGGACTTTCGATTTGTCTACGAAACATTCATCATGGAAAAAATCGTCGGGAAAACGTACCACCCCCACAGTACTCACCGGAGGACGGTACTTTACGATAAATGATACCTGCCTAATACCCGTTCACACTCAAGGCCTATCCATTGAAAAATAAACTCGTAACTAGATACGAGAATACGAGATGTTCGGATGCATACCTATACCTGCCTATTTACCTAATTGAGCTCAAATAAGTAATATAAAAGCAAGCCACTTTTTAAAATATTTTTACTAAAATAAAATACAAACATTACTTAGGTACCTAACTATTAGATGCATATTTGCTTAGAATTTTCCAACCAACTCACGTAATAAGGTTGTTTTTGGTACTTCAATAAAACCGCTGACTATGAGAGTCAAGAAAAGAAACCTTTAAATTATTAAAAGTCAGCTGTCACTTTCAGTAGGTATCGCAGCTCTCACGAAGTAACCACCACATATTTTCGATTATCTAAAGAGAGATGAAATTTTGGCTTTCCACAAAAGCCAACATCTTAACGTTTGATAAAAATATGCATCCGAATATCCGACTTCTACTCACATTCAAGACAATCCTCGTAAATCGCCGTTCTATCGGCCCCCTTCACATAGGATCCGTCCCCAACTTTTGTAAAGGTTGATCCACATAAAACTTTATTAGACCATCGGGCGGGAACACGTTTCTTATTCAAGTCGTGCAAGACAAGTATATTAACAGCCATCCTCCTACAAAATATACAACGTGAATTATGTAGGTAGGTACTTACTCTGATAATTGTTGTTGTTACTGTGTGTACAGTGTACCCTTTAAAAGATCTTAAATCGAGTGCATAATATAATTATTACTTTAATATACTTACAGAACTAAGCTTATGAATGTTTGATATTAAATGATAACTAGTAATACCTTAGTAGAGTTTTATAGACTTAACATTAGCGGTAAGAAACAAACTAGTACGGCATCTACAAAATAGCATTTTCGGGAACTAAGACCGACAAGATTATTCCATTACATAATCTTACTATATATAGTCTAAGTTCATGATGCATTGCTAAAAAGAATAAGTAATGCTCAGAATGTTATTATTCTTAAGAAGTAATGATTATCAACCTTGGCTACTCACACGCTCATTATGCTATTTTAGTTATTTAGGACGTTATAAGTACAATGTCATTATAACGTTGGCTTTTTCAAATTGCACATTAAAACATGTAACACCCAACTAAAGTTATAATGAGGGGTTGTGGTACGTACCTACTAACAGTCCATAGTTAAACTGGTTAAACGATTGCGTCGTATTAGCTGTGACCGTAGCCCCGGGTGGGATCAATGATGCATTTACATTACATATTGTTAAGGTACTTATTATGATGCTTGTGCTAGATCTAGTGATAGAACACGTATTTTGAAGATGTTACAAGTTTAATTTGAGGATATTGACAATGATGAAGAGTTTAATATTATTATTGTTTTAGCAAAGTTTACTTTATACAATGTAATGGTAGCAGTAGCGATAGAGCAATGCTGCTCTAGCTTAATTATAAACTAGGTGTCTGCCTACTTTAGATAATGAGTAAGATGCACACTTTTATTATAGTTACTTGAAAATAATTCAATTCAATATTTATTGAGATAGGTACTGGACAATTTTATGAAGAGCCTATAAGTAGTAAAACTTCATTTAACCACTAGTAGGTATGTAACTAATGAAAATAATAAAAAATGCGGGCCTATGATTAATTATTTATAAATGATAAAATATATTTTAACCAATGTAAACTGTATGTGAATCTATTTATTTATTATCTAGTCTACGAACACCGTGTTACTGCATTGTGTATACATTATCTAATTGTTGGTGCAGCTTTTTGGCATTGTTAATTTAACATTATTAATCTTACTCAGTAGGTTCCTAAGTTGGTGCATCAGTGAGAATTTGTTCAGTAATTTGTTTAGTACGCCTAGCTAGTCTTAAGCCTTTTGATAACGTATTGTGTTTAACTTTCATGTGTCTTCTCCTAGTAATTTTATTAATGTAATAACTCGATATTTAATTGTATAGAACGATTGTTTGCACTTTTTTAAATTTCAATCACGTTAGGTATTGTAATAAAAATCTTGTACTATGTACTTGTGAAATGTGTCTTTTATTATAGCCCCTAAACTTTACAAACACTAATTTTTGTTATTGAATATCACAATCGGTGATCTCCTGAACAGACTCTGGCAATGTGGGAAACTTAGGGCCGGCGCCCACTGCCGGCCCGGCACGGCGTGTCATGGCAAAGGATTTTTCACCTCTCCAGCAACAAAATAGCTCTTTTGCTTCGTAAAATCTCGAAGGAAAACCGGTTTTTGCCGGAGCGTGAGGCAAAGTAAGTTTTTAAATAAATTTGAGATAGGCAGTAGCGCGTTCCGAAACTCAGGACTAGCGCTAGTCGCCACAACTATGTAATTTAATAATTTTAGTTGGATGTTTTCTTGAATAATAACATTAACTATTTAATTTAGTAAACAATAATGTCACGTTACATAAAAATATAATTAGTATTAACTTTTTTAAAAAAATGACATGCGCCAAAGTTGCAAATAAAATTATGTCTATGTCTATTGTATGTATTTTTTTTTGTATGTATGTATGTTCACCGATTTCTCTGTCAATTGTGAACCGATTTTCCTAATTCTTTTTTTATTCGATAGAGTATACTCCTGAGGTGGTCTCATTGTCAGAATCTGATGATAGGATCCCAGGGAAATCGAGGGCAAATCTCAAATTTTATACGCGCATATATGACATGTTTTACTTTTTTCCAAAGCTAAAGTATTTGCTTCTGTTAGTCATCATCTCATGTTGATGAGCTGAAGATGGAAGGTAAAACTTCGTTAAACGATTAAGGGTCAGAAGATAATTCTTTCACAGTGTATTTCAACCAAAGCCTGAGAGTCAAGTGAAGTCGAAAGTGCTGATGGTCACCCATCTTGCTTTGTCCTTAGGGAATCACTTAAAAATGTAAAAAAAAATAAAACCAACTTCAAAACACTAAAAGGAAAAAATAATTTAATTTCAGTATCAGGTTACTCCAAAAAATACATGTTAGGAGGTAAGTACCTAGGGTACTTACCTCCTAACATGTATTTTTTGGAGTAACCATCTCTATTCATTAACAACCAGTCGCAATATACTACTGTCCACAGAGAGAGAGGGATATGCTTATTTGACAACCGGCTGGCCGAGTGGTCTGTGCCCCTTGCTATACAGGCTACTCGGTCGGGAGCCCCGGTGTTAAAATCCCGGTAGTAGCAAATGTTTGTATGATGAGTATGAACATTAGTTCATGAGTCATGGATGTTTACATGTTTATTTAGTATATTTTTAATATTTATACACATATTATTATCATTATTTATCCGTTATCTAGTATCCATAACACAAGCTCTCAATGATGCTTACTTTGGTCTAGATAATAGGTGTGAGTGTATGAATATTATATTATTAAGGTTTTGTGGTGTCTAGAAATTTATTATACTCTTTATTGCACTTGTAACAAAGTTTATCAATACAATTAAAGATAATTAGTTAACAAGGGTGGACTTATCTCTATAAGAGATCTCTTCCAGTCAACCCATGATTGTGTTATATATTTAATGGTAAGGCTGGCAACACAAAAGTGCATAGTCTAATAAAACTTATTGTTTAAAAATTAATTAAATACGTAAAAAATATACTATATAAATACAATTCTATATAAATACACATACTTTCAAAGTCTAAACATAATACACATATACATAAATATACATATATATATATACATACCTAATACATATTAAATAATATTTCATAAATAAAAACTTGCATTAATTACGATGAAATTTGCGATAAATAATGGCACTTAATTCTTGATTTAAAAGATGCGATAGAAGGGCTCTCTTGGACAGCAACAGGGAGATTATTCCACAACTGTGAAGCACGAAATGTAAAGGAATGAAGGAATATGTTGGTATTACATTTAGGAAGTTCGAGCATCTTAGTCAAACACGACCGCCTAGAGTGTAAGGTAGGAGGTGTCAACTGGAACCGGGAACGCAGGTAGGAAGGAGAATTAGGGTCATTCAAAATTTTAAACAGAGCAGAAAGGATGTGCATATTACGGCGATCCCGAATCGGAAGCCATTTAAGCTCAGCGCGAAAATTAGAAACATGATCATATTTTCGTAATTCAAAGATAAACTGTATGGCCAGAGTTTGGAGGCGCTCGAGCTTATTGAGCAGTTCTTCGGTTACATCTAAATAGCAGACGTCAGCGTAGTCTAGAATCGGAAGTAGAAGAGCTTGCGCGAGCATAATTTTGGTTTTGAACGGGAGAAAGTATTGAAGCCGCTTGAGCGAGTGGTATGAGAAATGCATACGCCGGCTGACTTCATTTACATGAGCCGCCCAGGACATATTGCAATCCAGTACCAGTCCGAGATTTCTCGCCTTGTCACTGTAGGCTATGACAACTCCATCGTACACTAGGGGAGGTATCAAGCTGAAGTCTAATTTGCTTCGCAGCCTGCTGCCGCCAACAATCATGGCTTGTGATTTAGCTGGGGTAACAACAAGCCCGAAAGATTTAGTCCACGCCAGGACAGCGCCTAAATCCCGATTTAATGCCTCGATGTTAGCAGCGAGCTCTGATAGTGCCGAGTGCCTATAAATCTGTAGATCGTCGGCATAAAGATGGAAGGAGGAAAAAATAGAGGAGGTGATTTTACTGATAATTAAGGAAAAGAGTAACGGAGAAAGTATACCACCTTGAGGCACACCAGCGGATAGGAAACTCCAATTAGAAGATGTATCCTCAACCTTCACACACTGTTGACGGCCAAAAAGGTAAGAACGAAACCATTCAATTACCGGGGTGGAAATGTTAACGGAGCGAAGCGAACCAAGGAGTATGTCAAAGTCAACGGAATTGAACGGATTTACATAGAATACTTTACTAAAAATAACAAGTAACAGTAAGTAGTAAGTATAATAATAAGTAACTAACTTGTGGTAGGCCTATCTATCTCTGTGGATAGTAAATTGGGATCGGTCATAAATATTTTGAGTTCACCATACTTACACTTTTTTTTTTCAATTTATATGAACAATCTAGGGCCTTGCATACTAAGAGGACAGCCAAAAGTATCAGGTTATGAGCTATAAAAATAATGATTAAAATTAGTTATAGTGCCTTTAAAAAGATCTTTTAATACAAAAATTATTAAAATGTTAGTAGGTTCATAAAAATAATCAGATAATTCAGTGCAGTATGCAGATTCTTTACTTTTGTAGCTATTTTAGATACCTACTTACATGCTGTCAGAAATTAAACCACTAACACTGTTTGCTTATAATTACATCTATTTAATTAAATAATTAATATGAACTACAATAAATTATTCACTTCTCATCCTCGAGTCCTTCAAATTTGCCAGAATAGAAGGGGATTTTCGCCACGAAGACCTTCCAGTCGGTGACGTAAAGCAGAGTCAAGAATGCAGCACCTCCAAACCCTCCTGCTGTGGTTAGGAAGGAGGAGGCGACTTCCAGTTGTTTTCTACCAAGACGGCCAAACATTTTGAAAAAATCTACGATTTTTCACTTCAAAAAGTATTACGTAAAAGATTTTCTCAAGTCTTTCTTGACTTGAGGGCAGTCGGTTGACGTTATGATGACACTGTCCGTATAATGTCAATGTCAAGTAAATGTCATTATTTTTTCATAAATTCTACCTCAGGTGCGTTCCGAGCTCATAACAATAACTAAAGCATATTGTTCTGAGGTTCCGAGCCTGTACTCCAATCAAACACTCAGAGTTGTTTTTTCTCTTGCTCTAAGGTGTGAAATGACACAAGTTGTTTTTTAGAACCATAAAATTTACATACACTTGTCAATATGACACAATGGTTTGTAACAAAAAAATGTGAAACTTATTTTTGTTTACCACCTTTGGATCAAGACATCACCATCTTCATTTATTATAGTAAGGTTGTTTAGTCACCAAAGTCAAATTGTGTACATAAAAGTTTTTTGTATGCTAGATTACCTATGTAAAGTTACAAAATTGAGTACTAGATGTCGTTGGATTTTCTAATTGGCGGTGTTAAGAATTTCTCCATATTAATGACCTTCCTGAGGAATTACAATAAATTCTTCTCGACTTACAATCAAGTTATTTTCTTTTCACCATCACCTTTTTAAGAACAGGGCTAGTAGGGTGGGGTATTGTTAAAAGGTGTTCCTTCATTGGGCCTAATTCTGAAATTCTGGGAACACACTTTAATTCTAAATTTAAGTACAGTTTATCTCTTTCTCGCAATAAATAAGTAATAAGAAATAGATAGCAAGAATCTGTTTAGAGCTGTCACTTTTTAGATAGATTTCTAAAGAACCATAGACAATTTTAGACGGGATGTACAGAGGTGCCTCCTAAACACTGCATTTTATCACATTCTCAATAAGCCTACATATTGAGAATTTACCAAAAAAATAAAGGTCCGCAAAGGAACCTAGTCCATACAGCTATATCTTAAGTATTTTCTATTATATTTATAATTCTCCCTAGAAAGGGAAGGCAAAGGAAACTAAAGCCCATACAGCCATGTCTTCAGTACCCTTTATTTCTTATTTTATTGCATTGAATTGAAAGGACATGGACTAAAAGTGGGCTCCGATCATAAGCAGTGTCGAAAGTTATATCATTGAAAAGCTAATTTTAAGTGCTAACAGTAGCAATTTTTCCAATTTTTAAATATCCTCCGTTTTTTTATAAATAATTCTTGAAAGTTGACGACTACAATAAAAAGACATCATTACAGCACGGTTAAATTGTTCTAAAATTACTTTTAAATTGTTAATTTAAATAAATGCTGATACCATTTGGCTACGGAGTTGATTAATATTGGGCCTAATTCTGGGAACACACTTTAATTCTAAATTTAAGTACAGTATATCTCTTTCTCGCAAAAAGTAATAGGAAAAAGATAGCAAGAATCTGTTTAGAGCTGTCACTTAAATTTAGATAGATTTCAAAGAAACCATAGACAATTTTAGACGGCATGTACGGAGGTGCCTTCTAAACACTGCATTTTAGCACGTTCAATAAGGTCGAAAATTGAACGCACCTTTCTAAATGTCAATTATTATGACTGCCATCCTTTTCTTTTTCATTTTGAGAGAAAGAAATAGACTGAACTTAAATTTAAACTTAGCATGTGTTCGCCAGAATTAGGGCCATTGTATAATTAATTAAATATTAATCATTAATTGATCTCTCGACACTTTGCGCTGACCACCCTGAATTATTGTATTTAGTCTGTGACGCTCAAGTATCAATGTTAATCTAATGTCAATGTGACACTGACTCATAGAATAATATTACTCACTGACTGCCCAGTGCGAAGCTTGAATTTTATTTAATTTTTAGCTATCTCATTTACTGACGAAGAAATATAATATGTAAACACAAATTAGTAATATCTGTACTACGTAAAATTAATACACGAAGTCAAATTGAAAAGTTTAATTACCTACTTAGTGTGTACGCAATTGTATTATAAAAATATGTAAAATGCTAGGCATCCAATGTTTTCTTGGAATAATAAGTACTTAAATAGGAATACGAACAAATGTGTAACTTTTATGTGGAAGAACTTCATCGGATCATAAAATATATGCTTTTCAAGCGGAATGTTAATCTCTAGTTCCTCAAGTGTAGACCCACAGATTTCAGACACCTTATTGGTTTTTAATTATTGTCTTATCATACGACCCTCGCTAGACTTTACGCGGCTTAGCAAATTAAGAGTAAGCTTAACTTCGTTACATATCCCATTAAAGCACATTTTTAAAAGGATTGATTTGGAATTGTTTCGACAACAATCAAACTTGCATGCTCAATAATAATTAGTTTTGAATTTTTTAAAATATTTTGCAAAGGAAATAATGAATATTTATACACTCACACCTATTATCTAGCCCAAAGTAAGCATCATCAAGAGCTTGTGTTATGGATAGGTACTAGACAACAGATGAACAGAGAAATAAAGATAATAATATTTATATAAATATTAGAAATATACTAAATAAATATATAGTATAAACATCCATGAGTCGTAAACAAATGTTCATACTCATCATACAAACATTTGCTCCGGGATTTTGCAACCGGGATTCGAACCCGGGACCTCTTGACCGAGTAGCCTGTATAACTTAACTAGGGGTACAGTCCACGCAGCAAGCCGGTCGTCAACTGAAGAACAATGAAATGAATACTACTATTCAGTGATTACAAAAAATAAATGGAAATGGTGCATATGGTGTGACTCAACGGGAACAAAGGATATTATTCTTCTACATTAGTTTTCTTTGATAAGAAATGTTATGTATAGTAAGGTGAAATAAGAAATGGTATTTAGTAAAACAAGTTTATTCTTCTTCAATATCTTCTCTTATGTTAAGCCGGGGTTTTTAGATGCTATTTTGTTAAGAGTCTTAACAAAATAGCATCTAGAAACCCCGGCAGGTGGTAATATAGTTTCTTGGTACCGTGCCTAACCCAGATACCATACTATTGTCATGATATGTGCGCAGCTTTCCACTGTTCGTTTACCTATAATACATGAACAATAATACTGTTCAATCCGTTGACACCAATATTCACCAAATTCAAACAAAATATTGTGTAATATTTTTATTGCATAATTGTCAATATAATTATATGAACAGTAATTGCAACAGTAAAAATCATCATTGTTTACTGTCGAATGAGTAAATGATTTGTTCTTTTTACCAAATGACTTTCTTTCCACATGTTTTTTGTCATAATAAAATACATTTTTATTTGTGGATACTGTATCTATGCTATTGATCTAATTATTTATCAACTCAAATGACAATGGGCCTAATTCTGGGAACACACTTTAATTCTAAATTTAAGTACAGTATATCTCTTTCTCGCAATAAGTCATAGGAAAAAGATAGCAAGAATCTGTTTAGAGCTGTCAATTAAATTTAGATAGATTTCATAGAAACCATAGACAATTTTAGACGGCATGTACGGAGGTGCCTCCTAAACACTGCATTTTAGCACGTTCAATAAGGTCGAAAATTGAACGCACCTTTCTAAATGTCAATTTATATGACAGCCATCCTTTTCGTATTCGTTTTGAAAGAAAGAAATAGACTGAACTTAAATTTAAACTTAGCAAGTGTTTACCAGAATTAGGGCCAATGCTTCTCGAATGATGTTGCTATTCGAGTGGTATTCAACTCGGCCTTATTTCTTTCCAATTTTAAATTGAATATGTCTAAATAATGGCATTGATTTAAGGGATAAAATATCTACTACTTTGAACTACGTAATGTAATCGATAAAATATTAAATAAGTTTGTACAATAAATTAAGTTATGGCCTTCATTATAACTCAAAAGTCCCAGTGCACTAATTTTATAACGATTTATGGACTCATTTTGATATATTTCAACATTTTCAACAAAAACTTTTATGTGGTTAATTCGTCAACAGAATTACAGAGAACATACTTTTTCTAATCTGTGACTTTTCATATTTTTTTAAATGTTGTTTGCTTCATTCAAGTTGCCAGCATTAATTAATTTTAATTATTAATTACGGCGACCGATAATAACATAGACGAGTAACTAGCCCATCCAAAATGACACCCCGAAAGAGACTCCAAAGTGGGCGGGGCTTAAATCGGACTCCGCGCCATGATTTAGTTTGTCATTGACTGCGTCACGGTGATGTACTCGTAAAAAAACAATAAAATCTCAGTTAATATGTCCAAAAGTGAAGTAAAATGGTGTGTCAGCCGCGTAGGTGAACATAATAAGAGCACTGGAATCAAATTTTACATGTAAGTCTCTCCTAAACCTTTATAATCGAGTCAAATATAAACAATAATATTGGCCGCCATGTTGGCCCAATATTTGTGGACAATTTGAACAAATACACGAGTGGATGATGTTATGCAGTCATTTGTGTGTGACAGTATTTATTTATTTTCAACTCAACTTTTAACTCTGCAAACTTTTATGACGACTTATTGTTATTGTGTATGTTTAATAGTTAATTTACTTACTAATAAGCAATTATGGCTTTACACAGCGTTGCCTTATATGATTTTTGTAAGAATGATAAACAAACCTTCACTTTATGGATATTTTGCCACAGTTCCTTACAATACGATGCCACTTTCAACACATTTCTCAATAAATTTAAGCATTATTATTTTAACATGTGTATGTTTAATTATTACTTTAATAATTTACTTATTCACAAAATGATCTGGAAATAATATAGGTATCTATTTTAAACTGTTAAGGATAAGTCGTAGTAAGTAAATTGGTAAACTGCAAGATAGTTTCGTGAGGTTATTGAAATAAAACAACATCATAATTTCAATAGAGAAGATAGTTGGACCACACCAGCTTGGGATCTTATCATGAGAATTACAAAGTCTCAAGCCCGTATTTACTCTTCCCGACCTTCGGACACTATAAGCTCCATGGCGTGAATCGGAATACTCAAAATATAACTATAAAAAATATGACGGTATTTAATATTAAATTTATCAAAGACAACTGGCATCTTTACTTCAGTCTTCCCGTGACCTTGATCGCTATAAAGTAATCGACACATTGGGTATAAAAAATCATAATGTGATATCTAATTAAACGCAAGTTAAATTCGGTAAAGTGGTTTTTTTTTCAAGAAATAAAACCACTTGATGACAATTTTTTTTTTCTTATGTCCTTAATACAAATAAATATTATCATGACAGATAATTACATTTTTTTTATTTAAATGAATGAAGCGAACCCATTTCATTTCTGATTTCTGATCTCAACTCTAAAATTGAATAAGTTCACCGATTTACAACGTTACTATATTTATTTAAAATGACGATATATAATTATTAAAGTCGTTATAAAATTTTGCATGGTTACATCCTGCATATATAACCCGTCCGGCGCGTGTAAATCAGAAACCGAGAGGGCGCTATACAATTTCGATATTAGCCGATTTTATCCGACGTGCTCTTCTAGCTGCCGAGGGTACCCATTTTGCGACGAGTTTTGTATGAAGTTATGCTTCTAGGCTCTCTACGTTCGCCGATTAATTACAACAAAACGGAGGATATTTACAATGTAATATTTTACCGGGTGGTCTACTGTAATTTACACTACATGCTGTAAAAATTTCGTCGCTGCTCGTTGCTGGGGCCCACCTTTCATACAATTTTAGACCGTGTCCTTTGGTGTTACACATTTCAATGCACGTTTGGATAATTTCATGCGAAATATATGATGACAATCTCCATTTATTTTTATTCTAATAATCTTTAGTTGGTACGTCAACACAAACACTTGGTTTATGAAACAACACCACTTTTATAACACAACGTTCGCTCCGACACAATTTTAAATTATTTTAATAAAAATCTTGACTGATACCACAACATCCCGCCACTCTTAAGTATTTTCTTTATTTCTGCAAATATTGCATCGAAATTCTGGTATTACTTTCAATCCGTCTTGAGAGAGTTTGGCGTTAAATATATGATGAGATGACAGTCCCATGATGCTACTTTGATGAGGTGGATAACCACGATAAAAATCGCAGCATCTTTCTCATCAAAAAATTAAATGTTCTTCGAATGGTTCGTCAGAACAAACACTTTTGACTTGATGAAAGTCATTATTATTTGAAGAAGGGACTAAATAAGTCCAATTTAAACTTGATCCTATAGAGGAATATAATACACCGGGAACTTGACCCTTTGCGTTTCAGTGTATAATTAACTAGTAATTGTTTGTTGTCATCTGTCATTCTAATGTCATTTTAGGTGTTTGAGATCGATTTCTATATTTTGTTTGTGATTTTGTTCCCCGGTTTTGTTTTTGTGTGATTTCATTTAATATTTTGAATGGTACATGACACAAATGGAGTGTGGCTTTAGTATAAAATAGTTGTCAGGTCCCGAGCCGGTCAGAAGCCCTAGATTCATAAGCTAACGAGTTTCCAGCGAACGATTTGTCGTTCGTTAATTTCGGATTAAGTGGAACCGCCTTGCGCCGAACTTCGGGAAACCAGAAAGGGAGGCGGCGAAGCGACGGCGTCGGCGCCTCCGTCGAGCCGCGAGCGACTCACGATGTGGGACTCGGCGACGTTCCTCGGGGCGCTGACGCCCAAGTTCTACGTGGCGTTGACCGGCACGTCGTCCCTGATCTCGGGGCTGATCCTGATCTTCGAGTGGTGGTACTTCCGCAAGTACGGCACGTCGTTCATCGAGCAGGTGTCGCTGACGCACCTGGGCCCGTGGCTGGGCGGCGCGGAGCCCGAGGCGGGCGCGGAGTGCAAGGTGTGGCGCAACCCGCTGGCCTTGTTGCGCGGCGCCGAGTACGCGCGCCTGTGGGCCGCCGCGCGCCGCCCGCCGCTCACCTACTACGACATGAACCTGTCCGCGCAGGACCACCAGGCCTGGTTCTCCTGCGGCGCCGAGGTACGCACACTCTTCTAACACTGGTCAATGAAAGCTTATCTGAAATGTTGCAAGCATTGGCCCTAATTCTGGAGATCACATGCTAAGCCTAAATTAAGGTTCAGTGCATCTCTTTCTCTCAATATGAATACAAAAAGTATGGCTCTCATTTAATTTCACAATTAGAAATGTGTGTTAAATTTTCAAACTTATTGAACGACATAAAATGCAGTGTTTATGAAGCACCTCCTTACATGTTTTCTAAAATTGTCTATAATTTCTTTAAAATCTATCTAAATTTAGAGCTCCAAACAAATTCTGGCTATTTTTTTACCTATTACATATTGCAAGAAGAGATATAGTGTACATAAATTTAGATTAATAATATAATATAATAATAATATTCATACTGACACCTATTATCCAAGCCAAAGAAAGCATCGAGCAAGAGCAAGCAAGAGCTTGTGTTCTGTGTACTAGATTACAGAGAAATAATGATAATAATATGTATATAAATATTAGAAATATACTAAAGGAACATATAAACATTCATGCCTCGTAAACAAATTCTCATACTCATCATACAAACATTTGCTCCTACTGGGAATTGAACCCGGGACCTCTTTCAGCTTTCAGAGTAGCCTGTGTAACAAGGGGTACAGACCGTTCAACCAGCCGGTAGCTGAATTAACAAGAATGTCTGTAGAATTAAGCAGTCAAGCATCAGATTCCAGGCACAATAGGGTAGTCGACAACTTTTTTTTTATTTAATAAAATAGAAGTTTTAGACTAATAAAGAAATATTGCAAAAGAAATAGTATACCTAAGATCAATAGTTTTACGGGTATAGTGGTATGTTTGATGTGTTGCCGCGCATCATCCAAAAACGCTCCATAGAAAATCTACGGAACAGGTGATGTCACATGTTCCCATATACTAAGAAATGTATGGGCATTCTGACAAAATTGATAATAACTATCTATTAAGAATGTTTTTATTAATAGTTGTCTTAATAATAGTTGTTTTAATTGATGTCAGCAATCGAATATCATTAACATTTTTGATAATTTTTTTTTTTTTCTTGACAAATTTTTTAATTTTCAAAACAGTACAACTTCAATTATATTCCATATCTTTTAAGTTTGAATTGTTTTTATGGGTAACAGTAGCGTATATTATCCGAATTAGTGAAAAATAGCGCCATATTCAAACTTAGGCAACATCCCAATTGATTTTTCAATTGCCATAGATCACCAGAGGTATATCACAGATTAAGCCCATTAAGTATGTAATGTGGATTATGCATAAATATTTCTAAGGATTTCAAATTACTTCTACACATTTACAGTTTATAAAATTTTGATTAATTACAACCACATAAAGTTGCATCATAGACAAAAAGAACTGATATAAACTTTGAGATCACATTATACACCCGCCATACATAACAAAGAAAGAAAAAAGAATATTTTATTTAAATATTCCACAAAGAAGCACTTTCAAATCGTCATAACACACACACACACATTTACACATTTTTATAACTATCACAAAATAATTATATTAACTAACAACGTCATAGTGTCTGTCTGTCTATAATGTCTGAATTTACACTGGTTCTAAAAGTTGAACCACCGAGAAGATTCCGGCGACAAACTTGTGTAGTCACTCTTTTCAGATATTAAATTACAATGTGTGTAGTTAAAAAATTATAACTTTTAGCAGTGCATAAAAAAACATCTACCTCCCGGGTTTCGAACTTGGTATCCCTGACCAAGCAGACTGTAGTTAAATGCACAGACCACTCGTCCAGCCTCTCGTCCACGTCTCTATGAATCATGGATGTTTGTAAATTTAGTATATGGATTTTAATATTATAAAGAAGAAAGTAACTCTGTCTGTCTATCTGCCTCTTTTCGTTTTATTTACTCTTAAACCAATGAACTGATGAACTTTTACATAAGTTTAGCTAAGTATGTCATAGTTTCACCGTCGTTTTTGGCTTATAGCAGCTAAACCTTAAGAGATACATCAAAACTATGTACTAGACCCAATTGAAGAACTACAGACCCATCACGCTCCCGAGTCATGTTTACAAGCTGTTTTCGAGGGTTATAACGAATCGTCTCGCACGCAGGTTTGACGACTTCCAGCCTCCCAAACAAGCCAAATTCCGAAAAGGCTTTACCATAGACTATACATACAGACGCTGCGGCAGGTTATACAAAAGACCGAAGAGTACAACCTGCCATTATACTTAGAGTTTGTGGACTATGAGAAAGCCTTCGATTCTGTTGTCTGTTGTCTGAACTTCGATGAACCGATAGTCAATTTGGCACCTGCCAAATTTGTACCACTGCCACTGTATGAAAACGCCACTATGTGAGTCAGCCTCCAGGATCAAAACTTGAAACCAATACAACTTCAGCGAGATGTAAGACAGGGCGATGTCATTTCGCCGAAACTGTTTACAGCCGGATGTGTTGAAGCTTTTGGACTGGAGAGGACTTGGCATCAACATAAAACGGCGAGTACATGACTCACATTTGTTTTGCTGATGATATCGTAGTCATGGCTAATACCCTGGGACTTTGGCACAATACTCGACGACCTCTGTAGAATCTCCCAACAAGTGGGTCTTAAATGGTACATGGATAAGACGAAAATTATGTCAAATTCTCATGTCGTACCTACTCTTGTAAAAGTTGGAAGCTCTACACTGGAAGTTGTTGAGGAATATGTTTACCTAGGACAAATAGTTTAACTTGGTAAGTTCAACTTCCGAAGGAGGTTAATCGACGAATCCTACTCGGCTGGGCAGCGTTCGGGAAGCTTCGCAGCACATTCTCGGCCCAACTACCAAGTATCTCAAGACGAAAGTCTTTAATTCGTCGCAGTTCCGTAAGTCATCGTTGCCAGTGGTGACTTAGGAAACTGCGACGTGGCTTTACGTAACGTGAGTTACAACGGACCTCATAAGAAGGCTCAATGTCACACAATGTCAAAGGGCAATGGAGAGAGCTATGCTCGGGATTTCTCTGCGTGATCGAATCAGAAATGACGAGATCCACAGAAGAACTAAGGTCGCCGATATAGCCCGAAGAATTGCGAACCTCAAGTGGCAGAGGGGAGGCCACATTACAAGGAGGACTGACGGCTGTTGGGGCGGAAAGGTCCTCGAGTGGCGGCCGCGTACCGGGAGACGCAGCGTTGGTAGGCCTCCCACAAGATGGACCGAGGATCTAGTGAGGGTCGCGGGAAGCCGATGGATGCGGATAGTGCAGGACCGATCGGTTTGGAGATTCCTGGGGGAGGCCTATGTCAAGCAGTGGGCGTCTCTCGGCTGAAATGATGATGATGATAATGAATGTAATAAAACTAAGGTGTTTTAGAACCCTATGTAAATAGCTGGTACCTGTTTGTTAGGTTAAATAAAGTTATTATTATTATATCAGAAGATGTGGGTAATTCACATTTGACATGATCAGATATAATTTTGGGATGGGGTGGTGGAGGTGGGAGGAATAGAGTTCCTTATAGTATACCTTTCGCGTACGAGTGATAAATGAAGGGCTGGGTTTTTGCGGGCAGGGCCCGGCGGAGGAGGCGATGGCGCGGGCGTGGCGCGAGCGGGAGCCCGGCGCGCGTGTGGCCGCCGCGCGCGCCGCGCTCAAACTGAGGCCCGACTGTGCCGCCGCGCTGCTGCTGCTGGCCGAGGAGGACGCGCCCACCGTGCAGGAGGTAACTGTGACGGTGTGACTGTGACTGTGACTGTGACGGTGTGACTGTGACTGTGACGGTGTGACTGTGGCCGCCGCGCTTAAACTGAGGCCCGACTGTGCCGCCGCGCTGCTGCTGCTGGCCGAGGAGGACGCGCCCACCGTGCAGGAGGTAACTGTGACGGTGTGACTGTGACTGTGACTGTGACGGTGTGACTGTGACTGTGACGGTGTGACTGTGGCCGCCGCGCTTAAACTGAGGCCCGACTGTGCCGCCGCGCTGCTGCTGCTGGCCGAGGAGGACGCGCCCACCGTGCAGGAGGTAACTGTGACGGTGTGACTGTGACTGTGACGGTGTGACTGTGACTGTGACGGTGTGACTGTGACTGTGACGGTGTGACTGTGGCCGCCGCGCTTAAACTGAGGCCCGACTGTGCCGCCGCGCTGCTGCTGCTGGCCGAGGAGGACGCGCCCACCGTGCAGGAGGTAACTGTGACGGTGTGACTGTGACTGTGACTGTGACGGTGTGACTGTGACTGTGACGGTGTGACTGTGGCCGCCGCGCTTAAACTGAGGCCCGACTGTGCCGCCGCGCTGCTGCTGCTGGCCGAGGAGGACGCGCCCACCGTGCAGGAGGTAACTGTGACGGTGTGACTGTGACTGTGACTGTGACGGTGTGACTGTGACTGTGACGGTGTGACTGTGGCCGCCGCGCTTAAACTGAGGCCCGACTGTGCCGCCGCGCTGCTGCTGCTGGCCGAGGAGGACGCGCCCACCGTGCAGGAGGTAACTGTGACGGTGTGACTGTGACTGTGACTGTGACGGTGTGACTGTGGCCGCCGCGCTCAAACTGAGGCCCGACTGTGCCGCCGCGCTGCTGCTGCTGGCCGAGGAGGACGCGCCCACCGTGCAGGAGGTAACTGTGACGGTGTGACTGTGACTGTGACTGTGACGGTGTGACTGTGGCCGCCGCGCTCAAACTGAGGCCCGACTGTGCCGCCGCGCTGCTGCTGCTGGCCGAGGAGGACGCGCCCACCGTGCAGGAGGTAACTGTGACGGTGTGACTGTGACTGTGACTGTGACGGTGTGACTGTGACTGTGACGGTGTGACTGTGGCCGCCGCGCTGCTGCTGCTGGCCGAGGAGGACGCGCCCACCGTGCAGGAGGTAACTGTGACGGTGTGACTGTGACTGTGACTGTGACGGTGTGACTGTGGCCGCCGCGCTCAAACTGAGGCCCGACTGTGCCGCCGCGCTGCTGCTGCTGGCCGAGGAGGACGCGCCCACCGTGCAGGAGGTAACTGTGACGGTGTGACTGTGACTGT
This sequence comes from Nymphula nitidulata, assembly GCA_947347705.1. Classification (NCBI taxonomy): domain Eukaryota; kingdom Metazoa; phylum Arthropoda; class Insecta; order Lepidoptera; family Crambidae; genus Nymphula; species Nymphula nitidulata. The sequence continues at coordinate 298,260 of OX374625.1, forward strand.
GACGGTGTGACTGTGGCCGCCGCGCTCAAACTGAGGCCCGACTGTGCCGCCGCGCTGCTGCTGCTGGCCGAGGAGGACGCGCCCACCGTGCAGGAGGTAACTGTGACGGTGTGACTGTGACTGTGACGGTGTGACAGGGTGACGAGTCTGCAGTGGTTGTCCGAATGCCTGTGTGACTGTGTGATGACTGATGCCGCGCTGTTGGCCAATTAAATTTAAAATTTAAAATACAATTATAAAATAAAAACATTATAAATAAAATAATACTACTAGGTGGTAGACCCATATGTAGGGTCGCCTGGGTAGGTACCACCGCCTTTCTTATTTCAGCCGTAAAACAGTTCGCTGTGTTTCGGATGGAAGGGAAAGGTAGCCAGTGTAATTACTGGGCATGGACTACATTTCAACTTAGGCCTCAGGATGACAACGCACCTGCAATATTAAGTAAGTAAGTAAGTAAGTAAGTAAGTAAGTAATTTATTTGTCAAAACACGAGTGTACATAATTTTTAATGTAGATCTTAAAACAATAATTGTCCTACGTGCTTTAGCCAATATGGCGTACAAATATTATATAAGTACTACAAAGACATTATTAATTGCATGCCAAAAGTATATAAAAAATTCTCATTTGTTAAATTCATAAAAATAAAAAATTTAATTAAAATTTTATTGATATTGCTTATTTAAAAAATAATAATAATATAGGTCCATCTTTGTAAAACATAAAAAAACAAAAATATATACATGCCAAAAATCATTCAAAAATTAAAAATACAATGTCAAAAAAACATACAGGTATATAGGTAGTCAGGAAAATAATAATTCTAACATTATGTCACCAATACAACTTTCAACAAAAAAATATGAAATTAATTATATGTGTACTTATAATGGAATAGTTCATACAAAATTATTACAATGTCAAAACTTATAAATACTTAAAATTTATTAACAGATTAATTAACAGATATTAAATTCATGTTTATGACAAGTCATCAGTTAGGTATATAAAAGTAGGTAAATAAGTTTTGTCAGTTATTTTTCTGTCAAAAAATCATTTATATGATAGTAGCACTTTTCCAATAATTTTTTTTTCAGTTTCTTTTTAAATAAGTTTACATTAAGCTCCTTAATTTCATTAGGGATTTTATTGAATATTATTGGTCCCATTGCAAAAATACTTTTATGCATTAGCGCTGTATTAAACCTGGTTGTACAAAGTTTATGATTTTGTCGTTGTTTACGGTTACTTACGTCGGATTTTTTTAAAAATAGGTCTGAATTAGTTTTAACATATGTGGCAACTTCAAATATGTACAAAGAGGGTAAAGTCAAAAGTTTGTACCTTTTAAAGAATGGTTGGCAGCTTTCTATGGGCTTTAGCCCAAACATTGCTCGAATGCATCTTTTTTGTCTTTTAAATATTATGTCCTTGTCTACTGAGTTTCCCCAAAAAATTACTCCATATCGTAGAACAGAGACCACCATTCCATGATACGCAGCAATTAAAGCATCGGTACTAAGAGTCGGCGCCAATTTATAAAGTGCATAAGATGACGCGCTCACTTTCCTTGATATTTTCTCTATATGTGGTTTCCAATTTAATTTATTGTCAATAGTTATACCCAGAAAGCAAGCCACATCTGTTTCAGATATTCTATTATTATTATACTCTACTATCAAATTACTATTCTTGTTAAGTCTCTGGCTGAAGTGCATTAATTTGGTTTTATCAAGATTGATTTTTAAGTTATTTGTATTTAACCACATTATTATGGCTTCCAAGGCCTTATTAATATCTAATTCATAATTATTATAATCATTGCATTCAACTATAACAGTGCTGTCATCAGCAAAAAGGGACATGGGTTGATTAACTGCTTTAATTATATCATTGATGTACAAAATAAAAAGAAGAGGGCCTAGAACGCTACCCTGTGGAACACCATATTGTATAGTACGCGCTCTGGATAAATAAGTTTCCTCGCGCTTGCGGTTAGTATTAATTTTTTTAATTTTAACCATCTGTTTTCTATTATTTAAATAGGAAGTAATGAGCTCAAGTACTTTCCCTCGAAACCCATAGGCATTAAGTTTTTCAAGCATTATTTTATGATCTACACAGTCGAATGCTTGTGTCATGTCGCAGTAGATGGCGCAAACGGGTTTTCTCTCATCTACCTTGCTTATTATTTTACTTAAGAAATCATAAATAGCCATGTTTATTGTTTTTCCTTGTCGGAAACCTTTTTGCTCATTTACCAAAATCTTATATTTTTCTATATACTTACACATCTGAGAGTAAATGTATTTCTCAAATATTTTAGAGAATATAGGTGTTAATGCTATGGGTCGATAACAATCCATAGATTGTCTGTTTTGTTTTTTAAATAACGGTTTTACAATTGTTACTTTTAGTTTCTCAGGATATTTACCAGCGCTAATAGACAAATTGAGAATATGGGATAAGTGTCCTGAGATTTGTGATGCCACAGATTTTATTACTTTTGTACAGATACCGTCAAAACCGACACTATTAGTATTTTTTAGAGAGTTAATAATTTTTACTACATCTGAGGGCAAGACAGGCCTCATAAACATAGAGCTAACAGATTTTTCAATGTATAGGGTATTTTTATTTATTTCAGTGCGCAATGGTTTAATTTTATCTACAAAGTAATCATTAAAAGAATCACATATTTTTTGGGGGTCTCCAATAATTTTATCCCCTACTATTATTTTCGATATCTGTTCATAAGGAAGATTAAGTTTTGAATTGTTTATTATTTGCCAAACAGTTTTCATTTTATTAGATGATGTTTTTATACTGTAAATATTTTGTGCTCTTTGAGTAAGTTTAATTATTTTCTTATAAGTAGATGAATAATTCTTTAAATTAGTTTTATTCAGAATGGTAGGTTTAAATCTATAGCGCCAAAGGAGTTCTCTTTTTCTTTTGCTGCATATCTGAATACCACGCGATACCCATTTTGGTTTCTTATTTATTTTTATAATTCTATCTTCACGTGGAAAACATAACTCATAAAAAAGGCTAAAATTTTCTATAAAATAATTATACGCTATATTAGGATCCACAGAGGTATAAACGTCAGAGAATACAAAGTCTTTTAAACAGTCTCTAAATTTTGACATGTTTACTTCACTATAATCACGGCATTGTATGTGCCAACTATTTATTAGAAATTGTTTCTTAACAGGACAATGAAATAGCTGAGTAGAATGGTCAGACAAGGCAAATTCTATTACTTCAGATTTACAATCTTTTTTGAAAGTATGAGCAAAATTATCAATACATGTTTTACTTACAATCCTCGTAGGTTCTTTTATTTGTAATTTATGGTTAAAATTTAATAAGATACATTCAAATTCCAAAGAAATATTTGTCTTCTTTAGAATGTCAATATTAAAATCTCCCGCTAAAATCACGCGTTTACTTAGTTTATTTATTTTTTGCAGTAAAATAGTTAATTTTTCAAAAAACATGTGTAAATTTTTTGAATTCGGGATTCTATAGATACACACAATTATTAAATTATAGCTGCTTAATTCGATGCCGCAGCACTCAAAGGTACTCTCAACCGAAAGTCTTGCAATATCAATTATTTCCTTGCTCTGATGTCCTTGCCGCACTAAAATGCATGCTCCACCTCTCTTGCTACATCTTCTGCTAAAACAGGCTGCTAAGTAGTAATTAGGGATCATCAAATTGTGTTCATAGCCTGATTGCATGAAATGTTCAGTGATACATATGACATCAACAATAGTTTTCCTTTCTGATAATTCATTTATACAAACTGTTAATAATTCAGACTTATTTAACAGTCCAGCAATATTTTGATGCAATATACATATATATTTATTGAAGAAAAAGCTGATTTTCTTTATCTTGCATTGTATATTCATTACATACCACCACCTCACCGGTCAACGCCGAATCCTCGCATACATCGTAGTCCTTAATTTTTTGTATAAGACACAGTAGATCTTTGAATACTGTTCGCATGCCGAAGTCGTTTATATGACCCTTAATGGTATCAAACATTTTATAGTCATAGACTAGGTTCAAGTTACAGTCCAACAGATATGTATGTTCATGAGTAGATATATCCAAATAAAGTAGGTTGTTAAAATTTTCCACTCTCCAATTATACAAGTCATAGAATTTACCATATTTATATGTAGGCAGGCATAATATGATATTAGTGTTTGCTATTTTCTGCATTTTTTCTCTAATAGAATAAATGATTTTGAAGTAGTCTCTTGTAGTTTTGAACTCATTTTCACCAATAAAAAGTATAAAAAAGTCTTTTTTTGTTAATCCTTTACACATACCAGTTGCGTCGTCCAGCAGTTTATTTAGGCTACAATGTGGCTTCAGATAATGGAATACACGAAATTTTTCCTCTTCTAATATATCCTTCGCAATAGGTAACACTCGATTAAACTTATTAGTGCTTAATATGTAAATTTTATTTTTGGAATCATTTCGATCAGATGATTGTGAAGATGAGTGTGATGAATTCGTCACTGCAGAATTCTCTTTGTTTTGTTCATTTTTTGTTCCTCCAGTCACATTTTTGTTTGGTTGTCGTTTTCTTTTAGGTGTTTTGTTTTTACAAACTGGACTTTGTGTTACTTTTTTAAATATTTCAGTCTTCTTTAGCAATGCGTCATTAGTTCGTTTTAATTCATTATTTTCTATCGATAAAGATTCGATCTCGTTGTGGGCACTACTTAGTTCAAGTGTAAGCTTGTCTATCTGTTCTTTAAGCTTAATGATTTGATCAGTTTCACTACTGTCTTCGGAGATATCTGGCATACTGCTAGTGGAGCCATCTAGAATTTCCTCTAAGCAAGTTTCATTTAAAGTTGTGTCGGATTTGGTTCGTTTATGACGGAACGTTATATTTTCAAAGAAATTCATTATTTTAATATCCTTATGTCCTCACTAAACGAAACGTATTATTAAAGATAATTTTAGCAAATTCTTAAATCTGCATACAAAAAATTGCACGCCGCTCCTGGGATTGAACCACGGGCCTCTTGATCTTTAGCCGAGCGTCTACAAGCTCGGCCAGTGATGGTTACTTTAAATTGATTAAATTAGCAGTATAAAGCTTTGTATCGAGCTCATAATAAGTGTACTAGTGGGTAGAGGTAAAGTTAGTTATTTTTATCTGCTATGGAATTTCTCACTTTTTATTCAAACACATATTATTCTTGCACTGTCAAATCGTATTACACTGCTCTTACTTGCTCCCACGCTGCACTTTACGAATTATGCACGCAATCATTACTTTATATTCCGTTATCAAACTTGCATCTCAATAACTGTTTAAAGTGTATTTTTAGTTGTCTCACCCATAATACTTATGGCAAACTACACTATAGGCCATCCCGATGCCAATAAATACGTATTTGATGTAATTCACAATAAACTATAAACGTTTTGTATTTTTTGAGATAAAATTATTAGGAGCTAATGTTTACATGGACGCATACCGCCCAAAAAAAAAAAAAAAAAGTTAAGTGCTTTTCCTTGTTATTGCAGGTGTCTATAGGCGGCGGTAACCGCTTACCACCAGGTGGGCCGTCAGTTTGTTTGTCATCTAGTTGTATAAAAAAAAAAAAAAAAACTAGTAACAATAACATCGAAACTGGATGTATACCTACTTATATGAAAAAAAAATGATGACAGTTAATTCATATGTAAAGGAAACTATAGGTCTAAAAATTAATAATTATATAATAATATATTTGTAAGACTGTTTGTTTCTATAAATAAAATAAATAAATAGTCATTTAAAATGAACAAGAATGAAAGGGACAAAATTCACACAAAATGGCATTCGGTCTGTTTCCATTTATTCGTCGTGGCAGTGGTGTGAAGCGTGTGCGTGTTTTTTTTTTTATACAAGGATGACAAACAAGCTGACGGCCCACCTGGTGGTAAGCGGGTACCGCCGCCTATAGACACCTGCAATAACAAGGAGAAGCACTTGATATGAAATGCCGTCCATGCCCAGCAATTACACTGGCTACCTTTCCCTTCAATCCGAAACACAGCGAACTGTTCCACGGCTGAAATAAGGTCCTGCCACCTTGTGTGCGTGTGTGCAGGCGGAGCGCGTGCTGAAGCGTGCGTGGCGCGCGGCGGAGGCGGCGTGGCGCGCGCACGTGGGCGGCGGTGGGGGTGGCGGGGGCGGGGGGGCGCGGGCTAGGAGGGACGCGGCACTGCTCGCACACATCAAGCGTCGCGCCGCCATGTGCGCGCGTCGCCTGGGCCGGCTGCGGGACTCGGCGCGCCTGTTCCGCGAGCTGGCCCGCGACGCGCCGCCCGCGCTCACCGCGCTCGCCACGCACGAGAACCTGCTCGAGGTACGCCCCGACCGTGTGCAGCCGGTACCGGACACGACCCACACACGATCAATTACATACCTTATTTGTACTAAAAACACACACAAACTTCCTTTACACCCAAGTTACGGTGCAACACATTAATATAAAGCGTTCAAACAGAACACAGTGCCCAATCATAAACTATAAAACGCCGACTCATTTTAATAAGGCAAAGTACCTTGACCAAAAATTTGTGTTTGTTGCAGATTGATTTAAACAAACGTATTATTAATATGTATTAATACAAACGTAGCATGCAGGTAGGCATGCAGCATGCGAGCAGGTATGCCATGCAAACGGACATGCAGCATGAAAGCAGGCATGCAGCATGCAAGCAAGCATGCAGCATGCAAGCAAGCATGCAGCATGCATGGCTTCTGTGACGGCTCCGGCGCTGCGGGGCTCCGGCGGTCCCACGCGACCTTATCGTCGCAGATGGTTTTCACCCACCACCGCAGCTTGGGCTTCGCGGGCTTAAATTACACTCTAGGGGTAGGGCAGACGAAACTACGTGATGTCGAATTTGCAGCGCTTCGCTTCTGTCAATTTATTTATTCAATAAAATTGTTTTTGTCTTAGGCTGATAAATTTTTGGCACATTTAATATTAGATATGCTAAAGTTAAAGCTTTATTAAGCGAAATCGTCGTAATGCCAAAATTACGTTATGCCAATATATTTTAGGATATTTCACATTATAGATTTATTAGGGTTTTCAATTCTTAGACCAAATTATAATGGTGGCAAAATAATTGTTAGACGAAACAATAATTGTTCGCTTTAAGTTTAGGCAAATATGGTTTGGCCATGTTATATAAGAACTAAAATTTTTAGGCAAACCGAAGGGCACCCATGTTATATAGAAGTAAGGAATCACAATCATAAATAGATAATATTATCGCAGATAACAATGTGTAAAACAGTGTATGTAACAAGTTGCGACAGCAGCAAAGAGCTACAAACAACCATAGTGACAATTTTACGCACCTAAACGAGTTAAATGTTGTATAGAAAAAATGGTGGTAATTTCGAACACTTACTAAACTAAAGGATATGAAAACAATGCATTTTATTCATTTTAGACACCATGTTTCATTGTAACATTTACTGCTTAAGACCTACACAATCAATATCTAAACAGAAATAGTGTTATTTTTATTTATCAAAAAGTCCGGGCTCGATTCCCGAGCTGAGTACACGTTTTTTTTATATGTATGAATGTAGTTTTTATTATTACTAAAATCGATGACATGGCTCCTAAGATAGTTTCAGACTTTCCCATACTGACCGTTCTAAATGTGCCACCCTGTATATGCTGTAAGTTTCTGAAGGATTGAGGATTCCGCAGACTATGTGATGACACAGGATCAGCTCAAGGTTAGCATGTCTTGGAAACACTACCAAAGCACAAAGTAACATTAAACCAAATTTCATATCAATCGGATCTGTGAAAGTTAGTAAAACCCTTTTTTTCAAGCAGGAAATGAACTTGATAGTCATCAATCGCCTAACTAAACTGGTATTCATAAATTATAGCTAAGAACCATCCTAATCACGTCAGTTTTCAAACAAAAACAAATAAAAATCGGTCCATTAGTTTAGGAGCTTAGATGCCACAGATAGACGCACAGATACACAAATATAATAACACACAAACATATTTAACACCCCTCTTTTTGCTTCGGGGGTAAAAATAATAAACACAAACACACCACTCTGTCACATAACATTCTATCTACGCTTGGTCCCAACCCGCGTAGAATTAGATAAAACCTCATACATGAGCAAATCCAAATTTTTCAATCGATTTCAAAAAAGGGAAGGTTTTCGGCTGTATGGTTCATATTTTATACGAAGCAGGCTGAAGGCAAGGCTGCTCGTGATCTCTACATCGCTAAAGATACGAACAGCATGACGCTGCAATCTGTCCAGTGCATTGAGGAGGTACTTGGCGTAAACGAGTGCGAGCAATATTCTGCGTGAGACCAAACCTGTGTTTTACTCGTATTCAACAAACATAAAATCGTCAAATGAGAATAATCGACATACCTTGTTCAGAATACCGAGTTTTAACTAAGTAAAATTCGCATAATTCTGATGACAGCTCACTTGTTAATAACTTCTAAATTCAACATGCAAGAATATGTCGCGCGTGACAGCAAACTTAAAAAATATATGATGATAAATCATTTCGGGAACGGGCATTTTGAGAACGTTCTCGGAGTATGACGGGCGTTCTCAAAATAACTCTTTGTCTAAGAAATTTCATTTTTAAGTATCTAAGAAGCTGTGACACGATATAAACGCAGTATATAATGTGAGAAAAAACTATATAGTAGTAATTTTGTGTTCTTTTTAATTGATGAATTTTATGGTGACAGCATTAATGAAAATGTTAGAGCAGTCATCCGGATTGTGATAGCACGAGGGTTCGGGCGTCGCCCGAGGGCTTAACTTTTTCTAGTTTAAATAGTTTTCCAATATATTCAAACATTTATAAGAGGTTAAAAATAAAATTAAGAACCTGTATTTTATTTATTTTAGAAATCATCCTTCTTTTTGAGTCGACTGATAAGTAAAACGCGCACCTCTCTGATTTTGACCCAGATACGAATGGCATAGTGTAATGTATTGTACATACATGCGAGCTAAGGATATGATCGCGTCAAGGTGCTGCTGGAGCAGCGCGCGTACGCCGACGCGCAGGCGCTGCTCGCGCGTCACGCCGCCGCCGCCGCGCCGCGCTCCGCCGCGCTCATGTACACCGCCGCCCTCCTCCGCGCGCGCCAGGCCGCCGGCGGGCCCGCCGAGCTGCTGGCCCTGCAGGTGAGCCACGCCGCGCTCATGTACACCGCCGCCCTCCTCCGCGCGCGCCAGGCCGCCGGCGGGCCCGCCGAGCTGCTGGCCCTGCAGGTGAGCCACGCCGCGCTCATGTACACCGCCGCCCTCCTCCGCGCGCGCCAGGCCGCCGGCGGGCCCGCCGAGCTGCTGGCCCTGCAGGTGAGCCACGCCGCGCTCATGTACACCGCCGCCCTCCTCCGCGCGCGCCAGGCCGCCGGCGGGCCCGCCGAGCTGCTGGCCCTGCAGGTGAGCCACGCCGCGCTCATGTACACCGCCGCCCTCCTCCGCGCGCGCCAGGCCGCCGGCGGGCCCGCCGAGCTGCTGGCCCTGCAGGTGAGCCACGCCGCGCTCATGTACACCGCCGCCCTCCTCCGCGCGCGCCAGGCCGCCGGCGGGCCCGCCGAGCTGCTGGCCCTGCAGGTGAGCCACGCCGCGCTCATGTACACCGCCGCCCTCCTCCGCGCGCGCCAGGCCGCCGGCGGGCCCGCCGAGCTGCTGGCCCTGCAGGTGAGCCACGCCGCGCCGCGCCAGTGTACACCGCTTTGTGAGAGACTTTTCTCATCATTTCTGATTCTATCTCGCAGATAAATACCTAGCAAAGCTCGTTCCATATAGGGCCCTTAGTAAGCGACCAAGTTCCACAGCCGTATGTCATTACTGGCAACACACCCTGCTCGAAGATTTTACGGAAACCGATTCGTACGGCTGGCTACAAGTCGTCAAACCTGCGTGCGAGACGATTCGTGATAACTCGTAAATTTGACTCAAAAGCGTGATGGGTCTGTAGTTCTTCAGTAAGGTTTTGTTACCTTTTTTTGAAGAACAACACCTCTAGGCCTCCACTCCACGCTTTTGGCGTTGTACCCTCGAGTATGGCAGAATTGAATAGCATTTAAATAATAATAATAAATAATAAATAAATAATAAAAAATTTATTTCGTGAAACACAGGTACAAATAGTTGGATTACAAATTATAAATTTCCGCTGTGTCCAGCTGATTAGCATACGAAAAAGAAATGTATTAATCAGAAAAACAAATTGCAGAAAAGTCAATCTTAGAAGTTATTTATAATATAAATTAGGAATCAGATTAAACAAAAATTATAGTCATAAACTTGTCTAAAATTAAGAGTCATAATAATTTAAAATTTGTCATTAATAAATTCATTAATACTGTAATAACATTTGTCAATTAATAATGTTTTAAATCTTATTCTAAATAAATTACTGTTTAATTTTTTAATGTCCTTTGGAATTCTATTATAAATTTTTGGAGCCATGCAAACAACACTTTTCTGTAGAAAACTAGTCCTGGCAGAGAACAAGCACAGTCTGTCTTTATTACGTCTATTAAAAGTTCCTTCATTAGGTATACGTGGAAATAAAACTGGATTATCCCTAACAAATTTGGCTATCTCCAGTATATATAACGACGGAAGTGTAAGAATTTTATGCTTTTGAAATAATGGCCTACAGCTATCGGTAGTTTGAAGCCTAAACATACTCCGTATACAGCGCTTTTGCATTTTAAATATCACATCTTTGTCGGTCGAGTTGCCCCAAAAAATAACGCCGTAACGAAGCACAGACTCAACTAATCCATAATAAGCAGTAAGTAATGCTTTAGTATTAATTGTTAAGGAAAGATTGTAAAGGGCATATGCTGAGCTACTAATTTTTCTACATATTTCAAAGATATGAGCTTTCCAGTTTAGTTGTTTATCTATTAATAATCCAAGAAATCTGGCAGTATTAACTTCTTTTATATTATTATCTTTATATGTCACTTTAATATTTGGTATTGGACATCTTTGAGTAAAATGCATTACATTTGTCTTTTTGAGGTTGATTTTTAAATTATTATTTTCGAGCCATGTAATTACCGATGTCAATGCTCCATTAATGTCGGATTCATACGAATACATGTTATTACATTTAATCCAAATTGTGCTATCATCCGCGAATAAAGTCATTGCTTGGTTAGTTGTTTTAGGTAGGTCATTAATATAAACTATGAATAATAGGGGCCCTAGTACACTTCCTTGCGGTACACCATACATTATATTTCTTACATTAGACATATATATTTTTTCTGTTTTCGTTTTAAAGTCAAGTTTACTTATTACTGTCATTTGTTGACGATTAGTAAGATAAGACCGTATCAGGTCTAAGATATTACCTCGTACTCCATAAGTATCTAGCTTTCTTATCAGAATGTCATGGTTCACATAGTCTGTGGTCATAAAGGACTGTAAGTACCGGTGTACCACTCGCATTCAGAAGCTCTGCAGTAATTCCGTCTTCCCCCGTGCCAAGGCACTGTTCTTAAGTGGCTTGACCCTAATATCGTACAGAGTGACGTCTGGGATATCTTCATGTAATAATAACACACATTATGTAACGTCAGTATAAGACCAGCGTATTAAATAAATTATCTCAGTGAAAACAAAATTTCAATAATCATCATCTTTCTTAAAATGTGGAAAACGTTCGTGACCGAGATGTTATTATGTTCGATTGTAATATTTGGTAATATGGTTCCGGTGGCGTCAGGCGATGCGGCGGGCGATAGAGTACAACCCGTACGTGCCGGAGTACCTGCTGGAGCTGCGCGTGCTGACGCTGCCGCCGGAGCACGTGCTCAAGCGCGGCGACAGCGAGGCCGTGGCCTACGCCTTCTGCCACCTGCGGCACTGGCGGCAGTGCCCGCCCGCGCTCAGGCTGCTGGCCGACGCCTGGGGCGACGGTGAGTGCGGCGACAGCCAGGCCGGGGCCTACGCCTTCTGCCACCTGCGGCACTGGCGGCAGTGCCCGCCGGCGCTCAGGCTGCTGGCCGACGCCTGGGGCGACGGTAAGTGCGGCGACAGCCAGGCCGGGGCCTACGCCTTCTGCCACCTGCGGCACTGGTGGCAGTGCCCGCCCGCGCTCAGGCTGCTGGCCGACGCCTGGGGCGACGGTGAGTGCGGCGACAGCCAGGCCGGGGCCTACGCCTTCTGCCACCTGCGGCACTGGCGGCAGTGCCCGCCGGCGCTCAGGCTGCTGGCCGACGCCTGGGGCGACGGTAAGTGCGGCGACAGCCAGGCCGGGGCCTACGCCTTCTGCCACCTGCGGCACTGGTGGCAGTGCCCGCCCGCGCTCAGGCTGCTGGCCGACGCCTGGGGCGACGGTGAGTGCGGCGACAGCCAGGCCGGGGCCTACGCCTTCTGCCACCTGCGGCACTGGCGGCAGTGCCCGCCCGCGCTCAGGCTGCTGGCCGACGCCTGGGGCGACGGTGAGTGCGGCGACAGCCAGGCCGGGGCCTACGCCTTCTGCCACCTGCGGCACTGGCGGCAGTGCCCGCCCGCGCTCAGGCTGCTGGCCGACGCCTGGGGCGACGGTGAGTGCGGCGACAGCCAGGCCGGGGCCTACGCCTTCTGCCACCTGCGGCACTGGCGGCAGTGCCCGCCGGCGCTCAGGCTGCTGGCCGACGCCTGGGGCGACGGTAAGTGCGGCGACAGCCAGGCCGGGGCCTACGCCTTCTGCCACCTGCGGCACTGGCGGCACTGGCGGCAGTGCCCGCCCGCGCTCAGGCTGCCGGCCGACGCCTGGGGCGACGGTGAGTGCCGTCACCGCTAACTCTACATGTGAATATCAATAAGTTCATAATTTCTAGTAAAAGTGAAGGAAAAATACATGTGAAGATTGTTAAAATTTTGATTGATGACCGCGACGGCGTCTTCGCGGAGTTTCCTACGAGGTACACGAGTATGACGGTATTATAAATTCATGTTGCAATTTATCCTTGAGATACGATTTAATTTCGTATTATATCTCGTATCAATATAAAACTTTCGTAATGTCGAAAAATTTATGTTATTAGGCATTCATATTAAAAAAGTTTAAAAAAAGTAGGCTGTTACGCTTCTTAGAGTTGTCTGTCGTTGCTCACCGAAAGCGATGCCTAAGCTATATGTAAATCTACCGTAGGTTTACTTAGAGCTTGGGCATCGGTTCCGAGCGGTACACTAGTATATGTTGAGGGATGTGTTGGTTGCAGCGTGTGGGCGCGGCTGGCGCGGCTGGGGCGGCTGGGGAGGGTGGGGCGGGTGGGGTGGTCGCGCTCGCGGCTGCGCGGCGTGTGCGGACCGGGAGCTACTGCCGGCCGCGCACGCGCCGCTGTCGGGTCGGCGCGCGTCGGCGCTGCTGCCGCTGTGCGCCGCGCTGTGCGCCTTCGCCGCGCTCATGGCGCTGGCGGCGCACCGCTGGCCCGCCGCCATGGCCGCTTTCGCCCGCGCGCTGGCCCGCCTGCGCCCGTGGCCCGCCTAGGCTGCCCTTGACTTGTCTTGTCCCATAATATAAGCATATTTATTCGGTGTCAACGTGCCTTTTATTTTCCCCGCCTCTCGATCACCCCAGTGTCCGGCCCTCGTCCGATCGCGGTCGAAAAATGTTTACCACCGTGCACGAACCTGTTTAACGGGCTGGATGATATGATTTCATTAGACGATGGGCATAGATTTTTTCACACCCGAAAGTCGGTCGCATTATGATTGTTTTTCTAGAGTCTAGAAAATCTTTTTTGTTAAAGGATTTTAAAATATAATCTGATGAAGGGACGAGGCCAAAATATACGGACAAACAATCAATTTATTTTGATAACTATTTAAATCCTAATATTTTGTCAAATGTCATTGTAACGCTTGCAATTCGGTTATTTTTTGAACGCTAAATTAGTCTCATGCTTTTCCAAGAAAGTTTACGTAACAAAATTCTAAAAACATCATTTAATGTTCCCGGAATGATTACTTCAATAATTCCGGGAACACTAAATTATTTTCGAGAACGACTTATTGTTATTTTTTTTTACTTATTTTAAATATTATACTACAGGGTGATTGATACTCACCATAACAAGCGGCAATCTACCCATGTTATTATCGTCACATAAATACTTACTATACATAGTCTTAACTCGGATCACTAGGGAGCCACTCCAGGGCGTAACCCTGGAACCGGCGGCGGCGGCTGTAATGATAGGGAACTGGCCTAGGAAGTAGCCCTGCACAGCAGAGAGGAGGCAAAGTGGGACTCTTCATCATCACTAGTCCATATACGTCCCACTGTTAGGCACATACTTTCCTACATGGGGGAAGCACATGAACAGATTATTGGGCCATAAAACCACCACGCTGGCCCAATGCAGTTGGTGGGTTAAAGCGATTGCAGGACCAACGGCTTAACGTGCACCACGAAGCATGGAGGGGCTCGAGATTACCAATTTGATTGACCCATCCCAGGATCGACCATGGCGAAAGATGCTTAGTTTACGTAATCGATACCAAATCGTTCAAACCATTATGCCTCACCGAGCTCCTCAAGTGGAACTTAACACGGATATAATAAAATTATTATAGCTTTGTGTTTCTGTTTGTTAGTAATGTAATTACCTCTTTTTTGACGCTGAGGAGATGCTCTACCAGCCGACCCCCCAACCCCCGGGGGTAGACCACCCACCAAACTCCTCGGCGACGCACCTTAACCGCTTCTTGACGACATCACGGGATGGCCCGAAGACATTTCTACTTAATATTAACCTCAGATCATAGATACTATGTTCTGAGATTTTTTTTTATACTACTAGATGACAAACAAGCTGACGGCCAACCTAATGGTAAGCGGTTACCGCCGCCTATAGACACCTGCAATAACAAGGGAAAATCACTTGATATTGCAGGTGCGTTTTCATTCTGGGGCCTAAGATGAAATGCCGTCCATGCCCAGTAATTACACTGGCTACCTTTCCCTTCAATCCGAAACACAGCGAACTGTTTCACGGCTGAAATAAGAAAGGCGGTGGTACCTACCCAGACGACCCTACCTACGGGCCTACCACCTAGTAAATGGGCGTTTTTCAAAAAAGATGTACATGTGACGAACCGGAACTGATTTTTGTATTTTAGGAATTTTATTGTGATTTCTTATCTCTTTATATTAAATACACTCAAAACTAGGTAAAAATAATAAAAAAACATCGGTATTATGAAAAACAACGTGATAATCTTAATTTTTACGAAAGAGTTCATAGGAGAATGTTCCTGTTCGTCACAAACTAAATATGTAAATAAAATAAAAAAACTAAGTTGTAATTAATTTGTTTTTATTATTTATTAAATAAATTTAAATCTTTCAACAGTAACAACTAAACATTAATAAATCACTATAATGATCGCTTAGCAATCATTTTTCTTTCGAGATCGTCACAGTAGGAACATTATTACTGTAAAAACTGCTACTTGACTGCTACATACCTCATAAAATCCTGTTGCTATCTGGAACTCTAATTTGGCCCCACTGTATCGCGTAGACTTTCGTAACGTATTTTGTTGACACTGATGCTTGATTTAAAACGGCGGCTAAATATCCAGTCAAGATAATAATTGGCAGAAATGAAAATCAATCCTATTTTACGGTAAATACCGTTAAAGTATTCAAAAATTGACCGTGACGTATACCGGAATTCCGGTTTTTGTCATATTCATGCACAGAAAAAAAGGATTTCTTTATTATAGTAAACCAATAATCTTGAAATATTTTATTGATATAAAAAAATGTTAACTTGTTTTTAGTATATTTCATTTAAAGTAAAAATCTGTTGTTCTAGCGCTAAGATAAATTTTGTCTCAGAATATTTCGTAAAATCAAGAATAATGTTCTTTAAATGATATGTTCTGCTTTTGTTTTGAGATAAACCAATTTATTTGTTTCAACATATTTTAATATTATCGAACTAAAGAATGCTTCACTTAATACAAGCAACAATGTTTTGGTTTTGACAAAATAGTTTATTCACACCAAGATTTATTCGGAGTCTTCACCCGAGTATCAATGTGTCTTAAATCAACGATATTGAGTTATCAAACTGAAAACCGGCCTCTCAGATGAAGCAAAACGATTTTGTTTTAACATTATTATTGTTAGTCGGAGTTATTACTTTACTGCTTGAGTTTAGAGTAATTTTGGTCTTAATTTAAAGAAATGAATTTTCTGAACAAAACTGAAGTGCAATTGGTACAAGCGTGAACTCTCACTTCGAAACTTAATGTTCTTTTGCCGACTCATATTTTCTTAAACTGGCAACACCAAACAATTTATCATTTCATTCGTCGTATTCGTTTCTAGCGTAACGTTGTCTGTTACCAAACGTAAGTTTTTATTAATTTTATTATAATTTACTTAAAACAGAGGTGAGAAGGTACACAAACTATTATACAAACAACTCCTAGCTACTCAATAGACAGTGAACTAATAGGTATTGTGATTACTGTAACATAGCACAAATGTTACAATGGACGGTAAAAATATCGAAGAACTTCTAACGACGTGGGAAATTTCCGAGATATATGGCACAATTTCATTTGTAAGTACCTACCTATCTAGTGATTACACATTAAATGTTGGTAGTCTAAGTGCTATGTTGCTGAATTTTTTGGTGATAAAATGATAATGGTGGATGGGTTAACGTTTGACGATGTCTAAAGGCGTCTTCTTCTCAAGTACAAGGTTTGTGATACGAAATTATACCACCCCACCAAAGAATTTGCAAACTTATTTTACTAATAGGTTACATCTGCCCCTCGCCTACCTACCAGCCAGACGTTAACCGAAGAACATACATGGTGCCGCATCACATATAACGTCGCGTAGGTACATACATACCATAATGTACACATGTATGCACGCGAACAAATATATTATATCCATCTATCCAATGTATACGTAATATGTTACTGTGTATGACAGAAACACTGCATACCTATCTTAATATCCCAGGCTTATCCGTGAAGATGGTGAAAGACTTCAGTTTGTTATTTTCATGTCTTTTTTCCTTTCACTATTGGTGAATGTGAGTTTTGAATACATACGGTCTTATTACAAAACATGGACTAAAGTTAGTCCTGGTTTAAACCAGAACTAAGTTGACGCTGTCTATATCTAGGTATGTATATTGACACAAGTGAAAGCGTCGTGCACGTTTAAACCAAGACTAACTTTAGACCAGGTTTAAACCAGGTTTTGTAATAATACCGATTGAGTTTGTAAATTATGTTATAATAAGTTAAATTAATTTATTTCTGTTTTAATTTCAGATAAACATTGATTTTGAATTAATGTATCCACAAAAAGCACTGAACTTTTATGTTTACTGGGACTTCTTTTATGAAAACATATTGAAAATAAGACACACTAGAGACTCATCACTAAGTGAGGTATTTAATAAGAAAAATAGTATTGAATGAAAACAATCACGAAATATTATATGACTGCTTATATTTAAAAATTGTTGATTACAGTAGTCATTTAAGGGCTTACAAAGTAATGAAGACAAAATGCAGTAAAATAATCTCATATTGCGATTTGTATACTAATCTGACATCCATAATGTATAAAGTGAATTGCGAATTTTATGTGAGACTTGATTTTTATTCTTTGTGAATTTTGATTTGTGATTATTGATTTTTGTAGGTGATTGTTTTTAAAAAAATAAATATTTTCATTTTGTTAATAAATCTTTTTATTAATACCTACTGTACCTAATTTCAGTTTCCTATAAGTACCCAAACAGTTTTGTTATAAGTACACATTGTCATATTAAAACATTGATAGTGTGAGCGCAAGGCAAAATCAGGTTACTCTTCAAATTTATTTGTGTTTTAGAAATAACCAATAAACATACAAAGCAATATTTAGAATCGAGAAAAACTGGCATCTCTAATCAAGTAATCATATTTAGTAAATCTATAATAACATGCTCTTGGATTAAGAAGGAGCTGAATAGGCTGAAGCAAACATTTTACTTCAGGCAAGAACACAAGGTATATACAGAAGAAAACATTTTTAATTTCGAGTAATATTTATTATAAAACAAATAAAACAAGATTTCCAATTAATAAAATATAATGTCAACCCAAAAATGTAGTGTAATTGAATCAAAAAAATATATATTTAATCTGATATAGAGTGAGTTTGATTTGAAAACGATATATTTTATAATAATACTACTTTAATTTCTTGAAACAAAAAAAAAACATTTTAAATTTAGAATAAGATTATTTTGATCAAAATCATATTTTCTTATTCTATGATATATTTCTATTAATTGAAGTATATTTACAATTTCAAATCAAATTTAAAATTTACTTAGATATACAATATTTTGTTTTCTTAAACTAAGAAGATAAAGACAATTATTTCAAGATGTATGGTATTCTTAAATCAACACAATATTTTCTGTTTTTAAGTATATTAGTGTTGAATTAAGTAAATAATCCCAAGAGAATATTTTGCTAATACCGACTAAATATTTTCTTGCGTCTATAGGGAGAGGATCATTTTCTTAAAGCAAAGAAATTTGCTTTGCCTTGATGAAATTTGCTTCATTTTAAGAAATCTGTTTTTACCGTGTGGGACAACAATATTATTTAGCCTTATTTTAGCCATAATTCGGAAAAAATAGTTTTTAATTATATTTATGACTTTAACACACGCCTGTAGAGCATAAAACAGTGACGCTATCAAATTACCTAATATAGTCTTACCTGAGACTTGAAAGTTTCTAACATGTAGGTAGGTGGGACATGGATATTTAACATATAATTTGACTAGTGATAGTTTATTGATATTTCAATAATGGTGATAAATGGGTTGCATATTATAGTCAATTTTGTAAGTTAAATGTATAATTATTACATATACATGCAGTTTATTTGAGTACGGTGCATACAAAAAATATAAAAAATAACTAAAGTATTGGACACCCCAAATTCGCAAATGTACATCTTTTTTGAAAAACGCCCAAATAAACTGATAGATTAGGAAAAAAATAAATTTAAGTAACTTACTATACATATATATGAAAAAGTCACATGACGTCACTAGCAATATACGTCCCACTGCTGGGCACAGGCCTTCCTACGTGGGAGAATCGCATGACGAGTTTGGGCCATAACACCACCACGCTGGCCCAATGCGGGTTGGTGGGTGGAAGCGGTGGCAGTAACGGCTTAACGTAGGTACATACACGACAAAACACGGAGGAGCCTCTGTGGTCTAGTGGTTAAGACCACCTACTTTAGATGTTGAGGTCCGGGGTTCGATTCCCGTGGGGGCAGAAATTTTCTGCTCGGTTAGTTGGTGGTAGTGCTTTTCTAAGTCCGCCAGGCTAGCTACCACCCACCCTCTTACCTAACTCTGCCGCCATTACAATAATGTTAACATAACAGCATTGTTGTGTTCCGGAAGTTAGAGCAGTTAGAGGTTAAGATAGCCAGGGGCCTTACCACCATCTTTATAAAAACGATTCATATTCCGCTCGGTTTAGTATTGGTTCTTAAACTGCATCGCTGTCATAGTCGTAGATAGCGTCGTAGTACGAATTAACGATTCTACTCAGTTTAGGTCCTAAACTGGACCGCGATAAAAGATGGTGGTACGGGTGCTGTTCTTCTGTGGTTGAGAATTCCGGTGTAGCTCGCCTTCATCATCGGCCTTATCTTCACTTACCATCAGGTGAGATGAAGGCCAAGAGTTTCCCCGTTAAGATAAAAAAAAAGCTTTACAAAGATTGATTGACCCATCCCGGCATCGACCATGGCGAAAGTTGCTTTGTTTTCGAAACAAGACCGCTAAACTCGTTGGCCCAAGCCCAAACACCTACCATAGAGTAAATTTTTACGTTCCCTACTGCTTACAACCTGAGTTCCTTCAAAGCAGGATTTAATAGGCACCTTCTGGGTAACATCGTTACATCGTCAACCTACTCTTTCACTTTCCTCGAAGCAAGAGCGGGATCAAGAGCAAGCCCATTTAAATGTAAAAAAAAATCATCGAAAAAGGAGTACCTACCTACGTATTACCAACATTTCAGTTTTTCTGATAAGGAATGGAATTCCTTGCCTCCTGACGTTTTCCCCGAGCGATACAACTTTGAGCTCTTCAAGGCTAGAGTGAATAGGAAATTTCTAGGTGAGCACGTAACACCGTCGACCACATCGGCACTTAACATCAGGTGAGATTGTGGTCAAGTGCAAGCCTATACAGGTAGGTATATAAAAAAATAGAATTAAAAAAAGAAATCAAAGTTCAAAATATCTTTATTTAAATAGGCCACAAAGAAGCATTTTCAAATCGTCAAAAACCCCATTTTTATAACCGTCACAAAAATATACCTACAGGATGTTAGGGGACGCTCTGGGAAACAGAGACACGATCTGTTGAAAAATCCAACTCCAGCTGTTCCAAAGAAACAGGCCGTGTAGATATTACAATTTGTATGAAACAGCTGATTTTTTTTTCGCGTTTTAAAATTTATTTTTAGTGAGTCGTGTTTAGGGTGACCAGCATTGCCACCTGCTTTCGTATTCAAGAGCAGCCCCCTAACACCCTGTATTAACTAACAACGTCATAGTGTCTGTCTGTCGTGTCTGAATATACACATTTTTCAAAAGTTGAACTACCGAGAAGATTAGAAGATTCCGGCAACAAACTCGTGTAGTCACTCTTTTCAAATATTAAATTACAATGTTTGTAGTTGCTAAATTATAACTTTTAGCAGTGCAGTGCCACCCAGAGAAAATAAAATAAAATTAAAAGAGAAGCCAACAAAGTTGGTAGGTACGGTCGAACCCAGAAGTAGCTGGTACCATGTCACAATAACATATGGCATCAATACAGTAGCAACTATTATGCAGGCACGAAAGCAATAGTCGGTGTGACATGGTACTAAAGTGTTAAGCTACTTCTGTAGTCAACTGTACCCAATTATAACTTTTTGTCATTGGCTCTATCTTCATCCAATTGATATACCTATCCTTATTATTTCTGTAGTTATTTCATATGTTTTATTAATTGCGTATTTATCCATAATTATAAAAACTTTTAAAAACTTTTTGTACCTATGTTATGACAAATAAATGATTATGATTTATGATTATGATTACATTCAGTCAAAAACGTATCGGGAATGGATGATTTGTTTATGGTTCCAAATTCAATTTCTTAGTAATTAAAATATAATATAACTAGAAAATTTTCACGTCCTGAGGCAGGAATCGAACCCGCGACCTTTCGCAATCCGGGCGACTGCTCTGACCACTGAGCCACCCAGGACTTGGGATATCCCTGTGAAATTCTTCTAGTCTATCTGTATTTGCGTTTTTAAGCTAACGTCCACCCTACAATGTCGAAATATTCTATTTCAACATCCGAAACGAGTATTTTTACAAATACCGACGATTCGGTTAAGTTGGGGCAGTGCTTTCAAATATTCTTAATTTTTGATTTTAACATTATTTATTTATTTTCAATTTTTTATTTATTTTCTTCTAACAAAAAAAAGTTAAGCAAGGAAGTAGCAATAAGGGAAGTAAGCTAGGTTTTGTATGTAAGTACCTAAATACAAAACCTAGCTTGTACCTATCTAGTTTCATTAGGCAACGCAGTCTCTCACAATCACACGAGTGTAGCTCTCTTCTATCTTAATTATTTATTAAATGGCAAGTCAAAACGAAGCCTTTAAGGGACCAATCCGATATGTTGAAAAAAATCTGCTACTTCATACATTTTAGTCAGCAGTATATGAAACAGCCGCTTTTTTTCATGATTTCAGGGTTGGTTTATCCAATTAGCATAAGTTTTTCATATTGATGAGAGTACTTTAACCCCTTTTAAAAAATGGCATTATACCACGCCACGTGGCATAATTTGTCGGGCGTAAAAACTTGACGCACCTTGTTTAGGACGCTGAGCTTTCGTGAGATTATTTTGATCACGGTTTTGGTTTAGTTTCTTTGATTCAAATCACTGTATATTTCCATGCCGAGCAAGATGATGAAGATTACCGCGAGTTCTGAAATGACAATTACCAACAACAGTTGGTAATTGTCATTTTAGTACTCGCGGTAAAAGCCTTTAGAGCTTGACAAACTTAGACCCAGTAGGACGCATTCTTACAGTGGAGAAACATATACCTATGGCCATTACAATGGCCCAAACTACTCATGTGTTTCTGCCACCGTTTTTTAGGGAGAAAAATGCATTTACGCATTCCCTGGATCTTGGGGTAATGCCGGGATATGTGGGGCTCCTCTGCCTAAGGTGTTTACGGCTAAGCCTACCCACTAAAAATACCCCCGTGTCCCTTACCTACTTCTCGCATGGACAGATTTGGGCGCCAGTTTTCCTTATCCCAAAATTCTGTAATGCGTGTGCCCGTATGTCAGGCTCATCACTAGCACGATTGTGCAGACACTGCTCTGACGCCACAACAGGATGTGTTTCTACCACGCTGGCCCAATGCGGGTTGGTTAATGCGATTGCAGAAACAACCGGGACCAACGGCTTAACGTGCCGTTCATAGCACGGAGGAGCTCGATATTATCCCGTGGACGACCATGGCAAAAGTTGCTTTGTTTTCGTAATTGAAACCATCAGAGCGCCCAAACCACTTCGCCACCGAGATCCTCTTTTAGGATATACCTATTGAATAAATTGTAATAATAATTAGATGCAACATTTCTACATTAACCAAATACTATGTAAGTGATAATTTGACGAGTTTTAAATGTTTTAAATATTCTAAATATATTAATAATATCTGCCTTAGTTAGAGCATCCATAATTTATAATTTTATTGTGGGTATTTAAGTTTTATAATATGTTAGTCTCGACGTCTGCTTATCATGTTGTGTACACATGCTGTGGAGTTGCAGCCTGTCCTTGTATATGTTCTGCTTTTTTTTTGCTTTAAAATGTAAATTGTTGTAATTCTGTTTTGTGTACCAAATAAAATAAATAAATAAATAAATTGTAGGGTGGACGTTAGGTTATAACGCAAATACAGATAGACTAGAGAAATTTTACAGTGATATCCCAAGTCCTGCGTAGCTCAGATGGTTAGAGCAGTCGCCCGGATTGCGAAAGGTCGCGGGTTCGATCCCCGCCTCAGGACGTGAATTTATTCTAGTTTAGATATATTTTAATTATTATGCAAATCATATAAATATCTGTCTCTAGCAAAATTGTAACTCGGGACCTCTAGCTTAGTAAGCAGGGTACCTACTGATTACTCTACCAGGACAGCTGTAGATTAATTAATAGTACTTACTTATATGTCAAGCAATGTATGTGAAGTGGTCGTAAAGTCGTAATGGCAACGTAGAGCGCGCGGTAGAGCCTCCGCCGTCCGCCGTCTGCGGGCTGTCGACGGTCGACCGGCAGTCGGCAGTCGGGCGCCGCGCCGCGGACAGAGCGCCGGCCGCCGGAGCTCCTCGACAGCCGCCTCCACGCGCTCCGCGGAAACATTTACGAGTTGCGGGAAAAGTTTTTAACTTTAACTTTGTGGAGAGTTGCAGTGTGTGAAATAGCTTATGTTACATATCAAAGATGTAAAAAGCACCTTTCTAAAGAAACAGAACTAAAAAAAAGGTTTTAACATAGATTTTAAAGTGTGACGTGTAGTTTTGGTTCTCGGAGATGAGTGGTGTTGTGAGCTAGGCATCGCTCGGTAGCGGTGCCGATGTCGTGATGTGAGCGATGGCGCGGCGGCTGGTGCTCAATGGTCTGACGGCGGAGGTGGGCGCGGGCTCGTCGGCGGACGGGTCGGCGGACGGGTCGGCGGACGGGTCGCCGGACTCGCTAGAGTTCTACCACGAGCTGGAGCTGTACCGGCAGCTGCTGGCGCTGCCGCCCGCGCGCCGCGCCCGCACGCCCGACCCGCCGCCCGCGCCGCGCCACCACGGTCACTACCTCACTACCTCACTACCTCACTACATATACCTTCTCTTCTAACTTTAATTATTTTTTACGCTGGGCGCCACTGCACTGCTAAAAGTTATAATTATTTAACATTGTAATTTAATATTTGAAAAGAGTGACTACACGAGTTTGTTGCCGGAATCTTCTCGGTAGTTCAACTTTTGAAACCGGTGTAAATTCAGACATGACATACAGATAAAGACTATGCCGTTGTTAGTTAATATTGGTTGAGTGTCAAATGTAGAGGTCCGGAGTTCCCCGCGAGGATAGAAATTTTCTGCTCTGTCTAGTCGGTGGTGTGGCTTCTTCTTAGTTCTGCCTGGTCTGCCACTGTAACAACAATGTGACAGCATTGTTGTGTTCCGGTAGAAGTAGGTAAGATAGAGCCTGTGCACATCTCCGCGTGACGCCGTCGTCTACGTGGAGCGGGGCGGTGACGCGGCACGGTACGTTGACGTAACGCAAAGTGCACGTCACGACGCAGCAACGTTGCGTGTCGCATTATCTAGATATGGACCGCGCACGACGTATTCTGCTTCTGCTTTTGTCAAAAAGACGGAAAGAGGGGTTGAAGAAAAAAGACGTGAAAAGACAATACTGGACGCGGCAACGTGCCACGTTGACAACGTCGTGACGAGGAGATGTGGACATACTAACGATTCGGTAAGGTGAAGGCAAAAATGCCTAGAATAAAGCGCACCAAACTTACTCACGCGAAGCCACTCCATAGAGATGCTCCAAGAATTTCGATATTATTTTATGGCCCATACCTTTACCTGTATTATGTAGCTAAACATTTCTATACAGCAATATACATAACAAACAACTGTACGTACACAGAGCGCGGAGTGATGATCGCTGCATGCCAACATGAATTATGTTGTATAAGACGGTTAAATTATTATTTTTTAAAATTTTTAGGTTAAACTTTTCTAGTTTTATTATATTTTAATTACTAAGTAATAATGTTAAAATCAAAAATTAAGAATATATGGTATAATTTCATTATTTGTGTTACAGCTAAATTTCTTCTCTTTTTTTAATTTAACCAATTGGTTTTTAATTGATATAAGATCTCTAGAGGTCTTGATTAATTAAGTACTCAAGTCTTAATTTGAATCTGTCTACCTAAACCAAGCCAGTCTTCTAAGGCTCAGCTAAGTTGAAATAAAGTATTCTCGATAATATCGCTTATAATTTTGACTGATTTGCCTCAGACACGAATCATTCATTTTATAGATGAAAGCACGTAAACGTTTGCCAGTCGCCCGACCATTCGTCACAAAGTTATCCAATTGTGTAATTGTAGTAGTACGTATCAGTAGATGTCTAGGTTCTCACTTTAGTTGCTTTAGTCCCATTTATACTAGAACTTATATATTGACTCTACTGTCAAACTTATTTGATTTCATATCTATCTAAGTAAGTACAGTGAAGTAGGTACAATTTATAGGATTTCAAGTTACATCCAAAGAGCTCTTAGAGTGGTGTTTTTCTTACTCTAACTTTGGGCGTGAAGAAGTTCGCTGTATTTCGGAATAAAGAGAAACGAGGCCAGTGTAATTACTAGGCATGGAAGGTGTTTCATCTTATGCCTTAGGATGACAACGCACCAGCAATACCAAGTGATTTTTTTCCCATTTTATTGCAGGTGTTTCTACGCAACGGTAGTCACTTACCACCGGGTGGGCCGTCAGCTTACTTGTCGTCTATTTGTATGAAAAAACTTTCAGCGTTCACCGGGGATGTAGGTACCACAAAAAGAACTCACTCTCATATTCTTAACAGGATACATTTGTTTTGTTGCCAGGGATAATTCTTGTTTCATTGCTCCACCTGGCAACCATAGTTACCGAAAAAATCTTACGATGTAAACCTTTTCTTAAACAACTAGATGACAAACAAGCTGACGGCCCACCTGATGGTAAGCGGTTACCGTCGCCTATAGACACCTATTGCAGGTGGAGCACAAAGAAAAATCACTTGATATTGTAGGTGCGTTGTCATCCTGAGCCCTAAATTCAAATGCCGTCTATGCCCAGTAATTACACTGGCTACCTTTCCCTTCAATCCGAAACTCAGCGAACTGTTTCACGGCTGAAATAAGAAAGGCGGTGGTACCTACCCAGACGACCCTACCTACGGGCCTACCACCTAGTAAGTTGTGTATAAAAAGACGAAGATGGTACCTAATGCGTTGTGTGGTGTTGCAGTGCAGCGCGAGCGCCGCAGCCGCACGCCCGGGCCCCGCGCGCCCGCCGCCGACGCCCGCCACGCGAGGGTGAGTCACTTGCTTATTCAATAGCCTACTTTGTAATACAAATTGATGACTTCGGAATATTATTGCTTAAGCTTACTATATAAAGAATATGATTTTTTTACCCGAAAATTGAAATATTATTTATTTCTATCTTAAGATATGACTTTAACATAAAATAAGATAAATTCCACCTAAGGGCTTCAGCTAGACCTAGGAATAAACAATCGAAAAAACCCTGTCTTTGGAGCGACCCAAATCTTTGTCTGTGGCGCGACCCATTTTGGGCTCCACAGACATATAGGAGTATTCGCCATTTTTGAGAACGGCCCAATTTGGGCCTCGCCACAGATGAGGGGAATAACACAAAATATTTATATTAATGTACGCTTAGAGGAAAAACTCAATTGTGTCGTTAATTACACTGACAAGACTTTTACTACTCATATATATAGTTCATCATGTCAAACGAGGCGTGTATCCAACTCTCTTGTCCACGATGCTACTTTGCTATGAAGTTTTTTTTAGATTCGCAGTCGGTTCCAGATACTATTCAAGACTCAAGACATCTTTTCTAAATCAATTTCTAATCTAAAATCATTTCTTCAGCGTAACTTCTACGAAACTTTTTGGCGTCAATACTAATTAACTATTCTACCGCTCGCTGATTCGAAAATTTCAAACCTTTTGTACTGTGAAGAGTCAACAACAAACTTTAAGTTAACTGTTTCTGTTCGCTTGTTAGTAAATAAATAAAACCTTATAATTACCTTAACCTTAACTTATGCTTAAACAGTAGTTTTTCTACTGCAAATAAATTTTTTCAACCCTTTCAATCATAATAAAATAGGTATTTGATAAAATCAAGTTGGTAACTCTGGGCCTTGTTTTCTCTCATCACCGACTTCTAAGCTCCGACGAGCAGAAGGTTCATTTAAACAATTTGGAGGACTGTAATCATGTCCGGCTCGTCACGGCTCTGTCCGCTCGCCCTTTGATCTGTTTTAATATTCTTTTATATTTCATAACCATTATTTTACTGGCAACTTAATCCATAATTTAAAAATACATAATTAATAAGCCAAAGAAGAATAAGTTCTTTGAATTTTTGCTTGTAAATAATGAGAGTCCATAGGTACAGACGACAGCACATCAAGTGTCACAGTTGCACAAGGAAAGCCGCCCCTATAACGAAAGGCGTAAGGGCGGTGTCAAGGTTAAACTGTTACGCTTGATGTGCAACAGGTAGACGCCTGCTTATAGATAATGGTACGAACGCTTCGTGCACGAGTCCGACTCGTACTTGGTCGGTTTTTTCGCATTGAGCGCTCGTCGCATATTTAGTTGAGTTTGATGACCTGTGTCAGCTCGTCTTCTCCTCGACATTGGAAATAATAAAAGTAAAGAGTCGTTGAGGACCATTACAATTTGTGGGTAAAAATAAATAGTCGCAAAGTGCACACAAATTTTATTCAAGTTTTTCTTTAAAATGCAAAGAAATGAATAAATGATAATATGACACGTCAATTAGACGAGATCTGCCCAAAGAGTATTTAAACACTACGTTTAACTGCCACTAGCACCATCTATTTAAAATAATCGAAGTTGTGATGAAACAAATGTCAGTTAAGTTTGAAGCAAGTCAGTTAAAGTATTTTCCATACGAAATAACAAATTTTGAATCTAACGCCAACTATTAAAAGAAACTCGAAGTTTTGATGAAAGAAATGTCATTTTTAAAAAGCACGCCTGATAAGTAGTGCACAAGGTGCTACGAGCGTCTATAGGCTACGTTAACAAAGCGTCAGTATGTAACCACTTACCACCACGCGCACCGTACATTTGTTAGCCAACCGTATCGTAAAAAATTAAATGAATATAAACGTCTTGATCTCCATTGCGTTTAACTGTCAATAGACTTGACAGTTATTGTAAAAAGTAGTTTGCAATACTTCACAAGAACCGCTGCTGTCATTTTTATACGATTTGACAATTTAACGCGATTGAGGTCGAGACGATTCTATTCGATTAAGCTTACACAAGGGGTAGATACTGTAAATAACGTATACATTTTTCCTCCACTCGCAAAACGTCAAATTAGTGTTCCGCTAACTTCCGACTTCCTGTATGCGTCACGTCATGTCATGTGTCAATTAATAATTATAATACATAACACTAATGATCCGTTATGTCATATGTCAATTATCTATATTAAATCATCTTGTTTTGTGTTCTATTATGTTATTGTGATTCAATAAATAAAACATAAATATAAATTTTCCTTTTATTACAATAGCAGTCTTTAATTTCAGCCCAACAGTAGTCTTTGTTGGGCAGCCGTTTAATAAGATGTCGGACTACTCAATTTGCATAGCAATGATATAAAAAAAACGTGTTAATTATGACATGAAATATGGCGTCGAGTCGCCCTGCGCGGCGAGGCCGTTGCAGCTAATTTGGCGTGTCTTAGCGTAAATGGCGTCCGCGACGGAAGCCGACAGCCGCGCCGCATTTACTGGTCTCAAGCGCAGAACGAGATTAAGTGTCGACACAGTTTTTAACTACGTGCCATGGCAATATAAAAGCTACTAAAATAGATGCGACAAGGGTGCCAAACAAGAGTACGGCCCGCCTGATGGTACACGCTTACCGTAGTCGATAGACGCTCGTAGCACCTTGGACACTACTCACGCGTTGTCACCGTAGCCTACAAACGCTCGAAGCACCTTGGGCACTACTCATGCGTTGTAGCAGTAGCCTTCTGACGCTCGTAGCACCTTGGGCACTACTCATGCGTTGTAGCCGTAGCCTATAGACACTCGTAGCACCTTGGGCACTACTCATGCGTTGTAGCCATAGCCTACAGACGCTTGTAGCACCTTGGACACTACTCACGCGTTATAGCCGTAGCATATAGACGCTCGCAGTATCTTGGGCACTATTCACGTGTTGTCACCGTAGCCGATAGACGCTCGAAGCACCTTGGGCACTACTCATTTGTTGTCACCGTAGCCTACAGACGCTCGAAGCACCTAGGGCACTACTCATGCGTTGTAGCCGTAGCCGATAGTAGCTCGTAGCACCATGGACACTACTTACGCGTTAAAGCCGTAGCTTAAAGATGCTCGTATCACCTTGGGCACTACTCACGCGTTGTCACCGTAGCCTACAAACGCTCGAAGCACCTTGGGCACTACTCATGCGTTCTATAGACGCTCGTAGCACCTTGGACACTACTCACGCGTTATAGCCGTAGCCTATAGACGCTAGATGTATCTTGGGCACTATTCACGTGTTGTCACCGTAGCCGATAGATGCTCGTAGCACCATGGACACTACTCACGCGTTGTCACCGTAGCCTACAGACGCTCGTAGCACCTTGGACACTACTCACGCGTTATAGCCGTAGTCTATAGACGCTCGTAGCACCTTGGACACTACTCACGCGTTATAGCCGTAGCCTATAGACGCTCGTAGCACCTTGGACACTCCTCACGCGTTATAGCCGTAGCGACTGGACGCTCGTAGCACCTTTGGCACTGCTCACGCGCTCCTACCACATAAAAATCAAAAGAAAGCATTATGCTGACAGCTCAGGAAACGAGTCCCTCTGCTGCCAACATAAGCGCTTTCGAAACATAACACTACCTAGTAACTAGCGTTTGCATATAAACATTTCTTACTGCTTAATTATGGATGTTGACGACAAAACCTCTTTTGGATTGTTTTAAACTCTTTTTTAAATTTATATGTTTGTGTTTTTCTACTTAGTCGCTCTGTCGGTTCTTCTTGTCATTGTCACATCGTACTATGATCAATTTAAAGTAAAATTAATACTATCGTAGATACATATACCATTAATCTGTGATTAATATTTTCGTTGGTTAGTTACTCTTCCTTATTTCTCAACTCCCGCAACCACCGCAACTCCTGCTCCTTAACAAAAAAATTGAACTGAAGGAAAATACATTGCTGCAATAGATCAGAAGATAATCACAATAGTTTTTTAAGTTAGGTACAAAAACAAGCAAACACACAGTGACACCAAACCTAAGTGGAAGAAGTTTACTAAGTGGTAGGCTCGTATGCAGGGTCGTCTGGGTAGGTACCATCGCCTTTCTTATTACAGCCGTGAAATAATTTTCTGTGTTTTGGATTGAAGGAAGAGGTAGCCAGGGAAACCACTGGGCATGGAAGGCATTTAATCTTAGGCCTTAGTATGACGACGCACCAGCAATACCAAGTGAGTTTTTTTTCTTGTTTTTACAGGTGTCTATATGCGGCGGTTACCACTTACCGCCGTCAGCTTGTTTGTCTCTAATTGTATAAAAATAACTAAATTGATTAATGACATAATACCAATAACAAACGGAGCCAAAACTTTAAAAAAAATGTTGTTTTTGTGTCAGTTGGATGTTAAAGAATAAAAAACGACAATTTGTAATAGAGATTTTGTAATTAGATTGACAAATATGTTGACGTATGGGCAGGTCGGGGCGGGGGCGGGGGCGGGGCGGGCGTCACTCACGGGAACACCGCTTATTGAATTTATATCACTTCATTTTCCGCTTGTTATGTCGGCTTCGCTTAGACCGTGTGCGGGAACGGTTTTATTTATCGTGCGAAATTGGTGCACAAACGTACGGCTGTTGAAGGTACATATGACAGCGTATCAAGTGTAAAGGTAGCACTACGAAAGCCGGCTCTATTACGATCGCAGTAAGGGCGGTCTCAAGATCAGACTGTTACGCGTGATGTTCTTTCGACAGCAGATGAAGTTAAACATTTTCGGTCTTATTACAAAACCTGGTTTAAGCCTGGTCTAAAGTTAGTCTTGGTTTAACCGTAGTGCGCTTTCACTTGTGTCAATATACATAGATAGAGACAGCGTCAACTTAGTCCTGGTTTAAATCAGGACTAACTTTAGTCCATGTTTTGTAATAAGACGTTTAGTGTTTGTGGGTACTTCAACCGGTTGTAACAAGACTTATTTCAACTACTTAAGGTGTTAAGCTTGTAAAAAACATGGTAAATATAGATGTTTACACTTACATTATACACAAGAGCACACGTGTTTCGCCTGTAAAATGTCAGCACATATTAAAAATTGATTAGATTAAGTGTAACAAAAGTAAAATTTTATTAGTCAATCGTCAACAAAAAAATGTCTAGGTCGACCGACGACGTCCTGAAGACGAAATTGGTTGTGGATGAGGACAGATCGTGTGTATGGGGCCTTTGTCCAGCAGTGAATAGCAACAGGCTATTAAGATGGTGAGTTATGAAAAATAAACACGTGGTTACAGAAAATAAATTTATTTGGAAGTAGCATTGAGGTATAAATAGAGAAGGTGGGGACCTTATTACTACTACGCTCCGTTCAAGTGTGGCGATCACGCTTTACTTTACTCAGTCATTTGCTAGCGTTCCTAGAACGAAAAGCGTAAGCGCCTTAAAAAATCAAGGCGATTACAACCTTTTGGCCGTGAAAAAACTACATCTTATCGTTTTGTGATGGAACATGACTTTTGTATGCGATGTCTTCTTTATAATGTTTATCTTAATGGTAGCTAATTATATTTTATCATTATTTTTTAGGGGAAACAAATAGACTATTCAAAGTATTAAAATCGTGACTATACAAGGACCCTCATCCCCCATTACGTTCCCTTAATTTTGTCGAGTGTCGTCCGGCAGCCCCTGATAGCTAAGCATCAGTTTTATTCCAGTTTAATTCGCCATTTTCCGCCGACGCCGCTGTTTATTGGCCGTAAAATAAACTCTGGATAAAGTGTGTGTCGTCTTACGAAAGCTTATTAGAGTGCGATCCTGTTTATTGACATTTTTATGTGTGATGTGGGGCCGCGGCGTTTATTAACACCCGCATCGCGGCCGCGTGGCGGATACGGTAGCGGCGCGGCGACGATGCGGTGTGCCTTGGTGTTAAGCTGGACAATCATTGGAAAAACTATTTATTTATATTCATACTAGTATTATGAATGTAAAGGTAACACTGTCTGTCTGCGAAACCACTGAATTCATCTAGATGAAATTTAGCTTACACTACTCTCTGCGCCCAGAGAGTAGTGTAAGCTAAATTTCGTCTGGATGAATTTTTCCCCATAACCGACAACCACACGAGCGGAGCAGCGGGCGGCCACTAGTAATTATATATAGTTCTCACCACAGATAACGCTCACCACGAGGAGGTTTTAAATGTAATACCAAATAGTACAAAATAATATAAAATTGAATATCTTAAGTCATCTATCTAACACCATCACATTGACACTATTCTTACTAGCCCAAACACGCTATATCTGCTGTAAGTTTCTGATAAATTAAGCATCCTGCAGACTTTTTGATAGTATAGGATCAGCCCAAGGTTAGTATGTCATTGGAATGTTACCGAAGTGACAGTACACCAAATTTCAAATCAATCGGATCTGTAAAAGTTAGTAAAACCCTTTCATCATGTAGAAAAATGACCTGATAGTCATCAAACGCCTAAAATGACCTTGATATTTATTTTTATTTTTATTCAAGGCTTACCAACTAAATACATAAAGGTAGTTACATTACAACATTTGCTTTTAAAAAAAGTACCATAAATGCATTTAAATTATAGGTATGCACAACATTATTAATTACGATAAAAAAGTTATTGTTTCACATAGACTACTTGATAAAAAAAGGTTGTTGGTTGTTTATACAGAAAAAATAATAATATAGTAAATGAATAATTAATAGTGTTCCATACAACATTCAAAGATTGACTTTTTAAAATTAGGTATTTTGTCACAAAAAATATCTAGCTTACTATTTTGAAATAAAAATACATATATAGATATACATATTATAGCTATAAACTATCCTAGTCACGTCAGCTTTAAAACCACAAAAACCGAATCAAAATCAGTTCATGCGTTTAGGAGCTGACGCCACAGACAGACACAGATACACATACAGACACGTCAAACTTATAACACCCCTCTTTTCTTTTATTGGGAGTTAAAAATATATTTAATAGCTACCATATTTTATATCAAAACGCGGAATTTCATTTGTTTTTTATCTTTTACAAAATTGTGTTGATGAGATTGTCTTGAAAATAAAATGAGCCCACTTCTTATAGTGTCCGCATATATTCTCGGGTGTTGGACTCTGCCTCGCCCGCCATGCTCGCGGACAATGACCTGACAAATTTCCATTTATTGCTCACAATCCTTTTGCGAGGAAAACAAATGTTTCTAAATTAGCTGAGTCAGACTTTTGGAGAATTCATTGAAAGCCATCTTAAGACTTATTGAATTCTTACAAGATAATTAGCAACCTTATTATTACTTTTGTTGGGGTTTAATTCTTGTAGAGAGACATTAAGAGATTGCGACAACTTATTTGACTTGTTTCATTTGAGTATTTATTTTTCTTATAGCCCTTTTATAAGCAGTAATTGTATAAAATAAATGTTTTATTCTGAAAAATGTAATGCAAATATCAGCTTTTCATACTAATATCGTTCATTTCATACCGGCGTTTGTAAGTTTATTCTAAGTCGTATATTGTAGAGTGCGGACTCACTGGCGAGTGCTATTTTAAGACTCCATAATCCGATTAACAGGTATTTATAAACAAATTGCTAAAATCATCTGGTCATTGTCGGGTAATGTTATGAGTGTAAATTCATAATGATGACGTGCGCGGGGAGATTCTCCTACTTGAAGATGCGCGGTAAGTTAGTCGGAAAATTATTTTTTAGATTTTCGAACCCGGGACCCTGACCGAGTATCCTGTATAGTAAGGTACCAGCCGGTCGTCAAAATAATAAGAAATTAGACACAGCTATAGCCGTCAGTTAGTATTAAAGACTGATTTACAAAGAAATACATTAAGTTTCCTTATGACGTTTCAACATTTCAAGTTACTTTCACCTTGTTTTCGTACTTAAGACAGCCGAGACTTCGGTTTCACCTTCAAGATTCTCATTGGGACGAAGATTAGGACAGAAAATGACATTAAACAATCGTTCGTCTATTAACTAAGTGAGATGGCTTAACTCGCTGCTATTCCGGTATTAAGTTAACGATTCTCCACAATACGGGCACTTACAGACGAGGTCGGCCGCATGTGGCATGTAGTGTACGTGACACAAAGTAATTGATTGATGATTGTGCGGAGTTCCTTCCCACCCCCGTGCCCTGGCGGAGGAGGGGTCGCTCCAAGCTTTCCGGCTCAATTTACACCTGATGCCGGGATCAGGGGCTCCCGGGGGACCGGCAGTGACGAGACTCACACGTATTATTCACCGAGAGGAGCAATTGAAAGTGATTGTCGCTCAGTTCGTGTCGCGCCCGTTTACGAGGCATCGCAATGTTCGCGGCGCTTGTTCTACGCCCGATTTATTTATGGGACTGCTCTGTGAAGCGAGTCAGTTTTTGAATGTAATTTGAGTTTTATGGTGGCTGGGGCTTGTGTGCCTTAATTTCATCTAAGTATATTTTGCATATAGATTACCTTAAAGTTACCATTTCTTGACGGACGAGTGGAGGCTCAAGCCTCTTATGGACCAGAAGATTGTATGTTTATGTAAGTGATTTATATACTTACTACTATCTATATTTCTCCGTTATGTTGCTCGGGGTTGTAGTGGTTTGAGAGCTCTGGTGTGAGTGTAAGAATATTATTATTATTATTTCACATTTACTTAATAATAATGAGGCAACACTCTTATTTTATTATTATACTAGCTGACCCCGCAAAGGTTGTTTTGCCATAAAAAAAATAGATAGTAGCCGATTCTCAGACCTACTGAATATATAGCATTTTATACTTTCATGGTTATTAACATTTGAATTAGAATTATTTACGGGATATTTACCATGTAATTTTAAAGTTGTGAGTTCCCGATATTTCGGCGCAGTTGCATGCGCCATGATCACGGGTAGACTGCTGAAGCTGCGAGTAGAAGTCAACTTCATTGCGGGCAGATATATCGATCTACCCTCTTTCGTTGATGCTTGCTACGATCGATGCCCCTACCACTGGACTCAGTCTCACTACTAACACAAACTGGTTCCCGACACACAACACTCACAGTATCGACGGTATCGGTCGATATCTCAGACCGATATCTGAACGCAAGCTCACATCATCACCCTGCCCACCAAAATTCTGTAGTGACCGCGCTTACTAACCGTGCATATGCCCTATGTGATAAAGATCATTTACAAGGAGAATTAAATTATGTACGTGAGGTACTATTTTTTTATTTTTTTTTATACAACTGGATGACAAACAAGCTGACGACCCACCTGATGAAAAGCAGTAAGTAATCGCCGCCTATAGACACCTGCAATAACAAGCAAAAATCACTTGATATTGCAGGTGCGTTGTCATCCTGGGGCCTAAGATGAAATGCCGTCCATGCCCAGTAATTACACTGGCTACCTTTCCCTTCAATCCGAAACACAGCGAACTGTTTCACGGCTGAAATAAGAAAGGCGGTGGTACCTACCCAGACGACCCTGCATAATGGTTACCCAGGGAGAGTTGCAACACCTAGACACACACAAAAACTAAAACACTCCGTGCAAAAGGTAGAAAGACAGCCAGCATTCTTGCCCTTCGTGAAGGGAGTGACAGATAAGATCTCAAACCTTCTCAATAAACTTTCAGTAAAAACTGTCTTTACTCCCCTTAAAAGGGTTGGTCAATGCTTGCGCTCACCAAAGGACAACTTTCCCTTAGAGAGACCGGGTGTGTACAAGATCGACTGTAGTTGCGGTAGCTCGTATATTGGTCAAACTAAGCGCACAGTTTACTGTCGGATCAAGGAGCACATCAACGCAGTAAAAAAGAACGACATTCGCGGATCGGCTATTGCAGAACATCTCATAGAGTCAGGGCCTAATCACTGGATCGAGTTTTATAACCCACAGATAATTTCGACAGAACGCCACTACATACCCCGTTTGGTTCGTGAAGCGATAGAAATTACAAAATACAGTAATTTTAATCGGGAAGACGGGTTTCAACTGTCGAGTGTCTGGAATCCAGTGTTACGGTTATGTGGGAAAAAGCGTCCCGTATCAGTGCCGCGAGTCGATACTGTGAGTGTTGTGTGTCGGGAACCAGTTTGTGTTAGTAGTGAGACTGAGTCCAGTGGTAGGGGCATCGATCGTAGCAAGCGTCAACGAAAGAGGGTAGATCGATATATCTGCCCGCAATGAAGTTGACTTCTACTCGCAGCTTCAGCAGTCTACCCGTGATCATGGCGCATGCAACTGCGCCGAAATATCGGGAACTCACAACTATAAAGTTACATGGTAAATATCCCGTAAATAATTCTAATTCTACTGAATATACGTATAAAATTTCGTGAAAATCGGTCAAGCCGTTTCGAAGGAGTACGGAAACTAAATTTGTGACACGAGAATTTTATATATTAGATTATATCAGCTTTGTGTTGCTGCTTGTCGCTTTAATAGGTATCTCACTCATTCATTCCAACTGACCTGTTACGCGTGATTAATTGGAGTTTCTATACCTGTTTGTTAGTGACTTGACAATATTGTTTGTCTTGTTGACTCACCGTATATTTAGGTAATTATGCATAATCTTTATATCTGTACTTATATTTTTAATACGTAAATCTATCTGTCTGTCGCTGTTAATCGAAAACCTCCGACCGAGTTAGATAAAATTTGGCGTGAAGATATATTACATTCTGCGAAAGGATATATAGGTGTATTGATTAATGATTAACAAATGTAATACAATAATATTAATATGTATAGAGGTTTTTGTCCATAACGAAAACTCGATAAATTTTGAAACATCAGGAAACCAAAAATAAACTCTAGTTTTGATCACCCATCCTTGTTTAACCATACACGCATCAATATTTTCATTGCATCGAAATAAGCTTTGATTTGGTATTTCGATGCAATGAACTATAGTAGGTATACAAATAAGATAGGTAATAGCAGAGAGCCTCAAAGAGGCACTAGGTGCCGAGAGGAGGGCGCCTCCTGAATATTCATGGGCAGCTCGGAGAAGCGGCGGGGGCCTCTGGCAGCCGACGGCGGACTGACGCCCTTTGACGGTTATTGGGCTCGTTTTTTTATTAGTACTCGTTTCAGAAGCTGACGTAGTGATGACTAATGCCTAATATCAACTAAATTTGAGTAAAAAAACCTTTATGTCCAAACACTCAAAAAACTGGACTAGCAAAATCATAAGATTGTGAAATCACTAAAGTTGATAAATGGAAATTTTAATTATTGGCGAATTTATTTCGGTTTGATTAAGAAATGTAGACTACATTAGTATCAATTGTGGAGCTTCGGTGGAGATAGTTTACTCTTATTATTCCTATTTGTTTTGTGGCCTGACGATACAAACTGGCGCTCCAGAGAAGTAATAACAAAAAATGCAAATTGTGAACTATACTCTCTGTGCGTGCTTTATTCCACCACAATCGGTCGTACTGAGCTTCACCGTATAGCAGATCACACCCAATTTGTAGTCCAATGGAGTATTGTCAGATCAAGCAATAAATATAATAATAAATAATAAATATTATAATAATAAACTAGCACTAAATTAGTATAACAATAAAATATAATTAATATAAATTGATCACTCTCTTGGACATGGCAATATACACACATTAATTTATTATGATGATGATAAAACACATCTTGGATGATGTAAGACTCATCCTGTATCCTGACAAGACCAGTAAAGCTTTATGTTCATTTAAACCTGGTGGACAATGCGATGGTAATAGTATTTGTCACTTATATCAGGCAGGTGGTAAAATTGCTTGTCAACCTTTATACAGACGAAGTTAATTTTATTACAAAATACAAAGCAAGCTAAAATGAATAATTCTATCTTAGACACAAAGTTTGCTCAACCATTAGATTCTCCTCGAATTTAGTCTTGCTTGAAGAAAATAATGAAATTCTTTCGTAAACAAGTCCAATAATAGCTAAAGGAAGGACTGCTTGTTATGAAAGTTAAATGAATTGTCTATTTTAAGTGAAGCTCGGAATAGTTGGGGCCGCGGCGAGCCCACATCCAGCTCAGTTAGTTAGGTAACAGATACTCGTATCAATACTTTACTATATAACCGAGACGAATAAAGAAGAGAGACTAAACAGTACTGACTTCTTAAACTTAGAGCCTGCTGTTTGAGATTTTAAAATTTGTAGAAGATTGTAGTCATATAATTAGGCATGGTGGTTACAGATAAGAAAACAATCAACAACAGGGGCGCTCACTGGTGTAGTGGTTTGAGCATTAGTTTCAATCACGAAAACAAAGCAACTCTCGCCATGGTCGATGCCGGGATGGGTCATTCAAAATTTGTGATCTCAAGCTCCTCAGTGCTTCGGAAGGCACGCTAAACCGTTGGCCCCGGTTGTTAATGCAACCGCTTTAACCCACCAAACCGCATTGAGCCAGCGTGATGGTGCTTTGGCACAGACTCTACATGTGTTTCTCCCATGTAGGAAGGCCTGGCAGGTCCAGCAGTGGGACGTACATAAGCTGTTGGTAATGATGATGATGATGTTTCCCTATGCAAAATATCAGTTTAGAAACTGGGTATGACATATAGACAGAAAGATAAAAAGATATACGGAAAGTATAAGGATTTAGTTTTCGTCATTTTGGCTACGGAACTCTATGAATATTTTTAATTGAACCAATTCCTTCAGTTATGTTACCTTATCTTTGTTATATTATCTTTGTAAAAAAATATCGTAATACTAAAACATTACAAAGTCCAACCCCTTTGCACAGCCACAGTTCTTTATGCAGACACGATTAAAAGTTTAATTAAAATTCTTAACTAAATGTAATTCAATTTCTGGAACAGAAGCAAGAGGTCGAACTAATTATTCTATAAGAAATAAAGTTACTTTAGCAGTTGCCTGTTATAAATGTATTAATATTTTGTAGAGCGTTGAAGAGACAAGTTTCTTAGGCCGTGGGGAGGCGAGCGGCCACGAGGCCGAGTCCCTTGCGTTGATCCGATCACACCAGTTCCTAGTGCAAGTTTTTTTTTTCAATCGTCTTTCTCTTCACTCTTCAGCTGTCAAATCCATAAAAAAAGTAGTTTCTAATACTTAAGAACAGTGCAGCTGCAATCATTTTTATAGTTTGGCAGCTCGACGAAAACGCGATCGAGTCGTTTAATTTCGATGGAACTAACACAAGAAAGAGAGGTGACGCTTAGAGAATAAAATCGTAAACTAACGGCTTAATACTTTTTTTATTATGCAACTAGACGACAAACAAGCGGTTACCGCCGCCTATAGACATCTGCAATAACAAGGAAAAATCACTTGATATTGCAGGCGCGTTGTCATCCTGGGGCCTAAGATGTAATGCCGTCCATGCCCAGTAATTACACTGGCTACCTTTCCCTTCAATCCGATACACAGCGAACTGTTTCACGGCTGAAATAAGAAAGGCGGTGGTACATTTTTTTTTTCTGGGAGGAATCCGCTTACGGACCTACCCGCCGCTGGCGGAGCGACGGGCGTGTGTGGGGGTCGCCCAGTGCTTAATCGTAACGGCACAGGGAATACTCACTAAAACTCCCCGCAAACTCCAGTGCCCTTATTGGGGATGAACTGGGCTCTGCCGAAGCAACCCTACATACTATTACGGGCCTACCACCTAGTAAACTTGTACTGATGATGACGTTAAACTGTGTATTGTTCATGTTATGTCATGTTTACTAGGTGGTAGGCCCGTATGCAGGGTTGTCTGGGTAGGTACCACCGCCTTTCTTATTTCAGCCGTGAAACAGTTCGCTGTGTTTCGGATTGAAGGGAAAGGTAGCCAGTGTAATTACTGGGCATGGGCGGCATTTCATCTTAGGCCCCAGGATGACAACGCACCTGCAATATCAAGTGATTTTTCCTTGTTATTGCAGGTGTCTATAGGCGGTGGTAACCGCTTTCCATCAGGTGGGCCGTCAGCTAGTTTGTCATCCAGTTGTATAAAAAAAAAAAAAAATGTTGCTAGTTTTGCCATAGATATCAAGGATAGCAAACAAGCGTACTGCCAGACTGATGGCACGCGCCGGTTACCGTAACTTCTAGACGTTTTTATAGGACATATTAAGCATTAGCTTACAATCTCCTTGTTATTGCAGGTGTCTATAGGTAGCGGTAACCGCTTACCATCAGGTGGGTCGACAGCTTGTTTGTCATCTAGTTGTGTAAAAAAATCTTGCTAGGCTTATGTTGAGATGTTGCCGACAATGAGGCATGGTTGTCCGGAAGTAACTGTTGACGCGTGAAACAATAAGCAGGTCAACTAGCACGTACAGTCAACTTCAGATTACGAAAGCACACAATACCTACATTTAAATCTACGAAAATTTAAACAAAAATTAAAACCGACTCCAAAAAACTGTAATAAAATAATTAAATTTAAGTAGCTCATCCCCTAGAAACATATTTTTGGATGATGATGATGATGATGATTTCAGTTTTTTGGAGTCTGTTTAAATTTTTGTTCAAACTTTTTTTTTCACAATTTTATAGTGATAACTTTTTAAGGTCAAAGCTGTCTATCGTATCATTTTACTAAAAATTCATAGGAAAGCCAAAATCCGCAAATACGCATACGTAGATGACTTAATTTTTCCAGTTTTTTTAATTTAAAAACCAAACTACCCAATGGATTTTCATAACAATTTTATGGGACCAAATGGAAACTATTCCGCATCGAACAAAAAAGGAATCATCAATATCGGTTCACCCAGTCGAAAGTTCTGAGGTAACAAACATAAAAAAAACATCCAGACGAATTTATAACTTCCTCCTTTTTTTGAAGTCGGTTAAAAGCTGTTCATTGCTGATTTTATACTAAAATAATAATAATACAAAAGTGAAATTAGGAATGTGTTCTCTGCATGTTTGTGTAGGACCATACCACTTATGTCCCTAAGCAAACTAATCGTTACATAAATATGTATTATTCACTCACCGTAGGAGCGCCTGAACTAGCAAGGAACTTTGTTTCAGAGGTGTTTTGTCCCAGCATTGGGCTTGGTCCCATATCCTATTTTACATTTATCGTTTAGACGTATAGGACGTTAGGAGAAAAATAATCAATACTATTATAAATGTCTGTTTTTCTGCTTGTTAAGTTTACTCTCCTAAGCCTCTGAACCGAATAATAATAATAAGTTTAATAATAATTAGTTTTTTATTTCAACAGTTTGGTATCAACAATGTATTGAACTGCTCCCAAATTAGGTTGCCCTGTGTTATGGGAGACAGGCTCTTTAAAGGACTTTTTTTTAATTAAGAACTGTTTTTATTGAACAAAATTCTGTGTTCACGTGTTTGTGTGTGTGTGTGTGTGTGTTTGAAATATAAT
The DNA here is from genome assembly GCA_947347705.1 of Nymphula nitidulata. Lineage (NCBI taxonomy): Eukaryota > Metazoa > Arthropoda > Insecta > Lepidoptera > Crambidae > Nymphula > Nymphula nitidulata. Next base: position 339,978 of record OX374625.1, read on the forward strand.
GAATTTTTTTGTAGATTACACCCTTAGAAAGGAATAGGCTACCTTTTAGCGCAATAAGCGACATCCACGCAGGCGGAGCCATGGGCGGACACTAGTATGGCTATAATTTTCCTTTAAATTTTCACAATTTCCTGCCATTGCAAATGCTATAATAATATAAAAGTTACAATATCACGAGACTAGACTTAGTTGCGACACTCCGTAGCAGTGCCGTAGCGAAGCCGTAGCAGAGGCTACGAAATGTAATCTCGTAGCAAATGGCTTCTCGCTTTCATCACATCTGCATTTTCATTTATTTGCTACGATCATCTTACCGTAGTTTTATTTGAATATTGCAGTATCTTGGCTCTTGTAAGGCTTGAATATGCCTTTAACACCTCAATAGCGGATGCGTAGTGGTAGTTTCCAGTCGAAATTTGTGCGCCCTTTTAGGGTTACAATACCCTCCAACTCATAGAAGATCGCTGCTAAATAACCTTATAGGCCGGCAATTTGGAGGTGGCTAGAACAATGTATTTCAACCTGCACTAGGTGTGTTCGCATGTGGACTCTTCTTACCGCTTCACATAAGGTGGAGTTGAGTTGTATGTAGAAAAAACACTGCTTCGTAGATAGTGTTCCTCCGATAGTAAAGTCGCCAGAGCTCAGAAAGATAGGCTGGTAGGTATGCTAGGAACAGGGGATTTGTCACCTATGCCTTTTAAACTGCTTTTTTACAGATGGCAACACGTGAATATATAATAATATAGTATACAAGAATTTTTAGATTATAAATAGTTCTTTGATTAAGTTTTGTGTATACATCTGAAAAGGTAGGAAAAAGTGATTCTTGTTTTAGAGTTAAGACCAAATAATTGTACCTTTTTTCCATGCACAATAAAGTTCTATTCTAATACTTATTTTATGTTACGTGAGTGCTATAGGCAGGCTGGCTGTAAGCTTGTTTGCTACCCTTTCTCAGGATATAATTTATCTCCAAATTTCATCTAAATCGGGCACGGAAACTTAACCGAGAGGAACACTTATTTATTATTATTTATTACTTATTTTCTTTTTCACTTATTTATATAATCATAAAAAATATTATTTTTATTATTATATAAATAAGTTATTTCAAAATTATTATTATAAATTGTAAATCAAAATTTTATTTATTATTCTAATAATAGCACCTGCAATACCAAGTGATTTTTTCCTTGCTATTGCAAGTGTTATTAGGCGGCGGTTACCATTTACCACCAGGTGGGCCGTCAGCTTGTTTGTAGTTGAATAAAGAAACCTTTTTATTTTTTTATTTATTTATTTTTTTATTTATTTATTTACAAAAGAAATTACAATAATTGATTAATAGGTGTAAACATAAACTTATAAAGTTTTACCGTACACCAGAATCGAACACTTTAAATCAACAATTATTAGCAGTATACACAAATTTAATATTTATTATTTATGAAACAATATTAAAAAACAGAGGCAAATATCTGCAGGTAGGCGTAGAAACATGCCCTCTCCAAACCGGGTAATTAATCAAAGCAAGCCAACACTGTCGTCTCGCTCACTACCGTAGATCATACAAATAAGAACCTCCTTGTTGACAATCTTATACGACGAATATCACTATACAGAGTGTTTGTTTTATTTTTGCTGGATAAAGTTAACATGCTGATTTTAGTTTATATTGAAGTGAATTATTCATACTAGACATAATAGCCTCTACCTATTTAATACACAGATCCCGTGCAGGGATGTGTGTTCTCAAGAAAGTATTGCTTTAATTTATATTTGATGTTCTTGACTGTTAGTTCATCTGTTAATGATGTGGGTAACTGATTAATGAGATAAGGAATAATGTAGTCTAATTTACGTTTGCCATATAAATTCGTATATCTTGGCAAAATTAGTTTGACTTTTTTGGTGTTGCGTATACCCATGCTGCTAACATTTTCTTTTTTTGATGTTTTTAGGTCATTATTGAAGTACTCTTCATTTAACAAGGTTAGTTTTACTTTTTCATGAATAGGTATAATTTTACAGTATTCAAATAGCTTTTGGTAATCACCATCACAATTCATTTTAATATTATAGGGCACTATTTCTTTTAGGATTCTCAACTGGAGTGTGTAAACTTTGTCAAGATGTGTCTTAAAGGCCCTACCATAGCTAGACAACCCATAACCTATTATTGATTCAGCTAATGACTTATATAAAAGTAGAAGTGTCTGATAAGGGACTTTCCATTTTATAATTGAGAATTTAGCAAGCACCGCTCTTAATTTATCACAAACATAGTATATATGGTCTTTCCAGTTTAACCTACTGTCAATAATCAACCCCAAGTAAGTTTGCTTATCAACAGCATCTATGTACTTGCAATCACATAGCTGAGGTTTTGTGTTACTAATATTGTTATGAAGACAATCGTGGCTGTGTGCTATCAACTTGGGTTGATAACTTCTCCTGTTTTGACTGGTACTGATGTACATGAGTTTAGTTTTACTTGTATTCAGCACCAATCCAACATCGTGCGACCATTTAATCAACATGTCAAAGTCACTTTGAAGTTTTCCTAAGGCTTCTTCAGGATCAACTCCACAAGCCACTAGACAAGTGTCATCAGCAAATTGGTAAATATCACACTGAGATATTAAGCTTGGCAGGCTATTGACATATGTGAGATAATGTAATGGACCCAAAACAGAACCTTGTGCTGTGCCTTCAGTTACTGCAATGGGATCGCTATATGTGTCATTTACTTTGACAACAAACGATCTCTCCTTGAGATAATTTTCACACCAGCTGAGGATATTACCCCTGATTCCACTGTCCCGTAGGCTATTAAGCAGGATATCGTGCCTCAAGGTATCAAAGGCTTTACTGTAGTCTATGAAAACGACTATTACATGACTTTTTTGGTCTAATTGCTTATATACCATGTCGGTAAATGCAGAAAGCAACTGAGTAGTATTTCTGTGCGGACGGAAGCCATACTGTTTCTTAGTCAAGATGTCATTATTTTCATAGAAACTATAAATCTCTTTACAAATATACTTCTCAATTATCTTATCAATTATGGGCAGTATAGTAATCGGTCTATAATTTTCATAGTCCATGCGACTTCCTTTTTTGTGTATTGGTCTTACAATACCGGTCTTTAATGTTGAAGGATATGCCCCGTTCATGACACACTTATTTATTAACTCCGCTATGACAGTATTAATTTTTGCACAAAGTCTTTTTATATCTATAGCTCTTATGCCATCAATTCCGGGTGATTTATTGACTTTTATACTTTTTATGATATTATCAATATTTTTTGCATTAGCACGTCTAAACCGCATTGTAACATTTGCAGAGTTTGTGTACGAAGTACTATTTAGTAGTGGTCTGGAGCATTGTGGTATAATACTCTTCACACTGTTTTTAAAAGTCTTAGCAAAATTATCAGCAATTTGTCTATCCTCGCTAACTTGCTTGCCAAATGCATTACTTATAACTTCGTCTATTGATTGTTTTATTCTTCCTGTTATCTTATTCAATATTTGCCATAAATGTTTTGGGTCGCTTTTATTTAGTAAAATCTCGGATTTCAGAGCCTTATTCTTAGTTTTCTGTATTAACTTGTTTGTATAATTTCTAGCTTTGTTATATTCACGTTTTAGCTGCAAATTGTTCGTGTCCTTTATCCAATTATAAAACAGTTGGTCTCTATGTGAACATAACCTAATTATTTTATCATTAACCCAATCATTATTGCATCTCAAATAATTACGTTTTACCCTAATTTTAAATTTTGATTTTGTATAACATTCTGTAAATTTGTTGTGAATAAAGTTATTAAGCATCACTGGACAAGCTATGTTACGACATTTCTCCCAATCTACTTGATCCAAAAGCTCAGTGACAATAATATTATTTAAACATGTTTTATATATTGGAGCATCCTGTATTTGTATTCCGATGCAGGCGAGTACCACTGCGCGATGATCGGCCAGTGCGGTTCCGAGTGCCGAAGTATAAAGGTCTTGTGAGCGGGATCGACCGTAGATATGATCAATACATGTTTTACTTAGTGACCCGTTAGAAAGTTCAATTCTAGTGTGCTGTGTTATCCCACACACAAGGCCCAACCCATACAAAGTATTGCTGTATTTATGTTTTATAGGATTGTCATGTTTTAAGTCCAGATTAATATCTCCTAGTAAGTATAATTCACTGTTTTTCGTTAGTAGGTTAAGTTTATTGAAAAGTTCGTCCACAAACAGGCGTTTACTAAAACTGGGTGGTCGGTATATTGCACAGATATCGGCAGAATATTTTTTTTGTGTTGTTATTGTAAAAAGGAGACATTCAAAGTGTTGGGACATGACATTTTTTATTTTAATTTTGTGTTTCTTATTAACATAAACAATTATACCACCACCCCGACGGAACTTCCGTAATACTGAGTACATTTCATAGCCATCAATATTATACAGGCAACTAAGGTTGTCGGAGATATTTACCTCTGTTAGAATACAAACATCAATACATTTTTTTGAGGTAGATAAACATTGTTCTAGTGCAGAGAAATTTTTTATAATAGACCTTATGTTGATATGCATGCACAAGAGGTTTAGATTAGAAGTAGGTATTTTATTTAGAAAATCATTTATGTTTATACAGTCAGATAGTTCATTAATATCATCTAGTATTATATTGCTACACATGCGATTTCGGATAATAGTTTGTTTAATAGGAAATTATTATAGGTACTTAAGTTACTTAGACAGTGAGGATTTCTTGTTAATGATATCCTGTAGGTCGTTCATAGTTCTTATGATGAAAATTTTTTCAGAATCGTCCTGGCGAGCTCTAACAAATCCTCTCTTGAACCATACATACTTGAATTTTTGATTGATTTTCAACTCTTGTTTAGTGTTCCAGAACAATTGTTTATTTAGTTTGGTCATAGCTTCCCGTATGTAAACTGTATTATAGTTTTGGTTATGTTTTGGGTGAATGTCTGCTACGGAGATTTTTGTTGTTTTAGCAGCCAGCATCCAGTTCTCCTGTGTTTCATCATCTTTAAGTTCTATTAAAATTTTGGGAGGTTGGTCATTTCTTCCCTGAATTCTTCTTATAGTTTTAATACCATCTTTAGGTTGTTTGAGTTTTGTTGCTATAGTTACAATAACTTTTTCAGCTTCATCACTGCTCTCAGTTACCACGTTAGCGATCTCAACAAATCTACTTAACTTCTCTTGTTCTAGTTCATGTAATCGCTGCTCCAAGGCACCTACTCGAATTTCTAAGTTGGTATTCTTGTTCGCGAGCTCCGTGTTTTTTCCTTCAAGTGACTTTATAGTTTTTTTGAAGATCTCAACGCACTGCACTACTTCATCCAGTTTGGCACTGTGGAATTGCAACGACTCATTCAACTCTCTCATTTCCTTCTTTATTGCTTTTTCTACCTCTTTGGTTATGTTGTTTAGCAGTTTTTTTGCATTTATTTGTACCGTAGTATCTTCATCCTCATCATCCTCTTCGTCTGGTATGATAATGGACGAGCTACGCCTTGGTGTTTCGCTCTGACATTGAAGACATGTCCACTCCAGGCTCGGTGCGGCTTTTAGGGCAGCGATTTGCTTATTACTAAGCCCCGTACATTTAGTATTCAGATGTACAATTCGCTCACATTTGCTACACTCCACCCCTGGTATAGATTTTGTGATAGTTTTGTTACAGTTTTCACACTTATTTGACATTGTGGGTAGTTTTCTAATAGAAGCGCGAATTTAACAAAGAGACGTGTTGTACGAATCGCACTTAAGTGACGACTGAAACTACTTATGAACCCAAACACGCTACATCTGCTGTAAGTTTCTGGAGAATGAAGCATCTCACAGACTATTTCATGCTATATACAGTGTCAGCTAAAGGTTAACATCTCTTAGAAATACCTACGAAATTACACCAAATTTGAAATTTATCGGACCAGTGAAAATTATTAAAACCCTTTAGCCAAGTAGGAAATGAGTTTCATAAATTATAATATAAGTACCATCTTGATCACATCAGCTTTCAAACGAAGAATCCGAATTAAAATAGGTCTTCCGTTTAGGAGCTGCGACAGATCGACAGATACACAGACACACAGACACGTCAAATTTATTACACCCCTCGTTTAGCGTCATGGGTTAAAAATAAGATTAAATCATTTTAAGACTAAAAGCTTAATATAATTAGTTTAGACGTAAAAGTCAGTTTACAAAAGTAAATACATCGGCGCATTTGACTATTGCTTACTGTCAGCTGCTTAGGTATGGTATAACCCTTTTAGCGTACAAAAAGTAAATAATTAAATGGTTCCAGCATTTTATTCACGCTTTCAGTAATTTTCTTCCTCGATCCATCACTTTAGCTGTAATATTTGTTCTGATAACACTCGCCTTTTATACAGTCAACAGCGCATCAAGCGTAACCATTGCACTACGAAACCCGCCTTTATTACGAGTGTAGTAAAGGTGGTCTTAAGATCGTACTCCAGTGTACATTAAGTGATGATGACGTTGCCCTTTCTGCTTGGCATTATTTCCCTTCGTTAATCAGAACAGACGCGGGTGTATTACGAATATATCGCGTAACACTAAAACTAATTGTTTAGTAATTAGATCATGTGTTGTGTTATGTAACAGAGACAAAAACATATGAGCGTGTGACGAGGGTATACCGTACAAGCATTCCGGACACCCTCAGCGTCAGCGTCGTGGCGTCGGCCGTCGTCGTCGCGGTGTCGTCGTTGTCTGGGCGTCACGCGTCATCGTCGAGGCAACAGTGTACGGGGTGGTGACGACATTAGAAATGTCATGAAATTATCAAACGATGAATAAGATGTATTTGAAAATTGCAAAACGTTTCTATGAACTAATATAGCCTATGTTTTAATTTATTGTCATATTGTCGCCGCCATCATTTATAAACGCGTCAGTGTCCACAACTTATAAAAAGAAAATGTGAAATAAGAAAACAAATTCAGGTTTGCGATTCAAATATATTTCATATTTTGATGTGAGTTAACCGCGAGTTAACTTGAAACAGATACGAGGTAATTTTAGTGTAACAGTATGATAATTTCGAAATCTATTGTTAATTACAAGTCTGACTAAAAAACTGTTATGTAAAAACGTTAATGTATTTTTTTATACAAAGCAGGGCATTGACCCAACACCACCTGATGTGATGCGGTAAGGAGAGTCCGAATATGCGAAGATATCTAGTGCAGAATAGACACTGCTCTAGCCACCTCAACCTTGGCGGCCCAAAAGGTGCTTTTTCACGCCTCTCTTGCACCCCATGTTATAGGAAGGAGGGAACACATGTGCTGGCAAAGAATTCCAAGTTCTGGATGGACGCCACAGAAACGCGGTACTAAATTTCTTTGTGCGTGATGTTGAGGTGGAGACAGTGAATTGATGACTCCGAAGACCGGCACGCGTGCTCCTGAGCAGAAAGGTTGATGGTAGGATAAGGTCGAAAAGCTCCTTAGAGCACTCTCCGTGATAAAGTCGATAAAAGGCGCTAAGCGACGCAATTTCTCGACACAATTGCAGAGGCTCAAGGTTGTTCGTGACCTCTACATCGCCAATAATACGGACAGCACGATACTGTAATCTGACCAGTGCATAGAGGGGGTACTTGGCGGAGCCATCCCAAAAGTGCGAGCAATAATATTCTACGCAAGACCGGACCTGAGTTTTGTAAAGCAGTCATAGTTGGTCAGGCGTGAAAAATCGACGCACCTTGTTCAGGACACCGAGCTTCCGTGAGGCTATTTTGATCATGGTTTCGATGTAGTTTCTGGAATTCAGATCGCAGCATGGCTCCATGCCGAGCAGGTTCAAGGAGCCCTGAGCCGTAAGGTACTATCCAGAAGAGAGGAAAGGGGAAGGAACGGCGACGTTTTGACTGTTAACGCGAAGTAACCTGTGTTTTCTTATCATTGAACTCAACAAGATTGTCAGAGCCCCATTCAGATATAACGTTCAACACCCTTTTGAGTTCAATAGTAAGATTCTGATTCTCCTTCTCTTTCTCGGTTTCAGCGCGCCCAGCCCCTGGACGACCGTAATAGGGGATCCCATGCACTGTTCTGTCGTCCACATATCAAATAATGTTTTCTAATGGAAGCATGTCATGAAGAAACAAGAAAGAAAGAAAGTATTTGAAGTTCTGTTAAAAAATATATTACTAATGAAATAAAATTAAGTATGACCAGTCAATTAGTTAGCTCATGTAATTATGAACCGGAGACTTGCTCAAGTTGGCAGTAATCGATGTTAGATAATAAGTCGGCTCTAACACACCAGGCGGCCATCAATACCGCTTAACACTCGGTTAACTTCGCTAGTATATTAATTTTGAGCCGGGGTACGTCTCGTGAGTCTCCACTGATGGATTACTAGATAAACCCAGTTCAGTGATTGGTAAAGGCGATTAAAGGTAGGGTACAGTTGTAGTAACCATTGGAGGAAGCATCCATTAAAATTCCTAGACTAGAAAATAGTCATTGTCTGGACTCGCTTTTTTCTTAATCTAGCTAGCTAATTTTCAAAATGTGATGGCGGCCATTTTGGATTTACAATGATAATATGCGTATTAAGTTAAGATTAAGTTTTAATTTTTGTGCAATAAAAATTAAATGTTTATAAGATGGCAGCATTTATAAGATACAGTGTTATAAAAACTGAAGGTATGTGCCAAATCATTATCTTTCACAAATTTATTGACATTTCATAATAGGAAATTGTTATAAAATAGTGTCTTGATGATTCAAATATTGAGTTTCTATTACATATGACTGATTTTAATAATTGACTTTATTTATTGAATTTGAATGTATTGTAGTATGCTTTCTTGAAATTAACTATTTCTTTAAATAAAATTTTTGTACACACAACAATTGACTGTACTGTACCTATGGTTACAATTAAGCAATTCTGATCTTATTCTTATTTACTATAATCATCATCACCAGTCTACATAAATTCCACTGCTGGTCCTTCAAAATCGGAGAAACGCATGCGCAGTTTGGGCCATAGCACCACCACGCTGGCCCAATGGATTACAGCGGCTGCAGTAACAACCAAAATCAACGGCTTAATGTGCATAATGAAGCATGGAGAAGCTAGAGATTACAAATTTTGGGATCGACCATGGCGGAAGGTGCTTTGTTTTTGTAATCTAAAACAAAGCGCTTAAAGCACCACCACCGAGCTCCTCATTTGTTGTTGATGTTTGGGTTCGGTTTGCAGTTGGTTAATGTTTGGTTGAGGTTTTGATTACCGCATTTGAATTATCATCATCACTTCAGCCGAAAGACGCCCGCTGCTGGACAAAGACCTCCCCTAAAGATTTTCATGACAATCGACCTTCACCAGATTGGTCCAACTTGTTGGAGGCTTGCGCACGCTGCATCTTTTTCGTGTTCATTTTAATCGAGCATTTAATATTGACGACTCAAAGAAAGGTGTGATGTAGGAGAAGGATGGAGGAAGTGCATCCATACAAATGGTAGAACACAAGCTCGCCCCTTAATTGGGGCACTCACAGGGCATTTTGCTACTAACCACATGCCACACAAAATGCAACTCTCCGCAACACAACTTTGTCGGGCATGTGGCGAATGTCAGGAATCTGTGACGCATCTCTTGTGTCATTGTGATGCCCTGACTAGAACCAGAATGAGTCTTCTGGGAGCTGCATATCCAAAACCAGAAGACTTCAGGCTCTTTATAAACCACAAAGATATAGTAAGACCACAGGTAAGACTAATGGCAACTATATTCTGGACACAGGAAGAGTAAATGCAGGGAGGCACAAAAGATCCCAATATGGGTCGAAGTACACTGTGACTTAGTCATAGCCCCATAATAAGATAAAATAAGATAAAGTGTGATGCAGATGAACTGGGAATACTGGTTTTGAAAAAAAAATCGTAGCCATCTTTTAATTTGATTGCAAGGCTTGGACTGACTTTATCAAAACGGACTCTTTAATAAAATAAAGTTACTGCATTGTTCACGTTGGGGAGTTTGGTGGTGACAATGCAACTTTCACCATGGTCGTTCTCGGGACGGGTCAATCAAAATTAGTTATCTGGAAATCCTCCGTGCTTCAGAAGGCACGTGAAGCCGTTGGTCTCGGTTGTTACTGCAACCGCTTTAAACCACTAGCCTGCATTTTTGCAGCGTAGTGGTGTTATGAACTAAACTCCTCATGTATTTCTCCTTTGCAGAAACGCCTGTGCCCAGCAGGGGACGTATATAGATTGGTGATAATAATAAGAATAATAATATTTATACACTTACACCTATTATCTAGCCCAAAGTAAGCATCATTAAGAGCTTGTGTTGTGGATACTAGATAACGGATAAATATTGATAATAATATGTATATAAATATTAGAAATATACTAAATAAACATATAAACATCCATGACTAGTGAACAAATGCTCGTACTCATCATACAAACATTTGCTCTTCACTCGGCCAGCCGGTCGTCAATGATGACGATGAAGAATGTTCACGCATAATCTGTGCAAGCTTAAATCTTATTCTACCCATCATGCCTTCGTCTCTTGTATAAGCCGTTTGTTTGAAGGTATTGTGTATCTGTAATTGAGAGATATTATTCTGTCAAGCAGCGCTATACTTCTGGAGGTCTATGACAATTAAAAAATCAACTGTGTCTGGAATCTGATGCTTGACGGGAAATTAAACATTAGGGCGGCTGTACCGACAAATGAAGGCATGTTTTAGGATTTTCCAATTCGCACGGTTCGGGCGCTCTACACGCCAAGGGCCCAAGACCCAACGCCTTGACAAGGGTCACACCTCTATTTATAGGGCTGTTAATCTAACAGCAACGGTCAAATGTTTAATTAAATTATCAAATCCTAATTTTGCAATAAAACTTTACAGACATGAATTTGTGTATTGTTAGACATGACCAGTGTAAGGCATATTGAATCTTTTTTAGTGCTTTTGAATGATTAATCTGAACCTTCAGAAGATCATTTATGGGATGGAATGATTTGGATGTCTGTTTTGGATGGTACATGCATAATAGAGGGCTAGGACCATTTTTTAGAATAACACCCCCAGCCACAAAAACACACAAACAGTGACACACACAAATAGTACACAAATTTTTAAAATAAAATAAATATGCAAAAACCAACCATTAAATTATTTGAGGCTAGCTTCTCAATTCAAATCATCCATAAGAAAAAAACAAAATATAAAATTTTAAGTATTTAACACCATCTTATTAAGACTATTCTTATGAGCATGAATACGCTATATCTGTTGTAAATTTCTGAAGAATTAAGCATCCCGCAGACTATTAGATGATACAAGATCTTACTTTAAGTGAAAGAATTCAAAAGATTGATATCAATGGAGTCAAATCTTCGGGGTCTTATTTGAAGATGGGAGTTCCACAGGGTTCTATTTTAGGGCCTTTTTTGTTTTTAATATATATTAATGATTTACCTTTCTATGTTAAAAACCTTTGTGATATTGTTTTGTTTGCTGATGATACCTCTCTCATATTTAAAGTTGACCGGAAAAAGAATTGTTCTGACGATGTAAACAGGGCACTTTCGAGGGTCTTAGATTGGTTTACTTTGAATAATTTACAATTGAATACTAAGAAGACCAAGTGTGTAAAATTCTCTCTACCTAATGTGAATAATGTTCAAACCTTTTTAAAAATGAATAATGAAGAGCTTGAATTAGTTAACACTACTGTATTTTTAGGCATAACGTTAGATTCTAAGCTACAGTGGTTTGGTCATATAGAAACTCTTGCAGGAAAGCTTAGCTCAGCTGCTTATGCTGTTAGAAAAATTAGAAACCTAACTGATGTTGACACAGCTCGACTGGTGTATTTCAGTTATTTTCATAGTGTCATGTCTTACGGTATTTTGCTGTGGGGTAAAGCAGCCGATATTCAAACTATCTTTGTCCTACAAAAACGTGCAATAAGATCTATTTACAAGTTAGGCTCTAGAGATTCCCTTCGTGAATTGTTTAAAGAAATAAAAATACTTACTGTACCTTCCCAATACATTTACAGCTGTATAATTTATATTTATCAGAACAAATACACTTTTGAAAAAAACAGTGACACTTACAATATAAATACTAGAAATAAGAATAAGTTAGCTATTTTAAGTTATAGACTAAAAAAAACACGCAATTCTTTTATTGGGCAAGGTATACGCTTTTATAACAAAATTCCCGCAGCAATTACTAATTTACCACTACATAAATTTAAATTATTAGTCAAAAACACCTTGCAAACTAAAGGTTATTACACTATTAATGATTATGTGAATGACAAATTTGTGTGGAAAGAAACTGTACTCCAATTTTCACTAGATATGCCAATTTGATAATATATAATATTTAATTTATTTAATTTTATAATATGTATTGTGTTGTTGTGACTGTGCATTGTCGGACAGCCTTAAAATAAAGATAATACTTTTGTTATTAAGTTTGTATATCGTTTCTAACTAGATATACTTTTACTATTTTTTTTTCTGTATGGCACTGCACAGCAAAATATTGAAATAATGTAACCACAACAATTGTGTCTTCATATTTTGAAAAGAGTGACTACACGAGTTTGTTGCCGGAGTCTTCTCGGTAGTTCAACTTTTGGAACCGGTGTAAATTTAGACATGATAGACAGATTTACAATAAGACATTGTAAGACCATTTCTTAAATAGATATACATAATTTGTGATTTTTGACGATTCGAAAGAGCTTCTTAGGAGCCTACTTGAATAAATATATTTTTGATTTTGATTTTGATTTTAAGATCAGCTCAAGGTTAGCAAATCAACCCTTTCAACCCTTTTGTGAAGAAGGAAATGAGCTGATAGTCATATACTATAGCTGAGAACCATCCTGGTCACGTCAGCTTTCAAAAAAACCGAATCAAAATTGGTTCGTTTGTTTAGGACCTACGATGCCACAGACAGACACATAGATACACAGACATACACGTTAAAGCAGGTTTTTTCAACAAATTAAACCATACTTATCGCTTCAATTATGGCAATGTGACGTCTTAAACGACAATGATGACTATACCAATGCACGTAGGCGGCCGCCGCCGCCGCGCAGTTACTCTACCAATATGGCGTAAATGATTTTACTTTCACAATCTTCTCTGACCATCAAGTGGTCACTAATATGATCCGAAGCAGGTATAACTGAATCAAGGAATGTGCTTGATTTCCTTGATTCCTGGTCACGAGTCCGCTTGATAGCTGTTCTATCAGCTCAGCTAGGCACTTAGCGCGCCTTATCGTGCACTTATCAATTAATGGAACCTCCCTCCCCCCGCTGGCCCACACGCCTTATCGGGCCCATCATGAACGATTTACTGCTCTCCAGATGTAGACTATACGAGAAACTATCTAACATATTACAGAAGGGTGCAGTTAACACAGTGATCACTGAATCTTTTAAATCTTTGTAGGGTTGGCAACTCCAGCGTTTTGGGATCAGGAGGGTTAGCTCTTCATTCTTAAGTGAAAACAGAGCATTTGAGGTGTTGCTGATAGCTAATCAGCCTTTTTGTAATGGTTTTTATATACTTGTTCATAGTTAAATTTGTTAGTTTCTTGTTTTTTCTATGTCTTTTCTTGATAGCAGCGGTCAATGCACTGGTGTAAAGTGAAGAAGTGGTTTTTTTCTTTTTCACTTCATACTAATGAAGGTCATACTAATATCTCAGTGTAACTACTAAATTTATATAGACTGTGCTAATATTATGAATGAAAATTAATCTAATTGGATATTTTTAAGTAATTTATTGTATACATATAATACAGTCCACAGGTCCAGCCTTCCTAGATATGTTAGTAAAATTACTTAAAAATATCAAATTAGATTTATTTTCATTCATAATATTAATATGACCTTCATTGGAGAATGGTTACTTACCAAAGAAATAACACTGCAAAAGTATGGCTACTTGGCTCCGGCTCTCTGTAAGTTTCCGTGAGAGGTAGGTAATGGTATTTTCCGTGAGAGGTAGTTAGTGCGTATCGGTATGGTTGATCGATAACTTTCACCGATGATATAAAAATAGTCGACTATCTTCACAAAATCCAATAAAAAACTATTATTCTTATAGTTAGTGCGAGGTAACACACTTCTTTAGTTGAAGGTTTTTGAAGAGTTCCGGAGGCTCGATATTACTTAGAGCAATTTGGATTTCCCCCAGGAACTGTTATTCTAACCTTAATAATGAACTTTGCATGTTTGCTCTTAATTTTAGCAATAAATAAAACAAATGCTTCTTTGGAAATGAAAGCGATGGTAGGCGGTCTTCAACTTTATAAGATTGTAGTTTGTTCCCGATTTTTTTTCTGTAGAAATAAGAAAGTATTATTCTTCTGCTGTTAACTGGTATATGCACAGTCGGGGCGCGTGTATCTAATAGGTAGATCATTGGACCATTACGTTTGTCCCCCGCTAATGGACGTGTCTCGGCCGTAACCCACAGCCGCAGGACCATACACGCATTCGTTGCAGGGCCTAGTCGACGACGCAACACGGAACATTAACTTACTGAACTACTTATTTATTGACACACAGAACAGAGCTACAACATATACATTATACAAATAACATGAAATGTGTCAATAACAAATCATAACTCAAATGTTTGGAATGCAAAGTAAAAGTTGACATTAAAATTATTAATAACTCTATTCTTCTTTACTATTCATATTGAATATTTGTATTCGCATCTTGACACTGTGTAATGTTTCTATGTAAAATTAAGTAACATCTTGATACATAAACCTTTAAATGTTTCCGTGTACGGCTATATATATTGTATGAGTGTATATCTACAGAATTGTAAACAAATAATTTAAAAATAAAAATGAATTTGTTCAATCAAAATTTATGTAGGACACTTTGTAACTAACAAAATATGGTATGATTATTATTATTATTATTAATGCATTTTAATAACGATAAAATTAGTGCATAGGTGTAAGGGGCAGTACCTGCACCTTACAAAAGGTCGTAACTAAATATAACTCTGCAGTATAGTATTCCCCTGCAAAGAGTAAGGTCGCCAGAGTTCATTGAGTAAGAGCCGCGTTAGGACCAGTAGGACTGGACTCCCGATCCCAGCCTAGGTAGTCTCAATCGTACGTAGTCGTGATAACTGTCGAATCGTACCATGAAAGAAAGAAAGAAAGAAAAAATATTTTATTTAAATAGGCCACAAAGAAGCATTTTTAAATGAAAACGGCAGCGACACTGATGTGAATTATTGGAAACCACTTTTCATACAGGATGTTAACGACAATGCGACATTAAATTAGAACAATGGCTTCATTATTTCATAAAAATGCTAAGAAATTAGCAAACGAATAAGATGTATTTGAAAGTCTCAAAACATTTTGTATGAACTATTATAGCCCATGTTTTAATTTAATGTCGTATTGTCATCACCAGGGATGTTGCGGATGCTGATTTTTTCACATCCGCGGATGTGAATGCGGATGCGGATTTTTGGAGGTTCACATCCGCGGATGCGGATGCGGATGTTAAAGGTGTTATAGAAAAAAGTATATGAATTAAGAATTAAAATATTTGTTTCGTAATTATTAACATTTTTACTAATGATGATTTGTAAATGAAGTTAAAAATAGGAGCATTATACTTAATAAAATGAAGAATTTTGTTATAAAACGATAAACATTACATAAAATAAAAAATATTACCGGTGTAACATAATGGCATTTACCTGGCGATTTTAATAAGCTAATCTAAGTAACCAATTTAAATATTTCTCAATAACCAATTACTTACGCACAAAGATCATTGTATCACAACAACACTCAAATATCTATCTATACGATAAGTATTGCACAGCGCAAACATACACATAATGATTCATTCACAAGAATCAAATAATAAACCACAAAATACGCGTCGGATCTTCTTCTTCTAGTGCCTCTCCGATGAACAAAGGTTGGCAGTCAGCTCAGCATATTTTTCTTTGTCCTTCGCAAGATAGATAAGTTCTGCAGCGCTTGATATTCCGGTCCACTCGCGTAGGTTTCTCAACCAAGACTTCTTCATGCAGCCGTCACCACGCTTTCCATTTACTTTGCCCATCATTACAAGTTGCAGGAGGGTGTATTTCTCGTGTCTTATCACATGCCCCAGATACGCAACCTTCCTAACTCTGATAGTATCCCAAAGATCACGTTTCATACCTACACGTCGCTGAATGTTGTATTTAACCCTCTGAGTCCAACTAACTTTTAACATTCGTCTATAGGCCCACATTTCGAATGTTTTAACGTATAAAGCCTATCCTGAGTTCAATTTTGATTGTCCAAGACTCACATCCGTATAGAAATATTGGCCAGATATAACAACGTAGGAGTCGAGTACGCAGCGTAATGTTCAGGCTTCGGTTACTTAGTTAGTACTTTTCTCATGATGTTAAAAGCACTACGGGCGACTTCATCTTGTCGGAGTCGGATTTTGTCTCAAAATTTATCGTTCCCATTGGTTAATGTTAAGTACGAACGGCACGCGCTATTCGCCGGCCCCATCCAATTTCTTTCTTCCGCATCCGCATCATCATCCGCATTGATTGTTGCGGATGCGGATGCGGATACAGATGTCCAAATTCATGCGGAAGCTCCGCATTTGCGGATGCGGATGCGAATATTCGCAACATCCCTGGTCATCACCACCCTGTATATGGTTTTTGCTTTGATTCCATTGAAACTTACAATAGGGGTACTGAAGTTTTCTCGAGAATGCGTGAGTAGTTCCCAAGGTGTTACAAGTATCCTTATGCTGTGGTAACAACGCGTGAGTAGTGCCCAAGGTCTTACGAGCATCCCTATGCTATGGTAACAACGCGTGAGTAGTGCCCAAGGTCTTACGAGCATCCCTATGCTATGGTAACAACGCGTGAGTAGTTCTCAAGGTCCTACGAACGTCTATAGGCTAACGCGTGAGTTGTGCCCAATTTACTACGATCGTCTATAGCCTACTATTTCAACGCGTGGGTAGTGTTCAAGGTGTTACAAGCGTCTATAGGCTACGGTAACAGCGCGTGAGTAGTGCTATGGTACTACGAGCGTCTATAGGCTACGGTAACAGCGTGTGATTAGTGCTGTGGTGCTACGAGCGTCTATAGGCTACGATGACAACGCGTGAATAGTACCCAAGATGCAACGAGCGTCTATAGGGTACGGTGACAACGTGTGAGTAATGCCAAGGTGCTACGAGCGTCTATAGGCTACGATGACAACGCGTGAGTAGTGTTCAATGTGCTACAAGCGTCTATAGGCTACGGTAAAAACGCGTGAGTAGTGGCCAAGGTGGTACGAGCGTCTATAGGCTACGTTTATAACGCGTGAGTAGTGCCAAGGCGCTACGAGCATCTATAGCCGGTAACGGTAACCGCTCACCATCAGGAGGTATAATATCACCGCGTCTGCTGCAGCTGCCTTCGGCACGCACCACTTGCACCACCCGTGCTTAATGCCTTATTGGCGATATGCTCGCTCATGACTATAGTATTGACGTATTTCCTGACCACTTGGGACTATTATGTATGAAAGCTCTATTATATGCAAGCAATTTTTTTTAGTAAATGAATATAATTTTTATTTGATTACTCTATTAATAGCAATCATTGACTTTTATAACTTTAGTGGTACTTATTAATATATTTGACATTATTTTGTATTCATATCAATTCGTTTGACATAGTTATTATAATTGACTTCTAGTTTGACATATTTTATTATTTGCAATTGTTACAATTAAGTTCTTTGACGTGTGTTTTTAATTTTGACATACTGTTTTTTGGGTTAACTGGTAAGTTAGCTGTACACACTTGAATGAATAAAAAAATAACTCTCGTCTATGACCAGGATGGCCGTCAGCTTTTGCTACCCTTGTCATATAACAAAATCAAGGGTTTCTATAAATAGCTTCAAGAATAAATTTATCGTAAATTCCCTTGAATGAAAGTAGGCCTAACTCGTCGGGGGCGGCCGCCATCGCGCCAGTCTCTTTGTATGTGTTCCAAATTTAGCGGAAAAATTGCTTAAATAGCGATCAGTTGTGACGGCCTGACAGAGTAACATTAGGATTGTCAGTATACGAGCCTTCGTCGGTCTTCCAGTAAATTAATTGAAGATATTTGAGTAATAAATATATATTGAGTAATAAATAGAATAATTCGATTGTCTCAGCGGATTTTCCCGTTGTAGTGATGAAGTAAAGATCACAATTTTAAAACTCATTTCTTGCGAATGAAATGGCTCAAATTGCTCAAATACCAATTTTGAAAATAATTAACTACGTTTATACCAATTATTTTTCTGACTGCTGAATTATATGCAATAACTAACGTTCTGTCTGTCAGTCAGATCTATCTACTGCATGCTATTATCTTGCGCAAACACATGCAAGTACCATATTATGAAAACTCGGCAAATGCAAATAGACAAACTAGAGTCTAGCTAGAGATTGTTAAACAAAGCATGTGATTAATATTTGATGATGCAGGCTACTCGGTCAAGAGGTCCCGGGTTCGAATCCCGGTAGGAGCAAATGTTTGTATGATGAGTGCGAGCATTTGTTTACGAGTCATGGATGTTTATATGTTTATTTAGTATATTTCTAATATTTATATACACATTATTATCAATACTTATCCGTTATCTAGTATCCATAACACACGCTCTTAATGATGCTTACTTTGGGCTAGATAATAGGTGGGAGTGTATGGATATTATTATTTTTAAATTTTTCATATAGTTTCTGTCTGTACTCAGTTAAATCTTGCTCTAAATAAGTTACTTGAAAGTATGTGTGCATTATGAATTTGTTTATTTCTTGAACCCATTTCATGCGCACACGTGGCTTGCCAGCTTTGGTGGTCGCAGGTTTCAGTGCCAAGGCTGCCTGCGAAACATCCATTGCTGGTGAGGTTGGTAACCTCTGGGCTATTTCCTGTTGAGTATTACCAGACTTGACTTCTTTGGTTATCCCAGTAGGGGTCCGCCTATTGACGCCCCCGCACCGATGGCTTTCATGCTGCGACACCCAAGCCCATAGCCCCTATTTTGTCTCGTGGGTTTTGCCACGGCCCTGTTGGTCACCTACAAAGTAATTTTTGGTAGGTGTGCGCCTCTCACGTGACTAAGCTGTTCAGCACGGACGTGCGGTTGGACTTTGAGAGGCTTATTATTATTATTATTATTTTTATTGCACCTACTTGTTTCTGTTACCAATAAATCGTTATTATTATAAATTATTATTATTATTCTTATTGCACCTACTTGTTTCTGTTACCAATAAATCGTTATTATTATAAATTATTATTATTATTCTTATTGCACCTACTTGTTTCTGTTACCAATAAATCGTTCTTATTATAAATTATTATTATTATTTTTTGGCGGTGTGTGGTGTGGTTTTTTAGGCACACTTTGGGGACTTAACTCACCGCATCAGCTGATAATACTACAACTATTTTTAGCCGACTTCAAAAAAGGAGGATCTCATCAATTTGACCAGTTTTTTTGGTATGTTAGCTTATATGCAAGACAAATGTGATTAGATTTCGATAATTCTTTTAACGAGCGCAGCAAGTGATTCAAAAATTAGAATCCTGAGCGTCAGCGAGGGAATCAAAAATCTTTGCACTCGAGTGCAACACGTAACTTTTTATCCCACCTCAACGAGGAAAGGACTAAACGCAAAAAAACATTTGCGCATTATTTACAGTTTCAGTCAATTCCGTTGCCGTCAAATAAACTTCTTCGTCGCTAGAATCACTCATTTTAGGTTTTTTACTTGTTTTCAAGTTTCTTGTTTTAAACCTATGGTTTTAACAAATATGTTGTGAAAAGAAAATGGCGCGCGCAAAGCAAATTAAACAAAAAGTAGGTACACCAAGAAGGTGCCGAGTCTGAGTTTTTAACAAGTTAAAAAAGGTTGTATGATAAATTCGGCACCATGGAGGTAGGAGTAAAGAGGTTTAATGATGTTTTGAATTCACAAACTTAGTGCACACGATGTTCTAAATTCAATTTTATTTTATCCTCCAGCGGATAAAAACGGGTTTTGCACTCAGATTGTAAGTAATTGTAATTTGTAAGGCAGACGCACTGACCTCTCGACCAGACGGATACTTTTATAATGATTCGTACCATTTACCAGGTACCATACCGCATTTCTAGTGTAGTAAAGTAATTTGAATATAACGATAGCTTGTTCCTTAGCAAATCAGTCCGGATCCGGAAGGGACGGCCCTCGGGCGGCCTCGGAGGCCATTGTGGGCCCTTATCTGTTCACACGTGACGTCACACACCCCTTTACAAAGGATCCGTCTCTTTTATTCTTTGAAGCCACCTTTGTAGTTGTTGCCAGTTAATACTCTGCTCGTTGTGTTTTTCAGACGGGGCTGAGTCAAGCTATATGTATATTATTTAAAGCAGCCGGAATGACACATTTGACAGTCTCAACAATCTTTTACCTTAAATCTTAGATTACGCACAAAGATCGTACACGTATAGACATCTAAATGAGAATCATTAATACTTTACTAGGGTATGTAGGGTCGTCTGGGCGGTACCACTCGCCTTTCTTATTTCGGCCGTGAAACAGTTTGCTGTGTTTCGAATTGAAGAGAAGCCATTATAATTACTAAACAAGGACGGCATTTCTTGCTTCAGAATGACAACGCACCTGCAATACCAAGTGATTTTTTTTTATACAACTAGATGACAAACAAGCTGACGGCCCACCTGGTGGTAAGCGGTTACCGCCGCCTACCGATTTTTCCTTGTTACAGCAGGTGTCTATAGGCGATGACAGCCACTTACTACCAGGTGGGCTGTCAGCTTACTTGTCATCTAGTTGTACAAAAAAAAAACATTGGCCCTAATTCTGGTAAGCACATGCTAAGTCTAAATTTAAGTTCAGTGCATTTCTTTCTATCAAAAGGAATACGAAAAGTATGGCTGTCATATAATTTGACATTTAGAAACGTGCGTTCAATTTTCGACCTTATTGAACCTGATAAAATGCAGTGTTTAGGAGGCACCTCCGTACATGCCGTCTAAAATTGTCTATGGTTTCTATGAAATCTATCTAAATTTAAGTGACAGCTCTAAACAGATTCTTGCTATCTTTTTCCGATTACTTATTGCGAGAAAGAGATATACTGTACTTAAATTTAGAATTAAAGTGTGTTCCCAGAATTAGGCCCATTATGAGCTGTACCTTATGTTAGTAGGATTTCTTTATTAGAGTTTGCCTCAGTTCAAAGCGTAGGTAAAGGTTATGGTTAACCTACGAAATAAACTAAACAGCTGACATAACTCAATATGAGTGAAGCGATCCGACTACCTGTTAGATTCGGGCCCGGCAGACGACGTGGGCATGACACACAACACTGGACAGCGCAATGTGACTAGAATAAATTGCTCGTACGTCTGGTACACCCACAAGGATGATATATGATTGTCTTTATTTGTTACATAATAAGATGGAATTCCAGCGAGCTTTACCATTTTTCTTTTATAAAGGCTACACTTATGACGTGACGACCGGCTGGTCGAGCGGCCTGTACCCCTTGCTATACAGGCTACTCAGTCGAGAGGTCCCGGGTTCGAATCCCAGTAGGAGCAAATGTTTGTATGATGAGTACGAGCATTTGTTCACGAGTCATGGATGTTTATATGTTTATTATTATTACTTATACTATCCGTTTGACGGTCGCCGGTGACGGTAACCGCTACCTTATACGGTCAGCGTGAAAATACGTTAATGCTAAGATCCAAATGATAAATATTATTTATTTGATAATATCACAGTTAAATAAATTAAGTCCCAATAAAAAAATGAATTGAGGCATACGTTCATTCTTAGTAAGTGATAAGTTATGTAGTTATTTTTTAATAATTTTGTTTTGTCGACAGTAGAAACATGCTTAAAACTATTGGAGGCGGGCTAACACTAATTGCACAACCACTTACAGACAAACACAGCATGCAAATAATTTATACAGTGAGATAGTTACTCAGTAAGTAGGTACTCTATATAAATAAAATATGGCTACAATAATTCGGAATCGAACCCGTCGTGGGTTCGATTCCTGCCTCAGGACGTGAAATTTTTCTAGTTTTATTATATTTTAATTACTAAAATTAGATGATTCATAACAAAAATAGTAAAAAATAATAAATAAAAAAATAGCAAAAATAGTAGACACATGGGACTTACATGCCTAAATGCGCAGATTATTTATAAAATAATTATTAAAGTAAAAAATTATTGTAGCCATATTTTATTTATATTTATAATGAAAGAAATTCTTTCGCAATCCGGGCGACTGCTCTGACCACTGAGCCACCCAGGACTTGGGATATCCCTGTGAAATTCTTCTAGTCTATCTGTATTTGCGTTTATGAGCTAACGTCCACCCTACAATGTCGAAATATTCTATTTCAACATCCGAAACGAGTATTTTTACAAATACCGACGTTTCGGTTAAGTTGGGGCAGTGCTTTCAAATATTCTTAATTTTTAACCGACTTCAAAAACGAGGAGGTTCTCAATTCGGCCGGTATGTTTTTTTTTTTTTTCTATGTATGTACACCGATTACGCCGAGATTACTGATCCGATTTACGTGATTCTTTTTTTGTTCGATGCGGAATAGCTGCCATTTGGTCCCATAAAAATTTTTTCAAAAACAATTGGGTACTTTAGTTTTAAATGTAAAAAAACTGAAATTACGAAGTCGTCTACATATGCGTAATTGCGAATTTTTGCTTTTCCAATGACTTTTTAGTGAAACGATACGATAGTAGGAAACAATATAAGTTGACGGTCACCCATCTAGCTTTGAACGTCGAAAGTTATCACTAAAAATTGTGAAAAAAAAATTTAAAACAAAAATTAAAACCGACTTCAAAAAACTGAAAAGGATAAAATAATTAAATTTAAGTAGGTATTCATCCCCTAGAAACATATTTTGGAGTTGGTGCTAAGTGCTTCACTTTCTATTGTTTTTGGAAACCACTTAGCACCAACTCCAAAAATATGTTTCTAGGGGATGAATACCTACTTAAATTTAATTATTTTATCCTTTTCAGTTTTTTGAAGTCGGTTTTAATTTTTGTTTAAAATTTTTGATTTTAACATTATTATAAATGTTTGAAAAATTACTTAGTAATTAAAATATAATAAAACTAGAAAAAATTCACGTCCTGAGGCAGGAATCGAACCCACGACCTTTCGCAATCCGGGCGACTGCTCTGATCACTGAGCCACCCAGGACTTGGGATATCCCTGTGAAATTCTTCTAGTCTATCTGTATTTGCGTTTATGAGCTAAAGTCATCTAATTTTATCACTAATCAATCTTAAACTTTAAACTAACATTTAATTCAAGCAGGTCGCTAAGTATCGTTTCCAATTTATTTCCCCTAGTACCTACAGATTTCGGAAGGCTAAGTTCTATTTTTTTTTCACAGCATTATCTCAGTAGCTCTTGGCCGTGCCGTGATGATAAGGCCGAAGATGGTCGCGAGCTACACCCGGATTCCTCTGGACCCCTGAATACATAGTTTTAGTTTTAAAAATAATGAAATAAAATTAAATGCTTTATTACTAATAAAGTGGTATAAAAGAAAAGAAATCATTACTCTGACAGTTGAACTAGAGTGCATACTTTTTAGCTGCTTCTGATTTTGGTTCTGCCAGAATGTTTTGTACTAGACCCACATTTTTAATATTTAATTGCAATTCTTTAAATAGAGATTCCCTTTCTGCCCCATTCTTAAGACAGTCCAAATATAGAGTTTGCAGTCCACTATTCAATTCCCTTAGGTTAGGACCCTAACAAAAAACACGCTGCATAATGTTTTCGTTGCGGTGCAAAACAAAATATTATCAGTATTAAGCTCGCTGTGAATCATGAGCGGCTTCTGAGCGGCCGATCCCTCCAGAGCTGTTGTTTTAGGCTGCTCCTCACCAGGGACTAGTGTGCTCTAAGGCTCCGCAAACACTTACCGATGCGGACCTGACCACATGTGCATGCCTCACTCGTATACATAGTATAAATCTTTGCTAATAAGGTAAAAGCTTAATTTTACCTTATTAATTTTAGTTTTCGATTCCCTTTACCGCAGACCTACAAATATGTAACGGAGGATAAAATAAAAACGGACGTTAGCTCATAAACGCAAATACAGATAGACTAGAAGAATTTCACAGGGATATTCCAAGTCCTGGGTGGCTCAGTGGTCAGAGCAGTCGCCCGGATTGCGAAAGGTGGCGGGTTAGATTCCTGCCTCAGGACGTGAAATTTATCTAGTTTTATTGTATTTTAATTACTAAGTAATTTTTCAAACATTTATAATAATGTTAAAATCAAAAATTAAGAATATCGTCTTTTAGGTTATTTTTTGCTGATAGCGATAGCGTGTATATTAGATACTAGCTGTGCCCGCGACTTCGTTCGCGTGGATGTCCGAAAATATCAACGTGTCTTACGTAGGTAGGTAGGTTACATAATTTTACTTGAAAAAAATACCTTGGCAATTAATGCATTATTTTAAAACAAATAATCAGTAAGAGTGGAACTATGGTAAAAAAAATGAAAATCGATCATTATTTTGATGCGGTGTCATTTTAAAATTATGCTATGAAGATATTCATTAAAATAAAATGATCTCAAGAACAATTTTGTTCAAAATTAAATACTTATGACGAATAACATATTTATTTTGATAAGGATAATATCATGTTAACAAACATACCTTTGCAGACGTTGCATTATTTTAGAACAAGTTTCATTACCCTATTAAAGGTTATAGTAAGTCTAACTTAAAAGATGGACATATGCTGTTGCGGATTTTTTTTTATAAATTTTAAAGGAGAAAAATTCCGGCATACATGATTTTTACGTAACTTTAACCGTTTACGAAAAGCACGCAACGAACGCTCTGAAAAGGATATTTTTTTCCGTCTTTGCAACATTTTTCATTGATGCTCGGCTCGTAGTAGTCGTAGCGTAATATTAGATAGCTTATATAATTCCTCGATTAATGGACTATTGACACAAAATAGAATTTTAAATTTGAATTCCTGATGAGATTAGCGCGTTCAACCAAACAAACAAACTCTTCAGCCTTATAATATTAGTATTGCTAAAGAATATTCTAGTGATACAGAATCCATTATCGAAGTCATTCATGTAAAAATTGTGACGCACAGTCTTATTAAAAGTTGTAACATATGAAACTAAGGACCCAAACTGGGACAAACATACAATCATCTTGATGGAATAAACTGTACTTTACGTTACTAAATATAGAGACTATAATGGTTTATTGATTTTAAAAAGCGAAATAGAAACATTGACAGCGTCTAGATTCGGATGCGTGCTTCTAATAGTAATATAAGTAAAATTATTCTCTACGGTTCTTATGAAATGGCTACTTTTAATTTCAGAAAATTGCTTTAGAATAAAAAAAGAGTCGATGTCTCCTTCTAGAAGGGTGCTGCCTATTGCCGACTTTTTGACATCTATATACAGCCGCTGCGCTAATAAGTAGGACGACGGTCACCATTTTTGTAAGCCACCAAGCAATGTTGTACATCCGAGAATTCTATTTCAATTTCTTTATAACAGAAATCGTGTTCAAATTACTTTCATAATACTAGTTGATACAGTCGCGGGTACATCAGACGTAACCCTTCCTACTTCGTGCCGATCTTATGTCATCGCAATAGGAGCGTTACTTGCAAAGCAACTGCCTCCCTGGTTGTGGTGTCGGCAGTGTAGCTGGTGTGACCAAGAGCGCGCGGGTTGATTTTCCGCGGGAGGCCACGATTCAATAAGCCATCAAACTCCAATTCTGGGTTGATTGTCTGATTAATGTGATACCCATTTTTCGCGCTTTATTTTCCACCTAACTAGGATTAAGAAGGAAGTACTTTATGTCACAGCATTTGTAAACGTGGCTAATCTGATTAGACCTTGGATAGTTCAGAACTATTTTTGCTATTTTTGGAACAGGCTTTTTTTTTTTATACAACTAGATGACAAACAAGCTGACGGCCCACCTGGTGGTAAGCGGTTACCGCCGCCTATAGACACCTGCAATAACAAGGAAAAGCACTTGATATTGCAGGTGCGTTGTCATCCTGGGGCCTAAGATGAAATGCCGTCCATGCCCAGTAATTACACTGGCTACCTTTCCCTTCAATCCGAAACACAGCGAACTGTTTCACGGCTGAAATAAGAAAGGCGGTGGTACCTACCCAGCCGACCCTACATATGGGTATGTATTCTAGACAGATATGCTTTGAAACAAAAGTTATGGATGTTACCATTTTGGATCACACTAATTAGTACTTTCAATGGTTTATTGTCATTTTTTATACAACTAGATAACAACCACGCTGATGGCCCACCTGGTGGTAAGTGACTGCCGTCGCATATACACAACTGCAAGGAAAAAATCACTTGGTTAATTGTCATCCCGAGACTTAAGATGAAATTCCTTCGATTCTCAGTAATTAAACTGGTTACCTTTCCCTTCAATGTGATTCCCATTTCATAATTTTATATTTTGGATGAGATTTTTGTTTCCAACATGAAGGTGCATTTAGTTGAGTTAAGCTAAACATGCGAAGTCTTCAGCCAATTAGCCACATGAATTTAGTCAGCTTGAAGAGTGAATTAGAAGATTACTTTGTGCCATTAGTAAATGAACTGACATAGCAATTTAAATTTTGGAAGATTGTAAGTGAAAGCTACAAAAAAACTAGACCTAAGACTGACCCCTGTGTTACACCACTTCGATTTATTTTCATATGTAAGTGAAACTAGAAAAGTCCTATTACGTAGAAAACCTTCTATCTAAGTCAAAAGTTTCTGTCGTACCCACAAACTTATGTAATGTTAAGGCCGCTTCAATTCCGTATAACACACGCTAAGTCTAAATTTTAGTTCAGTGCGTGTCGTTTTCTCAATATGAAAACAAAAAGGATAGGAAGCACACCTGTACACGCCGTCCAAAATGATCTCGGGTTTCTATAAAATCTAACTAAATTTTGCTGACTGCTCTAATCAAATTCTTGCTATCTATTTCATACAAAATACCACTATACGTATTACGAGAAAGAGAAGAAGGCCCATTGTCAAGGCCATACCTTCAAGTAGGTTTCTTCCATGAGTCAAGGCCTGTGTCCACCAGTTGTTTGTTTGCGTTCACCCAACTCGCGCGTAACGTCACACATCTGGTTAAGTAAATACCTTGATCAATTAAGAGTCGTTTGAGGAGCACGTCACCGATGATTGAAAACAAATCTCACTGGTGTGCGCATCGCTCGGCAATTCCCACTAAACCGTATATTTAGTTAGGATCAAAATTGATTTTAGCATCAGCATTTACATACACAGAGATCAATCTCCATTTTAATTAACGAAGAAATCGATCGTCACTGAGCTTACCTTTGATACACGTGTGGTTGTGAATGTATCTAACTAAAGGCTTGTTTGCTTTCAATATAACATCGAGTGATATACGGATTACAGGGCAGCTGTGGAACTTTGGGTGGACGAGGATCGCGCATCAATTTA
Source organism: Nymphula nitidulata (assembly GCA_947347705.1). Taxonomy (NCBI): domain Eukaryota; kingdom Metazoa; phylum Arthropoda; class Insecta; order Lepidoptera; family Crambidae; genus Nymphula; species Nymphula nitidulata. Next base: position 367,700 of record OX374625.1, read on the forward strand.
TTGACAGAAGAGAGGTTTCAAAGATGTATGGAGACCCGGCCACGTCTATGTACAAACGACAGCACATCAGGTGTAACTGTTGCACTACGAAAGCCGCCTCTATTCCGAGAGTAGTAAGGGCGGTCTCAAGGTCAAACTGTTACGGTTGATGTGCTGTCGACTGTATTCTGAAACAAAAAGATAAAAATGCTAAGATGCTTTGTTACGTGGTACAAAACAAGATTTTTTATAGAAAAAACTGCAACACACAAAAATTCATTATGGCGCCTGTGTCACTTTGGTGACGTTTAGTTGACTTCTATGTCACCCGCCATATTGTCATAGTAAATAACGGTGAAATCGACGAAAAATTTCAACTTTTGTACACACAAACTATAGATGAAAACGAATTATTAGTATCATTCGCCGATTCAGGAGCTTTTCCTGATTTTTTGAGATACTGCGAATACATACCTGGTCGGATATGAAACATCTCCTTTATTACCACTTGCAGCTAAATATGCATTTATATCTAATAAAAAAATTACACTTGCTGCTCTTACAACTGAAACTCCTTAATTGCCCTTTTGAGAAGACTTTATCATCACCAGCCTATGTACGTCCCACTGCTGGGCACAGGCCTTCCTACATGGAAGAAACAAATGAGCAGTTTGGGCCATAACACCACCACGCTGGCCCAATGCATTGGTGGGTTAAAGCGGCTGCATTAGCAACGGCCTGACGTGCCTTCCTAAGCACGGAGGAGCTCGGAATCAGAAATATTTGATTGACCCATCCTGGGATCGACCATGGCAAAAGTTGCTTTGTTTTCGTAATCGAAACCAGACCACTGAAACCACTACGCCGCCGAGCTTCTCAGCACAAGATACAATGCAGCAAAATATGCATTTAGGATTAGTAACAATTACTCAACACACACTGCTCTTACAATTAAAAGCATAATACTATAAAAAAAAAAATTCTTTTAAAAATACTTACTTTGATAGATTTCCATTAGTTCTAAGTTAACTTGTATACAGAGTGGGTTTTTGAGACGGGACAGTTACAGTTACAGGAAAACGGTCTTAGGAGACCATCCATAACTTTTTCAGATATTTTGAACTGCATTCACAGATTTTGTGAATACAGTTCAAAATTATTATTTGAGCTATTTATTTCGTAGATCACCTTTTATGCTTTTGTGTTTGAAAGTGATTTTTTTTTCGGTTCTAATGTTGTAAAAGCTTATGCCTGCTATATATGTATACTATATAAACTTTAATTATTCCAGGAACCTTTGCGGGTGTCCTCAGAACGAGCTACCAAAGTTTCATCCTAATCTGATCAATATAATTTTGGAGCTCATAGGGGACAAACATACTTACAAATATTGATTTTTATTTATATGACTATTAGACACGCGCATTAATTGTCTGTAATTATAGTTATCTTATTCTCTCCATTTTACCTTTGTTCCTTGATTACTATAATCGTTTGTTATAATCTTTTTATTCAAAGAGAAAGGCTCTTAAAAGTAATTGCTTAGTGAGCCGTGTTCACTGGCGGGACCAAACAAAGCGGCTATAAGTGGGCGCAAGCATGCCTCAACGCTCCACTCGCAAGGAATTTATATTGGTGGACCGTCCACCTTCGGGGAAGGATACCCATCAGGTCACTTTTGACAGCTAACAATCCTTATTGCTTTTGTAATAAGACTCAGGACTTACTTTTGCTTTGACTGTAATAGATTCTTATCTATGACCAATTCATCACTGGTCACTGAGCTCAGGCCACTTATATTTTGTCTGAAACGAATCAGAAACACTTTAGTTACAACGTTTTTGTATTCTGCTAACTTAGTGCAATTGAAACGTAGCTAAAAAACACTATTCTACTAACAAACACGTAACGCAAACCGTTCGGTTCAAACATTGTTTTGTATGCAAAATATTTGACACTTGTGGCAGCCAAAACGCATCGATACTCCTTTGGTTGAGCTGACAAAAGTTAAAAAATGACAATTCATTAAGGTAAACTTCAGTTGTTTCTTGAAATGTTGTTAACGCTTATCCAGCCAAGTTGAACCAACCGAGAGCGTTTCGTTAGCGTTCCGGCTTTGTAAGCAATGTCAGTGGAATACTTTTTTGTATTACAACCGTATTAGTATCGATACCGAATAACCGAACCGCCGCCGATCCGTTTAGGAAAATAAATATCAGAATTGAGCCACACATCTTGAACAATGTCACAGATAAAAAAAAACATGCGCAGTTGCAATATTTAGTACAAAATCTTTTACTGCGCAGGTTTTTTCATCTGTAAAATGGTAGTTACATACTAATATAATTGTACCTATATCCTTAATGATCAATACGGAAGTAAGTCTGTCTGTCTGGAGCGATAAACTACAACCACATGAGTGGAGCTACAGCCATCCACTAGTGAATTGTAATGTATCTCAATCCAACATTATCCTATTACCAATCCTTCCAAAGTGAGCTTTGTTCGTTCACATATTGTTAAATTTCTGGTGATTTCCGATTGATATGGGGCTTCATAGCACGACACCAGCACTAATTTATATTATGTGCCCACATTTGACAGATTGTGACAAAAGTCAAAAGTGGGTATGTATTGGCTTGTGACTGAGTGGTAATAATCGTAAGACTATTATCGATGTGCCGTGAGTCCTTACACCGCACGTAGGGAATGCTCAGCCAGGAGGCGGAGTGGATGGTGTCCGTGCACACACAGATAGAAGAAACCTTATTGAGATCAATTTTATTTTTTCAAAACCAAGCCTACCTGACGGTAAGCGGTTATCGTAAACAATTGTAATAGTGTCCTTAGGAGTAATGGGGACACCCCCAGGGGTAGTTTTAACGCGTTGACAACCGTTAAATTTAATAAACATATGTTACAGAAACTGGTATTTGAGGATAATGCTCCCATGAAAAGTGTGAAACGTTAAATGTTCACGAGCGGGAAGGCTCGAACAGTGTGGGACAGCTACTGTCCAGTGACTGAATCCAATTAGGCAAGGGCGGCCAGCGCACGCCGGAAATTGTTTTTAATCAGGGTGCCCGGACGTGTGCGACTAGTTGCGTAGTACTATTTTTTTTATAACTAAGGGTGGAAAACAAGCGATCGGCCCGCGAAGGTAAGCGGTCTTGTAGTCGCTATATTATATTCGTGGATTTGTTTTCGTAATCGAAACCTGAGCACTCAAACCACTACGCTACACGAAGCTCCTCCGAACTCCTTCAAATGTTTCAAAAGCAAATTCAAAAATATATTTATTCAAGTAGACTCCTTAGAAGCTCTTTCGAAGGGCAGCACAAATTAAGCGCCACGTAACGTTAACTTTTAACGTATCAAAGCCATGAGGCTTTGAAAGTAAGCGAGATCGATGACCATTTAATAATTTGAATTAAAATGTCATATCTCTTTTACATTCTGCAATGCTCCAATAGATTTTCGCATGTCTTGTGGTTTCAGACCTTCCCATACCGACCGATCTAAATGTGCCACCCTGTATACATTTAGTTAGTAGATTAGTAGTAGTTAGTAGTTAGTAGATTCCTTTAGATTGTTCTTGATAGGGTCAAAATAAAAACAAAGAAACATAATAGTAAAACATTATTAGATTTTATAGTCATAGAAAAATCTGTATAAGTTTAGGATGCATGTTTTTGGAGTACAGTTCAGAACTTGTATTTTTGTAATATCTCAGTGTGTTTCTATAACTGTAATCTGTAATGTGTCTAATAAATGAATAAAAAAAAAAATGTGTAAAGGAGGTTAAAGAATTCATAACTAATTGCCCCTTTACTTGAACAATTTAAAACTTATGTTAAATTTTGGACGAACGGCTGGCCGGTAGGAGCAAATGTTTATATGATGAGTACGAGCATTTGTTTAAGAGTCATGGATGTTTATATGTTTGTTTAGTATATTTTCAATATATATTTACATATTATTATCATAATTTCTCCGTTATCTAGTATCCATAACACAAGCTCTCAATGATGCTTACTTTGGGCTAGATAACAGGTGTGAGCGTATGAATTTTTGTTTATTTATTAAAAAAAATCCAAAGATGTTTTGACCTGGAGCTTCCTGGGAGCCTAAACAAAAGGTAATACCTATACAGGGTGGAAAAAATCTATGGGCCCTGGAGGCGAACTACTTTGAATCCTTTAGTTAGCTCATTTTACTGAAAAGAAACATTCCATTATTTTTAAAAAGAAACAAAACTGCATTCAAAGATCTTCTAAAATTCGCTTGTCTCACCCGGGAGTCGAAACAACGAAAATTTAAAAAACTAAATCCTCGCTATTTTATTAAACGAATCGGTAGGATTATTGTGCAGGATGAAATTTGTCTCACAAACATTTGCTCTTACACTAATCTGTTGTACGAGATACCTATGAAATTGAATATTTATTACAAGTTTTCAATACTAAGTAGGTAATGTAATGTTCATTTGTAACAAGTAAGTCATACGTTAATTTTCTCATCTCTCTAACATCCTAAGATATTGTATGTAGTACAGGTTTGCTAATGTTGTTTATCTCTAAGTACCTTATTGAAGACTTCCATAAGAAAATCATTAAATTGTAAAAATAAATATGTTTGTACACAATTCGTTTTTACACTAGGCAATCTGACGAAAAGTTAAATATGGAACGCATTTTACATTGCAACGTGGGGCAACAATTTGAAAATCGAACGACAACTTTCAACATTTTTCAAATCGATAAATATGTTGAAAGTATTCGTTTGTGAATTAATATTAGTTTTCCCTTTTATATTCCAAATACCATATGTTTATTACACAAATATCCTGAACAATAATCCTACCGATTCTTATAAAAAAATGCGAGTGTTTACTTTTTTATTTTTTAGTTGGTTCGATTCCCGAGTGAGACAAGCCAATTTTAGAAGATCTTTGAAAACAGTTTTGTTTTTTTTTTCAAAAATAAAGGAATGTTTCCTTTTTGTTAAGTGAGCTAACTAAAGGATTTAAATTAGTTCCCCTCCAGGGCCCATGGATTTTTTCCACCCTGTATATTTGATTTTTGAACTCAAAGCAAACAAAGCGCATTGACAAACAAAATAACTACAAAAGTTAGACCAGACGATAAAAAGCGTCCAATAGATCCTACATCGCGCGGGACACGTGACGGTAACACTGCTGTGGGACACGACGGGACACGGAGTGTCGGGGCGGGACGGGCCGCGTACAGTCGACCACAGAAGTAGCTTAACACTTTAGTACTATATCACACCGTCTATTGCGCTCACAATTAATAGTTGCTACCGTACTATATTAACGCATAGTTATTGTGAAATGGTACTAAAGTGTTCAGCTACTTCTGTGGTCGACCGTACTACTCGGTCGGGATAAGCGCTCGGATTATTGACATACTTGTTATATTAAGTTTGAATCTGTTCAGTTTCAACAACTGAATACTTCGAAATAGTATTTCGAAAGGTGCACCTACCTACAAACGCAGTAATTGCTTCAAACTGCATGCTGCTTAAGCTTTGTTAAAAGCATATTGTCAATTTCAACACCTACTTATTTAATTGCTCAATGTTCTTCTTCGTTTTCATGAGAAGTTGATTAAGCGACAATTGCTATGGTAAGACAGGGACGGGTGACCAAACTTTTGCTTAATGTTTGGTCATGGAGTATGTAACAATATTATCGTTGTAAGTATTTACTTACAAGCTTTAGTTTTGATAAAACTATACATAAAATTAAGCCGAACCTGGTCACCTATCTGTGTCTAGGCATAGCCTATATGGAATCCTGAGTGCATTGGGTAATAGGTGAGACTCGTTTATGTTAAGGCGCTGGATTCGTCTGCACGCAATTAAAAACATGTAGCAGCGTTATACCCCGCTATCGGCGGTTCTATTTATTTATAAGTACCTACCTATGTGTTTGTTTTTATTTTTATCTTTAATAATATAATTATTTATGTACCTACTTGTCTCTAACCTAGAATAAGTCAAATTGTTACTAACACACATATGGGCCTAGGTTTGAAATAAATGTTTTCATTCATTCATTCATAGCGAATGTTGCTTTATTTTCGTTAAAGAAACGAGAGTTAGAGCTTAATTCTCGCTCATTAAAACGCGGAGGAGTGCTATAATAGGTTTATATATTTTTTTCTTTCATTGTTTGCGCAAAGAAAAAGATAGAACATAGGTACTATGGGTGGCACTGAAAACCATTGTATACGCGTTGTTCTTACATAGTATTTTAATACATTCGTTGGAACGATATTTAGGTTTCGAAAAAAATAGATAAAACATTGTTTATATAGTTATATTCATTTCTTAATTTGAAAATTGACACATTTAAAACGAAATGTGCTCGTTTCTTTTTATAGAACTTTTTTTTTTTCTTTATTTAATTTAAGGACTTTTGTCTCAACTAAGACATGTCAGTCCTATAATAACCCTAAACATACATTTAAACAAATGAACTGCGCAGAGTCCAAGTTTTACATTTATACTAACATAAATTACTTATGATACGTTATTCGACAGCGACACACATCGACTGACCACCATATTATAGACCATTCTAGCTGGAAGTGAGGTGGGTTGGGTTAATATATATTGAAAAATGCCTAAATCTAAACAATGAAGCTTAAGTGTGGTCATCAATGTCTGCCGCTATCTGTTGTTTTTATTACACTCGGATAATATGTGTTGAACATCGTCAACTACTTCACAGGTATCGCAATTAGGGGAGTCAACTTTATTCATCAAAAATGCAAATTTGTTTGATGGGTAATGGCCAGAGCGAAGTCGGTGCATCATTACAATGTACGATCTGTTTAGGTTAGCATAGCCAAACCATGGAATTTGAAGGGGTTCACATTGTATCGTTTTATACCATATTCCTTTTTCTTTAGACCTTTCGTTAAAATATTCTTTCCAATGATTATATACTATATTTTTGTAAACATGTGTCAATTCCGAATTAGTAGGTAAGATGTTGTAATTTTTTCTTTCTTCCATGGCTTGTTTTGCCAACCGGTCGGCTTATTCGTTCCCGCCTACACCAATGTGAGCTTGAATCCACTGGAGTTTAATATATATTTTATGTTTATAGAACTTAATCATCATGCCTTATATGTTTTTAGAAAGAATAGAAAGAGAAGTACCGAATCCCAAACCGATATTATTTTATAATTTTCGTAACATCAAAGGTTTTTTTATACTTAATCTATATAAGCATCATGATGTAACCGATTTTCGTATGTGAAAAATCTTTGCCCTATGATTTGTGCATTTAGTTATAAGCCTTAGGGTAGTAAACATTTTTAAACCGCGATTATACATAACATTGATTAACTCGAACAACCGGTAACTTTGGAATCGATTAATCATTAGTTTGACTGTCGTTTATTAACTAGACATCGTATAATCCTGAGCACCGCAGATTACACCGGACTTTCACTTGGGATAAAATTGTTCTTTAACCAAGGATGGTGGTGCGCTGGTAATCAAAATGCGTTAAAATCTATCAATTTAAGTGGACTGTATTTGCGGCTAAAACGTGTGGAAAGGTTAAGTGGAAGGCACAATACCTTGACGCTGAAAGTGGAGATCAGCTGTGATGGTAGTGGCGGCGCGGCGGCGCTCCGGGACGCTTAGGGCTTCGCGGGCGGTAGGTTAGCGGTGCGGTTTCACAACAACACTTGTAATCGTTCGTTCACAGACTGTCACAGACTGACTGTCGCTCGTCGCAGTCGGCGCTCGGCTCGCGTTCACGGGTCACGCATGCGCAATGGCAACCGCGCAAGCCAACAAGAAGCGCGAGCGCTGTCTCACTCGCGCGCATCATGTGGGTTGTGCCAATACGGGATAGAGGTATGGGAAACCGTATTAGCCATCAAACAACATTTAAAACTTAATAAAACAACTGGCGCCACCATTTCCCCCCGGCCTTGAAGGGATACCTTCAAATTAACTAAGACAAAAAACTAAGACTGAATCCATTACCTAACTAAAACTAAACTAAATTTAAACGATACAATAACTAATACTTATTATTGTTGATTAGGCAATGGGCAGAGACGAATAACAGGACGAACATATGATCCCGTTGAGGTCCTAACTCGCACGACCCGAATAATACCATCTCTTGCGGGAAAAATCTCTTCCACTATCGCCAAAGGCCAATGTAGGGGAGGCGCATTGTCAGTGATCAATATTACCACTGTACCGACAGATATGGGATTAGTTGGAGTGTTCCATTTTTGGCGGACTTGAAGCGTGTGCAAATATTCCGCCTTCCAACGCTTCCAAAATGATTGGACTAAGCTATCAAGTAGAGAATGTCGTGATAGCATAGAAATATTATCTGTTGAAACTTCTGGTGCGGGTAAATGCTGTAAAGGTGTTAAAGTTAAAAAATGAGCTGGCGTTAATGCTAAAGGATCAGAAGGATCACTCGACAGGATTCTACACAACGGACGCGTGTTCATAACTGCTTCAACTTGAGCAAGTACGGTGCTTAATTCCTCAAACGATAAAACTTGATCGCCTATAACTCGATACAAATGCGTTTTGAGGCTTTTAATATTGGATTCCCAATCTCCACCAAAGTGACTTGCAGCAGGCGGATTCAAAGTCCATTTTATGCGATTGGAAGATAGTACGTGAGCAAATTCCGTATTATAGTGTGTCGAACGTAGAAGTGCTTCTAGTTCGGTCAAATTACGTTTCGCGCCTACAAAATTTGTTCCATTATCGGAATATACATTTCCTACAGCACCCCGACGTGATAAAAACCTTTTAAAAGCGGACATAAAAGAATTCGTACTCAAGTCACCGGCTAACTCTATGTGCACAGCTCGGATTGTCAGGCAAACGAACAAACAAATGTATGCCTTCGAAGAACGTATTCCACGACCACGTGAAATCGTTACCTTGAAAGGTCCGGCGAAATCTGTACCAGTGTGCATAAAGGGTTTTATAGTTTGGGAAATGCGGCATGACTTAAGATCAGCCATCTGAGGAAAAGTAGGTTTTGGGCGAAGTCGAAAACATGAAAGGCACTTATGCACCCTAGAACGAATTAAATTACGTGCTGATAATACCCAATACCTTTGACGCAATATTGACATAAGTAAGCTGGGAGCAGCATGACAATTTTTCTTATGAGAATCATCTACAATTAAATTGAGGATATGTTCCTTTCCAGGAAGAAGTATTGGGTGTTTATAATTATAATCTAAATCAGAGTTTTTTAGACGACCACCTACTCTAATCAAATCATCACTAATAAAAGGATTTAGTCGTTGTAAAATGCGCGAACACAATTTATTTTCCTTTAAGTTACGGATATCCTCCGCAAAGTAAACTCTTTGAACTTCACGAAGAACTCTATCTTCAGCGAAGTCTAAATCAGAAGCCGTTATGTATTCATGTTTTGGAAGAACCTTCAAAAAACGGAAAACATAAACAACACACCGCAATAATTTAGGCCAAGATGAAAAACGTTTCGAAAGATCTAAAATGATGGAATGTTCAGTAGAAATTCTTACTATTAGAGCATTAGTCTTTTTCTCAGGCAGATCGGACACTGCAGTAGGATTAAAAGTTTGAATAGGCCATTGAGATGGGTCTGATGCAGCCCATGACGGACCTCTAAACCATAAAGGGTGATCAACAATTTGAGCGGCAGTAAGTCCTCGAGACAAACAATCTGCAGGGTTGTCCTTTCCTGGTACATGATAAAAATGTTTCTGCGATATTTCGTTGTGAATTTTAGTCACCCTATTAGCGACAAAGGTGTTCCATCTATGTGGTGAAGAATGTATCCAACAGAGTGCAACAGTCGAATCAGAAAATGCGAAAATAGAATCGATATTAATGCGGTCACTACACAAATCAACAACAGTTTTTATTAGTTTTGCTAGTAAGAGCGTAGCACACAGTTCTAGGCGGGCGAGCGATATTACCTTAACAGGTGAAACTCTTGATTTGGCACAAATAAGATGAACCAAGTTAGTGTTATTATTACGAACATGAAAGTATACCACGCCTCCATACGCCTTTTCACTAGCGTCTGCGAAACCAATAACAGTAACCACACTACCCTTTGATATACCAATATGCCGTGGTATTTTTATACTAAGAAGAGCTGGAAGTTCCTTACAAAATTGAGACCAAGTCGAAATAATACTATCAGGCGGGGTGTCGTCCCAATCACACTTACATAACCATAACTGTTTAATAATTAATTTTGCGTACAGTACAATGGGCGCTACGAAACCCATTACATCCCAGATTCGGGCAATACAAGACAAAATGTTACGTTTAGTACAAACAGTGGAAGGTTCTGATAACCTTAAACTAAATGAATCTAATTCAGGAGACCAAGATAAACCAAGTATTTTATGCGTTTCGCTTTCATCAAACTCCTTCACAGAAGAGAGACGGTGCGATTGCGGAATCGAATTCATAACTCGCTGAGAGTTACAAGTCCATTTTACAAGGTCAAACTGACCAGCCTTCATGAGACCTATCACTTCCGCGGCGGTGGAAATAGCATTTTCTTCAGTGTCAACACAAAAGACGAAATCGTCCATATACAGACCGATTTTTATAGCATCACTAGCTAGCGGAAAATTTTCTCCTTCGTCTGAAGCCAACTGTCGAATAGTTCGTAAAGCATGAAACGGACTGGATTTGATACCAAAACAAACACGGTTAAATTCATAAACCTCTAGTGGTTTATCAGGCGAAAAACGATATAGCATACGCTGAAACCTTCGGTCGCATTCGCGAATACCAATACATAAAAACATCTGACGAATGTCTGCGGAGAGCGCAACTCGGAATAAACGAAAGTTTACAAGAATATTAAACAAATTACCTTGTAAGTTTTGACCACTATAGAGAATATCATTAAGGGATACTGAAGTACTCGTCTTAGCGCTAGCATCAAGAACCATTCGCAATTTAGATGTCACCTTATCTTCTCTTATCACTCCGTGATGAGGTATAAAATATGACGATTCATCCTCCTTTAGAGAAGATACAGGTGAAATAATATTTTTCTCTAAATACTCCTTAATGACATTATCATAGGCCTTCTTTAGATAAGGCGCGGCTAACAGTTTGCGTTCTAAACACAAAAATCGTTTCTTAGCGGTACACAAAGAATCACCGAAAGTTGTTGTACTCTCTTTAAAAGGTAGAGATACGCAGTATCTACCATCCGGATCACGTGTGGTAGTCTGTGTGAAAATATCTTCACAAGTCTTTTCATCGGGGCTAAGAATATGCGGAGCACTAATTTCTTCAATCTCCCAAAATTTACGAAGCGTGTTTTCAACACGCTCTTCAAAACAACAAAAAGATAAAGAATAATCAAAATCATTTACAGCGGGTGCGATTCCAATAATCACATAACCTAAAACGGTTTGTAGCGCGAGCGGAGAAAGAAGTACAGGGTGTGCTACATTCTGAGACAATAACAAATGCGGGAAAAGCGAAGCACCGATTAACATATCAATGTCACCAGGACTACAGTATGTGTCATCTGCAAGTGGAAGACTTGCAAAGTTCGAAAGCGCGGCAAAGTCAACAGAAACCGTGGGCAAGCGGTCTGTGATTTTATCAACAACTAAAGACTCAATTTCGTAATTAATCTTCAAATCAAAACGAGAGTGAAAAGTGTATTTAACTGAGCCTTGTACATTTTTACTAAAACCCCCTATGCCTTTTACGGCGGAAAATGAAGGGCGATATTTATTCAAACCTAAGCGCAAACAACAATCATGAGTAATAAAATTACTTTGGGAAGCGCTGTCTAACAAAACTCTAATTAAATGTTTATTTCCCAAGGAATCAAAAATAATCACTCTAGCAGTAGCGAGTAGTACAGTTGTTGGAACGCGCGCGGCAGACTTTATTTCGTTGTCCGACAACGAACACAGCGCAATATCACGGACACGATCCATATCACTCGGCGTCGGTTCTAGTGTCGTCACGCGGCTCCTACTTAAAAGCGCGGGTAACTCGAGCGCACCATCAGGGGGCGCTGCAGTCTGAAGTGGAGTCGTTGGCGGGGAAAAGGGCGGAGGTACCGCGGTCTGCGCGGTATCCGTTAACGGAAGGGAGAGCGCGGGGGGCACCTGGAACGACTGCTGCGCAGAGTGCGCAGTGACTGCTAGCGAGGTAGTATTACTATTATTACCTGATAGAAGCGACGAATTATTTTTATAATTTTCAAAATGTAATAATGTATGGTGTTTATTATGACACCTAAGGCAAACACTTTTTGACAAACATACGTTTGACCTATGTTTACTGCTAAGGCAGTTAAAACAATGGTTGTTCTCTTTGACAAATTTAAACCTATCATGTGGCGAAAAATTTTGAAAAGTCGTACATTTATACAAATGGTCATGACGCGTTTTACATAAAGAACAAACAAGTTGAGAGTTACTATCAGTATTTAAATATGAATGAGTGAATTTATTTGTCTTTGAGAAGGGTTCCGTACGATATTCACGATCTTTCGTTCTGACGACGTTATTTGACGACGATGACGACGACGTACGATTTAAAATCTTAATTTGATCTTTGACAAATGCAACTAAATTATCAAACGTAGGGATATCCGAAGAACGGACACTCAATTCAAAACAGCGGGCGGTATCGGAATCTAATATTTTTAAAGCCATATATAAGTACGTGAAATCATTAAGGTCATTCAACCCTAAAGTTTTTAAAGCTGATACGGCTGACGCGAAACTATCAATAAATTTTTCAAGTTGATGAGGGTTCGATGAACTTAAAGGTTTCAAATTAAAAATCTGATCTAAATAAGATGTTGCGAGTACACGTTTGTCTTCATACTTATCGATAAGACTTTTATAAATTAGCGTGTAATTTTCCCCCGACGGAACAATACCCGCAAACGCGGACTGAGATTTACCGACTAATTTTCCCATCAAATAATATAATTTTTCAGAGTCAGACAAATAATTATTTAAGTGCACAGTGTTTTTAAAACTACTGTAAAAGAAAGGCCAATTACGTGGATCGCCATTAAACTCGGGGATCTCAATAGGTGGTAATCGAGGGCGGTCACTTTTTGGATAAGAACTATTTAAAATAGGCTTTGAATCAACCTGCGGGGTCACTGACTTTTCAATACGTTTAACGCGGCAATACAAATCTTCAAATGCTATCATAGGTTGATAATTAATATTAAAATTCGGGTTCAAGCACAATTCTAACTCATTTATCAAATCTAATATATTCTCGTGATCTGATCTCAACTTTTCTATGGTAATTATTTCACACAAGAAAGTTTCCTTTATATTGGGATCTGTTAAATTATTACAGTGATCGCAAATGGATTGCATACGCATAAATAAAGTCTCTTTCTTGGCGTGCAACAATTTTAATTTTGACTTGTCCGCCATTTTAATTTTATGTAGCGAAATTCGATTCACGGAAAGAATGAATTAAACAAAATACCGGCGATTTAAATTACGTAATCGGGTATGAAAACAAATAAAGCGGTAGAAACTGGAGTTAGTATAACGAGTCGTAAATATTAGCTGCGGGGTGCGGCAACATTAGGAAACTAAAATTACTAGCGTTATATCGTCTCTGTTCCAGTACAAACAACAATAAGTAGGTACGTTATTACTAGAATAACGACGCGGGCGGATCACAAATGGCTAAATAGTTGTATTATATTAGTTATGTAACTACAACGCGGGTGCAACAAACAATCAAAGTATTGCAATACGAGCAATAACAAATCGGTAAGTACCTAGGTAATTACTTACGATGCGGTGCGGACTTAAACGCGGGTGCAATAAACAATACCTAATTACTTAGGACGCGGAAAATACAACAAAAATTCAATAACAAACCCTACTTACGGAGGCCGAAACAATAACAAATTAAAAATCCGGCTCGAAGGACCAGAGAAAATGGTGGTGCGCTGGTAATCAAAATGCGTTAAAATCTATCAATTTAAGTGGACTGTATTTGCGGCTAAAACGTGTGGAAAGGTTAAGTGGAAGGCACAATACCTTGACGCTGAAAGTGGAGATCAGCTGTGATGGTAGTGGCGGCGCGGCGGCGCTCCGGGACGCTTAGGGCTTCGCGGGCGGTAGGTTAGCGGTGCGGTTTCACAACAACACTTGTAATCGTTCGTTCACAGACTGTCACAGACTGACTGTCGCTCGTCGCAGTCGGCGCTCGGCTCGCGTTCACGGGTCACGCATGCGCAATGGCAACCGCGCAAGCCAACAAGAAGCGCGAGCGCTGTCTCACTCGCGCGCATCATGTGGGTTGTGCCAATACGGGATAGAGGTATGGGAAACCGTATTAGCCATCAAACAACATTTAAAACTTAATAAAACAACTGGCGCCACCAAAGGATATTACGTAGGGTCGTCTGGGTAGGTACCACCGCGTTTCCTAATTCGCTTCGAAGGTAAAACGGTTCGCCGTGTTTCGGATTGAAGGGCAAGGTAGTTAGTGTTGGTAATGGTATTGAAGGTATTTTATTTTAGGCATCAGGATGACAACGCGCCTACAATACCAAGTGGTTAATTCCTTGTTATTGCAGGTGTCTATAGGTGATGTTAGTCACTTACCACCAGGTAGGCCATCAGCTGGCTCGACAGCCAGTTGTATGTAGAATAGGGATACCAAGTGGTTTAGGGGAGAGTGATTAAATTAGTAGACCAAATAATTTTCTGATTTACCTTCCTTTGCAGAGTAAAGCTAGTCAGTGGCCCGTCATATTAAGAGTATTTGATAGCGTCCTTTATAGTTGTAGTGCATAAGTGGAAACTTACAAATTGCGACAACCATAGCTGTATCAAGATATTACCAACTTGTTTATATTTCGTTTCGTTGTATTCTGTCGCCGCATTCTGTCTGTAGCAACTTGCGCTGCGACACCGATAAATCTAGCGCGGTAATTTGGCTTCCGAACAACGTGCGTTATCAGACTTAGTCGCATATTGTCTTCGGGTATCGATGGCGAAATGAGCCCGACATTGGCGCGTTGGTAGTACGAGCACGCGCGGCGTAAACAGCGGGACAGTCGCGTCGCCCGCCGCGTCGCACGTCGCGGTTGCGGCCGCGCCCCGCGTCGGCCGGAGGTAATCCTGGCACGTGCTGTGAGACAGGGACTTTAACATCTTACTAATAAAAATTGGATTTGATGACAAAAAAAAGAAAAGAAAGAAAAAATATTTTATTTTAATAGGCCACAAAGAAGCACTTTTAAATCGTCAGAAACACATTCTTACAACTATCACAAAAAATAAATAATATATTAACTAACGTTATAGTCTTTGTCTGTCTGTAATGTCTGAATTTACACCGGTTCCAAAAGTTGAACTACCGAGAAGATTCGCATTTAAAAGACGTCGTATGATTCGAAAAGAAAGAGTTAGATTCAGGGGCTACTTACTTTATGGCGAAATCAGAAACTGGACACATGTAATGGACGAAGATCCTCGGTCATTCAGAAGCCGGACTTTGTGGTTGCTAGAGATAATTTCGTTTGTCCTCGTCCTAAAGCTGCAACTTGAATCGGGGGTAGATTAAGACAGCGAGTCCAAACCAAGAGGATGGTTGCGAGTCAAAGTTTGAACTGTTTGAATTGAGCTTCGAAGTTAGATATATCTTTGTAACGATATATTGATTTTTTAAACACACTGTAAAATAAGAAAAAATATAAATTAGCATAATTCTTAAACTAGATACTCAAATTTTTCAAAAGATAAATAACTCCGGGTGTTCCCGGCCTCATTAATCATCTATCTAACACCATCTCATTGAGAATATTCTTATGAGCCACAAACACGCTATATCTGCTGTAAGTTTCTGAAGAATTAAGCATCCTGCAGACTTTTTGATGGTCTAAGATCAGCACAAAGTTAGTATGTCATGGGAATGTCACCGAAGTGATAGTACACCAACTTTCACAGATCCGATTGATTTGATCAATCGGAAAAGTTAGTAAAACCTTTTTATCATCTGGAAAATGAGCTGATAGTCATCAAGCGCCTGAACTCATCTTCATAAAATAAAGCTAAGTACCAACATTATTACCTTTCAAGCAAAAAAAAAACAAATCAAAACGAATGGTCGCTTGGGAGCTAAGATGACAGACACACAGATTATGTATCTGGTGATTAACGAGACCGGGAACACCCGGCCTTATTTATCTTTTGAAAAATATGTCTACTTAAAATTTTCAACGTTATATTATTATTAGTTTTAGTTTAAAAATTATGCTCTTTATTTTTTTAGCCCCCGCCGAAAAAAGAGGGGTGTTATAAGTTTGACGTGTCTGTCTGTGTATCTGTGTGTCTGTCTGTGGCATCGTAGCTCCTAAACGAACGGACTGGTTATGTTTTTTTTGAAAGCTGACGTCATTAGGATGGTTCTTAGCTATAATTTATGGAAATCAGTTGAGGCGTTTAATGATTATCCTATTTTTTGGAATTCTTTTAGTATATGTTTAAGGTAATTAAAAAGTCGTAAAGAATACACATGGCGCCATACAACGGAGCGTGAGGTAAAACAGGTACTTAGGTGTGAGCACCTATTTTACCGCACGCTACGTTGCATGGTGCGTATTATTTAACTTTCGAACACTGACGACCGGCTGGCCGAGTGGTCTGCAGTGTGATTCACAAACTAAGATATTCGACATCGAACTTGACGTCTGACAAAGACGACGAGCTGCCATTCGTTTTGACGTTTGCGCACTGCGCTGCGTGAATCCGTATTCACGAATCTCTACGTCGGTGTCTTGGCCGTGTACGATTGTCTCTGTTTTGGTTATACGACATGAAGTGCAATCGATATTTTTTTATTTCTTTTTTGTTGTGCTAAATTTGTATCGCAATGACCTCATTCAATATTTGATAGATTTTTTACATAAAGATATAAAAATCAACCACTTTTTAGTTCCGGTTCACGCCGTGCTCGACGTCGGAACGCTGGTATCGCCAACGGTTGTCAAACAAACGCCAAAAGTATGGCGGCGCTGCCGACAGCCACGAATTCATGGCTGCTGACTTTAGAGAATCGCATAGCTGTACCCCTTGCTATGCAGGCTACTTGGTCAAGAGGTACCGGGTTCGAATACCGGTAGGAGAAAATGTTTGTATGATGAGTACGAGCATTTGTTCACGAGTCATGGATGTTTATATGTTTATTGAGTATATTTCTAATATTCATTTACATATTATTATCATTATTTCTTCGTTATCTAGTATCCATAACACAAGCTCTTAATGATGCTTGCTTTGGGCGAGATAATAGGTGTGAGTGTATGCATTTTTGAGCAAACGTGATGAAAATGTAATATGAAGATCTACCTTTCTATCCTGGTTTGAAAATAATAATTTATTGTTAAATTCAAAGAAAACTAAGTGTATTAAATTTACTTTACCAAATGTAAGGCAGGTTAGTACTCATGTTGAAATCAATAAAGAAACTATTGAATGTGTTGACTCTACAGTATTTTTGGGAATTAAGTTAGATTCTCGTTTACAATGGTATCCTCATATCTCGTCCCTATCTAAAAGACTTAGTTCAGCTGCTTATGCTGTTAAAAAAATTAGGTCTTTGTGTGATGTTGAAACAGCAAGACTTGTTTACTTTGGTTACTTCCACAGTGTCATGTCATATGGCTTGTTATTGTGGGGCACAGCAGTCGACATTGAAGATATTTTTATTTTACAAAAAAGGGCTGTGCGTGCTATTTACAGACTCAAGCCACGTGATACACTGAGGGATTTATTTAAAGAAATTAATATTTTGACCGTTGCTTCTCAATATATATATGAGAACATAATTTATGTTCACAAATATAAACATACCTTTTCAAAACATAGTGATATTCATAACTTAAACACTAGATATAAAAATAAACTTGCTGTTCCAAGTTTTAGACTTCACAAGATAAGTCGCTCATTCATGGGGAAATGTATACACATTTATAACAAAGTCCCACCAAATGTAACTGAACTGCCTTTTCACAAACTTAAGTTATATGTGAAACAAACTTTAATGAAAAAAGGCTACTATAAGGTCCAAGAATATTTAGATGATAAGAATGCATGGACACATTAAAATTTCAAATGTTTTATATGTTTATTTACGAGTATTGTGACTATTAACCTCTGTAACCTATACTGTGATTGTGCACTGTCAGATAGCCTGAAAATAACGATAATATTTTTGACATTGGGTACCTTTCTTGGTACGTTGACTTACCTTCTTTTCTAATTTTCATTTTTTTTTCGCTGCGCGGCATTGCACTGCTCAAGGTTAAACTTTTGTAACTACAAACATTGTAATTTAATATTTGAAAAGAGTGACTACACGAGTTTGTTGCCGGAATCTTCTCGGTAGTTCAACTTTTGGAACCGGTGTAAATTCAGACATGACAGACGGAGAGACTTGACGTTGTTAGTTAATATATTTTTTGTAATAGTTATAAGAATGTATTCGACGATTTAAAAGTGCTTCTTTGTGGCCTATTTAAATAAAATATTTTTTCTTTCTTTCTTTCTTTCAAATAGTTTAGGTGTTATGGCCAGAGTTCCGTCTTTAGCTCCGCCGCCCTTCTAACCTAATCACCTGCATTGCACAAGCGAGGCGGGCTCACTCCCGATGAATATTCAGCCCGACCCGCGGCGCACTAATTACCCTTTCATCACATTATAGCTGCACGAGCAACAAAAGTATTGAGGTAACACGTATCCGTATAAATTATTGACAGCGCTGTGTTCCGCTCGAGAGCCCCTCTAGTAACCTATTTATTATACAGGGTGGTGACGACAATACGACTAGAATAGGTGGTAGGCCCGTATGTAGGTTCGTCTGGGGAGGTGCCACCGCTTTTTTATTTCAGCCGTGAAACAGTTCGCTGTGTTTCGGATTGAAGGGTAAGGTAGCCAGTGTAATTACTGGGCATGGAAGGCATTTCAACTTAGGCCTCAGGATGACAAGATGACAACGCACCTGTAATACCAAGAGATCTTTTCCTTGTTATTGCAGGTGTCTATAGGCGGCGGTTATCACTTACAACCAGGTGGGCCGATAGCTTGTTTGTCATCTAGTTGTTTAAAGAAATTACAAATTATTAAAACATGGGCTTAAGTAGTTCATAGAAATAAAATAATAATAATATTCAAACTCGACTAGGTAATAATTTTTTAAGCAATATAAATGCTCCTCATGTGTTTCTCCTATGTAGGAAGGCCTGTGCCCAGCAGTGGGAAGTATAAAAGCTGGTGATGATAATGGTATAAATGACATTTTTATTGAATTTATTTTATACAAAGCACGGCAACTGACCCAACACCACCTGATGTGAAGCGGTAACAAGAGTCCATATGCGAAGACAGCTAGTGCAGTTCTGACACTGCTCTAGCCGCCTCCACCTTGCCGGCCCGAAAGGTGCTTTTCCACACCTCTTTTGAAGGAACCCATGTTATTTCCAAATTCATTTATTTATTTTATTTCCTAGCCTTGGAATAACAATTTATGCAATACGTTGAAATTAATTTTATATTATCAACCTATCTATGGCAATTTAATATTTGGATGCCTTAATTTAAGGTATACTACTTATCATCTAAATGTAACACAGAATTAGGCAAATAAATAAATTTCATTTCAATTTATTTCGATACTGTAATCCAGTTATACATGGGATGACGTTTAAAAAAAGTGATACAACTTCGATTTTATATTTTTTTCGTAATTAGCCGTCTTTTTACAAAGTGAAGTAATTATCAGGTTATACCTAGTGCTCCGTTGGCGTAGTGGTGATCGCGTCTGGCCGGACATCAGGAGACGCGGGTTCGTATCCCGCCTGGAGCATATATTTTCTTCATCGTTTTCTTTCTTTATTTGTAATTGTTACAATAAAGTAGGCATGAACGCATCAAAATCATTAAAATGTGATGAAATATTATTATCATAAGCTACTTGTTCTTAGGTACCTACTTAGGTTTTTTTTATTAAGTCAAAGCTGTTGTACATTTAAAATACTCAGTGGTTTTATTTGTACAGTCGACAGCACATCAAGCGCTAAAGTTTGACCTTGAGAACGCCCTTACTGCGTTCGTAATAGAGGCGACTTTCGTAATGCAACTGTAACACTTTACGTGCTATCGTGTGTACAATAGTACTAGTCTTCACAGCTGGTAGCTTGGATTGACGAGTATCAACCAGCTAATAAATAACTTTACGATTTTTTATTTATTAGGAAAGGCTCGAAAATAACAAAGTAAGTTAATAGTAATTACACATTGTATCGTAGCGCGCGCCATATAAGACGTTAACAACATAGTTCGGCGGCAGTCAGAGCACATTGCCGTCGTAAAGGGCTCCAAGTAACTGAGCTCGTTAGCTGCCTATTGTAATGTACATCGCACACCCATCAACAATATAAGTGACCCTAAAATGGCTGTTACAACAATAACACTAAGGGTTATGACCTGTCAAACGCGATCACTTACCATTGATGAAGTTGTTCTATTAAAATTATGAGATTATCAAGCAATATCAGCTCTCAAAAATAATGCCTTGTTAGTACATCTTCTACACTAATTTAATCATAATATTTATTGATGCAAACCTAACAAAAAAGCTACAAAAGTGCCCATGACTGTCTGTTTAAAATAGGAATCTATTGATTCATATTATAGTAATAATAATCATTTACTCACACTACATAACGGAGAAATAATGATTATAATTGTAATTAAAATAGAATAAAACTAGAAAAATTTCACGTCCTGAGGCAGGAATCGAACCCGCGACCTTTCGCAATCCGGGCGACTGCTCTGACCACTGAGCCACCCAGGACTTGGGATATCCCTGTGAAATTCTTCTAGTCTATCTTGTATTTGCGTTTATGAGCTAACGTCTAATGTTTGAAAAATTACTAAGTAATTTTTCAAACATTTATAATAATGTTAAAATCAAAAATTAAGATTATAATTGTGTTTAAATATTAGAAATATACTAAATAAACAAATAAACATCCATGACTCGTAAACAAATACTCGTACTCATCATACAAACATTTGCTCCTACCGGGATTCAAACCCGGGACCTCTTGACCGAGTAGTCTGTATAGCAAGGGGTACAGACCACTCGGCTAGCCGGTCGTCAAATCTAAATATAAATCTAGCTGTCATTTTGGTTTTTCCAAGATATAAGTGAAAATCAAAACATAAATAATGTTTTAAGTTTCAAACCAGAAAAATTGATTAAGAACGCAGGGGTCTTTATCGGGTCGCATAATTTTTTGTACTTCCAATTCGCAATGGCACACAAACGGTTAGTCAAATTTTTATTCGCATAATTTCACTCTTCATAATCGTGTTTGGTCTAATTTCACTTGGCCTAACTTATATTTTATATACCTATACTATATTTCATAATGGATGGGTCTCCATGCTATATTTCATAATCCCGTCAGCACGTGGCGCATTAACTCAAAGCCAGGTGATGCTGAAACAGCCGCCTCGCATAATAACCGCACCACTAATACGGCCCTGCTACGGCGTAGCACGCGCCTCGGCTACGACGCTACGACGGCTGCTACGAGCTGCCAACTGCAAGCGAACGCTTTGATTAGCATAATATTAAGAGAGAATATTGACTGTTGTAGATACATGGAATTATATTATTTCATTTTGATTAAGACTAAGTTGTTTTTATATTGGGTTCAAAGCTAATGAATGATTCCAATATATGGTGACTGCAATGTAATTAGAACCACATGATAAGTGTGTAAGTGCAGCGTTTGATACAGGGGAGAACCATGTAGAAAGACCCGTGCCCACCAGTGGGTCGTACATAGGCTGGTGATGGTGAGATTATGATGGAGTAATTGTAAAAACTTATTCTGCTAACTGAGAGGAACATATTTTCTATATAAATAAAAATGAATCGCCGAAAGGTATGTACGGGCATACTTCTGAACGACTAGGAATTGGATAATCCTTTTTTTTATGTATTCGTTGTTCACATTCTAATGTTTTTAATGCGTTTAAACGCGTTTTTTATTAGTTTAATTAAAAACCACGTAAAAGTTTTTAAATTTCTTATTTTGAAATGTGAGTAAGAGAGACAGAAGACCGTGGAGGTGAATCTTTAATATTTTGACAAAACACTATTTTTTTATTATGATTGATAATGCAGACCGAAAATAAAAAGTAAAATTATAAATAAAACTTAAAAATAAAAATAATTTTAAAAATTGTTTCAATTTTTTTGTTATGTACCTAATATATGACTCGTGCGAAGTCGGGGATGTCAACTAGTTTACATTAGACATGAACCTCCGTCTGGTCGAGTGATTAGCGCTACCAAACCAGAGGTCCCAGGTTCAAATCCGGTAGCCTTGGTTTTTACGATGAGGCCGTAATTCTTTCATGAGTCATGGATGTATGTTAATACTAAATTAACTCTCTTTCTAATGTTCATATTATTTTTATTTTAAAAAAGGTCCATTTTATAAAGCAACTATAGCTAGCTAGCTTTCTTTTTTACTACAAAAGTTATGTATAAAACGCGCAAGTTTCTCATAACAGTACGTAATTTTATGAATATTACGCATCTAATGTTATCAAAAGTATGTAATTTTAAACGTTATGAAACAAGTGGCCTTCAGACAATTTTATTTATCTCGAAGTACTCTTTGTAGTTAAGTTGAGCTTTAAATTAAACCCATCCTTTCTTTGTGCGATTTATTAGGAGCGATAGAAGATTAAATTTTAGCATATAAATGGAAACCTTAATAATAATAGTAATACGACTGAACGATGATTACATTTCGTATGAGAATGGTTGATGACGGTGTTAACCGGCGTTACTTCTGTTGGATCTTTTCGCATGGTAATAAGGACTATAGTTGCCTGGTCTTGTCTCTTGCATAGGGTTGTCACGCCGCTCGTCACCGTTCGTCGCGTTTTTATGATAATAGCGTTAATATTAATAACGCGGCGACATCGTTTGTTACTGTCGCGGTTACACGGTGGCTGAGCCTCTCCGGCTGTGGGGAGTTCACTGGCAACACTCGACAGGTTGTTCTATCAATAAGGAATCAAGGTGAAATAATAACTTTTTTATCAAAGATAACAAACCGACCTTAAAATACAAAAAAGGTACAAACAAAAATAAATTAAGTAGCTATTTATCTAATATAACGGCAGTTTTTGGAGTCGATGCTTAATTTTTTTTTGATTTCTGGAAACAGCTTACCATCAACATGAGCTTGATCTCTTAGTTTAATTTAAAAAAAAATTAAAAGTAGTCATTGAACTTGCAAAATACTCGGCAATGGGCCTAACGGCAAGAAAGTCTGACGCTAGTAGACTAAATCGGTTAATGTAAGTACATAATGGACAACAAAAAATAAAACATACGTGAGAGTTACGTGAAAGTACCGGAAATAAAAATATTATCTCGTGTACTAACGTATCCCAGACAATACACACATTGTGTTTATTGTAATAGTGTAGGCGAAAGGGTCTTGGACTGAATACTAGCGGTGCTGTTGTGGAGAGTATTGGTCCAAGCAATAAGCGCTGTGTCTGTGGGTAGTAACTGTAATAATCACATTATTTACTAGCGCAGAATACAAACGAATAAACTATTTTAATATTTTATAATACTTTCCCATTTAATTAACAAAAAAAACAAATAACAAACGACGGTAACAACAATATTTTGGCTTTTATTAATACAGTGTGCTATATAATGAAATTCAAGGAGGTGTTTGTGTTCCTTATAAAGACTTACTTTTGAAAGTTTGACACCTGTTAGACCACTTTTATTTCCCGATTAAATTAATGAACCAACCCAAAAACTGCGTTGGTACTATCGCGTATTGTACGGCACACTACAGTTATTCCACACACACAAACCCATGCACACATAGACAACCTAGCCACAGACTACGATATCGAACCCCCCGCAACCCCAGAAATCTAAATTTTATTTCGGAATTCTGTAATACCCGGTATAAATGCATGTTTATTAGGAAATCTATTTAAAATTATACATGTAAGTTTAAGTTTAAATAATGCAATGTCTAGCTAGTGTTGTGCTACATTTTTGCAAGCACTACACATTTGAAATAAAACTACTTTACCGGATTTGACTCACGATGACTTAAATATTTATTATATTAATTTTTCAAATTTTACGTTTCGATAACTATGGAGCACTTTAAAATTTGATTTTATTTGAGTGTTGATGGTCATTGTCACCTTGTATTATTTAATGATCCGTCACCCGCGCCCGCTCGTGGGATCGCTGCGCGCGTGGCCGCGGCCGCACCCTCCCGTCACGTGCGCATTCCTCCTCGCTCCAATAAAACATCCGTCGACTAATACGAATGCTTTTCTATTGCTTCGAAGCTTCGCTGGAGTCATGAAGCTTATATCTTTGCTACTTTATTAACTCCTATCGTTCTTGTGAGTCTTTAAAACAAAAGTAGTTGTTGTTAGTAGGTTGTTAAAATGACAAAAAAAATAGATTTTAAGTAGCCTCTCCGGTTTTATTAGTCATGTAAATATCTAACGCCATCTCATTGAGACTATTCTTATGAGCTCAAACATGCTATATCTGCTGAAGGTTTCTGAAGAATTAGCCATCCCTCAGACTATTTGATGGTAGAGGATCAGCTCAAGATTAGTAAGTCTAGGAAATACCACCTAAGTAAAAGTAAAATGAATTTCAACTCAATCGGATCGGAAGGCTGTACAACGATTTCAAATCAAAACAAAAGAATGAATCGTTTGATTTTGAGTCGTAACAGACGCGTCTGTGTCAAAGAATATTGTTGTATGTGTCAAGGTGTCATCTGTGCCTATCTGTTCGGAACATTATTGTACTGCAGTTTATTTTTTCACAAAATTTATGTACACATAAACGTAAAGAATGTTAGCAGCGAGCGGTGTTATAGGCAAATAGAATTTTTGATCAAAGCTAAGTTCAGGAATGTAAGCAAATTATCAACTAATGTTAGTGATTTTTTTACTCTAATTAGGAAAGCATTATAGTTATGCGCCGTTAAACTTCTACTGAAGACTGTAACTTATATGAATTAGTGGCATCTAAATAAAATACTAATTATATTATTATTGCCCTCTTCGTAAGCATAAAAGCTTTTTCGGTGTATGCCGGCAATGTAAGACATGACTAGGAAAATCTAAATCAGAGTGAAAGGTTGCCTATCTCTCTTTTCCTTGCTTAGTCTCCTGGAAGTCCTCAGACTGTCGTGTGCTATCCAAAATACTTTGTTTGCATATCCTAAGTACTATAACACTGCAGATGTTCTCCAGGCAACATCAAGAGCGCAATCTCTTTAAAACAATCGGCCGAATGTGTTCCTTTGTTCAGTCTGTGCTGTAGCGCTACTAAATATAAAATTACAGAAAGTTCACTCCGTATGTGAAAATCGCGCACTATACAAATTGTTCTTTGAATAATTTAAATTATACATTGTAACAATAATCAAAGATAACAAAATGTATTGAGTTATCTCATCTCAACCAAAAATTTTTAGTACTGTAAGTGTGAATAATATTAATAGTTATTACACATTTTATTAAATGATTAATTCGCTTAATTTTTCATCCTCTGACGCTCACATCACAAATAATAGAAAATCTATCGTCTGATACGTGGCAATGTGTTTCACAAATTAAAGCATATCTTGATTGGCAACTTAATGTTAAGTCATTTTTTTTTACAAAACTTAGAGATGTATGAGCGTATACAACTATTATAATCCTGTGTCTTAAATAGATGTGGACAGATTTTCGATTTTTCACCTGCTCACATAGTAATAGAAATGTTGGATAGCACCAAAAGGTTCACGTGATTCTATCGAACATGAATAAGAAGAATAAGAATAAGAATAACTTTATTTGTCATTTTACAATGATGCTGTTACATAATATTAACATTAACATAAAAACAGGTCACACTCATAGATGTGCTGAGTAACAGAAACAATGACAACTACCCTCCGCACTAGTTATAAACTGTATTGCGGCAGCGCAGTATCACCGCAGCCGAATGAGCAATTTAATTTGACACACGGTTAATAAAATGCTCACAATGGGGACAGATCATGACGAACTGGTTTTAGCATACATTAAATGTAGTATATTTTAGGGCAACCGATACACCTTAACATACCAACTAATTACTTTCGTAGTATGATTAAAAACTAAATTACACAATAGAGGAGACCTAGTAGGATACCTACATCTCAGTATTTAGGAAATCTAGGAAAGAAATAAAAAAAGAAACATGTACTCAGTTGTAGAATAAACAATATTTAAATTTGATGTAATACGTAGATTTTATAAACATAGATAAATACACATATACACATCTTCAAAATATTACATTGGCATATATTTCCATGAAGACTTCTAATACACACGACTGGATTAAATGAACTTGTATCAAATCAAATGTCTTCAAGCAACGTGGTTTTGACGTCATTAATGAGTAATCAATTCAATTGGATGTTTAACTAATCCGGTCCTTCTGTCCCTGTGTGTTGTGTGGTACTCTTTGTATGCAGGCGCTCGTCGGTCGTCGCTCGTCGCTCGTCGCTCGTCGCTCGGGCTGTTCCCGCTCGCGGGGCCGGGAGCTATCGCACGCGTGTATCTCACTGCTCTTATAAAATATAACGACCTCACTGTTGACGCCTCTTCAAGGAGCCCCATAAAAGTATACGGGGACAAACAACCGATATCTTAGTGTTAGATATAACATATTGTTGTGTAAAAATGGAAAGTAGGAAAATATTCTATTTTAATTAGTTTGCTTATTTATATACACGACCCATAATAGAGGTATTAAATTTTTAATTCACAGTGTTATACTTCACAAATACAACTTCTGTTATAATTATCTGTCTGTATGTCTGTTTTCACTCATAAATTGTTAATACAATTTATCACTTCCTGAGAATGGACATAGGCGGTGACTAAAGCCAACGGTGGTAAGGACTTGAATAGCAAAATTGTATATGGTGTACATTGTAAATTATTTGAAGTAAAACTAATATAACTCGCGTTTAATTAGATGTTACATTATTATTATACACCCGTCGTTTCGATTACTTTACAGCGATCGTGGTCACGGGAAGATTGAAGGTATCAATTGTATTTGATAAATTAAGAAGTTATCGGTGTTAGTTTGTCGGACAGTGTGAGGAAGGACTATACATTATTGTTTTAGAAAATGTAAAAAATGCCGAAATTCACCCGGTGATGTATGAAATAAATGCTATTATATCATTTTACACATTTCCTAAATAACTTCGTCAATAAAATATATATTTCGTCGAATTAGATTTGTAAGAATTTCCTACGTTACATATGTGATCGTATACAGGACATATCAGCCACAATTAAATTATTGTTCATGATATAATGTCACATGCCATCTGGGCGTGAGTAAAAAAAATGAGTGAGATGATAAACTTCGTTTTGTAAAAGGAGGCCTAGGTCGTCATGCGTTTAATACCATCCCTCAGTGATGGTGTAGGTGCCTCAAGTTTGGTAGAGCCTCACTTTGATGTAGCCGATAGTCCATTAGCGGAAAATCTAACAGTTTTGATGATGATTAATAGCCGAGAGCAGTAGCGGAGAAATTAATGTACATAGGTAGGATCCCGACAACATAGTGAAACTATGGGATATCAGCCCTTATTTATACTATGTTGTGTGTAGTATATTATTTATAATTAAACAAGGTGCAACACTCGTTGACGAAATGTGTCAAGAAAGAGAGCGGCAATTACTGACGACGAGTCAACTTAATACTAAAATATTTGATTTATGAGTATTTCAATCAATTTTGGCTATTTTGGAAATTTTCGCATCCGCAACACCCTTGATATAAGCAACTTACAAACATAAGTAACTCGTGAATTAATGTTCGTAGTCATTATATAAACCACCTGCCGGGATTCGAATCCAGGATCTCTGGTTTAGTAGACACGGGTACCTACTGAACACTCGACACACATTTGATACTGGCAAACTTGTGTCTTAGAATAGGTACTAATTTAACTATCACATCTGCAATACCTAAAGTTTTCTTGATATAACATGCTTCTTACCACTAACTGTCGGTGCGGTGACCGTTTGCTTCACATTCGTTGCTATAAAAAGACTGTTAGATGTGGTGTGGTGGCACAAATGCAATTGGCCGGCGAACGGCCGCCGACGGGACGCAATAGAAAGGTAATCAGCGCACGATATGAAGAGCGGTGTGACGCTGCAGGCCGCCAGGGCTGGCGCACGACGCTTTTATTTAAAAAAAAAATATGGGGTAGCTCTTGGCATGTCACCTGATGGTGAATGATGAAGAGGCCGAAGATGGAAGCGAGCTACACCCGGATTCCTGAACCACTAGGTGGTAGGCCCGTATGAAGGGTCGTCAGGCTCGATAGCCAGTGTAATAACTGGGCATGGACGGCATTTCATCTTAGGCCTCAGGATGACAAACACCTGCAATAGTCTATGCAGGTGTCTATGGGTGACGGTAACCACTTACCACCAGGTGGGCCGACGGCTGTTTGTCATCCAGTTGTATCAATTGCTGGAATACAACAATGCTGTTAACATTATTGTTATGGCGGCAATCTTTTTAGGTAAGATGGGGTACCTATCCAGGTGGACTTAGAAATGGCCTACCACCAAACCGAGCAGAATATTTCTGCCCCCACGGGAATTCAACCCCGGACCTCTAGATCTGTCGTGGTCTCAATCACTAGACTACAGAGGCGGTTAAAATGACAGCAGAAAGATTTTATGTGAACGAGCTTGAAAATAACATTTTGTTTTACTATAAATAAAGGTAAAAAGAAATGAATTTAAATTCGCCCATTACTTTTAGTAATGTCGCAAAATTAGAGGATTTTTTTTATTGTTAATGTTGTTTCCGTAACTGTCTCCGTCTTTTATGATTTTTCTATATCAGAGAGTTTCGCAGACTTTATGTTAGTAATTGCATTTATAATATCTTGTTTAAAAAAGTAGTCAATATTCGTTGTTAGATAAATAAATACTTTTGGATTGTCGGTGAAATACATTTTCCTGTTTCAACAGACGCACGTAAACTGAATTACAGTGACGAATTAAATTAAGTTAATTGCAATTTAGCAATTAAATAATTTTTTTAAACCTCGTCGCAAAAGAGGGATGTTATAAGTTTGACGTGTCTGTCTGTGTATCTGTGTGTCTGTCTGTGGCATCGTAGCACCTAGACGAATGGACTAATTTCGATTTGTTTTTTGTTGTTTAAAAGTTGACTTGATTAGGATGGTTTATAGCTATAATTTATGAAGATCAGTACAGGCGTTTTACGACTATCAGCTCATTTTCTACAAGATAAAAGGGTTTTATTGACTTTTACCAGATCCGAATGATTTGAAATTTAGTGTTTTGCCATTTCGGTGACATTCCCATGACATACTAACCTTGAGCTAATCCTAAACCATAAAAAAGTCTGCCGAATGCTTAATTCTTAATACTACAGCGATGTAGCTTGTTTAGGCTCTTAATCTAAATAATATGGTGTCAGATAGATGATTAATGAAGCTGGGGGTTACTGGATTTTTTTAATTTTATATTTTATTTCGTAGAAACTCATCGATACATTTCAATTTACCCGTGTTGTATTTAGTGCGAAAGATGAATTGAATTAATAACCCAGGGGCAGGTGGTTGGCAACCCTAGTATCATGAGCTTGGGCGGGGGCAGGGGGGCGGTGAGGGGGCGGGGGAGGTAGTTCCGCGCACGTGGTCGCGGGTTCACGACGCCTTATTGAAACTGACCCGCAAACGATTACTTTTTTGTCTTCAGTGTCTTGTAAATGGGAGCGAATGGGGCGAGATCCGTAAGTAGTCAATGCCGGGCCGCGAGCCAGACACCACCTTAATATCTTTACTGCTGAATGTTGTAGGTAGAATATCCGTTATTACATTACGAGTGTTCTACTACCAATAAAAAAATGCCAATTTGGATTACAGATACATATTCAATTTGTAGACAATTTAGGGAATGATTGAAGAACGTTTCATCACACACGTAATGTAATATCATTTTCATTACACATCAATCATGATTGTGTTACAAATATTGCATGCCATTTCTTTAACTGTCGTCACATTTAGTCGCACAAAGAAATTTAGTGCCTCGTTTCTTTGTCGTACTTCCAGAACTTGGAATTCTTTGCCAGCACATGTGTTCCCTCCTTCCTATAACATGGGTTCCTTCAAGAGAGGCGTGAAAAAGCACCTTTTGGGCCGGCAAGGTGGAGGCGGCTAAAGCAGTGTCTGAACTGCACTAGCTGTCTTCGCATATGGACTATTCTTACCGCTTCACATCAGGTGGTGTTGGGTCAATTGCCGTGCTGTGTATAAATGAAAAATAGGTAATGATTTCTTATAAAATAACAAGTAAGTATTTATAGAAGGTTGCAGCCAAATAGTATCTAAATAATAATAATACTGCTTTGTTATTTTATTACTTATGGTAAAGGGTTTGATTCTCGTTTGATCAAGCTTAAATCCATCAATGGAATTTACTCATCAAAAATATCTAAGGACTTTATAACTTCGGCAAAATGCATCCAAAATCGTGCCCACTGGTGTGCATCCATGTTTTTAAACGACTTCAAAAAAGAAGGAGGTTATATGTTCCACTGTATGTTTTTTTTGTATGTATGTTCACCGATTTCTTTGTCAATTGTGGACCGATTTTCAAAATTCTTTTTTTATTCGATAGAGTATACTCCAGTGGTCTGATGCTGGGATCCTAGGAAAATCGAGGGCAAACCTCAAATTTTATTGGCACGTATGACAAATTTTACTTTTTTTCAAAGCTATCCAAGTATTTGCTTCTGTTAGTCATCATCTCATGTTAATCAGCCGATGATGGAAGGTACAACTCCTTAACGGTTAAGAGTTAGAAGATAATTCTCTCACTAGACTAAAAACAAAGACTGAGAGACAGACAAGTCGATAGTGCTGACGGTGACCCATCTTGCTTTGACCTCAGGAAATCACTTAAAAATATGAAAAAAAATATTTTTTAACAAAAATAAAACCGACTTCAAAACACCAAAAAAAATAATTCATTTTCGATACCGAGGTACTTACCTCCTAAAATGTATTTTTTGGAGTTGGTGCTAAGCTGTTTCCAGAGACAATAGAAAGTGAAGCACCAACTCCAAAAAAAAACATTTTAGGAGGTAAGTACCTCGGTACCGAAATTGAATTATTTTTTCCTTCTTGGTGTTTAGAAGTCGGTTTCATATTGTATTATATATAGTGACACCCTCTTGTGATATATCCATATTTTGCAGCGCCCTAACGGGGCGGCATGCGCCACAAGTCCAATGTACTTACTAACTATATCATCTATATGTAACCACGTGACATACATATTAATACATATGACGTCATCTTTTATGTTACCTTAACACAGCAATGGACAATAAACTTCGGATGAAGCTCATCATCGTTATTAACGGAGTGACGTAATTTGAACTGGCTCAAGTATCACATTTTCTGTCTCTATCTGCCACTATTTACAAACAATACCTACTAACATACCTAAGAAATATAAGAAAGTAAATAATAAAATAAATAACTAAGAAAATATTTGTTATAATTTAGTTTATTTTCTAATGTTATTTATTGAAATAATTGTAGTAATAATAGTTATGGATTTAATATGAAAAATATATTTATTAGCATTAGTTACATATGAAAGCTAAAAAGTTACTACGCCCCTACAGGGTGTTACCTACATGTAGCTATTAAAATACTGTCTTATTGTTAAAATTGAAACATGTAGTGACTTGCAATAAAGATGTATGAATATGAAATTGGACAGCCATAGTATTAAACCAGGTCTAACTTTAATATGGTCGAATTAGTTTATCGGGAAAAGTACACACGACGTCAGATCCAGCTAACTCTTACGGGCACCTTAATCAGTTCTAATAGGAGTCATTTTACAACTGACGTGTTAGGCTTGATGTGTGGCCATCTGTACGTACCGTCGACGAAGTCTGTAATTGAAAACTGTTTTCTATAAAGTCGGCGCCCTATTAGTCGACGATCTTCGATTATTAGGAAAGCTCAGCGCTTATTAAACTACTCTCGAAGTAATACACTGAGAGCAGAGACTCTATTTGAAGCCGTCAACGGTTTTAAGCTAGTTTCTAATAAAAATTGAATGAAAATGTATTTAACACTTACTAAAGGTATGAATTCCAAAGAAAGTAAGTTAAAAGAAGTATTTACTGGGCATGGAAGATATTTCATCTTAGGCCTCAGGATGACAACGCACCTGCAATACCAAATGTTTTCTTGCTTGTAATAGGCCACGGTAACCACTTACTTACAGCTTGTTTGTCATCTGGTTGTTTAGAAAAAAAAGTAACAAATAAAAAAATAATTTGTAATTTCAATACACAATAAATTATATAATAATAATATAATAATATTCATACACTCACATCTATTATCTAGCCCAAAATAAGCATCATTAAGAGCTTGTGTTATATTGATAATAATGTGTATAATTGTGTCTTAGTATTTACATAAATCTATTAAATGTAAATGCATTTTTAAAATCTATGCTTGGAAATTCTTATTTCAATGAAAACAAAAGGGAAAATGTGAAGTAATAATCCAAACTTTTAAGTAATCGTACAATATTGAAATTTATTTTGCAGTTTATAAATTAATTTTCACTTTGTACAGCTTCCTTCGTGAAACCTTCTTAATTAGTAGAGATGCTAAAAGGGGTTGTGTTTTATCAAAATGTTTGACATTGAACCTTGGTGGTATAATATTTGATTATTAATAGAGTGGCCAGTTACCCTTTTACTAAAGAAGTGGTCCCAGGTTCGAGTTTAAAAAGTACTAAATACTGTCTGTGTATTTGAAATATATAATACAGTGTTTTGAATTCTTGTATTTAAAATACAAATTACAAATTAGTTAGGCGTTAGATTAAATAAAGATAATAGAACTAATCCAGCCCCGCCTATTGATCAGTAAAAGAAGTTCTATGTCTACTTATTAGGAGACAAAATGTGTTTTATCTCTTTCTTTTTAACCGCCTCTGTGGTCTAATAGTTGATACTACCTACTTAAGATCTAGAGGTTCGGGGTTCAATTCCTGTTGTGGGTGCAGTTTTCTGTTCGGTTTTGTTGGTGGTAGCTACCACATGGCTAGCTACCACCATCTTACCTAAGTCTACCGTTATAAAAATAATGTTAACAGCATTGTTGTGTTCCGGCAGTTAGAGGTAAGATAGCCAGTTCCTCTGTGGTTGAGGAATCCGAGAGTAGCTCGTTTTCATTTTCGGCCTCATCATGACTTATGATCAGGTGAGATAAAGATCAAGACAGATTTTCATCACAGCTGATCGCAATTAAGAATAAAAAAATCTCTTTCTTTCTATTGGACGAAAAAACAGACAAACTTTTATCTTCTCCTGCAGGCCAATTATGCTCGCTAATTGTGATGTTGTTTTGATGTCAATTTAACATTACGTATTATGCTCTCCGAAAAATTCGATATCAAAGTAGCATCAACTAGACATCAAATTCTGCGTATTATGATCAACTTTTTAAAATGATATCAATTTGATATCAACTTAAATGCGTATTATGTTCAACTTTTTGACATAAAACAGTATCGCATAAACGTCAATTAAGTGATACAGACGTGATACAGAGTTATCAAGTTAGGAGGTGGTTTTTCCAAATCCAATTCCATTTTTTTACAAAATTAGGAGTAACATGGCTCGCTTCGGGTTGATAATGGACTACTTAGAGCGTGCCCACGCCTAGGACATGTGTAGGTTGAGTAGAAAACGTAAAATTTTACGAAAATATGTGATGCGTTTGACCTTCCCGGCAAGGCGTTTGAAGATAGGTATCGCCTCACAAAACCCCTTGTTTGGGCTTTAATAAAAGAATTACAGCCTTTCTTAAAATCGACACGTAGAAGAGACACAATTAGTGCTGAGACTAAGGTATGTACCTATGCACTAATGACTAAGGTAATGTAAGCTATATAAGTAGGTATACCTACTATAAGATGTTTAAAGTTTCTTACGTCTTTGGATAGATATACTTCAATGCATGTAGAGCTACCTGACACAAACGCTTTTTATATGATAAATTAATTTTCATGCTGCAAATACAGTTCCACTTGTTGCAGGTGCTCACTGTGTTGGCGTTTTACCTAGGATAGTCGGTGAAGGTGCGCATATAGCAGTTTCTCAACCTACAGTTTCCAATATCATCCGTGAAGTGACAAATTCTCTCAACACTCCCGAAATATTGCAAAAACATATAAAATGCCCACTTACACTTGAGGAAAGAGATAAAGTCTCTTCACTTTAGTGAGTGAGTTGTTGTTGCCCGCGTAAAATTAAATATTGTTTTACCGTTTCCATGGGTATTTACAAAAATAAAATAAAATTTACTTTGTAATGGTAAAAGAATTTTTAAAATAAGTATAATTGAGTTTATTGGGAACAAATAAAAATATATTTCCTATATTTAATATTAATCTATACTTAGGTACTAATATTATAAAGCTGAAGATTGTTTGTTTAGTTGAACGGGCAAATCTCAGGAACTGATTTAAATTGCAAATTTATTTTTGTATTGGATAGTCCATATAGGGAAAGGCTATATAGACTATACAGGGTGGTGCTGTCAATACGACAGTAAATTGAAACATGGGGTATATTATTACATAGAAATGATTTGCCACTTTCTAAAACATCTAATTCATTTGATATATTCATGACATTTATATGAAATAATATAACATTGGCTGCATTATTTCATAGAAATGTCATGAAATTATCAAATGAATAAGATGTTTTTGAAAGTGGGCAACCATTTCTATGTACATACCTACTAATATAGATAAAGCCAATGCTTCAATTTATTGTCGTATTGACGGCACCAACCTGTATATAATAACCGACATTAACGAGAGCGAACCCGTGGGCGACCACTAGTACAGAATATAGATAATAAACTATACCACTTATTTACTTTTTTATAATGACTGTGGTATTCCGGGAGTGATTGGATGTGTACAAGGGCGTAGTTAGGATTATGTCAAGGGGGGGGCAGGCTTAGACAAACCAAGAATATATCTAAGGTAAATGCTGCATGAGCAATGGGAAAGGTTAAGTTTAAAATGAAAACAAAATATCCATCAGTTTTTTTACGGCTCTAAAATTACCAGTAACGTTATTATTTATTTGTCGAATAATTAATTTAACAAATTAATGTGGTCTTATTTAAAAAAGAGACATTGCTCGCTTACGTTTAATTAAATCGAATAAATTGAATGGCAATACTAAAAATGAGACACAGGATATGATCTTGATATGATCTTGATGTGATCTAATAATGTTCTATAATACCATTTAAAAACAATGTCAACTTGGCATCAACATCATATTGTTATCAAATTAGGATTACATCACAAAACCATAATTGACCTGCTGGGGGAGTTTGCCATGCTTCTACGGGAGCAACTGATAATTTAATTTTAACAGTAGACACATTATAACAAGTGCAGTGTTACCAACAAGATAGACATCTTTAGCGGTCACCTTTTGCTTACTAAAGCTACCGAACCGAACGCTATACTGGACTAATATGAGACGGTATTTTCTGTAATAAAGTACCCATTAATAAGATCGCTAAATGTGTTTGTACCGACAAATGTATTTTGATGCCATAAGTATTTGAAATGCAAACTACATAATAACTCAGCGTCAGGTGTTTGAAATACCAATTACAATATTGTTATAATTACAAATAAGGAAAGAAAACGATGTGAATATTATGTGTAATTACTGGGCATGGACGGCATTTCATCTTAGGCCTCAGGATGACAACGCACCTTCAATATCAAGTGATTTTCTCTTGTTATTGCAGGTGTCTATAGGCGGCGGTTACCGCTTACCATCAGGTGGGCCGTCAGCTTGTTTGTCATCTAGCAGTACAAAAAAAAATGTTACAGGCGGGAATCGAACCCGCGTCTCCTGGGGTCCAGCCAGACGCGATTACCACTACGCCACCGGAGCACTAGGTGTAGCCTACCAATTTCTTCACCGCTTTCTACCCTTTTTTGACGTTTTTATAGCAACGTTTTTCTCACCACTCATTGAAGTTAACACGTCTTGATCCGAAAGAAATACTTTTACAAGCATTTTCAAACTTCCAATATAGGTGAGAAAAGCCATTTTAATCACATTTTAATCTTTGAAAGAAAGAAAACGATGAAAAAATTATATGCTTCACGCGGGAATCGAACCCGCGTAGGGTTGATCGCGTATGGTATGGCCGGACCCCAGGAGACGCGGTTTCGATTCCCGCCCGGAGCATATAATTATTTCATTGTTTTCTTTCTTTATTTGTGATTGTAACAATAAAATAGGCGTTATAAAAGCACCAAACGAAACATTAAAATGTGGTTACAAATTATATTGTAAACCAATTAAGTACAAATTCTATTTTTTACTACATAGTAATTGAAATACAAATACAAAATACGTATTTGTACTTTATTACGTATTTTACAAGCAATCCAAATGCTGTCCAGCCCTGACAGGGAGAAAGGACACGAGCTACCTTTTGGCGCAAAAGCCAGTTTTATAAAAAACCCTTTTCTTAGTACTTACTTCGTTAGAATGAAATCACCACAAATAGTGTTTTGTGTGGATAATACAGTCGTAGGGCCCTAAAAAACCAGTGAACTGTAGCTAATGTGAGTTTTCTCGCAATAGACTTAGATTTGTATGTGGTCTCGAGGTATAAGCACTTTGGTATTCCTATTGGGTGCGCGTTACAGGCAGCGGCGCGCAGGCCCGGCCCTTTGTAATCGTCCACTCTCCACATACGCCACTCTAAAGCGAATGAGTAATCGAATACGAATTGGATCTAGGAAGCGGTGTTGCCGAAAAAATCTAGTCCAACTTCCCGACGGGCGAGGTGTTTTGGTCTTATTGGAAAATCTGTAATTGATTGCGTTTGTATACGTTCTTGTTAGTGTCGGCAATATTGTTTGTCTTGCTAGCTCAAAGTATAGTACATAGGTATTTCTGATAATCATATTAATACACTCTTTTTCATCCTTATTCTTAATAAATAATAAGTAGTACCTTTGTATAATTATACCGCAATGTAATAGGTTGGGGAAAAAGTTTCTTCGCATTTTTTAAGAAAATTCAAAACATTTTTTAATATTGTTTATTTACTTTTTTTGTAGTAAAATTTTAAAATGTATCAAATTTCTTCATTAGATTCTCTCATCTTGACAGTACGAAAAACAAATGAAAAACACATTTTCCTAATTTGAATTTGGAATTATCTTTTTTAAAATCTAAACTTATAGTGATACCAAAACCAGCCAGATACAAATAGTACAGCCAAAGAGATTTTATAACAAGTTCATACATAATATAATGCGAAAAGACTTTTTCCCCAACCTAATATTTACCATTGTTTTATTATTGGTGTAGGTATGTACATTATACAAAAAATAAGTTATATAATTGTCTTTAATTTTATTTTACATTAGTGTGGATGCCAGGTATCGGTTTTAAGCAGTTAAACTCTACTTTCTCAGGATGTAATCTATCTCCATGCCGAATTTCATTTGAATTGGTTCTGCGGCTTAGGAGCGAAATGGTAGCAGTGATGATAGTGATGTTTCATTTAAAATGATTTGAAAAAATACGGCTATTTTATACTAAGCCGTCAAGCACCAGATTCTAGACACAAGTGGTTTTTCCCTCGTAGCTCTCTGGTGGAATAACGCAGCTTGACAGATTAAAAGACTTATCAATGTGTAATCATAGGCAGGTTTTTTATAATACGAGGGTCATAACCAAGCAAGCGGCCCACCTGAAGGTAAGCGGTCACCGGCCTGTGAACGCTTAAATGGCGCTTGGAGACTAATTAAAAAAGCATAGAGCTGCTCAACACTCCGGCTAGACATAATTAGGCAAGCGCAAGCGGCCGAGGTTGGAGCTTTTACTACGGCTGTGCCCATTAGAACACGAGTGAAGGAATTAAGGCAATACCTTGTGAGCTTTGTTTCGGAGATAGAGAGGAATACAGGTAATATGACTTCTAAGGAAAAAAAATAAAACCGACTTCAAAACACTAAAAAGGAAAAAATAATTAAATTTCAGTACCTAGGTACCTATTTACCTCCTGAAATGTATTTTTTGGAGTCGGTGCTTCACTTTCTATTGTCTCTGGAAACAGCTTAGCACCAACTCCAAAAAATACATTACAGGAGATAAGTAGGTACCTAGGTACTGAAATTTAATGATTTTTTCCTTTTTAGTGTTTTGAAGCCGGTTTTTTTTTGTTAAAAATTTTTTTTTCACATTTTTAAGTGATTTCGACACATAGTGATAGTTTTTATAATAGCATTTTTAAAAACACAATAGTTATTGTGTTATTATGGAATGTAAATAATACTTAATAAACTAAATGCAATGAAATCACTCTCAGGTCACGTGACACCGAACACAAATCTCAGTGTATGACGTCACTTGTTAGCATCAAACTCTGTAAAAAGGAAAACCATCTAAATCACCATAGCAACCTAACAGTTTAGTTTCTTATGGTAATTTCATAATTAATAGTAGTTATCTGTGTGAGGAGCTCGGTGGCGTAGTGGATTGAGCGCTCTGGTTTCGATCACGAAAACAAAGCAACTTTCGCCATGGTCGGTCCTTGGATGGGTCAATCAAATTTATAATCTTGAGCTCCTCCGTGCTTCGGAAGGCACGTTAAGCCGTTGGTCCCGGTTGTTACTGCAACCGCTTTAACCCACCAACCCGCATTGGGCCAGCGTGGTGGTGTTATGGCCCAAACTCCTCATGTGTTTCTGCCATGTAGGAAGGCCTGTGCCCAGCAGTGGGACGTATATAGGCTGGTGATGATGATGATGATCTGTGTAAGTGTTTTTAATTGTGAATTAAGGTAAATTTCGTAAACCTTTGTTCTTGAATTTTTTGTGACCATAAGGTCAGTAACTTTGTTTTAATAAGATAGTTATGTTACATTTGAATGCCAAATTCAAATTTCTCATGTATATACTTACTTTACTCGCAGATAAATAAGTACTGTTAATAGTTGTAGCCATAATATAGTGCTAGGTATTGACTTTGTGGTACTATATAGTCAATGTTTGTAGTGCTTGTGTTTGTTAAATAATAATTGTAAAACGAAGGAGCGGATTCCTCTCAACACAGGTTGCTTGAACTTAAAGAGAGGACTCCCTCAACAAACTGTAACATTTTATTGTACTTAATAAATTTATTATTTATTATTATTTAACAGTGTTTGGTAACAGGTGCCGTCACAGCGGTCACGTGACATGTATTGGCGTCTTGGAACGCCAATACATGTCATGTTTCAAAAATGTATGAAGGCCGCCGGGTCTCCATACATCGGGTCTATGTACCCACAGGTCTATGTACCTACACTATACTGCAAAATAGGTAAAATTATGCACAACAGTGTTCAATTGTCCATTTTCTTTTTATTTGCTTTTTTGCGTGGTACAAAACAAGATTTTTCATATAAATAACTGCAATACAGCCAAATATTCATCATGACGCATATATTTCGCTTCTATTTCACCCGCCATTTTGTCATATTGAAATAACGGTTAAATCGACGAAAAATTTTAACTTTTGCACAAACAAACTATGCACGAAAACGAATATTAGTATTTTTCGCGGATTCATGAGTTTTTTTTCTATGTTTTAGAGTGATATACCTGGCCGGATATGAAATGAAACGAAAACAAGAAAACAAAGCAATATGAAACATCTCCTTCGAAACAAAATTTAAGACACATGATTGATTAAACATTAGCCGCATTAAAATAATTATGATAACTGGTTCATGCTTTAATAGGTACTTATACACGAATTGACACACTTTTCCAGGATATGTCAACTTCCCTATTAAATATTCGCGAGGTAGACCCTTAATTTGGGAAAGATGCATGCAGCGCAGGGCGCACGCATCATATAGAAGTTTTGTCTAGTAGTGGATGTCTTTCAGTTGAAGTGATGATTATGATATTGATGATAGTAATTAAAATAGAATAAAACTAGATTTTTTTTTC
Organism: Nymphula nitidulata; assembly: GCA_947347705.1. Classification (NCBI taxonomy): domain Eukaryota; kingdom Metazoa; phylum Arthropoda; class Insecta; order Lepidoptera; family Crambidae; genus Nymphula; species Nymphula nitidulata. Next base: position 407,992 of record OX374625.1, read on the forward strand.
TAGTTTTATTCTATTTTAATTACTAAGTAATTTTTCAAACATTTATAATAATGTTAAAATCAAAAATTAAGAATGTTGATGATAGGTTCAAAAGAGATGATGGGCTAAAGTGAAATAATAGGCTAAAGGGAGGTGAGAGAGTTATAATGCATATATTATAATATGCGTTTGATGGAAATAAATAAAACACCGAAACATGTATTTTAGTTGCCAGTACCACTCCGTTCATTCATTAGGGGTCGTTTGTTGATCGTAATTGTCCGGCTAATTATGAGGTGAGCGCGCCGCCGCCGCCGCCGCCGGCCAGAGGGGGACTTGACGCCCGCTGGTCGGTTCTAACATTATAATTAAGTAGTGCTCCCACAGGCGTTTGACATGGACCGTTTCTCTCAATATATAAGACTTCGAGTAATAATTGTATATAATAACAGGTTATTACATTCTCATATTTTGGGTTCTGTACGCAATGTGGCTGGAACGCTTGCTTTATGTCCACGTCGCCGTCTCTCTGTACGAATTAGCTGTAATTTTGCACAGAGACCAAAAACTAAATTTGAATAGTCTTGTTTAAAATTATATAAAAATTAAATAAGTTTTGAACAAAATTTGTTCTTTAGATATGGAAACGGTGTCCTTCAGGGGATTTTGTTTGATTTGGAAATTGAAAAGCGAAAGAAGATTGTAAGATTACACAAATAAGAATACATAAAGGCATAAATGTTGTTTGAAAAACTTATTCACGAAATTACAATTAGAGTCTATTCCAAACTTAAAATATATTTAATCACTGTTTGACATTTCTTTAATAGATTAAGTATAGCTAAGACTATGATTACTTGGGTATGAGATGCCAATGAGTATTAATAATACTAACTAATATCATTTTATTGTGGGGCCATGACAAACGTCAGGGGGCCCTGACAAACGTCAGGGGGCCCTAACGCATCTTTTATGCCTACCGTGCTTCTACCCTCCCTTTGTCCTGAATATAAATGCCATACGGCCTTTTAATTACTATATCTTTGGGAACCAGCCTGTAGTCTTCTGGCTGTGGATAGGTAAGCCACTTCCAGATGAAAGACTAAATTATATTACTAGCGATACTCGTTATTTAAAAAGTTCAGATTTCGGAGTTCTACAAGAAAGTATTCTTAGCCGGCGTTATTTTGAAGTAAGATTTACGTAATTTATAGGAGCTAGTGGCTGCTCGGGGATTTGCCCACGCGGGTGTCGGTAATCAAATCAAAAGGTAAGGTTTTTTTTGTATTCTGAAGTCGGTTTTTAATTTTGCCTAAAATTTAATGTTGTAGGATAATTTATTATAATTGTATTCACTTTTAATACATGGTAATTATTATTGATTAGTACCTTAAAAATCTAAAAAATAATGTCATAAATTAATAATTTCACAGATAAATAATGCAATACATACGTGAAATGGTAAAGTTGCCAATGTAGATACAGTAAATGCCTCTAAATTCTCATCGGTTTACGTAAACTCAAACCTGTACATAGTTTAGCCCATCGTAGGTAGTTCCCAAGTTAGTTAAGTGAAGAGACGGTCTCCTCGAGGGTAAGGAGCGTTCTGACGAGGAATGTGCTGTGACCACTTCAAAGCGGCCACGATATTATCATTCAAATTATGTGTTGAGAGCGGGAACAAGTACATATATGAGCAAAACATTATTCAGTCGTTACAAATTAAATGTGACTGTTGCATTCCTAAACAAGTCTTATTACGACTGAATAAGGTCGCTAAAAATTAAACAGTTGTACGCTTACTGTTTTGTATTGCAACTGAGACCCAATTTTAAACTGGAGACCGGTTAAATTAAATTAGTTATTAATTAATTTGGGGGTTTCTCGCACCAAAATATTGCAACAACAAAAGTGTAAAATACGCGTACGGCCCGAGTCATAGTAGATAGTTACTATAGCATAGAGACGCTCGTAGCATCTTGGTCACTACTCACGCGTTGTTTCCGTAGTCTAAAGACGCTCGTAGCACCAGTCGTAGCCTATACACGCTCGTAGCACCTTGGGCACTAGTCACGCGTTGTCACCGTAGTACCTCGGGCACTACTTACGCGTTACCTTCTCTGTAGAAAACAAGAGAAAGCGTTGCATTATCTCAAAATTACGATTTAGGCTTTGGTGACAGTACAAAAGTAATACAAAGTACAAGTAGTATTATTTGTTGTGTTGTAATATTCTTTCCAGGCTACCACCACAGTCATGTTCTAGTATTCCAATTCTACTAATTTTTAGTAGCCTTTGATGGTCTGTGATATAAAATGATAAAGCACATTTTCGTTTAAAATCGTGCTGATAAAAGAACCCACTATACTTCTGACTCCTTTTGGTATAGTTAGTAATATCTTAGCTAGGAACCCAAAGTTATGTTGGAAAATACCACTTCATTCCACACACACTTGCCTATTTCCATGAATAGAACTACCTTTATAGATTTATTTACACATTTTATCTTATCTTTTAACAAGCATACTCGCCCAACTAACATTAGGCGCTAATATAAGAGTTAGAACAGATATATAAAAGAGCTAAACAGATCCTAAGGTCATCAATAAGTGCTATCACACGGGAGTTATAGCGAGCTATAACTCTACTAAACCCCTGGAATGGGTACAAGTTCTTATGGCCTTAGGTTCCACTATGGCGATGTAGTGGAGTTACAGAATGAATTTAAGAGATATAGTAGAGCAATTGTGGAGGTGTAGTAACGCTAACTTAGACTTAAGCGTTGTAAGAGTAATATTTAAGAGACTAGTGACTACTCAAGCGGTATGGTAGAGCTACATGCTGCTTACGGACACTTTGAGTACTGTAAAGGGAGTAAATATATGAATATAAACTCCATAAGGGGTATAGTAGATCTATAATGTATCTTACTTACTGTTTGAGCGGTTGGAGGGTGGCAATAAAGTAAATTGTAACACCTTGAGTTGCAGTATAGATCTATAATAGCAAATTTTAACGTCTAAGGATGTCATTTTTTCCTTTTTTGCATAGCCGGCTGCTGTATATTTTTTAAAACGTTGTTAAATGAATTGTGAATGATATTCCCTTGTCAAAGACCATACATTGTGCTTACGAAAATAAATGGCGAAGTTGAGTGCTAAAAGTTTTACTCATTGTTAGTGGAAACTGAAGCGGAATTTTCATTGCGAAGGTAAGTAAACTGTGAATATGTATATATATTATTAGCAAATAATTAAAGGGCCCACTCTATGTTGTATATTTATCTAAAAAAATGTTTTATTTCACATAGAGTAAAACATTTTTTTACTAAATATGTAACAAAACTTTGCCTATTGACTTAGAAGTGTCGTGACCATGGTATTAGAACGCTAGAAAAATAATTACCTTCATTGTATTAAGTTTTCGTTGCGTACGTTTTGCTCTTTTTAATTAACTTCATAATCTAAAAATGGTGGGCGCATGAATTTGGGGATCTGTAGTCATTTCCCAAAACCACTACCTAGCCTTTGCACGACTAGTACTCGTATCTCCTAGCTGAACGAGTGCTAAATAGTTTTTATTGTTTGATTTGCCAAATAAAAAGATTTGTAATTTGAATACCTACACGTCACTAGGTAAATATTAGCAATATTTTATATCTAAAAAAATGTGGTTGAAGGGTTGTTAAAATAAATAGGAGTGCAAGACGACGTAGATGCTACTGTATTTTTTTTTATTTAATTCTGTTAACTAGACAATTATATTTTAATTTCAGAATGCCATTCCAAATAGCAAAACCACTGGATTGTTCCTTCTACATGGGAATCTAATAACATTGTAAAGTGGCCTAAAAGAAACATTTCAAAACTTGATGAATGCGGTGAATACTTACCAGACCCGGATTGGAGACAAATATAGTGCTAAGCAAACGACACAATTACACGAGAAATAAAGGAAATTACATACATTAATTGCGTTTCATTCAAAGTGTTACACAGTGTGAAGTAAAGGAAAGAAGTAAAGAGAAATTTCAAACTCAATATACACAAGTTTAAACTGGACATCTGATGATATCACAATTTCTTTTCGATTTCCAGCCTCCTTTGGAACTACAAACATTCAAATATGATGATTTAATAGGACGACGAAAAAAGACACAGTTGTTCCTTAATCTATAGGCATGAATATGCACAACATTATATTCATGTAATGGCTTAATCTCTTTTATTTCCACAATGTCGCAGTCATTCGTCATACAGTATCTGTCCTGAGGCTTAGGTGATAATACATGAGTATTAAAATAAGGCATTTTACGATATTGACTCTGAGATACAAAAGGCTCAGTATGTTCAGATCAATGTTAAATTCAAGTAAATAGTATTGGGTAAATTACTTAGCTTCCATAAAATACATTTCGACGATTCAGATATTCCATTATGCCAATATTCGCCATCGTCGTCTAGGTAATATTTTTTAGTGTTTGTAAAAGAGTTCGAGGATCTTTTGGTAGAATCATGCCAAATCTCTCATATAAGATCAACAGCAAATCTTATATAGTAGATTGAGTAATATTTTTCTCAATCGCCCATGCCCTCAATTTTTTACTCAAATGAAAATTCATAATATATTCACTACGATTATTCTCATCATCACTACTCAATGAGTAATAACATCGGTCCACTTCGGAAATATCGAAACTTGTATTTGCGATATCACTTCCATTACATACGGAACCCTCGTCTTCAAGCAAGACTCCCACTTGACCGCGTCTAGTGATGCTTCCATTCTTATTCAGCTTATCTTGTGATAAGTTTGCATCTTCAACGTTGTACTTTATAATATTACTATTTCTACCGGTTCTACTTTGAACTTTCCAAGTTTTAAAACGCGTTTTAAAGAAACTATGTTGCGACGCCATTTTATGCTTACATGACCGCACACGTGACCAATTAGGGGTACTAAAGTGGTAACGAACTCAATAATTCAACCCTAAATAATATGGAGGCTATACTTGACACTATAAGTTCCATTAATAGGAAGAAATATCCCTACTATTCAGCCCTATATTATACAAGAGAGTTTTGTATCCCTTTAGGAGTTCGGTGTTGTAAAAGATTTAATGAACACCATTGTAGAGCTAGTAGCGTTGATTGCTCCTTTTGTGCAACTATCAGCGCCCCGAAAGAGTTTGTGGTAGCTTGCTTAGAACTTTAGAAGTTAATGGTAAATGTTAATTTCTTATCTGGATCTTATAGTCGTAAGATTCGTTCAAAGCTATAACACAGAAGCTTTGGTCTGTATTGTAGAAATAATAATCGCTGCTCTACGCGTTTAACCTCCATACAATGCTCCTATAAACTTGCTTTGTCACTATAAGCGTTGTATTTTATTACTAACACTCTTTTGTCGTCACCAACTATAATTTCTGCTACTACTCTACCTTCATAACACTTTAAGTTCTAAAGTAAGCTCTAATTGCAGCCATAATGTTTGTTGGGCGTGATCGTGCGTTCGTTTAAGCAATTTTCACAAAAAGCTAATTGTTAAAACACAAGCCATTGTGACTAGGTGCCTTATAAAATAATAGCCAAAAGATCGCAGAGAAACACTCAAAACCCTCTAAAATTCAATTAAAATTAGACACAGTACCTCAAGAATTATAACAAGCCATCTGGCATGCACCTATTAAAGCTGGTAGTTATTGTTTGTGGCAACACCGCTCACGTTTGGCCGCGCCCGCCCGATATTGTTGCGTGTTGCCCGCTCTCGGCCGCGGACTCCCGCCAGATGACACACTTTAATCTAACTTTGTTTCTTTTGTTCTTTACTAAGTAATTGCATATTATATGAAATCCGTCCCTTTTCAGTGGACATTACTTTGGAAAATTTAATTCCACGGACGTTTGTAAGCTCGTCTGATATTACAGAGGCCGTAAAAATTATACTCTGAAGTTATCGAAAGATATATGACATTTTTAGTTACTTCATCAGCAACTATTTGAGGCACTAAGTATAAATTTGCGTGCAGTTAAAATTTGGCAACCCCTAGAGAGTAGAGGGATTACTCCAAATTAAACTTATCTCTCGCAGTTCTGAATAATGAAAACTTTAGAATTTATAATAATAATTTTGGCTTTAATCGAGAGTTTAGAAATTCGTTCTTAGTAAACAGACTTGATTTTTACTTTCCTATGAGTTTTTTTGGTGAAACGATACGATGGTACGAAACAATATAAGCTGATGGTCACCCATTAAGCTTTGACCTTAGAAAGTTATCACTAAAACCTGTAAAAAAATTAAAACAAAAATTAAAACCGACTTCAAAAAACTGAAAAAGAAAATAATGAAATTTAAATAGGTAGTCATCCCCTAGAAACATATTTTTTGGAGTTGGTGCTAAGTTGTTTCCAGAATCAATAGATAATGAAGCACCGACTTCAAAAAATATGTTTCTAGGAGATGAGTACCTATTTAAATTTCATTATTTTATCTTTTTCAGTTTTTTGAAGTCGGTTTTAATTTTTGTTTTAGCTGCATTCAGTGTCACCTGCTTTCTTTCAACTTGTATTTTATTTAGTTAATTCACACACAGACACTATTTCGCTAACTCTTCAACTAAAAAAAATATTATTGGTAAACTTCGTAAACTGTCTTGTAAATTATAATTTGAATAAATTTTAACGCGCTTCTTTCTCATCTACAGCATATTTGTCTATAGCGTGATCTTTATTCGTAGATGACGATGATTAGTGCAGGGGATAAAACATTTCAAGATTATTGTTATTGTTTGCAGACCTCGTTAAAGTAATTTTAAATAATATTCTAAAAATTCTATAGCAGTTGCAATGTAATACATCTATCTATTATTTGTCGACTTCAAACCTCAAGAATTATAGAGAAAATTGAGGGTGCCTTTGAGGAACAGCTTCCGTCGGAGGAGCGGCGACGTTTGAGCGACCTACATGTGACCGACATGCAAATATGCAGTCAATAGCAATGGCTCTGCTAAAACCGTTCTTATTCGCAAAGAATAAGGTTGGTTTTATGTCGGAAGGTTGAGCTTGATAGGTCGTGTACTGTACCCTGAGTTAGATTTACTGCACCCGCGGTAAAATATTGGAGGCTGCAAACTTTTGGACTGCATAATAATAAGGATGGCGTGCGGCGTCAGGTGTTTTCTCGACTGTCTGTATGAGCGCTGCTATTTAATAAAACTGTGTTGGACCAGCAACTGAGTTAATATGCGTCCCGTGTAATATTGGCAACTACGGAACCAATTTTAAATAGAGTGACGTGCGAGATCTATTCGTTTCTTTATCGTGCGTCTAATACTTGGAATTATTTGCCAGTACATGTGTTCCTCCTTGCAATTTTTCGGGCTATGTCGGTGACCTTAGTTCTCCTGCGGATCTCATCATTTTTGATTCGATCTCGCAGAGAAAGTCCCAGCATAGCCCTCTCCATTATATTTGTGTGATATTAAATCTTCCTACGAGTATGCGGCCCATTCCAAGTGGCCACGTCTCAGTTACGTCGTTGTCTTCGCATGTAGACGCTTCTTATCGCCACCTCAAATAAGGACCTTGCCGGCAAACGGGGCATTGATGGACGAAAGTGTATATGTGAGCCGAGGCGAAGCCGAGCCACACACACGTAAGTCAATCAATGACTGGCTGCGGCTAAGGCTTGTTTAATATTCTTTCTTTCTTTCTTTCCTTTGTTTTTTTCTTTTTTTTATACACTCACACCTATTACCTAGCCCAAAGTAAGCATCATTAAGAGCTTGTGTTATGGATACTAGATAACGGAGAAATTATGATAATAATATGTATATAAATATTAGAAATATACTAAATAAACATATAAACATCCATGACTCGTAAACAAATGCCCGTACTCATCATACAAACATTTGTTCCTACCGGGATTCGAACCCGGGTCCTCTTGACCGAGTAGCCTGGGGCAGACCACTCGGCCAGCCGGTCGTCATATTTGCTCAAGCTATGCGCGGAAATTCAAACTAAGTAGTTCCTATGCATTTTTCAAGCTCAGATAATTCTGATGCTGATGTATAGACGACAGAACATGAACTGCAACAGTTGCAACACGAAAGCCGCCTCTATTACGATCGGAGTAAAGACGGTCTCAAGGTCAGACCGCTACGCTTGATGTGCTGTCATATGTACAACAAACACAACTGAAAGTGTTTTAATTCCGCTACAGTGATACAGCTCGTTAAGTTCTCAACAATACGTGAAGTTTAACGTTAATGAAACGAAACACTTGGACGAGACCGGTGCGGTGCGGTGCGGTCCGGCGCCATTGAGGCGATGTAATCCTTGCATTGTCTGCGCGCTCGTAAATCAGACCGCCCGTGTAAAGCTGTATCACCTCAGATTTATCGTTTTTGTACAGAATTAATACAATTTTACGTTTAATACGTTAGTGTACGGGTACTTGAGTAGTCTGGTCACTATGTATAATGATGTCGAAGCCGTCTGGGAAAATCTGCTGCTGAATTGGATGTCTAACCCATTGATTAAACAAGCCAAGTCATTGAGCGCAACGTTTAAACAGATTAAAGAGCTTTTGTGTTTTGGCGTGATTGGTCGAATCAGTATACAACAAGAAGCACTTCTGGAAGAAAAGAAAGATATTAGAGCACTGTGCATATCGGAAACCTGGCTTACTGCTGAGAAACTCGAATATATAAATATTAACGGATTTTACAAAGCAGCGTCCTATTGTCGAAATAATCAAGGAGGTGGAGTGTGCATTTTTGTAAAAAATCTTATAGAATGTTATGAACGTGTAGATATAAGTGCTCTAGCTATTGAGACAAATTTTGAGATTTGTGCAGTAGAGATATATAAGGAGAATTTACTTATAATCATTTTGTATTGGCCAAATAGAAGCAGAAATGTTGACATTTTTTATAGTCAACTAGAAAAATTACTTAAACTAATTGATTTAAAAGATAAAACTAGATCTATAATAATTGGAGGAGATTTTAATATTGACTTTCTTAAAAATAGTCACAATAAAAGGCGACTCCAAAATTTAATGTTAATGTATAACTTTAAGCAAAATATAAAAGTAGCAACTAGAGTAACGGAAACAACATCAACTTGTCTGGACTTAATATTTACTAAATCCCAAAAAATTACTTTTGAAACATCAGTTCTTGAATTTGGATTGTCGGACCATAAATGTGTTATGCTCTCACTACACTCAAATACGTTGCTACCTAAAAATCTATTAATTAAGAAAAGAATATTTAGTGAAAATAACATGACTAAGTACAAAATTAAATTACAGCTGATTCGGTGGGAGCAGATTATCTCACCTACAAATTGTATAAATAAAAATTATAACGCTTTTGTTTTAACTCTCCAATCCATTCTTAATGACTGCATACCTATAACAACAATAAAAATACAGCGTAAAAATAAATTAGTTTGGCTTACAAAAGGGATAAAGATATCGTGTCAAAATAAAAGATTGCTTAAGAAACTAACTTCACAAACAAAGGATGAAATACTTAATAATTACTATAAAAAGTATGAAAAAATTCTAAAGAAATCAGTAACAATAGCGAAAAAGCTCAAAAATAAAAACATCTTTAATAAATCAACTAACAAAATTAAAACTATGTGGCAAATAATTAACTGTGAAAATAACAAAATTAAAACAAAAAACCAACAAAATTTAAGAATCAAAATTAATAACAAATTACATTGCGACCCTACATTGATTACAAATATATTTAATGAATATTTTGCATCGGTTTCTAAAAGCGAATGCAATAATTCCTTTTTATCATCTTTTCAAAAATCAATTATTTGCAACCATATTGAAAACACCATATATATAAAACCAGTGGATGAGAAGGAAGTTTACAATATAATTAAAAACCTAAAAAGCAAAACTAGCATTGGTATTGACGAAATCCCCACAGTATTGTTAAAAAATTGTATTGAACTTCTTGTAAAACCATACACAACACTTATAAACCAATCCCTTGCAGAAGGAAGTTTCCCGGATGCCCTTAAAACATCAATATTAAAACCAATCTTTAAAAAAGGCGACAAATTGGACCCTAGTAACTATCGTCCTATTGCCCTGTTACCCTCTTCGTCAAAAATATTCGAACAAGCTATGACAAAAAAACTATACTCTTTTTTTGAGAAATATCAGATACTTGACAATAACCAATACGGATTTCGGAAAAATAGATCTACCACACTAGCAATTTACCAATATGTTCAACAAATATTAGATACAATAAATAATAAAAAATATGCAGCTGGACTGCTGCTTGACCTGAGTAAAGCATACGATAAAGTAAATTACAAAATTTTGTTAGATAAGCTATACGGAATGGGAATTCGGGGCTTAGCACATAAATGGTTTCAGTCATATCTTACAAAAAGGGAACAATATGTAGAAATCGAACATACAAATTTTAAAACAGGTGAAGTTCGAAATATTAGATCTGAAAAAATAAATGTAAGCCATTCTATCCCACAAGGCAGCGTCCTAGGGTGCGTCTTGTTTCTTGTCTATGTAAATGACCTTCCAAAAATATTAAATTGCCACTGCACCTTGTTTGCTGATGATATTTCCATCCTACTACCTTGCTATAATAAAATAGAATTAAAATCTCAACTTGATGAATGTATAGAAAAAATTGTAAATTGGCTAAATATTCATAATTTAGAGCTAAACTTAAAAAAGACAAAGATTATACAATTTAAACCCTACCAAAAAGCACCTCTAGATATACAGTATAAATATAAAAATTCTGAAATTATATCAATTGAAAACACAGCCTCCTTGCTCGGTATTGAAATCGACTGCAGCCTTAGCTGGAAGGCACATATAGAAAAGCTATCTAAAAAGGTATCATCTTTCGTATATGCATTGTGCAACCTCAAAAGGGTTACTGACACAAGAACTGCCCTTACTGCATATTATGCATACGCTCACAGCCGCTTCGCGTACGGTATTCTCTTTTGGGGCAATAGTTCGGATGGACGTGTAATATTTACTCTTCAAAAAAAGTTAATACGAATTATATATAATATAGATCAAATGACATCATGCAAACCATATTTTATTCAAAACAAAATACTGACTATAACATCAATATACATTCTAGAATCTTGTAAATTTGTCAAAAATCACATATATCTCTTTACAGTCAACACAAGTATTAAAAGAAATAATAGATATGAACATAAATTAAAACTGCCAGCAGGTAAAGCTCTCCAGTTGGTTAGGTCGGGCCCACAATGGATGTCAATTCAAATTTATAATAATATACCTAAAAAAATAAAGCGGCTAGAAAATAACCAAGCATTTGTAAGACAATTAAAAAAACATCTTATAGATAAAGCATATTATGACGTCACTGAATTCTTAAATGACACATAAAAGATGTCAACTCTGTTCTGTTATGCTAGGGAATTGTTGGTGGATATACATTCAAGTCAATGTATCTCTACTAATGCTCTACTAAAATAAAATAGAATTTTAATTAAATTTAATCCTATAATGAAATATTTGACTATTTGATGCCGAATTATATTGTTCATTTTAAATTGTATAAAGTGATAGCGCTCTCTTGCTTTATGTTTGCAGTGCCCCCACGGGGTGTCATGTGTCCAATGTATCAATTAACTCATTGTAACACCTATATGTAACCATGTGACTAGCAAATTAATAAATGAAATGAAATGAAACAAGTACTGCAAGTTCCATAAACGCAAGTAGACGTACAAATCTGCTGTGGAGGACGGCTATCAATAATATTAATTGAAAAACCAGTTACAGCATACTTGTACAACAGATTAATTGAAGCCATCAAAAACGTAATCAAAAACATCGAGGCTAATTTAGCTTTGTCCAAGCTAGCGGGGAGCACAAATAAAGCTCGTCTATTTGTAATGTCCACTGCAATCCCGCATTCAATGCTCGTCATTGTCATCATTTTCCACTATCAGTAACTATTGTGCGAGAACAACATTCGCTATTTTGTAGCCAATATATTAATGGCTGATGATCATTGGTACAATCGCAATGCAGCCACGTTGGCAGGATCAATAATTGTATGCCACTAAATTTCCAATCAAGCATAAGGGCCACCTGATGGTGAGCGGTAACTGTAGCCTATAGTCGCTTGCAATACCAGAGCTATATTTCGCACGTTGGCATTGAAAAATTCATTTCACGCCAATTTTGATGTGCCCCATGCTTAAATCGTTCGGGAAAACCTCTACATGCCATTCCACAACCAGCGTATGTGGCAGATAAATACTGGTAAAATCTGTGATTTGGTATTCATCTTTGATATTGATGTGATGCATCAAAAATATTTTATTGAATGTCCTCAACCGCGACATGCGATAGTCCGTTGGCGCGTCCCCAGCGCCGGACGTCGTAAACAGCCGGCACCGGCAGCGTATTACTGCCGGACACCGCGTCGTCCGGCCCGGACCGCCGTTAACGTTTTACTGCCGTCATCGAGGGCGATCGCGATGTGTTGCCAATATATCGCCAAACGACTTCAGTTTGAGGGCTTTGTCTCGTAAAGTATGTGCTATTAAAATAATTCGAACTAAAAAGCTGTATAAATATAAGCTTTAGTACATTTTTCCTTTATGAGTTTCAATTAAGATCATCACCAGATCAGCAGATCACAGATCGGCAGATTCCTGCCTCAGGACGTGAAATTTTTCTAGTTTTATTATATTTTAATTACTAAGTAATTTTTCAAACATTTATAATAATGTTAAAATCAAAAATTAAGAATATTTGAAAGCACTGCCCCAACTTAACCGAATCGTCGGTATTTGTAAAAATACTGGTTTCGGATGTTGAAATAGACTATTTCGACATTGTAGGGTGGACGTTAGCTCATAAACGCAAATACAGATAGACTAGAAGAATTTCACAGGGATATCCCAAGTCCTGGGTGGCTCAGTGGTCAGAGCAATCGCCCGGATTGCGAAAGGTCGCGGGTTCGATTCCTGCCTCAGGACGTGAAATTTTTCTAGTTTTATTATATTTTAATTACTAATATCATCACTTCAAAGTTTATTATTCCGTGTTAGTACCTAACTCAGTACGAAGATAATCAAAAGACAATAATCCCGCAATCCTGCCCGAACTTCCTCTGACTTGAAGAACTTGATAGCGGGAAAGTATTTTAACCTCTGACGTAAAAAGCGGGGTGTTATAAGTTTTACATGCCTGTCTCCCTGTATCCTCGTAGCTCTGTCTGCATCTGTGGCGTCTTAGCTCCTAAGCGAATGGACCGATTTCAATTTGTTTTTTTTTGTTTTTTTTTTGTTTTAAAAGCTGATGTGATTGAGATGGTTCTTAGCTATAATTTAGGAAAAAAATCGGTCAGGCGTTTGATGACTAACAGCTGATATCCTACTTGACAACGGGACTTACTAACTTCTACTTGGTTGACTGTTACTTCGGTAGTAATTCTAAGACATTCTGACCTTGATAGTCTGCGTTATGTTTCACTATTTTGTATTGACTCAGCGATGTAATTCAAATAGTACTTTCTTGCATAATGCATTGCAGGCCAAGATACATATTATTTTCATGATCGTTAGTTAGTGCCCATTGTGTGATTACCTCATCAAGTATCACGTGAAGATATATACGTCGAATAACTTTCACATTTCAAAATGGATCAACCAACTGTCCAAACGTCGGAACACTTTCTGTCTCTCAACTTGACGTCAAGCACTTCTTTTTATTCCTAAATTGTAATTACTAGGCATTGACGGTATTTTATCTTAGGCCTCCGGATAAAAACGCACCTGCAATATCAAGTGATTTTTCCATGTTATTGCAGGTATCTATAGGCGGCGGTAACCGCTTACCATCAGATGGGCCGTCAGCTTGTTTGTCATCTAGTTGTATAAAAAAAGACCACACTGATTATAGCTGCCATTGACGCTTCCTCTGAGTTGAATTACCTTTGAACAACGAGCGTTCAAACTTTGTCATCATATGATCTTTTATGTCCTTAATCAGCGTCTATCATCAAAACCTGTCCTGCTTCATTCTACATAATTACTGCCCATGTGTTATATCTACCTCATAACCATTTTCCATGTTATTTTCTAGGGGACATGGAGTATTTATAAAACCACTTTAAGCAGCCAGCCCCAAGGAATTAGGGTAATTCCTTGACAGGGTCCTAAACTATCTCCATATAAAATGTCATCAAAGTCAGTTCAGTGGTTTAGTAGCGAAAACATAACAGGTAGAAGGACAGATAGACAGTGAAACAAAATAAATGATCAGCTGTTCAATATGAGCTACACATATTTTTTAAGAGTAACGTTGATTGAAATGTAGTCAATGTTTTTGATTACCAACATTACTAATTAATTTGTTAGAAAACCGATCTTAATAACGTAGCAGCGAGCATAAGACAATGGCGGCCACTCCAGAGGACGCGGACGTTATCGCTGCACAAGCAATAAATGAATAAAACATTGTTTATTCCCGCCACAACCCACAGCGACGGTTCCACTGTTTCGGTGCAAAAGCTCTACATGTTTTCTTTCTTCCCGTTATCTGGTGAACAATAAACATTAAACTGTCAGGTGAAGTATAATGCCCGGAGTTTTTAATGTAGATTGCGCGTTAAGAACCGAGCTTAGTGCCACAGAACCCCGTGTAGCGAGCAGTGTAAGCTATAGAGTAGTTCTATTCAAGCCGCCGTCGGAAACATAAATACTGGAAGTAAACTCGTTAGAAACAAAAACGATACTGGAACAACTTAACCTCGTTAAGCTGACTTTTGAAATTCAATTTTAAATTGAAGGGATATATGCGGGAGCATGCTTTCAATGTACGTTTTGTAGGGTAGGCTTTGGAGGATAACACATTACTGTTAATCATGTGGAGGTTAATTACACTATTAATGAATTTGGAAACCAGACATGTTTTAAATCGAACGTTCTGTTGTCCCGTGATAATTTATTTCCCGTGGTTTTTTTTTCAATTTTTAATGGAGGCGTAACTCTTGGTCCTCATTTCACCCGATGTTAAGTGGTCATAAGACTGAAGATGAAAGCGAGCTGCATTCACCCGGAAAGAAGCAGGATATCTTACCTCCAACTGCTGGAACATAACGATGCTGTTATCGTTATTGTTATGGCGGCAGACTTAGGTAAGATGGTGGTAGCTTGGCAGGTGGACTTAGAAAAGCCCTACCATCAGACTTTACCATGCAGAATTTTATCAAAAATCATAATGACATTAGATTGCTTCTATCAATTAAAATAACTGTTATTATTACAACTATTAAAAACAACATACATATTACATAGTTTTTTCAGTAATAATAGTCACATGACTGACAACCGGAGGTCTTTGTTCAGAGGACATCATAGGCTGGTATATTGATGATGATAGTTCAAGTGACGTCATCTGTTCCGCAGATTTTATATAGAGCGTTATTAGACGATGCGCTGCAACATATCAAACACCACTGTATCTGAGAAACTTGTGATTTTAAACATACCTACTATTTCATTTGTAATATTCCTTTATGAGTTCTAAACTTCTTATTTTTGAAATAAAAAAAAGTAAGAAATACTTTTTTTATAATTTCTTCACCGCTTTCTGCTTTTAACCCTTAATTGGGCATGGTGCATGGGAGAGGTATTGGGTTTTATAAACCCCATGGTATTTTTGTTTGTAGGTATGAGATGAAAATGCTGTTTATATTTTTTTATAATCATTTAAGTTTACTAAGTAAAGGTAAACAATCTACCTTTTAAATTTTGACATATTAAGGGAATCATTCGTCTTTTGCCTAGTTAGAACGTTACAAATGTATGTGGGAAGAAAACTCACATTGGTAGGTGCTCGTTCCCGTCTGGCTGGGCACCAGAAGACGAGGGTTCGATTCCCGCCTGAAGAATACAATTTTTTCATTGTTTTCTTAATTTGTATTTTTTACAATAAAGTAGGCGTTAAAAACACACAAAATTAAACATTTTAATGTGATTAAAAAAGTAACTCAAGTAATTAAGAACTTACCAGCTAAGCTGACGATTAGGGCGATAAAGCTCGCGAGCGTGACGCAGAATAATTATGTCGGTACATTATTATTGTTGCCGTAACGAGCAATAAGTACAGCAAAATGGTCACAAGCCATAAAGTTTTGTTTTGTTGGTTTTCAAATGAAGTTTACAGTTTTTCATTGATGAAACTATCCCGTAAATTACATGAAAGTGAAAACGAAAAAATACTTACAGGTTAAAAAAAACAGTTTTTTAAAAAATTGTGTGGGCGAAGTTATTGTGTCACAGTAGCACTGCAAAATCCGCCTCTATTACGATCGCAGGAAGGACGGTCTCAAGGTCAAACTGTTACGCTTGATGGGCTGTCGACCGTACATAATTGATTTGGTGCCGAGTAAGTGTTTTGATAGCTGATTACTGTAATGAAACCGATCCCATTTAATCTACAAGGTATAACTTCAGTATTAAAATGGATCCGGCTTGATGACATGTAGTTATACAAGCGTACGCTTTTATATATTTCGCAGAAAAAAACACTTTTTAATTCATAAAGAAATAGATAAATTTAGATTAAAAATGAGAGCAGTGCTGTTGTCTCTTCAGGCAAACACTATAAATTCCGTTTCTTTTCCAATAACAATATGTGACGTAACGAGCAAACAACTCCCTCGCTCCAGCTAAGCCTGGTGCACGCCTTATCTTGTATTTTCGCGGGTTTTTCGAAGGAACAACCTGCGGAATTCAATATTCGTGTGCTTTTAAGTATTACCAAGCCGAATAATGTTTAAAAATAAGACTTAAAAGAAATATACAGGGTGGGGACGACAATAGAACAATAAATTAAAACATGGGTTATAATGGTTCATATAAATGTTAAATGTTCATGTCATTATCCATTACTATGAAATTGAATAACATTGGCTGCATTATTTCATAGAAATGTCATGAAATTATCGAATCAAAAAGAAGTTCCTGAAAGTTCTTGTAATGAAAAAATAGTGATGAATGGGATAGCGATTTGACATTACAAAAAATCGCGGACAAATAAAGAAACGTATCTATCTACTTACATGCTAAATGTCTTCTAAATCGGATCAGTTTTGGAGTTGATATTTAGTTCAGAGTTACTTTCGTATCACCTCAGAGGACTATTTCTTTATTCTGTGATATCTTTGAATTCTTCTGGAAATTTACTACTTATATTTTTTTATACGCATCATGAACATGTTATTGGATGCTACTGGTCTACAGAGCTTGTTTCCGTAAGTGTACACAGAGCGAATATTTCGACTAGAAACCTGGAAGTTTTCCTTGAAAAGATCCTTATTTCGATACACAAATAAGCAAATGACCAAGAGATACAGACAAGGTAAGGAAGTTATTCGGTAACTTTAAAAAAATGGTCGACAATAATCAATTTGTTTTTAACCGACTTCAATAAAAGGAGGAGTTTATCAATACGTCTGTATGTTTTTTTTTATGTTTGTTACCTCAGAACTTTTGACAGGGTGAACCGATATTGATACTTCTTTTTTTGTTTGATGCGGAATAGTTCCCATTTGGTCCCATAAATTTTTTTTGAAAATACATTTAGTTTGGTTTTTAAATCAAAAAAACTGGAAAAATTAAGTCGTCTACGTATACGAAGTTGCGGATATTTGCTTTCCTATGAATTTTTAGTGAAATGATACGATAGTAGAAAACAATATAAGTTGACGGTCACCCATCTAGCTTTGACCTTCAGAAGTTATCACTAAAAATCGTGAAATACTATTGTGAATATTTACTAGGTGGTAGACCTGGTAGGTACTCATCCCCTAGGAACATAGTTTTGGAGTTGGTGCTAAGTTGTTTCCAGAAATCATAGATAGTGAAGCACCGACTCCAAAAATATGTTCCTAGGGTTAAGTACCTACTAAAATTTAATTATTTTATCCTTTACAGTTTTTTGGAGTCGGTTTTAATTTTTGTTTAAATTTTAATACAAATATAGCACGAATATATTCATGATGCAAAATAAATGCTTACTTAATATTACTGTATAAGCAAAATTGAAGCTAGGTAACAAAGTTATAATAATAATAATTCAATACTAAATTACAAAGCAAGCCACCTCACAATTACTCTACACGATATAACACATGCTCCTCCTCCACAAACTTCTTCACGAAGCTAGTGTAAAAATAAATAGTCTGACGTAGTAATCAACCGTCGGATCTTGGGCTAGGAGAAACCCTCCATAAGAAGATACATTCCTTGCTCAGATGCTGGAAGACGTATATAAGTTATAGGAAGACTTGCGTGCAAGAATAAATATTTTAAAATTTCTTTATGTTCGTCGCAAACGTCCAGCGATAGTCGTAGATCACGTCTGGCGACGCGACGCTTTGTTATAAAATACGACTGAGATAGGATGTACTATCTTGGATTAGCATATTACTTATTGTGCTTACATCCATACTAATATTTTACATACTAAAGTAACCGTGTATGTCTGTTTATCTGCTACAAATGTCGTCGCTGATCCTGAGTTTACCTGTGGAAGTCATATTTCAAAGCGGGCAACAATTTGCGTACATTAGCGGTTAGATAAATATATGATAAGCGACTCTGAAAATAATTTATAGGGTACTTTAATTTGTAATTACAGAATATTGATTGAAGGCTTAGCAATTGATAACTTTTAATCTCCTGGATATAATCCAGGAAAGATTATGCTCGGAAATGGTTTTGGAATCCCGTCGACTAATTACTTTATAATGCTTGGATACTCTGAATGAAATCCGGTTTTTACTGGAATTGTAATACCATTTTTCATGTGATATGTAGACGTCGGAACACACCAAGGAAATAATAAATTTATCTTGTAGGAACTATGATATATGTATTTTGCCACGATACATAATAGCTATTTGTGAAAGACCTGAAGCATAAAGTGCAGGACATTTTTAAGTATTATTATAATAGAGAAGGAGAATATAGTGCAGAGAAGTGTTGTGTATTTTAAGAAACTTAGTTAGTACTTAAGTTACGATGTGTTTAAGAAATTTATAATATGTTTACTATATACTTTATATAGGTTGGTTCCGTCAATACGACAATACGATGTTTTTGAAAGTGGCAAACCATTTCTATGAACTAATATAGCCCATGTTTTAATTAATTGTCGTAGTCGGTTGTACCCTCTATACATATATCATAAATCATATACCCAGAATATTTTACTAAGAATGACGAAGCAACATCAAATCTACGAATTTGTAGGAAAAATTGAATAATTATCCCAAAATGTAATTTAAAATCAATGCTTGTAGGTATGTTTGTTCCCCACGGGCTCCGGAACTATCGATTAGATTGTGATGAAACTTTGGCACGATGTTCTGGACACGCTTAGTAATCCTTTCCTTTTGGTACAGTCGACATCACATTAAGCTTTACAGCTCGACTTGAGGCCGCCCTTACGCCATTCGTAATAGAGGCGGATTTCGTAGTGCAACTGTTACGCTTGATGTGCCGTCGTCTGTACCAAACGGAAAGGATTACTAAGCTGTGCGACATCGTGACGCGGACGTAACGTCCGTCAGCCTGCATCCGAGCGAGCTGTCTCAATCCCGTGATGTATGGTGGCCAGGAGACAGCGGCACGACGCGGCAAGGAACTGCCGTCGCAGAGATTGGTATCAACGTATCAAGTAATAATTATCTCTGAGTACCATGTCTCCCTTTGTCTATAGTTCTTAGTGTACACCAATCTAAGATTATCGTTATATGATGACTGCTAAGATTAAGATGAATATGCTATCATTCCTAAGTCGCTGCACCGATTGAGATAAAGTTTTACATAGCTAATTACAATCACTAGGTGGTAGAGCCGAATGTAGGGTCGTGTGGGTTGGTACCACCGCCTTTCCTATTTCAGCCGTGAAACAGTTCACTGTGTTTCGGATTGAAGGGAAAGGTTGCCAGTGTAATTACTGGGCATGGACGGCATTTAATCCTAGGCCTCAGGATGACAACGCACCTGCATTATCAAGTAATTTTCCCTTGTTATTGCAGGTATCTATAGGCGGCGGTATCCGCTTACCATTAGGTGGGCCGTCAGTTTGTTTGTCATCTAGTTGTATAAAAAAAATCTATCTCCATGTAAATTTCATTTAAGTAAATCGGCGGAGAGGCTTAGGAGTGGAAACGTTCCATGGATTTATGATATACTTAAGTATGGTTTACAGTTCAGTAACTGAACTACAGAGTTTGCATGTCTTGCTGTCCGTCTCATCATTGGCTATGTAATTATACCTATCGTAGCATATCAGGCTCGTAGCACCTTGAGCAATGCTCACACCTGTCTGAAGGTGTGTTACTAGTATATTTGGTAAGAAGTTTATAGTTTGTATTTAATAATTTTCAATCTTCAGCTTATTTTAAAGTTTCACTTAGTAACATGCAGAGTATTCTTCTGAAGGAGCCCGTGAGGTAAATTTATCACTTGCGCCATCTTGAAACTAATTTCATATACCTAATTACAATGTAATGTAAATGATATGTAACGCTACGACGAATTTACTTTTAAAAATGTATATTTCTAAATTAATTTCATAAGTTAAAAAAAAGGGAAATTGCCATTAATATTAAATTAAGTTTTGAGAAAAAAAATACGAGTTGTCTACACTGTAAAATCTGACAGGATTTTGACAGTGTGGATTTTATAATGGTTCCTTTTGATGTCACAATTCCTTGCTATCTTAAAGTCATGCTGCGCCATTACTTAAGTTTGAATTTTGTGATTAAGCTAATGTAGGTCACCCATCCTACTGACCTCGAATCACTGGCACTCATGCTATATTACTTGAAGTATCTATTTATAAGTTAATACCGTAACGTAAAGTCTGTGTCTTCTAACTTTTACACAGAGGGAACGTTTTCTCCAGACGGTTTGTTTTCGTTCGCAACATACGAAGTTCTTCACAAACAACAATTTAATGGCGGCAGCTGTTGGTGTGTTGTTGTTGTCATTATTACGAAAACATCGCGCGATAATCTACTTATTTAGTTACACTGACAACAACAAATTGGCCAGAAGTTATTATGGAGGCCATAGAAGCGCGGCGACGTGGCGCTGTCGGGCCGGAGTCTTTGTGAAAGATTTTAGCGTTACTTCGAGTGGAATGTTATATTAAGGACGCTTTACACAGCGGCGTCTAGAAGCGAGAGCCGTCCGCTAAAAATATGTTTTTCTTTATATGGCAAACCACGTAAAACCTCCGGGGGTCATATGATAATTAAAGACAAATTGTCTTTGGAATGAATGGGCTAAAAATGGTTGTAAAAAAGTTGTACCTACTTTTCTTGGGAATTATGAAATATAAGTAAGTTCGCCAGAGCTCCAACTTACTGTGAGGTTGCGCGATTTCCACAAGGAACTTAATGGAATTAGTGGAGGAGATGGATTGTATTTACTGTTGTTAATACAATGTCTGCACTGGTACTAAAGTAACGTCTTCGATAATCAGTTAGGTATGATCCGGGAATTTGAATGCTTGTTCGTCATCCCTGGGTTGCCCGCCCACACCATAATACCACTGATTCTTATTACTTTCGAAGTGAACACGGCCTATTTTTAACCGACTTCAAAAACGAGGAGGTTCTCAATTAACATACCGGCCTTTTCTATTTCCTTTCATTCTATTTATAAAACGTATGCGTTGGTCTCTGTCGGTTTTCTTTTATTATTTCAGCTGTCTATGGTCAACGCTAGTTACCTACACTCCACCAGGTGGCTGTCAGTTTACTTGCCATGTAGTCATATAAAAAAAATGTTCCCCGCGTCGGTATAACGAGCGCTCCGCCAGTGGGGCGGCGCGTAATCTGTCCGGTTTGATTCCCGTTTACGGCCCGGCCGGGACTGGTTGCCCACGAGCTCCTCATGCATATCAACAACTCATGCATACGATTCTCTGTCTGTCAATATTACTCTTTCGTGATTGTTCGCTGAGTTTTGTAAATAATACACAGTTTGTGCGGTTTAAATTTTACATTCGTCTGTTTCAAGGTTTATCGGTTAAATGCTATGCAGAACGCATAGCATTTTATTTTACATGACAAGGGTTATGGTAGAATTGCCCCTTGTGTAAAAATATAAGAAAGCGTGCCCCTGCTCTGAACATAGCTTTCTCGATGAGCTCTAGCGACCTTATTCACGGTTCGTAGCATAGTTTTTGTGGTATGAAGCCATAGCATGAGGAATCATGAGGAATCATGATTCCTCTGAAATCAGATTGCTTGAAGTTAAACAGAGAAAGACCGCAACAAACTGTTTCATTGCAAAATTATTATTTTTTATCCGATCGGTGTAACTTTTGACCTTCATCTCACCTGATGGTAAGTGAAGATAAGGCCGACGATGGAAGCGAGCTACACCCGGATTCCTCAACTACAGAGGAACTGGCTATCTTACCTCTAACGGTCGGGCAACACGACAATACCGTTAACATTATTGCGATGGCGGCAGACTTAGGTAAGATGGTGATAGCTAGCAGGCGGACTTAGAAAAGCCCTGCCACCAACCAAACCGAGAAATTTTTGCCCTCACGAACCCCGGACCTCTAGATTGAGTTCGGTGGTCTCAACCACCACAGAGGAGGTTAAAATAATAGTTAATGGGGTGTTGGTTTGATAACACCAAGTGACACGGTGAGCCAAAACATTGTTCCAACGTACACAGGGCTACAACGAGACTCACTCAACCTATGAACTGCGGACTCCCAGTCTACGATACTAATGAAATTACGAACTTTTCACTAAGAAAGTGGCCTTCAAAGTTTATGTTGGAAGTTTGAGCGTAACTCGCTCAAGTATTTACTGTAGCTAAAATTAACATTTCAGGTTTAATTGTATTGTTCAATTATGATATTATTTAATTAATTTAGGAAAATTTTGTGGAAATTATTGTTGTGCGTAATTGTTATGATTTAAAGATGACACAGATTTATTACGGCCCGCCTGATGGTAAGTGGCTACCGTAGTCTATATCATATCGAGGAACTTGGTGGCGTATTGGTTTAAGTGGTATCGATTATGAAAACAAAGCAACTTCCGCCATTCGATCCCGGGATGGGTCAATCAAAATTTATGATCTCGACCTCCTCCGTTCTTTGGATGGCACGTTAAGCTTTTGGTCCCAGTTGTAGAAGCCGCGTTGGGCCAGCAGCGTGGTGGTGTTATGGCCCAAGCTCCTCGTGTGTTTCTTTTATATAGGAAGGCCTGTGCCCAGCAGTATAGGTATAGGCTGGTGATGATAGTAGACATATCGCTTATACCACCAAGAGGAAATCAAGAGGAAGCATTATGTTGACGGTATTATTTAATTTAAGGAAAATTGTAACATTAAAAACTGCTTATTTGTACCTACTTGCTTTTACTATTTCATTATCTTTTTTATTAATTTATTTAGAAAGTTTGGACCATAAAGCGGACCCTATCGATCGATATCATAAGAATACAGTTTATCTTTTACATTTGTCAGGATCAGTTCCCGGCTATGGTAAATCACTGGATGATTCTTTAAACGTTCGATTTTTAACGAACTTAAAAAACGAGGAGGTTCTCAATTCGGTTGGTATGTTTTTTTTTCTATGTATGTACACAGATTTCTGATCCGATTTATGTGATTCTTTTTTTGATCGATGCCATTTGATCCCATTTTTTTTTTATTTCTAAAAATAAGTTCTATTCTTTCTGGTAATAGATCCTCACTTGGTGACAATGCATGGGACCACCTAGGTGTACCTATAGATACGCTATCAAATAAAAAATAATTTGAAAACCGAGAAATCGATGAACATACATGCAAAAAAAATACATACAGTGGAATATAACCTCCTTCTTTTTTAGAAAGTCGGTTAAAAAAAACAAAGAAATGTTACCTCCGAGTATTCGCTAGCTTCAATAGGATGCTCTCCCTCCGTGGGCAACAGTTTGGGTTATTCTGAAGAATATTTCAGGTACTGAATTGTGAACACTACCTCAATTTAGTAATAACCAAAACATTTTAATCCATAGCTGGCTGTCAGAATCAAAAATCTGTAGTGATATATTTAGAGCACTGGATTTTGTAAAAAACTAAACTAATGTCTTTAATTAAACACGCTTTTGTCAATTTTGCTTTATTTCTAAAGGATAAAGAATGATGTTTCCTTCGTTCTTCCATTTGGTGTGAAACACGTAAAACAAAGATACAAAACCAGCCAACATACGGTGTAGCAAACTCACATAAAGCAGGCGAGGTAAACTTGAGCCGCGTCGGTCACCCGCCATTGTCCGCCGGCAAGTTTGTCCGTCGACGTACCTCACTTCTTTGTTGCCCACTTTCGGAACAGGCAGCGAGACGACGTACGTGGATTTTTTCCTTTCCTCTTACAATATTTGATAGAAACTGGTGTTTTTTCGCTTGAATTTAATGCGCTTGTCTTTCTGGGGAAGCCTTACACTATACAGAAGAAATAGGACACATTCATAAGTGGAAGAACCTGCAAAATTATGAAGCCAGAACTTAAGATTAAGCATAATACTTTTTATGTAAATGTAAATTTACATTCATATCCGCCATATTTTGCAACAATACGTACACAATGTACCTACGTTGTTACGATATTATTAAAATTACTATCTACTTTATTAAGTGTATATAAATTAGACAATTTATTTAAAAGTTAAATTTTATTATTAAGTTAAGAATATTACTATCGTAATGTTAAACTTACAACTTTAAATTCTAAGGGAAAATTCCTTTATGTTATGATGAATTAAAAACATTCCTTATTAAAAATAATATTAATATCGTGTAATATTTTAGTTTTTGTGCTCTGTGACTCCTCGGAGATAGCATTATAATCCAACTAAGCGGTTGTCTGTGAGCGAGGTAACATCATTTTTAGGCCAGCATTATTCCTATTGTGGCTTTAAGCACTTTATGCGACGCCTTCAGCGCTCTGAAACAATGCTGAGATAACAGTCTTTTCTGTAATTGGAGAGGCGTGGGTGACATTTACAATTTTTTAAAGTATATTTTATACTAGCAGCCGCTATGGTGGTGGACGCTTTGGTGGATGTCGGTTATCGCACCAAATGTAGACTCCTTTTTTTAGTATGTAATCTATATCCTTGTCGAATTTCATCAAATCGGTTCAGCGGCTTCAGGAGTGAAAATGTGTACTTTGGCATTTACAATATTAGTATCGATAGTAAGGATACAATTTGTATGGATTTAAGGAAAGTAAATTATTGATGTCGTACCAATTAATATTCCGGCGTATTCACTACCCAAGCTTTTTATTTAAGAATGAAAAACGCTTGCTTTGTGCTTGCTAAACTATTTAAGTGTATGGATATAAGTATAATAAATAGGAAAAATATATTTCCTGAAGCCGACCCGCGACCTTTCACTATATTTTTTTATATAAAGCACGGCAAATGACTCAAGTGTGGTTCACACACAGAAATATTCGACATCGAGCTTGACGTCTAACAAGACGACGAGCTGCCATTGCTTTTGACGTTTGCGCGCGCGTGGCTGTTTTGGATATACAACATAAAGTATAATCGATATTTTTTGAATTCGTTTTTCTTGTATTAAAAATGGATCGCAATGACTTCATTCAATATTTGTTTATTTTATATAAAGATAAAAAAATAAAGGCCTTATTAGTTCCGGCTCACGCCGTGCTCATCGTCGGAACGCTGGTGTCGCCAACGGTTGTCAAACAAACGCCAAAAGGTATGACAGTGCTGCCGACAGCCACGAATCCAAGGCTGCTGACTTAGAGAATCACATAGCTGATGTGAAGCGGCAAGAAGAGTCTATATGCGAAGACACCTAGTGCAGGTTCAACACTATTCTAGCCGCCTCCACGAATGTAAAAAATATTCAAACAAAAATTAAAACCGACTCCAAAAAACTGAAAAGGACTTAAAATAATATTAAATAATTAAAGTTTAGTAGGTACTCATCCCCTAGGAACATATTTGTGGAGTCGGTGCTTCACTATCTATGGTTTCTGGAAACATTTACTAAAATTTAATTATTTTATCAGTTTTTTGGAGTCGGTTTTAATTTTTGTTTAAATATATTTTTTTCACAATTTTTAGTGATAATTTTTGAAGGTCAAAGCTAGATGGGTGACCGTGAGCTTATGTTGATTTCTACTATCGTATCATTTGACTAGAAATTTATAGGAAAGCAAAAATCCGCAATTTCGCATATGTAGACGACTTAATTTTTCCAGTTTTTTTGATTTTAAAACCAAACTACCCAATGGATTTTCAAAAAAATTTTATGGGACCAAATGAGAACTATTTCGCATCGAACAAAAAAAGAATCATCAATATCGGTTTACCCAGTCAAAAGTTCTGAGGTAACAAACATAAAAAAAAACATACAGACGAATTGATAACCACCTCCTTTTTTTCAAGTAGGTTAAAAAAGGAGGTCTATTAGACATAAAAGCTTTTAAGATCTATAAAAATGTAAGAATGTATGAAGACGTAGAATATTTGCGCCCCAGCACAAATCTAACAATGATTCAACGACGCTTTGCAGATATAAATATTGAATTTTAATTTTTACATTGGGCACAATTTTATATACTCGGTCCTTCGAGTCCTCCGCGATGTGTACAATAGACCAGGTCATCACGACCTAATTATTTCCCCTGCGCGGCTCACAATCCTGAGATAAGACAGGCACAGTATCGCGGGTTCGATTTATCGACGGCTGCCATGACATCAGACATTTTTACACATCATTGAATTTCTGCGAGAAATATTTGTTTAACAAATAAACAAAGGCTGTCTGGTTTTTAACCGATTCCAAAAAACGAGGAGTTTTGAGGTATATTAGCTCATATCTGAGTCAAATATATGTCTATTTGATACAATAAGGAACGGAATTCTTTTTCAAGTCTGTTTGTGTGTCAAGTTAAGGGTCAAATTAATTGATAGATAATTTAAACTTAGATGTATTTAAATTTTCAATAAGAAATTGAGATACAGACATCGATAATGCTGACGGTCACTTATCTAGCTTTGACCTTAGAAAATTTAACATTAAACACTGAGAAAAAAAATTGCAAACAAAAGAAAAACAAATAGAAAGTGAAGCACCAAAGTTGGTACCTACTTAAATAAAATTTAACTATTTAGTGTGTTGGGAGTCAGTTTTTTTATTATTGTGTTGATTTTATAATAATATCTATAAATAAAGGCACATAGAGAGGGCAAGCTATGCCTAGCATTAAGCTACATTTTATTATGAAGTACCAAATAAAAATAATAATTAACCGAACTACTTCGGTAACGTTTGTAATAACAAAAAAATTTCGAGATTTTATTACAGTTTATTTGATTTAACAAAACGGTGCATCTCTAAGCAACATTATATTTGGCTAAGTGTTACCATAAGTTATGTAATCATTCTTATTTGAGCTACAGGAAGTCGAAAGTTCAGTTGTAATTTTTTTCAGTGTGTGTGCTGGTTCACTTTTGCCATCCCAGCTTCTCCAGAAAAACGCTTAGCGTCTTGATGTTGCCAAAAACCTTCAGGAGGCTACCCGAAGATGCCAGGCAGGTAGCCCAATTGTTTGACACTCCACTGCTTTCCAGCAGGACGCGAGCAAAAACGTTATAAGGTTACTAGCAGACCCCGCAAACGTTGTTTTGCCACAAAAAAATTAAAAATTAAAAATAGTCAAAAAAAATATAGATGGTAACCGATTATCAGACCTACTGAATATAATATGTACTTATAAAATTTCATGAAAATCGGTCAAACCGTTTTGGAGGAGTATAGTAACTAAATTTATGACACGAGAATTATTATTATTATATTAGATAAACCGGCGCGGCGGCATCTTGCGGTTTGTCTGAGTCAGCGAAACGGCCACAATACTCGTGCAATTTATATAACTTTATTTTTAGTAAAATGCACTTCCGGTTACTTTATTTGCGCCATATCATCAAAGTCCATAAATCCATTGTTTATGGTCGTGTAGCACACTATCAGTTGCGCTGGGAGTCGCGTGCGCCGTTAGATAAGCCGGGTCGCGGCACCCGACCCGTATCGGTGCAGTTTTTCACAAACAAATATTACTTTTTCGCTATTCCGTTCATCTCCAAACGGTGCTCAGTGATGCCAACTTATCTTTTTAGTCATCAAATTTTCTGATGTACAGAGGATAGCACATTAAGTGTAACAGTTTCGCTGCATGTACCGAATGCAATTCTGATTCAGAACTGCTTAAGATAATGAGTGGTCGTATTTGTCAGTGAGTTGGCACTATACCTCCAGACCGCTTGGCCGAGTGGTCTGTACCCCAGGCTACTCGGTCAAAAGGTCCCGGGTTCGAATCCCGGTAGGAACAAATGTTTGTATGATGAGTACGAACATTTGTTTACGAGTCATGGATGTCTATATGTTTATTTAGTATATTTCTAATATTTATATACATATTATTATCATTATTTCTCCGTTATCTAGTATCCATAACACAAGCTCTTAAGGATGCTTACTTTGAGCTAGATAATAGGTGTGAGTGTATAATAGTACATTATGGTACAAGTGTGTAATGTTGGTGATTACCGCTGAGGCGCATTGAGGCCCGAGCCGTCAGGCGAGGGTCTTAAGGAGCCGAGGACGGTAATCATCAATATACACACGTGTATCATACAACGTTTTTCAACACACTTCTGAATAAAATAATACTTAAATAAAAAACCATTTTACATAGTAGATAAAAAGTTTATTTAGAGAAACAATTAGTAAATGTGCAGTTAGTAAAATTATAATTAACTATTTTTGATGATATAGCGGTCTCATCAGATAGATTATTTACTGAAATACTTTCATGTTCTATTGTTATTTGTGATGGTTCATTATTCGTGTAGGTAGGTGAAATCCAATCATTGGATGTACTTGGTATTTCGCTAGTAGGATGTGTCTCAGAATCAAGTTTAATTCTTTTTGTGATTTTCGCACAAATTTCCTTCTTGTTTTGTATGGAATCTTCTACGTATGCAAAAGCATCTGGCCATGGTTTTCTATATCTTTTACAGTTATATTTGTTAATTCTTGTATCCTACAGGCACCAGTTACACCAAATATTAAAGCAACCTGAAACAAAAGAAACAATAATTAAAGTCAACAAGCTGCTATTAAATATTTAATTAAAATTAATTTAACTAACCTTTGTAGCCAAATATTGGTTATCTGGAGCATCTTTAATAAATTTTTCAATATCGTCAGATGATAAAACCTTTGATTTTTTGCTTCTAAATCCATCAGATAGTCTCTTTAGATAAGCTGACAAATTCGAGTATGTTTTTAAGTCCACTCCATTCTTTGTTCGGACTGTACTTTTTAACATTGAGTAAATACACCACAAAGAGCTAGGTTTGTACTTAGAAGATAATTCTTTAAAGTACGCCATGAACACATTTTCTGAAAAAGACTGCGTATTCTTGTTGTTCTGCCATTGTATGAAATTTTGGTACGCTAATAGATATTTTTCCTTTGACTTTTCTGGTAGTAAACTTTCCATAACGTTCTCGGCTTCACATCTTATATCGGGCGGTGTACAACATAAATCATTTTCTTCATAAATTGTATTTGCAGACATCTTAATTAATAACTAACTAAATAACTTCAAAAGAGAAAACGAGACGAGTTGTGAAAAATGTTTCGTAATGGCGGGAAACATTAATCAGTTTTCCTATGCGCGCGCATCGGCCATAGACTAAAAAATGAGGTTTCTTTTTTTTGAGCTTTTCGCGGATAGCTTTTTAGCGCAAATGTAAGCGTAACTCAACCAATAATATTAAAGAAAGAAAGAAAGAAAGAAAAATATTTTTATTTGACATGCACATAACAAACAACAACAAGAAGCTTAAACAATAAAAAAAAAAAAAATAGACAAATACAAACAGTTTATACTTAACAATAAGTGCAGTCAACAAGGCCCTATCTCAGCATAAAACTTTTGCGACATTATAAAAAACGTCGCAGAAGCGCTGTTATTATGATAGGGCCTTGGGCGTGACTTTGGATTTTAAACTACATATACTTACACATATACATAAATACAAAAAAATACATATACTTACACATATACATATAGATAAGTGACATAAACTCAATCACATCAGACATGGCTGTATGGGCATTAGTTCCTTTTGCCTTCCCATTACAGGGAGATTTAACAACAAAAAAAGAAAAAAAATATATATTGGCAATTTTAATTATTAAAAAAAAAACTATTACTCACTAGTGAATAATAGTAATGAAAAAGTCACAGTTTGATTATAGGTGTCATTATGTGCCTAATTGCCATGGGATTAGAGCCACTTTATGAGGAAGTGTGTTGAAAATATTATTATATTATTATTACTATGGAAAAGAAAGATGTCTCGCGACTCAGGGTATCTTAGTACAGGTTCCGCTCTTACTACGGCGAGTGCATGTTTGCATTCCTTTATACTATGTTCAGATAGTATCTAAGCTATGTAACATATACAGGTTTTGGGCCCTGTAGCTAGAGTAAAAATGGAAACAGAGATTCCTTAAAAAGTATTTACAGTTATTACAAAATGGTCCAAAGTTCTTAAATTAGGATAGCCATTTAAAATTAAGATTTCTTATCAATGAATTTTCACATTGCGATATTGTCGCTTAACGGTCGTAAGATATCTTGGTGACGGGTATTTTAAGTATTCTAAGTATAAGTGTCACTGTCACCGGATTCTAAGTATAAGTGTCACTGTCAAATTATAGCGACTGAAGACACTGTAGCATATTGCTGGCTCGATTAATTTTGTTAGAAAATAACAGTAAAAATATTTTTCATTATAATTGATTGATACTATTTGGACGTCATTACTGATTAGGTAAAGGATGTATATTTTAATTGTTTGCTCCTGTTACAGGGCTCATCCTGTATATTAAAAGTAAACTGCCAGTGTGATAGACAAATAAAAATTAAATCATAAGATGAATGGAAAAGTGGAGAAAGCGCCAATTGTGAGTTAATTAATAATTATTGCTTTCATCGAGGATTTGGTGAGCTCTTTATATTTTTCTCAAGAGATAATGATTAACTGTACCGGTTGACAGGAAATAGCTGTAAGGTTGGTAGATGGGAGGCCATTATAGAGACACTAGGGCCCCACGCGTCTCCGGGTGTAGCTCGCTTCCATCTTCGGCCTCATCGTCACTTACCAGCAGTGAGATGAAGGCCAAGAAGCAATTACGAACCACGATCAGTAAATGTTGACTCTAGATGTTTTTTTTCCTTTCAACTAACGACCTAGGAATGTCACACTGTCAACTGAAACTTAATAAGAATCAGGTAGTACAAAAGTCCAATAATCATTATCAAATCTCAGGAGGGGTATGGGAAGGGTGGGGTAATTTGACAGGCAGAGTTTTGCCACATATGGCCGTTTTCATCATTTGTCCACATTGCCCCGGAGAGCAATCAACGGGGTCGTCAAAGGTCAGGAATTCACAAAATTCCTGACCTTTGACGACAACCCACTTCGAATTAGACTATTAATTCTATAAAACTGTCTTAATGTTATCTAATTAAATTTGGTCTGGGAGATTTATTTCTAAATCGGTGTAGTCTATATGTGGAGCATTGAGGTTTGGACTAGAATATCAGCCTTCGTCTCGGCCGGTTATTAACAAAAAAACGATCGCTCAGCTGATTTACCGACACGACACTGACTCCGCTGGGGTCGCAACACTTTACGAAGTTCGAGGGACATAGGTACTCGGAATGTCGTTGCTCAGAATCAGTCTTTGTTGCTCAGGGCAGCAAACAAGCTAACGGCCCGCATGATAAGCGGTTACCGCCGATAGACCATCGTAGCACCCGGGGCCACTCACTCATTGACAACCTTGTAAAATTTAGAGACAGCGTTATGTCGAAAGCATGGGAGAAGAGTTCCGCTGCTTACATCATAACGGTTTCTGATGACATCTGATGACCTTCGCTGCAGGAACACGACACAAAGTAATGTTATTTAGCTGCGATCTTCTGTAAGCTGTGCTGTACCTTCTCTCTTCTCTCTTAAAACTGACTTACAATATTGATGCAAGGGCGGTATCGGGAGATTTTTAGTTACGTTACATTTTATACTTTAATTAAATAATGTTGTTAATCTCCTATCGAACTTACACGAAAATGTTAAATGCTAAATAAAAAAATATTAAAGGGTCAGAAAAAATCCTACAAAATCATTGAATTGGTGAGCACTTAAATGTTTTTGGTGAATGAGAATAGTTTAATGATGGTGAACAGTTACATTACAAGCCATAGTTAAATACTTTGGTTTACAAACAAACCTGCACTTTAGTGTTTTGAGACACAGATCTGAATCTAACATGGTCGTACTGTTTCATAATTTTGCCGTGTGACACCTTTAGTTATTTATTTTAGTTAAAAAAATACTGACCTCAGGAATACTTGAAACACTGGTACAGTCGTCGTCAAAAGCAAATGATTACTTTGACACATTATAGCCTTTATTTACTTTATATTTAAAGTCATATGAACAGCTGCTGACTCCTGGGGATTTAGTCACCTACTCTACATCACTATAACTATATGTAGCCGCTATTTTATATTATGTCCAGTTATCACATTTATCTGCCTAAAGTGTTTGAACGACTTTAGTCATGTTCAAATTAAATTATAGACTTCACATTGGTATTGATTTTAATATTATAGAAACACATTCGAAAAATATACATACAAGCTTCGAATATGCTAAGCACCATACAACTCGTGGAATACTTTCTGTCGTTATTTTTTTTATTATTTTGAGCATAATTAGGTAGCTTGTTAGCTTGACTAGGAAGGCTGGTTAGGTATCTAAAACCTCAAAACATTATTGGACAGTGCTATTATAAGGTTTTGTATAGTGAATACCCGAAGATTACAGCTGTTACGTATTTAAGAAGGAAGACCCGCTATGGCCTTTTTATATTTATGAAATATAGCATCCTACAAATATTATAAACGTAAAAGTTTTTATGTCTGGATGGATTTATGTTTGTAACTCTTTCACGCAAAAACTTCTAAATGGATTTTAATGAAACTTTACAATAATATATGTGGATGATTCTTTGGAATAACATATAGGCTACGCGGAGTACTAATCCTGCGCAGACGAAGTCGCTGGCAGGAGCTAGTTATCTATAAAGTTCGAGTACGCAAGCAGTGAATACACTACAAAATTGGCTCACGGAGACAATTTGGTGTACACGTTAGTTTTGGGTAGTTAACTTTAGTTAATTTAGCGTAATCTCTACACCAAATCGTTAGCGCAGCGACTGTTCTCATTATTAGTGGAAAGTTTATTTGTTAATTCAATAGTAAAGTCGTTATCTGTCGTAACAATAAACGTCATTTCCTGGCCCGGGAACTAAATCCGCGACCTTCGACAATCTGTGTAAGTTTAACCACGACTTAATTTTATTTTATTTATTTAGAGACATGCCTTAAAGCTAACAGATGTACACATCCAAAGCGCTTATAAGTTTAAATCGACAGTTGGTATTTCAATACAAACAAAATTACTGTTTAAAATTAATAATTAAAAATATCAGTATAGAATTATCAGATTAAATAATAAATAATAACATTCCTAAATTGTCAAAATTATACAATAATTAATCAATTTCGAATAAGTCAATTTTTTAGTCCACATAACAAACACATACAATATTAAAATAATAAATAGAATTGCAAATAAATATCAATAAAAATTTAAATTCATGTCACATGCCATCTATTGAAAGAGCCTGTATTATAATTCTGAAAAATAATGAATTGAAATCACTCGTATACTTTTTTGTACTTTATTGTACAAAAGGACATAGATCAAACTAAACATCTATAACAAAAAAAAACAATATAAATAGGCGGCCTTATTGTTAAGCAGTAATCTCATCTAAGTAACCTGAGTAAAAGGACATAATACAGTAATTTCAGTGAAAGGCAACAGGTACAAAAGGATTTTTCCCAATTGCCCCTGCTCAATACCGATAATTAGGAAATAACCGCTAAACCGCTTCATTTGTAGATGGTGACAGTAATTATCGCAAAAGTCCCAAGAAAATAATTGAATTTTGTGGCCGTACCACCGCGCCGGCATCGCTTATTTCCGATACGTCGCCGCGCGGTCGTATTTCAAAGACTACACACTTTTATGAAATTAATTCCACATTGTGCTCGAAGCACATTACGCTCCGAGCGACGTCCGAACGTTCTAGCGGAAGTGTTGCCAACGAGATTCACAGGCGAGTATCGGGACCGGGACGTCATTGGCGATGCAAATTGAAATTATTTTATGGCTGATAATAAATTTTCCGATAACAGTTAATGGGATCCATTCTTTATGTTGTTTAAGGAGCTCGGTGGCGTAGTGGGTTGAGCGCCCTGTACCCCTAGCACGAACATTTTAAAATTTCGAATCGCCATCGTATCGAGGAGTTACGTTAGCTTTTGTCTGGCTTTTGTTTGAAATTAAAAGCGTGCGTGAATGATACGATACGAAATTTAAAAGTGTTCTTACTAGGGGTACTGCCCCCTTATTCTCAACTGTCGGATCACGGATTCGATTCGAAAAGTCACATGCCGTCTCGCTTAGACGCAGCGCGATAAAAAGTGACAGGTATAGAGTTTCCGAAATTCGAATTCTTTCCGACAGTTGAGATTAAGGGGGCTGGTCTCGATTCGAAAACCAAGCAACTTTCGCCGTGGTCGATCCCGGTATGGGTCAAGTTTGTTAACTCGAGCTCCTCCGTGCTACAGAAGGCACGTCAACCGCTCCAACCCAGGCCCAAACTCCTCAGGTATTTTTCCCAAGTAAGAAGGCCTGTGCCCAGCAGTAGGACTTATATAGGCTGGCGATGTGCTATTCTAGGAGCACTGCTGCTTTTCATAATGGGGCAAGTATCTACGTCTGAAAGGTTACTTCCAGTCAACAGCAAAGGTTCTAAATAATAAAATAAATGCGAAACTAGCTTTATTTACATAATACAAGCTGCAATTGACATACTTTTCAATGGTCGTAAAAAGAAAAATAGGTTTTATAATCCAGGAACCTTCGCAGGCGACCCCAGAACATCCTACCAAAGATTCATCACAATCTGAGCCACTGAGCAATGGTTTCGGAGCGCATTTCAAACATTGATTTTATTAATTTAGATTAAATAATGTTTTCCGTTTTATAAAAACACTAGCTGACCCCGCAAACGTTGTTTTGCCATAAAAGGTCCTGAAAATAAAAAAAACTAGATAGTAGCCGGTTCTCAGACCTACTGAATATACGTAATAAAATTTCATGAAAATCGGTCAAGCCGTTTCGGAAGAGTATGGTAACTAAAACCGTGAGTCGAGAATTTTGTAACATAAGAAGATTATTAATATATTTTATTAAATTACAATATTTGAACAAAAGCATACATAAATGTAATAAACAACCATGATCCGAGATAAAATATTCGTGTTCATCACACAAACATTTGCACCAGCCAGCCAACTTGGGACCCCAGACCTAGTAGCTTATAGTTAGGGGTCGACCACAGAAGTAGCTGAACACTTTAGTACCACAGTCGCTATCACTGCTGCGAATAGTGTTGTATACCTTTGGAAGGAAGGTTAGTTAAAGAGGCGATGTCTTATTTCTTTTACTGCCAACAGCAGAACAGTTCCCCTTTTTAAAAAAGGCAACGTTAAAAATATGTTTATGTTGAAATAGTGTGGATGAAACCTTTTTGTACATAGTTCTATCTAAAACATTTTAGCATACCGAGACGATCACTCTACATCAAGTCACATAAGCCTGCTTACACGTAAAAAAGGAAATTCTTTGCCAAATGTTAGTGTCAAAGCGAAAGCTGTACAGGGATCGTAAGCGAGTGTCTGGAATAATTGAATGTAGCCGAGATAATCGCACCGAGAAGTCCTTGAGCCTAGAGGAGTCGACGGCTCATGGGCCCTTGCGAGGCTATAGCACTTCACGCAAACAGATTAAGGGCTTCAATTATGAATTACAAATATAGACTTTGTCTGTAATAATTATAGCAAGAATATTGCTTTAAAACTCACTCATTAAATTGCAAGTTAAAATATTTCTCTTTCAATAAAATTCGGATAATTAGGAACATTATATGCATTAAAATCCGAGCAACGGCTTAATGTACCTTCCGAAGCACGATGGAGCTCGATTGGGGTAATCGATTCTGGATCCTAATTATTAATATGACAAAAGTTGCTTTGCTTTCGTAATATAATGCAAACCACGGAGCTCCTCATAAATAATAATATTGATACACTCACACCTATTTATATAGCCCAAAGCATCTGGGTTATGGATTCTAGATAACGGATAAATATTAATAATAATATGTATTAGAAATAATAGGTCGGGGAAAAGTTTTTCGCATTTTTTAAGAAAATTCAAAACATTTTTTTATATAGTTTATTTACATTTAACTAAAGTATGTAGGTACCATTTTGTTCGATAACTTTTTGCCATCTTGTAGGTATGGACATAATCCCATTGCTATAGAAATGTTAGGGCTTCTGATCAAAATACCGCGACAAGTGGTTTTGGCAGTCCTCTCGTGATGTTAACCTGATACTGCCTAGAGAATTCTGAAGAGAGCGTAACAGGTGGAAATCTGAAGGTGCAAGGTCAGGACTATACGGCGGAGGCATTAACACATCCCAGCCAAACTCTCTTAATTTTGCTGAGTGGCTAAAGATGTGTGAGGTCTAGAGTTATCATGATGAAAAACCACACTTAATTAAATTCTGGCCGCTTTCTCTCAACTTCTTGCTTTAATCTCATCAGTTTGTCGCAGTAGATTTCAGAATCGATGGTCCTGCCTGGTGGTAACAGCTCATAATGAATAATGCCCTTCCAATCCCACCACACACACATCATCACCTTGTTGCGAATTAACCCGGGTTTCGCCACAGTCTGTGAAGCCTGACCGGCCTTTGACCAAGACCTTTTTCGCACTTTCTTATCGTACGTGATCCACTTTTCATCACCAGTTATCAGCTTCTTCAAAAATGGTTCGGTTTCATTACGTCGTAATAAAGAATCACAAATGAGTACACGGTTCATTAGGTTTATTTCAGTGAGCTCGTGGGGTACCCAAATATCGAGCTTTTTGTGTACCCATTTTTTTTAAATGCGTTAAAACTGTTTTGTGGTCAATGCCCAGTTCTTCAGCTACGTCGTAACTACTGATATGCCGATCTTGCTCCAGTTTTTCAAAAATGGCATCAATTTTATCCGTAATAGGGCGACCAGAGCGACGTGCATCTTTGATATCAAAATTTCCGGATTGAAAACGCTTAAACCAAATTTGTGCTACGCTCACAGACACTGCACTCATAAACATCGCAATTTTTTTTCGCAGCTTGCGTTGCATTTTTACCTTTTTTGTAGTAAAATTTTAAAATGTATCGAATTTCTTCATTAGATTCACTCATCTTGACAGTACGAAAAACAAATGAAAAACACACATATTCCTAATTTGAATTTGGAATTATCTTTTTTAAAATCTAAACTTTTGATGATACCAAAACTAGCCAGATATAAATAGTACAGCCAAAGAGATTTTATTACAAGTTCATACATACTATAATGCGAAAAGACTTTTTCCCCAACCTAATATAATGCGAAAATACTAAATAAACATATAAACATACATGACTCGTGAACAAATGCTCGTATTCTTTATAAAATCATTTGCCCCTACCTCTTGATCGAGCAGCCCGTATAGCAAGGGGTACAGACTACTCGACCAGGTGGTCGTCAAAGAAATAAATAAACAATACGCACAAATGAGAAAATAGTTCGCCTGCGTGCTACACCAAGTTAGGATCTAGGCTTAGCGTAAATCTCACTCGGTCACGCATCCAAACCTAACCGAGGCTATCATTGCTTTTTGTTTGCAATCATTACACCAAGAAACATTATAACAACGCCTTTAATTCCGGATTGGTAACTTAATATTTTGAAGTATCTCAGGTGGTTGCCGGATCGTATCGTGTGCAGGGAATTATTAATGGCCTGCATCCCGAGCATCGCACGCGTCGGGTGTCCCGACCGCGCCGACTCCATGCAACCTGTGTCCTGGATTTATTATATAGACAAGACATGAATAGATTTTGGCAATTTATTAGTTAAAGCCAACTGGGTGCTAAAATTGGGACGATATGAAGTATAACCACTTTAACAGATTTAACTCGCGATTAATTAGAGCAAGTTAAATCCGAGTAATCCGAGCTTAGTTAGAGTGAGTTAAATGCGATAAAATGGTTTTATTTTAAATGTGTAGTCTCGCAAAAATACAAGACAACACTTTGGGACGATGTGTCACCAAAGCTGTGTTTCGGTTTGGAGAGAAAGGTAGCCAGTGTAATTACTGGGCATGCACTTGCAATACCAATTAATGGTTCCTTATTATTGCAGGTGTGTATAGACGTCGGTAGCCACTCACCACCAGATGGGCCGTGCGCTTGCTTTTCAGTATCGTTAGTATTTTCAACTCAGCTGTTTCTTTTTAAAGGTCTGCTTACAAAGCATTTGCTTCCTCAAAGCTGCGGTATATTTTTCATCCGCTGTAAATTACAAGAGAAAGACTTAAATACATTATATTCGGCTACAAAAAATTAAGTGTTTCCTTTCACTCCAGGTGTTTTGAAACAGATTGCTGCTGAACAATAATAAAATTGATTTCCAATAATCTAATTTTGGCAACTTCTTAATCAACGATTACATGCCAGTTAAACCTGGTTGATTTAGAAGTTGCCTAAATTAACAACTTACTTTTGTTACGCATATAGTGACAGATTGTCTAGTACAGTACAACTGAAAACAGCGCCGCGATATCCCACCATCGCGGCATAAAGCTGAGTGGCGACCATTTTGGTTACACTAATGTGTCTAATTCTAATACCTGTGCCTTTTTAACCGATTTCAAAAAAGAACGAGGCTATATGTTTTGTGCTGTTATTTCTAAAGATACAAAGAATTAATTTTTCTGTCTCTTTTATTTCACGGTTTCAGTTAATTATTTCTAATAGCAGTTTTTTTATACAACTAGATGAGAAACAAGCTGACGGCGCGGATGGTAAGCGGTTACCGCCGCCTTATTGCAGGTGCGTTGTCATCCTGAGGCTTAAGTTGAAATGCCGTCCATGCCCAGTAATTACAGTATTTAGCAGTATTTAAACAGTGTAATAACTACAACTAGAGATAGACTCACTCGCTGACAATGTCCGGCGCGCGCGGGCTGGTGCACCAGCGCACACGCACATATATTAATTAGTTACTCAATTTATTATAAAAATTTTGTTTTGTTATTGTTTTAATTATTGTAAGTCCTTCATAAATTAAAACGTATTTAAATAAAATGAAAAATAAACAAATTGGTAGCTTTAACGTATTATAATAATATTGTTTGAATTAGAACCAAAGACATTAAAACAAAGAGGCGGGTAATAAAATAGGTCGCTTCACAGGAAGCTTTTAACCTATTTATTTGTGAAATCAAATTAAAGTTCAACAATACCCTTCACCCGGCTTTGAGCACCTTCTAACTCTTCTCTAATGAAGCCCTTTCAAATTTTGCCCTGTTCGGACGTCTAATATTGACGCGGACACAAAACCTTATTGTTTTGAAGGTTTCTAACTTCGCTGCTTCAGTCTGGACAGAGATAAACTGCCGCGGATTGATGTAGCTTAGGCTACGTTGTCTATGGTTTACGGGCACGGACGCGAGTGGCCAGAGAGTAGGCGTGGCGTGGAGAGTGGCGTGTGGTGGTCAATGCTGTTTATTTTTTTTTACATTTTTTTTGTGAGTATTTCCAAGGTCAAAGCTAGATGGGTGACCGTCAGCATTAGCGACTCTCCTGTCTTTCAGTCTCTGGTTGAAATGCATATAAGTATTGTTTTTAAACCTTAACTGTTGT
The DNA here is from genome assembly GCA_947347705.1 of Nymphula nitidulata. Lineage (NCBI taxonomy): Eukaryota > Metazoa > Arthropoda > Insecta > Lepidoptera > Crambidae > Nymphula > Nymphula nitidulata. The sequence continues at coordinate 448,084 of OX374625.1, forward strand.
TCATTGAAGAGTTCCATTCTCTATCTTCTAAGATTTACATCAGATCCTTATAAAATTTATATGGGACCTATCTGGAAGTATTCTCATTCGAACACAAAAAGAACAATCGCAATTGGTGTTGGTAATTTAATCCTGGCAGCATATACCTTCTATACTAAAAATATTTTTAACCGACTTCAAAAACGAGGAGGTTCTCAATTCGGCCGGTATGTTTTTTTTTTTTTTTTTTTTCTATGTATGTACACCGATTACGCCGAGATTACTGATCCGATTTACGTGATTCTTTTTTTGTTCGATGCGAAATAGCTGCCATTTGGTCCCATAAAAATTTTTTCAAAAACAGTTGGGTGGTTTTAAATTTAAAAAAACTGAAATTATGAAATCGTCTACATAAGCGAAATTGTGAATTTTTGCTTTTCCAATGACTTTTTAGTGAAACGATACGATAGTAGGAAACAATATAAGTTGACGGTCACCCATCTAGCTTCGACCGTAGAAAGTTATCACTAAAAATTGTGAAAAAGTAAGTTCACCCTTGTACATGTGTTTTCATTATGTTTAATTTTATGTGTTTTAAGTGTGCAATAAAGGATATATAAAAAAAATTTTAAACAAAAATTAAAACCGACTTCAAAAAACTGAAAAGGATGAAATAATTAAATTTAAGTAGGTATTCATCCCCTAGTAACATATTTTTGGAGTTGGTGCTAAGTGGTTTCCAAAAAAATAGAAAGTAAAGCACCGACTCCAAAAATATGTTACTAGGGGATGAATACCTACTTAAATTTAATTATTTCATCCTTTTCAGTTTTTTGAAGTCGGTATTAATTTTTGTTTAAAATTTTTATATACCCTATTACTTGTCATTTTATATCACTGTCAGTTTGTTTATGAGAATATATTATTGTCCTACATCAAGTGGTGATTTCAGTATTTACAAGAATTGGTTAATATTTGATGGAGATATGAAGTAACATACCTAAAAAAACTGGTGGAATAGATTACCTCCTCCCTTTTTGAAGGCGGCTAAAATATAGTGAATAGGTACATACGTATCGTTTTAAAATTAAAATAACCAACTAATTTATATTCCATAGCTAACTTCAAAAATCTTTCCATAACTTACCTCTCAAGGAAAAAATCTTAGTGCTCACTACGTCATTCAAGGAACCTTCGTCAAAATTCCATTGTTCTAGAGCCAGCAGTTTAGGCTGTTAGTTGATCAGACAGGCAGCCAGTCAGTTTTATCTTTTATACTATTATTTAGGAGATAAGGGTTATCTCATGCGCCTTTGACGTTGTGGAAGACATTACAGTGACAGTTTTTATTGAATTGTGTATTCCCAATTCCAGATAATATTCAATTTCCTTCCGTCGTAAACAAGAGTGTTACGCACGCCGTACAACAGTATTTACAATGAGATGTCTTTGTGACAAAGCCATGTCAATCCCCATAGCTGCACTTACTTTTTACCGACTTTAATCTTTTTTATATATGTTAGCTCATATCCCTGTCAAATGTAGATCTATTTCGATAATTATTTTAGTCGATTATGCTATTGATTACTAGGTGGAAGGCCCGTCTGTAGGGTCGTCCGGGTAGGTACCACCGCATTTCTTATTTAAGCCGTGAAACAGTTCGCTGTGTTTGGATTGAAGGGAAAGGTAGCCAGTGTAATTACTGGGCATGGACGGCATTTCATCTTAGGCCTCAGGATGACAACGCACCTGCAATATCAAGTGATTTTCACTTGTTATTGCAGGTGTCTATAGGTGGCGGTAGCCGCTTACCATCAGGTGGGCCGCCAGCTTGATTCTCATCTAGTTGTATAAAAAAACTGCTACTAGAAATAATTAACAGAAAAGAGAAATAAAAGAGAACGAAAAATCATTTCTTTATAACTTTAGAAATGACAGCCCAAAACGTATAACCTCCTTCTTTCTTTGAAAACGGTTAAAAAGGCACAGTTATTAGAATTAAATTAGTTTAACTAAATGGTCGCCACTCAGCTTTATGCCGCAATGACGAGATATCGCCGCCCTGTTTTCAGTAGTACTAGACAATCTGTATAAGTCTCTATAGGCGGCGGTAACCGCTTACCATCAGGTGGGCCCTCAGCTTGTTTGTCATTTAGTAGTATAAAAAAAATATATATTCCTAAGCGGATCGGCAGCGGTTTGGTATCGTTACTAATGCGGTTGTAATACAAAAAGGTATTCCACCAACATTGCTTATAAAGCCAGAACGCTAACGAAGCGCTCACGGTTGGTTCTACTTCGGCTGTATAAACTAACAATATTTTATTTACAATTATTGCCAAAATAAAGAGAGAAAAAAAAACAATGACACAATAACAGACATCAGATAGAAGAAAACATATACAAATACATGCAATAAAAAAGTGTATGTCTGTGCCCAATTATAATAGTAAAATCTATAAGTTTTGTTAAAATTTTGTCATTAACCGAATTCAAAAACGAGGAGGTTCTCAATTCGGCCGGTATGTTTTTTTTTTCTTTTCTATGTATGTACACCGATTACGCCGAGATTAAAGATCCGATTTACGTGATTCTTTTTTTGTTCGATGCGGAATAGCTGCCATTTGGTCTCATAAAATTTTTTTCAAAATCAGTTGGGAAGTTTGGTTTTAAATAAAAAAAAAACTTAAATTATTAAGTCGTCTACGCATGCGACATTGCGAATTTTTGCTTTCCTATGAGTTTTTAGTGAAACGATACGATAGTAGGAAACAATATAAGTTGACGGTCACCTATCTAGCTTTGACCTTAGGAAGTTATCACTAAAAATTGTAAAAAATAATAATATTTAAACAACAATTAAAACCGACTTCAAAAAAACTGAAAAGGATATAATAATTAAATTTAAGTAGGTACTCATCCCCTAGTAACATATTTTTGGAGTTGGTGCTAAGTGATTTCCAAAAACAATAGAAAGTGAAGCATCAACTCCAAAAAATATGTTTCTAGGGGATGAGTACCTACTTAATTTTTTTTAAATCCTTTTCAGTTTTTTTAAGTCGGTTTTAATTTTGGTTTTTTGAACAAAACTTTAGATTTTACTATTAATTTTACTTACAGTTAAAATTAAAATTGTCTCAACAAAGTCGTCGTTTAAGACTATCGTTTAATGAGTCTACAACGTTTCTAGTAATGATCTTCTAAATGAAAAAAAATACATTCTAAGACACAACTAAATCTTAGCATATTGAATTGAAAGCTGTTAACTTTTGACAGCTCAAAAAAAGCAGTATCGATGCGTTTTGGCTGCTACAAGTGTCAAATATTTTCTAGAATACAAAACAATGTTTGAACCGCGTCACGTGTTTGTTAGTAGAATACCAAACTGATGCGTTTCGGCTACGTTAGATTGCGCTGAGTAAGCAAAATACGAAACCGTTGTAACTGAAGCGTTTTAGATCAAAATACAATAGCAGAATTGTTCCATGTTATGGTCTGTTCTGACAAAACCTACTGATATAGAGAACGGAAATCATCAGGTCCTCAGGATGTAGTCTATCTCTATGTCAGATTTTGTCTCTATCGGCTCAGCGGCAGTACAAAACCCAACAGAGAGACAGACATATAATTTACCGTGTACCTTTTGGCACAACACCCGCCATCCACGTGGGAGGCGCCGCGGGCGGCCACTAGTATACAATATTAGAATGGATATATTAATAGCACAACAACATAAATATTTTGCTGATTGGATACTTTCAATGTGCTGACGTCACAGTGACGTAATTGCTCTCGCCGCCTCAACAAGTTGCCAACTCCGGACTTGGCTCAACTACCATTGACTTAGCGGTTACCGCGTAATGTAACGGTTTGATAACTTAGTTGTCTCTATGCAACCTACTTTTGGTTTTAGGTTTTTATTTATGTGACAGAATTTCGAATAAGCATCAAATTATTAAAGGTTAATATCTAAACTAGACAAAAAGTTTCGATTACGAAAACAAAGCAACTTTCGCCATGGTCGCTCCCGGGACGGGTCAATCAAAATTCGAAATTGATTTTTTTAAACAACTAGATGACAAACAAGCTCCACCTGGTGGTGAGCGGCTTCCGCCGCCTAAAGAGAACTGCAACAATAAGGAAAAATCACTTGATATTGCATCATCCAGAGGTCTAAGATGAAATGCCGTTCATGCCCAGTAATTACACTGGCTACCTTTCCCGTCAATCCGAAACACAGCGAACTGTTCCACGGCTGAAAAATGAAAGGCGGTGGTACCTACCCAGACGACCCTACATAGGGGCCTACCACCTAGTGAAATTGGTTATAAAATAAAAATAACAAGTGAAACAACGGGAACTCTATAAACAAAATGGTCACCACTCAGTGTATGCTGCAACCTGAAGGGTCAAAGCGTTTGTCTTCCACTGAGAACGCAACACGTACCGACCGTCAAACCTCAAGACTTGTTACATATAACAAAAAATAAAAACCTAAAATTTGTAATCTTGAGCACCTCCATGCTTCGTCGTACACGATAAGCCGTTGGTTCCGGTTGACACTGCGACCGCTTGAACCCACCAACCCCAATTGGGCCGGCGTGGTGGTGTTATGGCCCAAACTCCTCATGTGTTTTTCCCATGTAGGAAGGCCTGTGTCTGGGACGTACCTATATAGGCTGGTGATGATTATGAATGTCTAATGGCATTGGTTTTGAGGTGACAATCATTTGATCAAAATTAAACGGCACCAACATTACTTTTAATTAATAAAAACATCTCAGGATATCAAGGATGTTTTGATATCATGTGGGGTCACCTAGTGTAGAGGACGCGCTTTCCATAGGTTTCTGGACCTAAAAAATGCAGAGAATAAAAGAAATAGCAAATCAAAAACGATAAATAGAATTCATTAAATACCAGAAGCTTTATGGAGTTGGCTTTCATGTGATCTTTTGCGCGCCACCTGTTGAGCAAAGGTGGACAACTTGGTTTGCGCTTGCGCGTGACTGAGGAAAATTCTTTTTGGTTTTTTCATAGAGTTCGGTGGCTTATGTCATGTTAATTCAAATTGTTGTTTTATTTAAATGCAAATGTGTTTTTTAGAAATAATACTTATATTTTCGCTTTTGTTACAATAAACTCAGTGTACTTTCGAGAAGTGCATTTTTACCCAGCATCAGATCATAACTTACCGGCAACTCCTTTACCCTGAGTAGCCGAAGCAATTTTACCAGGCGACTCGCTGCTTCTTTACCCTGTTTATCTGTTACATATACAGGGTGTACCAAAAATACAAATAAAGTGAAAAGGGTGTAAATGGGTCCCTTGTGTAGAGTTTATTACCAATGTATGACAACTGTAGTATGACATTATTACATGCTGAAAAATTAATTATTTTTGATAAAATAATAAAATAATCGACATTGAAGCGCAGCTCTATTCTAAGTTCATTCCCCCTAACAGGCGTAATTACCTCCTACTCTTAGAAACTTTTCTACTCCTGGTAGCTAATATTTATTTGATCAAATATTAACCTAAAATAAATAACCTATAATTCCTCAATTCTAGTATTTATTTTACTAGGCTAAGTACAAAAAAGATAAATAGATATTAGATAACTTTATTGAATACTTTACAAGAATATTAAGAGAGTGAGAATCGAGATAGGTATGAGTCAACATAAAAACCACAAATAAATTTTAAAGCTGTATTGAAGTAACAATCTGAGTAGGTAGGTTCTATCTACCTAACAGCTCAGATGAATAAACTAAGGTTTTAAGCCGTAAACCAAAAATAAAAATAACAAGAACCCGTAAGATCGATGAATATGGTTAAAAATTTATCACGGATCAATCAATTAGGTACTATGTAATTGTACTAGCACTATCCTACCATTTAGAAATGAAAAACAACTTACCTCGAACTAGAAACACTTTTTTCAAACAACAACGCAAGATGACAAGCAAGCTGACGGCTCATCTAACAAGCGCGGCCACTTAACTCAATCAACACAGCTTTACAGTTCACATAAATATCTTACACAACAACATAACACTTACAACTTAGCCCTTAGAGGAGCAGTTCAAAGTGTACCTACTCCTCCTTGCTGCCTCAACAACGACGGCCGTCGTCGGGACGGACACGGCCTGTGTCGCATTTTGCACCATATTATCGTCATCGTCCTTGTAATCGATGCCAACATACCTACTCATGGCATACACATAGCATTATGCCGCAATATTTAATAAGAATAACGACGATCAGAGATAAAATTATACGCGACTACACTTTATGAAATTATGATCAACTGAACTCGGAAACAGATGAGGTGACACTGACGAGCCGACAAAGCGGGAAGCGGCTTTGAAATAGGTAGGTAGTCTGCGCGCGCCGCTCTGCGCCGCTGTTTTTTCCTTCTGCGCATGCATACGGAGAATGACAGGGATTGTCAACATTTAACTAGTTTTTAGTTTAGTAAAATTATTTTAGGTATGGAAAGCAATAAGTAATTTAGGTATTATTGTGCCCAATAAACTTTTTTCTATTCTATTTTATTCAATAAACAACTTTGACTTTATTCGGTCCAAGCTAAGGCTGGTACCAAAAAAATAATAGTTATGACGAGAACAATACAAGGTTTTCGTTTTCGTTAAGAGCGTTATTAGAGCGCTGTTCGACTTAAATTGCATTTAACTCTCGTGGCAAGCAAGAGCCGTTATTTAATTAAATGTTATGATGATTTTCCGGAGTGAATCTTCTGTATTTGTACTATTATGTATCTGTGGTATAAGAAGTAGTGTAACATAATTACGCCAACGACGCAAACAAACCGTTAAATGCTTGTCTTGCATTCGAAGCCCAGTAAGATCCATTTTGTCAACGTTAAAAAAGTAGGTTACAAAATAAGTAAAAACATATCCAAGCGAGCACGGTCGCAATCACTACCTAATCAACAGTTTATAGGCACTTAGTCATAATCCGGCAGTACTCTGCTCTGTTTTTTTATATCGAGTATTAAAAAAAAACGTTTGAATAAAATGTTGTGAACCAATGACACATTTGGGGGCGTTTAGGGTTTCATCGGAAAAAATTTAACCAAAATTTGGAATCTCCTCTGAACTCCTAGTACTTACATAATCTTACAAGTTTAATTTTGACCGACAAATAACCTTGCTAGATCATGTTCATTTAAAGGAAAAGCTTTTAAAATAAAGGGAAGGCCGGTACATTTTAAATCCAAGTGAAGACTTCAGCCCGCTTTAATGCGTAGGTAATTCCGTCGACAGCATGTTAATAGTACATGCGCGTTCATTGTGACCACTTACTACTACCATATCATCATTAACATCATCATACCAACCTCTGATGTCCACTACTGAACAAAGGCCTCCCCCACCGATTTCCAAATGGAATGGTTCTTGGCAGCTGCATCCAACGGCTCCCCGCGACTCTGACCAGGTCGTCTGTCCATCTAGCTAGTGGGAGGCCGTCCTTCTTTGCACTTCCCGGTATGTGTTTAAAAAATAAATCATGCACAACCTGAGGTGTATTTTTTCAAATGGCGGTGAATTCTGCTGCAAGTCTAGTATTTTCAAAGACTAAGCGGTAGCAGATAAGTGCTTAGTTAGATTAGTGCAATTTGATTTTACATATTCTATTTATTTAAAGGTGTTTACGTAATATGCGAAATCGATACTAATAGCAATTTATTGCTTAAAACTAATAAACAACACCTAAACAAAAAGATAAATTATTGTTATAAAATTGAAAAATAAATGATTATTTCAATAAAATTATTATTACTTGTCATCGTATTAGAAATTAAGGCATCGTACTATAAGTTTTATCGGCAAAGAAAGTTTTTTGCATCTCAGAAGGAATCGACGGTACTAATAGTTTGCATATTCTAGTCTTTGGAAATATAGTCTATTACTTTGATATAAATTTTAGATTGAATGACATTCACAGCCGATCACTAGAGTAGTGACATTTTCATTTTGAGTTTTCGATGAAGAATTTCTTTTTTTTGGGTACTTCTGATACACCGTGTATAAAATAATAAAATACTGTTGAAGGAGATATTTCTGTCGTAACGGTTTTTATTGCTTGCCTACATATTTATTATCCATCTCAAGCAAGTTTTATTCTAAACCATGTCTCAAACCTGTGGCCACGATAGGGATTATTTAAATCTGCTGGTAGCTTTATGCCGTAATCTACATCCTGGACTCCGGATGGATAAATTATTTGCCTTTCTTTCTGCCAGAGATCTATCGTATAAAATAGATTTTCGTACCACTTGCTCAAAAAAGTGACATTATTATCTTGTATTTGGGGCTTTTCGGTCTTTTTAGACTGATTTGTCACTGCGACCTAAAAGATCTATTGTGACTTGCCACCAATAGTTATAATAAAACCTTTATTTGGGCACTTCCATAAATTTTAGGATTTTCCCAACCTCAAGGGTCTCAACTTCATTTGGGTGAATAGTGTGTCTCCCCAGATAAAGGCTTCGTTTGTGGATAAAGGGTCCACAGTTGCAAAGGAGGTGCATTGGGGTTTCGCGCTCCTGTGTACAGAATCTGAGAATACAGAATATGCCACAAAAAGCGAACATAACAATAGTAATTTTTAATCTGTTAAAAACAGTGAAAGAAAATTGTACTGAATTTCATTCATCCGCTAGGGGGAGAATGTGATTTAAATTTGGAATACTTACCGAAATTTATACTGAACTACATCTGTGTTTACACCATTGAGTTTGTATATAAAGCATTATACATCTTTTTGAAAAAGAAATTAATTAGAAATTATTAATTATTTTTGTTTGGCACATTTATCCCCTTGGTTAATAATCTTATTAACCAAGGGGATAAATGTACCAAACAAAAATGTAACTCTCTCTATCAATAATTTGACCAATGTTTCGAATGTTAACTTTTACTTTTAATTGTCATTATTTTTAATAAATGCTTATTTCATATTATTATTGTGTTAATTTTTTCGCAAATGGTACGAAAAGTAGAGTATTTTCCTCGGTGATAAAGCTGTCTTAGTCATGGGTGAACTTAAATCCCTCGATACACTCAGGACTCGTCATCCGCGACAGAAGACACTGCTTTATCCCCTTGGTTAATAATCTACTATTTTACTATAAATCAAGTGAACATTTACAGTTCTTAGCGTAGTGCTCAAGTTATAGGTTTTTACTTAGAATTTACAGACCCTTTTGGTCGTAAAGGAGTACCCTGTGTTTCGGATTGAAGAGAAAGGTGGCCAGTGTTATTACTGGGCATGGAAGGCAATTCATCTTCAGGTCACAGGATGATAACGCACCTGCATTGTCAAGTTATTTTTTCATTGTTATTGCAAGTGTCTATAGGCGCCGGTAACCATAAGTGGTTACCGTCGCCTATACTCACCTGGTAAGCCACCAGGTGAGCCGTCAGCTTGCTTGTTATCTAGTTGTATAAAAAGCCCTGTATTACAAGCCGTTACTCCGCCATTGTTTATTATTGAGGAGAGATTTGAGTGACGCGTTTGTATGAATTGACATAAGTTTCGATTATTATTTGTCTCTTGAGTCACGAGAAATTTAGTCTTGACTAGTTCTAGAACAAGATTGAAGTTAAAATTTAGAAAGTTACTAAGTCTACCAGACTTAGCCTGATTCAGACCGACACGGTCTAGATAAAGTTATTGGATGAATAATATGACAAATACAAATCTTTCTATAGGTGTACGACGAGGTATCTATACAAATCCATTTTTTTATCATTGAAAAAAGCTATCAAAGGTGAGTGGGGCAACCCCATTTTTTCGGGGAGAAATCCGATTACAGACCTACCACTGACTGAGCGATGGGCGTGTGAAGAGGTCTTCCTGCGCAAGCAGCACTGGAAATACCCACTAAAACTTACCGGTAATTCCAGTGCCTGGGCTTTGCCGAAGCAATTGCAACACCATCACACTACTCTGGGATCAAATCACCGGGACCAAGAGCTCAACGTCACCAGGTCACCCCCAGGTGTGGGGTTGTCCCTGGGTAATGGTGGACTCTCCAGAACTAGATTCCGGTATACCCACTTAAATAATAATAATAATAGTCACTTATCGCAGACACTGTCATCTACGCAAGACCAGCTTCGTAGTGTCCAAGGATGTTCCGGCATATGCTGGCCGGATGCCTTTTCAGTGACATCATCATCATCATTTTGACGACCGGCTTCGAATCCCGGTAGGAGCAAATGTTTGTATGATGAGTACGAGCATTTGTTTACGAGTTATGGATGTTTATTTAGTATATTTCTAATATTTATATACATTTTATTATAAAAATTTATCCGTTATCTAGTATCCATAACACAAGCTCTTAATGATGCTTTGGGTTAGATAATAGGTGTGAGTGTATGAATATTATTATTATATTATTATTATCAGCACCAGCCTATATGTATACGTCCCACTGCTGGGTACAGGCCTTCTTATATGGCAGCAACACATGTCCCGGGATCAAATCACCGGGACGCACGGAGGAGCTCAGGATTACAAATTCAATAAACCCATCCCAGGATCGACCATGGCGAACGTTGCTTTTTTCGTATTTGAAACTAGAGTGTTCAAACCACTACCACCTAGCTCCTCTCGCTTTCATACTCGTCAGTGACATACCTATATAATTATAAGTATTACTTATATTTTTAAAATGCATTGTGTTGTTTGTCTTCTGTGGTTAGAATTATGTCGTGTTACTAAATAAATGATTTCCTTTCATTTAGCTGATGAATATTTCCTCACAATCTGATTCTCCTTATACCTATTTAAATTCCTTCAGTCGATTTATTTCCTCAATCCCTTTGAAATGAATATTTTATCAACCTTTTTATTTGTGTCAAAAAGAATTCTTCTGTCCCTTGGATATAGAAATTAAATAAAAGAGAAGCACGATTTTTTTTAGTGCCTATGCAAGAATTTTAAACATTGGAGTCCAAAAAATTATTATTAATTATGTACCAAGAACACATATTTAGACGCAACACCACGGTAATGCATTACCTCAACTTTGTAAGGGAAATCGCAATATCCTTATATGCAGTTCAACCGTTCCAAATGTACCGAGGGCGATACGAGCGATCAGTTCAATCTAACGCACAGATGTGCAAAGAGTAACAGATAAAAACAAAGGGCAAGTTAACAGATAGCTTTAAAGGCTTTGAAGACGAAATCTTATTACGGCAAAGGCACATAATCCGGGAAACGTATTCGCACGCCCTTCAGAGGTGTCGTGCACCGCTCAATAGGCTGAGAGGGCACAGTCTTACAGCTGTAATTGTCATGGCATTAGGCAAGGGTGACTGTAGGAAAATATCTTTTGAAAACCTAAATCCTGCCAGACTGACTGATAAATCAAAAGCCCAGAGATATGAAATTTGGAGGAGGAACTCCTTGTGAAGTGTGCTCTCTTTTTGGGGCCCTGTTGAACATTGGCCTCTCTCTCCGACTCTCTGTCTTCATTTACAAAAATGAGACAGCCTCAGCCTTTTACCGCAGGTCTTATTTTAAATAGGGGTTTTTTATACTACTAGATGATTAACAAACTAACGGCCTACCTGATGGTAAGCGGTTACCGCCGCCTATAGACACCTGCAATAACAAGGGAAAATCACCTGATATTGCAGGTGCGTTGTCATCCTGAGGCCTAAGATGAAATGCCGTCCATGCCCAGTATTTTCTATATCCTCGGTAGCACTTAGCTCGATTGTAAAAGCTTATGGCTTCGAATGGCGTTGAATTGAGCTGTCAAATTGACCACCTACAGTGCAGATATAACATATCACCAAAAAATCACGCTTTAAACTTAACAATAAACCGTGACTCCCGCAATAGAATTACTAGCTTGTGACGTAACAGCGCCCGTCAGACCCGTGACGTCACATTATTCGGTCAAAAATTTAATTTAGAACAGTAAGCAACAGCGTTAATTAAAGGAGTTGGAGCGTTTGAGCTTACAGATATGTGTTGAGCAAAAGCACAGATATATTATTAGTTGCAAAAACCAGCCGTATTATCATTGCATAAAGTTGAATATGATGGTAGTGAGATGAAAAGATCTGTAGTTGGTTTTCTGCATACTTCACTAAAATTCAGTAATATTTTAGAAAAAAATGGTTTTCAACTAAGTTGTTCTGTTTAATTAGAATGAATAAAATAATAGAAATGACAGTGGCAAAGTTTTGTTGAAAGGGATAACAGTATAAAACACCCAAGAATAAAAAGGATATAATTAGGGAAAGTGGGGTAAAGGGCGAGGGGTAGCGATTTACCAATTCTCAGTCTCGGTCTAGGCTGAGATTTTACTTTATTCCCGGTGTCGGCCGAGAACGAAAACCCTGCCTCGGTCGACCCTTAGCTCGGGGCCTCGGGCAGTAGAAATTGAGACATTAGAAGACATTTGTTTAAATTTAGTATACTTCCATTACTGACTGGTTTTAGCCTTTCTAGCTGGTATCCTTTGTTCTTTATCAAGTCGAACTATCTCCATAGTGGCTTAGGCGTGAAGGCGTAACAAACTCACTTTCGCATTAAAACATTAGTTAGACTTTGTTTAGTTCTTGAAACTTTCTACTAAATCGCTAAAAGATTTGTAAGGTTTACTAAAATACCTTATTGATCCGATATCAGCCAGATATTTGTATTTGGAGAGTTCCTAATTTCCACTTATTACCCAATGAGACTGGAGAGATTAATTTAATTAATACAAAGTGTCCACGCACGCACCGGTGCCCACCATGTTGGTATACAAAAAGTTGGCGCGTCGCCGATATCGTTAGATAATGTATTCAGCATCGAATATTGATGTAAAACCAATACATCGCGGCCATTGCCCCGTCCGCGAGCGGAATACAGAACAATGTCGACTGTCGAATGGATTTTAAGAGAACAATTTGAATATTTCAACGAGCTTTAAATACTCGTGGCTTTCAAAACTCATTCCAGACATGCCGCAGACTCTTGAGTTTTGTTTGAAAATAGAAATGAATAAAAATTAAGGTAAAACTTCGTATTACGGTGTAAGTTAAAATTAGCTTCGGCTACAGCGATAATAATGTTGTTGTTTTTCGTGTTTAGACTAATTGTGAACGGTTTATTTTAGCTTGATAATTGACTCTACACAACCTGACGGTAGGGTACAATCGACTTCTTCATATAAAATAAATCAGAAATGACGACCATACACTAAAAAAAGGCGTTTGTCATAAGAGCTACAGCAGCCTATTAAAAGCCTGTCGCGAAATGTTCGGAAGACCTGTTCACGGTCGCGGGAACCCGATGAATACAGGCTGCACAAAACAGTTTTATTCATACACCTAGAGAACAACCAACCTGGCGGCCCCTGGTGGTAAGTGTCTCCCGTCGCCTCTAGACACCTGCAATAACAAGGAAAAAATCTTTTGGTATTGGGTGCGTAATTACACTGGCTACCTTTCCCTTCAGTATGAAACACTGCGGACTGTTTTACCGCTGAAATAGCAAAGGCAGTGGTAACCAGACGACCTACCACATAGTTAACTAGTCCCTTGAAAAATCAATTATAAATTATATGAACTCGGATAACAGTGGACAGGAAACCGCTATTAAGCACCATTATGTTATGGTAACTTGAAGAAATTTGAAAATAATGTAAAAAATAAAACCGACTTTAAACAACTAAAAAGGATAAAATAATTATATTAAGTAGTTACTTACCTATCCCTTGGAAATATATTTTTTGAGTCGGTGCTTCACTTTCTATTGTTTCTCGAAACAATTACGAAAGCAAAAACCCGATTAAAATATTTTTTTACAGGACCAAATGGCAACTATTCCGCATCGAACAAAAAATAACCATGTAAATCGGATCAGAAATCTCGGCGTAATCGATATACTTACATACATATAAAAAAAGAAAAAGAATAACCAACTGAATTGAAAAACTCCCCGTTTTAGTTAAGTTATGGAACAATTTATTTGAGAATTAAAATATCGAATTCCATAATATTTCTAAACAAAAAACTAATACAGGCGGTTCTAAAAGGAAGTTTTAATTATCTTTTTATTTGGGCGGCACGCAATGCTAAAAGTTATGATTCTGTAACTACAGACATAGTAACTTAATATTTGAAAAGAGTGACTACACGAGTTTGTTGCCGGAATCTTCTCGTTAGTTCTACTTTTGGAACCGCTGTAAATTCAGACACGACAAACAGACATTATGACATTGTTAGTTAACATAAACGTTGTTACTAAATAAGTATATATTTTTTGTGATAGTTACACGAATATTACTTTTGACAATTTCATTCGAAAGTGCTTCTTGGGGGCTTATTTGAATAAAGATATTTTCATTTTATTTCCTACTTTTGTATAAAATACGTTTTTACTTAGCTTGTTTGAGATATCAAAAAATCTACAAATACTTATAATGCTGTCAGCAATCGGAGCTGTAGTAGATAATTTCGCTTCCAATCTTATCCGCACGATTGGACATCCGCCCGGTAAGTATCATCGCGTCCCGACTAGAGCCGCCGCTCGCTGCCGGTTAATTGAAATCGTATCTGACAGAAAGCGGCCCGGCACCGGCACCGGCAGCGCGAAGCATACTGTCGGGCGGATTCCTACCGTATCCTTCAGCTAAGAGCCCGCGCACACTACAGACTAAACTCTCGACCGATAGTTCCCCGGTTCTTAACGATGAACGCAAAAAAAGAAGAACGCAAGTGCGCATATTAGCTCGATTTAAACTTTATGGTGAACGAACTATCCTCAAATATGTCGGCTGGTCTAAAGACTGTACGCGAGCGCTACGGTGTGAAAGTAGTGCACATAGGTAGCAATTAAAAAAAGTTGTAGTTTTAAAATGAATGACAATGTTCATTTCTCAAGCGGAAGCATTATAAAAATTTTGAACCCATGAGTCTGGAATATGTGGTTTCACTGGTTAAATTATTCATTGCAAACGTCACGTACTTATTATCTAATCAATAACGTATAAATATAATAAAAAATTAAAACCGACTTCAAAAAACTGAAAAGGATAAAATAATTAAATTTAAGTAGGTATTCATCCCCTAGAAACATGTTTTTGGAGTCGGTGCTTCACTTTCTATTGTTTTTGGAAACCACTTAGCACCAACTCCAAAAATATGTTTCTTGGGGATGAATACCTACTTAAATTTAATTATTTTATCCTTTTCAGTTTTTTGAAGTCGGTTTTAATATTTGTTTAAAATTTTTTTTTCACAATTTTTAGTGGTAACTTTTTACGGTCGAAGCTAGATGGGTGACCGTAAACTTATATTGTTTCCTACTATCGTATCGTTTCACTAAAAAGTCATTTAAAAAACAAAAATTCGCAATTTCGCATATGTAGACGACTTAATAATTTAAGTTTTTTTAAATTTAAAACCAAAGTACCCAACTGTTTTTGAAAAAAATTTTATGGAACCAAATGGCAGCTATTCCGCATCGAACAAAAAAAGAATCACGTAAATCGGATCAGTAATCTCAGCGTAATCGGTGTACATACATAGAAAAAAAAACATACCGGCCGAATTGAGAACCTCCTCGTTTTTGAAGTCGGTTAAAAACTAAATAGATTATTAAGTATCTTACTTATAAACGCTCATCCAAACATCATCATCAGCCTATATACGTCCCACTGCTGGGCACAGGCCTTCCTACATGGGAGAAACACATGAGGAGCTTGGGCCATAACACCACCACGCTGGCCCAATGCGGGTTGGTCATCCAAACTATTTTAGTATAATCATATATCTAACTATAATCATCTATCTAGCACCATCTCATTGAGACTATTCATAAGAGCCCAAACACGATATATCTTCTGTAAGTTTCTGAGGAGTTAAACATCCCGCAGACTTTTTGATGGTATAGGATCGGCGTAATCAGTGTATGTACACCGATTACGCCGAGACTACTGATCCGATTTACGTGATTCTTCTTTTGTTCGATGCGGAATAGTTACCATTGGGTCCCATATTTGAAAAAAAAAATTAATGTGGGTAGTTTGGTTTTTATATAAAAAAACTGGCATCATTAAGTCGTCTACGTATGCGAAATTGGCGGATTTTTCCTTTCCTATGACTTTTGCCAACGCGATGCCGACGTCGTCGTGGCGTCTGATTCCCGCTCCCCCAGGATTACTCGACAGCCTCGCTAGATCATTTCAAACATACCATTGGACCGGATTCCAATTCCCGTCTGCACTTTTTAACTATTAATCGGCGGATTCTGTTGATTGAATACTCTGTTGGAGTTTTCGTGTTTTATTACGTTGTTTAACAATGGAATTGCAATAATGATAGCTATCGGATGATTGCTACTGAATTATAATTAGTGATTACTATTTAATTGAAATGTTGCATGAAATTTCACAAGGATTATAAGGAGTATAATAAATATTTCTAAATTACATAATTTGACATGTAGGCACCTAATTTAAATTCAAGTTGTTATATTTATGTGTTGTGTTAAGTTAGTTATTTATTTGAAATACCTAACTACACTTTAAAAAAATCTAACCAGAAAAAAATCTTGCCCTGGGGCGGAGAACGAACCTGCGACCTTTCACAATCCGGGTGACTGGTAAGCTACCAAAGAATTGGAATAAAAATTTTTGTTTGTGTGTTTAGACTTCTACATTTTGAAGGTATACCGGCTGTTACAAAATTCCTAACTAAAATTTGGAATTTTGGGGTTGAGGGGTCAATATTGTAGTATGTGCGCGGGTGGTGCGTGTGTGTGTGTGATATAAATATATACGCGTTAATACGTTTTTTTAGGGTTGTAATGAGCAGATATGACAATATTTTTATTGATTAAATCAATAAAAACATTGTCATACGGAAAGTAAAAGAAAAGTTTTACTAGGTGGTAGGCCCGTGTAGGGTCGTCTGGGTAGGTACCACCGCCTTTCTTATTTCAGTCGTGAAACAGTTCGTTGTGTTTCCTATTGAAGGGAAAGGTAGCCAGTGTAATTATTGGGCATCGAAGGCATTTGATCTAAGGCCTCAGGATGACAACGCACCTGCAATAACAAGCGATTTTCTATGAGCCATAGGCTACCTGTATCATATATGTATAACCTATCCGATGCTTTGTTTTATGTCTTCCGCCTTCCCTATTTCGGTCGTAAAACAGTTCGCTTTAGTTGAGATTGAAGGGATTGGTAGCCAGTGTAGTGTGTGTACTAGGCATAGGCGCCATTTTATCTTAGGCCCCAAGATGACAACCTGCAATACCAAGTGATCTTTTCTTTGTTATCACAGGTATCTTTAGGCGCTGGTAGCCACTTATGCCGTGGTGGGTGGGCCGTCAGTTAGCACGTCATCTAGTTGATTAAAAAACTACATTGACAACGAAATGAGCTCAGGCATATTTTATGGAGCGGAAAATAAAGTGCTTAATCGAAGTTTGAATGGAAGCGTGAACTATTCTGGGCGGGGACAGACACGAAAGTGCATTCCGGTGTTAATTTGCATCTGTCTTGTAGTGCTGTCGGGTATCGACTGTGGGGCAATAGGCTACGAGGCTTTTTCGCTTGTATAATCGTAAGATCTTTTACACTAAGTACCTTATGCCTTGTTTGTCTTTAAGTGTACGAGTGTCTACAGGCTACGGTAAACGCTCTCCATCAGGCGGACCGTAGGATTTTTTGCCACCCTTGTGTTATAAAAAAGAAACAGGATTTGTGCAACATTTTCAAAGCTACTACTATATTAATCCTTATATGCCCAGACTTACCTTACTCAATATTAATTTATGTGCTACAAGACTTTTCCTCAGTTAAAAAACAACATATTTTCCTAATTCTGTTAGTTTTTAACCCCCGACGAAATAAAGGGGTGTTATAAGTTTGACTTGTCTGTCTGTGGCATCGTAGCGCCTAAACGAATGGACCGATTTTGATTCGTTTTTTTGTTTGAAAGCTGATGTGCCTACGATGGTTCTTAGCTATAATTTATGAAGATCTGTTCAGGCGTTTGATGACTATCAGCTCATTTTCTACGTGATAAAAGGGTTTTACTAACTTTTACACATCCGATTGATTTGAAATTTCGTATACTGTCACTTCGGTGACATTCCCATGACATACTATCCTTAAGCTGATCCTATACCAGCAAAAAGTCTGCGAAATGCTTAATTCTTCAGAAACTTACAGCAGATATAACGTGTTTGGGCTCTTATGAATAGTCTCAATGAGATGGTGTTAGATAGATGATTAATGACGCCGGGGGTTACTTAAAATTTTTAATTTTGTATTTTATAGATGATTGAACTCGTTGTCAAAATTTGAGGTTATAAAAACAACTTGTTTTATTTCTTTATGTATTTTTTTAGTGTCGTTCAGCACCTTAGAGCAAGAGAAAAAACAACTCGGAGTGTTAGGAGTGCAGGCTTGGAACGCGCCCCTGTACCCAACAGTTGGTTTGGTTCTGGTTGGTGTGCGTGCGTACTGGTAAATGTAATATGTAAATGACACGCCCATAGTCTTGGGATTAGTAAAAATTAAGCCAATCATGATAGTCACTACTTTAATGATTTGATTTTAAAATCCTTGACACCCTAATAATACATTTCAACAAGTACATGTATACACACAATCTCTCCTATCACTGATTCTCAAAAAGTCGACAAAATAAACAGGTTATCGAGTGTCTTCCACTTCCGGAGTCCGAAGTGACTCGAGCCGCGAGAACATTATTTGTGAATCCGTTATAAGGCCCGTCTATTCCGATATTGGGTTATCTGAAAACTGTCGAACAAAATGATACTTGACTCAGCTTCTAACAGGCCAAATGCAACCGGAACAAAATGCGGTAAATTTTTGTGTGTATCAATTTTATTCGTCTTTAGAAGATTTTAATGAAAACGGTGATGGTGATAATATACCTGGTCTATTGGTTACACGATTTGATCTAAAATGTTGAGGTTCGGTTAGATTAGTCGATCGGATTGTGAAAGGTCTTAGGTTCGCGTTCTTCTTCTTCGTTAATTAATGGCTTCTCGTTATTACGAATTTTGCCAATGTCAAGTAAAATTAATTTGCAAATAACTTGCGGCAACGTTGTACGGTGATTGGGCAAGACGAATTCGTTTTCCAAAGAAAACGTGGTCGCCGGCCCGATAAAACAAAATGGATGCTGTCAGATCGCTGTGCGTGCGCACAACCTGTCGATTTCACAGTCAGCCGACAACAACCTAGGTTCGCGTTCCTTTTGATCGAGTTACCTCAAGATGCCAATAAAAGCGTTATACCTAAACATGGGATTTGCCTAAAAATCTGTTTGCCCTAAATGAGAAATGCCTATGAAGCAGCATGCCCGAGGCTGCAGAAAGCATCCTATAACGATATTGACGACCGGCTGGCCGAGTGGTATATGCCCCCTGATATACAGGCAACTCGGTCGGCGCTCCCGGGTTGGAATCCTGGTGGGAGCAAATGTTGAGTGAAATGAGTACGAGCATTTGTTCACGAGTCAAATATGTTTATATGTTTATTTAGTATATTAATAAACATATTATTATCATTATTTCTCCGTTATCTAGTATCCATTCCCATGGTCTCTAACTATATCCCATATTTATTTCATTTAAGTCGGTTCCGCTACGTACCTACCAACAATTATGATGTCCTTCGTTATATCAAGTGCCATATACCTTTACGCTAATAATTTTACCACGAATAATCGAATGTCCAAACATTTGATCGCTCAATTTATAGAACCCTTGTGGAATCTCACAAATTATGAGTTTTAGGCACTTGGACTTTTTCCATTATAATTTAATTTTGTTATCTTTTTATGTTCAACATCGTGGCTCCATTTTGTTATTCGTTAATACTATTATCTTTATGATATTCATTTTGGAAGCTTATTGTGGGTTATTTGTGAGTTTTGAGATTTGATGCAAGAAAATACGGTCCGATTTAGAATAGAGTACATACGTATTTATTACCTTCTTACACAAAATAATGAAGGAATATGCCTCTGTTTGAGTGCAGGATGCACTCGCAATGTGCCTTTGGAAATTATTCAGATGATGTATATTAATTACACGTTGAGGCGAAACTCCTCTAAGAGCTGAAATTGTGTTATTTTACGCTCTCGTTTTATAAACACATTATTAAATTTATATATGAGAGAAATAACTCTTCTTTGTTCAAATGTGGAGCAGCTATGTTAAGTATTTTCACAATCCAAAACTTATACAATGAAAAAGAATAAAAATATATTCCTCATAACAAGGGTTAGTTCAGGAATTGTAGATTAATACTGCATGTATGTATTTCTCTCATGTTTTTCCATGTGTGTCTCTCCCGTGTAGGAAAGCCTGTGCCCAGCAGCGGGACGTATACAAGGTATATTAGAATTATCCAAAACAAGAAAATCTGTCGAAAACTCAAAATGAAAATGTCACTACTCTAGTAATCGGCCTCTATTAATTTTAGGTTGTAGTAGGCTAGGTTGTACTTTAGTCATTTTAGGTTGAATGACATTCACAGCCAATTACTAGAGTAGTGACATTTTCATTTTGATTTTTCGATATAGAATTTTTTTTTGGTAATTCTGATACACCTTGTACAGACGGCAGCACATCAAGTGCACACGCAAACAGTTGCACTACGAAAGCCGCCTTTATTACGAATTAGCGTAACAATTTGACCTTGAGACCGCCCTTACTCCGGTAAGGGCGGTCTCTAGGTCAAACTCGCTTGATGTGCTGCCCACTGTACCTATATAGACTGGTGTGATGATGATGATAACTGCATGTATTTTTAAGGTCTCAGTCTTTGTATACGTGGTTCAGGATTGAGCTGATAAAATTTAAGTGGGCTTTTAAAAGTGTTTGTTGACGTGAATGACAAGTAATTAATTATAATTTTACCGCTGGTTCGGTTTTTTTTATACCACTAGATGACAAACAATCTAACGGCCCACCTGGTGGTAAGCGGTCACCGCCGCCTATATATATACATCTGCAATAATAAGGAAAAATCACTTGATATTGCAGGTGCGTTAACATCCTGAGGGAGGCCTAAAGATGAAATGCCGCCCCAGGAGTTACCTTTTCCTTCACTCCGAAACGCAGCGAACTGGTTCACGGCTGAAATAAGAAACGACCTTACATACGAGCCTACCACCGAGGAAAAAATAGTAATTTGGAGTCTTTACTGAGAAGTGATTTACTTAAACTTATTAAGGCGATCTATCGAAACGTTGTTTCGGCCAGGACCGATAGGGATAGAGATATGGCTGACTCAGCGGGAGGAAAAAAGACAAAACAGCGATCGCGCGTGAAAAGTAAACGAAATACACAAATTATTTTATTTAAAAATAACCTTATGGACTACAGAAAAACGCTTCTACACGATTCTGAATATTAATGATATCTACTATTTAAAGTAATTTCCTATTGAATACAAATTATCGTTCACCAATAATCTTAAGTTTTCTTGTTTATAAGAGGTCTTTTCGGAAATAAAATGTATCGAGGCAAACTCCTTTAATCGTGTTTTTGTTCTACTCGTATCTAGATAAGGATATGAAGTAACGTATATTTGATTTTCAGATTCGTAAGATCTTTCAGCGACGTATGACATTACTTATAAAAGTGCGTTTTTTTTCAATATAGCGCCTTAACTTAACTTGATGCAGTGCTAATCTGCTTAGTTACTGATTATAATTTTAATTATTTGTACCAAACAGAGAAATGGAACGACGCGCTCTAAAAGATCTGGGACAATAGATGTGGGTCATTCTACAGAACCTTTTTATTTATTTTTGGTCACACACTTGCTACTTACTGCTCTCCTATTGCAGATTTAGCTTTAAAATAAGTTGCGTATTGTGTTTAGGTTAATACTAAATGTCTTTTAAAACATTTTCTTGATTTTGAATAACAGTAACAAATACCTACGAAACCTGAAATCGGGAGTAATTTTGGCTAAAAAAGAATCGTGTAAAAATCAGTTCAGCTATGAGATGTGTATGAATATAATAGGTTGGGGATAAAGTTTCTTCGCATTTTTTAAGAAAATTCAAAACATTTTTTAATATAGTTTATTTACGTTTAACTAAAGTATGTAGGTACCATTTTGTTCGATAACTTTTTGCCATCTTGTAGGTAGGGACATGATCCCATTGCTATTGAAATTTTGGGGCTTCTGATCAAAATACCGCGACAAGTGGTTTTGGCAGTCCTCTCGTGATCTTAACCTGACACTGCCTAGAGAATTCTGAAGAGAGCGAAACAGGTGGAAATCTGAAGGTGCAAGGTGAGGGCTATACGGCGGATGCATTAACACCTCTCAGCCAAACTCTCTTAATTTTTGCTGAGTGGCTAAAGATGTGTGAGGTCTAGAGTTATCATGATGAAAAACCACACCCCTTCTGTTGATTAATTCCGGCCGCTTTCTCTCAACTTCTTGCTTTAATTTCATCAGTTTGTCGCAGTAGAGTTCAGAATCGATGGTCCTGCCTGGTGGTAACAGCTCATAATGAATGATGCCCTTCCAATCCCACCACACAAACAGCACCACCTTGTTGCGAGTTGCCCAGTCTGTGAAGCCTGACCGGCCTTTGACCACGACCTTTTTCGCACGTACTTGTCGTACGTGATCCACTTTTCATCACCAGTTATCAGCTTCTTCAAAAATTGTTCGGTTTCATTACGTCGTAATAAAGAATCACAAATGAGTACACGGTTCATTAGGTTTCTTTCAGTGAGCTCGTGAGGTACCCAAATAACGAGCTTTTTTGTGTACCCATTTTTTTTTAAATGCGCCAAAACTGTTTTTTGGTCAATTCCCAGTTCTTCAGCTACGTTGTTACTACTGATTTGCCGATCTTGCTCCAGTTTTTCAAAAATGGCATCAATTTTATCCGTAATAGGTCGACCAGAGCGACGTGCATCTTTGACATCCAAATTTCCGGATTGAAAACGCTTAAACCAAATTTATGCTACTCTCACAGACACTGCACTAGGTCCATAAACATCGCAAATGTTTTGCGCGGCCTGCGTTGCATTTTTACCTTTTCTGTAGTAAAATTTTATAATGTATCGAATTTCTTCATTAGATTCACTCATCTTGACAGTACGAAAAACAAATGAAAAACACACATTTTTCTAATTTGAATTTGGAATTATCTTTTTAAAAATCTAAAGTTTTAATGATACCAAAACCAGCCAGATACAAATAGCCAAAGAGATTTTATTACAAGTTCATACATACTATAATGCGAAAAGACTTTTTCCCCAACCTAATATGTGTAAAGATTTGTATTTAAATGCTTAGTAATAATAAAATATCGACTGCATAATAGTTTGCCTAGTTTACGATAGATATGTCAATATGTGTTGGTCACACAATGCGAACACTTCTGCCGCGCGTTCTTAAATCATTCCCCACTACTTGTCCATTTGCCCTAAAGATTTTTTTACGGAAAGAACTCCGATGACAGACCTACCCGCCGCTGGCTAAGCGACGGGCGTGTGTGTGGGTCGTCCAGCACTGGGAATACCCACTAAAACGCCCCCGTAACTCCACTGCCCTTCGCGGGGGTAGCCTGGGCTCTGCAGAAGCAATTTCACCAAAGCCCCCAGGCAACCTGACCTTGTGTCCAGGTTTTGCGATGATGATTTAACCTAGAGGCTTACAGTTGCAATTCATGGACGCGCCTATACTGCAGCGACTGCTGTGGTGTGAGGACCTGGGTCGCGAGCTGCACGTTGCAGCTGACCCATATACTCAAAATTCAAAATGCCCACGATTACCTGTGTGTTTTGTGTGTATATAGCGTCAAAGAACATGTGTGTAAGGAACAGTTGTGCAGAAGACGGGCTACCATCTAATTATTTTCTTATTAATAATTCACTGCAACCGCTTTAACCACCGATCCGTGTGGGACGTATACAGGATGTCCGGGGGACCCTCTCGAATACGAAGACAAGTGGCAGTGCTGGTCACCCTAAACACGATTTGCTAAAAATAAATTTAAATCGCGAAAAAACATCACCTGTTTCATACAAATTGTAATATCTACACGGTCTGTTTGTATGGAACAGCAGATTTTTTTTCTCGATTTTAAATTAATTTTTCAACAGATCATGTTTGAGGTGACGCGCACTGCCGCCTGCCTTCGTTTCCGAGAGCGTCTCCTAACAGCCGGTATAGGTTGGTGACGATGATTTATCATTGAAATAGTTAGGAATTAAAAATCAACTTGTAATATCAAAGTTGTGTGTCAGTCGTCGTACCTCCCTCGATTTGAATCATAGTTGTTTTGATAATGTAAATTGCCGTCTGTGGCCAAGTCAAAGGACGGCAGTGTAACAAGCGGAGCCGGGCGCCTCATGCATAATGCAGACATGCCACGGCTATGTATGTGGAACATTATTTGTCTAATACTCGTAATAATACTATTTTATTTATAACACATTTGCTCGTAAAGGGCCTCTAATTTCACCAATTTCTATATCGTAATGTATTTCATTACGCACTTGTGCGGTAATGTAATGTAAAACGCACGGTTTATCAAGATGCACTGTTATTAATCTCTGGCTCCGTCTAAAAACGAACGGTACTTTTTAAAATCTTAGCAAAGAGTTTCTATGGCAGTAGTGGTCAACATTTTATGAATAAAATTAACTTTGGGAGACAAAATATAATAAATAGACATTTTATTCTTTAATTTAATTAATTTTATCAATAAAATACAACCATTTATCTGTAACAAAAACACAAAAAGTTTAATTTACTTTATTAGTAATACTGGCTGTTTTTTGTGCCTTTGCCTAAAAAAAGCGATGATGCTCGCGCATCGCTAAATTGTGAACAAGTAAAAATTATTCCGCGCGCTTTTTCTTTTCGTTATATTATTTTTATTTGAAAATGTCGTCAAGTAGTGATATATTCGATACCGCCAGAAAAGGCTACTCTAAGCCTCTTGCCCGAAAAATCGACCGATACATACTTACAAGCGTATCAAAATTTGGAAAACAAGCAATGATGCAAATTCATTTTCAGAAAGTGTGTTTTAGCCTATTTCATAGAAATTTCTCAAAAATATAAGTCAAGCTCATTGTGCTTCTATTCAATGCAAAAAGAAACAATAAATTTTACTAATTGTTCAAATTTTTATAACTGCTTTGACAAGTGATTAAAGATTTATTCGTTCGAAAAAAGTTTCGAAACTCCGAGTTTTATTTATTTCCTCGCAAATATTAGGTTTGGGAAAAAGTCTTTTCGCATTATAGTATGTATGAACTTGTAATAATATCTCTTTGGCTGTACTATTTGTATCTGGCTGGTTTTGGTATCTTTAAAAGTTTAGATTTTAAAAAACATAATTACAAATTCAAATTTGGAAAATGTGTGTTTTTCATTTGTTTTTCATAATGTCAAGATGAGTGAATCTAATGAAGAAATTCGATACATTTTAAAATTTTACTACAAAAATGGTAAAAATGCAACGCAAGCCGCGAAAAAAATTTTCGCCGCTTAAGAACCTAGTGCAGTGTCTTTGAGAGTAGCACAAATTTGGTTTAAGCGTTTTCAATCCGGAAATTTTGATGTCAAAGATGCACGTCGCTCTGGTCGCACTATTACGGATAAAATTGATGCCATTTTTGAAAAACTGGAGCAAGATCGGCACATCAGTAGTTACGACGTAGCTGAATAACTGGGAATTGACCACAAATCAGTTTTGGCGCATTAAAAAAAAAATGGGTACACAAAAAAGCTCGATATTTGGGTACCCCACGAGCTCACTGAAAGAAACCTAATGAACCGTGTACTCATTTGTGATTCTTTTTTACAAGGTGATGAATCCGAACCATTTTTAAAGAAGCTGATAACTGGTGATGAAAAGTGGATCACGTACGACAAGAACGTGCGAAAAAGGTCGTGGACAAAGGCCGGTCAGGCTTCACAGACTGTGGCGAAACCCGGGTGAACACGCAATAAGGTGATGCTGTGTGTGTGGTGGGATTGGAAGGGCATTATTCATTATGAGCTGTTACCACCAGGCAGGACCATCGATTCTGAACTCTACTGCGACAAACTGATGAGATTAAAGCAAGAAGTTGAGAGAAAGCGGCCGGAATTTAATTAAGTCTGGTTTTTCATCATGATAACTCTAGACCTCACACATCTTTAGCCACTCAGCATAAATTAAGAGAGTTTGGCTGGGAGGTGTTAATGTATCCGCCGTATAGTCCTGACCTTGCACCTTCAGATTTCCACCTGTTTCGTTCTCTTCAGAATTCTCTAGGCAGTGTCAGGTTAACACCAAGAGAGGACTGCCAAAACCACTTGTCGCGGTATTTGGATCAGAAGCCCCAAAATTTCAATAGCAATGGGATCATGTCCCTACCTACAAGATGGCAAAAAGTTATCGAACAAAATGGTACCTACATACTTTAGTTAAATGTATACTATATTAAAAAATGATTTGAATTTTCTTAAAAAATGCGAAGTTACAGCCTCTACTTTCTTGTAGCAATATCGCCTCGGCTGTAATTTTCAACTTACCGCACTTATATCATAATGTACTATTACCTAACAGAGCTAATTTGCAATGGAATTGTTTTCTAAAATAATAAATAAATGTTTCTACCACCATTCCCACCCTAATGTGGAAAAACTTCCCCATCGTTCAGACTTTTGAGGACTATCAATAACTTTCACAAATCCGATTGATTTGAAATTTAGCTCACTGTAACTTCGGTGGTATTTCCTAGACAGGCTAACCTTGAGCTGATCCTGTACCAAATAGTCTGCGAGATGCTTAATTCTTCAGAAACTTGCAGCAGTGTTTGGGCACGTTATAGTCTCATTATGATGGTATTAGATAGATGATTAATGAGGCCGGGGGAAAATCAATTGCCTAAAAACAATCTCCAATCTAAACGCCAATTATTAATTTTTTTTTCGAAAAGAAACTTTTCACACTGCACTGAAATATAAAAAAAAAACAAAGAAAAATACAATAATTGTGTTTCCCGGCAAACTTGTCCATGAGTAGAACTATAAACTAACACAACTCGTTACTAAAGTTGTCTTCGCGGCGTCGGATTTTGAGTTGGTTTAGACAAGACACTGCAATTACACAAGTTATAGTTTACAGAAATGTTGTTGATTCTTAATTTTTAAATTAACAAGCAACACACTGTACCTATATATAAATAACTATGAATCGCCAAAGGTATGTACGCGCATAACTTCCGAATGGCTGCACCAAATTTTATAATTATTCTTGGTAAGAAATACTAACAGAAAGATAATGATGAAAATATTATATCCTCCAGGCGGGCATCGAACCCGCGACTCCTGGGGTCCAACCAGACCGTGGCGTAGCGGTTATCGCGTCTGACTGGACCCCAGGAGACGTAGGTTCGATTCCCGCCTGTAGCGTACAAGGTTTTCATCGTTTTCTTTCTTTATTTGTAATTCTTACAATAAAGTAGGCGTTATAAACGCACAAAATGAAACATTATAATGTGTTCGTTATTTTCAAGACAAGGTAAATTCGTTATTTTCAAGACATGACATAAACGAAAATTTATAAAAGTAATATAACTTCATCATCATCATCATCACCAGTCTATATACGTCCCACTGCTGGGCACAGGCCTTCCTACATGGCAGAAACACATGAGGAGTTTGGGCCATAACACCACCACGCTGGCCCAGTGCGGGTTGGTGGGTTAAAGCGGTTGCAGTAACAACCGGGACCAACGGCTTAACGTGCCTTCCGAAGCACGGAGGAGCTCAAGATTATAAATTTGATTGACCCATCCAGCCACCAACCATGGCGAAAGTTGCTTTGTTTTCGTGATCTAAACCAGAGCGCTCAAACCACTACGCCACCGAGCTCCTCAATATGGAAATATAACTTAGATTCTATTTATTATACATCTAAGTTGTTATAGTTTTATAAATTTTCGTTAAGACATTCGAAGCCGTTGGTCACGATTGTTACTGCAACCGCTTTAACCCACATTGGGTGAGCGTGATGGTGCTCTGGCCTAAGCTCCTCATCTGTGTCTCCGACGTGGAAGCCTTCCAAATCAATCGGATTTGCGATATAAACTAACTCCAAAGTATTCAAAGTTATATTATAAGTTAAGTTAATGTTATAAGTTTATGATCAGAGAAAATTAAAAGGATTATCTCAATTCTTCGGTAGTTTAGAAGTTAGAGCAGGCCCCCGGATGTAAAAAGTCGCGGGTTTAATTCCCATCCCGAGCACGTTTTTTATACTTCTGATTTTTTTTACATAATGCATATTTTTATGATGGATGCCATCCAAAAATACAACCAATACCTACTTCTTTACATCCATAATGCCCTTAAAATACCAGGATTAAGAGCTCATTATTATTACCAAGCCGCTGCCTAGTAATGAGGTGATAGTATGCTCTCGCGACAGCCCTCACGTGAGGCCGCCGACGACACGTTCGACATTCCCGCCGCTTATTACGTTCTACGAAATAAACGTTACAGAAGGACTACTTCACTAGCAGTATCCGAAAGAGTATACAAGCATAACGCAGCAAAAACTAAATCAGACTAATTAGTTTGAGCTGCAAATTTTAGGCTACTGACCACAAGAGCGTGAAAGTTTTATGCTATGACGCAAAGAAGTCTGTTGTTCTGTGATAAGAGCTTTGAATGTTTATGCCGGAATCATGGAGAGAGGAAAATATGCAACCGGTCCCCGAAAAGGGAGACCGATCAGACCCACCTAACTACTGAATGCTGGCGTACCACAAGGCTCTGTTCTATTCCCAACTTTCTTTCTTTTTCCTATATCAATGACATGCTTCCATTAGGCAACATTAATTGCTATGCAGATGACAGTACAATGCAAGGTGGACATTACGGTCGCCCAGGGGCTGGATGCGTTGAAACCAAGAGGTAGAAAAAAGAATTTCACCAAAGAGCTTGATAGGGTATTGAGCCTTATATCTGAATGGGGAAAATACAGGTGTGCGCTCTTACAGCCAAAATGTCTCCCTTCCTTCCCCTTCCCTCTCTTTAGGGTACTACTTTTTCAGCACAGGGCTCCATAAGCTTGCTCGGTATGGAGATTTGCTGTAATCTGAATCCCAGGAACTACATCGAAACCGTGATCAAAACAGCCTCACGGAAGCTCGGTGTCCTGAACAAGGTGCGTCGATTTTTCACGCCTGACCAATAATGCCTGCTTTATAAAATTCTGATCTGGTTTTGCATGGCATATTAATCGTACTTGTGGGATGCCTCCCAAAAGTACCTTCTCGATGGACTGGCAGATTGCAGCGTCATGCTGTACCATTATTACTTTACCTGCTGGTATTCGGAGTCATCAATTCACTGTCTTCAACTTAACATCACGTACAAAGAAGTTTAGTGATTCGTTTCTTTGTCATACTTCCAATTCTTTGCTGGGGCATATGTGTTCCGCCATTCCTATAACAAGGGTTTTTACAAAATAGGCATGAAAAGGCACCTTATGGGCCGGCATGGTGGAGGCGGCTACAGCAGTGTGTTTCAAGTTGCACTACCTTCGCATACTGTAGTAAGAAGAGTCTTCTTCTTACTGATTCAAAACATCAAGCCTTATCGCCACTATTCTGTCCCAATTCGGCTTGGTTTCCAACGTACTTCGGTATAATAAAGTAGTTGCAAATAAACAGAGTTACAAATAATAATAATTGTGGTACTTTTTGTCAAAGTATCTCGGATTATTGCAAATTAATACGTGGTCTTTCAGATGGAAAGAAACTCATAAGAAAATCCCATGATGTTGCAGGTGACATTACGTAGTTAAAAGATGCTAAAATACGTTTAGGGATGGTGGTGGAACCTTAATAGACTAATTTATTTGAACAAGTACTCAGAGTTAAATCTACTTCTTTTATCAGTGAAACGTATAATTTTAGGAGGAAATATTTTCATGTTAAAATACCATTTTATAAAAGTCACAGCTAATGGAGGTAATTAAAAACTGGAAAGAAAACAAATCTGCAAAAAGTATTAGCGTGGTCATCAGAATATTTAATTGGTTTACAAATTGTTATAAAATTTTCCGGTATTTTGCTGACCATCTGATAATTGTTGATGATCAGTTACACTTTTAAGTTTGGTTAGGTTCCATTAGTATGCTTATGAGTTATATGCAAGCCATTAAAAATGAGTAGATACTCGTATAAGCACTTAGGAGACCTACTGCACGTGAATATTTTCGTCATTACATTTAGGCCGCGGCCTTACACACAGCCGTTATTTGTTTTCACAAACGCTTCGTAATGTGTATCATTCATATCCGACGGAAAGCGTTGAAGCGCGTAGACGCAGATATAGACTAGTACTGTGTTTTCTACAACTGTAGATAATTAAATTATTTTTTTTATACAACTAGATGACAAACAAGCTGACGGCCCACTTGATGGTAAGTGGTATCCGCCGCTTATAGACAACTACAATAACAAGGAACAAATTTCTTGGTATTGCAGGTGCGTTGTCATCCTCAGCCTAAGATGAAATGCCTTCGATGCCCAGTAATTTCACTGGCTACCTTTCCCTTCTATCCGAAACACAGCGAGCTGTTTCATAGTTAAAATAAGAAAGGTAGTGGTACAACCTACCGAGACGACCCTGCATACGGGTCTACGACCTTTAGATGGTAGACTGATTTAAGAAGAGTTTGCTTTATGATTTAAAAAGTCAAACACACAATATAATCTGCGTCTTCATCATACTGAAAAATATATACTTTTCAAAGAGCAGTTGTCGGTTCGCAGTAATAGTAGTTTCGTAACACGCGGCCTGCCGCAATCTGTCATCATCTCATCATCACGATTATTTGATCAGAACGAAGTCCACTACTGGACAGCAGCCTCCTCTAATGATCAGTGCTTCGCTGCACACATCCAGCGGCTACCTGCTGTGACGACCGGCTGGTCGAGCGGTCTGTACCCCTTGCTATGCAGGTTGCTCGGTCAAGAGGTCCCGGGTTCGAATCCTGGTAGGAGTAAATGTTTGTATGATGAGTACGAGCATTTGTTTACGAGTCATGGATGTGTATATGTTTATTTAGTGTATTTCTAGTATTTTATTCATATTATTATCATAATTTCTCCGTTATCTAGTTGCGCTGTGTTTTCCGTCAAGTGTAAATAGCACTTTAAGGGTATATTGCCTAGTTAATGCGGGTTAACAGGCTGTAAGGTACAGTGACAAGTTCATAGCTGGAATTACTTCACTCGTCCTCAGCTGTTAAAAGCGTACTCCGATGGTTTTTAAACGATGTAAGCCACAGTATTTGATTGTTTGAAACATTGCGGTGTTTGCATCCACACGAAAAATAACATATCTTATGTGTTGGGTTGATAAGAGTTTTCTGAAATGTTTAATGAGCTTTCAACTGAAAATTTTTAAACAAAAATTAAAACCGACTTCAAAAAACTGAAAAGGATGAAATAATTAAATTTAAGTAGGTATTCATCCCCTAGAAACATATTTTTGGAGTTGGTGCTAAGTGGTTTCCAAAAACAATAGAAAGTAAAGCAAAATTTTTTTTTCACAATTTTTAGTGGTAACTTTCTACGGTCGAAGCTAGATGGGTGATCGTAAACTTATATTGTTTCCTACTATCGTATCGTTTCACTAAAAAGTCATTTGAAAAGCAAAACTTCGCAATTTCGCATATGTAGACGACTTCATAATTTAAGTTTTTTTAAATTTAAAACCAAAGTACCCAACTGTTTTTGAAAAAATTTTTATGGGACCAAATGGCAGCTATTCCGCATCGAACAAAAAAAGAATCACGTAAATCGGATCAGTAATCTCGGCGTAATCGGTGTACATACATAGAAAAAAAAAAACATACCGGCCGAATTGAGAACCTCCTCGTTTTTGAAGTCGGTTAAAAATCGTAAATTTCTTACGCTAGTCGAAGTAATTAACTTTAGGGACTGAAAAACTGTTCTACAAAATAATGTAAAGTTTTATTTTGCAGTTTTTAAAATTGGTAACATTACTAACGACAATAAATTTGAAATTCGTATTTCTATTAGTCAAATTAAAATTGATTACCTACGTGATGGATATTTGAGATGCGGTATGAAGAAGAAGTAACTACTGAAGTGAAAGGAAAACTGTTTTAGACTTTTTATTTTTATTTTATAGACAACTAGATGACAAACAAGCTGACGGCCCACCTGATGGTAAGCGGTTACCGACGCCTATAGACACCTGCAATAACAAGAAAAAATCACAGGATGACAACGCACCTGCAATTCCAAGTGATGTTTTCCTTGTTATTGCAGGGGTCTATAGGCAGCGGTTACCTCTTACCACCGGGTGGACCGTCAGCTTGTTTATCATCTAGTTGTATAAAAGAATATTGTTATGGCTATCTTACATCCGGTTCCCGGAACACAACAATGGTGTTAAAGTTATTGTGTTAGCGGCAGACATGGAATAGGATGGTGGCCAAGCCGTCCCCAGCTGGAGAAAAGCCGCACAAATTTCTGCCCCAACGGGAATCAAATCCCAAACCTCCAGATCTGAGGTAAAAAACATTGTAGTGGCAAAAATAAAACTATCATAAAATTCCCCTTTTACCTGGGATTATTCTGGCAACAATTGAGTGTGTGTAACGAGGGGAATAACCGCGGTCGCCAGTTAAGTCGCGTGCACAGTATACGCGCGTTACTTAATGTCTTTTAAACTGCAATGAGCTTGGAATTTGTTTATGTTTTAGTGTTTTAGGGCGGTAAGGGTCAGTTGTTGGTGACTTTATTGACGAGGTCTGAAAATAGTGTTAGACAAATTTATAATAGTAAAGTAAATATTTTGTCTTTGATAAGATTTCGTTGGCACAAGTTTCGTGCCTATTATCGTGTATGTATGATGACAACGCACCTGCATTATCAAGTGATTTTTCCTTGTTATTGCAGGTGTCTATATGCGGCGGTAACTGCTTACCATCAGGTTGGTCGTCAGCTTGTTTGCAATCAATTTGTATAGTAAAAAATGTAGTTACAGGAAATGGGAGGCTCATTAGCATCTCTTGTCTCCAGAATGACAGCGCACCTGCAATTGTCATATCAGGCAGTTTTTTTAACAGCATCCACTCATAAATAAATGGTGTAGTTTTGTGAACAGTCTTTAATGAGTTTTTATCGTCAAAACACACACACATACACATACACACATTCAGAGACAGTATTCAAAAATTGTCACGTCCAAAATTGGAAAATCAAAAATATGTAGTCGTAATATTTTGCATTAGAAAAAACATACTGAAACTTAAAATATATTGCATTTTAAATACACTAGTAGTCGCTCGCGGCACTGCCTGCATAGAATTTGGTTACCGCGCCAAAAGTAAGCGTCTACCCTTTGTAAGAAGTTACCGTATCTATTTCGATATAATTTTTTGTTTAAATCGGTTAAGCGGCTTCATCGTTGTAGTGTAAGGTACTTGTTATAATATTACTCTGGGTGTTCGTCAGTCTGGAATAAATTGTTGAATCAAGTTATTGTCTCATTTTCTTGCATATATCACAATCATCACCAAGTGGCATCAATTAAGCGGCTCAATAAAGGTAACAGACATACAAAATTATTTTCGCCTTTATAATATCAGTACGGTCTAGTACCCATGGATAGGTAGGTAACAGTAATGAGAGATCCATGTTATAATTTCAACACACCAGTTCTGTGACCCAAATTCTCAAGCATAAGCATAAAGTTTCGGCAGCGTTGAAGGTAAGCGTCAGAACTTGTCGCGCATGTGGGGCGACACGCGACATGTCGCAGGTGTCGCCTGAAACATGTCGCTCGCGGTGCAACTTCGCGAGCATTAATATTCTGGGGCCATTGAATCAGCGGGAATCCATACAGGGCTACTTTTTAGCAAGAGCGAAATTTTCACTATGTGTTGTTCTCATGAATACGAACAACTTTCACTGTGACACCGACTGTGGAATCATGAAAAAATTCGCTGTTTTATACAATTGCAATTTTTTTTGTCGCTAAGTATTTTACAGTTGGTCTCTTAGTGTAGTAAGTTGTTCATATTCATGAGTAGGTAGAACACATTGTGAAAAATCAACTCATGCTCAAAAAGAAACCCTGTATAATAATATATAAAGACTGACTTATCACTCGTCAACGTCCAGCCGAATTTTCTTTTAGCCGAAGCTGAAACTGGAAAAGAGATGGTAAAGCTTTGGGCCGGTTCATGAGTTCCATTTCAGATTGTAGACAGTAATGTACTGAATAACATGGTTTCTTTTATTTTGTTGCAAAATAAAAACAAAATATCGTACCTATAAAATGGCAACATAGAAGTCATGAAAGTGCCCAAAAGTGCATAGGCTATAGCCAAAATAATGCTGTCAAAAAGTTGAGTTTAATGTCATACGGTCATTCCGTATTTTCATTCGTAAATGATTTAGGTGCACTTGAAGTGTTTTTCGAAATTGTTTCACCAGGGTCAAATAAGTTGTCGTTAATAATATTGTCGTAAAAAACAAAATTGTACTATGACATTGACATTTTGTTTTCTTCAAAATGGCGATCTCTGCGATGTTTTTCAGGAAATTAAAATATATTTTTTTCCACTTTTGTCAGTCAAGATTTATGGAAATTATTAAGTAAGATGGTTCTTAAAAAAATAACTTTACGAAAAACTGGTGCTCATGAGCTGGCCCAAATCCGATAGAAGCTTTTACTATCTCCTTTGGACAATAGTTTTCATTTGTAACGAAGAGAATCACTAAGAAGGGATTTTTCGAAATTAAACCGAAGTGAAACGTGTGGCAAAGTTTGTTTTGGTCCGTCACCGATGACGATGCTATGATCAAGTCCCAGTTGTGTGCTCGATACCGGGACTCGAACCCGGGACCTCTGGAGCAGATAGCTCCACCCGCGCATCACCCGGCATCTCAAACTAATATCTATACAAAATTGCTTCTAAATCGGTACAGCGATTTCAGCGTGAAAAGCTAACAGACTGAGGTACTTTAGCAACTTTTGCCAGGGTCGATCCCAGATGGGTCATTCAAAATTTGTTATATCGAGCTCCTAGCTCTGTGCTTCGGAAGACACGTAAGCCGTTGGTCCCGGTTGTTACTGCAACCGCTTTAACCCAACCCGCATTGGGCCAGCGTGGTGGTGTTATGGCCCAAACTCCTCATGTGTTTCTCCTATGCAGGAAAGCCTGTGTTCAGCAGTGGGACGTACATAGGCTGGTGATGCTGATGATGATGATTACTGGCTTTTTATAGCAATTATGATAACTTGCTCTTCAGAGTTTCAGGATTACTTCATGATATCCTCACGGCTCACGTTTCACCGTCTCGACGCCATATTAATCACTCGCTCGAGGCGCACATTAATCATACTTCGGGACACACCTTCATTATTTTAAAGCGATGGAAAATTGTATGCGATACGGCGTTCATCGCTTTATAAACGAGGAAATCATTTCTGGATGGAGTACTTACTGATGCTAGAGGAAAATGGTCAATTATAGAAACATATAGAATAACCTAAATAATTTAAAAAAATCAACGCCCTTTACGGCATTAATTTTTTAAAGGATCAGCTCAAGGTCAGTGTGTCTTGGCAACACTACCGAAGTAACAGTAAAACAAATTTCAAATCAATCAGATCTGTGAAAGTTAGCAAAACCCTTTTGTCAAGTAGGAAATGAGCTGATAGTCATCAAATGACTGAACTGTACCCCTAGCACGAACACTTTTAAATTTCGTATCACCATCGTATTGAGGAGTTACGTTAGTTTTTGTCTGGGTTTGTTTGAAATTAAATCCGTGCGTGAACGATACGATTAGATTCGAAATTTAAAAATATCCGTGCTAGGGGCACAGATCTTCATAAATTATAGCTATTCATATTCATATTTATTTATTCCATTAACAAAACATTGTGTCGGAAATACAAAATTAAAACGTAGGTAACACAACACATAACATAAAGTAGTGAAAGAAACTTCAAAATTATGTCACAACCATTCCAAAATTACATTATTTCATTACAAATATCAAACTAAATTACATTCAATTACTAAAATTATCTATACATGCTCAATTAGTTCGTCAATATCATAAAAACATTTATCTAACAAAAAGTTCCTTAAACCCCTTGTGAATGTGTTATCATGAACAACAGACTTCAAACTTGTGGGCAAACTGTTAAAAAGTTTAACTACCTGATATCTAACACTATGTGAAATTATTCGAAATTTTGGCAACACTGTATTTAACAAATCGTTTCTTCGAGTTCCCAACCTCTATAGTCTACTATTTGATGTTTCATATTTTTCAGGCTTTATAGAATCCGATAGCAAAACGAATATGTAAAGACTAGGTACTCTCAAAATTTTATTTTTTGGATTTAATGCTTATCTAAGGTGTGTCACCACCAAGCCATAATTTACAGATTTTAGCTGCTCTAGAGTTATTTCTTCTCTTAGACTCCTAAGAGCATATCAAGCAGAACTAATTATACACTCTACCTTGTCCAGTTCCTTTTCCAATTTAAATATGAACCCATGTGAATGCCTAGGGATTTTATTGATTCCACTATTCCACTAGTTTAAGTTTTGTGCTGTTCATATTAATATCCAAAGTGTCCCTTTTCCTCCCAGTTGTTGGAAATAAGCTAAGAACCATCCTAATTACGACAGCTTTCAAACAAAAAAAAACGAATCAAAATCGGTCCATTCGTTTAGGAGCTACGATGCCACAGACAGACATGTCAAACTTATAACACCCCCCTTTTTTCATGGGGGTTAAAAATAAGTAGTCGATTTAAATTGTCAGTAAGCGAGGAGGCTTTATATATAAGTAGAAAAATTAATATTGCTTTAATTTGTAAGCCCCAAACAAAAGCAAATTACTTTGCTTTTTTCAGCACGTACAAAAAGTGAAGGAATAATATGAAAACAGTTTTTCGTTTAACGAAAATTTTCATATTATTGGTACCCCAGTTGGTTGTGACGTTTAATTCTTCGTTCTAATTGTTTTCGTTTCAGCAATTACGTCGTTAATCGGACTTTACTGTGTTGACTCTGTCAAAAATTATAGTGTACGGGTTTCTTATGTTGTTGACATTATGGATTAAAGTTTCATGTCAAACAGCAAAGAAATAGCTTATTTTACAACTGGCAACATAGAGTTTTGATCATATTTTATGTTCTTCCCTATTCTTATTTAAATTACAAACAATTATAAGATAAACGTTTCCTGGAAGCTTTTTACAGACATGATAGATAATCCATTTTTGTTAAAATATTTATTTCTCAATTATTATTATTCCGTGAGTAAAAACCGCTTAAAAACAGATTCGATTTTATTGAAAATTAAAATATTTCATTAGTTTTCAATAGACAACAATGCAAGGAGGCATCAGCTCACACTACTGTTTAGATTAGAGATACGAAATAGATATGCTCGAAACGTGCCCCGGTTGTAAAACGTTCTATTTTGTATCTAGGAAATAGGTAGCAAGCATTTGAAAATCTAATCTAGATTATGGATAAAAAGCAATTGGCTTACGTCTGTGAACGGAACTAGCAACCACTCCGTGTGACTCTATTGTATATTTTAATGAGTTTTTTTAATTAAACCTCTTTATTTCTATTTTTAGCAGTTGCAAACTCAAACCAAAGAGTTTTTATGCTTTTATGATTCTGACCACAAGTTTTCAAATATCGGACCTAAAAATACAATTCACAAAATTTTTATTTACTTATGTAAACTTCTTTCAATTCTTAATTTTATTTTAACATTTTGCTTCTGATAATTATCATCTCATGTTGATGATCTGGTGATGGAAGGTACACCTCCTTAACAGTTAGGAGTTGGAAGATAATTATTTCAATAATATAGGCACGTAGTATATACCGATAGTTGTATTCTATCGGGTTATTCATGTGAATTGATGATGGAAGGTAAAGCTCCGTAACGGTTTGGAGTTAGTATTGTCTTACACCGTGACACCGTGACCAAACTGACACCGTGAGCTCCGTATGCGTAATGCTGACCGCTCAAAATATAACACAAAGTGACGGTAGTTAACTTAAAACTTATCAAAGACAACTGACATCTTCAGTCTTCCCGTGACCACGATCGCTGTAAAGTAATCGAAACGTCGGGTGAATAATAATAATGTAACATCTAATTAAACGCGAGTTAAATCCGGTAAATTGGTTTGGAGTTAGCTAATACTTAACCAATGGTAAGATACGATAATATAAAACTATTTAAGGAATTTCAACCAAATACTAAGAGACAGACTATCGATAATGTCAGTCGGTCACCCTTCTGGCTTGGTCCCGTCATAAATGTTTCAAAAAATGCATTATTTCTTAATAATGTTGAAAATCAAATTAAGTGGTAGGCCTGTATGAAGAGTGTTTTTTATAGGTACCATCGCCTTTTTCATTTTAGTCGTGAAATAGTTCACTGTGTTTTGGATTGGGTAAGATAGGCACTGTAATTACTGGGCATGGAAGGTATTTTATCTTATTCCTTAGGATTTTCGCCTCCTTCTGCGAGACTGTGCTCACGCAGAAGGAGGCAGCGGAGAGAGAGCGGGAGGAGGATGCTATAGCCGCCCCTATCCGGCGTAGACGAGTGGGCGCGAGAAGGCGGGCGGTGGTCGCCCGACTTCCTGCACCCTAGGCGCGGCTGCGTGCGTGGGTGGCCCCCACGCATGCATTGCACAACACGCGACGTCTGGGATTGCCCAAGTGACTCTGGGTAATCCCCATCGGCGCTAAACCTGGTCGTAAGGCCGGGTTGCCCGGGGGTGGGCTGGTGAAATTGCTTCGGCAGAGCCCAGTCCATCCCCAGCAAGGGCAGTGGAGTTACCGGGGAGTTTTAGTGGGTATTCCCAGTGCCGTTACCATCAAGCACTGGGCGACCCCCACACACGCCCGTCGCTTCGCCAGCGGCGGGTAGGTCTGTAAGCGGATTCCTCCCCGGAAAAAAAAAGAAAGGATTTTTTCCTTAATAATGCAGGTGTTTTTAGGCGACGGTAGTCACTTAAAACCAGGTAGACCGTCAGCTTGCTTGTTATTTAATTGTATAAAAAAAGTATTGCAATTAAAGCATTGTGGGTTGGTAGATTCAAGCGGTTGCAATAACAACTGGGACCAACGGCTTAACGGGCTATCCGAAGCACGGAGGAGAAGGTACTCGAAATTACAAATTTTGATGGATATCTACCAAAGGCTAAAATTGCTTTATTGTCGTAATGAAAGCCTTGATATTATGATATCGAGTCACACAGCGTGCATAACGCAAGTAATCGACTGATTAATTCGGCCGCGGCACGCTCGTCCATTCCGCCATCATTCAATAATCCCCGCGTTGTCGGGGATTATTTTTGCATCGGCCATAACGCCGCGGCTCATTTCGGGCCATTTTCCGGGCGACCGGCCGGATTACCGGACCGGGCCAGTGTGAACACCGACTTATTCCCCTGATTGAAATGGCCACGAAGTATTTTGTTGATGCACTGTTTTTGAGGTTTAGTTTACGTTTTGAATGGGTATGTTGTATTTTGATTAGGTATACGTAGAATGATTGTTCAGAATTATGGTTAAGTAATATGATTTACGAGAATTTGTGGAAGCGGTGGTGTAGAAGAGAAACAAAACATGTTTTTGTTACTTCCTACTCGATGTCGTTTTGTATTACGTAATCTGGTAAAAGGTTATGGCAGAATAACAGAGGTTGTGGGCGCTCGCCAACCACTGAGCCTAAGCTGTTTTGTATTTAATTTGTTACTCCCGAAATACTGTAATTAATTATCATCTATATACTTTCAATGTATTGAATGACAAATAAAATAATTTATTATTATTATCATTATTAGTCTAAGTAATTAAAATAGAATAAAACTAGAAAAATTGAAAAAAAATATATAATAAAAAAAAAATTGAAAAAAAAGTGAACAGAATTTGATTTTTGTGAATTTTTTTTCTAGTTTTATTCTATTTTAATTACTAAGTAATTTTTCAAACATTTATAATAATGTTAAAATCAAAAATTAAGATTATTAGTCTTCCTAAATCATGAAGCGGAAAAATTGGGAAATAAATTATAAGTTCTGGATTTTAAATACGTTCCTTGTCTCTTTATAAAAAGTAAGGATTGAGCATTTTATCAGGCGCTTCTTTTGCTTATAAATCACTGAAGTGATGAATTAAGTTATTTTTTTATACAATTTGATGACCAACAAGCTCACGGCCCACCTGGTGGTCAGTGGCTACCGTCGCCTATAGACACTCGCAATAAAAATAAATCACTAGAGATGCTAAGTCGAGATGCCTTTCATGCCTAGTAATTAAACTGGCTACCTTTCCCTCTAATCTGAAACACAGTGAACTGTTTCACGGCAGAAATAAAAAAGGCGGTGGTACCTACCCAGAGGACCCTACATACGGGCCTACCACCTATCATGTTTATATTGCAGGTAAACATCAAAGAATTAAAAAGTCACTAAAAATAAATTTATCTCATTCTGTTCCGTTCTCTGTCTTCAAAGATTTTCATGAGATCCAGGTGAAATTCATATGGAACCTGGAAGTATACTCATTCGATCATAAAAAGAAAAAACATACCTCAAAAACAAACTCGTCGATTCGACTACTTCCTCCTTTTTTGAAGTCAAGTTCACTAGGTGGTAGGCCCGTATGTAGGGTCGTCTGGGTGGGTACCACCGCCTTTCTTATTTCAGCCGTAAAACAGTTCGCTGTGTTTCGGATTGAAGGTAAAGGTAGCCAGTGTAATTACGGGGCATGGACGGCATTTCATCTTAGGCCTCAGGATGACAACGCACCTGCAATATCAAGTGATTTTCTCTTGTTATTGCAGGTGCCTACAGGCGGCGGTAACCGCTTACCATCAGGTGGGCCGTCAGCTTGTTTGTCATCTAGTTGTATAAAAAAAAAAAAGTCAGTTAAACACACTTCATTATAAGTCACATAGACAGACAACCAAGCGTCTCTAGTTCAAAGTAGTGGCGAGAGCAGCAGATGTTGCCGCGACAGTGTCGCTGTTATTGTCAAAGTTGCGCAATAAAAGTGGCGGCAACTATACCCCCCACTCCCCGCCCCCCCCTTCCCAGTTTACGACCAGACACATAAAACTTATGGCCTTATTAATTTATTATAACTTTTTATTCTTACGAGCTAATAAAACTTTAAAGATCCATTATAAAACGGTGACATAGTTTGAAAGAGGTTAGCAGCGGTAATTCCCCTTTGAAATTTGAGTCGTCCAAATGGTGAATTCTGACATTAACGAGTACCTTAATTGATTGTAATAATACCATTTTCGAACTGATGTGTCACTCCTATATGCTGGTTAGTGCAGTGGTTGAGAATGACGTCTAAGCCCGAGATTCCGAGTTCAAGTCGCGAAGAATATGTAGTTCAATAGTTATTGAAAAGTCAAACTTATTTTGTAGGTGTATCTGTCGCAGCCATCTGGTTAAATTAGCCAGTTAATTGAGTGCCTAGGCCGATAGTAAAATGAACAAGACTCACTCAACGTTTAACAACTTTTCGTAGTGAAAGTGATGTCAATTGGACGTGAAGGTGTATCGTCTTGTAAATGACCTGCCTAGGCCCCCAATTGAATGGCTCATTTAACCAGATGGCTGCACGTCGTGTCAGCCATTTGGTCAAACGTTGCGCTCAATGACTTCGCTGGTTTTCCTTCAGCCGTTTGATTGGATGCCAGCGTTTAATCAACAATCTAGGCATCCAAAACCAACCAGATGTCTGCGACATATCTATTATCAGTCGCCAAAGCTCATGAAGGGAGTTTTTTGCTGGGAGAAAGGGGACTTGTCTCATAAAACAATATGTTTGACTAAACATGCAGCAATACCGTCGAGGAATGCACATATTGGTCCTTCAAGCTGTTTCGAGTTTAATTTTGAAGATCTTTCAATGTTACTTTACTCCATAGCTAAGATTTGGGATCTCCAAAAGATTTGCGTTTTAATTTCCGAATTAATAATAATAA
Source organism: Nymphula nitidulata (assembly GCA_947347705.1). NCBI lineage: Eukaryota > Metazoa > Arthropoda > Insecta > Lepidoptera > Crambidae > Nymphula > Nymphula nitidulata. The sequence goes on from OX374625.1 coordinate 490,189, forward strand.
TCAAACACTCACACTAAACTATCAGAGCTGGTGTTATGGATACTAGATAACGGAGAAACGGAGAAATAATGATAATAATATGTATACAAATATTAGAAATATACAAAATAAACGTATAAACATCTATGACTCGTGAACAAATGCTCGTACTCATCATACAAACATTTGCTCCCACCAGATGCGAACTCTGGACCGACCGATCGAGTAGCATGTATAACAAGGGGCACAGACCACTCGGCCACCCAGTCGTCAAATTGAAGTTTCTATTGTGCTGGTTACTGCAATAGTAAAGTTGACAAACAAAACCATTCGGTTATGATATACGGTTCGACAGAATCATGGATTCGTCGTATTGGCCCAAAAAGCCTTAGGTACTGGTTGAGAACCCGGAACTTGTATAAGTGTATAAGTGTTCCATCTTCATCTATTGCTCTTCACACGAGGCCGGTGTGTTTGATGTATAGTCGAATGTTCCCGCTGTCTGCTATGTAACATCGATCGATAGCCCATCCGATGTTTAGATACGAAATAGTTCAGATTACCCGATATATCCTGTATGTATGGTATCTTGTAAGACAATGTTATTCTCGATGATGGATAGTACGTCAAGAAAACAATCCAACCTTAAAAATTTTAACTGGTATCAGCCATCGCGTGAGTGGGTAGAACGTTATAGGGTAGCCAACGTGTTAGTAGAACCTTTGGTGGTACAAGCGCTGCACTAACCGCTTGCCGCACCCAAAAAATTCAATATTGTGTACAGGATCAATGATAGCTCCGGAAACCTGTTCATGCCAAACTAATCCACGTCAAATTGATTACAGATTGTCCCTAATCTTGACCGCATTTTGTTTGTTACCAATTAACAGATAGAAGCCAATATCTCGACACAGACAAACACCGTTAACTACCGTTTACTATTGTGTTAGCATCGTTGAGTGATGGCCGGACGTTATTACGTATTGTGGATATGTGGTCAGTTTATCACACAACGGGAGATCAACAACTGGTTCTGAGTGCAAATCGTTTGTGATTTGTCTGATAATTTTTTGGGTGGGAAAATTATGGCTTTATCACAACGTTAACCTCTGATGTCCACTGCTGAAAAAAGCAAATCCGTTCCGTTTGGGAATCGATGGGGGATTATAAACTCGCGAAGTCTCATCATGATCATCTTCAGATCAGCCTATGAAATCCACTGCTGAACAAAGACCTCCCACATCGTATGCTAAACGGAATGGATTTGCTCCATCTGCAGCCAACGGCTCCCCGCGACCCTGACCGGGTCGTCTGTCCATTCAATGTATAGCTTACACGGCGGCATCCTAGCCGAATGTGTCTCGCCTTTACTACTTAGGCTGTGAGCAGTTTGCTGTTTTGGTGTGAGAAGGACTTTTTCCTTGGGTCACTAGACTACAGAAGACTTGAAAGACTTTATGAACATGGAGAGGGAGCGTAGATCGTTGGCTGTTCGCTGCAACAGGTTGGGTCGCAGGTTTGCGCGTTGTACGCCATTAATTAACGCTATTTAGAGTATGTTGTTTGTCTACAGTCAACAAGTTAGTATAGCATATGGCAGCTGTAGATAGGGGCACGAGGTTCCTTCCATTCGCCTTATTTTTAACCCCCGACGAAAAAAGAGGGGTGTTTTAAGTTTGACGTGTCTATCTGTGTATCTGTGTGTCTGTCTGTGGCATCGTAGCGCCTAAACGAATGGACCGATTTTGTTTCGTTTTTTTTTGTTTGAAAGATAATGTGACTACGATGGTTCTTAGCTATAATTTATGAAGATCAGTTCAGGCCTTTGATGACTATCAGCTCATTTTCTACATGATATTAGGATTTTACTAACTTTTACAGATCCGATTGATTTCAAATTTCGTATACTGTCACTTCGATGACATTACCATGACATACTAACTTTGAGCTGATCCTATACCATCAAAAAGTCTGCGAAATGCTTAATTCTTCAGAAACTTACAGCAGATATAGCGTGTTTGGGCTCTTATGAATAGTCTTAATGAGATGGTGTTAGATAGATGATTAATGACGCCGGGGGTTACTTAAATTTTTTAATTCTGCAATTATTTAACATTTCGGTAAGCAAAATCGACTATTAGGTAATAAAAAAGAACGCTGGCAGCATTCATTGGAGTGCAATTTAAACATATTGAATAATCTTATTATTTATTATTAACCGACTTCAAAAACGAGGAGGTTCTCAATTCGGCAGGTATGTTTTTTTTTTCTATGTATGTACACCGATTACGTCGAGACTACTGATCAGATTTATGTGATTGTTTTTTGTTCGATGCGGAATAGTTACTATTTGGTCCCATATTTTTTTTATCAAAATCAGTTGGGTAGTTTGGTTTTTATATAAAAAAAGATGAAATCATTAAGTCGTCTACGTATGCGAAATTGCGGATTTTTGCTTGCCTATGACTTTTTAGTGAAAACGATACGATAGTAGGAAACAATATAAGTTGACGGTCACCCAGCTTCGACCTTAGAAAGTTATCACTAAAAATTGACAAAAAAAATTAATCAAAAATTAAAACTGACTTCAAAAAACTGAAATGGTTAAAATAATTAAATTTAAGTAGGTACTCATCTCCTAGAAACATATTTTTTGGAGTTGGTACTATGTTGTTACAAACAATAGAAAGTGAAGCACCGACTCCAAAAAAATATGTTTCTAGGAGATGAGTACCTGATTAAATTTAATTATTTTAACCATTTCAGTTTTTTGAAGTAAGTTTTAATTTTTGTTTTTTTTTTGTAGTTGTACCTATAAACAAATAAGTAAGTAAGTAATAAGTAAGCAAATAAATAACAGCATTGGTTGTGTTCCGGCTGTTGGGGTAAGATAGCCAGTTTCTCTGTGGTTTTGAGGAATCCAGGCGTAGCTCGCTTCCGTCTTCTGCATTGTCATCACTTGCCATCAGGTGAGATGATGGCGCCATCAAGAATAATAATTAAAAAAAGATCATGTCTTATTGTGCTTTCCTTGTCCGGGCGGGCGGCGTCCGGGTCGTCCGTTTCGATCTACTACGCCTGTCCGGCACCGGGCGTCCCGTGGGACAGCTTTGTAACTGTAAGTGAAATTCCGAAGGCCTCTAGGCGGATGTTCCTTTAATTACTCCTGACTTAAGGGAGCAAAAACGTTCTTTATAAACATTCGAGTAGAATAATAGATTTTAAACAAAAAAACCTTGACTTCGAAACAGTAAAAATGCAAAAAGTACTGAAATTTATTAGATTAAAATATATTTTTTTGGAGTCGGTACTTTACTTTCTATTGTTTCTGGTCTAGCCTAGCACATACTCTAGAAAATTCTTTTGTAATAGATAAGTAGGTAGGTACTTGTATTAAGTATTTTTTCCTTTTTAGTATATTGAGGTCGGCATCAGAATCAGAATCGGAATCATTTATTCGGTTTTTTGTGTCGCAGTATTCTGGGTGTTAGCTTGTTTGTCACCCTTATTATACAAGGTGTTAACTTGTTCAAAGAAATACTAACACGTTTTCAAAATTTTTAAATTTATTTTGAAATTTCCCATTCATTTTGTAACTGACCAAACTATTTGTATGAAATATATTTTACAATTTTAAATTTTTGTTAATACTATATACTTAGATAATACTATAGTCATATGACTATGACCTGTCAAGCGGCGTTAAACATCTGGAGGTCTATTGAAAAATAAATTACGAAAAATTCACGGGTTAACATGGGAAAGTGCCTTGTTATGGTACCAAACATCCTGTATAAAAACAGACGACACTTCATCGTAGTGAGTAAAAGTAAAGAGAGCTCAGTTCAATATTATTCTTACATCTTCCTCTTACGTGTTTGTTTATTTTTACGCATACCAAGCGGTGTTGGGACGATCTGAAACAAAATTAGATCAGCTCGTCAAGCTTAAATTAAACACATGAATAAGTAACGAACAAATTAAAAGTCACTTAACATCTGAGAATTATAAATAGCAGTCAGTTATCCTGCAATGATGACGATGATGATGACCGGCTGGCCGAGTGGTCTGTACCCCAGGCTACTCGGTCAAGAGGTCCCGGGTTCGAATCCCGGTAGGAATAAATGTTTGTATGATGAGTACGAGCATTTGTTTACGAGTCATGGATGTTTATATGTTTATTTAGCATATTTCTAATATTTATATACATATTATTATTATCATTATTCTCCGTTATCTAGAATCCATAACACAAGCTCTTAATGATGCTTACTTTGAGCTAGATACTAGGTGTTTAAAAAAAATGATGGTGTAATTTTGGATGTGTTAGCGATCTTTCATTGGTAACCAACCGGATAATTGTGCAACTGATAAAAAACCTCTAATATGAAATGTAATAATTTCAACTTCATTATGAAGCCGGACATTAGCTTACAATGTAAAACAAAAGATTAGGAGACATTCATAGGGCTCTTCCAAGTGCTCGATAGCTCGTAGTCGAGAAACCTTCAACCCTGAAGAACAATTAAAAAACTCACTGCCTATCACAACATTTGATATTTGTAACGAAACAAATCCTCTCACAAATGATAATCATACTTAGCATTTTAACTTAGAGTAACTGATTTCTCATCCATACTATAATAATCCGTTTATTATAGTACTGGTAGCCCGCGGTTCCGACCGCATGTAAATATACTTAGTCTATATATTTTCTCAAAACGTAATCTATCTACGTCGAATTTCACCTAAAGCGGTAAAGCCGCTTAGGAATAAGAACGTAACAGATAGACAGACAGACAGAGCTATTTTTGCATTTATAATCTAATATATAAAATTCTCGTGTCACAAATTTAGTTACTCCTCCGAAAAGGCTTGACCGTTTATCATGAAATTTTATATGTATATTCAGTAGGTCTGAGAATCTGAGAAGGCTACTATATATTTTATTTATAATTTTTTGGACATTATTTTATATTTTTTTATGGCAAAACAACGTTTGCGGGGTCGGCTAGTATAAGTATAGAATGTTACTCTGACACTGGCCTAAATCAAGCTTCTCATAAGGCGTAACATTGGAAAAATTTGCATGTAATGTCATAGGTAGTTAAAAGATCATAAATAGTTATTTTGTAATAAAATTATTTGTGTAATATCGCCTAATTACACGCGCGATCGCTGTCTAGTCCTTTTTCCTCCCGCTGAATCAGTCATATCTATCCTTATCTTATCTCGGCCTAAACAACGTTTCGAAAGACCGCCTGAAGTCTATTAGATTGCGGACAAAACATTGCCCATTTCGGTATTCGATCCCCGGACGTCCGTCCTCTGGCACTGAGCACTTAATACAAATAATTCTTTATTTGAAAACGATGAAAAAATATATGCTCCAGAGAGAATCGAACCCGCCTGGAGCTTATATTTTTACCCGCATCGAAAAATGCTTGTAAAAGTATTCTTTCAGATCAGGAGAGGCGTTAACTTCAATGAGTGGGTTTAGAAAAAGGATAGAAAGCGGTGAAGTAATTTTATTAGCAGGTTATACCCAGAGCTCCGGTGGCGTAGTGGTAATCGCGTTTGGCCGGATATCAGGAGACGCGGGTTCAATTCCCGCCTGGAGCATATATTTTTTCATCGTTTTCTTTCTTTATTTGTAATTGTTACAATAAAGCAGGCATTTGAACGCATCAAAAATATTAAAAGGTGACTAGACAAGATGTCCGACTCATTATTAGTTAGACATTTCAATGTCACAGAGTCCTCATCAAGGAATCTTAGCTGTTATGTTGGAGTAGTCATGCTAAGACGGGGCACACCGCGCGTCGTAAATCAATGCGAGGAGGTGCTAAATCACATGGTGTTTGTGAGACTCCGAGCACTTTGCCAACTCTCTGCTTACTTTTTCTTTGTTCGTTTTGCCAGCATTTTGTCACTAGGTCAATAATATGTCACAACACATAGGTGGTAGACCCGTATGTGGGGTAGCCTGGGTAGATACCTGGGTAGATACATTGAAGGGAAAGGTAGCCAGTTTAATTACTGGGCATGGACGGCATTTCATCTTAGGCCCCAGGATGACAACGCACCTGCAATATCAAGTGATTTTTCCGTTGTTATTGCAGGTGTCTATAGGCAGCGGTAACCGCTTACCATCAGGTGGGCCGTCAGCTTGTTTGTCATCTAGTTGTATAAAATAAAACACTTCCGTACTAATATTATGTCGGTCTGTCTGTTACTTTTTCACGCTTAAACTGCTGAACAGACTAAGGTGAATATAGAATATAGATTGAGTCTTGACAAATAGAGTTAGGTACAGACGACAGCACATCAAGTGTAACAGTGTCACTACGAAAGCCGCCTCTATTACGAACGTAGTAAGGGCGGTCTCAAGGTCGAACGGAATCATCGGAGTCATCAATTCACTATCTACACCTCAACATCACGCACAAAGAAGTTTAGTTTTACTCGTTTCTTTGTCGTACTTCCAGATCTTGGAATTCTTCGCACGTGGACTCTTCTTACTGGCTTACCTTATGGACTTACATCAGGTGGTGAAGCACCTCTGCCGTTCAGAAGATCGCAACTAAATAACTATTTTATCTTATTGTGGGGCCATGACTAAGTCATAGTGCTCTTAGAATCATTGGGATCGTTTATGCCTCTCCTGCGATTACTCTACCTGTGTCCAGAATATAGATGCCACTAGCTATATCTTTAGGCAGAAAGAGCCTGGGGGGTGGAAGCAGAGAACCTCCCCGTGGTACCCCAGTCAGGCTGAACTTCTGCTTGGATTGCTAATATTGTTGTCAAGTGCTCGGTATGTCAACCGTACGGCGCTCAGCGCGATTGTCAAAAGGCCCTTCTCAGGGCCAATCAAAAGGTCCTTCTCAGGGCCAACCGGACGGGCTGGCCTTAGTCACGTCCTGCGTAGGGGCGGTTAAATACTGTAGATCATTTTGGTACTATAACCACGCGGTCGGAGTCACGGGTAGCCACTAGTGTTACTATAAATCTGACTGTAATCCCGCGTCGGTAAATCGCTTCAAATAAGCGCGAAAAACCACAAGCGTGCTCGGCACATTAAAATTATTTACGCCACGACACTTTTTGTCTGCCATCTCAGCGGTTTTTGTGTTAATAATTTTTTTTTCACATTTTTAAGTGTTTTCCTGAGGTCAAAGCAAGTTGGGTGACCGTCAGCACTATCAACTTGTCTGTCTCTCAGTCCTTGCTTGAAATACACAGTGAAAGAATTTTCATCTAACTCCTAACCGTTAAGGAGTTGTACGTTCCATCATCAGCTCATCAACATGAGATGATGACTAACATAATCAAATACTTGAGTAACTTTGGAAAAAAGTAAAACATGTCACACGTGCCTATAAAAATTTTGGATTGACCTTGATTTCCCTGGGATACCATCATCAGATCCTGACTTGGTGACGATGGGACCACCTCTGGAGTATACTCTATCGAATAAAAAAAGAGTTTTGAAAATCGGTTCACAATTGACAGAGAAATCGGTAAACATACATACAAAAAAAATATATTCAGTGGAACTTAAAACCTCATTCTTCTTTGAAGTCCGTTAAGAATACACAAGCACGACTTGTAAATACAAAATTGAAATCGGAAAAATGACAACTGTTCCATACAAACAACTTGTGTAGGTATTAGGATTTCTAATTTTTTCACTAGTCGTGTTTAAGATCACCACCTTTGCCATCTGTCATCTTTTTGGACAGCGTTCCACTTACACCCGGTATACATAGATAAATAGATGTTTGGTTCAGAGCAAGACGAGATTTTATGAAACCATAAAGTTTCTTACGAGCCGTATAAAAGGCAGTATTAATAGAAGCTTGCGGCGGCCTAAACGTTTACATGAAAACTTTGTACTAAGTTAAAAGTTATTGCGTAATTTCATACTTTTGTTCTAAATACAAGCAAAGAAAAAAGGTAGGCAAGTATTTGAAACAAGTGTCGTCTTTGTAATTTTTGTCTTTTTAATTTTCAAGAGTTTCAGCCAGGATTTGAGGGGGATATGTTTAACTTTTATTACTGAGTACGTCTTATAACGTTTTTAATTAGTTTATAAACGGTAAGCGGTAACAATAGTAAGCGGTGAGAGTAGCCTATAAACGCTCGTAGCACCTTGGGCTCTACTCACGCGTTATCACTGTAGCCTATAGACGCTCGTAGCAGCTTAGGCACTACTACAGCGTTGTCGTCGTAGCTCAAAGACGCTCGTAGCACCTTGGACACTACTCAGGCGATGTTAACGTAGCCTATAGACGCTCGTAGTTTTTTAGGCACTACTCCCGCGTTGCCGCCGTAGCCTATAGATAGTTGTTAACGTAGCCTACAGACGCTCGTAGCACCTTGGGCTCTACTCACGCGTTATCACTGTAGCCTATAGACGCTCGTAGCAGCTTAGGCACTACTACAGCGTTGTCGTCGTAGCTTAAAGACGCTCGTAGCACCTTGGACACTACTCATGCGATGTTAACGTAGCCTATAGATGCTCGTAGCACCTTAGGCACTACTCCCGTGTTGCCGCCGTAGCCTAAAGATAGTTGTTAACGTAGCCTATAGACGCTCGTAGCACCTTAGGCACTACTACAGCGTTGTGGTCGTAGCTTAAAGACGCTCGTAGCACCTTGGACACTACTCAGGCGATGTTAACGTAGCCTATAGACGATCGTAGCTCTTTAGGCACTACTCCCGCGTTGCCGCCGTAGCCTATAGATAGTTGTTAACGTAGCCTACAGACGCTCGTAGCACCTTAGGCTCTACTCACGCGTTATCACTGTAGCCTATAGACGCTCGTAGCAGCTTAGGCACTACTACCGCGTTATCGCCGTAGCTTTAAGACGCTCGTAGCACCATAGGCACTACTGCCGCGTTGCCGTCGTAGCCTATAGATGATTGTAGCACTTTGGACACTACTTACGCGTTGTCACCCTAGCCTATAGACGCTCGTAGCACCTTGGTCACTACTTACTGGTATCGAAAGCATTATGTCGACAGCTTAAGAGACGAGATCTCCAGCTCTCAACGTAACGGCTTTCTGCTCTGGCGACCTTGTTCATTGCAGGGCCACCACTTGCTAAGTAGTTGGCCCCTATGAAGGGTGACAAGCCCTACCAGACATGGTTGGGTAGATACCACCACTTTTACCGATATTTCGGTCGTAAAAAGTGCGATGTGTTTTGGATTGAAGGGAAAGGTAGCCAGTGTAATCATCAAGCATGGAAGGCATTTCATCTTAGAGCTCAGGATGACAAGACATCTGCAATACCAAGTGATTTTTTGTTATTTCAAGTGTCTATCGGCGACGTTAGCCATTTACCACCAGGTGTGCCGTTATGTTGCTTGTCATTTAGTTGTATGGAAAATAATCCAGTGTTGCTATAAAAAATATAAAAACACAGAATATGCAGAACCACTAACAGAATTAAACCTTTTATTTCGCATTATTCATACGCGCCTCTGGCAATAATGCATTTTAATATTTAAATTTATTATTGTTGTCATGTTGGTGTTTAAATAACTGTAATCAGATAATTGAGTTTGTAAATGTACTCTGACATTCACCTCCACTTAAGGTACAGTCGATAGCTTATCAAACGTTACAGTTTCACCTTCAGACCGCCCTTACTGCGTTCGAAATAGAGGCGACTTTCGTAGTGAAACTGTTACACTTGGTGTGCTGTCATCTGTACCTACTTAATTGTTTGAAGTAGCTGGATCTGCTTTCATTTAATTTCGTTTTCATAGCTTTAAAAAAAAATAGTTGTTACAAAAGTTTTGCGGTCCTTTTAATTACAAAGCTGTATCTGAACGCCTATTTTTAACCCCCGACGAAAAAATAGGGGTGTTATAAGTTTGACGTGTCTGTCTGTGTATCTGTGTGTCTGTCTGTGGCATCATAGCTCCTAAATAAATGGACCATTTCATTACAAACAATTGTAATCGTATATGTTTGATATCTATTGCTCAAGAAATGCGTCCTTTTCTACAGCTTTTGCGTGCCCGCCGGGTCCATAATGATCTTGTAAAATATGTAACTTTACCACCTTATTGTACATTATGGTTGGCAATAAAGAAATTGAGTATTGTATTGATCTGCTTTGGGCTAGATAATAGGTGTGAGTGTATAAATATTATTATTATTATTATTGAGTACATATTTGGCGCAAAATTCTCCCAAGGTACATTGAAATTTGTTACATTCGGAATACATTAGCTGCTGAAATATAAAAAACAAGTGGCCGCCCCCGGCTCTACCCGTGTGGGCGTCGCTCATCGTGTCAGAAGGTTTTATGCTCGTTATCACTAACATTTGCTTGGCGTTAAGAGTCTCTTAGCGAATTTTATCTCAGTCTATATAAAGGAGATAGAAAGAGACAAATGTCGTTAAGAGTCACCTAAGCGTAGTTTGTGAAAACACGCATTGGGTCCGTTCTCAGAATGTACCTACTTATTCTGTCTTTAATGTCATAAATGGCTTAGGAATGCAAAAATTAACATACGGACAGACAGAGTACTTTTCCATTTATAGTGTTAGTATGGACACTGAAGACACAGCTGTATGCGCTTGACTCTTTGTCTTCTTTTGCTTTAGAAAAAATAAACAACAAGAAAATATACTATCGTACTTTTTCTTTGTCATAACATTTATTTTGTCACGTGAATCAGAAGTTCAATTACACAAATTTTTAGACTCTGTCAACTAAATCTATTTGTCTTGTTGGTCAAAGCGTCTTACACCGTTCCTGGCTTCCTAGATTAGAGAGGCCACCAGTTGCTCTATCTCCTAGTAGGCATCGCTTCAGTAGGAACCGAACAAGTTAATTTGTGAAATACCCAAGCGAGACACCGTAGATACCCTTTGTTTGTTGAAGAGACACCAGCGGCGAAATGACGCCATGTCATATTACAATGTTAACATCATCAAATTTACTAATTGACCCAAATCCCGACAAATACTCTCGGTGAATAATCCCTGTGTAGGGACTGCAAAGGGATCAGGTCCATACCATGTCTTAAGTATTTTTTTTATTCTGCAAGTATATTATTACACATTTCTTGGGAGAGTTAAGTCAAATATGTGATGACCAGCGTTGCCAGAAGGTTACTTTTGTAACCTTTTAGGGATTTTAACTCTGAAAGATTACTTTTAGGCACACCAATAAAAAGGTTACTTTGAGGTGATTTCTGAGTCCATACGCGAAGATAGCTAGTGCAGCTTGATACAAACTGTTGCAGCCGCCTCCACCATGCCAGCCTATAAGGTGCTTTGTGCACCTCTTTTAAGGGAACACAAATGTTAAAGAAATAAAGGAACACAAGTGCTGGCAAAGAATTCTAAGTTTTGGAAGCACGACAAAGAAACCAGTTACTAAACTTCTTAGGGCGTGATGTTGAGATGGAGACAGTGAATTGATGACTCTGAAGATTGGCACGCGTGCTCCTGGAAGGGGGCAGGTGGACAAGGTCAAAAAGCTCTTTAGAGCACTCTCCATGATAAAGTCTTATTTTATTATTTAAGAGATTGTAAGGAATAATAAATCACTTAATTGTGAAAAGTCGTAGTTTCGCAAATATTTTCCTCACTCATCATTATCATCATCATCATTATTTCAGCCAAACGACGTCCACTAGCTGCTTTTAAAATCTTTCGAAAATGCAATAAAACATTTTAAGTAAGTTTAAGAAAATAATAAAACTACCTTACCTTACCTGTTAAGCCACAAATTCCGGATTGCAGAAACAATAGACCTCCGAGCGTCTTACTGCGGCTTAATTAATTACATAGAGCATAGAGAGATCGAATTCTAATTCTCACTTTGATAACCGTATACAAGCGTAAGTTACGAAAAAATGTATTTGGCCGACAACACACAACTCCAAGCGATTGGACAAATGTATGAAAATATGTGTGCCAAGAAATCTCCATTATATCTCAGTTTCATCGGATAAGTAGAGTGTAGAAAAGCCTTAATCGGCTTACAAGACTGCGGTTGCTATGATTTGTACGCTAGGCTTCTGCCAAATTGCCTGAACTACGAGGTCTGGCCCGGGCTTTATCTACCTGCAGATGATAAGCAATAGTTAGTAGGCGCCATTAAAACTGGAAAGATACCAAATGGAATGTGACACAATCCTTTTAGATGAGTTGTTATGTGGAAACACATTTTAGGAATATGATGAACGATATGAGAAAATACTGAGCTGAACAATGTTTCTGGCCATAAGATTTTTTTATATATAACTTGATGACAAACAAGCTGACGGCCCACCTGATGGTAAGCGGTTACCGCCGCCTATAGACACCTGCCATAACAAGAAAAAATCACTTGATATTGCAGGTGCGTTGTCATCCTGGGGCCTAAGATGAGATGCGGTCCATGCCCAGTAATTACACTGGCTACCTTTCCCTTCAATCCGAAACACAGCGAACTGTTTCACGGCTGATATAAGAAAGGCGGTGGTGCCTGCCCAGACGGCCCTACATACCTAGTAAAAACTAGGTAGTACTAGCTAGTGCAAGGTAGGACAGCCTCCCACTAGGTAGGCAGATGACTTGGTCAGGGTCGCGGGAAGCCGTTGGATGCAGGCGAAGCAGAACCGCTCCATTTGGAGATCGATAGGGGAGGCCTTTGTTCAGCAGTGGTCATCATAGGCGAATATGATGACGATATGATAACATACTAGCTTCCACCCGCGACGTAATCCGTACTATCTCATGGGAAATCATTACCGGCATAAAAAATAACCTAGTGCTGTTACAGACTATAATCTATCTCTGTTCCAATTTTCATCCAGATCCGCTCATCCATTCTGGCGTGATTGAGTAACACATCCAAACATTAAAATTTTTACATTAATTTGACAAGCTGCATAACACCTCTGGGAGTTTTATGACAACCAATCTGGACTGGAATCTGTGACTTGACAGGTTAATAGTAGCACAGATTAGTTTCTTTGTCTTAGTAGGTAAATTTCTTCGAATATATTCTGCTATTTGTTGAATTGATCTGCTCTACTATTCTAATGAGCCCAAACACGCTATATCTGCTGTAAGTTTCTGGAGATCTCGTTCATCTCGTAGACTTATTTGATGGTACATGATCAGCTCATATTATCATGTCTTGGAATTACCACCGAAGTAACAGTAAACCAAATTTCAAATCAAACGAATCGTGAATGCTAGTAAGACTCTTTTGTCAAGTAGGAAATGAGCTGATTGTTATCAAACGCCCGAACAGATCGTCGTAAATTATAGCTTAGAACCATCTCAATCATGTCAACTCTCAAACAAAAAACACCGAATTGAAATCAGTCCATTCGATTAAGAGCTACAATGCCATAGACAGACAGGCAGATACACGGACAGACACGTCAAACTTATAACAACCAGCTTTTTACGTTAGGGAATTCCAACAAGGAGTTTCACATATTGAGACTAAATAGGCTAAATGATCGAACCTCCTTGGAAGTGCTATAACTCTATACGATTGTCTCATTTTTATACTAAATAGAAAATAATTAAAAGCATGGATCCCATGTCATCTCTTGGGGACCTGTAACTAATCTGGCCTGCCAACAAAGGCATCTGCACGTGGCATGCAATATCGCTCTGAAAATAGATATCTCAATCAAGAGCCACTCAGACCTGTCCGGGGAACAGCTCAAAGGTAGTATTGACGTATTATTTTGAAAACAAACTGACAGGTCTAACAGCTTTGTCTAGCTTGAACAACCGTATCTAGCAATTAAATCAATCAAATCAAATCAAATTTATTTAATCGTTAATTTTTTTAATCGTTTTTGTAGCTAAATAAAATTGCTATGTCATGTAGGGTTCCTGCGAAGAGGAAGGTAAGAAACGCGTTACGTTGGGATCAGGAGGACTTTGTGTTTAAGATGCTAAGATATGTTTTACACTAGATGGCGCCTGAAGTCAGCTGTATCACGCTATCGAAGATATGCATTTAACTATTCGATGGTGATGGCACATTCTGAAAATATACTGACTGGAACCACAGATCAAATATTAGTAGACTGAAAGGCACACGACCCTGCTACTGCTGATACACTGCCTCCGCTGCTGCTGCAGCTATGCTCTTCATGCTGGCTAGTCTTAAGCGCCACACATATGAAGAGAACCTTGGTGAATTAGTATTATTTTGATGAAGACACATCATATTTCCTTTAAAAGTTCACTCGAACATTCCGAAGCTAGTATTTAATGAGTACATAGCTGCTGTGTCGTTCTTGCACACCGGTGATGCCGATGCGGGGCACGGAGCCGGCAGATTTAATGCCAGTGACGGACGCCGACCGCTCGTTAGGGTGTGCACATTGTACCGAGCTGAACGATAAGTGAGTTTGAAAGACAGATAATAATTTAAAATTATGGTTGGTATGCTATTTTAGGCTTACATTAAATGTGTAAAAATAAAATATTTATAAAAAACAGTTTATTTAATTCTCCAAATGAATTTCAAAAAGTTAGAAAGGCTGGTCGTTTAAATTTAATTTTATATTTAATTAGGTACCTACTTGTGTTTCTTTAATGGACACAAGGAAAAAAAATAGACACAATACAATTAAAAATAATATACTTACATGTCGCTTTAATTAGTTTATTTTATAATTAGTTTAATTAGTAATTCGTAGTAGTTTTTTTTTATTTTATAAAATACAATGACAACTCTGCTACATTTAAATTAAATAATATCTTTTTAATTTTATTCTATATTTATAGAAATCTACAAAAATCTGCATATTAATAAATTTGCATATGTAAATTGATTATTTTGGAAGTGGCATCTCCAAAGCCAGAAGACTAAAGGCTCTTTCTCTCTTAAGATGTAGTAAGGCTAACTATCTATAGGTATATTCTGGATACAGGAAGAGTAAACGCAGGGGAGGCACAAAAGATCCCAATCGGTCGAAGTGCGCTGTGACTGTCATGGCCCTACAGTAAGATAAGATCTTATATATACCATACTCCTCCAAAACGGCTTGACCGATTTTCATGAAATTTTATATGAATATTCAGTACATCTGAGAATCAGCTACTATCCATTTTTTTTAGTTTTTTTTTATGGCAAAACAACGTTTGCGGGGTCAGCTAGTAAGTTTATAAATTTCTGTAGTGTAAATATTAATATAATTTCAGAATAAATCAGCCAATCTTTTTATTTTAAAATTATATCAATATTTATACTACGAAAAAGTAAGTAATTGACTTTGAGATTTTACCAGCCTGCTAGCCCAAGTCAAAAAGACAATGTTCCAAACAACAAGGGTGCAATAAGCATACGGCCTACCTGATCACCTAACCCTCACACGTTACCTCATCATCATCATGCTGGGCACAGGCCTTCCTACAAATAGAAACACATAAGGAGTTCTCGTAAACGAAACCTGAGTCATCAATCTATTACGCCACCGAGATCCTCACTACGTCACCAAACTCCTCACTACGTCACCGAGCTCCTCACTACGTCACCGAACTCCTCACTACGTCACCGAGCTACTCTTTCTGTGACCAAGTTAATTCTTTTCTCATTTTTTATCTGGATTTTTGGTCAATCTCTAAAATAAATCTTTTTTTCTTTCATTCGGGTAGGGTTTTCTTGCAACTTTTTGCTCGGTGAGGACACACCAAAATATGAACGTATATTTTAGCAAAACGATTATGCAATTCTTCACAGAGGCACGCTCCACTTATTCACTTTGTCAAAGCCTGCATGCAAGCGTTGTCAACACGCTTGCATCGCTCGCATCGCTCGTCTACGCTACGGACCGTTTTTGCATACGAGAAAATTGATATAGAGTATTGGGATAGATAGAAAAAAGACCAGCTATATTTTCACGTGGTTTGAAATAGAATTTCATTTTGAAATTGATACACAAGAATAAAGCCACTGTATCAATGTAAATTTTATTTCGTATTACTTTTAAATTCACGTGCAAAATGTAGGGAATCACTTAATAATTAAAATATAACAAAACTAGAAAAATTTCATGTCCTGAGGCAGGAATCGAACCCGCGACCTTTCGCAATCCGGACGACTGCTCTGACCACTGAGCCACCCAGGACTTGGGATATCCCTGTGAAATTCTTCTAGTCTATCTGTATTTGCGTTTATGAGCTAACGTCCAGCCTACAATGTCGAAATATTCTATTTCAACATCCGAAACGAGTATTTCTACAAATACCGACGATTCGGTTAAGTTGGGGCAGTGCTTTCATATATTCTTAAGAATCACTTAATAATAATTCTCTCACACTCACATATAATAACTAACTCAAATAGGGGTGTTTCAAGTTCAAGCATGAATATGGCGCTATTTTTCACAAATTCTAAAAAGAAAAGAAAAAATTATAATAGAATATTGAAGTTGATAGGTTCTTTATTTATTTATTAACACAACTCATTTACTTAGTTAGTAACAATATCAAATATTCTATGTAAGTAAATTATTTAATAGTACAAGTTTTTTTAATGAAACATTATACGCTGTAACACGTCGTGCTACAATATTTCACATCACAACATTTTCGAGTTTGCTTGCAATAATTTTCAGAAAGTAGCTCTGACTGTCTGTTACCTTTTTACATTAAAACAACTGCAACGATTTAGATGTAATTTAGCAAAGAGATAGCTTGAGGCCCTGGGAAGGACATAGGATACTTTTTGGAGCGATAACCGAAATCCACACGAGTGGAGCCGCTAGTCTACTATACAAACATTTGAATATCAAAAAACGCTTCACATTGTACGTCTCTAAAACGCAAATCGTTGGAACAGCAGAGTTTTCGACCAAACAGTTTATAAAAGCTCCGTGACCCGCCTCGGACAAACGGCTTCAATATGATACATCCGCTTATTTGACCGTTTCAGATATTCAGTGTTTGTATCATATTTTACTAGCGGCGAGCGGGACAGCTCGGCACAGAGCTGACCACACGATAAAGCAGGTATGCTTGAACTGACCTCAGCTGTTGCGATATTTTTCTCGTATTTATTGCGGTGGGGCAAGGGTTGTGCCTTGATGGAATATAATAACGATATTAAATATTCTTTATTGCACACTAGTAACAAAATGAACATTAAGCTACAAAACACACAAACAGTACGATTAGGCTTTATTGTTTCAAAGCATTTTTCAGGATTAAAAGGAACATAATGAAAGTATAAATAATTGTTCATAAAGGAAGTAAGTAATTAAAATACGAAAGTATGAGAGTTTCTCTCATTACCTGTGCATTTGAAACGTAACTAAGAAATGAGTTTTAACTTGAAGTGTTTTTTTTTTATACAACTAGATGACAAACAAGCTGACGGCCCACCTGATGGTAAGCGGTTACCGCCGCCTATAGACACCTGCAATAACAAGGGAAAATCACTTGATATTGCAGGAGCGTTGACATCCTGAGGCCTAAGATGAAATGCCGTCAATGCCCAGTAATTACACTGGCTTCTTTTCCCTTCAATCCGAAACACAGCGAACTGCTTTACGGCTGAAATAAGAAAGGCGGTGGTACCTACCGTGGTGGAGACGAAGCTGAAAAGAATCTAATTACATAATTGTGGACTGAATCTGTTCCAGGAATATTTTTTTCTTAAATAACAAAATATTCTCAACACAAACATTTATTCGGAAGAAATGTTCAGAACTTAAAAAAAAAACATAATATTTTACGGTTATGTATTCACATAACCGTAAAAAATTGGTGAGACTTTAAGTTAAGTATTTATAGCACTAGTACCGAGGACCTGCCCCTGGTAGCTCAGTGCTTAGAGGAATAACCCAGAATGTGACAGGTTGCAACTTTATATACCGCATAGTGTCTTTTTCAAAACAAAATTTTAAACTGACTCCAAAAATTAAAAGGATAAAATAATTAAATTTAAGAAGGTAGGTAGGTACTCATCCCCTAGAAACATATTTTTTGGAGTCGGTGCTTCACTATCTATCTATTGTTACAGGAAACAACTTAGCACCAACTCCAAAAAATATGTTTCTTGAGCATGAGTATCTATTTAAATTTAATTATTTTATCCTTTTCAGTTTTTTGGATTTTTTTTTTACAATTTTTAGTGATAACTTTGGCTCAAAGATGGGTGACCGTCATCTTATATTGTTTTTTACCATCGTATCATTTCACTAAAAAATCACAGAAAAGCAAAAATTCGGAATTTTGCATACGTAGACGACTTACTCATTCCAGTTATTTTGATTTAAAAACCAAACTACCCAATGGATTTTTATTAAAAATATTTAATGGGACCAAATGGGAACTATTCCGCATCGAACAAAAAAAAACATCAATATCGGTTCACCCAGTCGAAAGTTCTGAGGTAACAAACATAAAAAAAATACAGTCGAATTGATAACTTCCTCCTTTTTTTGAAGTCAGTTAAAAAGCAGGCATGCCCGCAGGTGCCGCGCCGACTAGTATTTTAAACAACAGCAAACGGGTATTTAGCACTTTTTACTACTGTCCGAAGTCTCTTTGAGCTTTTTTCATTTGCTAGATGATTTATTTGCCATACTTTCACTTGAGCTTAACAATATTTTACCGAAGATTATTTGGCCACAACTATGTTTTCGTAGGTTGAGGAATTATGGCAACATATTACACTTGTCTGTGTGATTATAAGCTAAAAAATTGCCCCTAGAACGAGGATTGAAAGTGCGCGGGTCGACGGCAGCGTTCATCTGCGGAGGTGATATTTCTCGAACGCTGGGTTCCTTTGGTAGGGCTGCCTAACGGTATATCGAGCAAATTTGGGCCGCGACATAAAGCGATACAGATATTTTAAAATCTTAGCGCGAGGAATAAATTATTTTATACGTACTAAAGGTGTCCTTCCTCCCTTGTTTATATCGGTAATTGCCCCAAAAAATGTATTTCCTGCCCAGTGTCTCAAGCTATCTCCATACCAAATTTCATCTTAGTCGGACAGACAGTCAAGTTGCTTTCGCATTTACAATTATTAGTATGCAACATTATATGTCTATGTATTTATCGAAGTCATATCAGTGTTAAGTAATTTTATTTCTTAAATAAAAATATGTACAGTCGACAGCACATCAAGCGTAACAGTTTGACCTTGAGGCCGCCCTTACTACGTTCGTAGTAGAGGCGGCTTTAGTCTGTACGTTAAAACAGCCAACTGAGTTTTAGCTGGCTTTTACTAGTAACGGCTCTGAATTTCCGAATTATTTATTTATTTTATATCAACCACATAAACAAAAACAAATTACACAGGGTGTGCCGTCAATACGACAATAAATTGAAACATAGGCTATATTAGTTCATAGAAATGGTTTGCAACTTTGAAAAACATCTTATTCATTAGAAAATTTTATGGCATTTGTATGAAATAATTTAATATTGGCTGCATTATTTCATAGAAACGTCATAAAATATTACTTAAATGATATTACGACAACAAGCATTTTTAAAAGTCCACGTTGAATTTCCAGTGATCTCTAAAATTTTGTTTTTTTATAATAAAATAAATAAAATATTGTTTCAGGTAAGTGCGAGCCCTGGCTAGAATGATGTCCAACGACGCCAATGGCCCGTGAGTACAGCGCATTTGTTAGACGGACGTGGTGCCGATAGGGCGCATGCGACGTGGCTCTGTTAGTTATACCACCATAGGAGAGCTTTGCTAAAGGTTGGTCCACGCAACTAAACATATATTTTTTATATGACTGGGGTTGCAAATAAGCATACCTACTGTACCTCTAGCACGAACACTTTTAAATTTCGAATCGCCATCGTATCGAGTAGTTACGATTAAAATTCGAAATTTAAAAATGTTCGTGCTGGGGGTACTGATGCTGAGTGTGATCTTTATTCGTTGACAAATCATAGATAATTAAGGTCGTCACAAACGTAGCTATAATATATATTAATATGCCGTGCTATTATATAAATTATAGTAAGCTACCACACACGGAGACGATGCTATAATATATATTTTACCTTCATTTCATTGACGGTCGGCCTAGTGTTTGCACGCGTTTTGTTATAAAGGGTATTTTGTTAATTTTCATTTTAACATTAGTATAAATGTTTGAAAAATTTTTTACTTATAAAAATATCTAAACTAGATATTTTTTTCACAGGGTTAGCCCAAGTACTGGGTAGCTCAGATGGTTAGAGCAGTCGCCCGGATTGTGAAAGGTCGCGGGTTCGATGCCCGCCTCAGGACGTGAAAAATTATGAATTCAACGAGTACATTGTTATTGGATTTAATTGACAGTTTTTCAAAGGACGATTCCGATGCTGCTTTTGAAATCTAGAACCAAATGGATTGAATCGCATATAAAGAATAAAATTTAATTTGTATCGTGAACTATCCTCAAAAAATTTCACTCAATATTTCCCCTAAACATGTTGGAACATGCTGTACATTCAAAATATGTCGTAATATGTCTTGCTATACAATAATATGCAATAATATATTAATATGCGATAGTATAAATTACGATATACTTTGGTGACGTCATAGAAATATATATTATAGCTGCGTGTGCGGTCACTTGAATGTTTGTATAGAAAATATATCGTAATATGTCTTGCTATAATTTATATTAATATATATAATATACGCTACCAGTAAAGGCCGTCACAGACGCTACGTCTGTGACGGCCTTTACTGGAAATGACATTACCAGAAACTTATTTCTGTAACATAAATACTGTCGTTTTGTATTCGATACGATGGCGATTCGAAATTTCAATGTGTTCGTGCTAGGGGTACTGTTATAGGATGGAACTTGAAAGTCTTTTTTAAAAAAGAACTTTTAATTAACACTGCATTTAATAAATAAAGCCCTTTTTATAAACTCGGATTAATGACCCTTTTACAACCGGTTCTAACTAGCTGGGACTGCTAATTCAGTCTCTAGGGTTAGCAGTTTAGCTAGCATGCGTAGGGTGTATAAGCCTGATGGTAAGCGGTAAGTTATGTTGATAGCGTAGGAGTCAAGTCCTACTGCAAACACAAAACTTTTTCAAAGAGCTCTGGCGACCTTACTCACTTGGGGGAGGCTTATGCCCAGCACTGTCTGGTGCTACTTCGCAAGGACGGTCGTCCGCCTGACGCTCCGTCAGTCTCTAGGTCTATGTCCTCCTGAACGAGGTGGATAAGCTTTTCGAGCGAACTTAGCTACCCGCCTCCGAAGACACCCGGAGTAAGTCGGGCCAGACCTATCAGGGCACCAGCACAGGTTTCGATGTATGCGCTCAACAGTGGGGGCTACAGAAGAAGCGGTGTCCCAGGGAGAAGTTGTCTTGTTATTCTAAAGTCATTTGTAAGAAATTACATCACAGACTCGAGGAGCTCGGTGGCGTAGTGGTTTGAGCTTTCTGGGTTCGATTTCGAAAACAAAGCAACTTTTGCCATGGTTAATCCCGGGATGGGTCAGTTGAAATTTGTAATATTAATTTTGATATTGTTTCCGTGCTTAGAAAGGCACGTTAAGCCGTTGATCACGGTTGTTACTGCAACCGCTTTAACCCACTAGCCCGCATTGGTTGGGGGTGTTATGGCCTAAACTCCTCATGTGTTACTCTCACGTAAAAGGATCTGTGACCAGCAGTGGGACGTATATAATTATATGACGGCGATGACGCTGATGACATCAGAGACTAAAGGATTAATATGACAGATTACCTACTCAGATAATTATAAAATTTTTGATTACTTAAAAGCAAAATTGTATTGTTTGATTTTATCCATATAAATAATAATAAAACTCTTAATTTTTGATTTTTACATTATTATAAATGTTTAAAATATTACTTAGTAATTAAAATAATATAAAACTAGACTTATTTAATCTTTGTTTTTTTTTTGTTTTGATTCTCTGTATCTTTTGTTTTTGACTTAGCAAAGGTTTGGTTCCATTTAGTGGAATTATAATTTTACGTTGTAAAAACTAC
This sequence comes from Nymphula nitidulata, assembly GCA_947347705.1. Taxonomy (NCBI): domain Eukaryota; kingdom Metazoa; phylum Arthropoda; class Insecta; order Lepidoptera; family Crambidae; genus Nymphula; species Nymphula nitidulata. The sequence continues at coordinate 512,159 of OX374625.1, forward strand.
CAGATATCTTTGTTAAATATTTTTATAATTTATGTCTGTCCTCCGTGTGTTGAAAACAATTGATCAGATTGTGACAAAACTTTAACAGGGTATTCTGGGGACACCCACGAAAGTTCCTGGATTATATAATAAAAAAAACATAAAATAAAACCTAACAGTTTTCTCTTTACGGGCATCGCAAAGCATGCGGGTGCAGCTAATAATAATAATATGAAAGATAATGAAAATAACAAAAAGTTCAATAATTAGTTACGTTATCATATTTAATTTTAATTGGCAGGTTAGATATTGTTCAGAGTTCTGCGACAGCAACAAAACAAAATTGGATTCTTCTGCTGAGAAATTAAATTTCTCATACTAATGAAATTAATCAAAAGTGCTAATAACTTACAAGAAGCAACGACTCCGGAGGTCAATGCACTTTCCCCGCAAACTTTTTATTTGAAGGTGCACTTATTTTAATCGCGATAAGGACGCTTTTTGTATGGCAACTGTTGTAATTAATGTGCGGTGGATTGTTCATTTTACAGATATTTACATTTATGCGTTGCTTGTTTCAAAAGTTTTTCTGCGGTCTTTGAAAGGTCGAGTTTGGTATTTGTCATAATATTATTTGTTATTTTGCTTAAAGTTCAATAGATTAGCGCATTGTTATACCTCTGCTTATACCAGCATTTAATTTCGTAGTCAGAACTACATGTGACCTGAAATAAGTAAATACTTAACGATTTTATCACTTCAAGTGTTTGGCTTTGCTGCAGTTTATGAAAAACTTATTGTGGCCGGCTTACAATATATCAAAATAATAAAGTGCAAAAATGGCTACCTGTGTTGAGGTCAAACATAATTATTGACGAATTATGCTGTGACCGCGAGTTTACTAAGACCCGTATTATTAACATAGATATTACTCACCTTACTCGCTCACACACGCATTCTCAATTACACAAAATAAAGGTTATCTGAAATTCAATTCATCCCGAACCTCGAACCTTGAACCGACAAGGTTAGGTTTTCAGAATTTCATTCAGGTCCCTACGCCAAGGCTGTGAAAATTTATAATAAAACCTCCGAGGAAAAAAAAATTGAAATTTCCATTGTCCCTAATGTCATTTTTGCAGGAAAAATAATAATAAAACAGCTGCTATAATTGATGTGCTTCGCCTAAGCTTTTAAATTTAATTAACTACATACATTAAGGTACATACTCATTTACATAAATCTTGTGTACAAGTTTAACAAATACACGTACCTCTTAAACGGTTCATAAATTCAACCTTAATCGCTTGTTAGAGCTTGTTTCAAAGCCCGTATTCGTTGGTAAGCGTTCTCCTGGGAGTCGTGAAGCGATGTCATCCGGGATATGAACCTGGACAATCGTTTCATCACTCTTGTTTCCTCACTGTTAAGGTATCAGACAGTTATGTAGACGGCCGTTATCGCGAAATTTCATTTGTTAAAAACGAAGCAAAATGTAATTTTTCAGTTAAAAATTTTCGAAAACTCATAACCACATAAGTATATTTTAAGTTTGAAAATATATATTTCTGTTTGCACTACTTACTAACTTAATCTTTCTGGTTATTATTAAAACCGCCAAATTGTAACTTAATATGTAAAGTTACTATCAAAAAGATATAATATTGATTTTGATTCCTATAACATAGGTACACATTAGAGACAGAAAATAAATGAAATATACAATATAAGGACAACATAATAAGAATACCTATTTAAAAATCTTTGGATTTAATGTTGGATTTAAGCAACGAGCTTTCTATAACAATATCAATTCACTTATTGACGTTAAAACAGAAAGCTTGAAATCAACTGTTCCGGACGGGTAATTATCTTTGCCAATTAATAAGTATAAGTAAGTAGTATTAAGTGTTATTTGTAGTTATATAAAGTATTCGCCTTATTTGTGTTTCATTTCCTTATAGATTATAACAGTTGATATAATAAGAATATTTAAGTAAGTTTGTTTGTTTTGTATAGTATAGGGTTAATTGATTTAATTATATGTAAATTGTTAATAAAAATAGGCGACCAATAGGGCTTACAGACCCTCAAGTGAGGACTAGGCACACTAGAATAGGTCTCGAGAATATAGTGAACAACAGTAGGAATCAGACTTGCGAAATATTGCAATAGTTGCAATTCTATAATTTTGTACTGAAGCGAGCCAATTTCCTGACAAGTTCATACTCAATTCCGAGGAAGATAGATACCTTAATGGTGACAACACATAGAAGACAGAAAACGTCGCCTTTCCTCCATAGAAGAAGCCAAGTGTTTTTATTCAACATCCCGTTACCCGCTTAGAAGAGCTTTTCAATCTGCCGCGCCACTCTCGATACAGATTCGCGCACATAGTTGTAATAGATAAAATAATAACTAAATATATATAATTAAAATGATTCATAAATAATATTCAAAATTCAAAAAATAAATATTTATAAATTAAAATAATTATTGTCGTTAATATCAAGCATATCAATAAAGTTGACTTGAAAAATTTGAAAATGTCAAAAGCAGCATTTATATATAATTAAAATCGGGAACGTTTTTAACATTTAAAAAAAATAAGAAAAACAATTTTTCACAACTCGAAATCAAATCAAAAATCATTTGTTCGACTTTAACAAGTTGTTTTTGACGTCGATGTAATTTAGTATTTTACCGCCTTCTACGGAAATTTGGGGCCTTTACTGAGGAGAATACACAGTTGGATGTTTTGTACCTATTTTGTACTTAAATCATAACGGCCCTAGTTCTGGAAAACACACTTTAAGTGGATCTCTTTCTCTCAATATGAATACGAAAAGGATGGCTGTCATGTAATTTGACATTTCGAGACGTGCGTACCATTTTTGACCATAATGAACGTGATAAAATGCATTGTTTAGAAAGCACTGTCGTACATGCCCCTTTAAAATGGATTATGGTTTCTTTTAAATCTATCTAAATTTAGTTGACAGCACCAAGAATTTGTTTAAACTTGCTATATTTTTCCAATTACTTAAAGCGAGAAAGAGATATATTGTACTTAAATTTAGATTTAGAGTGTGTCTTTAGAATAAGGCCCATTGTCTAACATAAAAAAATGCTGAATTTTGTAATAATTCAATCGATACGTATGTATAAACAGGGTGGAAAAAATCTATGGGCCCTGGAGGGGAACTACTTTAAATCCTTAATTAGCTCATTTTACTGAAAAGAAACATTCCTTTATTTTTAAAAATAAACAAAACTGCATTCAAAGATCTTCTCAAAGTCGCTTGTCTCACCCGGGAATCGAACCAACTAAAAATAAAAAAAGTAAACTCTCCCTGTTTTTTTATATGAATCAGTAAGATTATATTGTTCACGATAAAATTTGTTTAATAAACATTTGGTATTTGAAATAAAAAAAAAGTGAAAACTAATATCAATTACGAACGAATACCTTTTTTCAACATTTTTAACGATTTTAAAAATGTTGAAAGTTGTCATTCTAATTTCAAATTTATGCCCCGCATTGCAATAAAAAATGCGTTCCATTTTTAACTTTTCCTCAGATTGGCTAGTGTAAGAACGAATTGTGCATAAATTTATTATTACAATTTTATGATTTTCTTATCGAAGGTAAGAAATAAAACTGGAAAAATTAAGTCGTCTACATATGCGAAGTTGCGGATATTTGCTTTCCTATGAATTTTTAGTGAAATGATACGATAGTAGAAAACAATATAAGCTCACGGTCACCAATCTAGCTTTGACCTTCAAAAGTTATCACTAAAAATTGTGTAAAAAAAATTAAACAAAAAATAAAACCGACTCCAAAAAACTGAAAAGGATAAAATAATAAAATTTTAGAGTAAGTAGGTACTCATCCCCTAGGAACATATTTTTGGAGTTGGTGCTAAGTTGTTTCCAGAAACCATAGATAGTGAAGCACCGACTCCAAAAATATGTTCCTAGGGGATGAGTGCCTACTTACTAAAATTTAATTATTTTATCCTTTTCAAATTTTTGGAGTCGGTTTTTTTTTAATTTTTAGTTGGTTCGATTACCGGGTGAGACAAACGACTTTTAGAAGATCTTTGAATGCAGTTTTGTTTCTTTTCAAAAATAAAGGAATGTTTCTTTTCAGTAAAATGCGCTAACTAAAGGATTTAAAGTAGTTCCCCTCCAGGGCCCATAGATTTTTTCCACCCGGTATATCTAATGCATACGTTATACCATCATCACTATTCACATCATAATTGAGCAGTAACTACCCACCATGCCCTACCTTTGGTTGCATCAGTCTTCTTAGCTTACTTTGTTCTCGTTATTTAACTTGTGCCATGATATTCGCTATGTCTAGACATACTGACACTTATTGCAGTCGCCGCGAGACAACAGTTTATATTTAATATCGCAACAAAGCAGGGCGCCAGATTTGCAGTGAAAATTAAATATTATTAAAGTTAACAGCTGATTACGTCAGCAGGATTGTTGTGACAATAGATTAATTTTATTCTTTACGCAATTTATTTAGATCTGTTTGAAAACAAGAAAAGCATATTGTAGTTATCTACTGTCTTACAATTGCTTAAATATAGTACTTAATTTTTTTTTGCCTGATCTATTAGTCTTTATGAAGGCATACGTGACGTGCTGACTAGTGACAATACAAATTTTTATATTCTAGACACGTCTTCGATGTTGAGGATTTATCGCGTTTCAACTTATACAGGGGTTTCTTTCTATATTCAAACATAATATTTTCGATTACTACAGCTATTTTAGTTTAGGTGCGGCAAAGAGTATTTTAAACGACTTCAAAAAAGAAGGAGTTTCTATAATTCACTGTAGGTTTTTTTTGTATGTGTGTTCATAGATTTCTCGGTCAATTGTGAACCGATATTCAAAATTCTATTTTATTCGATAGGGTATACTTCTGAGGTGGTCCCATTGTCACCAAGTCAGGATCTGATCCCAGGGAAATCGGGGGCATACATCAAATTTTAAAAGCACGTACGACATGTTTTACTTTTTTCCAATGCTATTCAAGTATTTGCGACTGTCAGTCACAATTTTATGTTGATGAGCTGGTAATGGAAGGTACAACTCCTTAACGGTTATGAGTTAGAAGATAATTCTCTAAATATTGTAGGTACGTATTAACGTATAGTTTTATGATGGAGGGATTAGAGGTACGATACGATAATATGAAACAATATTATGTATTAAAGACTGAGCTTTGACCTTAGGAAATCACTTAAAAATGTGAGAAAAAGAATTTTGAACAAAAGCAAAACCGACTTCAAAACACTAAAAAGGAAAAAAATCATCACTCAGGTATAAGAAAAATATCACTTAATAAAATAAAAATATGAAATAAACAATGACACTTTAATATTATCACACGTGTGTGTTGCAGAAGTTAAAAGGCTGCCAACTCATACTTATCGCATATTACAATAATAACAATTCTGAACAAATTTTAGTACTGAAGATGAATTCAACGTCAATATCTTACTATCAGACGAGTTCACTACCTGTATTCACTACAAAAAGTAATTTACAGCGGGAATAAGAAAATTTATCTCAGGATTGGAGTAAGATGTCCGTCTTTGAAGGTATTACGTAGAGATGATGATACGACAATTTTAGAAGGTCTCAGCGCTCCACCGTAAACATAAGACAAGTTGTTTATAATTTTCCACGCTATTGGATTTTTATAGGGAACCCGGTCCCGGCTCCGAGGATATTAAGGGCAGGTGATGTAGGGACTAGGGATATCGTAAATTTTTTGATAAGGTTGCGTAATCCTTGAAATGATGGTGTTTTGGAGATTTGCATTATTCGGGTCTTAGACGAGCTATTGCTGTTGTCTATTTTTTAACCCCCGGTGAAAAAAGAGGGGTGTTATAAGTTTGAGGTATCTGTCTGTGTATCTGTGTGTCTGTCTGTGGCATCGTAGCTCCTAAACAAATGGACCGATTTTGATTTAGTTTTGTTTTGTTTTGTTTGAAAGCAGAGGTGATTACAATGGTTCTTAGCTATAATTTATGAAGATCAGTTCAGGCGTTTGATGACTATCAGCTCATTTTCTAGATGATAAAGGATTTTACTAACTTTCACAGAGCCGATTGATTTGAAATTCGGTGTACTGTCACTTCGGTGACATTTCCATAACATACTGACCTTGAGCTGATCCTATACTATCAAAAAGTCTGCGAAATGCTTAATTCTTCAGAAACTTACTTTACTAGGTGGTAGGCCCGTATGTAGGGTCGTCTGGGTAGGTACCACCGCCTTTCTTATTTCAGTTGTGAAACAGTTCGCTGTGGTTTAGATTAAAGGGAAAGGTTGCCAGTGTAATTACTGGGCATGAACGGCATTTCATCTTAGGCCTCAGGACTACAATATCAAGTGATTTTTCCTTGTTATTGCAGGTGTCTATAGGCGGCGGTAATCGCTTACCATCAGGTGGGCCGCCAGCTTGTTTGTCATCTAGTTGTATATAAAAAAACTTACAACAAATAAAGCTTGTTTGAGCTCATAAGGATATGTGAGAATAGTCTCAATGAGATGGTGTTAGATAGATGATTAATGAGGCCGGGGGTTACTTAAAATTTTTGTGATTTTTGACGATTCGGAAGAGCTTTTTAGGAGTCTACTTGAATAAATATATTTTTGATTTTGATTTTTGATTTTATGAGTGGAGCGACCTTACTCGCAGGACCTTACAGCAACTTTACTGTTATCAGGGATCTGCTGTAACAGTCTGAGGTTTCATTAGAGTGCGAAAAACGACTCTACTTCTCTTGGAAAGGTTTTTACAAAATGTAAATTTAAAGGTCTTTAAAGTAATTGATTACGAGATAAGCAGGATTCAGCGGTAATAGATATTAAGGTCCCGAGCGAGGCATAAAGTTGTCAAATGACTTTGGGCTCGTTGGTACTTATTTAATACTATTACGCACAGCATTACCAGATAAAGTGGTCTTAGGTCCTTTAAACGCAGGCAAGTTATAGAGATTATCACCAAGTAGGCCTTTATGCAGGGTTGTCTGGTTATGTTAAACCGTCTACTTCTTTAGGAAAAAGTGGCCAGTGTTATACCTGGGCAAGTAAGGCATTCCGTCTTAGAACTCAGGATGACAACACATTTGCAATTGTTACTGCCTAATTATAGACCATAGGTAATAGAAGCCACTTAGTACCATGGAGGCCGTCAGCTTATTTGTCATCTAGTTGTATAAGAAGTTCTCTCCAAGCGTCCAATTTCTTTGTTATTTATCATCATCATCATCATCATCGACAACCAGCTGGCCGAGTAGTCTGTGCCCCTTGCTATACAGGCTACTTGGTCGGGAGGTCCCGGGTTCAAATCCCGGTAGGAGCAAATGTTTGTATGATGAGTACGAGCATTTGATCACGAGTCATGGATGTTTACATGTTTATTTAGTATATTTCTAATATTTATATACATATTATTATCATTATTTATCCGTTATCTAGTATCCATAACACAGGCTCTTAATGATGCTTACTTTGGGCTAGATAATAGGTGTGAGTGTATGAATATTATTATTATTATTATATTATCATCACCAGCCTATATACGTCCCACTGCTGGGCACAGGCCTTCCTACATGGAAGAAACACATGACGAGTTTGGGCCATAACACCACCACGCTGGCCCAATGCGGGTTGGTGGGTAAAAACGGTTGCAGTAACAACCGGGACCAACGGCTTAACGTGCCTTCCGAAGCACTGAGGAGCTTGAGACAATAAACTTTGATTGACCCATCCCCGGATCGACCATGGCGAAGGTTGCTTTGTGTTTCGTATCGAAACCAGAGCGCTTAAAGCAACACGCCACCGAGCTCCTGTTATTTATAAGCTCATTCATTCAAAGCCTGCTCAAATGATGCAAAGGTTCTCTCCCACCACATCAGCTCATCGTTACACCGCACAAATTGTGTCATCGTCATAAATCAGATTTTAATCGCTACGCTCGCGAATGCGACGTATATTCTCACAAGCAATTATAAATTATATTAGATAATTCTTCCGTAGTATGCGTTATTAAAATTGCTTTCACAGATACACAGGGATTTCTGTTTATTTTAAGCATCCTGACGCGAAAATGGTTTACAGAAGCGAAAAAATATTATTTTCCTGTGGTGAATAGGGTCGTGAGGAGCTCGGTGGCGTATTGGTTTGGGCGCTATGGTTTCGATACAAAAACAAAGCAACTTTCGCCATGGTCGATCCTGGGATGGAAGTGATTCTGTGCTTTGGAAGGCACGTTAAGCCGTTGATCCTGGTTATTCCTGCAACCGCTTTAACCCACCAACCCGCATTGGGCTAGCGTGGTGGTGTTATGCCCCAATTTCTTCATGTGTTTCTTCTATGTAGGAAGGCCAGTGCCCAGCAGTGGGACGTATATAGGCTGGTGATGATGATGATGATGAGTAAGGTCACTAGGACTCCTAGAGAAAGTGTTATGTTCTGCTCAAAGGACATAACACTTTCTCTAGGAGGAGTTTCCTTGCTGTCAAAATAATGTTTTTCCTTGAGTTTTAAGCGTGGGTTAAGTCCAAGGTGCTACAAGCGTCTGTAGGCGGTAACTGCTTACTATCAACCATTCGATTGTTTTCCATGCCATTCGGGGACCAAAAATGGTATGGACATTAAAATATCTTTTTTTGATATTTGTTAAATAAAGAAGAACCCTTTTCAGGCGAAACTAATGTTTCGTCTCAGATCCGACTCCGCCTTTGAGCTCGGTTGAGGGGCTCAAAAGAAAGTTGTATTATTCACCGGCTTCGGCCGTCTGGATGTATTCGTGATCGCTCATATGCTTCAGAACCCTTGACTCACAATACAAAATAGCTTTGAATCAAGCACATTTTATTACGGCGGAAGTCTTAGCATCCGCGGCTACTACGGAGCTACGAGTCTACGAGAAACGCTACGCAGCGCTACGAGGATTACTACGAGTGCTACGGAGCGTATAACGCGAGACAAAGCGTCGTTCTGTGTTTATTTCATTAGAAAGTTTTTTGCGCGAATTCGGTTTAAATTTTACAAGTACCCGTCTTATTGTTTGCATTTAATTTGTACGGGAACGTTCGCGCGACTTCGTTTTGTAATGTTTGTTTATTTTTCAACTTTCGGGTAGTTCGTTATTTGTTCTGTATACAAAGGTAATTTTATCTTTGGGTTTTAGAAAAATGTTTAAGCTTGTATTTATTTAATTAAGCATATATGTTTGAACTCCAGGCAGTCCTTTTTTCGGCTAGTAATCGTTTACGTCAGCTACCACTTTTCTCAAAGCCCACTCCCTGTCTTTCCTCCGAGGCTTTGATATGATAATTTCTAACAAGTCTGGACGGCAAATACTTCTCAGTCTATTGCATTCTGATGTATACCTTAGAATTATGTTCATCAGTAAGTCAGTGTGTCAGTGACAAAACCAAGGAACATTGGCCGGCAATAGCATATAAACTAAAATTTCAAATTAATTGTTATTGAGAATATGTCTTATCCATATTATGGCCTTTAATTATGTGACTGAAAATCAGGGTTCTAGCTTTTGCCAGCATAAAATTACAGGATGTTGAAAATGGCCTGAATGGCTTCGAGAAAAAGGTGGTACGGCCGTGCCTCTTTGTTTTGCTTGACTTGGCGGAGACTCTGCCGTGCCCCCATATAGTTGTGCTGTGCCCGCGACTTCGTTCGAGTGGATGTCGGAAAATAAAAAATTGTTATTTGATAACCAAAATTAATGGTTATAGTAAGTCAATTTCAAAAGATAGACATATGCTGTCCCGGACTTTGTTTTAGAACTTTAAAGGAAAACAATTCTTACATGTATGATTTTTGCGTAACTTTAACCGTTTGCGCAGCGCACGCAACAAAAGTTCTGAAAAAGATTTTTTTTTCTCATTTTTGCAACATTTTTCATTGATGCTCAGCTGTTATTAGTCATAGCGTGATTATATATAGCCCATGTAATACCTCGATAACTGGACTAAAAGAATTTTTCAATTTGAATCAGTAGTTCATGAGATTAGCGCGTTCAACCAAACAAACAAACAAACTTTTCAGCTTTATAATATTAGTATAGATAGATGAATGGTTTGACTTTTAAATAATGGTTTCTTAGGAATTCAGCTTACCTACGCCAAATTTATTCAAATGAATATAACTGACGATGACACAACCTCTTTCGGATTGTTTTTAAACCTTTTCATATTCTCTTTCATAGCTTTTCTTTTAAGTCACGCCATCGGTCTGTCTGTCGGTGCTTGTTCTTGTTACTGTCACATCATCATTAAATTGTTTTGGAACTAATTATTATGTTTCGTTGCTAAGTTTTGCTAATAATAACCTTCTAACTCTCAAGGTGGAAGGTTATTATTAGCAATATTACTTACTTAAGTTACTATTAAGGAGAACTTAAGATACATTAACAACAGCTTTTCCACAACATCTTCAAAGTTATTTTATGCTTCTGACGGCCGCCAACCGCAGAAAGGCCGAGCAAAACCATCGATAAAAACAATATTATTGCACCGCCAATATTGAACAAATCTAGGAAAACAGATGTTGCGACACAGTCTCTTTTATTGGCAGTGCGATCAATCGCTATTTGTCTGTAAAATATACGTTGCTAAGACTATATCGCTCGCGTAATACATATAGTATAACAGTACCTACGAGGTTCGATGCTTGTGCGGGCAGTCTTTAGTAATGAGCTTATAACCTAAGACAGAAAACTATAGGAATTAATAGGTTTCTCCCAAGTTCTCGGCAGCTTATTTACTAACGAAATTAATTGACCATCAAAAAGTCTGCGGGATGCTTAATTCTTCATAAACTTACTGCGGATATAGCTCATAAGAATAGTCTCAATGAGATGGTGTTAGATGATTAATGAGGCCGGCCAATTTTATATTTTATTATCACATACTAACGATGTCGTGATACATCGTTAGTTTAGGGTTAGGGTTTAGGGTTTCGACTAAGTTCGTTACAATACTGCTAATACCTATAAATGTAGATGATTCAATGACCAAATGAATATCTTATTTTATGTACTGTATTTGACTTAGGCTATGCCGAGACGAGTGTACAAAGGCTATCGGCAAGCGGGTCAGTACTCTATACAGCTTTTCTGAGGCCGTTCTGACGTCACTCTATGTAGTATTATAAATGTTTGAAAACTTAGTAATTTCCAAACATTTATAATAATGTTAATTTTTGATTTTAACATTATTATAAATGTTTGAAAAATTACTTGGTAATTTCCAAACATTTATAATAATGTTAAAATCAAAAGTTAGGAATATTTGAAAGCGCTGCCCCAACTTAAACCGAATCGTAGGTATTTGTACAAATACTCGTTTCGGATGTTGAAATAGAATATTTTGACATTGTAGGGTGGACGTTAGCTTATAAACGCAAATAAAAAATAGACTAGAAGAATTTCACAGGGATATCCCAAGTCCTGGGTGGCTCAGTGGTCAGAGCGGTCGCCCGGATTGCGAAAGGTCGCGGGTTCGATTCCTGCCTCAGGACGTGAAATTTTGCTAGTTTTATTATATTTTAATTACTAAGTAGTTTTACAAATATTTGATTGATAAAACTGTACTTGCCTATAAATTGGTATAATACTTGAGCAATAAAAAATTGATTACAGCATGGGACTACAGAAACCGCTATGGCCCCCATAGCGGTTTCTGTAGCTTTTATCTTATCTTATATTATCTTATCATGGGCCCGTGAATACGCCGCGATGCTTTTCAACCCTTCTGAATCTTTATTGCCTTCACTCTTCACGATTCCCGAAGCTACTATAAGCTTCACTTCATCTTTGGGGTGAAAGGGGTGAAGCCTATAGTCTTCTGGCGTGGATACGCCACCTCCAGAAAACTCATTCTGATCCTAGCCAGGATATCGCAATAACATAAAAGATGTTCTATTGATTGTTCTGTAGCTTTTAGATGCATTTACGCGTAGCACCAAGGGCAATACTCACGTGCTGCTAACAAAATTAAGTCGAACCATTATGTTGACTGCAGGAAAAAAATCCGCTTAGTAAAATGAATGAAAGAAAGAAAGAAAAAATATTTTATTTAATAGGCCACAAAGAAGCACTTTTAAATCGTCAAAAATAATTCAATCAATTATGATGATCAAATCTGTTATCCTCATTAACGTTTTCACCCTCAATGTCCCTGATGTCCGCTGAACAATAAAATGTCTAATTATGTTTCTAGATTCTTCCCAGAATAGTATACTCCTACTTACAGGACTCCGCCAATATTTCCTGTATCTTTGCCACTGGATAAAGTATTGCATACTATCCTGTTGTGGTACAAATATACTAAGTTTGAGATCACTTGTATTTCTTGGTATTACATCATCAACTTGATGTGTTATTAATGTTGACTCATTATATTTAATCACATAATTGTCAACATATCCAAATGATTTTGTAGATATTTCTCCATTTATTCCAATATGTTTTTTTTGTGTGTATAAAGTAATATTTTTATGTGTTTTTCCTAACATTGATTGCAGCCAGCTGAAGTAAACATTATGCATCAGTAACATGCTAGGAATTTTCATATTATATTGTACTACATTATCTGCTGATTTGATTATTGTAAAAAAGTTACTTAATGCCAGTACTTTTTAAAAAAAAAAAAAAAACATTCTTACAACTATCACAAAAAATATATTAACTAACAACGTCATAGTCTCGGTCTGTCTGTCATGTCTGAATTTACACCGGTTCCAAAAGTTGAACTACTGAGAAGATAGCTTCCGGCAACAAACTCGTGTAGTCACTCTTTTCAAATATTTAGCAGTGCAGTGCCGCCCAGCGAAAAAATTAATCAAAATTAGAAGAGAATGCTTCTTCAAACAGTTTTGCCGATCACATTTACCGCAAGAACTGTAGCATTACTTAGCTGCTATGTTTTCTAACCTAAGTGGAGTGTATTTATGTCAAAAATAATCACTTATTTCGTTTTTCTCATTTATGAAAGAATAGCAGATAAGTAGCCACGTGATAAATGCTTAATTTTACAGCTGATTTGTACAGTCACGAGAACTAAGATGTGTACACTTTTGACAGCCAGTGACCCTTATTGTAAAGAGACTAGCACACAAGATGTCAAAAGCATTTACAACTAAGTGCTCGGGACTGTGAATAGCTTATCATCATCACCAGCCTATATACGGCTCAGTATTGGGCACAGGCTTTCCTACATGGGAGAAACACATGAGGAGTTTGGGCCATAACACCACCGCACTGGCCCAATGTGGGTTAGTGGGTTAAAGCGGTTGCAGTTGGTCTCGGTTGTGACCAACGGCTTAACGTGCCTTCCGAAGCATGGAGGAGCTCGAGAAAACAAACTTTGATTGACCCATCCCAGGATCGACCATGGCGAAAGTTGCTTCGTTTTTCGTATCTTCAATCACCGAATCGCTAATCAATTAACACAAATAAGTGGAAAACTTTATTATGCGCTTCCAAACACAGAATTTTGACAATGTCGCCTGTATACTACCGCCACTTTGGAGATTTCAATATGAAAGTTGTACCCATTCAAAGCCGACTATGTGAAATGACTAATCGATGTAGTACTTAAAGCAGTGTTGCCATTTTTTAAAACCGAATATATCGTTTCACCGTGTTGCCATTATTTAAGTAAATAATTCCATTATGGCAAAACTCAGGAAATACTACTTTAGGTATTTGAATATTGAGTTTAATTACATGAAATAAGGATTATGTCTGCAACATACAAAAGGTAATTCAACAGAACATTTATTAAATAAAGAAGAATACAAAAAAAGTGATATTCATCAGCAATTTCTGTTACAATTGAAGAAAAGGAATATAAATCGTTGCCAGCGAGTGTATTCCCAGACTTATATGCTCAACTTCATTTAAATTTAGAGAGCCCATGCATTTTGTAACAAACTCGCTCCGTTTGTCAATGTTTTGCTTGTCTTTATTTGATTTCATTTCTTTGCACATTCATCTCAAACTTCAATAATATAACCAAAGCAGATATTTATCACATTACTAGCGTATAGGTATATGTGCCACTGCTGGTCACAGGCCTTCCTATATGGGAGGCACACATGAGGAGTACATAACGCACAACACCATAATGTTGGCCAAATGCAGGTTGCTTGAAATGGTTGCAGTAATAACCAGGACCAAAGATTTTCCGTACCTTCCGAAGCACGAAGGAGCTCGAGATTACAAATTTGTGAATGTTTTTTATACAACTATATGACAAACAAGCTGACGGCCCACCTGATGGTAAGCGGTTACCGCCGCCTATAAACACCCGCAATAACAAGGAAAAATCACTTAATATTGCAGGTGCGTTGTCATCCTGGGGCCTAGGATAAAATGCCTTCCATGCCCACTAATTGCTCTGGCTACCTTTCCCTTCAATCCGAAACACAGCGAACTGTTTCACGGCTGATAGCCACATCAGTATTGGCCATGGTGAAAGTGGCTTTGTTTTCGTCATCGAAACCAGAGAGACACATATAACGTCTAAAATCTTAATAGCCAAGGGAGGTTGGTATCATCACCAGCCTATTATCCTTCCCACTGCTGGCCACTACACTTCCTAAATGGGAGAAATACACCAAAATCGTCCAAATCGGCTAAACGTGCCTTCCGAAGCACGGAGAAGCTTGAGATTATAAATTTTGATCGACCCGTCCTAGGCTCGATCGTGGCGAAAGTTGAATCGAAACCAGAGCGCTCAAGCCACCACGTCACCGAGCTCCTCGAGGTTAGTATATAAGTAATTAATCAAAGTAGCTTATTAAGTGTATTAAATTTACTTTACCAAATGTAAGGCAGGTTAGTACTCATGTCGAAATCAATGAAGAAACTATTGAATGTGTTGACTCTACAGTATTTTTAGAAATTAAGTTAGATTCTCGTTTACAATGGTATCCTCATATCTCTTCCCTATCTAAAAGACTTAGTTCAGCTGCTTATGCTGTTAAAAAAATTAGGTCCTTGTGTGATGTTGAAACAGCAAGACTTGTTTACTTTGGTTACTTCCACAGTGTCATGTCATATGGCTTGTTATTGTGGGGCACAGCAGCCGACATTGAAGACATTTTTATTTTACAAAAAAGGGCTGTGCGTGCTATTTACAGACTCAAGCCACGTGATTCACTGAGGGATTTATTTAAATAAATTAATATTTTGACCATTGCTTCTCAATATATATATGAGTAACCAAATGTAACTGAACTGCCTTTTCACAAACTTAAGTTAAATGTCAAACAAACTTTAATGTAAAAAGCTCCAAGAATTTAGATGATAAGAATGCGTGGACACAATAAAATTCCAAAATGTTTTATATGTTTATTTACGAGTAAGTATTATGACTCGGAGGAGGAGCTCGGTGGCGTATTGGTTTGAGCGCTCTGGTTTCGAATACGAAAACAAAGCAACTTTCGCCATGGTCGACCCTAGGATGGGTCAACCAAAATTTATAATGTCGAGCTCCTCCGTGCTTCGGAAGGCACGTTAAGCCGTTGGTCCCGGTTGTTACTACAACCGCTTTAACCCACCAACCCGCATTGGGCCAGCGTGGTGGTGTTATGGTCCAAACTCCTCATGTGTTTCTCCCATGTAGGAAGGCCTGTGCCCAGCAGTGGGACGTTTATAGGCTGGTGATGATGATGATGATGAAGTATTATGACTATTAACCTCTGTATACCTATTTCGTGATTGTGCGTTGCCAGATAGCTTGAAAATAACGATAATACTTTTGACATTCGGTACCTACTTTGTTGGTACGTTGATATACATTCCCTTCTAATTTTAATTATTTTTTTCGCTGGGCGGCACTGCACTGCCAAAAGTTATATTTTTTAAATACAAACATTGTAATTTAATATTTGAAAAGAGTGACTACACGAATTTGTTGCCGGAATCTTCTCGGTAATTCAACTTTTGGAACCGGTGTAAATTCAGACATGACAGACAGACAGAGACTATGACGTTGTTAGTTAATATATTTTTTGTGATAGTTGTAAGAATGTGTTTTTTTGACGATTTAAAAGTGCTTCTTTGTGGCCTATAATAAAATATTTTTTTTCTTTCATTCTTAAATATACTCAAAAGTCCCAGCGGGTAATGGTCCCCGGGTAATAAGCGCAGGTAATCTTCAAAATTTTTCATCCCTCGAAGAACTTCGCGTCCCTTATTTGTCGAGGATTATTTACATCTTCATCAAGGTGGGTGTGGGTTAGTCAGAAAAATAATGGTTTTATGTTAGTTATACCACGAACAAAGGAAGCCCAAGAACTTATAAAATAGTGTATTTTTTCCATAGGAACACATTCCCCGAAGATTATTTTAAGCCCAGACTGTAACCTTTCTCTGCGTTTTTCATACAGATCTGCTCAGATCCAAACATACACATTTATGAAACTAGCTTATGACAACTTTGTCGTCGTGAATGTTGTTTCTATCCACCGGAACCGTACATTACTGGGATAAAAGTTAGCCTATGTGCTATTCCATATTTTATTCTACCAGCCAGTGAAATTAATGGGCATGGAAGGCATTTCATCTTAAGCCTCAGGATGACAACGCACCCGCAATACCAAGTGATATTTTCCTTATTATTGCAGGTATCTATAGGCGACGATTACCACTTACCACCAAGTGGGCCGTCAGCAGGTTTGTCATATGAAAGAAAGCTCTGTACAAAGTTTTTTACTGATCCGTTCAGACATTCTGGCATTATTGAGGAACAAACACCCATTCAAACTTTATAATTTATTAATATTATAGTACGATTTGTTAACTCCTTTTATTATTAATAATATTTTTCGTTTTCTCATTTTGGTGCGACAAAGAAGTTTTATTAGTGGGTTGGCAACTATAATAACATGCATAGCCAACTTGTACCCTTAATTTTATCTTAATCTGTGAAGTACCCAGCAGGGTTGTTAGTCCAATTGAAAAAATAATTGGACCAATACGTACCCCTGGTGTAGGCTCATGCTGGTGTAGAACAGTTGAACGACTGCCCCGGACTCTATTTATCGACATACACAATATATTTTCTTTTAAGTTTACTGGCTGTAAGGGACGAAGACTAAATTTCTATCCAGGAGCGGTTCCAGTGTACCACACTATTTTCCGCGCCGATTTGTAGTCCCTTACATAAATATGGATTCCGCACTTCCTGCCTGTGTACGGGAATTACCATAAAATACATTGTTTTTACTGTATTTTCCTCATGATTTCCATTCAAATGTGCTGCCTCTATCATAAGCAGATTCTAGTATATTCTAATGGTTCTGATACCAGTTTTTCTGTGTTCGGGATATAGAAAGCTCTAATAAAAGTGCTGCATTCGTATTAGGAAAGTATAAATTTTGTAGTTTTTGACAAAATTAAATATTATGTTTATTTCTTCTTTTTCTTTCTCATTTAGCTTTATCGAGATTTGGTTGTGAGATGATACCCACACAATTATATTTTTATAATACTAGTAACTGCTTGCTGCTCCGCCTGCCTTCACAATATCGGAATTAATAATTCTTCTGAATGCGGAGGTAGTTCTTAAGTCTTGGGCTTCAAAATTTCCGCAACACCCTCCATTCTCTTAATAGTCTTAGGAAGTTTTACTTGCAATTTAGGGGTATTACGACGACTCGAGGTGTTATCACGACAGTTTTTAGGAAGTAATATGCAACAGTGCGCCGCTCTGCGCGATAATTAGTGTTAAATTAAAGCGGTCCAAGAATGCTTCCCTGGCGAAGCCGCTCTGCAATGCTAAACAACGCTCCCAACTAAACCTCGTTAAACTTTCCATGACATTAACATAATATTAAACCTTCTAAAAATGTATTTAGTTTTGGGAAAGGTTTATGAATATTAAAAGGAATAAAGGAACGCTGAGATATTATACTTATATGTTAATTTATACGTTTTATATGCATTAACTTATCTTTGTGCGAGATTTTTAAGGTAAAATTACTTTTAAGGGCTTATAATCACGTATGCCTTTTGATATTTTGCTTATCTAAAAAAATAATCAACGTTTGTAGTATAACCCTGATGTCGAGATGATCGTCTTTGCCCAGCAGTGGAAGTCTTTAGGTTGAAATGTTGATAGTGATACATAAATTAGGTACTGACTTTAGCACATTTTACAAGTACCTACCAGTTCTAAGCTTATCCGTTGATTCTGTACTAAGGTAACATTTTAAAGTACAAAGTCAATCTTCAATCCAACACCATAACGCAACAGGTAGTTGGAATGTAATGTATCAATATGAATATAGTTTCTTCAAGTTTCAGAAGTATTTGATTAGGTTTCTTTATGCCGCTAAGTTGGCAATCAAGCATAGAGAAATCACGCTTATGAAAATTCCTAAATGAATTGGTATAAATCTCGAGGAGATCTGGCTCTAACGAAATAATGATTATGATTATGATTATGAGCTCGGCGGCGTACTGGTTTGAGCGCTCTGGTTTCGATGACGAAAACAAAGAAACTTTCGCCATGGTCGGTACCAGGATGGGTCAATCAAAAGAGTTCCGTGCTTCGAAAGGTTCGTAAGCCGTTGGTTCGGTTGGTACTGCAACCGCTTTAACCTACCCACCCCAGCATTGAGCCAACGTGACGGTGTTATGGCCCAAACTCCTCATGTGATTCTCCCATGTAGAAGGCTTGTGCCCAGACGCGAACGTTTATAGGCTAGTGATGATGATGATGATGATTGGTAAGTCGGGCTGCGGTCTCCGAGAGGACACCTAGTTCGGCGGAAGATGTGGTGAAAACCAATAACACCCCACATGAAAACGTAACGCTTTTCTCAATGAGCTCTGGCGACCTTACTTACCACAGGATCTCAATACTGCAAAATTGGAAGAAGTCTCAAAAAACCTGATAATAAGTGTGAGTGTCAGAAAATTATCATTTTTTTATAAAAAAAAAGTCAATATAAAATTGAAAAATTTCAAGTAAGCCTCAGTGTCATTGATTTAACCTATCTTACATCATCTCATTGAGACTATTCTTATGAGCTCAAACACGCTATATCTGCTGTAAGTTTTTCTTAAGAATTAAGCACCCCGCAGGCTATTTGATGGTACAGGAGTAGCTCAAGGTTAGCATGTCTTGAAGCCATCACGAAATTAACAGTAAACCAAATTTTAAAATCAATTGGATTTGTGAAAGTTAGTACAAAACTCTTTTTTCAAGTAGGAATGAGTTGATAGTCATCAAACGCCTGAACTGATCTTCATAAATTATAGCTAAGAACCATCGTAGTCACGTCAGCTTTCAAACAAAAAAAAACTAATCAAAAATCGGTCCATTCGTTTAGGCGCTATGATGCCACAGACAGACACACAGATATACACGTCAAAACTAATAACACTCCCTCTCTTATTTCGTGGGGGACTAAAAAATAAAATGAAAAAAGACGTTTAATTATCATAAATACAGGATGGCGCCGTCAAAGCGACAATAAATTTAAACATGGGCTATATTAGTCCATAGAAATGGTTTGCCACTTTCAAAAATATCGTGTTCATTTGATAATTTCACTACATACAAATAGCCCATGTTACCTTTAGCTAGTCGCGTCGAAATACTTACACTGTTAGTCGCATGGGGTCCATGTGTACCCCATTATTATTTGTGAAAAATAAACTAAACTAGTAAATGCAAATATTTATTTTATAAAGGAACTTTAAAAATTTTAAACAAAAATTAAAACCGACTTCAAAAAACTGAAAAGGATGAAATAATTAAATTTAAGTAAGTATTCATCCCCTAAAACATATTTTTGGAGTCGGTGCTTTACTTTCTATTGTTTTTGGAAACCACTTAGCACCAACTCCAAAAATAGGTTTTAGGGGATGAATACCTACTTAAATTTAATTATTTCATCCTTTTCAGTTTTTTGAAGTCGGTTTTAATTTTTGTTTAAATTTTTTTTTTCACAATTTTTAGTGATAACTTTCTACGGTCGAAGCTAGATGGGTGACCGTCAACTTATATTGTTTCCCACTATCGTATCGTTTCACTAAAAAGTCATTGGAAAAGCAAAAATTCGCAATTTCGCTTATGTAGACGATTTCATAATTTCAGTTTTTTTTTAATTTAAAACCAAAGTACCCAACTGTTTTTGAAAAAATTTTTATGGGACCAAATGGCAGCTATTCTGCATCGTTGTTTATGCAAAATGCCATGTGATTTTAGATATTGTTGAAACTTAGGATTAACAAATTGAGTGCCATTATCAGAAGTAAGTATTTGAGGATAACCAAAAGTAGTAAATATTTTATCTAATATCTCTAAAGTAGAATCTGTATCAATCTTATTCAAAATATGTATCTCTGGCCATTTAGAAAATGCATCTATAAGAAGTAAGAAATAAACACCATAAAATTTACCAGCAAAATCGATGTGTACCCTCTCAAAAGGTTTTGAAGGATATTCCCATGTATGCTTGTGTGCTACTCTTGTAGGAGCTCTGAGGTGCAAGGCGCACTCTAAACAGTTATGAACTATTTCCTTAATATCTTTGTCGTACCTGGCCACCAGCGATAGCTCCTAGCCAACGCCAGCATTCTATTAACTCCAAAATGAACTGAGTGTAAATCATTAAGAATGGCTTTCCTAAATTGCGTAGGTACTAAAACTCTACATCCTCTCATAATGCAATTATTTTGTAAAGAAAATTCTGTTTGATCAATGCCAAACCTATCCCTGGTTTCAATTTTTTTGCCTGTTGCTAATCCTTTAAACAATGGTATTAATGAAGTATCCTTTGCAGTAGCTGCTGCGATATCGGTTACCGTAATAGGCAGTACACTCATTGTATTCAACTGAAAAATATCAGCTTCTTCTAACAATAATGGCTCTTTTATTGCTGAAGGTAACCGTGAAAATGCGTCAGCATTAGCATTACTTTTCGAATCTTTGTATTTGATGTCGTACTGAAATCCTTGGAGAAATATAGCATAATGCTGCATTCTTGCAGCTGAAAGGTGAGGTAATGCCTTGGTAGGAGAGAATATTTGTATTAGGGGTTTATGATCTGTATAAAGTGTAAATTTTCTGCCATACACATATTGAAAAAAACGTTTCACTCCAAATACAATAGCATAAGCCTCTTTGTCGATCTGCGCCCATTTCCTTTGGGTACTATTGAGGGTTTGTGAAGCAAAATATATAGGTCTTTCCACTCCATCTGGCAGAATATGTGAAAGCACTGCACCAACCCCAGTTGGTGAGGCATCTACGGCTAGTATCAGAGGTAAGTCCGGTGAGTAATGAGCTAATACCATATCTGACATCATTAATTTTTTAATAGTTTGTACAGCTTTCTCACATTCCTTAGACCAGACCCACTCAGTACCCTTTCTTAATAAGGTATATAGTGGTTCCAAAACATTACTAATATTTGGAATGAATCTACCATAATAGTTTACTAGTCCTAGAAGAGCTTGTAATTCTGTAATGTTTTTAGGATTTAATGCTTCCACTACAGCTTTTATTTTAGACTGACATTTGTGAATTCCCTGACGGCTAATTTTAAAGCCACAATATTCAATTTCGTCTTTCATAAATTCCGACTTTTCTAAGTTAATTTTTAAACCATATTCAAAGAGCCTAGTAAAAACTTCTTCTAATCTTTTCAAATGAAGGTTGTCATTTGGTGCTGTGATCCGTATATCGTCTATAAAGCAATGAACTCCTGGTATGCCTTTTAGAATGTTTTCAATTTTTCTCTGCCACTTGGCAGGTGCACAATTAAGACCAAACATTAGTCTGGTACATTTGTAAAGACCTTTATGTGTATTAAGTGTTAAAAGGTGCTGATCTTCATCCCTAACTTTCCAATTTAAGTAGGCATTGCGCAAATCAATTTTTGAAAATTTTTCTCCTCCAGCCAACCCATTAAACAACTCATCAGCAGTAGGCAAAGGATGTTCATCAACTATTAAATTTTTATTTAAAGTAATCTTATAATCACCACACAAACGGATTTTACCATTGGCTTTAACAACTGGCACTACCGGGGTGGCATATTCACTGTAGTCAACCTTAACAAACACCCCATCTCTAACCAGATTTTCAATCTCCTGTTCCACTCGTTCCTTTAGTGCAAAAGGTACTGGTCGAGCCCGACAAAAAATTGGCTTAGCATTATCTTTTAAATATAAGGCTACAGGATCTCCTTTAATTTCTCCAACATATTTATTATCAAAAAGCGCACTGTACTTCTCTATTAGTGTACTTAAAGAAAAAGTATGTAAAACATTACCTGGGGACACAGAGTTTGAATTTGTCATACAATCGCGGAAAGAACTAAAGGTGTTGAACTTATATATCCATTCTCTACCAAGCAGTGGATGCTGACTTCCGTCAATAATAAATAATCTTACAGAATGACACTCCCCGTTGATGGCAGCTGTGATGTTGGCAACTCCTAAAACATTAAGGTATTGATTGGAATATGTACACAATTTTGTATCTGTCGGCAATAATTCATAATTACATATTTTATTGAAATCATTTTGATTCATTACAGAAACCGCTGAGCCACTATCAAATTCCATTGA
Source organism: Nymphula nitidulata (assembly GCA_947347705.1). NCBI lineage: Eukaryota > Metazoa > Arthropoda > Insecta > Lepidoptera > Crambidae > Nymphula > Nymphula nitidulata. Next base: position 534,804 of record OX374625.1, read on the forward strand.
AATGTCAGAATTTTTAATACTAACTCTAATCCAAAATTTAGAAAAAGAATTTGCATTACAATTATTTATGTATTCTACAGTTTCCAGTTTCTCTTCCATCTCAACTGCATTAACTTTTTTCATTTTAAGGCACATTTTCTTTAAATGACCCACTTTATCACAGTAATTACATTTTGTATTCATGTTCGGACACTTATTAGCATAATGATCATTTCCACATCGAAAACACACTATACTTTTCTTTTCTTTATTCATATTTTTGAGTAGTGCTTGTTAATTAAACTTGTTGCTTGTATCTCTTTTTGAAAACTCGAAGGGTAGGTGTCTGCTAGTGTACTCTCCATACCAGTAGCAATATCTACAGCCTTTTCTAGGCTCAGGTCCCGAATCTCTAATAGTCTGTCCTTGATTCTGGAAGACCTGAGGCCACAAACAAGTTGGTTTCGTAAGGCGTTTTCCAAAAATGACCCAAAATTACAAGTAGATGCCATTTTGCGTAGGACGGCCACATATTCTTTTATTGACTCGCCTTCTTGCTGAAGCCTATGATGGTATTTGTAATACTCCGAAATTTCAAGTGGTGTTGGGTCCAAGTGCTTTTTCAAAATGTTCACATTTTGGTCGTAGCTGCGATTTTCTGGTTTGCTGGGTGAAGACAGATCACATAATATGTCATACAAATCGGCCCCAATGTAGTGTAGTAAATACGTATTTCTCTTTGCCGCTTCGGTCACGCCGTACAGTGCCAGACCACTTTCCAAACGCTGCACCCACCTGTCGAATCGGTGTTTCGAATCATAAAATTCGATGAATTGTGGCGGTATAGCTGCAGACATGATGTAATTGGTTTGTTTTGTAGGTTCGTCTCGTCGCCACTGTTATGTGAAGTAATAAAACAAAGTACATAAAGAAATATTGGTTTTGTATTCAGGTTGACATTAATGTACAGGCATGATTCCACAGGTAACGAATAGGCCCCTTTTTGGCGGCGGCCTTGACAGCCGTCAAACGAACGTGGCGTTCAGGAACCATAACACTTTCTTTCTTTCTTTCAAAGTTAATTAAAGGTGACGGAGTAAGTAATACACTGTAACATACAGCGCGAGACAGACAGACAAGAGGAAATTGATGTTTTACATCCGGCCAGGATCACTTGTACAGTTTCTCAAAACATCAGGAATAATCTCCTGAATCTGTGAGAAATACTAATTATTCGATTTCATTTTAAGTTTACTTGTAGGTATAAAATTTTAAATTATTCGTCGATTTTACCATTATTCAATTTGTCAATATGGCGGGCGACCTAGAAGTCAATTAAACATCACCAAAGTCACATAGTCGCCATGATGAATATTTGGCTGTGTTGCAGTTTTTTTATGAAAACTATCTTTGTACCATAAAACAACTCAATTAAAACGAGTTTATTACCGGAATCGTCTCGGTAGTTTAACTTTTGAAACTAGTGTAAATTCAGACAGACAGACAGAAGATAGACGGACAGACACACAGAGTGACAGACTGACAGACAGACTGACTAAGAGGCACAGACAAGACAGAGAGACCAACATTATGACATTTTTAGTTAATATTATTTTCCGTGATAGACATAAGGGTTTTTTGACAATTCAAAATTGCTTCTTAGGGGCCTAATTGAATAAAGATATTTACAGTTCATTTCATTTTAAAAAGAAAATGGTTAATTAAAAACTTTTGTGTATATTTCTGACTATTTTTTACATATTGTACATAGATCTCGCCGGGTCCATCCATTTTTGAAACAAACCAAACCAACCGCTAATACGTTAAAGTCCGGGTAACCAACCGCTGTCTGGTGTTTTAAGCGAACTGCTCCAAATATGCATAGAAAGAACGCACTTAATGAACTAGCGAGGCGAGGAGCCGACCTCCGCCGCCGCGCCGGCCACCGCTTGCCGACCGCACGCGCTCCTTTGTGTTCAAATTATGCTTGAAAAGAAAACTGTTTGTAGCCTCAACACATTATTCATTACAAGCCTGTTTAGGAACAGTTAGGGGTTTTAATAACAGAACAGTTAACAACATCTCTGAACAAATAAATGATAGTAATGATATATTTTTTTACCTTAACGGTAACCTCTTGACCTTCATCTCACCTGATGGTAAGTGAAGATAAGGCCGACGATGGTAGGGAGCTATACCCGGATTCCTCAACCACAGAGGAACTGGCTATCTTACCTCTAACTGCCGGAACACAAGAATGCCGTTAACATTATTGCTATGGCGGCAGACTTAGGTAAGATGGTGGTAGATAGCCAGGTGGACTTAGAAAAGCTCTACTACCAACCAAACCGAGCAGAAAATTTCTGCCCCCACGGGAATCGAACCCAGGACCTCTAGATCTGAGGCAGGTAGTCTCAACCAATAGACCACAGAGGCGGTAAAAACTAAATTGAAACAAGTTACCAAAATTTTTAGTTTCACATTTGAATTTTAGCGTATATATACCTATACCTATAGTAAACAAGATAATTAACACTCCTTTGTACTCGCTTCGAGTTGGAAACCGCTGAAACGTGATTTTGTATTAACAACTTTTGTGTAATACCCAAGTTATTATTGTAACAGTTAGGTACAAACAAAGAATGAAAATGACGAAAAAATTATATGATCCAGGCGGAAATCGAACCGCGTAAAGTAGGGTTTAAACGCATCAAAAACATTAAAATGTGACCTAAGTTATTGTTACATAATCGCAAAAATTAATAAAATCTCATAATTTGTATTGTAGTGCTCACAATAACAATTATCCATCTAACTTAGCCTTTTTGGGCCATAAATATTGTCAATTTAAATTTGTATTAAAAATAATGTGTTACGTGACTGATATTTTAATTTTTAATTAATTAATCTTGTTTTAATTAACAAAACTGCATGCAAAATGTTCATACTGATAAAGCGAATGATGGACGTACTTATCATTATATTTTTATCTTGATGTTTGATACCCATGTCTATATTATGAACCAATTAATGAATATGAATATAAGGACTATATATAATTGCGTCGACGCCATAACCCTCGGTGAAGCGCCATTGACGCGCCCACTGCGCACTCTCAACCAAATTGTGGAGAAAATAGACCTTATTTCCTGTTCTCTGAATGAATTCACAACGAAGACTCTATAACTATGTTTTATGTTACATATTTAAATAATTAAGTAGGTATACTATTTACTTAATTGTATCAGGTTAACGCCTATAAAATAGACTTCAAAATAAATGAAGAAAAAAAAAACAACAGCACATGGCTTAAAACAGACCTACTATATACCTATCCTTGCAATAATGCCCCAGGAGTCTGGGATTACTGAGACAGAACCGTGACTTTTAAACTTTCGGAATAAAGACGTTTTTACCTTTTTTTATTCAGATAAAATTTAGCACGATAATGTAAATAAGGAGATGAGGGTGAAACCGAAAGTTGTCCAGTAAAATATCCAACTTACTACAAGGAACGATACTTTATCAGAAACTTAGAGGATGGCGGACTGAGAATTACAATGAGCATATACATGGATAAGTAGGTTAAGGAAGACCCAAGAAAATATGGGTAGATTTTTAAAACAAGAAAGGTGGTCAACTAGTGTACAGCCTGATGCTATGTGGTTGAGGTAGCCTATAGAAGCTTGCACACCTAAATAAATAAATAAAAAAATACCATACGCCCGTTTTCACTAACCATTCCCTAGGCTTAGGTGACTCTTAATGACATTTGTCTCTTTCTATCTGCTTCAGATAGACTGAGATAAAAATCGCTAAGAAACTCTTAACGCTAAGCAAAAGCTAGTGAAAACGGGCAATACACTCACACCTATTATTTAGCCCAAATTAAGCATCATTAAGAGCTTGTGTTATGGATTGTAGATAACGGATTAATATTGATAATAATATGTATATAAATATTAGAAATATACTAAATAAACATATAAACATCCATTACTCGTAAACAAATGCTCGTACTCATCATACAAACATTGACTCCTACCGGGATTCGAGCCCGGGACCTCTTGACCAAGTAGCCTGTATAGCAATGGGTACAGATCACTCGGCCAGCCGGTCGTCGTGCGATGCCTGCTCTGTGAAAATTAAAACAAACCCCAATGCTCACATCTGTGTGCTGGCTAAAATGATGGCTGCATTAGATCATTTATTTGGTAATCTATCGTGGAGGCTTTTGTTCAGCGGCAGAAATCTGCGAATATTATGTAGATGAAATATAAGCAAAGCCAAGTTATTTCAAGTACCCACAGTCGCCTACTGCACCTTGAGTCCGCTTTTACTCCCTTCGTAATAGAGTCGGCTTTTGCAGTACAACAGTTACATTTAATGTGCTGTATACCTAAAGAGCAAGCTTATATTTCAAATCAATCTCATACATACGTACCATTTGTGTTGGGCTTCTCTTAAGCATCCTTTCAGGGCAATAAGGCAGCTTGAAGAATACGGCGACGTAATGAGGGCATCGTATTGTTCGGTATCAGGCCTCTCCACAATTACTTCTGATCTCGTGATTCGCGGAGGTAAGCGGCTTACCGCGCTTTAGGCTCAGGGTTCACTGAGCTGTCCGATGCGCGTATTTATTTAAACAACTAGATGACAAGTAAACTGACGCTCCAATTGGTGGTAAGTGGCTAATGTTTGACTACAAATACCAGCAATAAATAAATTAAATTAAATCAAAAAAAGATTATTTGTTTCAAAAAACAGAACCGCCAAGGTCGTAGCTAGGAATTTGTTAACGGTTAGGGGGGGGGGGGGGGGGGGGGGCAGGCGTATACAAACCAATTATTATATCTAAAGTAAATTCTACTTGAACTATGGAACAGGTTACGGTTTGTGAGCATTCCTGCATCTTCTTTTTTTATAAATTTTATTTGACGATGACTAAATTATGACATTAATTCCAATTTTATTACATACATAACTACATAATGACTAATTGTTATTGTTTGTAATTTTATTTTAATTTCCATATGTTCATATGCCTATATGGCGAATCATGGCTGTACTGATAGTTTCTGGTATTTAAAACCAATACCCATGTTTATAAATAAATAAATGAATTATTATTATTATTATAAATAACAAGTAAAAAAGATCACTTGGTATTGCAGGTGGGTTGTCATCCTGTGGAATAAGATGACGTGCCTTCCATATCACTGTGCAACCGTTTTACAACCGAAATAGGAAACACGGTGGTAACCCTGACTACAGCACGTACGGCTATCCACCCATTGAGCAGTAAGAGTCTATTCTCTGTCCATCCGTCCGTCAGTTTGTCACCAGGCTGTGTGTCATTGATAGTAATTGTGATTGTTCGATATTGATAACGGCAAAAGGTTTATAGATAATGGTACGGAACCCTCCGTGCATGAGTCCGACTCGCACTTGGCCGGTTTTTTTAAACAATCACACGGCACGACTTCTAGCATGTCGACCACGTATCGGAAAACGCAAAGTACGACGGCCTCCCACTAGATGGACAGATGACCTTGTCACGGTCGCGGGGAGCCGTTGGATGCAGGCGAAGTAGAACTGTTCCAATTGGAAATCGGTGGAAGAGTCCTTTGTTCAGCAGTGGACTTCATAGGCTGATGATTTTGTACCCGAGTTTGTATTTGGTGACGACCCGAGCTTGTATCAATATGGGCCTAATGCTAAAGAACACATGCTAAGTCTAAATTTAAGTTCAATGCATCTCTTTCTCTCAAAATAAATACGAAAAGGATGGTAGTCACATAATTTGACATTTTGATAAGTGCGTTCAATTTTCGACCTTATGGCACGTGATAAAATGTAGTGTTTAGGAAGCACCTCCGTACATGCCGTCTAAAATTGTCTATGGTCTCTTTGAAAGCTCTTTAACAGATTCTTGCAATCTTTTTCCAATGACATATTTTAAGAGTTAAGAAATTCTTCCAAATTTAGAATTAAAGTGTGTCTTCAGAATTAGGCCCAATCTCCTAAAACGCCCAGATGACGCGCAGAGTGCGCAAGTATTGAAATCATCTATTTGTGTGTATAGACCCCAATAAGAAAAAGGAGACCGCTTTATTAATCCCCAATCATACAATCTCCAATCTCCGATATTATGCAAAATGTATTTTTTATTTAGTGGCTCAGTGCGCGCGCGCCCTAGCGGTTATAAGAAGGTTCACAATCGGCGCGTTTTAATTTCCCAGGGGTTTCGGCTCCAACAACCTTTTCCTTGACATTGTTTCTAATGCTTTTCGATATGGCCGGGGCGGGAGGTCATAGGACTTGTTTAGCCACTGGCGGCGTTTGACAACCCATTTCGCGAAGAGTTTTGTATTTTTTGCACAAAGACAGGGCTCACGGTCTGCCGACATTTTATTTTTATGGAATTGATAACTGCGGTAACTGTTCACGGTCTTATTGAGTAATTTATATTTAGTTTTAGATGGAATCGGAGCTGAGAATCTTTTATTTGAGTTATGGCTTTATCATTAGATGAATGAGATTGCCGCAATGCCATGCATGCAGTCAATATAATTTGTTACCTATCAAACGAACTCATTTGAGAATGAGCTCGGTATGTTTTGGTCTGATTATTACTTTTAGTTCAGATAATGGACTTGGTTAGGATAGATTCTTCTCTTATGAATTTTTTCATAGAACTATATAACAAGCAAGCTGACGGACCACCAGGGAGTAAGTGGCTTCCGTGACCTACATACAGAACAGAAGAAAGTAGAATTGAAGTTACAACTTTAAACAACTAGATTTGGTACCTGCCCAACATTATGCTTAAAAATGATTGTAAGTACCTATATAATTTATGCCGAATTGGTACAAAGCTTCAAAATTATTGTTGTATGCTAAGAAAACATCAGAAGTAAAAGGAAACGGTTTAATTTCCTTTTTAGTCGTTTGTTTTATTTTCTTATTGCTATTATCCTCCCCGCTTTATCAGACAGCAAAGGGAACTTAAGCTTACTAAGCTACGTATAAAGAATATTGTCTCGAAATATTTGAAATGCATCTTGCAAGATTTGAGAGGTAATATACGATAAAATTGCATAAGGTCCTTAAAGTCCTTTCCTCATAAAACGTTGATTGAAATTATTATTTTTGCTTGTTTTTCTGGAACACTTCTTTTACAACAGTTACGTCTCCAGCTTTAACCTCATGTCACTACTTATAACATTTACTGCCGAACACTCCGATCCGAGTGGAGGTACGCACTACCGCTGATGCCGCACACTCGGAACCGAGTGTACGTGGCCAATATTTATTTATTACTTTCTGATACCTCTGGTAAACGCGCGACGTTTCGTGTGTCCACATACGCATAAATTTGAGCTAGTAATATCGTTTTATATCATTGGTTTTGATATACCGGTTAAGTATTAACTTTAAGCGAGAGAGCCGCGTTCGCGAAAGGTAATAGTGTGGAAGAAACACGTGAGGAATGTTGTACGAATTGACAGTGATTAGATTTTTAGCCCAGAACCAAGTTAGTAAAATCGGCTACACATAACCTGGGTTCCTTTCAATCGGGATTAAATAGGCACCTTTAGGGTAAGCTCGCTATATCTTTCACCTCCTCTTACTTTCTCTCAGAGCAAAACTGGAATCATAATTTAATTGAAAAAAGAAGTTATTATATGATAATAATAATTGTCTCTACGAGCGCTTTTAGAGGTACGAGGTACTATACAGACGACCCTACATACGGGCCTACTACTTACCTAGTGTACTAATTGTTGAGAATGTTGCTTCAAGGGGCTACCTCGTGCACACTAGCGACACCAATTGATTGTTATTAATTATGGTGAATTTAGAACATAATAAACAAAAACGCTTTAGAGAATTGCTAAAGAACGGTATTTGTAATTTTTAAAGATGTAAGATGTATAAAGTGTCTACCTATAAGTAACCAAATTTTTTATTATTGTTAGAAGTGGCCACTTTCGGCAATAATGAAAAAATAGGTTAAATGTAGAAGAATATCTTATAAATTAAAATATAACAAAACTAGAAAATTTTCACGTCCTGAGGCAGGAATCGAACCCGCGACCTTTCGCAATCCGGGCGACAGCTCTGACCACTGAGCCACCCAGGACTTGGGATATCCCTGTGAAATTCTTCTAGTCTATCTGTATCTGCGTTTATGAGCCAACGTCAACGTGCGTGTTGTAATTTTTCAAACATTTATAATAATGTTAAAATCAAAAATTAAGAATATTAGAATATCTTATACCGAGCACATCTCAAAAAATTACAAATACCATTCTTTAGTCATTCACTAAAGCGTTTTTGTTTATTATGTTCTATATTCACCACCATTAATATAAATGGTGTCGCTAGTTCCGACGAGGTATCGCCTTAACGATGGACTTTTCATTTCGAGGGAATATAGCAAACTTGCTGACAAGAAAGCCTTATACTCATTTGCTCACTTAAAACTTCTAGACGAACACTTAGAAGATATTACGGATATTACGACGACCGGCTGGTTGAGCGGTCTGTACCCCTTGCTATACAGGCTACTCGGTCAAGAGGTCCCGGGTTCGAGTCCCGGTAGGAGCAAATGTTTGTATCATGAGTACGAGCATTTGTTTACGAGTCATGGATGTTTTTATGTTTATTTAGTATATTTATATACATATTATTTATTATCATTATTTCTCCAGTTATCTAGTATCCATAACACAAGCTCTTAATGATGCTTAATTTGGGCTAGATAATAGGTGTGAGTGTATGAATATTATTATTGTTCATATTTTAATGTTTATTCTCTCTTATATGGAAGAGGTATTTTTGTCATAAACATGCGGGATTTTGGCCAAGCTTGTTTTTGATTTGTATGCGTGTGTGTTTGTGTGTGTGTGTGTGTGTACGCGTGTGCGTGTCGTGTATTTGTGTGTGCTATACGTATTATTATTATTATTATTACGATATTATCGCGGGGTATACTGATAGATCATTGTGGATGTCGCGAGTCCTCGTTGGCAGTAAATAAAACAAGTTTCCCATCTAAATATTTCAGACCATGCTTGTGAGGTTAGTTCCGTTCGTTTGTGGTCCTGTGGGAGCGCTTGCGGGAGGACGCGTTGGCCGACACTTTTATTTCAGACAAACATAAATTCGAGAAGTGATTAAGCGAAAATGTAGACTGATAAAAAACGAGGTTTTATATTTCGGTCATAAAACAGATCGCAGTTTAAATCATTGTTTTTGTGCGTTTGTAACGCCTACATTATTGTAATTAATACAAATAAAGAAAACGATGAAAAAATTGGTTTACTAATGTTTGGTCAAAAAACGTTTCCCAAAATATCACATCGCAAACTATTTTACGCAAATTTTCATTTGGCAAATAAACTTTGTCAAAACAACGTATTGCAAATTTTTATTTAGCAAATCTCTTTTTTGGCATACTATTGTTTAACAAATTATTGTGTGGCAATGTTTTATTTAACGAAATATTATTTAATCAAATGTTTCATCTGGCAAAATTTACTCTTCGGAATACATTTCGTATATAAAATAAACATGTTGGCGGCTAAGGCCTGGCCCAAGGGACACCCCCGCCGCACCCTTACCTACTATTGCATTTCAAAGTATTGTAACATAAATATGTTTGTTTACTTATATTTGAGTACCTCAGTATGCGAAGTGATGATTTGAGCAAATATTTTTTTGGAATATAATATTGTCCAAAATAAAACATTTGCTATATGACCATTTGTCCTAATAAAACTTGACTAAGTAAAAGTTTTCCAAATGATAATTTTACCAAATGAATTATGTGCGAAATGTACAGCTGCTAAAGGTTCATTTGCGAAATGAAACTTAGGCGATAAGTTTTTTGCGCAGTGAAATTTGACGAAAAATAATTGGTCCAGGCGCTAATCGAGCTCGCGTCTTCTGGGGTCCGGTCAGACGGGATAACCGCTACGCCGGTGGAGCACTAGGTGTAACCTTCCAATTTCTTCACCGCTTTCTACTTTTAACGTTTTTATAGCAACATTTATCTCACTACTCATTGAAGTTTACACCTCAAGTGTGTTGATAGATTACTTTTTCAATCATTTTTTAACTTTCAGTAAAGATGAGAAAGCCATTTTAATCACATTTGTTTTATGATTTTGTTCGTTTATAACGCGTGATTTATTGTCAGAAATACAAATAAAGAAAACTATGAAAAAAAAAAATTGTTTGCTCCAGGAATGCCTTCCATGCCCAGTAATGAGATACACTTGACTGGCTACCTTTCCCTTCCATCCGAAACACAGCGATCTGTATTGTAAGAAATACAAATAAAGATTAAAAAAATTGTACAAAATGTGTAAATTGTTGTTTGAAATGGATGTGTTGAAACTGGCCGGACCCCAGAAGAGGCGGGTTCGATTCCTGCCTGGAGCAAACAATTTTTTTTTCATAGTTTTCTTTATTTGTATTTCTGACAATAAAGCACGCGTTATAAACGAACAAAATCATAAAACAAATGTGATTAAAATGGCTTTCTCATCTTTACTGAAAGTTAAAAAATGCTTGAAAAAGTAATCTATCAACACACTAGAGGTGTAAACTTCAATGAGTAGTGAGATAAATGTTGCTATAAAAACGTTAAAAGTAGAAAGCGGTGAAGAAATTGGAAGGTTACACCTAGTGCTCCACCGGCGGGCGTAGCGGTTATCCCGTCTGACCGGACCCCAGAAGACGCGAGCTCGATTAGCGCCTGGACCAATTATTTTTCGTCAAATTTCACTGCGCAAAAAACTTATCGCCTAAGTTTCATTTCGCAAATGAACCTTTAGCAGCTGTACATTTCGCACATAATTCATTTGGTAAAATTATCATTTGGCAAACTTTTACTTAGTCAAGTTTTATTAGGACAAATGGTCATATAGCACATTTAGATCGGTCAGTATGGAAAGTCTGAAACTATAAGACACACGAAAATCTTTTCTTAGGAACCATGTCATCGATAATAGTAATAAGAAAAACTGCATTCATATATTTATAAAAAAAAGTGTACTCCGCTCGGGAATCGAACCCGGACGTTTTGAAGAATAAAACAAACACTATTTCTATTTACATATCGACTGTCAAGGTCTTAAGCAGTAACGTTACTATGAAAAATGATGTCTAAAATGAATAAAATACATTGTTTTCACATATTTTATTTTAATTCGTAAAGGTTCGAAATTACCACCACTCCTGATGTGGTCCCATTGTCACCAACTCAGACTCTGATGATGGGATCCCAGGGAAATCGAGGGCAAACCTCAAATTTTATAGACACGTATGACATGTTTTACTTTTTCCAAAACTATTCAAGTATTGGCTACTGTCATATACCATCTTATGTTGATGAGCTGGTGATGTCAGGTACAATACCTTAACGGTTAGGAGTAGGAAGATAATTCTTTAAATCTTTATATGTACGCATTAACGAGTAGTAGATAGTCTTCTATCGGGTTGTACGGGTGAACTGATGATGGAAGGTACAACTCCTTAACGGTTAGGAGTTGGAAGATAATTCTTTAAATATTACAAGTACGAATAGTTGTATTCTATCAGCTTATTGGGGTGAAATGAAGATGGAACTCCGTAACGGTTTCGGTTAACGGAACAATATTATGTTTTTCAACTAAAGACTGAGAGACAGACAAGTTGATAGTGCTGACGGTTAACCATCTATCATTGACCTTAGACGATCACTTAAAAAAGGTAAAAAAAAAAATTTGCTGTTATAAAACCGACTATAAAACACTAAAAAGGAAAAAATAATTAAAAACAAACATTTTTAGGAGACAAGTAATTTTATAAGCCTATTTTGGTATTTCGGTGTGCCCAATTTCTGTGTTTTTAAGTATTCAGTTGAAAACTTTATTTTGTCTTGTCACAGTGTGCCTTTATTTTACAATTTGTTTATACCTACTACTTATACAGTGATATATTACGGTGCTTTATTTATTGGACTCTCCCAAATCACTACCACGTTGCACACTTACCACCAGGTGCGCCGTCAGCTTGCTTATCATTTTGTTGTAATAAGAAAACTTCTTGATTCCATGAGTAACCAAATGACACTCTTTTTTGTAGTGTAGCGGCTAATTAAGATTTAGGCTGTGGTCTGCATAAATTAGGGCAATTGTTTTAACTAGATTTTAGTATGGGAATACTACTTAACTACAAAGTTCATCACAACATGCAATAACCATTAAATAAACAAAACGTTCAAGTGTGTTTCGACTGGTTGTTAAAGTGATTTAATAAGATCATAAAAGCCAACTTTGATAGTTAGAAGCCCTCAAAGATGCACCTGCTGCGGATATTATCCAATTCCTGTTTTTGTTATGACAATTGGGTTATTGAATCATGATGTTATAAATAAACGGTACTAAAAATCATATATCACAGGGGTTCAATAACAACAGAAAAAAAACTCCATCACTACTGAAAGCAATGACTTGTGTGTATAGACTAATGAATAAAATTTTTTTCAAAGTTGCAAACCATTTCTATGGACTAATATAGCCCATGTTTTAATTTATTGTGGTATTGACGGCACCAACCTGTATATTCATGTAGGCTCCAAGACGCCCTTTGAGTCATCAAAAATCATGTCATAATGTCATATTTTCTATCCTTCTGTCATGTCTGAATTTAAACCGGTTCCAAAAGTTGAACTAACGAGAAGACTCCGGCAACAAACTCGTGTAGTCGCTCTTTCATCAAATATGCAGTTACAAATTTTGTGGTTACATAATTAAAATATTTTTCAGTTCAGTGTCGTACAGGAAAATGCCTCTTTTGAAGTAGAAGACTCATGGTAATAGAAAGGGAATATGTGTCCTAGAAAAGAATTCCAAGTTCTGAAAGAGGAACAGATAAACGAGTTACTACATAGATCTCTTTTATAATATTAATAATATTCATACACTTACACCTATTATCTAGCCCAAAGTAAGCATAATTAAGAGCTTGTGTTATAGATACTAGATAACGGAGAAATAATGATAATAATGTGTATATAAATACTAGAAATATATACTAAATAAACATATAAACATCTATGACTCGTAAACAAATGCTCGTACTCATCATACAAACATTTGCTCCTACCGGGATTCGAAACCCGGGTACTCTTGACCGATTAGCCTGGGGTACAGACCACTCGGCCAGCCGGTCGTCAATGTGCGTGATGTTGAGGTGGAGACAGTTAATTGATGACTCCGTGATTCCGATTATGTGTCCAGTGCAGATCAAGTAGTAGAGCTAATTTAAATTGCTTTTCCCGTCCTTTGGCGAGTGCGTAAATTTTTCTTCAACATGACTTTTGTTCAAAAACGCCCTGATAGATTCATTATTGTTCTTTAAATACGAACACCTTATTTTTTAGACAAATCACCGCGCAGACTTTTCATTTTAATTTCTACCTAAGGGCTTTAGTGTTATCTCCGTTTTTATCATCTCCCTGCAACATGTACATAAGATTATGTTTGTATGTAACGAAACACCCGTAGTTCGACCTCACTTTGATACACCACAATAAAGAGGGATCATTTTCGATTCGTATGCAAATGGTTATGAGAGTGGCGCGATTGTATTCGTTTTCAAACTTCCTGCTATTTATTAATGAAGTAGGGGCTGGGATTTATAAAACAAAGGCTTAAAGAAAGGTAGGCTGTATTGATATTTCCAAATTAATATAATTTCATCAAGGGGTGTGGTAGCAAACGTATGCATGTTATTAGAGAGTTGAGGTGTTGGTCATATTTTTCAGTCAAATTCGGACCCTGGAGAAGCAATTCCACCTAACAGAAGATAAGCAAAGCAAATGACACTACTTTATATCATCATCATAATTATCATCTTATGATGTCCGCTGCTGAATAAAAGCCTCAGCATCGATTGACAAAGGGAACGGTTCTCCGCAGGCAGCTACCCGCGACCCTGACCAGGTCGTCTGTCCACCTAGTGGACGTTCCACTTCACTACCATTCCACTTTGTGCTCATGTGTCCATCTAGTGGGAGGCCGTCCTACTTTGCGCTTTCCGGTACGTGGTCGCCATGCTAGAACTTTAACGCCCCATCGACGTTCGTTCTGCGTGCTATGTGCCCTTCAACTTGCTATTCCTATGAGCTATGTCAGTTCTCTAACGAATGTCCTCATTTAATTTTCTGATTCTACCTAGTAGATAAACACTTATCATAGCTCGTTCCATAGATCGTTGGGTGACTGCGAATTTGCATGGAAGGCCCTCAGTAAGCGACCACATTTCACAGCCGTATGTAATCACTTGCAACACACACACATATAGTAGGTTATTAGTATTAATTTGATGTTATAGCGGCAACAGAAATACTCTAAATAAATCATCTGTGAAAATTTCAACCGTCTAACTAAGTATCACGGTTCATTAAATACAGCCTAGTGAAAGACGGTAGGATTTATTGTAATGATGGATTAGTTGATAGGGTACCGTCAATATCGGTGTTCAAAGGGCAGAAAACGGTCGGGTACCGAAAAAAATAACCATTCAAAACCAATTTATCGGGAACCGTTAAAGTCCCTAGCTCAAGCCACTAAAGTCACATTACTTATCGCGCCAGGCATCGTCATAAGTGCCAAGACATGTATCGCAGCATGTGCCGATAACATTCCCGGTGTGGACGTGGCGTGAATCATGTATTTTTTATTGTTCACTCAAATTTCCGCTGGCATGTTTGCATGTTCATTTTCGTATTATACAAGAGAGATTTGCGTGATTTAAGGCGGTGTAAATCAGCCAGGTGCTCAACAACAGCCGGTGCAAATTTCTTTTCAAGAACTTTCCATTCGTTTTCCATAAGCCTTGATTCACTCGAGCGCGGCTGTAACGACTGCTTTTTATCAGCGCTCGAATCTGAATATTGTGGAGCACCAAAATAATTCATGTCGAATTGAATTTACGTACTAAAACACTACATAATTATGTAAGCACTTAGGCGTTTTTGGAGTCGGCGCTTTCTGTTGTTTCTGGAAATGGACCAACTCCAAAAATATCCTTTAATATAAACAACCATGACCCAAGAGGAACTCGGTTGCGTAATGGTTGAAGTGAGGAGCTCGGTGGAATAGTGGTTTGACGCTCTGGTTTAGATTACGAAAACATAGCAACTTTCGCCATGGTCGATCCCGAGATGCGTCAACCAAAATTTCTTATCTTGAGATTCTCCACGCTACGCAAGGCATGTTAAGTCGTTGCTCGCGGCTGTGACTGCAACTGCTTTAACCCACTACCCCGCATCGGTACAACTTGGTGGTGTTATGGCTCAAACTCCTCGTGTGTATCTCCCATGTAGAAAGGCAGTGGGATGATGGCTGGTGATGGTAACACAAACATCTGTTCCAGTCGAAATCCGGTCTATTCTGCACTAACTGTCTCCGCATATGGACTCTCCTTTCCGCTTCACATCAGGTGGTGTTGAGTCATTTGCCATGCTTTGTATAAAAAAAAAACTCAAACCCAAAACTTCAGACCGAGTAGCTTGAAGTTAGTTTGTGCCAGTCTGGTTCTTAAACACCGGTTCTTAAAATTGAGACCGTGAATGTAAGAACTAGATTCAAAAGTAATATCACCCGGGCTGCATGATTTATAAGGCGTTAATCTGCGAAGTGTGCTGTAGATGGGGTGTCACCGGAGCCACGCTCTGCATCATGATTTACTGGTCACGCCGCGACGAT
Organism: Nymphula nitidulata; assembly: GCA_947347705.1. Taxonomy (NCBI): domain Eukaryota; kingdom Metazoa; phylum Arthropoda; class Insecta; order Lepidoptera; family Crambidae; genus Nymphula; species Nymphula nitidulata. The sequence continues at coordinate 550,550 of OX374625.1, forward strand.
ATTTTAGAGTTTCCATGATGTCTTCAATTAGGACTTGGCTGTTGAAAACGTTTAATTCTCAGCGGTCTTTTTATGGGTTCCAGTGTAATTACCAGCGTTCTACTAAAGTTTGACAATACTGTTGTGGACTCTATGCTCTCTATCCTTACTAATGTTATAAATGCGAAAATTACTGTGTCTGTCTGTTGCGTCTTCATTCCCAAACAACAGCCAGAACCGATTTAGAAGCAATTTCGCTTTTTCATACAATTTTTTTTGATACAACTAGGTGGCTAGCAAGCTGGTGTTCCACTTAATGGTGAGTGGATACCGTCGCCTGTATAAAAAACACATGCAATAACAACAAAAAAAATCACTTGGTTTTGCAGGTGCGTTGTCATCCTCAGGCTTAAGGTGAAATGCCTTCCATGCCCAGTAACTACACTGGCTATCTTTTCCTTCAATCCGAAGCACAAAGAATTCTTTCATGGCCGAAATAGAGTACTGATATGGGCTCCTTTTTTGCCACGGTTGCCTACATTCACAAGAGCGGAGCTTCTTCAAATCTAGAGTCCCAGGGCTCCGGGGGCAGAAATTTTCTGCTCAGTTTGGTTAGTGGTAGGGCTTTTCTAAGAGACTTCTAAGGGCAAAGCAAGCGGAACTTATTTTATTCTCAATTTAATTTAGTTCTAATTTTTTAGATATGAATCAACATGGACTCCTAAGAACTTATCTGAATCCACAAGACCTATATGTCCATCATTCATGGTTATGTCTAAGCTATCCTTTTTCCTCGCTGTTGTTTTAAATAGCATAATCATACGCCTGGCTAGCGACCACCATCTACCAAATTCTGCCGCCATAACAATAACGTTAACAGCATTGTTGTTAACACTACAATTTGTGTTCCGGTAGTTGAAGGCCATTTCCTCTGTGGCTAAGCAATTCGGGTGTAGTTCGCATTAGTGCTCCGAAAGATCACTAGAGGTGGGTTCGATGCCTGATCCCGCCTGGAGCATATAATTTTTTCATAGTTTTCTTTCTAGGCGTTTTAAACACACAAAATCCCACTTAAAAGTGATAAAAATGGCTTTTCTCACCCTAGCTGGAAATTTGAAAATGCTTGTAAAAGTATTCTTTCGGATCACTAGAGGTGTTAACTTCAATGAGTGGTGAGGTAAAGGTTGCTATAAAAACATTTAAAAAAGAGTAGAAAGCGGTGAAGAAATTAGTAGGTTACACCTAGTGCTCCGGTGGCGTAGTCCGGAACCCAGGAGACGCGGGTCCAATTCCCACCTGAAGTGTGTAATTTATTCATCGTTTTCTTTCTTTATTTGTAATCTTTAGGCTTACTGGTGATATACACAGCATGGGCATTGCGTGAGTATTAAGCACTTGAATTTCTAGCGCCTGCAGGCTAAATACAAATAATTTTATACGCTAGTATTCCTAACGTTTTGACTGAAAACATAAAGAGCCATTATGAAGAGCAGCCGCATCAGGGTCCAGTCCCAATTGACAATGTCCAAATATATTGGTATACATAGTATTACATAATATAAGTAGTACAAAACATGTAATATTGGTTACAACAAACGATAACTGATGGCGTTGAACCATATTCAATCGCGCTATCATTTGTTGTAACCATCGCGCTATCAATTTCAATAGATGGCGGCACTAACACCACCGGACCGGGGACGGGGATGCTAGTTCAAAACAGCATTGTGACTAACATAAATTTGAATTTCAAGAAATTCTGTTGGAATTTTGGAATTATACCAGCTTATTTTTGTTCCCAATCCATTTCGTTTCGTTCTACGCAACTTATGATACATCGTTTCGAATCTCTTAAAAAGAAGCAGAGCGAACTTTGATGTAGATAAATGGTTTAAAATTGGCATTTACTTGAATATGAATTAAGTCGACTTTTCCTGCAGTATCCTTGATCAGACATAAAATACGAGGAACGTAAAAAGATTCTTATATGATAGTGAGGTCAGGCCATGTCTTAGGACCAGCTTTCACTGAGGGCTGATTAAGTTATAATATGATACTGTTATTGTTCTCCAGTTAATATGATAGTATTTGAGAAGCTCGGTAGGGCGTAGTACTTCGAGTTGGTCAATCAAATTCATAATCTCGAGCTCCTCCATGGTTGCCGTTGGCCCCGGTTGTTCCTGCAACCGCTTGAACCCACCAGCCCGCATTGGGCCAGCGTGGTGGTGTTATATCGCAAGCTCATCATGTGTTTCTCTCATGTAGGAAGGCCTGTGCACAGCAGTGGGATGTATATAGGCTGATGATGATAGTCATAAAAATATTTTTCAACCCCCGAAGAAAAAAGAGGGGTGTTGTAAGTTTGACGTGTCTGTCTGTGTATCTGTCTGTGGCATCGTAGCACCTAAACGAATAGACCGATTTTGACTAGTTTTTTTTATGTTTGAAAGCTGACGTGATTAAGAAGGTTTGTAGCTATAATTTATGAAGATCAGTTCAGGCGTTTGATAACTATCAGCTCATTTTCTACATGATAAAAGGTTGTACTGTCTCTTTGGTGATAGTCCCATGCCATACTAACCTTGAGCTGATCCTATAGCATCAAAAAGTCTGCGGGATCCCTAATTCTTCAGAAACTTCAGCAGATATAGCGTGTTTGGGCTCTTATGAATAGTCTCAATGAGATGGTGCTAGTTAAACGATTAACAATGCTTAAAATTTTCAACTTCGTATTTTATTTTAAAACACTTCTGCAAACAATTGATATTGCAGATACCTTCACATTCTGCAAACTAAAGTGTTGTTGTCTGGCCAAAAAATACTCAATCATTGCTTATATATATAATTATTCATAATAAATATGGATTCGGGCTATGTTGCATAATTTAAAATGCTCAATGTGCCAGTTCTTATTTTCTAGGAAACCAATGCTTAAGGAACTGCATAGGAATTGGCTGGCGTCTGTCGCCGCTTCAATAAAGTTCGCATCAGATCGGCAAGTTCGATGGCCAGTAATTTATTCATTCCCGCGAATTTAACGGTAGTTGCCGGCAGCTATTTCCATTTGGTGCGATTTATCGGTATTCGACCGACGAAGGGTAGTTCCATACTCATACTCAGTTAATACTTTGATCCAGAAAGAAGAGGATTATAGATTACTTAGTTAACTTTGACTCTTTATTATTGATTAACAAAATGTTTATTTCCTATATCAAGCACGACTTAATCTACGTACATTGTTGGAGCTACCTAGTACCTAAGCATAAAATGCTTGTGTCAGGTAACTCCGCTCTTTCTTAACACTAACATACCTACTTAACATAACAGAGACTTTAGATAGATATACCATTGTTATGTAAGTATACCTACGGTAATAATTTCAAAATTTAATTTATAATAAGTAAAAAATTTTTTTTTAATTAAAACCGACTTCAAAAAACTGAAAAGGATAAAATAATTAAATTTGAGTAAGTATTCATCCCCTAGAAACATGTTTTTGGAGTGGGTGCTTTACTTTCTATTGTTTTTGGAAACCACTTAGCACCAACTCCAAAAATATGTTTCTAGGGGATGAATACCTACTCGAATTAAATTATTTTATCCTTTTCAGTTTTTTGAAGTCGGTTTTAATTTTTGTTTAAAATTTTTTTTTCACTATTTTTAGTGGTAACTTTCTACGGTCGAAGCTAGATGGGTGACCGTAAACTTATATTGTTTCCTACTATCGTATCGTTTCACTAAATAAAAAGTCATTTGAAAAGCAAAAATTCGCAATTTCGTATATGTAGACGACTTAATAATTTAAGTTTTTTTAAATTTAAAAGCAAAGTACCCAACTGTTTTTAAAAAAATTTTTATGGGACCAAATTGCAGCTATTCCGCATCGAACAAAAAAAGAATCACGTAAATCGAATCAGTAATCTCGGCGTAATCGGTGTACATACATAGAAAAAAAAAAAACATACCGGCCGAATTGAGAACCTCCTCGTTTTTGAAGTCGGTTAAAAAGTAAAAGAAATATATTATATATAAGTACACACATTATATCTATACACAAACATAGATATATAATATACTGTTAGCAACACCGTCCGAGACGTTGGCGCCATCGACAACAGAACCTATATAAGCTGTCGTTGCCCGAAGCACTCTCTCATTTTTTCGTTTGCAACCGGCGTGCGCTCCCGCAGTAGCTAGGGCATTGTCGTTATATTTTCTATTATTTAATTAGTTGTTATTCAAATTTCATTTTTAAACAAAGCGTAAATCATAAAATAATTGTTGAAAAGAATAATTACTGTGTGCTTTATAAATTTGTTTTTTCTTAATAAAATCTACCCACGATTCTAACAATACATACACATACATACATACCTACACGCACACATACACTAATGATAATACCATAGCTTCAGCCCGCGGCTTCGCTCTCGTGGCCTACAGGAAATAAACGACATATTTCGAAGCCCTATTCGAAATCGTAATACATGTGTCCCCTCGTTTTTCGTCGGGGGTTAAAAAGAAATTCTATTGCCGAGGAGACGCCGGCTGTACAAAAGGTTAACCTTTGCTCCTAAAAAAATAATGAGAGAAAATAAAGCCCAACAAATGATTATAAAATGAAGTTTGCTTTTTTCAATGGAACCTCGATGTAAGTGCCGAAATCCCCTATGCCCAGACCCCATTGAATGATGATATTTACTTATCCCCGTGAAATTAACGACGCTTGAGGCTATTACCTTTTCGGAACAGGTCCAGGGACGCCGGGTCTGCTTTTACGTAAATTGCATCCACGATTGAATCGGACCTATCTAGCCTGCGACCTATTTGTATAAATTTATCTCTTCTAGCATTCCTTCACCTTTAATGGAATGAGGTCTGATAGCATCTTCAAATACTTTTTACACCTGATGCTGATATGAAATTTGATTCTCACATCTTGCACTAAGACTGGAATATCTCCGATATATGAGCTACCAAACAACGGCGAAGGAATCTTCTTGGTAGTTTAACTTTTGGAACCGGTGTAAATTCAGACATGACAGACAAGACTATGGCGTTGTTAGTTAATATATTTTTTGTGATAGTTATAAAAATGTGTTTTTTTAACGATTTGAAAGTGTTTCTTTGTGGCCTATTTAAATAAAATATTTTTTCTTTCTTCCATTCTTTCAAGGGTGATTCTATTAGAATAATAACTAAAGTAGATATTATTGATAACAAAATTGCCAGGTCTAGTAATAGATTTGCGTAATCAATTTTATTGTTAAAGAGACGCTGTTTCGTGCTTAAATTTAAACCGCCTAATCTATGAAGTTTCTCCACCTCTTTGCTGAATGGGCTGATATGAACGAGCGAGTGTTTTCTTTTGGAATAAAACGTTAAGGCCGCTTTTCACCATTTTCTTATAGTTTACTCCAATCAGAGACTTACTGCATGATAATTGTTACGTCTCGAGCTCCACCGTGCTACGATAGGCACATTAAGCCATTGATTCTAGTTGTTACTGCAACCGCTTTAACCCACAAACCCGCATTAGGCCAGCGTGGTGGTGTTAGCACCCAGACTCTTCATGTACTTCTCCTATGCAGGAAGGCCTGTGCCCAGCAGCGGGACGTATATCGTATATAGGCTGGTGATGATGTTCCATACGTAGACGATTTAACTTGTGTACTTTCAAAATGTTATTTAAAAAGATGCTCAATTTAAGCAGAAGAGTTAAGAGCCTACACTGTACAGCAAATCACTAATCGTAGATTCGATTGTAATCTTATGAAATCAAATCCTAATAAGCTGAAATTTTTAATACGGTAATTACATTATATTCATATTGACTTTAAGCAAAAGCATGAATTTATAAAATTTTCTAGACAGAAAAAAATCACAAAGTTACCTGTAACTTTCAACGAATTTTAATTTATTTTCAAAATCATGCTACTTTACTACAGGGAAAATTGATAAATATGCGAGTCACTATGTAGCCGTGGGCTGCTAAGAGATTGTACAATATGAGTTATGGTTTGCAAGTAAGTAATAAAAAAAATAGTTTGCATACTCCGTTTTCCTTAAATAAACTGTAATAAACTTCCTTTTGTCACTGGAATTCATCGTCTTACTTCGCTTTTTGAAAACTATTGGATTAACACCAATTAAAACTTAGTAATTAAATTTAAAAGAGATAATTGACCTACTAAATAAGTACTAAAAAATTACTAAAGTTCCCCGCACGCATCACCCCGGTGCGCCGGCGCAGCGAGCGGCCGGACCGGTCGCCCCTCCCCGAACCAGTTCCGCGGACAAGTCTGCTCGCAAAAAGGCAGTCGTCGGCCGGAGGCAGCACCTATTTGTTTTGGTAATGTTTATTGGTGCTATTTATTGACACCTTACGAATAATGTCGTGTCGTGAATCTCGTGGTGTGTTACGTCAGTGTAGTGTTGTGTAGAGGCGGGAGATGTCGCCGGAGCCGGCATCATGGCCGCTCGCCATGCTAAGGTATCGTAGATTACTTAATAAGTTATAGGTTGCAGATGCATAAATCAAAGTTGCATTAAACTATGGACAGGTAGGCTAATAGGCGTGTTAGTTTTATATGTATCTAGCTGACCCCGGAAACTTTGTTTTCAAATAAAAAAATGTCTTAAAAAAAATAGATGGTAGCCGATTTTCAGACCTACATATAAAATTTCATGAAAATCGGTCAAGCCGTTTCTGAGGAGTATGGTAACTAAATGTGTGACACGAGAATTTCATATATTAGAACATTTTTGCTCAGATCTTGGTAAAAAAAATCTGATTTCATTTGCTGTCTTCTTTTGTTCTCTAATGCCGTCTTTGTCATCAGTGTACATTTTTCAATACGTTAATAGTTACTTAATTACTGTTCTAAAGTAACTAAAATATAATAAAACTAGAAAAATTTCACGTCCTGAGGCAGGAATCGAACCCGCGACCTTTCGCAATCCGGCGACTGCTCTGACCACTGAGTCACCCAGGACTTGGGATATCCCTGTGAAATTCTTCCTGTGTTCTTCTTCTTTCTTCTTCTTGTGTGGCATTCTTCTTCTTCTTCTTTCTTCGTTGTTTGTTTTTTCTTCTTTCTTTCTTTCTTTTTTCTTCTTATTATTTAATTACTAAATAATTTTTCAAACATTTATAAAAATGTTAAAATCAAAAATTAAGAATACTGTTCGAAACTTCATTTTTTTAACATGTAATTTACATTTGTAATATTTTATAATTATATAGTCAACTAACTTAAACTATATTTATTATTATCTTGATGGAAAAGTATAAAAATTTCGATGACAACGCACCTGCAATGTCAAGTGATTTTTCCTTGTTATTGACTGCAATAACAAGGAAAAATCACTTGACATTGCAGGTGCGTTGTCATACTGTCAGTCTATAGGGAGCGGTAACCGCTTACTACCAGGTGGATTATTAGATTGTTTGTCATCTAGTTGTATAAAAAAAAATCGTAGTGAATTGTGTATTACTTTTTGAAAATATGTTTTGACTGAACTGTATAGACTTGAACTTTCGTACTGTAGATAAAAGTTCATCCCTAATCCTTCAAGATACACAGCACCTGCCTACATTTATTTCACGTTAATGGAATTAAGTATGGCAAACTTATCGACACATGACTGGGAAATATGAATATACTTATACAAACAGCTTTTTGCATTAAGCACGCTATTAACATCTGCGTCGGCTCCTTGCACATGTATCTAAAATATTAATTATATTTGTCTGCTAAGCTGAAATTTATTACGACATATTAATAGGTATGAGGATTTTACTAGAAGGGTCGATGGCGAGCAGCGTTTTTGCTTTGAAATAGTTCCATACTATCTGCCAGTGTAATTACAGGACATAGGGTATAAACTATTATCAATTAACCCAGTCTTTTGACTGAGTCTGCAAAATGATAGGGGTAAATGGGGATAAATGATGGGGACAAATTGATCTTATCACAATAAGGACTAGATCAGAGAGACTAGAAATCAGAACAAGTCCTTATTGCAATATGGTTAATTACTTCAGAGCCAGCAAAAGAGGCATTGATGGACGAACTATTCCCATCAATGCCTAGTAATGGCCAAGTATTGTACTGAACTTTTCTCAAATAATTCGTGGAAATTAAAACTAAGTCGTACTTACCTAGGTAGAACTTTTTATTTGATAATACAGTGAATATACAATTTGTGAAATGTCAAGTGGACTTTTTTCCAATAAACAGCTTTCTATTTGCAAGCCAATTCGAAATTTAAATAAATCCTTTGATTAATTACCTCCATGGTCGCCATGTTTTGCAGTAAAAGATAGTTCCATTTTTAAATTACACGGCAGATATTAGTTTACGTTAGTAATTTATTTGGCCGCTAAAATACGACTGACATGGATTTTCATACAACTTTTGCCGGCCGCTGCTCGCATCTATTAGGCCAATGCAGCAATTTCGATTTATATCGAAAAAGGTTGTCGAAATAATGCTCAAATTACCAAGCATGTCCGAGAAAAGGTCAATTTGTATTATAATAATAACGCATATCAACCCGCCTGCATTTTAAGTACCTAAATTTTTTTGTTGCTAAGATAACGATGAACACATATACGAACAAGGTGAATAATATGAGATCAACAGACGAATCGTTTACGCTTTGACGTGAAAATGAAATTCAGTATAGAGAACGTAATATAAAGAATGTTATTGTAACCGCTGCAACAATATTACAAATCCCATCAAAAAGCAAATCCTGTAAGAGGATTACTTTCGCACAGACGTTATTTTTAATTAAATTGCCATTTGAAGCTAACTTTAACTGCCTTGATCGCATAACCAATGGCAATAGTATTGAGCCCACGGTTTAAAATTAATCCAGAAAGATCAAACGTATTGGTTTATTTGTTGAGGTTTGATAATTTGTTCAGACTCACCAACCGTCTGGGTTATGCCGTGGGACTATTTCCCAAGATAAAAAGTAGCCTGTGTGCTATTCCAGACTTAAATCTATCTCTGTGCCGAATTTCACCCAGATCGTTTACCCGTTCTGGCGCGATTGAGTAGCAAAAAACTATGAATCCAAACTTTTGCACTTTAGTAGTTAAATTTGAAAATCAATTTACAGACGATAGCACATCAAGTGTAACGAAAGCACAACGAAAGCCGCCTCTATCACGAATGAAATAAGGGCGGTTTCAAGGTCAAACTGTTACGCTTGATGTGCTGTCGCACATCAATTTTGTGTACTGTTACGCTTGATGTGCTGTGTTTCGGCCGAGACATATAGAGATATGACTGACTCAGCGGGAGGGAAAAGACAAAAAGAGATATAAGCGATAAAGTAAGCGAAAATACACAAATTATTTTTTTGAAAATAACTGTAAGGATTATAACAAAACGCTTCTACAAGAATGATATCTAATATTCAAAGTAATTTCCTATTGAATAAAAATTATCGTTTACCAATAATCTTAAGTTTTCTTATTATTAAGAGGTGTTTTCGGAAATAAAATGTATCGAGGCAAAATCCTTTAACCGTGTTTTTGTTCTACACGTGTCTAGATAAAGATATGAAGTAACGTTTATCTTATTTTTAAAAATAAGATAAACGTTACTTCATATCTTTACGGATTTAAATCCGTAAGATCTTTCAGCGACCAATGACATCACATATAAAAGTGCGAATTTTCCCAATGTTAGTGCTCGAGCAGATTTTTGAAACAATTTCTCAGTATGTGTAGAAATGTCTTCGATGGTCAAATATGTCTAATGACCGTTTTCACTAACCATTCCCTAGGCTTAGGTGACTCCTAACGACATTGGTCTCTTTCTATCTCCTATAGCTAGACTGAGATAAAAATTGCTAAGAGACTCTTAACGGCAAGCAAATGTTAGTGAAAACGAGCATAAGATCTATACCTAGTTTAGGCTCCTCATACCAATACAGGTCTTGTTCAACTATGTTAAAGACTTTATCATTTTATACTAAAGGGTGTTGGGGCGGGCCAGGAGTGGTAGCCGCGTAATGGGATACATAGCATTGGTGGACCGACGATTTGAGGATCGCAGGAAGTCGATGAATGCGAGCAGCCCTGGACCAATCCGTTTGGAGATCCCGAGAGAAGGCTTATGTCCAGCAGTGGGCGTCTCTCGCCTGATATCGTATGATGATGAAAGGGTGGTAAAATAAATCTCGCTTGTTGAAAAATGTAAGAGAAGAAACATTTTCATAAATAAACGTATCCATACTTTTATGCTGATTATAAATTATATACCCAAAGATCAACATACACCCCAAAAACCAGATCTCGTTTACACATAAAATGGCATCTTATCTAATGGCGTAAAGAAAGGTCGCGTAGAACGTTCGGGTTCAATGGATTACAAACAGCGGCGATGGTATGGAAACATGGAAACGACACTCATTGTGTTCGTATTGTTTACACGACCCGGTTCTGACCTAGAAGTTACGACCCTAAATCATGTTGCTATGAATGGAGACAGCGAAGTTACAAGTGGTTTTAAGATTTGAAATTGACTTGTTGACTTGTTATGTCTATTGAGGGAAATTGTTTACAGTCTGGCTTATGTTTTAAAATGTAAGAAGGAAAATATGAAGAGACATCATTCTATCGTTAATTCATCACAAAAAATATGAAGCAGTCATTTTGAATGCTTCAACAAATTAAACGGGCTAAAGAACTTCTTTGAGGAACTCCTACCTATATTTTAAGAAATCTTGATTTCGACGTTCAACAGAAAATTATTTTATGTTACAGATAAAATTTTATTAAGGAAAACTCCCGGAACATGAACTGATAAATAATATAAAATGCTTTTGAGACCAGAAATAGAAATGCTCTGGAAATATTTTCTAGAAAAAGTGAATCGGGGTTATCATGAAGCGATTTGTTTTGAAAAGTACGGTGGATGAGATACAGCTTTGAACGTATACGATTCGGCAGTTTTTAAGTCGTTAGTGCACTCGTTCGTGTAAAAACAAATCCTTTCATTATGGAAAACGACAACGCGCTCATTACGGGAGGAATTCTCAAATCTCCATTATCAAGCTCATAAAGGGAATGCAAAAAGTTTTCTACTTTTGTGCGGATGCAGATTTTTGGGTGTATTTTAGAGCAAATACTTATAGTTTTGTAAAATATAATACTTACTCTAGGTGATCCTTTCATATGATTTTATTTTTCAACACAAACTCAAAACACTAAAGATTATGATTAGACAAAATCGAATCAAGTAGTTGCACCAATTATACAATAGGTATAATTATGAAAAAAAAATGATTTGGCTTGGATTTTATTGTCTTGTTTTTTAAATACTAAATTTTATTCTCTAACTAAATTTCACAACTCCCTATAATTTAACTTGCGACTCACTTTGGGCGCCATTCAAAATAATATTCTGCAAAAAAAATATTTTATAAATTTTCTTTATAAATTGACATATTTCCAATGTTAAAAATATTGCAAACCTTACAAAAACTCAGCAGAAACAAAATGTGGAAGCAACAAGTCGGTTATTAATTTGTAATATATTTTTTTATATTTTTTAGAGGACTTTTATCCTGACGCATATGTCAGTCCTATTGAGAACTTACTAAATATTACATAAAAATTATCATTGCTGGTCGGAAGAAAGTCGCGGCAAACATAATAAAGCACCATTTTGGCTTCCTCCGACACTGGTTGAGCCAAAATGCTGTGAAATATAGCTATTTCATATGCATTTTGTTGTAATGTAGTGAGCATCGCGCGTCTCTCTTCCTGATGCCGGACACATTCCATCAACAAGGATTGGATATCTTCTAAAACGCCACACAGTTCACAATTAGGGGACTCTATTTTCTTCATCAGAAATCCAAAATTGTTACAAGGATAGTGTCCAGAACGAAGTCTATTCATAGTTACTACATACTACGTACTATGCCACTAAATAAATAAGTAATTAAATTTATTTTGTAGTACACGTTTATAAATATTGCTTAATTTACGTACAAAAATAAATTATACAAAACAATGTCCGTGGTAAATCTAAAATAACATGACAATCAGTACCACGTGTTTCGTCAGTTCTAACTTAACCTAGCTTATTTTGGAAAGATGTAACTGATATATCAAGATTCAAACCTAAGACTTAAAAATATCAAACTTACAGGTTGCTGGTTCAGCATCAATTAATTCAAGCATCTATGTCATACACTAGAGATATACTATACTGGTAATCTATGTTGTACCAAGGGATATGAAATTTAAAATTTTCGAAGTCAAGCCACGCTGTGTACCTAATCATCATTTTCTTCTTCTTCTTTAAATAATGGCTTCTCGATATTACGAACCTAATCATCAACTATGATTTATAACCGCGTGCTAGTGACATAAACTTGGTTTATTTCATAATAAAAAAAAAATAACATCTTTTTTACTTTTTTCCGCTTTTTGAAAAATGGAGGAAGTTATAAATTCGAATTTTATGCTTGTTACCTGAAACTCCGTCATTTATAAACCAATTTGGAAAATTATATTACTCTTTTCATTTGAAATGAAACCACTTTATTGGATTATTATTCTTTTCAAATAAAAGAATATGCTTTTAGATTGGTGCTATAGAAATTTTATCAAATTTGATTAGGTAGTTTGGTTTTAAATCAAAGAAACTGGAATAATTAAGTCGTGGATGTATGCGGAATTGCGGATTTTTGCTTTCCTGTGACTTCTTAGAAGTACTTAACAACATTATGCTGACGGTTACCCGTTTAGCTTTGCCCTTAGAAAGTTGTCACAAAAATTGTAAAAAAAATATCGAATTTTAAGTACTTCTTATCTCCTAAACGGATATGTTTTGGAGTTAGTGCTAAGTTTCCAGAAACACTAGAAAGTGAAGTACCGACTTTGAAAAATATCTTTCTATAGGCGTAATTTTAAACCTACCTTTTAGTGCCTACGTAATTTTAAATATTGTTCCGTGTTTTAAGGTCTGTTTTTATTTGTTTTCATTTTTTTTTACAATTGTCATCTACAGCTTTGTAGCAAAAAACACAGGATTTCACACCAGCCTTGATACGTAAGAATAAAATTATTAAAATTAAAAAGCAAGTAAGTAATACTAAATTGACCACGTATCTTAATATTATAATCTTTCATACACTGCAATTTAATCTGTCCGGTATGGTTTTGTATATATAAACCGTTTATTGACTCCGAATGATGCATTCATTATAGACGTTAAGTTAAGAGGTCATTGAACGTTTCTTAAGGATTTTAGACCCGATTTTTTCTCTTTGCGTAGGCGGAAGGTCACGAGACTAATAATTTATAATGATTTTGTGAAATTAAATTGGATAATAATATTATTTTATTAGTTAACTGGATTTGGATTGTCAATAGAGTGTTGCCATAATTTTGCGAATATGGTAATACGATTATGAGAATTCAATTATGGACAAAACTCAGATAATTCTTCTGATATTTGTGATTGTTTTTGTTTATTAATTATTGTGTAGGCACAGTTGTTGATTACGATGATTGATGACTTACGGAACTGAGACGTGGTCGCTTACAATGGGCCTCATAAGAAGGCTCAATGTTACCCAAAGGGCAATGGAGAGGGCTATGCTCGGACTTTCTCTGCGTGATCGAATTAGAAATGATGAGATCCGCAGGAGAACTAAGGTCACCGACATAGCCCGAAGAATTGCGAACCTCAAGTGGCAGTGGGCAGGCGACATTGCAAGGAGGACTGACGGCCGTTGGGGCGGAAAGGTCCTCGAGTGGCGGCCGCGTACCGGGAGACGCAGCGTTGGAAGGCCTCCCACAAGGTGGACCGACGATCTGATGACGGTCGCGGGAAGCCAATGGATGCGGGCAGCGCAGGACCGATCGGTTTGGAGATCCCTGTGGGAGGCTTATGCCCAGCAGTGGGCGTCTCTCGGCTGAAATGATCATTATGATGATGAGATTAAAGTAATAAATAACAGTTCTATTGTAATTTTACTATGAAATGTAAAATGAAGCGTGAAAAGGCACCTCATGGGCCGGTAAGGTGGAGGCGGCTAGAACAGTGAGTTTTCAAGCTGCACTAGCTGTCTCCGCATATGGACTCTTCTTACTGCTTCACATCAGGTGGTGTTGAGTCATTTGCTGAGCTTTGTATTAAAGCTATTCTTTAAACCAAAGGTCCTAATACACAGCCTCACAATTTATTTGAACATTATAATAAAACATTTGAAAATAATTATTTTTCATAATCTGGGTTATAAGTTTTCATCCCACTTCTCACTGTAGGAAATTGCCATTTTTTTTTTTTCTATACTACTAGATGACAAACAAGCTGACGGCCCACCTGATGGTAAGCGGTTACCGCCGCCTATAGACACCTGCAATAACAAGGAAAAATCACTTGATATTGCAGGCGCGTTGTCATCCTGGGGCCTAAGATGAAATGCCGTCCATGCCCAGTAATTACACTGGCTACCTTTCCCTTCAATCCGAAACACAGCGAACTGTTTTACGGCTGAAATAAGAAGGGCGGTGGTACCTACCCAGACGACCCTACATACGGGCCTACCACCTAGTAGGTTTTTTATAGTGTAGTAAATTTATAAAATATAATTGTATTTAGTAAATTATTAAGTTACATATCGCAATGTTTGAAATTGGTTTTTTTTACAACCTTTGCTAATTAAGCATTTGATAAAGACATAAAAAATACATTTAAAAATTATATTTCCATTATTTATTATTTTTATCTACATTATTAATAATATGTATTATTTATTCATCATCATCACCTATATACGTCGGACTGCTGGGGACATGCCTTCCTACATGCGAGAAACACATGAGGAGATTTGGGTCTTAACACTACCACGCTGGCCCAGTGCGGGTTGGTTGGTTAAATCTGTTTTTCCTTAAATAAATATTTTCTTTATTTTGATTCACATCTCTTATATCATCTTCAAACTTTTTTCATTAAGTTATTAAGATTTAAATCAAACAACTGGTCATAACTAACCTAAAACAAAACTATTTTTTAACAAACAAATCTGCTGTTTTTTTAGGTTTCTTTAATTATTTTAACATCACGATATCAACAAAGGATTAAATTTTCCAATTACCAATGTGTATTCCCTTTCGCATGTTAAGTCGATTTCACCTAATATACGAGTACCTTTATCTCCCGTTAAAACATTCGGTGTCTATTCCCCTTGTTTGCTGACGCTACGGCGCTACTTTTGGGTCCCTCACTCCCACTTTTACGATCTAACCGTCCTCTTTTTGTTTTAATAAAAATCGTTTCCATCATGTCGGAAAGCAATAAACTTCATATTTTTCTTATCGTTATAAAGGAGTTCGATATTTCGTCGAATATCGATAGGAAGTATACAAACTTTTTACAAGCGAGTTACATAACCTACTATGTTTCATTTCACATGAGTCTTGCGAATTTGATAGGTTGTAATGGTGTCCCCTTATGAAACCCAACTGATTATTTAGTAGGAAGCGATATCATTTTTTGGCAAAGTAGAAGGGAGAAGACCGCGGGATTCGCACCACCCTCGAGACCAACTTGCACGATGCTCTGCACACTGCTGAAAATAGATCGGGATGGCGCAAAATCATCGCAGAAAAGATGACACCAAAGGGAGGTCACGACCCTCATCAATGAGGAATGCGACGCGAGGAGGATAGCATTTTTAAAGAAAGAGATAGAAGACAAGATGTCCGCATCGAAACACGCACAGATTGTGACATTTGAATGTTTGATGAAAACGCCTACTTTAAATTGTTAGTAATACAAATAAAGACAGCGAGACAACGATGAAAAAATGTCTGCTCCAGGCGGGAATCGAACCCGCGTCTCCTTGGGATAACCCTGAGAAATTCTTCTAGTCTATCTGTATTTTAGTTATAAATATATAAATATAAATATATATAAATAACAGAAATATTCGATGTCGAGCTTGACGACTGACAAGACGACGATCCGTCAATTCCGCCATTGATTTCGACGTCTGAGCACAGCGCTACGCGTAATCGTATTCACTAAGCTCTACGTCGATCTCCTGGCTGTGTATGTTCGGCCTGGTTTAGAGATGAAGTACAATCGATATTTTTAACCAACTTCAAAAACGAAGAGGTTCTTTATTCGGTTGGTATGATTTTTTTTCTTTGTGTGTACCTACTACACCGATTACGCCAAGATTTCAGCCCCTTATTCTCAACTGTCTGTTCACGGATTCGATTCGAAAAGTCGCATCCCGTCTCGCTTTGACCCACCACGATGAAAAGTGACAGGTATAGCGTTTCCGATTTTCAAATATTTTCCGACGGTTGAGAATAATGGGGCTGATCCGATTTACGTGATTGTTTTTTCTTCGATGCGGAATAAGTTTTTAAATCGATTGAGTAGTTTGGTTTTTAAATCAAAATAACTGGAACGAGTAAGTCGTCTATATATGCGAAATTGCGGACTTTTGCTTTCATCATCATCATCAATAGCCTATATACGTCCCAATGCTGGGCATATGCCTTCCTACATGGGAGCAACACATGAGGAGTTTGGTCCATAACACCACCACGCTGGCCCAATGCGGGTTGGTGGGTTAAAGCGGTTGCAGGAACAACCGGGACCAACGGGTTAACGTGAGGCTTAACGACGAAGCACGGAGGAGCTCGAGATGAACTTTGATTGACCCATCCCAGGATCGACCAAGGCGAAAGTTGCTTTTGCTTTACTATGACTTTTATTGATTTCGTTTCTATGTTTTTAACCGACTTCAAAAACGAGGAGGTTCTCAATTCGGCCGGTATGTTTTTTTTTTTCTATGAATGTACACCGATTACGCCGAGATTACTGATCCGATTTACGTGATTCTTTTTTTGTTCGATGCGGAATAGCTGCCATTTGGTCCCATAAAATTTTTTTCAAAAACAGTTGGGTACTTTGGTTTTAAATTTAAAAAAACTTAAATTATGAAGTCGTCTACATATGCGAAATTGCGAAGTTTTGCTTTTCAAATGACTTTTTAACCGACTTCAAAAACGAGGAGGTTCTCAATTCGGCCGGTATGTTTTTTTTTTTTTTTCTATTTATGTACACCGATTACGCCGAGATTACTGATCCGATTTACGTGATTCTTTTTTTGTTCGATGCGGAATAGCTGCCATTTGGTCCCATAAAAATTTTTTCAAAAACAGTTGGGTACTTTGGTTTTAAATATAAAAAAACTGAAATTATGAAATCGTCTACATATGCGTAATTGCGAATTTTTGCTTTTCCAATGACTTTTTAGTGAAACGATACGATAGTAGGAAACAATATAATTTGACGGTCACCCATCTAGCTTTGACCGTAGAAAGTTATCACTAAAAATCGTGAAAAAAAAATTTTAAAACAAAAATTAAAACCGACTTCAAAAAACTGAAAAGGATAAAATAATTAAATTTAAGTAGGTATTCATCCCCTAGAAACATATTTTTGGAGTTGGTGCTAAGTGGTTTCCAAAAACAATAGAAAGTGAAGCACCGACTCCAAAAATATGTTTCTAGGGGATGAATACCTACTTAAATTTAATTATTTTATCCTTTTCAGTTTTTTGAAGTCAGTTTTTATTTTTGTTTATTAATATTATCACAATGTTCATTTAATATTTGATAGACTTTAATATTTGATAAAAATAATCAACTTTTTAGTTCTGGCTCTCGCGGTGCTCGTCGTCAAAACGCTATTGTCGCCAATGTTTATCAAATGTTTGTCAAACAAACGCTGCTCAAGGCTGCTTACTTTAGTTAGAGCATCGCATAACTGTAATCAAGCGTCAAATTCAATGGCTGCTCGTCGTCTTGTCAGTCGTCAAGCTTGATGTCGAATATTACTGTGACTGAATCACGCTGCTGTATAATATTAAAAATATAATGTTGTTTCACAGTTGCAACCCTTTCAAATTTGCATTATTATAAAAAAGTCAATTAGTATTCAACATACACTGTGCTAAAGAAAGGTTCAGTCGGCAAGAGCAAGTTAATTGGAAATGATAACAGAAAATTAAATTGAAATTGCTTTCCATAGAAAATTTAATTTGGAAATTGGCCAGTAACCGGGTCCGATTTATTCGATTATTTTAAAACGATTCGATGGAGCGCTCGAGTAAGTCGGTATTGTGCAAAACAAGTAATTAATCCGATAGTGCTGACTGTGCTGTCTGCAGTATAAAGGTCTCATCCATTTATAAAGTGCATTACTGGAAACGAAGCTTTGTTGCTAAACGGACAGACGAAAGTACCTTATTAAAGTAATGGCTACACAATACCTAGAGGGACATACTAGAATAGCATTATTTTTCTGCACTGGTAAAAATCATAATTCTCCCCAACATCAAAGCAATAACGAAGGTTTTCACGGAAACTCAAAAATAATTTTGAGAAAAAAACGAAACGTAACAAATAAAACTAAAATTAGTACAAATCTTTTTATTTTGGACGGGCCACCATTTTTATAGCTTCGAGAGAACGTAGACCTCGAAGTATTTCATATTTATTACATATTTCAACTACACTCAAGAGCAAATGTATGGAATCACTTACTTGGAGTTGTTTCCAAAGAGTAATAAAAATGCCACCATTCTAATGAATAAACTACCCAATTCATTTAAATCACACTAGTATTCAAGAAGCTATCCCGGATTAAGTGAGAGTTAGGAAAACATAAGGAAATATGGAAAAATAATGAATGAAGAAAATAACAAAAAGTAATTAATAAAAAATTTATTTGTTCTTGAAATTATGTTTCAACATTTTGTGTTCCCTCCCCTAGCCCTAATAACAGCTCGAAGACGATTCTTCATTTACGTAATCAGCTTCTGAATACATTTTTGCATGCATGTTTGTGATCTAGTTGTATAAAAAAAAATCTGATGCTTGTCGGGCTAAATCATCTTCATATTATTTATCTTTTTTGTGATTTAGATAAAGATTTCTTTTTTTCAAATCAGCTTCGAGAATACGGTAAAAGAATTAACAAAAGCGTTACATTACAAGAGTATTCTCATAATTTTAGACTTATCATCACGACCGGTACTCACAAGTTCTCAAAAGGGTTGTATGTATTCTATTTGTGAAAGCTTTTAGCCGTGAGTCTTTGTTTTTTTATAGAATAATTTTGGTGAAAGCATAGCCAAATAAGTAAACATAAATTAAGGCAGATATCAGATGTCATTGTCATGTAATTCACAACTTTAAGACCTTCGTAATAATAATTATTTTTTAAAAAAGAAACCCAAACATTCAGTATTCTTTTAAAATACTTAAGCTGTTGAATGCGCCTAATAAATTGCGAGTTAATTCGGAAACCTTAAAGTATTTTCGGTCGTAACGTTTCTCTGGACCAGTCTCATCCCGTTTTCGAGAGACAACATTGTTGCTCATGTGATTTGATCTGGGAGCAATAAATACGGCACGACACGGCCATAAAGCGGGTTCCTTATAAATATTGATGATGCAATTGTTGCATTTCACGCTCACACTTAACCCTCGTTGTAAAATTCCAGCACACAAAGAAATTTTCGTAATAATAATGTCAGGTTGGATAAATATTCATCTTTTGATATTGTCTTTTGAGATTACGCGTCACTGATTTTAGTTTTACGTCTTTCATATTCGGATTCCCTTCTTCCATATGTATTCGTGCTATGTTACACAGGGCACATTCATATGTACGTAGTATACAGATACTTTATAGCAGCGGAATCTCATCAGTTGGCAGTGCTTTATTTCCAGCGACAATTTGACCAAAAGCATGTTGGACATATTAGTGACGCATATCATGTTTGCTTTTCTCAAGGTTTTGTCATCAAAACAAACAGTATAAAACCCCTTTCACAATAAATGTTGATCAAGATTTTGTTGTTTGTCGTAAAATCGACTTTATGTAAATTTTTCACACGTGTGAGTAGGTAGTAAAATATATGAATGCTATTCAGTACGTACTATGTTAATAGCATTCCTCTCACTCTTTCCAACTTTGTTTGCAGAGCTGTAGAATTTTCTTTTGAAATCTTATAAATAAGACGTCAAACTTATAACAGCCCTCTTTTTTAGTTGAGGGTAAACAATAGTTGCACAGACAACAGTTAATGAACAGCTGGTTTCGATTCATGATGATTCAAAATTAAAAAGAAGACATTGAAGCTCAAAACGGGCAGTGATAAATCTGAAAATTTAATTGATAATTGCTTAATACTTCCACACTACTAAGCACAGAATGTTGTCAACGTGCTTTGAACATGAATTATATTTAATTTAAAGTGCGGTGAACTGCGGTGTGACGTCTCATTGGAATTTTCTAGAGTGCGCCATAATTGTGCAAGTGGATGTTTTGGACACGGCACGCTCCAGCAGGTTTGTGAATGTTCACTAACGAATTCATCAGTCGACCGTTTGTCGCCTTGCAAATCAACATCCATATTTTTTACGTGGTGTGGGGTGGTAAGCATGCGTATGATCCCTCTTAAGGCAGGTAAGCGGTTACCTTAGACCTATTGACGTGCGTATCCCTTGAGCAAGCTCATGCTTTGAATTTGGTTGAAATATTTACCGCCTCCGTGGCCTAGTGGTTCAATTCCCGTGGGAGCAGAAATTTTCTGCTCTATTTCGTTGTTGGTAGGGATTTTCTAAGTCTGCCTGGCAAGCTTCACCATCTTCACTTTTTGTTTTGGAGAGTAATCCACTTACGGAGCTACCCGCCGCAGGCAAAGCGACGGGCGTTTGTGTAGGATCACCCAGTACCTCATCGTAACGGCAATGGGAATACTCACTGAACTCCCCGGTTATTCCACTGCCCTTCACGGAAGTAGCCTAGGCTCTGCCGAAGTAATTTCAAACAAACACCATTTTAACTAAGTCTGCCGCCATAACAATGTTAACAGCATTGTTGTGTTTCGGCAGTTGGAGGTAAGATAGCCAGTTCCTCTGTGTTTGTAGAATCCGGTTGTAGCTCGCTTCCATTTTCGACCTTATCATCACTTTCAGGTAAGACGAAGACCAAGAGTTACCCGTGGACAATAAAATAAAAAATAATTTTGCCATTTTTGGATCTTAATTCAATCCTGTTGGTTGGATTTTGATTTGACTAACAAAACTCAAATGGGACATAATTCTAAATCACTTCAGGGCAGTTATTCGCGAGCACGTTTAATTTTCAAAAGCCGTTGTAACAGTTTAGTTAATCGTCGATATAAAATGTGAATGGTCTATTAACTCCCTGTCCACTCACCGAATTAATACAGTTTCAAACAACCTGTTGTTTAAAAGCTCAATAAAGTGTGAAGCCGTTTTAGGTGATCGAAGGTTTTGAATGTTCTTGCAGCCTTCCATT
Organism: Nymphula nitidulata; assembly: GCA_947347705.1. Lineage (NCBI taxonomy): Eukaryota > Metazoa > Arthropoda > Insecta > Lepidoptera > Crambidae > Nymphula > Nymphula nitidulata. The sequence goes on from OX374625.1 coordinate 571,924, forward strand.
ATAAGTATAAGATCTTTTATGGCCATGTTACAAACGTAAGTCTGTAAACAAATTTTGGGTCCGCACCTCAATAGATAAAAATCTGACAACGCACAGTAACATAAAAGTATGAAATTAACATAATATTGATTTAATATTTTGCAGAAAGATCCCTGAATCTAAAAATGGTTTTCACATACCCTTAGCCCGTCTAGCATCAGATTTCAGAAACTATTGACTTTTCAATTGTCATAGACCTCCAGAGGTTTAACGCCGCTTTACAGATTATTATTTGTAAACAACCGATCCATCGACAGTACTAATAATGGGATACCTTCAGTTTTGTGGTCTCAGAGTGCTGGACAGCTTTCGGTTTAGATTTGTATTCATTCAGTCTATGCTTCAATCTGATTTACTACTTATCTATGCATACATACATATTAGAAACACAATTTTCTGAAATAAATTGTGAAGACTTATTACAATTATAATTTTTTACTATTGACATCCATTTACAGAAAGCTACATAAAAAAATCCGTCCGCTTAAAAATGATCTAAATTAATTTTTTTGATTAAAAATATTTTCTTCTTACTTTGAGCCAAAGTCGGAAGTAATTTCGTTAATTGATGGGTCCTTGGTGTTAGTTAATCCAGTCATTTTAAGTTTTAATCATCTGCAGGTATCCAATGCGGAGTAATCACAGCAAATTCTTAAATTTTATTAGACAATAAACTTTTGGAAATGATCGAAAGCTTTCATCGGAACATTGGATTAGTATTCTAATTAAACGCCAGTTAAATCCGGTGATGGGTTTTATTTCAAATGTGTAGTGCTCGTGAAAATGTAAGACAAAACTTTATTGGATTAGTATTGTTTTATTGGGAACAATTTGCTATGCTTCCTAAAAATTTAAATCTATAGACTAATGAATAGTTCTAAAATTACTGAGAAAATAAGACGTTTTGTTTATGAGAAATATAACTATAACACATAAAGAAATACAAAAGAAATCAGAAACTCGTAAGGTTGAATTGTAAAAGGTAAGTGAAATTCCTTTCCTGGCATGAATTTAGCGACTCTTGATATTTAAAAAATATATACATATATCTTTCAAGCATTTATTACAATGTTAAAATACAATTAAGAAAATATAACGGAGTTAGTGTTACGGTAGCTTGCAGTAACTTCAACTTGTGACAAATTCATTAAACTGTTTGCAAGATTAAAACAAGTGACGACGGCGAAACATTTACTTTTATAGGTTGTTATGAAATATGTCGCCGATTTCACACACATTTGTGTTCATTGAGCGAGAGTGACAGACAAGTTTACGGCCCATCTGATGGTAAATGGTAACCCTGATATGCTTGTAAATAAATGGCACTAAAGCTCTCTTGAGGAGCTCGGTGGCGTAGTGGTTTGAACGCTCTGGTTTCGATTACGGAAACAAAGCAACTTTGGCCATGGTCGATCCTGGGATGGTTCAATCAAAGTTTGTTATCTTGAGCTCCTCCGTGCTTCAGAAGGCACGTTACGCCGTTGGTCCTGGTTGTTCCTGCAAACCGCTTTAACCCACCAACCCGCATTGGGCCAGCGAGGTGGTGTTATGGGCCAAACTCCTCATGTGCATTTCCCATGTAGGAAGGCCTGTGCCCAGCAGTGGGACGTTTATAGGCTGGTGATGATGAAAGCTCTCCCAGCGAAAAAAACAAAAGGAGGCGTTTCGTTGGCAGAATAGAAGACCAATAACTCTCCACCCAATGCTTTCCCGAGGAGCTCTGGAGACCTGTCCTACCGCAGGAACACGGCACTACAAAAAAAAATTTGTCAAAAATAATGCCCGAAAATTTAACTTTTATACAATTTTTAGTGTTATATATTTCGAAGGTGAACGCCCGATGGGTGACCGTAGACTAACCTGGTAGTATTCCAACGTACACATAGTTATCAGTTTCACCACTAAAAAGTCACAACAAAGTAAACATTTGCAATTCCATTTACATTAATGACGTAATCTGTCAAGTCAAGTAGTGTTATTAAGCAAAAAGTAGTATTATTGACTGTGATTTTTTCAATGTGAAGGAGCTTTCCCATTTAAATTTCATTCGAAAATAACTACTACTATTCTTTACCCCTCATAAAATGAAACAAATTTCTGCTGCTACCGGGATACAAATCCAGGACCTTTGCCGTAATAACAAGTATACTGACCACTTGGCCCGACGCACGGCCGTCAAAATATAATATTTTAAGATTAGAATTCTGCACCAAGGGATTTTTATTTGTTGAGAACTAACCATTTAGTAATGTAAATATCTGATTTTTAATCATTTGCAACAAAAATACAGGAAAACTCCACTCGTCCGTCGAATTTATTTAGACTTACAATACAATAAGGTTCTAAAAAAGATGAATAGAACATCAATAACAATGAAGACAGACAGGACACGCAGCTCAAGTTCGCTCACAGTTTGTCCACACCACTCCAAGTGCTCCACCACAAATTTTGTTAGCAGAGTCCGTTGCAGTTTGCACAATTCTGGATTAAATGACCTCAACTATTTTTACGGATAGCTCATAACTGGATATAAAAATTGAACACAGAATTTTAATGCGGATGTTGTTTGTAGAACTTTCCGTGGTTTTACGACCAAAATTTTTATTAATCGTAGAATATTCAGTAGCTAGAGTAGTAATAGTTTATTCTTCAGATGTATGATTATTTTAGTAAAGCCTTTGGTAATGATGACTTTGGATGATAATTAAAAAAAAAACCAGCACAGATAAGACATTAATCCACAGGAAACAAGGCGAAAGGTTTGAATAGTTCACTCTTCATTTAGACAATGAACTTTAGAAAAAAGACTTCCTGGATCTGCAAATTAGTATCAGCATACCTCAAGGTTCGATTCTTGAGTCGTTTTTGGACTATTCTCTTATTTCTTGAAAATTTGTAATAAAATTATTTCTACCCTCATATCACTTAAAGAACGTATACAGAATGAAGTGAAATGCATTATCAAAGAAAGAAAGAAAGAAAGAAAAAATAATTTATTTAAATAGGCCACAAAGAAGCACTTTTAAATCGTCAAAAAACACATTCTTATAACTATTACAAAAAATATTTTAACTAACAACGTCGAGTGTCTCCATCTGTCATGTCTCAATTTACACCGGTTCCAAAAGTTGAACTACCGAGAAGATTCCGGCAACAAACTCGTGTAGTCACTCTTTTCAAATATTAAATTACAATGGTTGTAGTTACAAAAATTTAACCTTTAGCAGTGCAATGCCGCCCAGCGAAAAAAAAATTAAAATTAGAAGAGAAGGTAAGAGAAGGTAAAACGAAGGCAAAGGCTAGACAAGACTATGCAGTAGGCACTATTGTGGAGTTTTATACAAGTTCTTACATAGAGTTATAATTGTGGTGTGTGTGCGCTTATTAATTAATTCAGAAATGCAGTTTCCTACAAATTCACGAGTAAACAATGTAAATATTTCAAAAACAAAGTTAAAGTTGTTGATTCTTGCACCAAGACAATTAGTCGCTAGTTCAGAGGGACCGCGTTAACTGGAAGTTTGTAGCGGCACTTTTAAGTTGTCAGTTTGCCAATTGTTTGTACAATCCACGTGCAGTCAAAAGTTCTGTTTCGAGCTGATCTCGTTAGTTTATTAAACAAACTGGTTTGATACATTTTGTAAAATTTTGTTTTAAAATTATATTACATATTTGCAAGGTATTTAGAAAATGTCTCCATTATATTTTTTTGTTTAATACAGTTCTTTGAAATTATTGAAAACTGACTTTTGACATTTAAAGTTCTATACCTATTATAAGGTATATTGAAATCTTTTACCGAGAAAGATGGAAGATGGTAGTATCTGAATGGGAGAAGTTTGCTGCCCACACAAAGCTTTGTTTGAGAGAAAGGAGTGAATTTTTTAAAGGTTCACCAGTCAAGAGGTCCAATAAGTGAAAACTTTGATCATCATCACATCAGGTCATGAAGTCCACTTCTGAACAAGGGCTTGGTATTGCGAGTACATTTACCTCAGTAAATCTTTGTAATGCGTCAAGCGGCGATATACCTCTGGAGGTCATTGAGTCTGGAATCTGATGCTCCACGGGTTAATAATATCACTTTTTAAACTAAACTTTAAAGAAGTTAGTAACATGTTCATACTTTTTTATCTTATGACGGGTAAAGACACAATACCGTTAAGGAACTTGACATTTTTAAAATGTAAATTTGTTCAAATTCTGAATAAAAAAGAAGCAAAGAAATTGAATTCAGTACTCGCACATACATTTTAGAAGCAGTTAATATTTTATCTTTGAAGATATTGTAATGGGAAAACTCTCAAAAAACTAGTCTAAGTAACGATGTAGTAAGGCTGTAGTAAAGTGTAGTAAGTACCTTCCAGACACATGGTAACAATTCCATTTTATTCTTAGTCTGGTACTGAAAGAATCAAATTGAAAGCTGCAACTTTCAAGACTTAGGGAATTCAAAGGTGTTCGGCTCAGAATAAAATGATTAATCGTTGAGAGGTCTTGAGTTCGAGTGTCGGCGGAATTGTGTCGAGTGCCCGTCGACGATGCTCGGGAACTTCTTTGATTAAAACTTATGCAAATCGGAAGAGGCGAGTCAAGTGGCTTCGGCAACTTACCGAACTATAGGTGCGCTTGGCGCAAGGTGCTAGCGTGTAGCGATTGCTGGCCACGTTCTGGTATTACAAATTTTAATATCTACATACAGTACCTTAAACTTTTCAATCGTTTTTTAAATTTACAACAGAGAGAGAAAAGTTTTAGATTTTGGTTTTCCTAAGGTAGTTAAATAAGTTATTAGTTTCCGAGAAGACTAGGTGATAAAGTATTTACTATCATTATTACTATTGTCAACGATATTGCTAATTTGTAGGGTTCCGTACTCAAAGGTTAAACCTATTACCAAGACTTTGTTGTCCGTCCGTCCGTCTGTCACCGGCTGTATCTCATGAACTGTGATAGTTAGAAAGCTGAAATTTTCACAGAGGATGTATTTCTGTTGCCGCTATAACAACAAATACTAATAAACAGAATCAAATAAATATTCAAGGGAGCTCCCACACAACAAATGTGATTTTTTGTTTGTGTTTGCTTGATATTCATAACAAGAGGTGGATGCCGCTGGTTTATAGATAAAGGTACGAAACCCTTCATGCGCGAGTCCGAGTCGCACTTGACCAATTTTTTCAATCATTTAATTTGATTTATTCTGTAATGCTTGAATTATTATAATATTTTACGGTAATCTTGCACTGAGAAAAACTAGCAAGAAACTTTTATGGGGTGAGCGTTTTTTTGTCTCTGTACAGCAAGGCCTTAAGTGTAGCTTGCGTGTCTAACACGTTGTCAGCGGTTGATGTAAAATAAACAAATTTAATTTGAAAGCAACAGTCATCCATATACAGTCACAATATATTGGGAACAGAAAAAAATAAACAAAGTTAGCTCGCAGGTTCTTGGAAGACTGTCATTCGTTCTTGCCTCGCGCCATACGTGTCAACATAGTGTGCTAACGATTTGTGCAGATTTTAATGAAGTTTGGTTGAGAATGCCTCGCTCTCGGGGGCGCTGCCGCAGCAGAACGTGCGTCTGACGCCAATTGTGTGCTGTCAACAAAATTTACACGATCTTAAGCTGGGAGTTACGTTGCAAATATTTACTAATTGTTTGTACGCTGTGAAGATTGGTGTGCTTTTCATCAGAAGGTAAGGCTATGTTGCAAAGACTACTGCGTTTATTGTAAAGACTCCTCAAACAGCGGTTTCCAAACTGGCACCACATGGTGTCTTATTGACAAATGAACGCAAAAAGCTATACTTATTACCTTTTCAGAAACATCAATTTCCGAACTGGAGAATAATGCGAATATGGAATTATTTTATTGTACAGTCGACCAAATTGAATCATAACCCACCTTAAGTTCATTTTCCTACAGTCACTTTAAACAAAGTAGGTTGAAATTAGCTTGAACATACATTTCCTAAGTAACGAACCTGTTATCAATTTATTAGACACTGACAGTCACTGACAAGGCTATGATCGCTAATTATAAATAGATCGGAGTATTTGAGTAGGTACCTATTGCACAAAAAATTTTTTACGAAAATCGGCGAGACCGACGATTTGTTTATAATATTGTCTTAGATTTTTTAAAATTTTTCAGACTGCTACTTGACATCTGACACATAACGACATTTTATTTTTAAAATAGTTTTTCTCAGTAGTGAAAAGAGTTTAGATTATGAACGACACCTTATTTAAAATGCCAATTATATTAGAGACTTTAGTGCAGTGATATTAAAGATTAAAATTGCATAGATCTCTGACCCGTAATGTCGCAGTTTTATTCATATTTAAAACGTACTAAGTGCTACACGCATGATAGTGAAGATAACCTAACTAAATTTATGATTCTAAAGGAATGATCGGCCAAGTGGGTCATGACATGATTCAATGAGGTCGACTGTACCTTTAGCATGAAAACTTTTAAATTTCGAATCGCCTTAGTATCGATTATTTACGCTAGCTTTTGTGTGGCTTTTGTTTGAAATTTGAACGTGAACGATACGATTACGATTCGAAATTTGAAATTGTTCATACTAGGGGTACTGTTCGGGAAACTTCTAAACGTTTTATCTCTTTTTTACCGTTTTCCTATATGGCTGTACCTACTCCATCCTGCTTCATATGAAAGGGATATAGGCGTGAGTGTTAGTACTGGCCGCTTCATATAAAGGAAGATTAAACAAGTAAACGGCCTGCCTGATGGTAAGCTGTCAACGTAGCCTGTAGACGCTTCTAGCATTAAACACCTCTAAAAAAAGGAAGCGTGCGTTATTTGGTTTTGATCTGTAAGGCAACTCATGTGTTTTTACTAGGTGGTAGGCCCGTAGGTAGGGGCGTCTGGGTAGGTACCACTGCCTTTCTTATTTCAGCCGTGAAACAGTTAGCTGTGTTTCGGATTGAAGGGAAAGGTAGCCAGTGTAATTAATGGGCATGGACGGCATTTCATCTTAGGCCTCAGGATGACAACGCACCTGCAATATCAAGTGATTTTTCCTTGTTATTGCAGGTGTCTATAGGCGGTGGTAACCGCTTACCATCAGGTGGGCCGTCAGCTTGTTTGTCATTTAGTTGTATAAAAAAAATATCCCATGTTGGAAGGCTTGTGTTTAGCAGTAGGATGTATAAAGGCTTATGGCGGTGAGGATGATGATTTTCTGGTCGGTAGTGTTTCTCCAGTTGGGCACTCAAGATTCAAACAATACCATTCCTTAAACAATAATTTCTGCATACGTTACTACAATATGAATTTTTATAGGTATTGAAGCTTATTTCCCGGTGTTTAGATCACCAAACTAAACATGTTTCATGGGCAACTCTGAATTTCGTGGAAAAAACAGTGTTTCATAGTTTTTTTTATAGTAGCGTATTCATAGTTGGTCCCATAGTTAAAGATGCTTAGTTTGATGATCTGAATAATACTAGTGTTAATGTCACGGTTTCAAAACCATTGAAAATTCACGCTGTATAGTGTATACATTGCTACCAACTAAATGATTCTGAGGATGTAAAAGTATTCATCATCAGCCTATATACGTCCCACTGCTGGGCACAGGCCTTCCTACATGGGCGAAACACATGAGGAGCTTGGGCCATAACACCACCACGCTGGCCCAATGCGGGTTGGTGGGTTAAAGCGGTTGCAGTAACAACCGGGACCAACGGCTTAACGTGCCTTCCGAAGCACGGAGGAGCTCGAGATTATAAATTTGATTGACCCACCCCAGGACCGACCATGGCGAAAGTTGCTTTGTTTTCGTTATCGAAACCAGAGCGTTCAAACCACTACGCCACCGAGCTCCTGTAAAAGTATTATGATTTGGCTATTAATTTTATCAGAAAATACCGGAAAATACCACTGTATCCAAGATCTACAGGAATGCTAGAAAGTCCACAATTTAATTGGTATGTTGCTATGCCATAATATATCCTGAACTAATCTAAAAAGTATCTCAGTAATAGTAAAAGAATGTCAGTTACATTATTGGCAACCCATCCGCCGATCTAATAAGTTTGGTTCAACCAGTTGAAGAACAATTCCGACTCGACGCGGGTGCAATATTGCAGATTCACGACATTGTCGAGGCTCAAGCTTCGCCCACTCGTCCAGCTGTGTCTGAACATCTAAACTGATCTCAACATTCAATTTAACAGTCAAACACAAAGCGATAAAGCACAAATTTGCTTGAATCGACAGCAAAGTTGTTGACAGTTTCGGATCAATCGTTTCTTTATCAGAAGGAGTAACATAAGTTTTGTATATTTTTGTCCTTTATGAATGTTAATTAGTAGAAAGTACTGGCCAGTTAATAATGTTTCTTATGCAAAATAAAAAAATGAAGAGCCTTTTAGTACATATAATGCTTTTTCAGGCCAATTTTAAATAATAATTCATAGAAATTTTATAAAATCATCAAATGAATAAGGTGCATTTGAAACATGCAAAACATTTCTGAGAACTAATATAGCCCATGTTTTAATTGACCGTCGCATACGGGATGGTATCATCTCGTATATGGATTACTACTACTAGACAAGCAATAATTTTGAATTGAATATTTTACCCATGGAAGCGCACACAAACACGCACAGATCCATGCAAAGAAAACACACTACTCAAGGAACACACACACACAACATCAAGCGACTTGCAAAAATATTATTTTTGATTCAAATTATTATTAAAATTTAATTGTTCCCATCATTCGTCACTCACTTCATATTGTTATGATTAAACCAAGTAACATAATGAGTATCTGTAATTGGCTCATATATAGTTTAATCAAAATTATGTTATATGTATTGTAATGAATGCTGTAGACACTTTGTTGAATGAATAAAGTAATTCTGTATTGTTAAACATACAGCTATTTGTCTTTTACATAAATTAATCAGTATACACTCACTAAGATCACCAAAATAGATGGACCTAAACAAAGCAATAATTTTAAAAGGTTCAGATTTGAGCAGTACCATTCTTTTCAAGGGATTGTTTTTAGGACTGGCTATACCTATGTGTTGATTTAAACACGGCACTAAACATGTCGGGTGAAGTCGCTTCTCACCTTTATGGCTTGCCGCTCAGAAGCTTTCAACGTGATTTCAATCGACATTTCACGAGAACTGAAGATGAATATGTTTTTAATCAAATCAAATTACTTTTATTTGCGAATTAAGAAAGCAGATGTTACAAATTAGTGCTGCGGTGAGTAACGTCAGAGCTAACCAAGGAAACGTTATGGGAGTAAGGGGAGATACTTCATTTGCTATCAATATAAACGATTTCTCTTGATTTAACTACAGGGAAAGCAAGAACAGTTCTATGAGTATGTAACAATCGTGCTTATCTTCTTATCTTATCTTATCTTACTATGGGGCCATGACTTAGTCACAGTGCACTGCGACCCATCAGGATATTGGGAAGAATATAGTTGCCGGTAGCCTTACTTTATCTTTAGGCAGAAAGAGCTTGTAGTCTTCTGGTTTTGGATATGCCACTTCCAGAAGGCTCATTCTGGTGCTAGCCAGTGCATCACAATAACTCAAGAGATGCGTCATTGATTCCTGACATTCATCACACACTCGACAAAGTTGTGTTGAGGAGAGTTGCATTTTGTGTATCAAGAGGTTAGTAGCAAAATGCCCTGTGACCGCCCCAATTAAGAAGCGAGCTTGTGTTCTACCGTTTATATAGATGTATTTGTTCTGTTGGAGATTTGTACGATATAAAACTAGTCTTAACAGACCGGAAGCTTTACTCCATCCTTCTACCTCCTTTCCTAGGAAGGATTTGGAGTGTTTTAATCCCGGCCTTGTGTCTGTTGTGTGCTACAAGAATCTTTAGGCTACGGTAAACGTAAGGGGCGGCAGGACGTAAGCTGACTTACCATCGCCTTGTTAAATAAAAAAACATTAGATACAGACAAGAGCAGCTACTGTATACTACAATTTGGCATGCGAATGAAATGAAATAATAATTAATCCCAATAATATTAGAAATTGAAGACAAAATAAGTGGTTTAAAAATGGGTGAATCGGGCTCTCAACTTGGTTGTAGGTATAAAAATAATAATCATACACTCACACCTATTATCTAGCCCAAAGTAATCATCATTAAGAGCTTGTGATAAGGATACTGGATAGCAGAGAAATATTAATAATAATGTAGGTAAATAAGGTCAAAATTCTTGGTTAGATTAAAAGCAAGATAATTTGAGACCGCCCCCTTATTCACAACTGTCGGAAATATTCGAATTTCGGAATCTCTATCGGGTATAGAGATTCCGAAATTCTAATCTTTTCCGAAAAAAAAGTGACGGGCACTTTTTATCACGGTGCGTTAAAGCGAGACGGCATGTGACTTTTCGAATCGAATCTGTGATCCGACAGTTTCTGAATAAGGAGGCAGTAAGCTTTGTTCTCTTTTCTGTAAAATAAGTTTTAGCAAACACGCATATCCGAAGCGGCACCATAAACTTATTTATCAATGTTGTGTTAGTAGTTTAGTAAATAAAAAAACCAATTAATTTTAGTAGCGATTTGACTGCATTTATCTAGGGAGTTTTAGTATTATTAATACTATAATAATTGTCGCTTTTACACTTTTCTCCTTAGCACAAAATAGTTTGTAAAGTTAAATTAGCGACATCTATCACGGTTTTGACGAACTACGCCGGAACGTCTGAAGGGTTGAAAAGCACTGGAAAGCATACAGATGCGAGAATAGCCAAATGCTTTAGCACGAAACTACAGCGCCACCCACAAGATGGCGCTACTAGGCAAAGTGAAAATTGTAAACCCAGATAAGGTTGATTTAAGTGAATTTTTAGTTTGCTTTATTAAAACAGATTTCAGTGTATTAGAATGTTGAATAATTTTTACAATAATATAGTTAAATCAAACACAAAAAAGAATTATATAAATGTAACACAACTGACTTCTTAGAAATCTATTTTTTCTGTTTCATTTCGAGACTTACATAGATAAATAGTTACTCTAGATGCCTAAAGAGTAGATATCCGAAACTCTGTCAGAGATAAATTGTAGCATTATGTGAGCAACTAACATAAAATATAGTATATTTCATTTAAAATTCTAATCGTTATTTACGCGCCTATAAATTCGTGCATAACGCAATTTTCCAAATTATACGGTGTTGTAATCTCTTGTTGCGTTGAACTGTGACCCTAGTCCTACCTACAAAATGTCTGTCGTCATTCGTATTCCGTAACTGGGCTACTCTTCTTAACGACAACGTTATAGTAGGTAGCGATTTGATTATTCGGTGAGTAAGGTCGCCAGAGCTCATCACGGAAGCATTGGGACCTGTTTCTCATTTATTTATTTATTTATATAAGGTAAACATACAGCAATACAATAACACACAAAAAATTACGCATTTGACTGCCGAGACAAAACCATTAAAAGTGGTAAAATATCAATGTTTGAATAATTATTGTTATAGATAGTACTTACAAGCACGCACTATAAAACGGTTCTGAGAGTACTTAGTTTTACATAACGGAACTGAAAAAGTATCCTTAGAACGAGTTTTAGTGTTAGAGCAGTACAGAAAATTATTACCTAATGCAACTTTTTTTTCCTGTGTCCAGAATATATTAAATGATGCTGCCTACTGCACGATTGAGCAGAAAGAGTCTGTAGTTCTGGCTTTCGATACACAACTTCCAGAAGACTCATTCTATTTCTAGCTGGATTATCATACAGAACAAGAGATGCTTCATTGATTCCTGGCCAAATGCTCGACAAAGGGCTTGGGGATAGTTGTATTTTGTGTCGTCGTTTCAAGCTTTCATACGTCCCACTGCTGGGCACAGGGCTTCCTACATGGGAGAAACACATGATGAGTTTGGGCCATAACATCATCACGCTGGCCCAGTGCGGGCTGGTGGGTAAAAGCGGTTCCAGTAACAACCGTGAATAACGGCTTAACGTGCCTTCCGAAGCGCGGAGGAGCTCGAGATAACAAACTTTGGGAAAAATAACCTGGGATGGGTTAATACCCATCCCAGGGATGGGTTAATACCCATCCCAGGATCGACCATAGCGATAGTTGCTTTGTTTTCGTATCGAAACTAGAGCGCTCAAAGCAATACGCCACCAAGCTCCTCCACACTTATTATAGGCAAATAGAATTTGATAGTTATAAGATTTGGAGTTTATTTTCCACTTTTTTTTAAGGCAGCTATTAGATGCTGAGACACACAATGGTGTAGTGGCTTAAGCACTCTAGTTTCAATACTATAACAAAGCTTTTTTGCCATGGTTCATATCGAATACTTAGATCAATAAAAAACTTTTGACCTCGAGTTCCTCCGTGCTTCGGTTGCTTCCGGTTGGAAATGCAACCGCTTTCACCCACCAACCCGCATTGAGCCAGCGTGGAATTTTGGCTCAAACACCTCATAAATTTTGCTCGCACTTGTAGGGTGGCTCCGCCAAGTATCTCCTCGATCAGGATTCTCTCCTTCACATCAGGTGGTGTTGAGTCATTTGTCGTGCTTTGTTTAAAAAAAATGCCCAGCAGTGGGATGTATACTTACTGGATTAGCTGGTTTCCTACGCCCCACAATTTGCTAGCCTTCCAGTGATGGTACACAGCTTAAGCATGAGGGATGAATCCATGGGAGTATAGTCCCTTTGTCGAGTCATTATTCAATCGATCGGCTCCCCACACCTATAAGCGGCGTGCACACTTCAGCAGTGAAAGTGTTAGGTAACATATTAAGGCGCGAATGCAACCGCGACCGCGACCGCAGACGCGGCGGCGAACGCGACAGATCGGATTACCGTTGAATGCACGGAACCTTTTAGAAAAGAACCTTATTGCGCTCTGATTAGAAGCTAACTTAGAATAGCTACAGTCTGTCTATTTTATATTTAAATTCACATAGAGAAAGGATTGTTTATTTGGTATCTTATTGTCGGGATGTCGTGGTGATTTGGTAGGTATTTTTATAGAATTTGTTATTAATGGAGTTTATTATAACCAAGTGTTTAAATAAAGTGGTAAAAGGGAATTGCTAGTTCTCCATTTGTATGGAGAACTACAGATGGAGAACTGGAGGGTGGTGCCGTCAAAACGACAATAAATTGAAGCATAGGCTATATTAGTTCTTAGAAGTGGTTTGCAACTTACAAAAAAATCTTCATTTGATAATTTCATGACATTTGTATGAAATAATATAAATTCTCGTGTCACAAATTTAGTTACCATACTCCTCCGAAACGGCTTGACCGATTTTCACGAAATTTTATATGTATGTTCAGTAGGTCTGTGAATCGGCTACTATCTTTTTTTTTGGGACATTTTTTTGTATATACGGCTAAACAACGTTTGCGGGGTCAGCTAACTAGTTATTTTATAGAAATGTCATGAAATTGTCAAATGAATAAGATGATTTTGAAAGTGGCAAACCATTTCTATGAACTAATATAGCCCATGTTTTAATTTATTGTCCTGTTGATGGCACCACCTTGTATATTGTAATTTTGGTCCTTGGTGAACACGTATGAAAGTTTGAGGAGGGATAGGTATAGCAGTTGTTAATCGTAATAATTAATTATTAAAGGTTAAAACTTGTAAGAATGTTTTTACTATTATTCGTCATCATAATATATCAAGCAATTAAGCTCGGCTAACTCTGTTTTTGATGATGAAATGGTGATTTATCTACATACTTACTATCACCAATTTAATTATTTCAGTATGAAATATTAATAAAGGATACCTACACACAACATACATATGTATAATCGTATTAGACAATGTAATTAATGCATTCTACGTACAGCATACAATGTGTAGGATAATCAATATAAGGTCGAGTGCACACTTGCTGTTTAATTAAAATTATTTTTACTTATATACCATAAAAATAAAAGCAAGATCTTGATTTGAATATCACCTTATTCAGAAAAAATGGTGTCTAATGTATGTCATAGTAAGCTTGACCAGGAGGTTAGAGGCTAGGTAAATTACCCGCTCACTAGTCCTGTGACACCATTCGGATGACCAAACCTAAGGCGGTGATGCTTTGAAACATTATTTTAGTCAAGATTGAAAGGGGTAGAGAAATGACTTCTCACCGCTAGGAGAAATACAACAATAGCTCTTGTGTGTATAAAGTAAGAGAAAAAAGAATTATTTTTAAAAGTTTTTACACGATTGTGAATATTTGATATCAGCTTGTTAAAGCTATTTTATATTGAACATACAGGGTGGTGCCGTCAATGCGACAATAAATTAAAACATGGGCTATATTATTTCATAGTAATGGTTTGCCACTTTCAAAAACATCCTATTAGTTTGACATTTGTATGAAACAATGCAGTCAATATAATATTATTTTTATACAAATGTCAGAAAATTATGAAATGAATCAGATGTTTTTAAAAGTGGCAAACCATTTCTATGAACTAATATAGCCCATATTTTAATTTATTGTCGTATTGACGGCACCACCCTGTATAATCGTTAACTAATCATTTTAAATTTTTCTTATTATGAAGAGATCTTTCCGAAAATTAAATGTATTGAAGTAATATCTTTGGGTCGTGTTTCAGGTACAGGATATGTTCATCTGATTTTCAGATGGATATGTTCATCTGATTTTGAGATCCGTAAATTTTTTCAGCAACATGTGACTTATAAAATGGCGAACTTTTTCGGAGTAATGCCTTAAAGCTTCAACATTATCTGATGGGGAGGAATTAGATCAGATCGCAGCCAACACCGGCCGACGTAGTAGAAATAAGTAGATTTTATGAAAATCTATTAGATTTTTATTTAACAAAAAAAAACATTAAAGACGCCAGGAAAGAAGTACTAGGAATACATATGATGGAATGATGTACTCAAATAGGTATTTATTTATTAATCTTTAATCAACAAATAAAAAATTAAAATAATCATAACCAAGCTCATTATTATGAAAAAAAAAACAAATTTAACCAACAGCAGCACTTCGAAAATGATATCATTAACCATGTTCATATGAAAAAAAAACTAATTTACACTTTAGTAGCCCTTCGAAATGATTAAGAACTACTAGGAGTACAAGAGTGGGAAGAATAGAGGCGTGGCATCGCTCTTAAAATATCTCCATGTTCTATTGCTCTCCTGTGACGTTTTCCCAACTTAGGCCATCATCCCAATGTTCTATTTCCCGCCAAAATGTCGGTCAACGATGTCGTCCCCGTGTGTCGTCCCTAAGAGCGTCAAGGCAGACTTAATTAGTCGCTGCTTGTCTTAATTAAAACAGAAACAAACAGGCTTCGAGTGCACTCGCCTACGCCTCGTTAATACGAAAGATGGATCGACTAGACGACGTTGTTTTTGTGTTAATCAGTGTTGCTATTGAATGGATAATAGTTACAATCCAGGTAGGTTCTTGCCAACACACATGTCTTTCCTCCTTCCTTAAAATGGGTTCCTTCCTAAGAGGCGTGAAAAGGCACCTTATGGGGCGTTGAGTCATTGGCCGAGCTTTAAAACAACAGTCAGAATTCGCTCGTCATATCACAATAGGTTGTATTATGCCGCAGGAAGAGAGGATACAAGGGAATTTGTATATGTAGTCCCGAAAGATTTTATAACATTAAAAAAAGTATTATAATTTCTACATTATTAGTATGACATATTTTTTGTGCTTTTGATTTAAATTTGGTCATAAAAAAGAACACCGCAACTATATGATTAATGTGTAAACCTACTTAATTTGGCGTTGAATAAATGTATTTCTTTCTTTCTTCTATTGCATTTTAGCCAACTTCAAAAAAGGAGGAGGTAATCAATTCAGCTGTATGTTTTTTTTGTATGTGTGTTACCTCAGCACTCCGTCATTTATAGTCCGGTTCAGAAAATTGTTAGTAAAATGAGAATATTTTCAGGTTGGTCCCTAAGAATATTTTTCAAAATCGATTCTTTAGTTTGGTTTTCAAAATCAAAATAACTGGAATAAATAAACCATCAATGTAAGCGAAATGTAATTCTTATAATATTATGTACTCATGTAGTACCTGAATATCTTTGAACTGAGATTTTGAACCTCCCTTCGGTAGGATTAATTTTGTACTTAATAAGAGCACGTCCCTTAAAAATTTTCAAAGGACTTGATAGCAGAAGGGGATTTTTTCCAGCCGATTCCAGTGTATTGTGTGTAATTATTATTAACATAGGGACTATTATTATCTAATCCGTATCAGTATGCGAAATAAATAAAGCGTGAACTAGTTTTTCTGTATAACATTATTTAGCAGTATGTGTAAAACAATGACCTTCATAATCAAAAACACACCTATAATGTTATAATTGATATAAATGATACATTTTTGGGAAATTGTTGCAACGTACAGTCGACAGTTCATCAAGCGTTACAGTTTGACCTTGAGACCGCCCTTACTGCGTTCGTAATAGAGGCGGCTTTCGTAGTTTTAAACTTGTTGTGCTGTCGTCTGTACATTACCTTTATGTATTTAGTTGGTAAGCGGAAAGTCGCTACCAGTTCTCGCCAGCCTACTACTATAAAATAATTACGCAAATCACAAAAACAATAACTACGAGTTTCGAAAAAGACAACCACGTAGTGTGTGCGTAGTAGTTTTTTTATTTATTTATTTGAAATTCGCACGAAAGCACTCATAATATAGTAACTGAAACTGGTAATGAAATGGTCAGTTCATGATTAAAAGCACCTAATATTGTAAGCCAGTTAAGCAGCAGCATAATTCACACGAAAGGTTAAGGTCGACAACACGGCACACATAACACGTCACTTCAATATTGACTCTTATGCCAACTGCCTAAGGTACACAAAAGTTAATGTGTCTCGCTTGATCTGCGGCTATGTTTACAATATTTCTACAAACCAAATTACCTTTTGACACGTGATTGAATTCCCAGAAACACATCAGAGGGAACATTCACCGATCATAATGACTGGAGTATAAGCGAGGGTGTTTAGAATGATTCACTTAAAATGTATTCGGGGGTAAATTAACAGGGGTGTGGTCTTTCACCATTTTCATTACGAAGCTGAGCTTAAAAATAAACATTATAGCTCCTACGCACATAGGCGTAAGCCTCCCACGCAGATAAGGGTAGGCCTCCTACACATTTTTATTACTTAGACTCCGCTGTCCGTCCGTCTGTCTCATGAACCGTGATAGTTAGACAGATGATGTATTTCCTTTGCCGCTATAACAACAAATGCTAATAAACAGAAAAAAATAAATATTTAAGGGGGTTCCCATACAACAAACGTGATTTTTTTGCTTGTTTTGCTCGATATTGATAACGGCAACAGGCAGACGCTTATTTATATTAGATAATGGTACGGAACCCTTCCTGCGCGAGTCCGACTCGCACTTGGCCTGTATTTTAAAACAAGAGTGGTATACAAGTATGTATGCGGTTACCGAGCAGTTTAAAATAAATTGAACTAAATAATTATCAAAAGAAAACTAACATCAATCAAATTTCTAAGCACAAACGTCCAACCCTAGTAATGTCCAAACATTAAAATCTCCAACTATAAGTATCTAATCATATGAAATTGGAAATTTTATGTAACCTCCGGCGTCATTAATCTATCTAACATAATCTCAAACACGCTATGTCTGCTGTAAGTTTCTGAAGAGTTAAGCATCCCGCAGACTAGTTGATGGTACAGGATCAGCTCAAGGTTACCATGTCTTGAAAAAACCACCGAAGTAACAGTAAACTGAATTTTATATCAGTCGAATCTGTGAAAGTTAGTAAAACCCTTTAGTCAAGTAGGAAATGAGCTGAAAGTCACCAACCGCCTGAACTGATCTTCATAAATTATAGCTAAGAACCATCCTGATCACGTCAGCTTTCAAAGAAGAAAAACCTAATCAAAATCGGTCCGTTCGCTTAGGAGCTACGATGCCACAGACAGACACACAGTCACACAGACAGACACGTCAAACTTATACCACCCCTTTTTTGTTGGGGCTGCTAAAGGGAAATAATTATAAATGAGCAACACTAAAATTAATTAATTTATAATCTCGAGCTCCTCCGTGCTTCGGAAGGCACGTTAAGCCGTTGGTCCCGGTTGTTACTACAACCGCTTTAACCTACCAACCCGCATTGGGCCAGCGTGGTGGTGTTATGGCCCAAACTCCTCATGTGTTTCTTTCATGTAGGAAGGCCTGTGCCCAGCAGTGGGCTGGTGATGATTAACACTAAAATTACTAAGCAAATAAGTCTCAGAAGTGTTCAACAATACTTACAGCATACTTCAATGTAGTACTTACCGCAATTACGGCTCATTGTTCGACGTTAGCTGATCAGGAACAACATCAAAATCTACCTTATTACTATCGGCCCGTAAGAGCTAATTTACCTTATTGACTCTATTGCCCAGTGTTTAACACGTGTCGAGGTTCCCTTAGGGTACTTTATACACTGCATTCAGTGGAGACTGTTAAAATTATAGCAAATTGAATAATAGTGGTAAGTGTTGCAACACAAACAATAGGGACGCTATTTGGTTGGGAATTGACGGGATTGTAGTGAAACTGGGCATGGAAAGCATTTCATCTCAGGATAACAACGCACCTGCAACACCAAGTGGATTTTTTTCTTGTTATATAAATCGGCGATGGTTACCACTTACCACCAGGTGGGCTATCAGCTTGTTTGTCATCTAGTTGTATTAAAAAAATGCAACTTATAAATAATCAAATCATGACATGGGGTACTATTATGTGGAAACTAATTTGTAATTATGAGTATCGTTGAAAGAGAGCATGAATTATTGAAAGTCAAGTATGGTCACTTTCGCCATGGTCGATTCAGGGATGGGTCAGCCAAAAAATTCTAATCTCGAGCTCTTTCATGCTTCAGAAGGCGAGTTAAGCCGTTGGTCCCGGTTATTACTGCCACTGCTTTATCCCACCAGCGTGGTGGTGTTATGGCCCAAACTCCTCATGTGTTTCTCCCATGCAGGCCTGTGCCCAGCATTGGCTCGTATATAGGCTGGTAATGTTGAAGAAAATGATATTAGAAATCTGAATATAACAGAGTTCAACAGATTAGAATTATCTTAAGCTAAATTAGTGTGGGTTTAACGTAGAAAGCCACATCTTCAGCCAATAGGGGCAATCTTCTGGCGAGCTAAGTGTTCGCTCGTGTACTAGGACTATTATCTAATCTGTGACTGCGAGTACTGCGACCCAATTGCACAGCGGTGTAACTTGTAAGAATACCGATGCTTAGGTTGTATACTGATGCACCAAGAAGCTTTGTAAGCGTGATTCAGGCATTTGCAGCGCGTACTGGGGCGTTTCTGTACGATCTCTCGTCTCGTCTCTGTTTTTAAACTGCACTTTTCGCTGATCAACCTTTTCTCCTTTACTCAATGCCAACTGTTATGTAGCCCTATGACGTAGTGGCTACAATTGAATGAAAACTAATCACCTGCGATGTCATCTGCTTGTAAATTTATTGTGAGTGGAGGTTTATCGAGAATAATATAAGTAAGAATTTTAGATGCTTAGTCGACAATATAAGACTAGGATAGGCCCAAAGACTTATTCGTAAAATGACTCATTCTCAAAATGCCTAATTTTTTATTATCTGTCAATCAATTTTTTTTTGTTTTCTCATTTATTTCTTCCAAATCAAGCTTCCTGACTTTTTTGCAGGCAGCCTGAAATTCCAAAGAGAAATTATTAACCAGAACAGGTGAATTGTGTAAATATTCCGTTCACATCGGGTCTACACACGAAACCACTTTATTTCCGCTTCGAGTCCGTTCTATTCGACGCGGGGTCCGCTGGGGTTCGAACCCCGACCTTCATTTCCCGAGGGCAATTTCCAACGTTGAACGTTACTGGGCTTGTGAACAGGTTACATTAAAATTTGTCGAAACCCGCTTTTAGTTCTGTTGAGTATTGACGCGGTAGATTTTTTTTCCTCGGATTATGCTGCAGTGTCTTGCAGCATTGAAAATGAACTGCTGGATAGAAGATTTGTTGATTTTATAATACTGGGGGCCAAGACAAGACACCTGACGATAATCATTATCGCTATTATAAAGCGGAAAATATATACACATTGATTATGCTCGAAAGACAATCGAGAGCTTTAGTCAAATTCCATAATATATTTTTCATTTTGCCATAGCGATCGATTGTCAAATTAAAGGCATGTTGTCTAGGGGGGCTGATACGTATGATAGCTTGAATTGTAAGTAGGTTAGTCATTTGAAGACAGCGTAGGCAGAACAAATAATTAATATTAACGTCAACAAACTTGTAAAGAACTACGTTGAATATATACGGTTCGTACCGAGACATTATTTTTTTAAGCTCAGATGTTTTTACTTCTAAGTTTAGTTTCTGAAGAATAAATTTTAATCCGGTATTGAGTTTTCTGTGATAAGTAGGGGCCAGAAGCACAAGTAGCAGGGAAGCTATGTGAATTTGTCTTTGAAGGGTTAAGGGTCGTGAGATTCGTTTCAATAGATTTCACAAATTAGCTGTTTCCAATATTCCGGAGGTACACACTACACAGTATGTTTTGAAATATCTTACAATGGATCAACGATCAAACATAAAGTAAATGAGACCAAACTTGGATTAATATTGGATATTATGGAATATAATGTCAAGAGATGTGCCTAAAATGTAGACACACACACACAGACACAAACGCAAACACACATACTCACGCACACACGCAAACACCTTTTTTGTTTCTTTGTTAGGATCTTAAATAAACACTTACAGCCGTTTAGAAAAAATATCATGTTCTGTGGCGAGAACGTAATCTTATAACTCTAAAACAAACAGATCTGAAGAAATTCATAAGATTATACCAAGTACTTGGAAGCTCAGTGGTCAGAACAGTCACCCAGATGGGGAAAAGTTGCGGGCT
This sequence comes from Nymphula nitidulata, assembly GCA_947347705.1. Lineage (NCBI taxonomy): Eukaryota > Metazoa > Arthropoda > Insecta > Lepidoptera > Crambidae > Nymphula > Nymphula nitidulata. The sequence goes on from OX374625.1 coordinate 592,949, forward strand.
CAGTTCCTGCCCCAGGATATGATATTTTTGAAATTTATTATGATGTTAAAATCATGATGAATACCTTGTTAACTTTCCTCACAAACAAGTGATATGAACGAAAGAAATCGTGTTTTCCCTACTTTACGTTTCAGGACATATATTTCAGAATATAATCTCTTCACAAATGTAATATGGCTGCCTAAACAATAAAGACTTAGCTTATGTTTGTGAAAGAAAATATTTTTATATATAATGTATACAACTAAGTTACATTATTTGTGGTAGCTGAAAGTCGCTAACACCATCTTAGGTACTTCCAGCGATCACAGGCATGTGCTGAAGACTAAAATATGTATTGTTTGTTGCAGTACCTCGGCTCGTTCCCGGTGGGCGGCGGGGAGCACGCCGCGCGCGTTGACGCCGTCTCCGCGCACCTCCACCTTATGAAGGTCAGGTTTTACTTAGTCAGCAACATCCTCGTTCGCTACAGCATCTAATACCTTGCTTTCTATATCCTGACCGTCCTAATTGGTTGGGTCATCAGTCTAGCAGGCCGGGCTGGTCTTCACTCGAGAACGCCACTACTCCAAACTTTCATATGGAATACATACGCTAGTTTACGACATTTTGGGCTTGCTAATTCAATATATTAGTAACTGCAATTTTCTTTAAGCAATACTCTCAAAGCATGGCCAGTGACTCAACACTATCTGATGTAAATTGGCAAGACGAATCCATATACAAAGACAGCTAGTGCAGCTGGAAACACACCATTCTAGTCGCCTCTACCTTATGGCTTATTCTTTTTTGAAGGAACCCATATAATGGGCAGGAGAGTACGTGTGCTGGCAAAGAATTCTAAGTTTAAGAAGTACGATAAAGAAACGAGTAACTAAACTTCTTTGTGGGCGATGATGTGGTGGAGACAGTGGTGATGACTCCGAAGACCGGCCCGCATGCTTCTGAGTAGGTAGAGAGAAGGTGGGTGGTTGTCAAGAGTTGCCTCTGAAAGTTTGACATCTTTCAGACCATTTATTTTCCGATTAAATCAATAAAAACATTGCTCGTAAATCATTAAAAACAAAAAAAGACCCTAAAATGCTTACTATTGCGTTTCGTACGACACAATACAGTTATACCACACGCACACACACACATACTAACCTGCATAACCATAGATTAGAGACAATATATTGCATAACAGCAAATTTTATGTTCTTATTTTTTGATTTTAACATTATTATAAATGGTGGTAGACCCATATGTAGGGTCGCCTGGGTAGGTCCCACCGCCTTTCTTATTTCAGCCGTGAAACAGCTCGCTGTGTTTCGGATTGAAGGGAAAGGTAGCCAGTGTAATTACTGGGCATGTACGGCATTTCATCTTAGGCCTCAAGTGCTTTTCCTTGTTATTGCAGGTGTCTATAGGCGGCGGTAACCGCTTACCACCAAGTGGGACTTTAGCTTGTTTGACATCTAGTTGTATAAAATATAAATGTTTGAAAAATTACTTAGTAATTAAAATAATATAAAACTAGATAAATTTCACGTCCTGAGGCGGGAATCGAACCCGCGATCTTTCGCAATCCGGGCGACTGCTCTAACCACTGAGCCACCCAGGACTTGGGATATCCCTGTGAAATTCTTCTAGTCTATCTGATTTGCGTTTATGAGCTAACGTCCACCCTACAATGTCGAAATATTCTATTTCAACATCCGAAATGAGTATTTTTACAAATACCTACGATTCGGTTAAGTTGGGGCAGTGCTTTCAAATATTCTTAATTTTTGATTACGAAAGATCCCGGGTTCGATTCCCGCCTCAGGACGTGAAAAATCACCCAAACTTTTTAACTAAAATATTGAATTTTACAAACTTTTGGACCAACGCAAACATTTCCAAATAGTATCTATGGCACAGTATGACAGCTATTCCCCAAGGCCACAAGAGGCCAGATAACCCGGTGAACCCGGCCTCAAAGGCCGCGGGTCTCGAACAAGGCCACTGGGTCGGATGCGACACACGATGACACAAATACGAGTCTCTTTGAGGAGATCTACTGAAACAAAACATAGCTGACATCACTTTTAATGATATTATTAAAATGAAACATGCTTAGTGTATTGTAAGAAATTTAAAAACATAAACGACTGTCTGAATACACTTTTTCCACATTTCAGAAGTAATCATAATCATGATCATTTATTTTCCTTAAAAACATGGTAAAATTATGCGTGAAATTGAAATATAAGTAGTATATAAGTAGTTCACTAGGTGGTAGACCCGTATGTAGGGTCGTCTGGGTAGGTACCACCGCCTTTCTTATTTCAGCCGTGAAACAGTTCGCTGTGTTTCGGATTGAAGGGAAAGGTAGCCAGTGCAATTACTGGGCATGGACGGCATTTCATCTTAGGCCCCAGGATGACAACGCACCTGCAATATCAAGTGACTTTTCCTTGTTATTGCAGGTGTCTATAGGCGGCGGTAACCGCTTACCATCAGGTGGGCCGTAAGCTTGTTTGTCATCTAGTTGTATAAAAAAAAAATTAAAAAAATATATAAGTAGTAAGTACATTAGATTCACTGAGCACACATATTTTGCCACTGTGGCATGTAAAAATTCGGTAGGTAACATTCATTAGATGACATGGGACGACCGGCTGGCCGAGTGGTCTGTACCCCTTGCTATACAGGCTACTCGGTCAAGAGGTCCCGGGTTCGAATCCCGGTAGGCGCTAATGTTTGTATAATGAGTACGAGCATTTGTTTACGAGTCATGGATTTTTATATGTTTATTTAGTATATTTCTAATATTTATACACATATTATTATCATTATTTCTCCGTTATCTAGTATCCATAACACAAGCTCTTAATGATGCTTACTTAGGGCTAGATAATAGGTGTGAGTGTATAAATATTATTATTATTTATTATTATGTCAAGACCAAGTCCATTCGTAAATAGTTATTTTTATTTAAATTTAATATCGAATATTCCTTCACATTATAAAATACATGCTGTCGTAATAAATTCCATAATTTAGATTTAAATAATGCGCATAGAAAATGAACCCTTTACTTCTTTAGGTAATTTTTTACTTAGGTAAACGGATTCAGTGTTGACAATTTTAGTATTTTTCATAATTGTATAAAAAACCCAAAATGTATAAATTCGTCCGGCAAATAACTGCCTAATGTGAAGCGGTAAGAAGAATCAATATGCGAATACATCTGCCTCCATCATGCCGGCTTCAGAGGAGCCTTTTCACCTTTTCGCACCTGTTTTGACGGAACCCATAGAAGTCATAGGAAGTTTTACTTTAATTCGGATTTCAAACTGCAAAGATGATCTTATTTGAAAATCTGAATGCTTTTTCGTTTTCATCATTTTCATTCTTCATTGTCACTCGATATTGCACACGATCAAATAATATCCTTGGGCAAAGAATAATATACACTACACTTTATCTACATTAATTTTGTCAATTCCAACAAAACATAACGAAAACTAATATTTGAAGCAAAACGATTTGCACAAAAATGTTTTAGCTCCAACTCAAATATATACTTTCCTTCACCAACAAAACCTTCTCAAATGTGCAAAAACAGAGTGTTGGCAAATCTTCGCCTGAAACAGTTTTTCGTGACACAGTTTCGTTTTATGGCAGACCCTTTGACCTGCACAAAGCGAAAAGTCATATGTAGGCCATACACGTTCCTGTTAGACTAGAAGTCTTGAAGATATTGGGATTAAATCTGTAGAGCACACAAATTTAAGTTCAGGCATCTAACTCTCTCAATATAAATACAAAAAGGACGGCTGCTTTTTTTTTAAATTTAATTTGCCTTTTATAAAGGTATGTTTGGTCATTTTGAACGTGATTAAATGCTTATTCTTTTATTATACCTCTCTATAGGCCTTCTAAAATTGTTGTGGTTTCTTTATTTGTATCTAAGTTTGAGTTGTTCGACAGGTCTAATTAATGGAATCATTTTCCTATAAATATTGAAAGAAAGAGAACAGACTGCAAAAATTGTAGTTTTTAGTGAGATTATTGTATTATTGATTTAATCCTTTAATGCCGAGACGTTATCTTAAGTTGACATGACGATTAAAACTTAAATGTGTCTGGTTTATCGGGCTTCAAAGGGAAAAAAATAGAAAATAATGGTGAAGGTTCAGTGCAATCTCTGTTTTAGCAAGTGTTTCTCAATAACCGTCACAGAATACGTAACAAAAGGCAATTACCTAAATTCAATCAGGAATCAGCACATTTAGCAAGCTGGATCGTGTGTGGCCAAGATAAAGTTGCCGAGAGACGTCTTATTATGATCTCTGAGCTTTCACATTAGCAAGTCACACTGAATGAAACGGTGTGTTGCTATGTGCATTTTCAAGCTTATTTAGTTTAGTTTTTCATACGATACAAACAAACAAACTTTCTTTGGAACTAAGAAGAACAAAGCGTTTAAAAAGAGTTTGGACATGGCCGCCGCCTATAGACACCTGTAATACCAGGGAAAAATCACTTGACATTGCTGGTGCGGTGTCATCCTGAGGTCAAAGATGAAATGCCGTCTATGCCCAGTAATTACACTGGCTACCTTTCCCTTCAATCCGAAACACAGCGAACTGTTTGACGGCTGAAATAAGAAAGGCGGTGGTACCTACCCAGACGACTACTACATATGGGCCTACCACCTAGTGAACCTTGGGGACAACTCATACAGGGTATAAGGGGAAGCTGTCGAAGACGAAGGTGGATGGCAGATTGTGGTTGGTGGTCATCTTTGACATGACTTGTTAAATATTCTTAATTTTTGATTTTATTCTATTTAAATTACTATGACTTGTTAACTATAAACAAATCGCAAATTAAATTAAAGTTTTTAAGTAACCCCCGGCCTTATTAATCATCTACTAACACCATCTCATTTGCGACTATTCTCATGAGCACACGCTATATCTGCTGTAAGTTTCTGTAGAATTAAGCATCCCGCAGACTTTTTGATGGTATTGGATCAGCTCAAGATTAGTATATCATGGGAATGTCACCGAAGTGTCAGTACACGAAATTTCAAATCGATCGAATCTGTGAAAGTTAGTAAAACGCTTTTATTATGTAGAAAATGTTCTGATAGTCATCAAACGCCTGAACTGATCTTCATAAATTATATCTAAGAACCATCCTACCGTCACTTCAGCTTTCAAACAAAAAACCCTATTAAAATAGGTCCATTCGTTGAGTAGCTACGATGCCACAGACAGACACACAGAGACACAGACACACAAATAGACACGTTAAACTTATAACACCCCTCTTTTATCCTCGGGGGTTAAAAAGCTACTCCATACAAACTGGTCGTGTAGGTATAAAAATTTGATATGGAAGAACTTTTCGCGATTTTAATTTTTTTCAACAAGTTGTAACAATAATAACCAGCAATGTTATCGACGTCGATCGTGTGATATGTGTTGTGTGTGTGTCTTCCTTCGATTTCGAAACCGTTGCCCTTACACCCATATGCAAGTCTTAAGAATGACTTAGCATACGACATACTTACACACACTCACAACCCGCGAACATACTACGGTATTGACCTCCCGCAACCCCAGAATACTAAATTTTATTAAGAATTCTATAACACTCGATATACGTCCAACTGCTGGGCACAGGCGAGATGCCAATGAGATGCCTTCAGGTACCTTATACTATTCAAAACTGCACGAGAAGAGAAAACGGCTTAACGAAGATTTTATTTTTCTTCCGTAGAATAATTTATGGTAAACCATAAGCCTGAACCTCCATAATTTAATCTAACAAAACACCTTAACAATGCAAATTTCGTTCTTTTACATTTGGGCTGTGACCGAAGAGCGGTTCTAATATGCAGATTTCGTACGACAGTGCAGTGGGTAAATTTATTCATTGGCTCATGTGGTTACGGGCTTAAGCCCCCCTAACCCCGAAGCTCATCGTTTCACCCCGACACCGTTCGAGCTCAGATAGGCAGTTAAAATACGAATGGAAAATGACAGACCGCGTCACAAATTGGTCACAGCTATCTCTCTAGATGACTTTACCGTTTTTTCTTTAACCTTAACGGGGTAACTCTTGGCCTTCATCTCACCTGATGTAAAGTGAAGATAAGGCCGACGATGGAAGCGAGCTACACCCGGATTCCTCAACCACAGAGGAACTGGCTATCTTACCTCTAACTACCGGAATACAACAATGCTTAGCAAGCATTGTTGTACATTGTTGTTATGGCAGCAGACTTAGGTAAGATGGTGGTAGCTAGCCAGGCGGACTTAGATAAGTCCTACCACCAACCAAACCGAGCAGAAAGTTTCTGCCCCCACGGGAATCGAACCCCGGACCTCTAGATCTGAGGTAGGTGGTCTTAATCACTACACCACAGAGGCGGTTTGTGGATATATACCCAATGTTTCTTCGCGATCATTGGCTTGGTTTCTCGGTTTCTTTCCCTGTACAACCAGAACATGTCGAACATTATACTTACAATCATTAAGTCTCTGCAATCTAATAGTTTTAATTATTAAAGAGTTTAATAAACATTCGGTGGTCTAGTAATTGAGAATACCTATCTCAGATCTCCAATGCCGGTTCGATTCCGTTTGGGAATAGAAGGTCAAGAGCTACCCCTTAATAATAAATTACAATACATTAAATATAATCAACACCACAACAAATTTTTGAGGTGATTGGCGCAAATAATGACGTAAGGAAAAGTTAATTTGAAAGAGTATATTATTAACAATGCAACCCTCCACTACTTATGTTGTTTCACCCTTTCGCAAGGGCTGCTCTGAATCTATGCTTATTTATTTTTTTAATTACCCTTTGAAAAGCTTTTCAGCGCCCTTTGGTTGACATAGAGGTAATAAGCCCTTTTAGAGTCGAAAACGCATGAAATATCAACCATCGCAGACAAAACTCAAAGGTAAAAGTATTCAGTGGAGACCCTAGTATTTCTATTTCATTTAAAGGTGCACTTCCATAATAAGTTAGGGGTTTGTGTATATACTTTAGCTACATGTGGAACCAAATTCACTAACTACACTTTTATAATAAAATCTTCACCTTAGAAATTAAAATAATATAACCTAATAATATATATATAAACTTCTTGAGGTGGGAAACCGCCCCAGGAAGTAATTTTTCAAACATTTATAATAATGTTAAAATCAAAAATTAAGAATATCTTCGCCTTAATTTAATTAAGTTATATGTTATTATGATTCTTACTAGACATTGTATCCAGCCTGCTAGAAGACTTTTAGTTAAAAATACGTGAAATTTAAAATTAATTATGAAAAGCCCAAAATTAATTAAAGTAATCAGTCGTTTAAAAATATCTTAAATTATTCTTAATTTTTGATTTTAACATATTAAAATATCTTATCATATCTTAAATTATATTAAATTACGAAATACACTCAATTAACAAATTAGACTGTTTAAAAAGTTGTCAACCACCGTATTGATATATTATTATCGCTGCGTAAACTTCTGAAATCTCAAATCGTGTAAAAGCGACAACAGCGCCAATTATTGGAAACTGCTTTTTATATATGGATTTGAGAGCTAAACACGAAATTCAAATTCAAATGTATTTATTTGCTCTACATGCGGTGTGAAGAGTGATAAATTACAATACAGATTCGCGCATATAACTGTGTAACAGCGTGCAAATATAAATTTCATTTCCAACATGATAATAAAGTATAGACTAAAATCAAAATGCGATAACAAATACTACACAATTTAAATTAAAATGATTCATAATTAATTACTGTCTTGATATATTAATGAAAATGTCAAGCGCCTAAAAATAATTAAATAATTTTGAATGTCTACAACAGAGATAACATTGAATTTATTAAAAATATAAAATATTTCATTTATGAATGTCAAACGAAGTTAATATACAATACAATTTAGCAAATTAAGAAGTAGTCATTTACATTTTATACCATGTCAGCTTAACATGGAAAATCGCACAAAATTTAAACAAGTAAAGAGAAAGATTTATACCACCCCACAAAAATAATAAAATCTATTTTTCGAAATGTAGGTCATCGAAATATTCATTTAAATTGTAGTAACACTTTTCAACGAGCAACTTCTTTAAATTAAACTTAAAACTTTTTGTATTTAGCTGAAGATAACGAAAATAATTGTTTTCGTTTCAATTCGATTGAAACCTTCACTATGGGTAGGTAGTACTAATAAGTTTTCTGTGTTTGCAGGCACTTCTCAAAATGGAACACGATTTTTGCATGTACTTACTTACTTTTGTAGATAAGTTATGCAAGGCTTGCAAGTCAACAGTAAGAGCCACCGCACATATACAATTTCAAATCGTACAACTAAATTGCGTGCTTCCATAGGCCGCACACTTCGGCGACTTAGTTGGTGGACAGTGTTGCTAGCGCGGTGACGTCTGCGAGAAAATGCGGAAAAAGAACGCACTACTTCTTTTATTTCTTTTATTAATAAGGTTTTTAAGGGCTGGCCTTTTTTGGACTTCGTCGATCAGCAGTTCTATTTTTTCATTTGTTACAAGTAAGTAGAGAATGCAGAGATAGACTGGGCGGCTGCGCGCCCGTCAGCAAAAATCCAAGCGTGGGGAAATCACACGCACGGGTCTGGTCATACTGCATCTTGCCGTGCGACTGAACAACTAAGTTGTTATAGTGTGCGGGCTATCGGCCGATAGTTGACCAACTATTTAGTTGAACGACTTAGTTGATATAATGTGCGGGCTATCATAAGATTCTATGCCTATTAGACATTCTGCGATTTAGTTGGCCAACTTGAAATTGTATATGTGCGGTGGCTCTAAGGCTGTTTCATCTTAATGGAAACGTTAGCTTAGCTTAGTGTAAGTATATCTCCGTATACAGAAGCGCCTTTAGCACCCCGGGGGTCCCCCCAGCAGGCTGTGAGCAGTCCCCTCCCGTGAAGTATTGTGCGTGCCATTTCTATGGTTTTTATTTGCCGAAGTCTAGACCCTTCGTCTTCAGCAGGAGCCGCGGTTTGTTCCGGATGCGATGCTCCGAGCCGTTGGCATGAAATTAACCGGAATATGTGAGGAATTTAATTGCATATGAAACTAACGATACTGAATCCAATCAGCTTAGAACTATTGAATTACTTTACGTTTTTATAAAAATAATTATAATAATAATCACACACTCACACCTATTATCTAGCCCAAAGTTAAGCATCTTTAAGAGCTTGTTTTATGGATACTAGATAACGGAGAAGTAATGATAGTAATATGTATATAAATATTAGAAATATACTAAATATATAAACATATAAACATCCATGACTCGAAAACAAATGCTCGTACTCATCATACAAACATTTGCTCCTACCCAACTAAACTGGGATTCGAACCGGGAACCTCTTGACCGAGTAGCCTGCATAGTAAGGGGTACAGCCCGCTCGACCAGCCGGTCGTCAAATGTTATGTTTATGTTTTATGTTCTCGACAAAATATGGGAAGATGCAAGAATTTATTGTAAATTTTTACTTAATTAAAGTGTCAGTTGATGACATGTTGGTGGAGTTGTCAGAGATCCTGTCTACTAAATCAGTTCCGGGTACGAGTGCATTGAGTTTGTTTGTTACGTGACGGTTGACTGTATGGTACCTTAAGTGGGTGTTTACGGTCGACCACAGAAGTAGCTGATGTCACAATAGCTATGGCGTTAATAAAGTACGGTGGCAATTAATTACAAGCGCAAATAGTCAGTGTGACATGGTACTAAAGTGTTAAGCTACTTCTGTGGTCGACTGTACCTATGATTTGAGGTTTGTAGGGTATGTGGTATCCGTAACATAAGGTCATACTGTTATTATTGTAGTCACATTACAAACTAATCCTAGTGATGTGACTGCAGTGTAACTAATTCATAATGTTATTGATTATTATTTTATTGAAAAAAAATAATTGAAGTATCATTGAAGGGGAATCGCGCGCAACATCAAACGCGCCCTTTTTTTATTTTTGTTTTTGGGTCACGGTTCTAACGGAACCTAGCCAATTTAATTTAGTGTGGAGTTCAATAGAAAAAAAAAAGCTTTATTCAATTAGGCCCCCCAAGAAGCACTTTCGAATCGTCAAAAAACCCTTAGGTCTATCACATAAAATATTATTAACTAACAATGTCATAATGATTGTCTTTCTGTCTTGTCTGGATCTACGTAAGCTAACAATGTTATAATGCCAGTCTGTCGATTTGTCTGTCTGTCGATCTGTCGGTCAATATTATTGTTAGGTCTTTAAAAACGGCTAGGTATGGTTATAGCAGTGACCTGAAAAACAAAAAAGATGAAGGGAGGATAGTATGTTATATGAAACTGGCTGACTTAAAACTGAAACCGTATATGAATTATGATTCAAATACCTATCACTTTATTTTATTTTCCTTTTATATCTCTTTGCCATATCTAGTAATATGTTTTTAAGCTGGACACTATAAAAAAAATAATTTTCTGTAACCATTACAAATAAAGAAAGAAAACGATGAAAAAACAAACGCAAAAAAGTAGGCATCAAAAACATTAAAATGTGAATAATTTTCTGGTGATAAAATGTTGATTAGTCCTCGTGATGGGATGTACCTTCATAATGAAAAGCGTTGAGATGGCGCATGCTATAAACAACGACATTCACAAAACGTGACCATTTTTCCATCGTCTAAGCTTAGCTAAATACATCAAGATGACTAGTGATAACATTAAGCTATAATAAAGCGGTTTTTAGTTTCGATTTTTTAACAAAAAATAGGTAAACCATTAAGTGACTACAATATATTTCTTTAAACAATAGAAAAGAATCAGGCACGGTATTTTTATTTTAAGGTTTTTATGTATGTCTAGGGAACTAATACTATTTATTTAGTTTAAAATTCATGTTCGATATCTCGTAAGTACAGATAGTCTCACCGCAAACAGTTGGAAAATGACTCTTATTACAGCGGATTAAGTGCTTCGTCTGATGCCGTCGTGTGTACGCACATCTTACAGCAAAATAAAGTGAAGTAGGTATGTAACACTGCAGCGAATATGAGCGTTAAACTTTACGAGGTCAAAGTTGTGCGCAAAGTCAGCCATATTTCACACATATTGCATTCTCAGGTAAATAATAGTGCTATTAAGTATTGCTCGTATATCATATGCAATCTAAAAAGTTAAAACTAGATGTATATATAGGCTGGTGCTTTCAATGCAACAATAAATTAAAATATGGGCTATATTAGTTCATAGAAATGGTTTGCCACTTTTAAAAACATCTTATTCATTAGATAATTTCATGACATTTGTATGGAATAATATAACATTGGCTGCATTTTTTCATAGAAATGTCCAGGAATTATCAAATGAATAAGATGTTTTCGAAAGTGGCAAATCATTTCTATGAACTAATATAGCCCATGTTTTAATTTATTGTCGCATTGACGGCACCAACCTGTATATTTTTTGTGGTGCTGCGTAAGTTTCCCGCGAGCATATTTTATTTCTTCTTAACGGGGTAGATTATCTCACCTGATGGTTAGTGATGATAAAACCGAGGATGGCAGCGAGCTTCAGCTTGATTATTCAACCACAGAGGAACTCGAAGAAGCTCAGTGTCCTGAACAAGGTGCGTCGATTTTTCACGCCTGACCAACTATGCCTGCTTTACAAAACTCAGGTCTGGTCTTGCTTGGAATAGCACCTTTTGGGCCGGCAAGGTGGAGGCAGCAGTGTCTAAGCTGCACTGCGTGCGTGCGTGCGCTGGTAAGGGTTGTCACGACTAGCTGTGACAATGTTTTTATTATATTCATCTGAAAAGAAAAGTGTTTTGAAAGGGGTCAAACTTTCAGAGGTAAATCTTCACAAAGAACACCATCAGGCTCTCAAATTTATTTCGAGTTTTAGTGGCATACTGTACAGAAATTAAAATTTCAAAGATTATTCAATCTAAAGTTCCCCAAATTGGAGAATAAATGTATTTACAAATTGGAGAATAAATATAAATGCAATTGCAGTAAAAAGATTCTGCAATAGAAAATTGAGTGTCTTTCTGTAGGTCGATAGCTTATATTTTTAGTAGGTAACTGAATCATTAATAGACCAGTAAAATTAAAAAGGCAGAACTCTCAGAGATAGACAGCACTTAAATACGTTTCGCATCCAAAAAAATGTGTTCAACGGAACTCACCCGACTAGTCTGTGGCAAACATACAGACAAACGGACTACGCCGAATTAAACTATACCGGACGAATCAAAGGACACAATGTAGCCTTTGTCTGCTGATATTAAAAACGGCTGCGTTTTGTGCGGCTTTGTAATTATTATGACGTTGTAACTGGAGGAGATGAATGCTGCAAATATAACGACAAGCCAAGTTTTGGTTGTATTTTTAATTCTAACATTTTATTGATTGAGATTGAGATTTAGTTAGCTCGCAGGCGTGAAGAGCTCCATGTTGTAGAGTTCTGAGCGCTTCATTTCTATAAAGAAAACAAAGCAACTTTCACCATGATTGGTCCCGGATGAATCAATGAAAATTTATCATCTCGAGCTCCTGGCTGCTTCGGAAAGCACGTTAAGCTGTTGGTCCCGGTTGTTACTGTTAGCAAACCACATTGTGCCAGCGTGGTGGTGATTATGGCTCAAACTTCTCATGTGTTTCTTCCATGCAGGAAAGCCTGTGTCCAGCAGTAGGACGTATATAGACTGGTGATGATGATGAGTCTTAGTTTATAAAATACAAAATGTTTTCTGCTTTTGATGGTTTTTTAGTCAATCAAAACAATTTGTAGACGAGGTGAGATATCAAATAAATTAACGGCCTCCTAACACTGGTGCTAGTTTCACCAATAAACTTAAAAATTAACAAAATCGAAAATATAAGTAACAATTTTTCTTTGTAAAGGTTTCTATTTACTGACAAAAGATCCAGAAAATTATATACTCAATTGATAAGAATTTAGATTGATTCTATCAACAATAACGACTTAGGCAGACATTGGTCCGGGCTATCCAATCTAGGCGAGGTAGAAACAATTTTCCTTTATAGAAGAAATAGCTACTATTTCTTACGTATTTGCTTTCTGGGACAAACGTGGAGGTATTAGGAAAATGCTTATTCATCTTTCGTTTGACCAAAATACTCAACTTATTTATAGAACGAAGATCAATTGTGGTCCATACAATCTTTGGCATGTGTTCACAAAATAAAAATAGACTAATTTAATTTTATTATGGTAAGAAATTATTCTTGAAAATTTGGATGATTTTGGCAATCTGAGAGTTGATATATGGTTTGAAACTTTCAAAAATTTTAAACGAAAATTAAAACGAAAAATAATTAAATTTAAGTAGGTACTCATCGCCTAGAAACATATTTTTTGGAGTCGGTGCTTCACTTTCCATTGTTTTTGGAAACAACGTTAAGTTGTTAAGTTAAGTTGTTTGTTAAACTTTTAAATTTAATTATTTTAACCTTTTCAGTTTTTTGAAGTCGGTTTTAATTTTTGTTTAAATTTTTTTTTTCACAATTTTTTGTGATAACTTTCTAAGGTCGAAGCTAGATGGGTGCCCGTCAACTTAGTTCGCTGTGTTTCGGATTGAAGGGAAAGGTAGCCAGTGTAATTACTGGGCATGGACGGCATTTCATCTTAGGCCCCAGGATGACAACGCACCTGCAATATCAAGTGATTTTTCCTTGTTATTGCAGTTGTCTATAGGCGGCGGTAACCACTTACTATGAGGTGGGCCGTCAGCATGTTTGTCATCAAGTTGTATAAAAAAAAATGTAGGCGACTTAATAATATCAGTTTTTTTATAAAAAAACCTAACTACCCAACTGATGTTGAAAAACAAAATTATAGGACCCAATGGCAGCTATTTCGCATCGTACAAAAAAAGAATCACGTAAATCGGTTCAGTAGTCTCGGCGTAATCGGTGTACATACAAAGAAAAATAAATAAAAAAAAACATACCGGCCGAATTGAGAACCTCCTCGTTTTTGAAGTCGGTTAAAAACATCTTACTCATTTGATAATTTCATGTCATTTGTATGAAATAATATAAAATTGGCTGCATTATTTCAATAAAATGTCATGAAATTATCAAATGAAAATGAAAATGAAAAAATAATTATGTCAGAACAACTTATTAGACATCCTTAAAACTGTTAAGTCCCTAAAATAAATTATTGGTAATACTTTGTTTGAATGTAGCTATTTAATTTTGTTCATTTACTAAGTTTACCAATATATGGACGACCGTCTGGTCGAGCGGTCTGTACCCTTTGCTATGCAGGCTACTCGGTCAAGAGGTCTCAGGTTCGAATCCCGGTAGGAGCAAATGTTTGTATGATGAGTACGAGCATTTGTTTACGAGTCATGGATGTTTATATGTTTATTTAGTATATTTCTAATATTTATATACATATTATTAATAATATTTCTCCATAACACAAGCTCTAAATGATGCTTACTGGGTTAGATAATAGGTGTGAGTGTATGATTATTATTATTATGTTTTTGTATATTTTTTATCTCAGGATCTTCCTGGTAAGTATAAAAACGCACGCACGCTAAGTGTGATTTTATGTTTACTTTATTGTCTGACTGAATGATCGGTATGGGAATCTTATTGCAGAAATTTTATTATTATTATTATATCATCATCTACATCTTTTAACTTCTTCTATACTAAAATGCGGATTTTTTAAAATTTTACACTAAAGTTTTTAGGCATTCTCTTACGCTTAGCCCCAAATATATCATTCTCATTTCCAAGACATTATACTATACTAACAACCTCTTTTTGTTAAAGTCATTTAAATAGAAGGACTCGTGCATAGACACATAGGTAAGCACAAATGAAATGAACTACGATTTGAATGTAAAAATTCTACCAATACTCTTTGAAAATTTCTTGCGTTGAGTCTAAATTTCTCTATTTGCGTCGTTGTGATCTAAAACGTTCCAAAAATTTCCTTTCTGTAATTTGCCGCTGAATGAAATGTCGTCAGATAAAAGTCCCTCAGTAATCGTGCGGAGCTGTCGGCGTCGGCAGTCCTGTATTAATTCCGTCAGCGTGGCCCACAAGCCCTCCATCGCCGCGAGCACGCCCGCGGGACTCGACTAGGCCCGCAACAGCTTTATCGAGATCGATTCTATCAAGCAAGATTGGCAGAAAAACCGTGTGTGTATGCAGACATGGCAAATTCGATGTTGCGGTGACATTCGCATTGTTTGGTTAAATTTGATACCAAGTTTGTGATTTTTATTAAATTAGGGCAATGGATTTAAAGTTTACTCATTGGTTTATTTATTATTCGCAAGTATTTGTACTCGCACACCAAAGGGTATTTATTACAGATATAGATAGATATTGAAGTAGATCTCTCTCTAAGCCGAAATCAAAGTTTGTAATTGTTTGGACTATAATTTCCAATTGTAATTATTATTAGTTTAATTAAGTCGATGATTCAACTGTCTCTTGTCTCATCTCTATCGGCTTCGTTACGTAAAGACCTCGGCACAGCTTCACGGTTTGCTTGCTCCTTACTGCCCCGATTCTCTCTTAACTTTCATTCGATAGTTATTTAAATTGGACATTTATTTAAATTCTCAATTGTCATTCCACAAGTTGCCTCACGATCCATTTTATTTTCTACAGTTCCCCCTTTCTGTAAGGTACAATTTTCTTATTTATCTTCATTGGGAGACATGACATTGAATTGCCTGGCAGATATTGTACTGGTTCAGCGAAATTAAATAAGTTCTCGTCGTATTAACTCTATCGAAAACATTTTACTATTCATGATTAAGTCTATAAGACACTAAAGCTTTCATATAATTTTAACAACATGTCACTTTGGTATCTATAGTTTCAAATCGCTATATAGGTGCCAGTTTTTGTTTTTAAGCATTAAACATATGAACAATTTACTCTTATCGTATTGACCTAAGAGATAGAATGTAACATAATTTTGATGTTAACTACATACACACGTAAAGCAAAAATATAAATTGCTAATCACCAGCGCTTATTGCGATGACGTATTACCCGTATATATCCCCCATGTGATTGGACTGATGCACACACAGTGTTAATAGCACCCTACGAGTGGTTTAATGAAACCTCTCCTGTGTTTGCTTAAAGGGATACTTGTTTGCACACTTGCGGTACAGCTGCGTCATTAAATGGGTGAAATTTTTACTTCAGATCAAAGAAACAAGATTTTTCATTTGGATCATCAAATCAAGGCTAGTAATATTAAGTTATTAACTATAAGCTACAGATTTACATTACATTATTATTATCACGGAGATCTTATGTTATAGTCTGACAAACCGAATCAAAATGGGCTAATAATGGCCTAGGTCATAATGGTGAAGTCATTTACATTGACGAAGAAGTGCTGATGTCAGACGATAAACCTCACAAAAGTATTCTACAGGGAATAGTAGCTACTCTTAGTGACATTGGTAATTAGAAAGAGGAGCTTACGAAGAAGCTTAAAAGAGTCAATGATGCTTTCTTTCCCACACATTTATCGCTTAGAATTTCCTGAATAGTTAATACTAGTGGTATTAGCAACAAAGTTGAACTAAATCTTTCTCGTTAAACCATGTTTTAGAAAGTTAACGATGTCTTTCAAGCGATTTAGTGGAAACTTGTGTTGTCTCGACTTAAACGTCGGCGCGAACTAAACTAAGTAAAATTTACTTTCTTATATTTGATCGATTTTCATGTGTTTAGATGAAGTCACTTCTCTGAATTCTTACAACTAAAAAATAAACGCGGAAATAGCTTCTTTCCAAATCAGTAGCACCAGATTGTGAAAGGTCACGGGTTTGGTACTTGCCACAGGACTCAAATTTTTACTATTTACTAGCTTAGATAATGTAGTTTTTAATAATTATAATTTTTAAGATTAATAATATTAAGTAGCTTACAAAAACGACATCCAATGTCAATGTCAATGTTTTCAATGTTTATCATTAAATTACCATAAAGCTAACTAATAAATTATCATCATTATGTAAAGGCTCAGGCTTAAAAAAGAATATTCAATCCTATATCTGCATAAACTGTGTTTATGCGGGATTGTATCCCGCAGAAAAATATACGACGTGACATATGATGAAAATTTGATTAGGTTTTTACGACGGGCCTACCCTCGGTGGGTGACCTTGGCGAATTGATTATGAGAGTCGCTCTCCTTGGGCCACAAAAGTTGGGTACAGTAAGAATCGAAGTGATGTACATATTGTGTCGCTAAGAGCGCTAACACACTGGGACGACGTCGCCTGCTACGTATCAAAACATCCATATTGTCTATTATAATCAACTCGCTTGGCTATGGTCTGGCGACGTCGCCAATTTGGACAGCCCCGGCTCCTAAGTGGAAACTGGCTAATCTAGAGATGCGTAGCCAAGTCGCCAGTATTTTGTTTACGAGTAAGAAATGTCCCCTTCATTGAGTGGGCAACTGGTCGCCAGTACGGATACCAGCGTGATTTGCCGAAACATGTTCTAGCCGAAACGCGAATTCAAGGACGTGTTCATATTACGGTTGGACCCATATTTTTAAAAGTTTTTCGCTTTCCTTCTATGATGCGAATAATATATAATATGGCTCTCTTCTAGGTTCAATGACTATCGAAATCCAACGAAACCCACGAATGCATTGGATTTCGTTGGGAATTGAACCTACGTGCATAGAAAAGATAGCCATATTATTATATTATCTATGTGACTGAGAGTTACATAATTGGCAACCTGAAAAAAAAAACACCTTAAGGCAAACTAGATCGCAAAACCTGAACGTAATGTATCAGCCTACTTGCCGCCAAATGCATAAATTATGAGCATAGTTATGTATAATATGTTACCAATCGAATTAAAATATTTACAAAGAACTTTATTGAAAACGAAATTG
The DNA here is from genome assembly GCA_947347705.1 of Nymphula nitidulata. NCBI lineage: Eukaryota > Metazoa > Arthropoda > Insecta > Lepidoptera > Crambidae > Nymphula > Nymphula nitidulata. The sequence goes on from OX374625.1 coordinate 610,922, forward strand.
ATGTAATGGTTTTTTGGACAAATGTTTTTACAGCGATAGAAAAAAAACAGTTTTAAGAAATTGTAAATTGATAAGTAACATAATTTTATTTTTAAAATTATAATAGATGCTTAGAAAACAGGAGTAGGGTTTTAATTTGGATGCTTTTGTTGAATGCACATAAGTGAGTAGTGAGTGAAATTTTGCACGTCTGCATGTAGACTGGATACACGTATTGTAATACGTAAACTTAAGACCTTTTAACCGTTATGTTCTTTGAAATTGACTTTGAACCTTATTTTGGCCACGGAATGTAGCTAGAGGTCGCCATGGCTACGTAGCCAGCGACGACGCCAGAACGTCTTAGTATGTTAACGTCTTAATATTAATACGGTTGAAAAAAAAATCGTTTATATCATATATTGTTTATAATGTATAATAGTTATATATTTTTTTTATTATTATATTACAATTTTATACGAATTTTATTTTGACACAAATTAAAAATGATATAATTGTAATTTATTATAAATATTATTTCAAATTCTAACTTCAGCATGACAAAATATTTTATTTCCTATCTATTACTTGAGTGATATTGCAGCACCTACGCGCAGGTGACTAAGTTGTAAGATGTATTTTATATTTTAAGACCTTATGTACACTTAGTTGGCAATAAACGAATTGAATTGAATATATCTTTTTGTTGTTGACTGTACCGGGTGATGTATGTGCATCTTAATCTTGTTATACCATAATACGGTTCTAAATTACGCTGTGGATTAAGTTGGATAATCGGCGTTTTGATTATTTCGTGAGCGCAGATAAAGATAAGGGGAAGTCGTATGACATATGTTCAGAGATATTTGTGATAATGAGATAAACTACAGAATAATTCGACTGGGATAGCACCTCATTTATAGGTGGTAAGCCCATGTATATGGTCGTTCTGGAAACGTACATGCGTTTTTTATTTGAGTCATAAAACAGTTCGCTGTGTTTCGGATCGAAGGGTTAGGTAGCCAGTGAAATTACTGGTCAATCTCCATCGGCGCGAAGCCGGGCAGGGTCGCCTGGGGGTGGTCTGGTGACTTTGCTTCTCAGACTCCAGACTACTTTCTCGAAAGGCACGGGATTTATCCAGGAGTTTTAGGGTCAATTTAGACGCTGGGCAAGCCCCACACTCTCCCGTTGCAGCGGCGGGTGGGTCAAAAAAAGGCCTCAGTATGTCAACGTACAGCACCTGATGATTTTTTCCTTTTTATTGCAGGTGACGATAGTCACTTACCACCCGTCGGCTGGCGGAGGTTAACACTACTTTGTAGCATTGTGTGTTTGAGTACTGTCGCTAGATTTCATTAATAAAGCGTTATGTTGGACAGGTGGACTCGTCTGCTAGCTCTAAACATACGCCTGATTTTTATATTACTGTACGCCTAGCACGAACATTTTTAAATTTCGAATCGTAATCGTATCGTTCACGTACGCTCAAAATTTCAAACAAAAGCCAGACAAAAGCTAACGTAACTACTCGATGCGATGGCAATTCGAAATTTAAAAGTATTCGTGCTAGGGGAACAGAAAGCTCGTGAGTAGTGCCCAATATGTTACAAGCTTCTATAGGCTTCATTAAGTTATCTGCTTACCATTTTGTATTTGTATCCCTGTCGTATCAATAAACACAGCCAAGAGAGATGCATATTTATAATAATAATAATAATATTTATACACTCACACCTATTATCTAGCCCAAAGTAAGCATCATTAAGAGCTTGTGTTATGGATACTAGATAACGGAGAAATAATGATAACAATATGTATATAAATATAAGAAATATACTAAATAAACATATAAACATCCATGACTCGTAAACAAATGCTCGTACTCATCATACAAACATTTGTTCCTACCGGGACTCGAACCCGGGACCTCTTGACCGAGTAGCCTGGGGTACAGACCACTCGGCCAGCCGGTCGTCTACGATTTGTGTGCACATAATGATTTCTGTATAGAGATGGTTGATGCAATGAAATTCGTCTGTACTCTATAAAGTCATTTGTACCAATTAACTATATCAGCCTATATACGTTCCACTGCTAGGCACAGACCTTCCTACATGGGAGAAACACATGAGGAGTTTCGGGCAATGATACCACTACGCTGGCCCAATGCGGGTTGGTGGGTTAATGCGGTTGCAGGAACAACCGGGACCAGCGGCTTAACGTGCCTTCCAAAGCACGGAGGAGCTCGAGATTATAAATTTGATTGACCCATCCCAGGATCCGACTATGGCGAAAGTTGATTTGTTTTCGTAATCGAAACTGGAGCTCTAAAGCCATTGCGCCACCGAGCTCCTCACCAATACTATTAATCTTACCAATAACTTTCTCTCTATTCTCAACCCGACTGTCGATTTGCAGAGAGCTACATACGTTTTATTTCACAAAGTCATATTTCAAATATCCTACAAGGATTCAAATCTGTCCCGAATGTCCAATGATCTACTTGAACATTTTCCCTGTTCCCTAAAATATTTCTATTTCTCCGTTGGCCATATCTGAGTTCTGGCCTCCCGGACGTGGGTCGGCAACGGTATCGCCCCCAGACTGTAATCAAACAGGAGTGGCCAATCTCGCCGATTGGTTCTCCTGGCTGGCATAGTTCATGATTTAGTACGGTACTGTACTTTCGCTGAGGTTCTTAAAATCAATCTATTGTACAGTCGACAGCACATCTAGCGTAACAGTTTGACCTTGAGACCGCCCGTATTCTGTTCGTGATGGAGGCGACTTTCCTAGTGCAACTGTTACACTTGATATGTTGTCGTCTGTACTACAGATTGGACTAATTTTAACAGCTGATCTTGGGCTTAATGACCGTAAGCTATTAGAAGAAGAAAGAAAGAAAAACATTTATTGGCACCAGCACAAAGACAACAATATACAAAGTAAAAACAACAACACCAACAATAAAAAAATAATTTTCTTTAAAACCAGACAACAAACTAACAGACAGTTTCTTTGTGCAAGGCCAACAGGTACTGCCTCAGCATTATGCTTCTGTGGCGGAGTGTCACAAAAGCGCTGTTATACTGGCAGGCCTTTTACTAAGTGACGTACGGGTACTATAGTAGAAAAAAAAAGAATAAAACTATAGTAAAAAATAAATAAATAGTAATATAGAAGAAAAAATACGTAATAGTAATTTAAATAATTATAGTAAAAAATAAGTTTATAAACAAAATATAAATTATGAAATGATAGGTCTCTGTCTCATAGTATCTCTAACTAGTCTGTGGTCTCATTCTTTAGGGCTCACGATTATAATCGGCCGGTCCGGAATAAAAAATCGCAATAAAAGTACTTACGACTCACTACAGTTATACCACACACACACACAAAACCCAGGCGCATACAACGCAACTTTGTTGTAACAATTACAAATAAAAAAAAGAAAATGATGAAAAAATAATATCCCGCCTGGAGAGCAATATATTTTTTCATCATTTTCTTTCTTTATTTGTAATTGTTCCAAATTATATTCCGAAATTCTGTACCACCCAGTTTATTGCAATCATAAAATAGAATCAGATTGTTCAATAAATACTCCGGGATTACGTTAAAGATTCCGAAAAACATAGGTTATTACTTAACGTTATCATTAACCTGAAAAAATCCACTTTTAAAACTGAACACTTTTAAAAAACTTTTAAAAATGCATTAAATACAAGAAATAAAAATAAGTTGATCTTACCGTCTCTAAGACTGCATAAAGTTTTTAATACTTTTATGGGTCAAAGCATACTTTACTATAACAAGATTCCTAATAACGTACTAGACTTGCCATTTGACAAATTTAAAATTCACATTAAGAAAATTCTAATGTCCAAAGGTTACTATACTATTAACGATTATATAAATGACAAAAATGCTTGTTTGTAACTTATAATGTCATATAGTTATTTCCACCAATAGCATTTCATTGATTTTGTGGTTGCTGGAAGATGTCATGCTCTCTAAAAGTTTCTGCGGTGGTGGCGTCGTGTGCCGGGTCGCTCCGTTCCCTATGATATGGTTGAGCGGAGCGATGGCTGGCACATGCGTCATACTTGTGAACAGGTGCCACTAGTGGAAATGGTCATCTCTAAGCTTCCTTGATTTTGTAATAATTTACCTACATATTCATCAATAGTATCATTTTTGAGGGATTTGGTATTATAGGATATTATATATAAAACAATACAATTATTATTGTAATGACGTGGTCAGAAGTCAAGTGTTTAAAATTAATGGAAGATGTTTAACTTTATTAGGTCTCTGTATATTAATTGTTAACGTTTGTGTATTGTAATACCTATAATGTGATGGTGCATTGTCGGACAGCCTTTAAATACAGTAAATATTCTTATCATTAGGTACTTATTGGTACGTTAATATACCTTTTTTATACTCTGTGCGACACTGCGCTGCTAAATACTATTACTGTGCAATTAAACATTGTAACTTAATAATTGAAAAGAGTGACTACACGAGTTTGTTGCCGGAATCTTCTCGGTAGTTCAACTTTTGGAACCGGTTTAAATTCAGACTGACTGACGGACAGACAGACAGACAGACTGACTGACGGACAGACGGACCGATAGACAGACTGACATAACATTCTTAGCTTACGTAGATCCAGATAAGACAGCGAGACAAACATTATGAAATTGTTAGTTAGTTAATATTATTTTTATGTGATAGACATAAGGGTTTTTTTTGTTGACGATTCGAAAGTGCTTCTTGGGGGCCTAATTTAATAAAGATATTTTCATTTTCATTTTCTCTTAACTCTGAACTGTCTCAAATTCGACCTCTTAATTTTTTCTTATCAAGTTTTTTTTATATAATTGTTAGCTGCCCCGCAAACGTTGTTTTGCCATAAAAAATGTCCAAAAAATAAAAATAAAATAGATAGTTGCCGATTCTCAGACCTACTGAATATAATTATTAAATTTCATAAAAATCGGTCAAGCCGTTTTGGAGGAGTATGGTAACCAAATTTTATACACACGAGAATTTTATATATTAGAAGTACGATATGAAATTCCAAACTAAATTTAAATGTTGTCTCTTCCGGTACTTGATGAAGACTCACTTTTGATTTGTACTGAGAAACTGATTTGTACGGAATGACCTGATGCGATATTTACGAAGACATGCTGCATCCAAATGCTCTATGGCTCTTCAAAAGGCCCAGGAAGGCTATAGTTCAGCGCGGTCCACTGAATGCGCTCAGCCACTCGCCGCCACAATACCTCGCAGCAGCAACCAAGATTAAACTATTGTTGCTGCTATTGAAGACTGTATTCTACTTTTGTCCTTCACGTATACGGATGGGGGAAAGCCATCGGAGTTGAAAGTATCGAACAATTTGTATGTGGCTGTGGTATTAATAAAAAAACTTACCTTAATGTTTCATCTTCTAAGTTTCATAATATTAGACATCCAAAAAGATTCGAAGCTTCCTTATTTGTTAATTTACTGTGTGACATTTTAAATCGTAGGCGTAACAGTAATTTATTAAAAGGGGAATCATAGTCATAGTTTAATTAGTGGTCATGGATGGCATTTTATCTTTAGGCCTCAGAATGACACCTACAATAATAATATAAGTGAGAAAAGTTTTGAATTCTTGATAGATAAAGTTCTATCGCCTTCCTACTCATTGCCAGTCTCCACCTCAAAGAAATTTAATAACAGTTTTTTGATAACAGGTTAGCGCTTGCCTCCATTGTCGTGGTTGTACTTCAAAAACTTGGAATTCCTTACTAGCACATGCGTTCCCGTCTTACTATAACATAGCAGAATCTGTCTTGGAATCACTCTTCTTATTGCTGCGGTGGTGTTGAGTCATTTCCCGTGCTTTGTATAAAAAAAGTTGAGAGTGGAAAGTATAAACAATGACTATTTTCATTAAATCAAACAATCAGCATCCGTTAACAATGTATATAATTCACCAAAATGCTCATTAGTTGACGTAATCAAGATGATGAGATTCGCTAGCTCCATACGTGACCCGCGACCGCATCTGTGCTCGTTAATTATGAACTAAGTTTTAATGAATCATCCGCTTTATTGCACCACACCAAGTGCCGCTGTTACACGACTTGCAATATGGAGTAAGTTTAATAAGTTGCAAGTTAGACGTAATACGAAATTTTGGAAATAACTTGAAAATGACTGTTTTATCACCCACTGTCAAAACTGTCAAACTAATAATACCCCCCTTTTTTCATCGGGGGCTAACAAATTAAACTTTACCCCGTATTGCCTTCTAATATGTATATACATTGGTATGTTGATATACATTCTCTTCTAATTTTAATTATTTTTTTCGCTGGGCGGCACTGCACTGCTAAAGGTTATATTTTTTTATCTACAAACGTTGTAATTTATTATTTGAAAAGAGTGACTACACGAGTTTGTTGCCGGAATCTTCTCGGTAGTTCAACTTTTGGAACCGGTGTAAATTCAGACATGACAGACAGACAGAGACTATGACGTTAGTTAATAATTATATTTTTTGTGATAGTTGTAAGAATGTGTTTTTTTTTTGACGATTTAAAAGTGCTTCATTGTGGCCTATTTAAAAAAAAAATTTTTTCTTTCTTTCTTTAAATATAATATAGTTTACCGAATGTTTGCACACATTGGACCCAACAGCTCGACACAATTCCCATAGACTACAGTTAGCTGTCGTGGGCGTCTCGTTAATATCCCGTGTTGCAGTTATATTTGAGTGATCGTCCACATTTATGTTACTCTACAGTGGTCGGAGAAGTGCGGCTCCAGAGCCGCATGTGGCTCTTTGGCTCCTTAAGTGCGGCTTTGGCACAAATATCCACGGAAGGCGCCATAATATTTTCATTAAAAAAAAACACGTGGTAATAAAAAAGTGTTATTGATGAGAACTTTGAATCATACGTAAAATTAAAAACAAAAAAAAAACAACAACATACAAACCTGACTTACTCAAACTCTCCAAGGAGATGCGAGCCCATTGTTTGCATTAATATTAAGTATGAAATTTATCACTCCATGACTTGGTGGTTGCTGATTTATTAACGGTTTGTGGGTGTGGTAGGTTCGCCATATCAGCAACACGAGTAGATCTTCCGCCTGTACATTGTTAGAAGTTTGGAAACTTCGTAAGCGTGATTCAGGCATTCGTATTACGTACTAGGACGCTTATGCGAGACACAAGCGTCCTAGTACGTAGTACGTCTCGACTAAGTGCTTACATTTTACTTTTCTCTGATCAATCGTTTACTCAATACTCAATATATTTATTGCACTCCACAATGTATAGTAGGTGTTACATTATTATAATTAGATCATCATGGACCCTGTCGGGCACGGCAACTTAGGCGAGAGGAACACTTATTTAGAATATTATATTACACATTTTTTATTAGACACATTTTTTACACATTTCTTTTTTAGTTTCATGGTTACTTGATACTAATTGTGTATATAGCCCTAAAGCGTAGCCGCTGCTTCACTCTGAGGTGTTTTTCGCCATATGGCAGACGCTCCAGTTGCTTATCTCGACGAGCTTGCATAGTTCTTATAAGCGGTGTGGCTCCATAACTATGCATTGTTACGTGAGCTGGTTGTAGCTGCAAGACCATTTTTTTTTATACAAACCACGACAAATGACTCAACACCACCTGATGTGAAGCGGTAAGAAGAGTCCATATGCGAAGACAGCTAGTGCAGTCAGACACTGCTCTAGCCGCCTCCACCTTGCCGGCCCGAAAGGTGCTTTTTCACGCCTCTTTTGTAGGAACCCATGTTATAGGAAGGAGGAAACACATGTGCTGGCAAAGAATTCCAAGTTCTGGAAGTACGACAAAGAAAAGAGCTACTAAATTTCTTTGTACGTGATGTTGAGGTGGAGACAGTGAATTGATGATTGATGATTTTTGTTTGACCATGATTCTCTGTAGTATGCTCTTTGTGAGGGGTGATAGATACCTTAAGCATCAACGTAGCTTACGCCTCACTAATTTCAACTTCACGCCTTACTTTCGTCATACTCAGCTCGCAATTCATAACCCTTAAATACTCCATGCCGGATTCCTGAAAAAAAAAACAATTAAATTTAGAATAAAATACTAAACACACAGAATATCAAGATTTTAGATTCACTATCCTACCACTGCCACTGTATGTAACTTGACGCTTTTTTACAGTGCGAATGTTACTCAGGCGTAGGAAGGCAGTTACCTACCTCATTTATCAAGTTTATGCTCCTAACATTCAAAAAGTATTAAAGTATACTACCTTAATACCTTATTACCATGGTAGCTTTAGTGATATGACTGTTTGTATGTAGCGTGTAACTTTGGACTTTAAACCTTTTCTAGTGTTATTAAGACCGTTTTTTCTTCCTTTCGGCCCGTTTGCAGTTACAGTCAAACTTCATAAGTTGAGTTTACATAACTTGCTTGGTTTTGACTCGGGAACGTATGTTTTGTATAGTTTTCAATATATACCTATAAAATGAGGCATACTTGTCGTTTGGAGTAGTATATTTCTAGGACTAACCACAGAATAAATACTTTTTAAAGATGGACGTAGAACAACCTTTAAGTTTGGGCTCGACCGTGAAATGAACGGATAAAGATGATATAACTCATTATTGCGTTTAAATTTCTTCTCCAGTATTAAAATCTTTGCAAGGCAACTGAGAATGAATCTCCAATGTGCAAGTTGTTTATCTTGTCAAGTAAAGGAATATCCACAAAAAATATTGGTTTTTTAATTTAACAGAATTTTGAAAACTTTTTTCACACAATTGCAATTCCTTAGAAACTTTTTTAACAGATTGAGGAATAGTCTCAGATGACCAAAATTGCTCCAATCTTTCAATTTTTTGTGATTGCAGAGCGTTAAGTTGGAAACTAAACTTTTATTGCATACAGGATGCTTAGTAACATTTGGCTTTTTATTTTGAATGATGACTCTTGTTCCTTGGAAGATGGGTAAGTCTTTGGTGTGGGATGCTACTTCTGTCGGCACCTTAGCCATGTCCCATCTTTCAAACACTCCATCGACACCAGGATCAGCTGCTGCTTCTGCTGAATCCCTCAAACGGCGCAAATATGCTGGTTTATCTGGGGACTACATATTTGAGCCATTGGGTTGAGACTTTAGGACCTTGGGGTCCAGGAGCTCACCGACTTTTTAGGGACATTGCAGGTCATCTTTGTGAAACTTTAGGTGAAAATAAGGCTGGTATATGTTTCGCACAAATATTAAGCCTCGCAATTCAGCGAAGTAATGCGACCATCCTTATTTGTACACTTCCTGTTTCGAAAGATTTAGGTGTTGTTTATTATTTGTAAGGTTTTTTTTAATGTCACGCTTTGTAAATATTAGGCTAGTGTTATAAAGATAGTTCCAAATATGATTATGTCAATAAACACCGATATAACTGAATTTTTAGAAGCGAGAAATAGTTAAAATGACAATAATGCGTTGAAGCTCGACCGATGAATGGGTGCCAGCGGTGTTAACATTCTAGCACGTCCCAGCAATAGGGCGCGGGCGGGTGCGGGAGCGCCGACACCTCGCTCTACTCGGAATTGGCAACCAGCTATGCGATTCAACTCATAAAAATCTATCTAAGCTACATAGAAAAATTTTACGTCCTGAGGCGGGGATCGAACCCGCGACCTTTCGCAATCCGGGTGACTGATCTAACCATCTGAGCTACCCAGGACTTGAGATATCTCTGTGAAATTCTTCTAGTCTATCTGTATTTTGCATGAGCTAACGTTCACCCTACAATGTCGAAATGTTCTTTCAACATCCGAAATGAATATTTTTACAAATACCTATGATTCGGTTAAGTTGGGGAATTGCTTCCTAGTATTCTTAATTTTGATTAAATTTTACAGGGATATCCCAAGTCCTGGGTAGCTCAGATGGTTAGAGCAGTCGCCCGGATTGCGAAAGGTCGCGGGCTCGACCCTGGCCTCAGGACGTGAAATTTTTCTAGTTTAAATAGATTTTTATTAGTGAATAATTTTTCAAACATTAAGAATATGCGATTCAAGTCAGAAACCTTGAATTTGTGGCTGTCGGCAGCGCTGCCATCCCGTGAGGCGTTTTTTGACACCATTTGACACTAGCGTTCCGACGACAAGCACGACGTGAGCCGGAACTAAAAAGTTATTGATTTTTATATTTATGTCAAAATCAATCAAATTGTCTTCTTGGGAATTGAGCCACAATGGGGCCCCATTGTGGCTCAATTACCAAGAAGACTATTTTGTTTCATCTTCAGGCAATATCTCGCGAATACTCAGTACTCAATCATATTTTTCTTGCTTACTGTTCTTTTTTCTCAATAAGTAGTTATGTTGAAACTGACTCATCAATAAAGAATTTATAAAAGTCATGGATAAATTAAAATTTATCGATTTAAAGAAAATCCAATACAGTATTTAGTAGTTTTTTTTCATAGTTTTTTTTTTCAAAAAGCAGTAATTTTTTAACCCCCGACGCTAAAAAAGCTTGTTATAATATTGACGTGTCTGTATGGTATATGGCATCGTAACTCAAAAACAAATTGAATACTTTTGATTCGTTTTTTTTTTGTTTAAGAGCATGTTTCATCGAGATGGTTCTTAACTATAATTTATGTAGATCGCTTCAGGTGTTTGATGATTAGATTAAGGTAAACCCTGATGTGATGGGTTAACAAAAGGATGCTACTAATTTTTACAGCTCCAATTTATTTGAAATTTGGTGTACTGTTACTATTTCCAAGACATGCCAACCATGGGCTGATGCTGTGGCATCAAAAAGTCTGAGGAATTTTTCATTCTTCAGAAACTTACAGCAGATTTAGCGTATTTGAGATCTTATGAATGGTCTCAATGAGAAGGTGTTAGATAGATGATGATCGAATTTTTAGTAACCCCCAGTGGGTTACTAAAAAAAATATTTTAGGAACCCCCAGTGGGTTATTAAAAAAATATTTTATTGATTATGCAATAAATAAATTATTTTCAATAGAACTGCGTGAGTACCTACTATTTATGCGTGAGTGTTTTTTCATATCTCTATTCCTATATGTATTGGATGATAATAACATCGATTGATTGATTCATCGATTTTTTGATTGGATTATAATATTCACAAGTATAATTGCTTTGAAAAAACATAAAAAAAATTCATTCCACAAAATTTTTATCTTGAACAGAATAAAAACTAATTTCAGAACAGCCATGATTATCTCCAAATATAAGTCGTCATACAACACAAAAATCCATTTTTAACTTCACAATCTTTAACTTTTTTTAATCGACTTAGAGAACAGCTTTTTTATCTGTATCTCATATAATTAAGCATACAAAACAAAGAAACTCTTTGAGTGCCAACGTTGTGTAAAGTCTTCTAATAAAACGCTCAGCTAGAGGCGGTTACGAAAGCGTGCTTCAGAATTACGATCTTAAAGTGATTTACAAGATACTAGAAAGTGGGGGAACGCTCGTTATCTTTTTGGTTGTTGGAAATGAAGTAGGAGTCGAACCTACGACCCATATTCAATCTACGCTATGCTACGACCTCCCAAATCGTGCAAACGTAGCCACAAAAGACGATAATTATGCATTATAATGACGATTATTTTTAAAAAATATAATGAGATTATTGTGAATGTTTTAGTAATACCTACTTATAATAGATAATGGGTAAATTTTGTTAAATGTATAGCATGCTAGTGTGTTGGATGTTTATCTGTAAGCTCGCATGTATATTTAATAATAAATAAATAAATATACAGGATATCCAAAATCAAAAATATATTAATATATTAAATATATTTTCAAGTAGGCCCCTAAGATATGAGAACTATGATCAAAAGATATGAGAATATGAGAACTGTGATCAAAAATCACAAATTATGTATATCTATTAAAGAAATGGTCTCAAAGTGACATATTGTTTATCTGTCTGTCGTGTCTGAATTTACACCAGTTCCAAAAGTTGAACTACCGAGATCCTAAACATGAGTTTCTAAAAAAATTTCAACAGCGAAGAAGAATTACTTAACTGTAATACCTACAGTATATTATATAATATTTTAATGAAACAGCTATTCATTTTGCGATTTAATTTTTTTTCCCAAATCTTGCTTACCTACCTTTGTTCAGGAGAGGGTTCCTCTCACAACTTGTATACTATGAATTTTGTTGTAAAATAAACGAAGCCATCTTTAGCTCTCAAATTAAGTGACCATATAAGCTATGGATGTATATGAAAAATAAGGTTTTGTTCCAATAAATACTGGAGCAAAACCTTATTTTTATGATAAAATATCATCTAATTATTGATATCAAAACATACTTTGCATAGTTTTAAGAACTGTACAATCTTAAAGACGAACATTAGCAAGAAAGCTACAGGAAAAGGCTCAACTTCCTGTACATCGCTGATTTTCAGCCACCACCAACTATTTATGGGTCTGAAGCGAGTATATTATGACATCAGCCCGCCTAGCATGACCACCGAAACGCAATATGATAAAGCCATTTCGCCCGTATTCACAAACGACACTATGAGGTCTCACAGTGCCCGCGGACGCACAGGGTGCCAAATTCCTATTCATAAACAATACTTGAGTGACAATCGGCACTATGCGTTTGTCATAATGAACATTTAGCTAATGGCTGATTTACACTTGCATTAGTACAGTAGCGAGTTAACTTGCGGTCTTGGCGAGTTAAGTTCAAATTCCCGTCCAAACAATGTTAGGAACTTAACTCGCCAAAACCGCAAGTTAACTCGCTACTGTACTTATGCAAGTGTAAATCAGCCATAAGGGAGCCTGATAGCTATATTAATCAACGCATAGTGTCGAGCTCACCAAAGAGAATGTAATCACTACGGAGTTTACGATAAAAAGCAAATAAACAATAAAATTTAAATGTCAGTCAGTGAAGTGAACTACGTAACACTAATCAACCAATCACAGAGCTATATTCAACGCTATGCGTCCGCATAGTAAAGATTCGTTTGAGTATTGTTTGTGAATTGAAAGGCTTGACATAGTGAACCCACTGAGAAATGCCTTACTTCGCATAGTATTGCTCCTTTACTTACATAAGTATCGTTTGTGAATACGGGTGTTTATCGCTTTGAACTGTCAAAAATCATTGGATATAACCGCCAAATTGAAATTTTATCGAAACTGCGAACTTGTATTGTAGAAGTATATACATGTTAGCAGTTTCGATAAAATTTCAAGATAGCGGTTATATCCAATCATTTTTGACAATTCAAAGCGATAAATAGCTTTATCATATCGCGTTTCGGTGGTCATGCTAGGCGGGCTGGGTTTCTAATCGTCAAATATTGTAAACATTTTTGTATTTAAATTTTTATATTTGTGTGTTTGTGCTAAGCTCGCCTGTGTACATTATGTTTTATTTTGTAAAATTGGTATTTAGTTGCTTTTGTGAACAATAAAGGATGCTTCAGGATGAGCTCAATAACCCGTTATCAAACGTAAATAAATTTTACGTTCTGTGCATGAAAGAGAGAGAGAGGGAGAGAGAGAGAGAGAACGTCAGTAATAAAATTTACTGCGGTTTTACCATCTGAAATATTGCTTAAAGGATAAACGTATTTTTTTTATTTTTAAAGACAATATTATCATTGGCAGCATTTTGTTTTTAGTAAGCTAGAATTCTACATTCATGTCTATTCCACTTTGTTCTCGGTCATCTTCAGTAATATTCGTACCAGTTTCTAAGTCACTTCAGTTTACATTATGTACAAGGAAGTTTAGCTAAGCCTTACTATCAGATGTTTCTTCCTTTTATATAAATTTGAAGTACACGTTTCCGGGGCTTTGCAGCGAGATAAGAACGTATACCTAGACCCCGATAACGCGCGGATCAAATGACCGAAAACGTTTAGATATCGGCGATGTCTGCCCCGAGCCTGCGATAGAGTTTGGATTTACAGCCTGCGTCTGAATTAGAACCTTATTTACTCGACCTTAGAAGCGCCGAGACTTATAAAATATCTTGATCGTTTCTCAGTGAAACGTAAAGGCTTTATAAAAGCACGTAAAAGTAACAATGTGCCTCTAACTACAACCCTGTCGCATCAAATTAATTAATTATACTATTTTGTTACATGTATATACAATAGAACAGCATTCTGGTTTATATGTGTTTGTTTTTTTTACTATCACACTATTACAAAAATATAATAATAATAACATTTATCTGCAAAGAGCACAGATCTTGTAGATCTTGTTAAAAATTAAAATATATTTTGTGGTCAACCTGCATGCAGGTGTGCTAATATTTTATACATTAATTTTTTTATTTCAATCCACATACTGTTTGATGCTATAAAACACCTTGTCTGTAGGCACTTTGTCAATTTAATTTTAAACAACGTATTTTTTATTATTATTTTATTATGGTGTTAGTTATTAAAATACATACAAATAGAGAAGAAGGGAGATACGCCCACATTACCCACCTATTTTATGTAATTAGATATATTTGCCTAGTTGTTAAAGTCAAGTTAATTGCTTGTTATGCAGTAATTATATCGCAGCATGCTAGCTACTGATGGTTGTAACTAAGGTACCGACATAAGAATCGTAACGGTAGGAGGAATCGCTGCCGAAGTTCCGACTAAGATACAGGATTGTCCTAGTTTAGTTATCAGAAGTTTCTGATAATATTTACACATTTATTGAAAATCAAACTAACTATTATATACATAACTTTTGTTGTTATCTACTTATATACTGATCAATAAACTTTTCATTATTATTACTATTATACATACATATCTTTTATTTATTTAGGGAAACTTACATAGGTAAATATTGAAGTTGGAATAGCTAACATCGATCTGTGAAGCGTCTTCTAACAATGTTTGCAGTTCGGATTTCGCGAACGGTACCTCAGCGGAGCTTCACGGTTGAACGTGCCCCGAGCTGTTCACTCGAGGTTAATCACCAGGACTTGAGTGCAATTTTCAAGTATACTTGTAATGAAGAGGTTCTTTTGCAAAAGTGATATACAAGATTCGAATCCTCGAGTCCTTATAATGGAGCCCAAGTCCAAGTAAGGTAATATTAAAACCGATCAAAGGATGTGTTCTTGTATTTGTAACATCAGTCGCAGAATACCCTCGGAGGGCTTATGATAGTTAAAAACCAATTGTCTGGAACCTGTGGCTTGACTGGTGCGTTATTTCCACGTTCATTATTGTGTGGGTAACTTTGGTATAATTCGAAAACACCTGATTAGCGCTCCTATTGCAACTGTTTAAATTTTCTTAAATGTCACCTAATATTTAAAAATCAAACGACTATTGCCGACCGGCTGGCCGAGTGATCTGTGCCCCTTGCTATACAGGCTACTCGGTCAGGGGGCCCCGGGTTCGAATCCCGGTGGGAGCAAATGTTTGCATGATAAGTACGAGCATTTGTTAACGAGTCATGGATGTTTATTTAGTATAATTCTATTATACATATTATCAACATTATTTCTCCTTTATCTAGTATCCATAACACAAGCTCTTAATAATGCTTACTTTGGGTTGGATAATAGGTGAGTGTATGAATATTATTATATCAAAGGAAGCGCAGAAAAAGACTTAAGCTTTAATGTCACACTCCGAGACTAACTTAAGCTTATAGTTGTCGAGCGAGCTGTACAAAAGAGTCAAGCCTTGTTGTCTACGAGTCTTCAGTGAGAAGACTCGGAGCATTCGAGTTTTGTACATCATTACCTACTATTGAATCATCAGTCCCTTGCTTTTGCGTCACTTCGTCCATTTGCATTTCAGATGAGTGTTTGCGAAATAAGCTTCAAAAGGCTTAGCTGTTTTCTCATCTTAAATTTACACCCTCGAGACAGGTCAATTGTTGTGTACCACGTTTGTTTCTACAGCGAACAGTCAAATTTAGTTTTCAACTGACAATTTCGACAGCATTGATCTTAAGAACACGGTAACTGTTTCTTTACCTAGTGAACATGTTTAAACAATTAATGATCATTAAACATAATTATGAAATAGAAATAACCACAAGTCTCAAAGTGTACGCTTACATATTGAGTGTAGAATTTGAACCTAGTTTATATTATAAAATAGATATTTAAATAATAAAAACACCTCCTCCAGTTGTTGAAACCACCTACCTCAGATCTAGTGGTCCGGGGCTCGGATCCCGTGGGGGGCAGAATTTTTCCGCTCAGTTTGGTTTGTTGTGCCGCCTGGCTAGCTAACACTATCATACCTAAGTCTGCCGCCATAACAATAATGTTCACAACATTGTTGTGTTCCGGCAGTTGGATGTAAGATAGCCAGTTCCTCTGTGGTTGAGGAATCCGGGTGTAGCTCGCTTCCACCGTTAATCATGAAGGCTACAGTTACCCCGTTCAGAATTTTCAATAAATTGCTCAACAACCATTTTCTAAGACTTTTCAGGCTTTCTCTTTTAAATTTTTGTATAGTGGGCAGCGCGTGAGTGGTTCTACGAGCATCTATAGGTAGGATTTTGTTACACTTGTCGTATAAAAATTTGCAAATGGGCAATTTATCAACTACTTTTATATCAGCGATAGAGGCACTCTTCCCTAATATGAACGTACAAACCTATTGATCATAATTCACTTTATACTACCTCCTTCTGTCTACTCCAACTTTCAATTCAAGTATCAACTTATCTGAGCGCTTGGACCCCTTTTGGGCGTAGGCACGTAAACGTTTGGCTATTGACGCAGCAACTACCGACACTCTTTTACCTCTCGTGTCTAAAGGCTTTCAAGGAGTGAAGGTAACGAGGCGAGCGTTAGCCTGACGGAGGCGACGCGCGCTAAAGACGAACTTGCGAACTGTTTGTTATTATATACACACTGATTCCCAGGAAAATATTGGATGCATGTAAGAAACCATCGTCACGATGATAAAAATTTGCGACATATTACCTGAAGCTTGGGTAACTCTTTGGCATTATAAATATACTATACCTAAATAGTGGACCTGCCCCGCGGGCATGGATCTCTCTATATGCAAAATTTGACATTTCATATCGACGAAAACTGTTTTGACGAGGTCTAATTTCAAAATGTGGATGGAGGAATCCGTTATGTCGAATTTCAATGTCTAATTTTGTCGATCGTGAAGGAAGGTCCCTGCTCTCGTGGCTGAAAGGATAAAACTTTAGTAGATATCCAATTGGTAGGTACCACCGCCTTTCTTATTTCAGCCGTAAAACAGTTCGCTGTGTTTCGGATTGAAGGGTAAGGTAGCCAGTGTAATTACTGGGCATGGACGGTACAATCAAGCCCTTTTGATTGAGTTACCTTAAACGCAAGTTGCTAATGAAGGCGTTATACCTAAACATGGGATTTGCCTAAAAAGCTGTTTGCCCTAAATGAGAAATGCCTATGAAGCAGCATGCCTGAAATGTGAAATTGACTAATAAGCAGATTGCCTAAGTCGATGCCTACAAAGCAAAATGCCTAAATTGTTAATTGCCTACAAAGTAAAATGCCTCAGTGGTTAAATGCTTACAAAGCAAACAACACCAAAGCTACTCCCGTTCTCCCGCCACGCTATTTGGGGTTGAACCATAAACTGGTGCCATCATTGTCCACAGACAACTGTCTTGAGAGAAATAATGTGGTTTGCCATTCCCTTCGCTGTTTCACAGACTAGTGAATAACATAACTAGTCGCAGTCATCTTGTATTTCAGGCATGCTGCTTCATCGGCATTTCTCGTTTAGGGCAAACAACCTTCTCAGTCATCTTGTTTTTCTAGCAAACTGCTTAACATGCAATATAAATTCAGGCAATCTGCTTCTTAGGTATTTCTCATTTAGGGCAAACAGATTTTTAGGCAAATCTCATGTTTAGGTCATCTTGCGTTTGCCTTCATTGGCATCTTGCGTTTAAGGTAACTCGATCAAAAGGGCAATCAAGCAGGTGTCTATAGATGGTGGTAACCACTTACCACCAGGTGCGCCGTTAGCTTGTTTGTCATCTCTTTGTATAAAAAAACGACGGCATAGATGGGTAAACATACTTTTTAATTAACAATGGATGAAGGGAGACCTAAATAAACTTGACTACTACTGTGATTAATTTGTTATTAATTGATACACTAATTTTCAAGACGGTTATAAAATTTGTTGTGACTTCATTTATTTACAAGTTATACAAAATCAATACGAAGATTTGACGACCGGCTGGCCAAGCGGTCTGTACCCCTTGCTATACAGGCTGCTCGGTCGAGAGGTAGAAGCAAATGTTTGTATGATGAGTAGAGCATTTGTTTACGAGCCATGGATGTTTAGGTATATGTTTATTTATATATATACATATATTACTATCATAATTTTTCCGTTATCTGGTATCCATAACACAAGCTCTTAATGATGCTTACTTTGGGCTAGATAATTTGGGTGTGTGAGTGTATGAACATTATTATTAAGTATATTATTATTGATAGTAGCTGGCTACGCCAGGTGTTACAAGCATCTTTATGTCACAAGACAAAAGTAAAAATCTTTTATCTTTTTTGTGCATTTAAATTTTTTTGTGGTCAATCACTTTCTTTGTTTGGTAAGGTGCGCGATTGATGAACATTTAAGCACAAGCCCAAAGAAAATAATAATTTATCAATTCTTGGCGACATTGTGTCTCGAACGGCTGAAAGCGTTGTTCGGCAAATTGCGTCAAAAACAATCGTCGAGTGAACTTCAGCGTCTTGCTCGACGAGACTTCGGAAGCGATGGCATTACATTGGTGAAGTAATACTCTTAAATAATTTTTAAAGCAACAGCAAAATGCTACGTAATTTATGTTTCTTTTTATATACCACTAAAGTGACAAGCAAGCATGCGGCCCACCTTATGGTAAGCGGTTACCGCTTGCAACATCAGGGATATCACTTGGGCGTTGCCGACCCTGTCATAACCTTTTCACGTCATTTTTTTCCTGTGCCATTATGCAGGGACAACTTTGTTTTTTTGATAATAGTTTTTTTTATTTCTATGTGTCGTGTGTTTTGCAATTCAGCCCCTGTAGCATGGCAAACTCTCCGGAGAGTGGACAAAAGTTTGTCTCGCTCTTCGTCAAACACATTTAATCTTCTAATGAGTGGACATAAGTGGTGGAGAAAATGAAAATGAAAATATCTTTATTCAATTAGGCCCCCCAAGAAGCACTTTCGAATCGTCAAAAAACCCTTATGTCTAACACATAAAATAATACTAACTAACAATGTCTTAATGTTTGTCTTTCTGTCTTGTCTGGATCTACGTAAGCTAACAATGTTATAATGTCAGTCTGTCTATCGGTCTGTCTGTCGATCTGTCTGTCAGTCCGTCTATCAGCCTGACAGTCTGTGTCAGTCAGTCTGTCTGTCTATATGTCAGTCTGTCTGAATTTACACCGGTTCCAAAAGTTGAATTATCGAGAAGATTTCGGCAACAAACTCGTGTAGTCACTCTTTTCAATTATTAAGTTACAATGTTTAATTACATAGTAATAGTATTTAGCAGTGCAGTGTCACACAGAGTATACAAACTAGGTATATAAGCATACCTAGAAGATGACAAGATTATTTACTTTATTTAAAGGCTGTCCGACAATGCACCATCACAATATAGGAAGTATTATAGTACACAAAGATCAACAGTTAATATACACAAAGGCCTGATAAAGCCAAACATCTTTCTTTAATTTAATCACTTGTCTGACCGCGTCATTACAATAATAATTGTATTGTTCTAAATAATTCCTATAATGCCATATACCTACATCCCTCAAAAATGATACTATTGGTGTCTAAGTATGTAAATTATTACAAAATCAAGGAAGCTTAGAGATGACCATTTCCACTAGTGGCACCTGTTCACATGTATGACGCATGATTGAGATAGATTTCGTCCACGGCCCGTGTTACGGGTGCAGGAAACATAGCTCATGTCACCAAAAAATATGAGATCGTACCACCTGCTCAAAAATGATATATTCTGTGTCTAGTTAACTTAACATAAAGTTAGTCTAAGCCATTACAAGACAGGGAGAGAATGTTGTACTGAACTTCATTCTATCCCTGGGATTAGAATGAATTTGAGATTAGAATACCAAAATAACACAAATGTTGGTTAAAACCTAGCTTCAATTGTTAAGGCGATATATTGAAAAAAATCGCACTTTTATAAGTAATGTCATACGTTGCTGAAAGATCTTACGAATCTGAAAATGAAATATACGTTACTTCATATCCTTATCTAGATACAAGTAGAACGAAAACACGATTGAAGGAATTTGCCTCGATACTTTTTATTTCCGAAAAGACCTCTTATAAACAAGAAAACTTAAGATTATTGGTGAACGATAATTTGTATTCAATAGGAAATTACTTTAAAAAGTAGATATCATTAATATTCAGAATCGTGTTGAAGCGTTTTTTTGTAGTCCTTATGTTTTTTTTTAAATAAAATAATTTGTGTATTTCGTTTACTTTTCACGCGCGATCGCTGTTTTGTCTTTTTTCCTCCCGCTGAGTCAGCCATATCTCTATCCCTATCGGTCTTGGCCGAAACAACGTTCCGATAGATCCCCTTAAGCGAAAAAGAATATGATTTTGAATCGACAACTTGTATTCAAAAATCAGTTGAGTCACTGAAATGTAACAAAATCATATAAATAATTTAGTCTCGCCATGTCGCTCACAGTTTCAGCTATTAATTATTTTCAGCAGAAAAATAAAGATATTATAGATATTCTTAATTTTTGATTTTAACATTATTATAAATGTTTGAAAAATTACTTAGTAATTAAAATATAATAAAACTAGAAAAATTTCACGTCCTGAGGCAGGAATCGAACCCGCGACCTTTCGCAATCCGGGCGACTGCTCTGACCACTGAGCCACCCAGGACTTGGGATATCCCTGTGAAATTCTTCTAGTCTAATCTTTAAGTAATTTAATTAAATTAATCTAATAATTTACCTAATTATTTATCTCCCTAAAAACAAGTTTTGAGTTTGATAGTTACCTATTTATTCAACTGTTAGATACACACAAATACAGTTATGTATTATACGATACTTAAAATAACATTTACTTAACATCTAATGCTGAGTGCTGTTGCTGTATAAAAAAAATGTAAAAAACCTTACACGTCAAAAAGGCTAATCGCAGTAGAGATTACTTGGTTTCATATTTTATCCATATTTGGAAAAAAGTTGTACTACACGTAATTTAATCTAATTATTTGCCAACAAAATAACAATATAAAAGTGACAATCTAAATCCCTCCAAAAGTCGTACAGAGAAAGCGTATTTCGTTCGGAAGTCTCGTAAGAAAGTTACAGCAAAAGGAAAAGTGGAATTCCTTCCGAGATTCGTGTTAATTGAATGGCTTGCGAATAAATCCTGAGCAGAGACGGCGGGTCTTAAGTCTCGCTACCGAGATAATCTTTAAAAGGTTACTTGAAAAAATTAAAGAAAGAAAACATCTTCAAAAAAGTGGTTATACAAACACGTTTAGAAATAATTTTACTTAACGGAGTAACTCTTGGCCTTCATCTCATCTAATCGTAAGTGAAGTTAAGGCCCTAAGATGAAAGCGAGCTACAACCGGGTTCCTGAACCACAAAGGAAATGGATATCTTACCTCCAACTGACGGAATAAAACAATGCTGTTTTTTTTATACAACTAGATGACAAATAAGCTGACGGCCCACCTGATGGTAAGCGGTTACCGCCGCCTATAGACACCTGCAATAACAAGGAAAAATCACTTGTTAATGCAGGTGCGTTGTCATCCTGGGGCCTAAGATGAAATGCCGTCCATGCCCAGTAATTACACTGGCTACCTTTCCTTTTAATCTGAAACACAGCGAACTGTTTCACGGCTGAAATAAGAAAGGCGGTGGTACCCAGACGACCCTACATACGAGCCTACCACCAAATAAAATAATATAAAAAGTCTACTTAGCGCAGTTAACAGTTATGTTATGGCGGCATACTTAGGTAAAATGGTGGTGGCTAGCCAGGTGGACTTAGAGAAGTCCTATCACCAAACAAACCGAGCATAAAATTTCTGCCCTCACGGGAATTGAACCCTGAAACTCTAGATTTGAAGTGGCCGTCGAATCCAACTTGAGTGGGCGGCATTTGGGAAGCTACGCCATATCTTCACGTTTCGAATACCGCAGTGTCTCAAGACAAAAGTCTTCGACCAGTGTGTGTTGTCAGTGATGACCTACGGCACTGAGACATGGTCGCTCACAATGGGTTTCATCAAGAGGCTCAACGTCGCTCGAAGGGCAATAGAGCCAGCAATGCTCGGAGTTCTCTAAGGGATCAAATTAGAAATAAAGTAATCCGTAGAAGAAACAAAGTAACCAACACAGTTCAAAGAGTTGCCAAACTAAAGTGAAGACCCGATGGCAGTTAGGGCGGAATTTGCCTCTGTATGTAATATGCAGTTCATATGTTTATTTTTTGTTGCATGTCATTTGATCATTCTATTTAATATATAGATAACTTTATGGCTCTTACCATTTAATTAACGAGGAGCTCGGTGGCATATTGGTTTGAGCGCTCTGGTTTCGTTTACGAAAACAAAGCAACTTTCGCCTTGGTCGACCCCAGGATGGGTCAACCAAAATTTATAATCTCGAGCTCCTCCGTGCTTCGGAAGGCACGTATAATTCAGTATTCATCATGGCACGTATGTCACTTTGGTGACGTTTAGTAGACTGCTATGTCGCTCGTCATATTGCCTTGGCCGGTTTTTACATTCTTGTCTAAACCCTTTCTAGAACAGTATATAAAAGCATTTCTAAATGCGTTTCAGTTATTTTATGTTTTTATTAGTTAATTTATTTACATAAAGCTATTTGTCTTTGAATATTATAATAAAGTAAGCACATTTTTATTAAAATAAACACTAGAAAATTATTACCACAAAGGACTCAACTATATTTTCGCTCAATTATTTCACTATCTTTACTAAAGTCCTCCATTGTCTCCTAAATAAATTATTATTCAACTACGAAGAAGTAAAGTTGATTATGATTTCCATTCTAAAAGCGGTCGATTATACGAGTCAAGCGTCATTTCAAGCGAATACGTACCTAATAACGGTGTCTGGAAGGCTTAAATATCTTATTTAATATCTTGAAGAAGGCACAGAAGCCGTAAAACACTTTATAGCAGAGCACATTGTAATATCAATTTTCGTTGTTGTATGTTATGATTATGAGAAAAGTCGCCGTAGTTAATATGTATGTAAAATATATTCTATTACTAACTATTTTAGAATCATCATCATCATCATTTCAGCCGACAGACGCCCACTGCTGGGCATAGCCCTCCCCCAGGGATCTCCAAACGATCTCAAAACATCGGCTTCCCGCAACCCTCACCAGATCGTAGGTCCGCCTTGTGGGAGGCCTACCAACGCTGCGTCTCCCAGTACGCGGCCGCCACTCGAGGAACTTTCAGCCCTAACGGCCGTCAGTCCTAGGAGGACTGTGAGGCTTGCCCACTGCCACTTGAGGCTCGCAATTCTTCGGGCTATGTCGGAGACCTTAGTTCTCCTGTGGATCTCATCTTTTCTGATTCGATCACACAGAAAGCCTGAGCATATATGTAACTTAATATTACGTATTAAGTTACATGAATTTACACTATTTTACACACTGAATTAAAAAACAAACTTATAAATAAAATACAGCAACTAAATCTTGTGTAACGGGAAGTATACCAATAAGGCATACTTCCCGTTACACAAGGTAAATTTAAATATATATTTAATTTAATAAAAATAATTTATTTTTAATATCATGAGCAATCTTTTAAGAAAACGGTGAAATGTAATTTTTTTTATAAAACACATACTGTCGTTAATAAAGACAACAAAATAAAAAAATGGCTTTAAATTAGAAAGTCCGAAACTAAATTATAAATTCTTAAAAATTATAAATCCTAATTAAAACTGTAATCTGTCCGCGAATGAATTTAAATAAGATCTACTTTGTCTCGTAAAAACATGGCGATAAGTTTACTGTCTCCTTAATTAACTTAAATGAACGCATCGATTGGTCGTTGAATATTTCATGCGGTAGGATATTAGTTATTTATATGGTAACGAGAGGATGGACGGCGGTTGAGGAGCTCGGTGGCGGACCTGCTAATTTTTTTACCGCTTTCTTTCCTTTTCTTACGTTTTTATAGCAACGTTTATCTCACAACTCATTGAAGGTAACACCTCTAGTGATCCGAAAGAATACTTTTACAAGTATTTTTAAACTTCCAGTTAAGTTGAGTAAAAAAACCCATTTTAATGTTTTTGATGCATTTAAGCGCTTACTTTAATGTGAAAATATCAAAGAAAGAAAAAAACGATGAAAAATATATGCTCCAGGCGGGAATCGAACCCGCGTAGGAGACAATAAACGCATCAAAAACACTAAAATGTGAAATTAAATATTTTCTAATAAATTATTATCGATATTTAGTCTCACCTTCGCAACACACGTGTACCATACTTCCATTATTAGTACAATTAATTCAATCGGACGGCCGTATTAGCCGCACGTGCGCCGCCCGCCCATTACAGGCGGAGGGCGGGCGTTGTAAATTAATAAATCGTTTAGAGAAAATGCTCACTTCCACTATCTTATTCCAATCACTGTGTCCCGTATTTAATTAAAAGATATTATATTCAATTAGTAACTGTAACTTTGATTACTTACAGAGTATACAATAAGATGAGAGAGAAGTATAAAATAAATTAAAATACAGCACCTAATTAGGCCCGTATGTAGGGTCGGCTGGGTAGCTACCACCGCCTTTCTTATTTCAGCCGTGAAACAGTTCGCTGTGTTTCGGATTGAAGGGAATGTAGCCAGTGTAGATACTGGGCATGGACGGCATTTCATCTTGCGCGTCGGGTGGCTCCCACGCGCGCAATACAAAGGCTGCGACGTCTGAGATTGCCTATAATAACTCTGGGCAATCTCCGTCGGCACGAAACCTGAAATTTGCTTGCAGACCCCAGACCACCTCCGCTAAAGGCACGGGAGTTATCCAGGAGTTTTAGCGGGTATTGCCAGGGTCAATTCAGACGCTGGGCGAGCCCCGCACACTCCCGCTGCTTCGCCAGCGGCGGGTAGGTCCGTCAATGGATTTCTGCTGGTAAAAAAAAAGCTTCAGGATGACAACGCACTTGCAATATCAAGTGATTTTCCCTTGTTATTGCAGGTGTCTATAGGCGGCGGTAACCGATTATCATCAGGTGGGCCGTCAGCTTTTTTGTCATCTAGTTGTATAAAAAATATATAAATGGTGAATTTTGTACAATTTTTCTGAACTACATTTCTATTCTATTATAAACAATAAATTAAAAATGAGAGTATTTAGCAAAGTGTAAGTTTTTTCAATATATCAAAGGTCTGTCTATTAATTTATTTAAAGTTTCACTTACAGTAAAAATATGCTGAATCACACAAAAAGGTAGCGCAGGCTTATAATCCTGGGCTATATAAGTGTTAGCCGTCATGTATAAATCCAGCCTCGACACAGCACCAGTTGTCAGAACGCTAGGGCGGGCGGCGCGAGCAAGCGGCACGCAGTAACCGCGCGGGAGCCGCCGCGTCCGCTCGTGGGGTCGCGTCACGTACGCTTACAAAGTTTTACGAAATCGCGTTTCGGGAAAACATTACATTTGTCTCGATTGACTTGGAAGTTGTGGTAGAGAATTTGGTTGGTAAGTCTGTAGTTGATGATTTTTTACGGATGACTGGAATAGACAGACACTGCTTAATAGTCCAAAGCTTTATTTACAATTAAATATGAATAATTTATTTATTCTCAAAGTAAAATAGTTTAAAAACATGAAGATTAACCACCTCTGTGGGCTAATGGTTGAGACGACCTGCCTCTGATCTAAAGGCCCGGGGTTGGATTCCCGTGGGGGCAGAAATTTTCTGCTTGGTTTAGTTGGTGGTAGGGCTTTTCTAAGTCCACCTGGCTAGCTACCACCATCTTACCTAAGTCTGCCGCATAACAATAATGTTCACAGCATTGTTGTGTTGCGGCAGTTGGAGGTAAGATAGCCAGTTTCTCTGTGGTTGAGGAATCCGAGTGTAGCTCGCTTCCATCGTCGGCCTTATCTTCACTTACCATCAGGTGAGATGAAGGCCATGAGTTACGCCGATAAGGTTAAAAAAAAAGTTTATTTTGAATTTGATTAAGTCGTCGTTGTGACGTCGTGTAGTCGGTACTTGCGCCCTCAATAACATGGTTGTTAACTTGTGCCAGGTACCAAACCAACATCTATCCTGCTGCACAGTTTCTGGATGAATAGTATTTAATGATGAATAAAAAAAATGGTTTTGTTTAAGCATTGCACAGTGATTTCCAAGGCAATTAGTTTCTATATATATTTTTTTTAAATCGGGGCTAATTTTGTTTTAAGTATAATTTGGCATGTAGTTACATTTTTTCTCTTTATTTCTTCATCTCTTTATTTACTTTCTTTAGGTGTTATGACAAGCACCAATAGAGTCGTCACAAATATTTAATCATTGCTTTATATACTTACATTGAAATAAGCGTACGGCCCGCTGGTTGATAAGTGGTGACCGAAGCCCATAGATAATTGGAGCACTTTAGACGTGCTATTCACCATATGAAAATCCAGAGAAAGCGAGCGATATGTTGACATGGGAAACGAAGTTCCTCTGCTCGCAACATAATACTTCCTCAATGAGCTCTGACGACCTTATTTACCTTACTTACTTAGTCCTGTGCTCTAAACATGATCGGATTTCTTATTACTCTACAACATAGCATGGAACTATTCAAACGTTTTCTTTAAATTTACTTTATATAAAATCATGTTCAATTCTTTTAAAAGTTTTGCTAGCCGTAACACTAAACTAGGTTTCGTTCAAAAACAAAATTTTGCTGCAAAACATTTGATATTCCGAATACAACCAGGACGGCAACTTTTATATCGGTAGCGAGAAAAGTTCTAAGCCTGCTTTCTTGTGGCACTAGTAAAACAGCAATAAAAGTGTTTCTGAATAAGCACGTAACACGTAGCCATTCTAACAAATATGGCCAGTTTACTTTGAGAGGTGTAAGTGAAGCTGGTTGAGTTTTAGCGAGATGGAACTCTACGCCGATTATGCTAAGAAGTTCAAAAAATAAGTTTTACGATAGAAGCCAAAATGAATCAAATTGTGTACAAGATGGAGTATCTTTATTATGGTGTAATGTAATCATCGATTCACTGTCTCCACCTCAACAGCGAGATGAAAAAAATTTGGAACTCAAACGAGCTACTAAATTTTGCCGTATTTGTCGTACTTCCGGAAACTGGACTTTTTCGTAAAGAATTCCACACCGCTTCTCATCAGGTGATGCCGCAACTTCACCTGATGAGAAACGGTAAGAAGAACACATCAATAATTACTCTCTGTGTAAAAATGAGCTTAAAATTCGTTGAAATAAAAAAGTTTTTAAGTTTTTTAATCTTCCCCTGTAAAACTGGATCTATTGCAGATACGCGGCCTTTACCTATGGTAGATTCGCGAATTTGCACTATCCCCGACGATATGCGAATACAGGTATTGCAAAAAGAACGCGTGCTTCCACCATGCGGACCATGAGGTATCTTTTTACGCCTCTGTGGAAGAAACTCATGCTATAGGAATGAGGGAACAGTCATGTTAATATTTGTTTTCAAAAAACTACGTATTATTGCAGATGCGAAAATAATCAGGCAAGTTTACTTTGCCTTATGTCAATCGATATTGACTTACTGCATTACATCTTGGGGTGGGTCTGCCAAAACCACATTACTAACCATTGAGAGAGCCCAGAGAGCTGTTTTAAAAGTTTCTACCTTCCGTCCTTTCCTCTACCCTACTGACCTTCTTTATAAAAATTGTGAGATACTAACAGTTAGACAATTGTTCATAAAGAGCACTATTCTCAAACAGCACATCGCACTCCCTTACAGCACAGAACCTACTAACAAAAGGCTAAAATACACAGTTTGCCCTCAAAATATAAGAACGAAACACGCCTTCTCAGCCAGATTTTACGTGTTTCTTGGACCCCTTTTATACAACAGATTGAACGCCAAATTGAAAATTTATCCTCTTAATTATAATAATACTAAGAAAACTCTCCAGGAAGCACTGCAAAACATGTCCTACGAAGATACAGAGAAATTATTGATTGCTTTTAAGTGAATTATTGTTTAGTATTAAGTTTCTAACTCTTAGGCTACTGATATTTTATTTATTGTTTTCTTTTATAATACTTTTGTAAATAACCTAATTAAGTACCTAATATAGAATAAAATATATTTTGCATATGATTATTTATCTAGTTGAGTAAGTCCTTTTTTGTCCGAAACACAGGATAATCCTAGTTCGGACGCGTGTGTTGCATAAGCCCTATTGTTATTATTTTCAGATTTTAATTTATTTATTGTGAAGTAAGTTTATTTGAATAAAAAATTATTATTATTATTTATTATTATGTTACTGACTGAAATAGGATTAATTAATGTCTTTAGTAAAAAAAATTCAAAAACAATTGTTATAAATGAAGAGCTTTGTTTATGAATATTTTTGTATAAAGCCTATCATCTTGATTTAAAATCTCCGAATTGATTTGAATTTCTCGTTAAACATTAAACGATAAACATGATTATGCTTGCCGAGTAGTGAATACTTATTGCAAACAAAATGGACTACTAATTTGTAAACAGGAGCGTGAAACTTTGCTACACTCCTGTACGATTGTCAACCACAAAAATTCACAAATTAAAGTCTTCCTCTGGGATGACGTCACACATAATTGACTCAATGAAATCAAGACCCTTGATGCTGAGAAGATCCTAAATTCATGGAAAGTGACATTAGAACACTTTCTATGAATTTCAAGGATCTACTTCAACTCACTGGGGGCGAGTCACAATTGATCTTCTAGGTCGCAGTGACAACAGACTCTAACGAGACTGAATGTACTATTAATATTAGAAAGAGGGAAAATCCTAAATTTAAATAGCCAATGTTGATACTACTATAAATGATGCAAAGTTCAGATGCTTCAAGCATTAAAATTATGGGCACTACCAAAATATTTTCTAAACAAATATTGCTCCATATTGCGATGTAGGTACACAGTTTGATAAATGTTAAGATATAAATTACAGCGGGAGAGCTTCGCTATAAATTAACGAAATCATAATATTACGAAACTAGGTTAGGAGCTTCATCATGTTATGGAGACTGTCAGAAGTTATTGGGGAGAGTTTGTGTGTCTAACTGTTGCCTCACTGCACTAGAACATTTGAGTTAATTATAGTGTAGTGAAGTCTAAATTCTTTAGTTCATGTGATCCTTATAATATAAGGATGAAATGGAGCTAAGTGTTGTTGTTTTGTCTTATATCTATTGCTATAGAATAATTGACATCAACCTGTAATGACCATAACCATGAGGAGCTCGGTGGCGTATTGGTTTGAGCGCTCTAGTTTCGATACGAAAAACAAAGCAACTTTCGCCATAGTCGATTCTGGGATGGGTCAATCAAAGTTTGTTATCTTCCGTGCTTCGGAAGGCACGTTAAGCCGTTGGTCTCGGTTGTTACTATAACCGCCTTAATCCACCAACCTGCTAGCATGTAGGAAGGCCTGTGCCCAGCAGTGTTACGTATGTAGGCTATTGATGTATCATCACCAATAGCATTATTATTATCATAAGCATTATCATCAGATGATAATAATGATAAATATTAATTTAATCAAAGAGTGAATAATGTGACTGCGAGTAAATAAATATATTGATCATAAAATTTTCATTTATAAAGTTTCATCCTGACTACTTTAAGAAACTTGTAGACGTTAACTCTAGACCAATCAGAGCACAGTACTGATATCTACTGCATCAACCGCCTTGCCTTACATATATAGACACAATGTCTTTAACATATGTATTATATTATACAATAAATTGCCTGAAAACATAAAAGCCTTGGAAGGCAATAAATTTAAAAAAGTACTCGGTGACTGGCTAAAGGAGAAATGTTTTTATAGTGTCAAGGAATATCTAAACAAGTGATGATTATAGAAAATTTATCTGTTAAGAACTTTAATTTGGTGACAATAATTAATGTAAAAAACTTATTGACATTTAGATTTTGGATTTGATATTTATATAATTATGTTGACTACTTAATAAATTAGTAAATTAATAAATAAATTAGTGTTAAGTTAAAATGACAAAATTTGCACGCCTGTTATCAGGCTGCATGCTATGTCTAGTATAATTATTAAGATCCCTATGTAACTATTATTATTATTATTTTCGTCCTGTAAGTTGAACTCCCAATATCGGATAACCGCTATTGATATTCTTTCAGGATTTTCGCTTCTTTATATTTTACTCTTCTTTTACTAAATTCTTAGCTTGTTATGTTTTTATTACTTTGAAACCCCTTCCATATGAGCAATAACGAACTTTGACACAGTATTACGTAACCAGTTCAAATCCAAGTTTTTTACGGTTGTTTGCGTTCGATTAACTCTTTCAAACAGCAGTAAAACAAAACTGTTCGTGTTTCAATCGCATAAATCTGTAAAAGTGACTGGTAAAGAAACCACGGCAAACTTTTCATTCTGCCCTTGACGACTTTTTGATGTACCCCCAAGGGTCATATTTGAATGTTTCACAGACGTCATAATGCTGTAAAGACAGAGTCGGCTTGTTGCGTAACTTTTCCCATTGTAACGTGTCCCAGAGTTTTACCTTGCGGTACCCCTAGAGCTTGATTCTCTGGATACGCCATTTGTCGTAATTTCACCTCAAGGGCAACTGTTAGTTGACAGTGCTGTAGTTACGGTGTCTTTGAAATGTTTTATAATTATATTAACTTTTGAATCTGACTAAAAATGAAATAGATTAAGAAATACTGTTCCAAAAATTATGATTTTTCAAAGTTTTAAATACTGAATTTAATTACAAATTCTAAACGTGTAGAATTTGAAAAAAAATTACAAATGAAAATCGTAATTCCAAAATTTTGTTTATTTCTATTTTCGGTAAAATGAATGTTATGAAAAAGAACAAAACGACACAAAATTAAAACTTGTACAAAAAAATGGAATTTGAAATAGGTAACCGATTACTAAATATTTTACACAATATCAATCGTTATTGCTATCTAACAAAGACGGCTCCAAATATGGAAAATATCTTTGCTACTGCGAAAAACTTTAATAACTACAGTATTTTAATTATTTGTAATATCTATTCATCTCTGATTGCTCAATTTAAGTCCTTCCTTAGTAATAATTTTCAAATCCAAAATACTAACACACATTTCTTAAATGAAGACTTAGTTCATCTATTACCTGGCGCTTATTAAACCTATCTTATGTTTTAATATGAAAAGCAATACAATATCGTATGGCTGGAGCGTACTCGAAGCCGGCAGTTAAGCTAAGTGCACTATAAACACGGGCGATGCATTTTAATGTTGAGCTTAAACGTGGCGATTAACAGCCGAGTGTGTTTACTATCGACACTGATCTATGAAGTAGGCAAGCAAATACACGAACATTTTGATCAGTAACGGTTGAAGATAGAAGCAAAATTAGCGATTTGTCCGTCCGTTTTGCCGGCTGAAAATATTACTCTTTTTTGCTTGCTCTTGGTCCCACTCTTGCTCCGAGCGAACTAAAGAGGGGGTCGACAATGTGAGCTAACCCAGAAGGTGCCTATTTAATCCTGGATTAAAGGATCCAAGGTTATGTGCATTAGGGAACACCGAAGCCGGCAGTGCATTCCACTCCGTGACTCTACGTTCCAACTTTGTTTATTAGTTTTAACAATTTAAACATAACCCTTTCGACACTTATCAGCCCGCTGGCGTTAACACAGAGCAGATAATCAATCATAGATGGAATACAAACCTACATTGGGTTATCGACGGAACTAACTTCTAATTTGTTTTTCCCTCGGTGGAAGGCCTTTTTATAATTATGAAACACGGCAAATGTCACTACACCAAGCAGCAGTTACTAATTTTTCTTGCCTCTTTTTAAGGAACCCATATTATGAGAAGGAGAACACATGTGCTGTTAAATAATTCCAGGTTTTGGATGTACAGCAAAGAAACGAGTAATTACATTTCTTCATACATGGATGTTGAGGTGGAGAATTTATATTGATGACTCTGAAAATTAAATTGATGCCTGTAGCCAGCATACACACATACAAGCTGTTATTATGATTGTGGTTGTCATAAAAATATTAAAGTGCAGTTATCAAACGAAATGAACGAATGATATTTCGAGAAACCTTATTTTACAATAGTCTTTGATGACTATATCAAATTTGCGATAACTTTGCATGCTTTATAACATACTTTATATAGCGCAGAAATTGTTTTTCTTTTAATTATATCAACGTTGAAGAGTAACGCCATATTTTGGGTAATTTACTACGATATTGTCGTACCTTACAACATCATTCTTGCATATAAGTTCTAAATAATGCATTAAGTTAACGATGAAAGTTGTAATATTTGTGGTGGCTTACTTCTTTAGGCGCGTTCTTTAAGAGTAACCCATTTAGCAGGCAGTCATCAGTGTGCCACCTCTCTGGAAGCCCTCACGATGAACTTAGCTGTGTGGTTACACAGGCCTACTAATGGACTCGCACACTTGTAACGCGGCTTAAGTAAAAAGCGCCAAGATAGATATAATTTGAAAGAATTTGATAGGCTTATCGCTTTAGATTTTACAAAAGCATTCGATTTACTAACACAATTCATTCAAAAAATAATACACGAAGAAAATAACTATAAGTTGCATATTCAACTACATTGACATCGTATTTAAATATAGGGTAAATTAAAAACGGCTTTTCTGTTTTTTGTAGGACTCAGTGTTTTATCATATTTTTATAGAGTTTATTTTTAACTGTTCAGCATGTCTCGCTAGACCCACTAAT
Organism: Nymphula nitidulata; assembly: GCA_947347705.1. Lineage (NCBI taxonomy): Eukaryota > Metazoa > Arthropoda > Insecta > Lepidoptera > Crambidae > Nymphula > Nymphula nitidulata. Next base: position 644,001 of record OX374625.1, read on the forward strand.
GTGTTTAAAACTGTACACTATCATAAAGAGCTAAAGTTTGTAAGTTTGAGTATACTTACCTGATATCAAAATTTCTTTCACGGGTAGTTAAAATATAGGCGTGTAAATCCTGGGAATAAGTGAATATGTGATAGTGAGTAGGAGATCTAGAATTTAAAAAGACAATTCTGCTACTTGTGTTGTTGAAATTGTAGAGATTTGTTCGAACACAATGTTATAAGTTAGCACTTTTGTTTTTTGCGAAAGTTTGTTACTTGTACTTACTTCCACAGTTGTCGTACTAGGGGACAGTTTTAAAGTAAGTCTAAAACGGAGTCCCAGTTGTGTGGTAACACTTGTTCGCTACTTTCACTAAGTGTCCCTTTTACGTCATACTCTATGAGTACAAGAAAATACTATGAAGGAGGAGGAAGGGGAAAATGTACTTGAACAAATATATGCTTTTAGTTAACATGTAACTCCAAAATTGTGTTTCGGCTTAGTAGTTTCTTCTTTTAATTCCTATGATAATGTTTTTTAAATTAACATATTAGATACCTACTGAGTTTATCATCATGCTGCTCATAAGCTTTCCTAAGAAGCACGTGAGGAGCTTGGGCCTTAACACCACTACGCTGGCCCAATGCGGGTTGGTACGTTAAAGCGGTTGTAGTAACAACCCTTTTGAAGCACGCAGGAGCTCAAGATTACTAATTTTGATTGAGCGAAAGTTGCCTAGTAAGTTAAGCGACATAATTAACATAATTAATAATCATAATCATAATCATTTATTGCAATTATGTGGTTACAAAAAGGTCTTAAATTAAATTTTACATCCTCACATAAACCATGTAAGGGCACTGCAAAATAATTCTACTTATTATAAATATAAAACAATTATTGTGAATATAAATCTAAGTTAAAACCATTACCCTACCAATCACTACAATCCAAGATATCTTGCAAGGTATAAAAGTTTTTTTATAAGCATTCCTTTCAAGGTGTTATAGAATTTACAAGAATTTTCTACATTTTTTATATTCTTAGGCAGTTTATTGTAGCTTCTTATTGACATGAATAACAGCAGACTTAATCATAACTTGCTTAGCTAGTTTCATATATTTCGCTATTAGATGTACGAATATATTTTAAAAGTATTTGCATTAAGGCAAAGACTAATCTATACAGCTTTATATAACACTACCAGATCGGCAATATAATTAAATCTAATGGTTTCATTCAGTTGCGAGTCCCGTTTCGTGTGGGTGCGGTTTAAGTCTAGATTTCCCGCGGGACAGTCTACTTGCATCGGCTCATTGCTATCCCTTCGTGCGAATGAGAAAAGATTGGACCAATTACAAAAGCTATTTTTTACATTCGCTATTTCCCACAGCGCGGGCGTAGGCCTGGCAATTGGAAGGAAAGATGCGACTGATACTCCTTATTTGATTTTTGAAACCAAAAACACACATGCGACTTTAAAAGGTTTTTTCTTATGTCACTTAAATTTATGAGTGTAGTTTGAAATAACTGAATAATTCATAGCAATAGATTATATCCAGTTAGTCGAGTGGCCAGTGAGCGTGCTTACTAAACTCGAGTTTCTTTTTTATACAGTGACGTGAAGTGAAGCGGTAAGAAGAGTCCATATGCGAAGACAACTAGTGCAGTTCAGACACTGCTCTAGCCGCCTCTACCTTGCCGGCCCGAAAGGTGCTTTTTCACGCCTCTTTTGAAGGAACCCATGTTATAGGAAGGAGGAAACACTTGTGCTGGCAAAGAATTCCAAGTTCTGGAGGTACGACAAAGAAACGATCTACTAAATTTCTTTGTTCGTGATGTTGAGGTGGATACAGTGAATTGATGACTCCGAAGACCGGCACGCGTGCTTCTGAGTATTGGTGGGGAAGGTGGGATAAGGTCAAATAGCTCTTCAGAGCACTCTACGTGATATAGCCGATAGAAGGCGCTAAGCGACGCAATGTCGTTGTTGTTGGTTGTTCGTGACCTCTACATCGCCAACGATACGGACAGCACGACTCTGCAATCTGTCCAGGGCATCGAGTAGGTACTCGTATTTTTTCTAGTCTCGGTAGGGACAATACTTACGCGATGAACACTAAATAATAGACCTCCAGAGGTATAACGCCTCTTGACAGATTACGTGTAATTGATTGGCATGGGAGTTATTAACAATTCTTGTGTCAAGGATGTCAACGCACCTGAAATATTGAGTGGTTCATTAATGTTACAGTCGCCTAAGCGATGGTTATCACCACCAGGTGGTTAGTCAGCTTATCCAACATTGTTTGACATAAAAATTTGTAACAATAAAACAGCCTCGTAATTTTTGTGTTTGACTAGATTTGTAGATTTGGTCCGCGGCTTTGTCTGCATGTATATCGGTACTATCCCACGGGAACCGTGCATTTTTCAGGATGAAAAGTAGCCGATGTGGTAATTCAGACTAAGGCCTATCTCTATGTCAAATTTCATTCAGATCCGTTCAGCCGTTCTCGCGTGATGGGGTAACAAACATCCGTCCATATTTTCGCATTTTTAATATTAGTAAGATAAGATTTGTTTGATTGGAAAAGTAATCACTTCTATCATTAAATATCTTTTAATGAAGATAAGTTCTATATTGTTGTAATTATAAAAAAACAAAGACCGCAAGTTCAAACTTAATGGAACTTTCGTAACACTATTTCATTTGAAGCATTAAGAATAGTTGATCTTTTAAAAAGCTTGAAATTATATTTACGTGAGATGAGAAAGTTATTTATTAGGTTAATTTTAATTATATTTCCCAAGAGTAAACAGGTTTATTTCACCAACTGTGACAAAGTCATCAAAGTTAATAATCTCTGTTACAGAAACGTCTGCTGTCTTATTATGAGATTTAATGGACTTAACACTGCTTAAAACAGGAAAGGGGATTAATTTAACGGCGCTTTGTGGTTTGACTGTCATATAAATAAGACTGCCCGTTTCGAAATCTCTGATTTATAATTAGTTGTTGACAATAATATTCATACATTCACGCCTATTATCTAGCCCAAAGTAGCTTGTGTTATGGATACCAGATAACGGAGAAATATTGATAATAATATGTATATAAATATTAGAAGCATACTAAATAAACATCCATTACTTTGCTCGTACTCATCCTACAAACATTTGCTCCTACCGGGATCGAACCTGGGACCCCTGACCTAATAGCCAGTATAGGCCAGCCGTTTTTCAACGGTTAATTAAAAGAATTTCTACAACACCATTAATACATTCTTTCCGGGAACTGAATGAGTGAATTATAAAGCTTTTGCTCTCGAAAAGAAAGGACTTATCTCAAAACAATCAGAGATTCGGAGAACTAGAAGATTTAAAAAACAATTAAAAGTGCTCCCGATCGCCTTGATTGCGTTTGATTAAATACTCTGAGGATAGATTTTTTCCTCGATTATGCTAAGTTGGGTGATTATTATTTGAACTGCTTTTTGTTCGACGTTAGATTGAATAACGAGTCATTAACTAAAGAACATGATTGTGACAGGGATTCGTCAAAAATAAATGAATGAATGATTTGTGTTAAAGCTATACCAGGTCTTTCAATAAATGCAGTTATTTGGGAATATTCTAGTGATAATATAAAAATAAAAACGTACTTCATGTGTTAGTAAGTCGATACATCAATAAGTTCAACTGAAACCCCCAACAAAAAGCAAGTGTCTATGTTTTTACGATGCACTGTAAGACCCAAGAAAAAAGCACATACATTCACCAACTTAAATCTTGCTATATAGTGAGACCTTAAGACCTTGACTCAGGGATCACATTTGACTAATCCCCAAAAACATCTGTATCTGTACTCAGTAATCCATTAACCTGCACGTGCTCCACCGCGAATCCAGCCATCCGGCCCCTGTTTTGAATTTGAATGAATTTAAAATGCACCTTGAGGGTTCAACAATAGGAGTTGTTTTGTTTATGGAAGCAGTGCCGTCGTCAGCCCGTAGTAAAGCACTGAGGCAAGGTCGCAATATCCCAGAATAACTCACTATTTGCATACAAACTGCCCGTTGCTTTGGATACCTTCACATTTTCTCTTTATGTAGGCACGTAGTGCCTAATACACCTTTTGAAAGTACTGTACAGCATTTGCGTGATCATACTCGTGGAAAGAGAGGATTACTGGTATATAAGGTGACATTAATAATCACTATACATGGAGACATACTTGATAACTCAGGAGTAGAAATACTAACATAGCTCTAAAAGAGTATTATAGTTACATATTTTTATAACTATGATTATGAGACAGTATAATAGGTTGGGGAAAAAGTTTCTTCGCATTTTTTAAGAAAATTCAAAACATTTTTTAATATAGTTTATTTACATTTAACTAAAGTATGTAGGTACCATTTTGTTCGATAACTTTTTGCCATCTTGTAGGTAGGGACATGATCCCATTGCTATATAAATTTGGGGCTTCTGATCAAAATACCGCGACAAGTGGTTTTGGCAGTCCTCTCGTGATGTTAACCTGACACTGCCTAGAGAATTCTGAAGAGAGCGAAACAGGTGGAAATCTGAAGGTGCAAGGTCAGGATTATACGGCGGATGTATTAACACCTCCCAGCCAAACTCTCTTAATTTTTACTGAGTGGCTAAAGATGTGTGAGGTCTAGCGTTATCATTATGAAAAACCACACCCCTTCTGTTAATTAATTCCGGCCGCTTTCTCTCAATTTCTTGCTTTAATCTCATCAGTTGTTCGCAGTAGAGATCAGAATCGATGGTCCTGCCTGGTGGTAACAGCTCATAATGAATAATGCCCTTCCAATCCCACCACAAACACAGCATCACCTTGTTGCGAGTTAACCCGGGTTTCGCCACAGTCTGTGAAGCCTGACCGGCCTTTGACCACGACCTTTTTCGCACCTTCTTGTCGTACGTGATCGACTTTTCATCACTAGTTATCAGCTTCTTCAAAAATGGTTCGGTTTCATTACGGCGTAATAAAGAATCACAAATGAGTACACGGTTCATTAAATTTCTTTCAGTGAGCTCGTGGGGTACCCAAATATCGAACTTTTTGTGTACCCATTTCTTTTTAAATGCGCCAAAACTGTTTTGTGGTAAATTCCCAGTTCTTCAGCTACGTCGTGACTACTGATATGATCTTGCTCCAGTTTTTCAAAAATGGCATCAATTTTATCCGTAACAGGGCGACCAGAGCGACGTGCATCTTTGACATCAAAATTTCCGGATTGAAAACGCTTAAACCAAATTAGTGCTACTCTCATAGACACGCCACTAGGTCCACAAACATCGCAAATTTTTTTCGCGGCTTGCGTTGCATTTTTACCTTTTTTGTAGTAAAATTTAAAAATGTATCGAATTTCTTCATTAGATTCACTCATCTTGACAGTACGAAAAACAAATGAGAAACAGACATTTTCCTAATTTGAATTTGGAATTATCTTTTTTAAAATCTAAACTTTTAATGATACCAAAACCAGCCAGATACAAATAGTACAGCCAAAGAGATATTATTACAAGTTCATACATACTATAATGCGAAAAGACTTTTTCCCCAACCTAATATATTTACTGCAAATCAATAATTCACTAATAAAATCATTGGCAAACGCTACGTATTAGCCTTTAAAACTATTGTACGTTGATAGATATCGCTTTATAGCTGCATTCATGCTCCAGGTCAAGAATGTTATCACATTTTCGCTATTTCAAGTCGTAAAAGATCCCTCTCTGTGACCTTTATAACCCCACGCCTTTTGTCAACATTGACGATGGCAATAAAATCACCAAAAATATTTTCTACTATCTTTTGCCCATCACTTCGTCCACTGAAAATATAGTGAAAATATAGTTTTTGTAAAAGTTTAATCCATCCAAGCAAATACTATTTTATATTACCTACACATTTAATGAAGGTTAGTACTATGGAGGTGTGAAGCTGTATCTTTGGTTTCAGCCACCCGATTGTGATGAAACATGACTTATATCTTATGTTTGACCTAAAGCTACATAAAAAGGAAAACTTAACCAAAATCTGTTCAATGCCTTACAAAATAAAATTTGAAAAAATTAAGTATTCTTACGTCCCAGTACCTTATCCTAACTGTTTCTTTTAAAATATCTTCAGCTTTTTCAGTTTTATAATAGTATAGACTAACCTCAATTCATAAAGAGACTCTTTGAAATTATTCTATCTACAAAAGTTTTCTGATTATGAACGACGCTCGACGTGGTTTCATTCTCGTCGCTGTCTTTATATTTATGTTTTAAAAATTCGCTACTGTCTTTTCCACTAAAGTATGGTATCTCATATTAAACATCACTTAAGCGATCAGATATTTACACCCACATGTTTTTCTTACAAGAGGCATCGTAAAAATTTACCGCCCAAGTTATAGACGAAGTTTGGCAGGAAAATTTGCGTTAAACAATGTCTTAAGCGCTTCCTTATTAAGGCAAGGAGTGCGAACTAACGGTTTAGGGGTATTATGAAACTTTTCAATATTAATTTTGATAGAATATACAATGTGAGCTCTGTCAGATCTAATCACATCGGTATTAGCTTTTTTAACATAATCATAACTATGTTGTATCCATTTTTTGTATGGTAAAAGAATTTGTATTCTTTAGTAGTAAGGACTTTCGGATTAAGTTCGTTTTTGATTTTTTTTTTATCACCAAGCAAATATATAACTAAATCATTTATTGGTATTCACAGCAAAAGAACCTCATTAACTTTTATTACACATTACAATGCTTGTATCTTCCTTTGAGCAGTAATTGCAAATAGTATAAATGCTATCACGTCTAGGTTATCAATTATGAAGAACGTCCTGCCGGGTGCTAAGTTCCTGCAGTCAATAGTTAGGGTATTGGAATGATCACTTTGAACTCTTTGTTATATTTAAAGAACGAAAGACGCCTTTTAAGAGACGCACAGCTAGTGCGTCTCTTAAAAGGCGTCTTCATAAAAATTCAACTTATCTGTTGGTAAGATATACCTACCTTTATTAATTAATGCGAAAGTAATTACTTAATAACTGGGCACGTAATATTTTAGGCACGAAAGACTTTTCATCTATGGCCTTAGGAAGACAACGCACCTGCAATACCAAGTGACATAGTGATCTTTAATACTCACTCACATAACGACTTAACTTTTGGGGCGACGGTAGCAACTTACCATCAGCTTATTTGCCATCTAGTTGTTTTAAAAAGTAACTGGTGGCTGTCTGTTACACTCTCACTTCTATGTTACTGAACTAAAGTTATGAAGCTAGATTTTTCCTGAGCAAGGATAAGTCCACCTTTTGGTACGGTAATTGATATCCAAGCGAGCGGAGCTGCGGGGCGGAGTTTATTATAAAGTTAAAGTACAATAAATAAAAATACCACTTCAAATTAAGAGTGCTCCACGAGAAGCCTAAAACTTTATTTCGTATCTTGAAGAAATAACAAAATTTGTTGTTTTTTTTATCTTTTAACATGAATGCATCTTTTGCATGTTTTTAGTTTTTACAACAAATAAAATAAAATTTCCACCACTCGTCTAACATGGCTATTAATCCATTTTAGCGCATGTGAACGCATATTAACGAGTATGGAGTAAATTTAATATTTCTTCTATATTTAAGCTGCTAACCGTACCAAGCCTAAGTAGGATTTTTTAGTTTTAGTACAACGCAGACTTGCTTAGATTACTTCTTTGCTTCGTAAGTGTTATTTATGTATATTGTGAAACTCTGTAATTGGCTAAGAGTTATGTATAAGTTTTATTAAGCATGATTGTCAAAAAACGCTGTTGAGTTTCCTAATAAATAAAATAAAAAAAACACTGTCATATTATTGTTAATTTACTTAAACCAAAATTCAGCATTATTTTCCTTTTCGGCTGGCACCTCTTCAACAAATACTAACAATCTACCATGATTACACTTATCACACATACTTTAAACTCACCAAAAGGTTTTGCATCCCTATGCCAAGATTTTTTTCTAAAATTAACTTGACAAAATTACTTTTAACTCACCCAAAGTTTTTGCACCCCTACCACCACGCTAAGACTATTTATCTAAATGAAACAATGAATGTAGGTATACTTCCTTCTGTTGGCATATAAATCTACATAAACGGTGCTTAGTCTACCGCTATTAGAGACCTGTGACCGGCCAAGGGGCGGGCTTAATTAAAAAGCCTAATAAGACACCCACCTCTCCAGTATCCCCCCTTCCAGTGACTTTGGCGAGGCTCTTCATTTTGTTGAATAAGGACTACCAAGTGATGACGCGAGTAGCGGTAACAAGAGAATTTTAAGAATCGGTTATTGCAAAACAAGCATTTATTTAGAAATAATCACAAATCATTAAAATTTTGAACCTAATGAAGGAATTAAGATAAAACGAAAAATTTTGTTTCATTTTTGGGGCGGACTCTAAAAAACGTTAATTTACTGAATCTTTAAGTAACTAATAGAGAACTTTACCGTAGTGATCGATTTCCAATCATTGACATATTGTTTTCTATTATACTTTCTCTTCTAAGAACAAGTGCTTAATAATCTTGAAAAGATATTGGACTAATAATATAGTGATAATGATGATGAAGGAACAAAATTTCAAAATTATTTATTAGTATTTGGAGCAAATTTGTAAAGTTATTTCTTGCATTGGTATTGGGCTCAAATTTTCTAAAATGATGTATTATTTCATTATTTTTTCGAAAATTTATTAGTTTATGTATTATTTTCTGTGTAGGTAGGTAAACATTTCTTCTATTATAAGTTATGAGGAGCTCGATGACGTGTGGTTTGAGCGCTCTAGTTTCGATAACGAAGACAAAGCAACTTTCGCCATGGTCAATCCCGGAATGGGTCAATCAAAATTTGTAAGCTCGAGCTTCTATGTGCTTCGGAAGGCAATTTAAGCCGTTGGTCGCAGTTGCTACTGCAATCGCGTTAACAAATTAAGTAATCAAATTTAAACTAGCTTCATAAAACTTGCCATATTGTATAAATTTTCCCAGTCATTGTCCACCAATAAATTGTTACGAAAGTAAATCCGCCGGTTATCTGTACTATGTCCTCACCACTACAATGAGAATGATTAAAGTCTGAGCTCGGCCCATGTTTCTGGCCCTCCCGCACAATGACACTCAATGTAAACTCCGCGTGGCGAGCAAGCCGCAGACTATCAATTTTGTCAAGATATTCGCTTGTTTTATTAACTTTTTAATCAAAATCAAAAATATATTTATTCAAGTAGGCTCCTAAGAAGCTCTTTTGAATCGTCAAAAATCACAAATTATGTATATCTATTTAAGAAATGGTCTCACAATGTCTTATTGTAAATCTGTCTATCATGTCTAAATTAACGTAAAGTGGTTATTTTTATACAGCTAGATGACAAGCAAGCGTACGACCCACCTGTTGGTAAGTGGCTACCGTCGCCTAAGGACAATCTATCGTCCAATCAGTTTTTTGTTTGCGAATATAGGTATAAAAGTCGATGTCACAAAATTATTTTACTATTATTTTGCATTCTATACTCTACCACTTGGCATGTAATATAACCTGCAATGATATGGAAAAACTCTTGGTATTGCTCTTGAGACCTAACATGAAATTTCACTTCAATCCGAACACACACTTCACACTAACACTTTCATAACTTCTGTTATGAAAAATCTCACATACTTTTAACGGAAGATGATTTGCTAAGAAACTGCTTAGTTCAGTCAAATAGTTTCAGTTGGTCCGTTTCAAAAATTTGGTAAAGGTTAGTTTTTAAAGATAAAATATTTGCAAAGTTAAGCTTAGGACATGGATACATGAATATTAAAATCATTGTTTAGCTGAGCGATGAAGTTTTGTAACGATCCCTATAAAGTCACCGATTGTGTATTACATTACCTATCAATATAGATTTCAGGTTACTTATCGTTATTTACCGGTCGAATCTTAAATACGACAATAATACCTTGTTAGTCCACGATCCGTTGAAAGAAAGTTAAAAATAATATCCTCACAATATCATTAACTCATGCGTATAAATTACAAAAGTTGGTTTTCTGCTTTAATAAATTTCGGTCTGGGCGAACATCTTTTGTTTGGCTTAATTTATGGCTACCTGCCGGTCGCAGTCCACTTTCGTAACACCTCTCGTATTGTGTATACGACAATGCGTAAAAATTATGTTGTATAATAACATAACAAGACATTTAACACTACAATCAAATTCATTGCCCATTCATGACTGTCATTTAATTTTATGTCCTCCTTCTGCACCTTCTTCTTCTTCTTCATGTAGAGTAATGTCGCCAGAAGGAAACAGTGTATTAGTAGCGGTAGCTTTGGTGGCGCTCTTTAAATTTTTAGCAATTGGAGATTTTGGAACATCTTTTCTGAAAAACTGTCTTTGAAGACTTTATTCAAAGATATGTTATTCAAGTCGCACATTAGTGAGCAAAAAGCACTTCTCATCTTACGTTATGAAATAATTAGTAAAGCGCTTTGTCAGAATATTAAAAAGGTGTATTAACATAATCTTCTTTGTCCGCAGGAGAGCGGGCGTGCGGTGCCGGTGTTGGTGATCGTTGCTCTATCTGGGGTCAAAGTATGCGACCCCAAAGATCAGGTAAATATAGCTTTAATAATAGATTAATAGATATCTGTTCACAACCAGGAAAGCCTGTGACACAGTTCAAACCTCATGACTTGACGCCACCTTATGTTACGCGATAAGAAGAGTCCATAATGCAAAGATAGGTACGAGTAGTGTAGCTTGAAGAACACTATTCTAGCCGCCTCATATGTTGCCCTTTTACGCCTGATTTGAAAAAACCCATACTATAAGTATGGAACACATGTGTAGGGAAAGAATTAAAAAGTTTTGGAAGTATGACAAATAAAACGTGTTACTAAACGAGTTGTCAGAACGCAGTTTTGGTTACCACTTCATATTGTCTAACTAATGATGAGATCGTGCCAAGTCTATCAAGCAAATTAATTTTAAATAATAATTGTTACAGCTATAGACAATTTTACGCACTAGACTTCTGACATTTTGAGACGGATTTACCGACTTAAAGTTGTCATTTTATTAGTATGCTATTAAATTAATTTCCAAAGTTGGTTTTTAGAGGATAAAATATTACAATCCCATGATTTGTAATTTTTTGAACCCTAGCTTAAAACCATTAATTATCACTAACTCTATAACAGACTCAGAAAAAATATATATTATAAACTCCTTCATCATCCTCCTCATGTGTTTCTCCCATGTAGGAAGGCCTGTGCCCAGCAGTGGGACGTATATAGGCTGATGATGATGATGATGATAAAACTCCTTAAAACTGTATCTAGATTTTCCTATCATACAGGAAATATCGCGAGCAGATTAATGACTAGTATTGAGAAAATCATTATCATCATACTGAGACACGTTTTATTTTGTAAATATAAACTCTACAAATAAATCACACCTCAATGTTAAGCGAAAAGATAACATACTTTACATTAGAAAACCCATGTCAAAGAAGTTAAGGAACATCGTGTACTGTAAAAGAATCCAAGTTTTGGATGATTGAGAACGTAAAGTTGACACTGATGAACAACATGCGGGTTTCAAATAGGAAGGTTGTTTTGTTGAGTCATAAATGTGACCTACAGTTATATGTCTGTGCAATTTATGTCTCTATGAACACCCATTACAACACTAAACGATTAAGAAATATTTATCGGATTCAAGCATATTGAAAGCATATATTGAAGATTCATATTCAAAGCTAATTTCATCATCCCCTGCTATTAAACTTACATGCTTCTCATTATTTACCGCTTTATATATATAAAATTGTGATGATAAATCAGCTTTAATATTTTATTCATCGCTACGAAGATTCTGAGCTCATTTGGTTCGGAATTTTTTTAAGATCAAAATTTAATCAGCTGTTTTAAAACAGCTGATTTCAATCCATAAAAGCAATCGTTTGTGATTATTGGTTTAAGCACACGAGTGTAGTTGATATAAAATCAACAAAACAGGGTCTGCTACAAGATCTTTACATAGGCTCTCTTGAATAAACACTGTAAAACAGTCAACATTAAAACACGTCTTTTAAATCGTAATATTTGCGTTCTATATAATTTATTGCCGGCATTATGACTTTTACTTTGTTACAAATGAACTCCCCGGGGCAGAGCCGGCCTCGTAAACCTAAGTAATGTCCAACGACTGTTTTAAAACATTTCGTTTATAGTTTGTACGTTTTCCCATACAAATAATAGCAGCCGAAACTAACTTAAATGTAGAATAAAGTGAGTTTTAGATTGAAAAAGATTTATCGATAGTACATCAAGTGTTGCACTACGAAAATACTAGAATCGAACAAAATGAATCTAATATGAATACATATTAAGCAAATCAGGCATCTTAAAAGTTGCCAGAGGATTTTTGGGACAGCAGAGTAAAAAAAATTTTAAAACTTTCATACTAACTAAAAATCGCCATTATAATTCCTTTTTGTTATTTGACTTTTCGATAAATCCTCGTGACAACTTTTTAGAATATCGAGCCTAAATTGCAGGGCAGACTTATGCTGGGCAAGTTTTGTTTAAATCGGTATGTTTAGCTTATTTTTGACTTGAGAGTTTCTATGACAAGCCGTGCAACTTATCGCTCATAGCATTAAAAACTGGTTCCAGAGCGTGCGCATGTCGCACGTGCTGCGGCGCATCTCGTATGCGACGTGTGAAGCGGCGCGCGCGCTGTTCGCGTTCGTCGCTCGCGAGCCGCACTCCGAGCCCGCGCTGCAGTACTGCCACGCCTTCGAGACCGACACGCCCGAACAGGTAAGGACGTCTTCACACCACCAGCTTCATGGATGCCACCACATGGATTATAGGTTCAATGCTATAATGTCATGGGAGATAGAGGGAAATTTCACATCATGTGTTAACACTACGATGTCAGACCACTTTACTCAACGCAGGAGAATTAATAATATAAAGTACTATTTGGCTCGAGTAAGTGCTGGGCACAGTGCTTCGTGAATGGGAGCATCAGTTGATGAGTTTGGAGCATACCACCATAATACTGGCCCAATGCGTATCGGTGGGTTACAATGGTTTTAGTAGCAGGACGTCTTAGCACTTTAATAATCCATACAAAATTGTAAATTCAACAATAACTCTGTCTTTCTGGTACGTTTTCACTCGTAAGTCGCTGAATCAATTTAGATGTATTAGAAAACAGTTTTTATTTTATTAATTTATATAATTTAAACTTAATAAATATTTAATATAAAATGGGTATATTAGAAACAAATACATAATGGAAATAAAAATTAAAATAAACTTAGGCCTATAAATAAACTAAAATTAACCGAACTTATAAATAAAAAACACCACCTAAATCTACTGAAAATGGAAGTGTACCAATAAGACTGGTCGCATTACCTCGCTGAATTGCGAGGCTTATTCTTTGTGCGAAATACATACCAGCCTTATTGTCACTCAAACTTTCACACAAACGATCTGCAATGTCCCTAAACAGTCGGTGAGCACCTGGACCCCAAGGTCCCAATGTCTCAACTCCAAACGGTTCAAATATGTAATCTTTAGATAAGCCAGCATATTTGCGCCGTTTAAGAGTTTCAGCGGAAGCAGCAGCCGATCCTGGTGTCGACGAGGTACTTGGAAGATGGGACATGGCTAAGGTGTCGACACAAGTAGCGTCCCACACCAAAGACCTACCCATCTTCCAGGGCACAAGAGTCAGAAAACAGTTGCTCAAGTTTAGATGTTGCAGAATGGCTTATCATACGTTACAATAATATTATCACAAAATAAACTAAGCTGATCTTTTCTAAGTTAACGGCCCAAAAAGGAATAGATAAGGAGTCTTAATTGTAACATAACATTTCAATTAACGCTATTTCTCGTAACTGCTAATCGTTGACTTGCTTCATTGATAACGAAAAATATTTATGATTTTTTGCGTTTTAAACTTCAATCATTTTGGAACCTCCCTGCTTTGTAAAACAGCTAATTATGAAACTTGTCTGCGACATTGATATCCCGAGCATTATAAATATCAAATTCAAATATATGCCATCAAGCTCAAATTCAAATCATGACCAAATGAAAGTAGGTAATATTTAAAAGAGTACATAAGTAAGGCCTTAAAGCTTCAATACAATTTCAAACCAATGTTAGGAGTTAACTTCTAGAATTATTTTTCCTGTTATTAAAAATATTTCACTTATTTTTAAAGAATCTAATAAATGGCGAATAATGAGCGAGATGGCAACAAAGAGTATGAATTAAGAAAAATAGGGAAAAACCGACCCTGCCCCCAATATCAGAAACGCGGTGTCTTCAAATTGCAAATTTCTTATTGAACATTCAGCATCGATGCAAGTATTCAATCAAACGATCAAGTTGTCAATTAGAATAAATAATAGCTTCCACAATGACTAACGTTGACTTTGAGTGATACACTGCAATTGTTATTAAGCTATTCTGATTGGTAAATAGAGTCCATGCTTCTGAGAACGTATCTTCAGACCTTGATTATTTTATTTTTATAATCAACGGGATAGTTCTTGCGTGGCCTTCATGTCACTTGGTAATTATAAGTGATGATGAGGCCAAAAATGGAAGCGAGCTACGAATTCAATCATAAAGGATCTATCTTACTGGTCCTCGAACTGTCGGAACACAACAATGCTGTTATCATTATTGTTATGGCGGCAGACTTAGGAAATATGGTGATAGCCAGTCCTACCACCATCATACAAAGCGAAAATTCTAAGGTAGGTGGGCTCAGCCACTACACAACACAGGATCACAGAAGACGTTAAAAAAATAAAAAGGATTTAATCATTATAAACGAGAAACTTAACGATAAAACATATCATCATCATGACCAGCCGATATACGGACGACTGCTGGGCACAGGTCTTCGTATGTGGGAGAAATACACGAGGAGGAGGAAAGATTGAACATGTAAACAAAGAAAGCTTCGATGGTAACAATTATGACAAGCAAACTAACATTTGACCTGGTGGTAGGTGGCCTCGTCGCCTAATAGACCTGCAATAACCACAAGATTATCACTTGGTATTGCAGGTGTGTTGTCATCCTAAGGCCTAAGATGAAACCCCTTCCATGCCCAGTCGGTGCCCGGCTACCTTTCCTATCAATCCGAAGCAAAGTGAACTGTTTTACGGCTGAAATAAGAAAGGCAGTGGTACATACACAGACGACCCTACATTCAGCCCTACCCATTAGTAAAAAGACACCGATTTTGTAAAAACTACCAATAGTAAATTGATAATTTCATCTCTATTGTGCTTATTTTGTGAACAGTAAAGCTTCCTAAAGAAACTTCTTTTGTAAGACATAATCTATGTTACTCAAAACTAAGGTATATTAAAGAAATAGTGTTCTGTTATATTTTCGTTTCAAGAGGATAAGAATGACGGCTCTCTTTTGACAACAATTAGGCACATTTTTACTATTTTTTGTTGAGATTTTGCTAGCTCTCTAAAGAAATTTAATAAATATTTCAAGCGTTCTAACAAACTTTTTGCCACGTTATTAAACACTTGAATAAGTTATTATATTATCTTTTATTCCACTACCACAATTGTTTCATAGTTTATACTCAATAGCGTTATGAATGGAGAGTTAAATCTTTATAGATATTATTTGAATAAGCAATAAAGTTATATCGTCACCATTCTATTCAAATTTTGTCCTTATTCCGTTCTTCCTATTTCACACGTATTATCTGGTTTATCGCTGTATTCAATACAAACCAGATAAGTCTGAAGTATTCTAAACAAAACGGGTTGTATTAGGTTATTTAATGGAACGCAGCTTGGTATGATGCAAGGTGGCGCCATTTAATTCTTCACTTTATTGCTTGACAAACTATTCCACATCTTATTTTCTGAGATTCTGAGGATCTAGTAGGTATAGTGCATAATACACCTCTTCATCTTTCTTACTGTGTATCAACTGGCTAGAAGTTATCGCATGTGTTTTAATTAGTTGATAATATATCACTTGTTGATTTACAAACGATAGCTGTAACAAACGTGAAACTAGTCAGATGAAATGGCAATGTCAAGGTACAGTCAAGGCACAGTATCTATGTAGAATGATAGCTCTTATCTACATTGTAGGCATTATGATTACAATCTAATGGTAATTAAAGGATTGTAACATTCACTTCATTTGTTGATAGGGAATCGTCAAGTAAGCAACAGGGATTACTGCTTGATCTGCCACTGAAGATATTAAGATCCAGTTTCAACATTAACACCGTATTAAGTAATCTGTATTTGAGAAAGTAAGCTTAATTTAAAACCAAAAGACTACATTATCTTTCTGCTTAAATATATAGTAATGCTAATGGCAACTATATTCTGGACACAGGAAGAGTAAATGCAGGAGTGGCACAAAAGATCCCAATGGGTCGAAGTGCACTGTGACTTAGTCATGGCCCCATATGAGGATAAGATAAGATAAGCTTAATTTAGAATAGTGTATATAACGCAGCCGTCTGGTTAGATTAGTCGCTAAACTGAATGCCTAGACCGTTGATTGAACGCTGGCATCCAATGAAACAGCTGAAGGACAACTAGCCAAGTCATTGAGCGCAACGTTTGATCAGATGGCTGAACGTCATGTCAGCCGTCTGGTTTAAATTAGCTATTCAATTGGAATAGCTAATTTAAACCTAGGCAGGTCGTTTGAATCGAAGAGATTTTGTGTGACTGTTTGAGTGATTGGTAAGTTCAAGGTTATGTTTTTATGACCACTTTTATCCAAAACGATGTCGGTTATAAGTGGTCATAAAAATAACCTTGTACCTACCAATCAAACCAAAGCTCTTCAGTACAAGACGATCCATTCAATACGTCAAGTCGTTAAACGTTAAAGTCTTGTTTAATTAACTATCGGACGAGGCATTCAATTAAGCGGCTAATTCAATCAGATGGCGACGACATATAGAAAGATTGACACATTAATATTAGCTATGATAGTGTAACCATTATGATTTCGTAGTTATCATCAAACAATACGAGCCACAAAAAGTTGTCTTATGCCCATCTATTGTCAGACATGACGACTGCATCGGGACCAATCCAGATCGATTCGTCACGTCCAATAATTCTGAACAGTTATCGCTCTCGTCATCCCATTAGAACTATACCGTGTATTTTTTGTTGTATCACCATCGTAACATCTCTAGGAATTACGTTTAAGCATGGAATGGTCCTAGGGCACCATTTTCCTCAGGTTGTAAGCCTGTACAACTTAAGTGATACTGGTATAGATACCCCTAGGAGCAGCCCTGTCAGCAAGAAAAATCCAACATGCATGGTTGTAATCTGATTCTGAACTATTGTTTCCTAATTTCATGAATATGATTTGGCTGTAGACATAGTTTTCTTCACTGTCGATTTTGCTCTTTCGGAATCCAATATTAACTTTATGGGCAAGCAATCGATCATGCGTTATCTTTATTTTGTCACTACTAATTAAGAAACTATGTTACAATTTACTATCAAATACGTCATTTTCTACTTCACTAATTATAACCCCAGCTATCTTATCGGTAAAGAAAATCTAATCTATATACCAACATCAGCAAAGCCAGTTATTGGGTCTTTTTGAACACAGCCTTAAATTTTCGAAAGCAATTATTATTCTGATCTCATGATCTGATAAAAGGTTGAAAGTTGTTATTTTTGGCGCCGCGTCAATTCAGGCGTCGACAGTTGTGACAAGTTACGAATTGTTCAAACGTTGTAAACCTTCAGTCACGGCTGGTGCGACAAGTCATCGATCAGTATCTCGCATTGTTCTTGTTGTGGGATTAGCGGGTGACATACAAGCGCGTTGAATTGGAGTGCACGCGCATTCCTTTGCGAGCGGCCTTGCGCCAAGAGGGCCGGGAGGGGCGCGCATTCCAAGCTTCGCCACCGCGATACTTTAATAACCACAACAATCCCACAAACAGTCCATCATTCGCTTTTAATTCATTTTGTTAGCCATTACTCGTAGCTTCTGTCCTGTCAGTCCATTCACATGTCGTCGCGTGAATCAATGGCAGTGCATGAAAAAAAACGATGCTTGATGAATTACCGACCATTATGCTAATGTACGACTTCGTCTCGATTGAAAAGATTGCTCGCAAATGACTTGGTACCGTCTGGGAATCCGAATTGAATTGATTATTGATCGGCGGGCTGGAGGAGGTTTATCATTAGTGGTTCGCGGGGGTCATCAACCGGTCTCGTGGTGAGCAGAAAAGTTCGTCGCATCATAAAATTGAAAGAAAAAAGAGTAATATACGACACAGGTGCGCGGGCGCTCGCGTTTCCCATTGTGCTTGCGCCACTTACCGTGAAGGCTTTACTTGTTCTGGGACGAGTTCTGCGCGAGGCTCAGTCGCCCGAGAGCTTTCGTGGCGTTCACATCACGCGTTGCGTTCTCCCTAAATATTTCGGTTGACGAGTGTCGTAAAGTGGCTTCCTGTATCTGATTGTGTGATCGGTGCGGTTGAGGTGTTACCTTGTGTAGTGCCGTGTGATTGACCGGTGGATTGTACGAGTTATTGTAGTTACAAATCGTTGGAGCTCACCTCTGGTATGCAATGCTTGCTTTTGTACAAGTGACCTAAGATATGCCGAGAGAAATTCTTGTGGTACTCCCTGTTCTAATAACTCTTCACTTGTAGCATTTGGTTTGATAAAAGCTTGTTTTCAATTTATAGTTTTAGCTACGGATTTTAATTGAGCTGAGATTTTAATTGATTTAATTGAGCTGATAAATAAATATTGACAATTACTTATGTACCAAAATTCCCAACATTTTTTCAACAAATCTAGAAAGGACTCGATGTGTTTTATATATTTTATTTATTGATCACAAACATAATAAACATCAAATAGTAAAAATAAGGCATAAAGACATTGTATGGTTTAAGCTTATTGTTATAATAAGAGGAAAATACTGCGTAGGTACATTTTAGAAGCAAGTAAAAAAACTAATAAAAATAATATAGAAAAAAAACAAAACTATTAAACTGTTCTATATTGAAAAACTAAAAAAACAGAATATTTAGAAAACTGCAAAAACTAAATAAATAAATTATGAAAACTAAAGAGTGTCCTCCTGAACCTGCGAATGACTCCCGCGAATAGGTCCAAATCTTTAGTCTTGACTGTGCTGTTAAGCTCTCTAACGCAACGATTTAAAGGCGCGTATTGACCGAGTTTGGATCAACTAGATTCGTTTACGAGAATGTGAAATCTCCGCGAAGTGTTTGGCTGCGGAAGTCTTAATGGCACTGAAAATGTAAGGTCCTGTAGCATCCAGAATGCGTTCACGAGCATCCAGAATGCCATTCGCTAGCTTATACAGAAACATCAAATCTTGCAAACCTCTCCGAGAGAGAACATATTGTAAAATAATTTAACCTTTCATCATAATTCAAAATCCTTTCACCCTGGTTAAAGGAATATGTTAGGTGCCATAGGGATCGTTTTTGATACTTACGATTTGCCTTCTTTTCATAAAGTCCCTTTAATTCTACGAGATTTCTTAAATTTCACTCAGGCATCGTATTCTACATGTTTGCCGAAGCAAAACAATACAGTGGCGGGTGGTCAGTTCAGTTGGAACACTTTGTTTACCTGATCTTTGAATTACCACCCCTTGTGTTTTTGTCCGCATTTCTTTTGTTTTTTTTTGTCAAACCTTTTTAAAATCATTCATACTATTAAACTCTTGTTTGTTCTCTCAAGCTTTATTAATTCGTGTTTAAGTAATAAATTGATATTGTATTCAATCAATCGGAAGTTATAAGTCATTGACGACCGGCTGGTCGAGTGGTCTGTACCCTTGCTATACGGGCTGTTTGATCAAGAGGTCCCGGGTTCGAATCCCGGTAGGGGCACATGTTTGTATGATGAATACGAGCATTTGTTCACGAGTCATGGATGTTTATATGTTTATTTAGTATATTTCTAAGATTTAACCGACCCTTCTTATATTTAACTGTTTTTTTAAATTTTCATTATCAATATTTATCCGTTATCTAGAATCCATAACACAAGCTCATAATGATGCTTACTTTGGGCTAGATAATAGGTGTGAGTGTATAAATATGATTATTATTATTATTATTTAGCTCTTTGCGACACAAAACTTATTAATTTAAATTTAAATTCCAATTGATAATAATTTACCCACCACCATGTCCATAACCTGTAGCTTCTAAGTAAGTATATTCAAGCTTTTAATTAAATTTTTAAGGAGTCCTTGTTTATTTGTTACGAAGGTATAACCATAATCCGCCGGACGTTCGATTTGATTTAACTGTTATAAGTTGTTGGTTAACTCAAAGAATTTTGTAGCTTTTGAAATCTCTAATATATTACAAATAGCAGTTATGCTTGTTATCAATTTGGTTCGAAAAATTGCAGTATATATTTCTGCTTTACTTTTTCTTAATTGTTTTTTTTTAATCCAGCAAACATTGTTATTTTAAACATCTGTGAGTATACTATTATTGTGTTCGATTGTCTTTTGTTGAGTTTTATGGCTATGTCCCGTATATGTTTAAGGTTATGGTTTATTGCTGGTCTTTGTTAAGGATCTAGCAACAGTCCGTTTATAGTCGTCGTTTATTTCATCAGTTGTCTAAGACCTATGCTTGAACAAAAAAATAAGTCTTGAGAAGACAACAAAAATTTATTTTTATATAATTACTATTTTGAAATATGTTAAAATTTTACTTGTGATTTTGATTACAGAACTTAAATAACTGGAGAAGGAATTTTTTAAAATCGTGAGAACTAATTAAATTATAAGATCATTTATGTTTATGTTCAAATCAGTATTAAGTCTTTGAAATTCAAAAAGCATATTCTATTGTAGAGTATTTGTAATCTGCAAACATCTAATAGTAGTATTTATATATCTGCAAAGATAATGATACAGGTTGCTTTGTATTTGTTTTCAGATATCTGTTTATAAGTATTATTAGCTTTTGATAGTGATATATTCTTTTTGTTATTAATAACCACCTCAGTTTCTTGTTGTGGTTATTTATAGGAGGGTCTGCATCCTGACAGATATTATTCTAGTCACGTATCGCCCCGTCCGTGCGGTTTGTCCTATCACAATCCTCTGAATGTCACTTTTACAGTTTCATTTTATTTTTTCTGGTACCTATTTTTTATTGTTATCCGTTCTGGTGGTACATGTACTGATAGTAAATCGTTTGTTGTCTTGTCACTGCTATCTTTATTAAAATTTTTTATTTGGTTTAGCTTCAGAAAGATGTATGATGGATTTGTTTGGATGGCCCACAAATGCTACTATATTTTAAGTAATGCAAATTGAAGTAGCCACCCTACTATAATGAAGTTAAGCCAACTTCAATTGTACACGCAGTTTATTTATTAACAATTTATTGTCGTTGATAAAATTCACAAATATCACCTAGTTAATCTATTTTGTAATTTCGTTTATAATTTGACTAAAACAAAATGTTTAACGAAACTACTTCGGTCTCATTGGAACTATCTGCAGGTTTAAAAAAACTGTCAACATAACTCGGGTAATACCATGTAAGTGCATAGAGACACGCTAGTTTTGTTAAATAAAATATACTGTAATTACATCTCATAATTGTAACCAATGTATTATTTAGTTTCGAACTTCTATGAGTGTTTGATACTACTATGTCTAACAACGTTATATTTAACCTAGGTGTGCTTCCATTCCTCCTATGGCAGAGCTCTGGCGACCACGGCAGAAGCACCACACCATCAGTTCTTTAAATAATAGTTTCATGTATAGATAGATAGATAAAATATTTATTTTCAGTTCTTTATCGCACACAAAAAAAGTTTATATTTGAACAAAAAATTGCATAGGTAGGTATAACAATATTAACAATACACATTTAACTCCGTCTACATATCTGTCTCTAATTAACTAAGAAGCAAGCGCAGCTTTAAATATATAATATTGCCCGAGCAATTTACGATTCACAGCCGATTCTGGCCTAAAATACAACTCTGAACGCTCATCACGGCTTTATTTATTGTTTAAAACAAAGTATAAATAGCACCTAGTTGGAAATCTTGCAACGATACTTAAAAAATGCTTGTAATTTTTGTTATTAACTGTCAAAGTAAAAGATGTTATTAGTATCGGTTTCAGGTTTCATATTGTTTTTTGAATCCATCTTTTTTGAACTCCTGCAAGAAAGTTTGTGTAGGAAGACCTAAACCCAGCAGTGAGTCGTATGAAGACTGTTGAAGATAATGATGATTATGATGATGATGACAGCTAGCCACCTCTGGTCAGTAATCAAACAGATTATCAATAACCAAAAAAGTATAACACCCTTTCTTATGATTTGTTTGTTGAAATCCAAGTCACTTCGCTAATAATGGAATCCGATATGACCCATCGGATACCAAATTGACTAATTAAAGCTTACGCTTAAAGACAAATGAAAGAGAATGAACTTAGGGAAGTTCTTTCATTAAGTAGCTCCAATATTAACACTCAAGAGCTTCGAGTGTTCCTATAGTGTTCAATAATCGAACATTCAAAAATTCACAGCGAAAATGATGACGTCACCACTTAATTACTTTGATTAAGATAACTCGACAAACCGGAACACTCGTCTTTAATTAATAAAAATTGGACTCGATTACCTTGGAAAAAACAACTGCGTTACAAATCTAATTAAAGTGATACCTATGATAGTTATCACTCTGAATAAAAATAAAATATTTAAACTAGATTAATTCGTCTCTAGCTACAGCGTGATTAGAGATATTCTCTCATTGGTCTGTGCCCCTTGCTACACAGAATACTCGATCGGGGTCCCGGGTTTGAATCCCGGCGGGAGCAAATGTTTGTATGATGAGTACGAGTATTTCTTCACGAGTCATGGATGTTTATATGTTTATTAAGTATATTTCTAAGATTTAACCGACCCTTCTTATATTTAACTGTTTTTTTAAATTTCCATTATCAATATTTATCCGTTATTAAGTATCCATAACACGAGCTCTACTTTAGGCTAGATAAAAGAAGTGAGTGTATGAATATTATTATTATTATTATCTTTTTGTTTTATTTTTACTCGATGTAAATGCTTCGGTGGTTATGACATCCATTGCCCACAGCCAAGTGAATATATACCAACGGATGAATGAATGTATATATGTATTATTATTATTATGTTGTAGATTTTGTGAAAAAATTAACGCGGTGGTGGGTCTTGGTTTATATCGACTATCTTATTTCGGCCGTAAAGCAGTTCGCTGTGTTCCGGATTGAAGGGAAAGGTAGGAAGGCATTTCATCATAAGTCTCAAGATGACAACGCACCTGAAATACTAAGTGATTTTTTACCTTGTTATTGTAGGTGTCTATAGACAGCAAGCTGAGGGCCCACCTGATGGTAAGTGGCTACTTACCATCAGGTGGGCCGTCAGCTTGCTAGTTATCTAATTGTATTGAAAATACTTGATGGTGGTCAGCAATCCTTGGTCTGTAAGATCTTTCTATGAACCAATGTTCGTAATTCGATTCACAATCACAACAAAACCGTTTAGGAAATTCATGATAAAACAGGGGACATCCCAACTCCGTAAAGCAAACTCCGTTGTCATCGCGTGTCCCGCGCCGATAAATATTAGATAGCGTTTGTTTAAATTTACATTCTTTTTGTATCGTTCCGTCTCTTTCACACGGGTCTGAGTTGTATCGAATTGAGTAATGGTTGAACGGGACATGAGCCCGGCTCCCTTACTCTTTTCAATTTACGCCTAATTGATAACTACCTGCTACAAATGTAGGGGACTAGAAATAAATACGTGTTGGAACAAAATTAACGTTTTTTTATAAACGTTATGAGGACTCGAAGTCAAAGCTAAGTATAGGCTTTGTCAAATATATTATTATGTTAATGGTAAACAAAACAATACAAATAAAAAAATTAGAAAATAAGTACCACTTAAGTTATAAAAGTTAATAAATGCTATTAATAGAGTGATCAGTTTAAATGATCAGAAAAATTTTAACATTATGGCAAATATTTACCACAAATTTAAAATAAAATTAATGACATACATACAGAATGAATAAACACTAATAATTATTATTAATTATTAGTTCATTAATAACTGACTTAATTTGATAGCTGCGATTATTTGGAGTAAAATTAGCTTTGAAGAAATAGTGGAATAGTTTTTCATAGAGTAAAATACAACCATTAGTCATTTGAAAAAAACATTCATCTCCGAAATATAGCTAATTATAGTGTGTATGTAAGTACTTTACGGTCGACCACAGAAGTAGCTGATCGACTGTACTATATTTATTACCAACCAGACTGACATACATACTACCCTAAAACACAAAATCATTGAGTAAGACTGGAATATCAAAAATGATCCCTATTTATACAGAACATTAATGATCAAGTTTATTCAGCGCAACACAAAACTTGGCCTTACAACTTGAAATTATAACAAACTTGTCTCACACGAGACAATACGACACTCAGGGAAACTTATCGCAGCTCCGCAGTTTCTAAATGTAGCTTTATTAATGTAACTATGTTAGGAGAGTATACAATATGCAACCGCTACTACGGAAAATCCAATAATAATTGACTAAGAGCAATTTTTAGCTTTTCATACAAACCAAAAATCGTTACTAAATTCTTCATTGCCAAAATAGATGTTTCAAAAATATATGGAATTCCGGCCAGGTCTATATACACAGTATACTGAAAACTAAGTAAAAATATGCAAAACAGTGTTCAAAGGTCCATTGATTTTCTTTTTAGGATTTGCTTTGTTGCGTGGTACAAAACAAGATTTTTTATAGGAAAAACTGCAACACAGCCAAATTTTCATCATGGCGTCTGTGTCACTTTGGTGACGTTTAGTTGAATTCTATATCGCCCGCCATATTGCTTTATTGAATAACGGTGAAATCGACGAAAAATTTCGACTTTTGTACAAATTCAGTATGACAACGAACTATTATTGTTTTTCCCGGATTCAGGACATTTTTCCTAATTTTTTCTGGCCGGATACGAAACATCTGCTTTTCAAATAACCCTCTTACCACTAATTAGACTAGCCTGATTATCACATGCACGGCAAGTTTTCTTATAATCGGTATGTTGGTCTCCAATAATTTCGACTAGAAATTTTGTATGAAAACCGTGCCGCGTAAACTCCCTTAAAACAATAACTTATATAGAAACATTGCGTAAAGTACAGAATCATTATCATAATAAAAAAATAACCCGCAACGCATTCTCCGCAATATGTGTCTATGGAAGCGAGAACAATAATTTCTATAATCTGTGCGTCGGCGGGCCGGAATAGAATACACATTGGAGAATAGGAATTTGGGTTGAAACGCATTTTTAAATAAAAATGTTTCACGCATTGATTTACGAAGAAAGCGTGAAGCAGGAAGCTTCAAAAATATAAAAAGAACGGACTGTCTTAACTTATTCAGCACTGCAACATTTTCCAAATAATTGCATAGCAGTCATAACTGTACGAATAGGTATTACAGATTTATTGGTGTTAAATTTATTATGAGCTTTGTGGACTTTGACAGTTTGAATTGACAGGGAGATCTCAATCAATCAATCACTACATCCTATGATGTACACTGTTGAACAGAGGCCTCCCCCATAGATCTCAAAATGTATCGGTTCTGCGCACCCTGCATCCAACGGCTCCCCTCGATCATGACCAGGTCGTCTGTCTATCTAGCGAGAAGCCGTCAGGGAAATGTACTTGCTGGTTATTTCAACAATCAATGAAAGCCCCGATTTCATATTTATTTACTCCAATAGTTTTTGTAAGTATACTCGCAGTTAATGCTATTTAACAAGTGAACATTATCCTTTTTTACAGTTTCGTAAATAAAGGCTACTATAATTAATAGAGCGTGCTGAATTGAGTACGCGGTCGCGGTGAAATAGTTAGATACCAACCAAATTGTGCAAAAATCTTTGTTCTATGTTACAGGTATTT
Source organism: Nymphula nitidulata (assembly GCA_947347705.1). Lineage (NCBI taxonomy): Eukaryota > Metazoa > Arthropoda > Insecta > Lepidoptera > Crambidae > Nymphula > Nymphula nitidulata. Next base: position 670,133 of record OX374625.1, read on the forward strand.
TATTTGAACCTATATTGATTATCTACTTGACAATTCAACTCTAGTCTATGATTCATGTTTTCACTATTTGTTTCTTGAATTTCATTTTCATTAATTTGTCAAGCCATATAAGACTCCCTGTGGTTTTATGATATTTAGGACCCAATTGTGGTTGGAATCAGTGGCTTGACTAGTTAAAAATATTTTTGAAATATATTTATAAAAACAAAGAAAAGCCCGCAACTTTTCACAATCCGGGTGAACGACAGAGTTACCGAAGCAAATTACCTCTGACCATTAATTGAGTCTCATACTATAAAATAATATTGTGCACACATTTCGAAACATTTTTGTGTAAATTAGAACATAAACAAATCTTCTAGCCTTTTCTGTAAAGCAATCGTCTAATGACAAGGATATCTACAAAACCTTTTTTAATATATTCGAAAATACGATCAAAGAACTACAAAATTATTTCTGAAACGCCAACCAAATAAATCTTTTTATTATCGTGTAATAGAGAAAAGTTCGGGAGAATCTGGAGCATTTAATATATTTAAGAACAGGAAGATATCAATAAAAGTGGTCTTAAACAGGGATCAAAGGGAACGACGACCAAAATAAACTATATTGCCTTGTAGATATCCGTTTAAGTGAATGTAAACTGGGAGATAGCTCCCATGCGGATTGTAGAAAGGTATTGTAGAGATGAAACATTGTAGAATATTACTTTTTTGTATGGATATTTTACTAGTTGCTAGAATATCGTTAGATGATCGGCAGTGGACGTTTCGCCTGATATTTTCTTAACGGGGTAGGTTTTTGGCCTTCATCTCACCTGATGGTAAGTGGATGGGTCTGAAGATGGACGCACGCCCAAATTCCCCAACTACAGAGACATAAATAAAGTTGTCAACATTATTGGCGACAGACTTAGGTAAGCCAGTGGTTATTAAGCCAAGCGGACTTAGAAAAAGCTCTACCACCAAACAGAGCCTGGAATTTGTTTCCCCACGGGGATTTAACCTCGGACCTCTAGAGTCAAGTTTGGTGACCTTAACCACTGAACCACAGAGGCATTTAAAATATGGCGACACAATCACGAACCTCAAGTATAAGCTAAATCAATATGTAGTTATGTTGATGAGGCCGCTGCATCTTATGCCTACGTATTATATTTCGAACCCATCTTCCCGGAATTCCGAACTTGATGCCAAAGCCCAAGACGCTTCGGACGAAATTAATGCAATATCTTACACTTGTTTATACCTCCGGCTCCGAAGTTTAGTAAAATATTGTTAATCGTAATTTAAATTTAAGAATAAATTACGTTTCATGAATACCTTGTTTTTTTATAAGTAGGTTTGCTTCGATTGGATCACATATTTTATATCCCGCATAAGTGCTCAATATATTATGTTTCTTCCATGTAGGGAGGCCTGTGCCTAGCGGGACATATACCGGTGATGATGATAGATAGATGTTGGGTCCTAAAAGTCTTAAACACTTTCACAGAGAAGAAAATAATGTCTGGAAGTGAATAAACCATGTAGTTTTAAATAATAATGTAAAACGGAAGTATTTAAAGAAATGGTAGACCACTAATAATGATTAACTTACGTATTTATTTGAAACTACAGACATGTGTCTAAAATCAAAACGCTACAATGGTTCACAAAGTTATTTACAAGCAACAAAATCCAACTACACAAGTATTTTAAATTAGCCAAAATTACTTAAGCAATTCATTAAAGGGATTTAAGAAATTGCATGTATAATTACAATTAATTCCATTAAATCAACGGCTATTATTACAGTTATTTGGGGTAGTACACTCCTGCGCACATATCGGAGACAGGAAACAGACGCCGGGTGAGGGTGGCGTTGAACGACCACCCGCAACTAACAAACACACACGAAAAATGTTCCAAGAATGTATGCTTGTTTATTTAGGATTTAATTAGTAAAACTTTGTATATCTTGCTTGGCTTGGAATCAATATGGTGTGTTACGAGAATAGAGTGTGAGTGAAGAAGAACCTTCTGTATTTAGGTTAGCTATTATCAGAAGACCCAAGTCTTACCAGGGAACCACCGATGCAACACATTCCATTGATTCCTGGCCGTCACCCACCACATACTAGTAAAGATGTGTGGGGGAGAGTTGCATCTTGAGGAGAATGGTTGGTTCCTGTTAGCTATCTCACAGGATTTTTTATACAAATAGATGACAAGCAAGCTGACGGCTCACCTGATGGTAAGTGACTACCGTTGCCCACAGTGGCTTGCAAAAACAAGGAATACATCACTTGGTTTTGCAGGTGCGTTGTCATAGTGAGGCCTGATATGAAAAACTTCTTTTGCTGGCAGATACTGTGAATAGATTTATAAAACACACACTTGGATCGAAGGCTGACTTGGAGAAAGCATATACAGACCAAGAGAGATGAGATCAACCTAAAATATAGAGGGCTGTACTGGCTACTTGGTTGAAACTCAAAACTATCAGTGGATAACAAGCTCCTGATCTATATGACAGTGCTCAAACCAATATGGACCTATGGCATCCAATTATGGGGATCAGCTTCTGACTCAAACATAATGATAATACAGAGAGTTCAAAACTGTATTTAAAGCACTCAGAAAATTCACCCTAGTTTATAAGAATTGATGAGCTTCATAAGTATATGAATGAAATAAACACAGTAAAGGGTGAAATTAGACTCCACAGCTCCAGATATAAAACAAGGCTAAAAAACCATCCTAACCATTTAGCACTGCAACTTACAATCCCTAAGATCATGGGACGATTAAAGAGACGCAAAATTATGGAACTAGATAGTCAGTAATTGTAGCTGACTGTAGTAACTCAAAGAGTGGAGCCCTAATGAGGACTTCAACTCTACACGCCAAATTCACTCCACACATCTGCTCATAGTCCAAGACTGATTGCATGATAAACGCACAAAAAAATATATTCTAAAACAAGATGAGACAAACGCTACGTTACTGCGGCAAGAACAGATGAAAGTAGAAGCCAGCTTTTCTAGCTCCCCAACGTCGATATTACTAGGTGGTTCCCTTATGTAGGGTCATCTGGTTAGGTACCACCGCCTTTCTTATTTCGGCCGTGAAACAGTTCGTTGTGTTTCGAATTGAAGGGAAAAGTAGCTAGTGTGATTATTGGGCATCCAATAATCACACTAGCTATTTTTTCCTTTCATCTTAGGTCTTAGGATGACACCGCACCTGCAATGCCTAGCCTTGTATAAAAGCTTGTACCTATATCCTTGCTTATGCAAGCGTATAAAAGCGATGGTATCCACTTACCACGAAGTGGTCGGTCAGAGTGCTTGTCATCTAATTGTAAACAAAAAATACCGATTATGCTATGTTATACTAGTAATTGAAAAAAAATTCCAACGATTCCGATTCTCTGATCTTACCCCAGCTATCAATTCGCGCGTTTAAAGATCAGGTTTCAATCGCCCGGTTGTTTGCGGGACGGGTAATGTAAATCAAGGGTCAACCTTCGGATTAATTGAAGATGGGTGTTTGTACAGTCAGCAAGATCTTGTTGTATACAGATTGCGTCTTATTCTAATGCGATAGGGATCAAAACAGTTTGTATACTTTGATGTTGACTGTAGGTCATAGCGTGGGGTTCAGAAGGATCTCGGGCTAAATGATTAAAGTACAGTTTTATATGATTATATCTCTTGCTTGTAGTGTAGACTTGAACGGAATGATGAAATGAAATTAATAAAACACAATCACTGCCTACTGGAAAATTTCAAATGTTGTATGTTTTGTAGGTAGGTAGGTGTTGTTAGCGGTAAAACGTACTTCATTAAATTAAATTGATTTTAATTATCTAATCAAGTCAGTGTCCATTTATCACAATCTCAAAAATATTCAAACCAAATAAACATACAGAAAAAAAATCATACAAGCGAATTGATAACCTCCTCCTTTTTTGAAGTCGGTTAAAAAGGGGCTAATTCGATCCTTTTATAAAAAAATGTACGAATGGATACTATCAATGGAGAAAGTATTATATAGGTATACCATAATATAAGAAATGTGCTAAATTAACATAGAATCCATGACTCGTCAACATACAACCCTTCGAGGATTTGAACTCTGGATTCTCAGGTTTAATAAATAGATCGACTTTCTTATCATTTGAATGCTGGCTCTTCCTCAGGCAGTTCTAAATGTTTTTGCAAAAAAACCTCTCTTATTGAAAAGTCGACAGCAAGATTTAGATCTGAATTCGACAAACAAGTGCCCATATCAGTCATTGTTAGCGGGACTGTATCCTTACAATACTATGGCTACGAAGCACGTATGATAGATGCGAGACGCGCGCCGCATGTTTAATTAAGCAATTAGGGGAGATAGCATCTGATCCGCGGCCTGACCACGCTTGTAGTGGTGCTTACACAAATACAATTCTCCGGAAAGCGTCACACATACACGCAAACTCAACGCCAGTTGGGTCTTTTTATAATACATGGCTTATCAAAATGGTTTCATCATGTCTACCTCTTTTCTCATATTAGCAATTTAAACCTTCAAGATCTCTACTGCCTCGTCTGCTTGGAACCACCTACCCCGAATGCTTTCTAGTCTTCCTTTGTCATAAATAAAGCTGTTATCAATGGGAAGGAATAGACTGTTAAACTCCTGGGCTTGGATGTTCTAATTTTTAAAATGGTAATTTTTGATTTAAATTAAGATAATATAGTATTGTGATCTTGAGTTGAGTTGAATCACAAAGCTTCTTGACAAAGGGTTGCGTTATTCTATGTATTTACTTATCATTATGAAAGGACTTACAATACATAGTAGACTTACAGTTAATCAACAATACATACAACATTCGTGATTAGAAACAAAAAGCATTTCATAATATTAGTACTCGGAGGAGGAGGAGCTCGGTGGCGTAGTGGTTTGAGCGCTCTGGTTTCGATCACGGAAACAAAGCAACTTTCGCCATGGTTGGTGCCTGGATGGGTCAATCAAATTTATAATCTTGAGCTCCTCCGTGCTTCGGAAGGCACGGTAAGCCGTTGGTCCTGGTTATTACTGCAACCGCTTTAACCCACCAACCCGCATTGGGCCAGCGTGGTGGTGTTATGGCCCAAACTCCTCATGTGTTTCTGCCATGTAGGAAGGCCTGTGCCCAGCAGTGGGACCTATATAGGCTGGTGATGATGAATATTAGTACTCGTATACTATGTCTCCAGTATAATCGTGATTGCAGCGAAGTTATTGCACTAAGAGTCAATCAAATTTTGTATTCTCGACCTCCTCCATGCTTCAGAAGGTTAAGCTGTTGATCCCAGTCAGTTATTACTGCAACTGTTTCAATCCACCGATCCGCTTTGGCCAGCGTGATGGTATTATGGCCCAAACTCCTCATGTGTTTTACCTATAGGAAAGCCTGTGCCTAGCAGTGAGACGTATATAGGTTGATGTGGTGCCTAAAATAAAATTACTCAATTCTTTAATTATAACTTACTGTTAGTATTTTATAAGTCTATTTCCATCTGGTTTGCTCCTTTATTAAAGTTAAAACTTGCTTAGTACCTATAGAATAAGTCTATGTCCAACTGTTTTGCCACTTCATATAAGTTATTGCTCGCTCGCCGTTGGCAATGTAAAATTTCCTTCTAATTTTTTAAGGATTTGAAAGGCTTATGAATTGCAAGCCTCTTACAGCTTACGGTAACTGTTTACCATTAGAGGTATGCTTGTTAACTTCCCTGATCAAAAATAAAACTTTTCAACAGGATTCAGGTTGAAGAGCATCAAAAAAATAAAATTTCAGAAATTTCTCAACACAAACAGTTCATTCTGGCCCTAACGAGCTAAGGGCTAATACCAGACGATAAACATTAAAACGTTACGTGACACTTGTCTTTAAGGCTTCTCTCCCAAGCTCATCCCGCGGGAGCCAACAAATTATAACCTTTCTTTATGCTTTAAGTTTCATTTACTATTATCTGTATTTGGGGCTGTCGTCTCTACGACCTAAAACATCTATTGTGACTTGCGGCCAATAATTTATAGTAGAGTTTTTATTTGTGCACTCTCCAAACATCCGAATCACTTAATTTTAAGTTGAATAAGTGTAGTGACCTGTCAAAGCTCTAATAATAGCACTTATATTACTTCTGCTGAGCTTTATCAGTTCTTCAGTTCATTTTCTACGGTAGCCATGTATCAGAGACTTTGAATGTATCAAGCCAGGATCCTTGAACGATTCGAAAGAGCTTCTTACGAGCCTACTTGAATAAATATACTTTTGATTTGATTTGGACATTCTTCGGAGGACTCATTAAAGAGTTTGCTTTTGAGAAAGTGCATGGTCTGCTTCTTTGAGATTCCGCAGAAAGGTTCCGGTCCAATCTGTCGTCCCTGAGCCCCAGTTCTAGCTAATTCATCGGCCTTTTCATTGCCTATGACTCCAGTGTAACTAGGCACCCATTTCAGAGTGATTCTGTTGTTGAGCCCCAGTATAATTAATTTTTCCACGCAGTCTTTTACTAGTTTCGAATGCAGTGTATTTGCATTTATAGCATTAAGCGCTGTTTGTCTGTCAGAGTAGATGTAAATTCTTTGGTTAGCGTAGTTCCGTAGGCGGTCGGCCTGCACACATTCAGTTATGGCGTAGACTTCCGCTTGAAAGATGGTGGCATATTTTACGAGGTTTTCTGATAATAAAAATTGAATGCTATTCCCATAACATAAAACAAAAATGTGTTTCTATCACGTAGGAAGGCCTGTGACCAGCAGAGACACGTATATAGGCTGGTGATGAGGAGAACAAAAATCTTTGAGGTACAACAATTTTTTATAGGGCCTAACTTTACCAACAAAATGGGCTTTCTTCTTTAAATTTAATACCGAAAGTATATTATGATCGGAAATTCATAAGGAATTACATTGTTCACTTTAATAACTCTTTAAGACAAATATTTACAAGAACAATCTCCATTTGAGCTCGGAGCGAATATTTAGTGCATGTCCAACGCGTATAATCAACCTGTACCCGTGAGTTATACCATCGGCTCCTAACCACTAGTCTCCTCAAGCTGTTTATTTATCTAATTACATACCTAAGAAACCGTTTACGATCTTTACCAAGCATCACAACAACGGAGATAAAGAAAACCAACTTTATTAGTAAAGGGCTAAAAGATGTGGACTACGCAAAAAGATAGGCTTCCTGGCAAATAGCCGGTGCAACAAAACAAGGTAAATTCGTCTTTATTTTGAAAGTGATAAGACTTTATAATCATTTGCTTGACGCTAGAACGCTACCAGCGACGCGGTTGTCACGATGCCGTATCTTGTAAGGGCACTGGGATTAATTAGTGTAATATTTACCAGTCTAGAGGAACTGCAGCCGGCAGCGACTGGCGATTAGTTGGTGTGACTGGCAACTCTGGGAGAGGCTGGTTTTGCGTCTTAATAAACAGTTAAAATACAGTGCAGGAATATGAATTGTGTTAGTTGTAATCTGGCGTCGAAACCATTTCGACACCTTCTTACAAATGTGAAAGACTGGATTGATGTTTGCTACTCAATCACGCCAAGACGCCAGAAGAGATCTGGATTAAATTCGGCACAGAGATAGACTATATTCTGGATTAACACATAGGATACTTTTTCTCCCGGGAATGCTATCCCATGGGATGATGAGGATACAGTCGCAAGTGGGAGCTAGTAAATCGATATAAGGCATTATAAAAAAGCACCCAACTCAATTCTTGAGGCTGTCGCGTCGTAAGCTAAAGTGATGATAGATAAAAGTATTACATTGTTAGAATATGTAGCAGATTCTTGATGAATTTCATTATTTACGCAATACAAAATACAATGCAATCTTTTGTTTTACCAAGCTACCACTAACACCATCAACTTGTATTTCTATTTTACATACCACTTGAAATAAAAAGAGATGAATCAAGGATATACATTTTAATTTTTTATCTCACAACACTAAGAATGAACCTTGGTTTGTACTAAGATCGCTTATTGAGCACAGCTTAAGTAACAGCAGTATTTTAATTAATGTCATCTTGTTTCTATTGTGACTGACGTGGATTTGTGATTAGAAATAGTATATAGTCTTCGAGAGTGACCTTATTTTCTTTGGTAGCTTGAAAGATCATTAGATTAGTTTTTGGAATAAGCTAAGCCCTTCTTCTCTGACCACCTCGCCGGCGCAATCCCTTGAAAAGTTATTGGCCCTATTTCTGGAGAACACTCCCTAAATCTAAATTTAAGTTTAGCGCATGTTTTTCTCTCAATATGAATACAGAAGGGATGGCTGTCATATAATTTGACATTTAGAAACATGCGTTCAATTTTCGACCTTATTGAACATGATAAAATTCAGTTCTTAGAAAGCAACTTCGTACATGTCATCTAAAATTGTCTATGGTTTCTTTGAAATCCACCTAAATTTAGTTGACAGCTCTAAAGAAATTCTTGCTATCTTTTTCCTATTACATATTGCGAGGAACCATTATGACTGATGCGTGGGTTCTTTGCAGATGCACCAGTAAGAACCTCTAAAAATGAAGCCAACATACACAATTCGAGATTCAAATCCGCAGTCCCGTTGGCTATTCCAGAACTCTAGATTTACAGGCAATTGTTCTGTTTCTATAACGGAGTCGCAACTGATACATATTTAGTGGTGTCACCACATTAGCGTGGAACAGCGTACAGCTCACAATGGTACAGTCGCACATCAAGCGCCAAGATTCGACATTACTACGTTCATAATAGAGGCGGTTTTCGTACTGCAACTATTATATATGATGCGCTGTCGTCTGTATGATCGTTTCTCGCGATAACACAAGCTGATTTAGCCGTCCACTTGCCGCATGAGTTCGCAACGCATTAATTTTGCAGAAAGGTTGGTTGTTTATCCAATACGAAGCTTTTGAGTTAAATTTTTGATCCGGAGGGAAAATCAGTTACTGAATAATTAACACGCCAGTGACATTGTACAGAAGTCTTGAAAGACTATAAAGAGACGGCACAGACTTTCTACCATAGCTTCTGCTAAAAACCTGCACATAATTCACAACTGTTGGAGAATATTTGATTATGGAATACTTTATTATTGTCACTTTTTATCTTGGAGTATTTAAAATCGGATTTGTATTCTTACTGTTGTGAATGATATTGATCATTGGATTGGAATCGTTTAAAGCAGGCCTGTTCATTGACCTTACAGAAAATCAAACGAAGTGGCAAAATGGTTAGTAGTGGCTAGATATCAGCTGAGGTACAGAAGGTTTCTACATCTTCACTCCAAAAAAGCTGAGCTGATTCAGATTAAATTTGGCATGGCGATAGAAGCACTAAAAGTCAATTTGTTTTTTTTTTATCAGGATGAGAAACCCGAGAAAAAATACAGACGACCTTCTGGGGCAAAAATTGACATAAACGCGGATGAAGTCACAGGCGGCCACTAGTGTGCCTAAAAATTAATTACAGTGAACTTCGAAACGCTTACACTTGTAACTAAAATTAAAAAAATAAGCAGTGCCTTTATACCTAGTTGAATTATCTTAGTAGTGTAGTGTCTCCTTATGAAATATTTTGTGTGTGCATAAATGTGACTGAACAATTTTAAAACCTCGCAAGGGTAACTTTTTGAAGAAATGGGTTTTTTCCAAATGCTAAGTAGAACGCCATAGTCTATACACACTTATTCGCTGTGCTAGATTGAAAAAAAATCTTAGAAATGAAGATACATATATCAGTGATCCTAGAAACACCACATTGGTAAAAAACCTGATGCGAAATCTAGTTCAAGATTTTAAAACCTAGCAAAGGACTGTCCCTTGCTAGGTTTTAATCCTGTCTATATAATTATGAAATACGCGCGAATATTTTAGTAAGTCGCATAGTGCAGGCGTGTATGCAACTATGCAGGCATCATAGTGTTTTTTTTCTAAAATTTTGTTATTCAAATAAATAAATAAGTAACATGAAACTAACATAATTATACATCCTAGTTTGCCATCATTATGACTTGAATAAAAGAATACACTTATTATATTACCGACGACATGTAAGCAATCAAAAGTAGTTACACGTATGTTAAGTGATCCGCTGCCACAATCGTTATCGCTATCTCTCCACTCATGGCTGTGCCCCCGGGTTTTTTCTCACCTACCAAATGTGGGCGGTCGGCGACGACGCCTGTCTCTGGCGTGTCAAGTCTAGCGTGTCACAAGTCACAAATATCCACCCACCGTCACCGTCACCGACACACATTGCTTGCAAACATTGAAACTTGATTTTATTACCGTCAATGTTTCGGCTGCCTGATTCTATTACATGATTAATGACAATCAGGTTCAGTGTGTGACGTTATCGAAATAGTTTACTTCAAAGTCAACTAAATTGGAATTTCAAATTAACCATACTAATTAAAATGGGCAAGTAGCTATGTCTGTCTATTTCGTTTTGACTCCTGAACTGTTTTTGATGGAATTTGTCATGAAAAAGAACAAGCTACGCTTTGGTGCACCAAGGAGTACTGGTATTATAATACCAGTGGCTGCCCGCGGCTCTACACGTGGACTGTCTGTCTGTACGTTTTCATTCCTAAACCATCGAACCGATTAAGAGGAAATCTATCAATAATATAGTGTTTGCTATGCTGGGCTACTAAGTAAATTGTTAGTCTACGTACGTTCTATCGCTGAATCAAGTGTGTAGGGTTCTTCGGGATCACACTGGGTAGGCACAACATTGATGGCACTAGGTAAGTACTGATGGGCACAGAATATAGGATAACACTCGGGTAAAGTGGCGCACTTCATGGCTAGGTCGGTCTGTCTAACGTCGGGAAGCTGCTTATAGAAATGATCGGAGGCAGGTATATATTATGTAGACAATAGACAATAAATTACGTATGAAGGGATTTTTCTAAACATTATAGATTAGTTCCTGGGAAAGGACAAAGTGGAGACTTTGAAAAAAGCAGTTTATTTCTCAAAGACAAGATACCATCCTTAGACTTATTTTTATCACTATAGTAAAGAAGTTCGAAAGATATGTAGAAAAATATATGCTTTGCTTATAGATGACAAGCAAACTGACAGCCTACCTGGTGGTAAGTGGCGCTACTTTCGTATTTATAATTTATGAATTGCGATAGTAAAAATACGATCACTGGTGGTTCGCACATACTTTCACCAAAAAATTAACAAGTTATTACAACGGTTATTACATTGTGATACGGGTGTCTTGTTTGTCTGATCGACAGCTGAGCTTTCACAGATAACATCTAGACTTTACAAAGAGTAATTTATCACTGTATGGTTATTTTGAAGGTATCTTTCAACTTGAAGTGCATTAACTAGGCTAATGATTTGCTTATTATAGGATCAGATATAAGATTAAATTTTTGCTATCAGGTTTTTTTTATTTACAACTAGATGACAAACAAGCTGACGGCCCACCTGATGGTAAGCGGTTACCGCCGCCTATATACACCTGCGATAACAAGGGAAAATCACTTGATATTGCAGGTGCGTTGTCATCCTGAGGTCTAAGTTGAAATGCCGTCCATGCCCAGTAATTACACTGGCTAAATGGTTAAATTGAAATGAACGATTTCAACTTGAGATTTTTGTAATCTCAATATTTTCAACGAAGCCTTGTATCGTTTAAACTATACTCACCTTTGGTAACTTACGAATGATAGAAGCTTAGTGTTGTTTAGATTCAGTATAGATCTTTCTTGTATTTAAGTACGTTAGGTAGAGACATAGAAGCCCGAAGTATTGTAAATCCAAAGATTTACTGGTAACTCCTAGCATTTACCGGAAGATTGGGTTAGTTTTGTGCGTTTGCTGGTAAATCCAAAGATTAACCATACTTCGAGATTTAACAATAACAAATAGAGGGTGATGACGACAATGCGACACAAATTATAGTTTTGAAATTCTTTGCCGACACATGTGTTACCTCTCTCATATAACATGGGTTCCGTCAAAAGAGGCGTGAAAAAGCACCTTCTGGGCCGGCAAGGTGGAGAAGACTAGAGCAGTGTCTGAATTGCACTAGCTGTCTTCGGACGGACGGATATGGACTCTTCTTACCGCTTCACATCAGATGGTGTTAAATCATTTGCCGTGCTTTTTATAAAAAAAACTATGTATTTAAAGTGTTCCATGGTTTAAATTTTATATATAAGCTTTGTTTCCAATGTTTATTTTGTTATTGTACCAAAAAAAAAACGTTTTAGTGCACGCTTCAATCGCATCATCTACCAGGTATACATGAACACCGAATACGCTTATCGTTAATATTTACAACCTTATCAAGAGCTGTAAGATCTCCGAACAATGCAAAGAAGATAGCTTGATAATTTCTCTTGCAGTCTCTGTATGGGGAACGATATTGCATTTGTAATAAAGAAAATGGGCCAGGAGTATACATAACTATTGCAAATAGCCTGTATCATAGCGAGTCACAGTTGGGAAATAGGCAGTAGCACAAGAGAAGTTAAAAATATAAAATTAAAAATTTTAAGTAATCCCCGGCCTCATTATTTATCTATCTAACACTATAGAGTTTTTGATGGTATAGGATTAGCTAAAGGTTTGTATGTCATGGGAATGTCACCGAAGTGACAGTACACCAAATTACAAATCAATCGTATCTGTGAAAGATAATAAAACCCTTTTAACATTTTTTTTTTTTTTTATGTGATGATAGGCAGAACGTTTGGCCACAATCTCACCTGATGTGAAGCGAAAATGAGGCCTAAGATGGTACACGCTCGCCTAGAAGATGCTTGTTCACTCTGGCCTTAAAGATATCCAGATTATATTGATCCGGGAAAACAGACCCTGGCAACGAGTTCCACTCCTTAGCTGTTCGCATAATGAAAGATGAAGCAAAGCGCTTCGTGCGGATGGGAGGTATATCCACAACGTAAGGGTGAAAGCCTTCGCCGCGTCTGGTCGTCCGGTGGTGGAAAGGGGCGAGGGGGATCAGATTATGAAGAACCTCCGCACACTCTCCGAAATGCAGCCGATAAAAGACCGAGAGGCAAGCTACACGCCTTCGGTGGTCAAGGCTCTGGAGATTAGCCTCAGCGAGTGTCTCACTGCCGATGAGTCGCCTCGCTCGGTGCTCCACCGAATCCAGAGCATCCAACTGATAACGTGCAGATCCGTCCCAGAGGTGACAACAGTACTCCATGCAGGAGCGTACTTGGGCTCGATAAAGGCTTAGGAGCTGCTCAGATGTAAAATATCGTTTAACCTTTGAAAGAATGCCAAGTTTTTTGGCTGCAGTTACAGCAATGGATTCGATGTAGCGACCGAAATTGAGATTGGCAGAGATATCTAGACCCAAGAGGTCCAGATGGTTGTTAACCGGGACGGAGACATTTCGGAAAGTCGGAGTCAGATGAAATGGACTCCGTTTCGCCGAGAAGAGACATGCCTGCGTTTTGGACGGATTGAACCCAACCAAGTTGGCCTCACCCCAGAGGGAAACAGCTTCCAAGGTTGCATTCACTCCCTCCACCATCGCCTCCCTCAAAGATCGGACATCAGCTCCAGACTTCGCATCAGACAAGTACCTCTCCGAAACTGTGCTGTCGTCCGCGTACCCAAAGATACCGGGAATTAGAAGCAGGTCGTTGATATGCAGCAAGAATAGAGTTGCGGAGAGGACAGAACCCTGGGGGACACCGGCATTGATACCAAGCAGATCCGACGAGGAGCCATTAATGACTACCCGAATTGATCTGCCCCCCAGGAAATCCGCAATCCAGTTGCAAAGTCCGGTAGCGATTCCGTATGATGGAAGTTTGCCAACAAGACTTGCATGCCAGACCTTGTCAAAAGCCTTGGAGATATCGAGGGAAACGGCGAGAGCTTCACCGTGTTTCTCTATGGCTTCGCTCCATAAGTGAGTAGCATACACAAGAAGATCCCCGGTAGACCGCCCACGGCGGAAGCCAAACTGGCGGTCACCAAGGAGATCGTTATCTTCAAGGTAAGCTAGGAGACGGTTGTTCAATACACGTTCCATAATCTTACAGAGTATGGACGTGATTGCGATTGGACGATAGTTGGCAGGATCGGCACGGCTACCCTTTTTTGGTACTGGTTGGACATTGGCAACCTTCCAGGCATTCGGAACTTGTCCGGTTCTAAGAGATAAGCGGTACAGGCGAGTCAGAATGGGTGACAACTCAGGTGCACAATTTCGCAGCACAATAGCCAATACCATGTAGAAAATAAGCTGATAGTCATCAAACATCTGAACTGATTTTCATAAATTATAGCTGTAAACCACTTTAATCACGTCAGCTTTCAAACAAAACAAAAAATAAATCAAAATCGGTCCATTAGGAGCTGTGTGTCGATGCCACAGACAGACACACATACACGACAGACACGTCAAACTTATAACACCCCTCTTTTTTCGTCGGGGACTAAAAAAGCTTTAAAGTAAGTTGAATAATTGACTAGTGCGATGCTTTGAGACACTGAGAAAAGCTTTTCCTGGAGGCAAATAAAATCACTAGAACTTCAAGTTAATATTTGTTTATTCAGATTTGTAGCGGAATCACTACACCGTAGGTAAATTTTTTAAATTACACCATTTGTTATTTCACATGATATGCATGACAAATAATAAGAATCGTGTGCTCTTTTCAATTTTACTTGGCAAGCTACCACCATCTTACCTGAATGTGAAGCCGGAACAATAATGTTAACAGCGTTTTTATGTTCTGGAAGATAGTGGTGAAATGGCTGATCTGCGGTTGAGGAATCCGGATGTTGCGCGCTTCTTCGGCCTCATCATCACTTACCATCAGGTGTGATAATGACTAAGAGTTAAGAGCATTTACGTCGGACGGTTTTTCATACTAACTTTCATGTCTAAAATATTGGAAACGAACAAACCGCTCTGTTCTCCTCCCCCTCCCTCCACTCTTTCTTCTTCATATCAATGACGTGCTTCCATTAGCTAACATTCATTGTTATGCACATGACAGTACAATGCATGGGGGATTATCACGTACCCATGGGCTGGGCGCGCTGAAACCGAGAAAGAGAGGGAGAATCTTAAGCTCAGCAGGGTGTTGAACGTTATATCTGAATGGAGCTCTAACAAACTTGTTGAGTTCAATGCTAAGAAACACAGGTGTGCGCGTTTACAGCCATAATGTCGCCATTCCTTCCCCTTCCCTCTCCTCAGGGCACTACTCTTTCGGCATAGGACTCCTTAAAATTGCTCGGTATGAAGATATACTGCGATCTAAATTCCAGGAACTACATCGAAATCGTGATCAAAACAGAATAAATATCAATTAGAGGATTTTTCAAAAAAACAGTCCTATTATTAAATAAGGGCATTTGTCAATATTATTTTTATTTTTAGAGGTGAAACTAAAATTGAAAGTTACCTACTGGTATTTTTATCAACTGTGCCCCTATAGTACTGTGTTCGCGGTTTAGTGCACTCTAACTCTAGCTCAACAAAGAGAGCGATCGGAACTGAACACTAAACTCGCCTTCACCCGGAGATGTTTGCAGTTTTAAAACAGTTTATAGTTCTTGTTTAACGTGCACGTGAAGATCGCATAAAGATTGTTGAGTTTTGGTGGTAATTGTGTATTGGACGAGCTAAAAAATAACTATCTACCCTAGGAAAATATCATGTCATTGTTTTTTAAGAATACTCGATTGGGCTGAAATAGACTACTTTCGATATTGTGAGGGACGTTAGCTTATAACGCAAACTCAGCACCCACGCGGGCCTAGCCGCGGACGGCCACTAGTATCAAACAAAACTTTTTCTCGCTGACATCGTCGACAAAATATGCATAGTTACTTGCTTTACTGGATTCTAACAAATAATTTCAAAGTAGTAAATATTTTGTCCACAGGCGGAAGAACTAAACTCACTGGTGGGAGATGCGTTCCGAATGGCGTTCGCGTCGCAGCTGCAGCCCTCCGCGCCGCTCTGGGTAAGTTGATGAATAATTTTCATTCTTATTATTAGAGAAATAGTGCGTGTTAATATCTCCTACTTGAATTTTATTTAAGATCTCAACAGGGGTAGTTATATAATGTAAATTTATAGGGTCGTATTGCTCTCGGTGGCGGTCACCTCTCGCTGCCAACCATGGTACGAGCCATGGTTGGTAGCGAGAGGGTTTGGGAGGCTGTCGCCTTCTTCTGCGAGACTGTGCTCATGCAGAAGGAGGCTGCGTAGAGGGAGCAGGAGGAGGATGCTCTGGCCGCTCCTATCCGGCGTAGACGGGTGGGTGCGAGAAGGCGGGCGGTGATCGGCCGACTTCCTGTGCCCTAGGCGCGGCCGCATGCGTGGGTGGCCCCCACGCATGCATTGCACAGGCCGCCACGTCTGGGATCACCCAAGTGACTCTGGGTAATCCCCATTGGCGCGAAACCTGGCCGTAAGGTCGGGTTGCTTGGGGGTGGGCTGGTGAAATTGCTTCGGCAGAGCCCAGGCTAACCCCGCGAAGGGCAGTGGTGTTACCGGGGAGTTTTAGTCGGTATTTCTAGTGCTGCCAGCGATGGATGACCCCCACACACGCCCGTCGCTTAGCCAGCGGCGGGTAGGTCTGTAAACGGATATCTCCCCGTAAAAAAGGGGTTGTATTGCTGCGGGGATTATGGTCGCCAGATACTCGATCCTAGCTATTTATCTATGCCACGCTATGCCATAGCCGAGTCGAAGATGTTTGTATGTTTAGTTTTTATTATCTTGCTAGCGGCTTCACCTACGTGGATGTCGGTTATCACTCCAAAAGTATCCTATGTGCTTTCTAGGGTCTCGAACTATCTCCATACCTACCAAATTTCATATCATTTTTTTTCAGTAGTTTAGTGAAAGCGTAACAAATAACCAAAAATACTCACGTCCGCATTTTTTATACATATACAAAGCACGGCAAATGACTCAACTCCACCTGATGGTAAGTGGTAGGAAGAGTCCACATGCGATTTATAGTATTAGTCAGGATATTAATAATATTACTGGATATTACATATTCATCATCAACAGCCTAAAGACGTCCCAATGTTGGCCACAGGCCTTCCTACATGAGGGAAATACGTGAGGAATTTGGGGCATAATATCACCAAGCTGACGCAATATGGGTCGGTGTTCACGTATACAGATGATAGTATTATCCGCTACCAAATCAAGAAATAGATCAATACTTCCAACAATTATAAAAGATCCCTGGTCGAATTTAGTACTTAATGATATTACAAACACAATGCTTTTGAAAGTATTTTTAAATCCCATCTGATCGTGAACGCAAAAGAAGCAGTTGCTATAGAAGCCAATGAATAATCTAAATCGGATGAGTTTGATCCACTCAAAACACCAACGGTACTTGATAGCAACAGCAAAGGCTACCGTGAACCATCATTACTTTTTATTGGCGTTCAGTTCCACCTGAAGTAGTCAGCTCGTAATGGCGCCATTGAAAAAATAAATCCTAGGTTACGTGCAGCAATAAATCAAATCTAATGTAGCCCAGCCCAAAATTCCTAACTGACCTGTGTAAGTTCCGTCTACTGATTCTGGCAATTGGTTTCTCTCAAAACTTTAAGATCAACGAAATGGGATTTGATTTTAACTGAAATTCAAAAGTTTTTTATACATAGCAAGGCAAATAATTCAATGCCATCTGATGAGAAGCGGTAAGTAGAGTCCATATGCGAATACAGATAAAGCAGCGTGAGCAAACTTACTAGCCACCTCCACCGTGCCTGCCCTTTCACGCTTTTTTTCAATGAACCCATGTTATAGGAAAGAAGGAACGCTATGTGCTGGCATGTCCAAAATCCCAAGCTTTGGAAGTACGGCTAAGAACCGAGTCATGTCGCGTGATATTGAAGTGGAGGCAGTAAATAGATGAAGTGAATTGACTACAAGTTCATTAAGATCAAGAACTTGTGTTACATAATTTAATTCCGTTTGATTATTAATTTAACAAGAACAAGTGGTCCTGATTATTAATGTAATAATAATCAACCCTAAAAAGCTGTTATCCTTAACAAACTCCGACCAATAGCCAAAAAAAGTGTTTTGTACCGAAACTGACGTGACAGTTCTGATGGACACAGGATAAAAAGGCTCTGACTATTACTGGAAACTGGTGCTTAAAAATAATAATACCCTTACACTCACACCTATTATCCAGCTCAAAATAAGCATCATTAATGGCCGTTGTTGAATGTGAAGCAAAAGTTCAAAAAACACACATCCAGTTTAAACACAATATTTATGGCTCAGTTCCTACCCGTAATTACCCGACTATTGCCGTGACCACACACCGTAATTCAAGTAGCAGGTATACAATTTGTGATATTATAATTCCAGTCTATTCCCAACGTTTTCACTCCTTCACGAGACTACTTAATTATACGTTGGACGTAACGCCTCTTCCTCCCAAACAGATGCGTATTTGTGTTGATAGCTGTTATTTTATTATTATTCTCTTTTCCTTTTGCAGAATTAGTTGATCAATTAACATTCCTAAGCGGTCAACTGGAATTGAAATGTTGAATTTTAAATGTAGCTCTCAATTTAATATTGCGTTGACGATTTTCTGCACCAGTTTTTGTGGCGTTGACTCAATGTTTGAGGAAGTAATTGATAACCTATCTCCACTATCACGCACTAAGTTATTTAGTTATTATTTCTTTGTCGCACAAACAAAACTTTTGATTTTTAACCTTTAAAAGAGGCGCAGGACACCTTATGGGCCAGCAAGGTGAAACGGCTAAAACCGTTGGTTCATGGTGTACGAGGTGTCTTAATTATCAAAATTATTTATTTTTTACAACAAAGGTACAGAAAGGTTTTAAATGTTTATGTCTAGTTTCACTATGTTTCGCCCTAAAGGCATACAAATTTTACGCAAATCATCCTATATTACTAACAATCAAAATCGAAGAAATGACAATATCATTAGGCATGTTAATAATATCAATAATGTTAGTATCAAAGATAAAAAAGCATGTCAATAAAAAAACATATATTATTATGTATCTCACAAGTAATAATTCAAATTATTGTTTATATAAATTGTCAAACAAACAAAAATAAAATCACATTTGTCCTAAAATTCCATATCGTTTCCTACGCATATAGAATCTTCTTACCTGCTGATAACACAAACTCTAATACTAGATGATCTAATGATGATGATATGCCTAGATAGATCACAATCTGGTGAATGAAACGATTGGACTTCGACCTGTTTATTCTCTACACTCACAGACACGCTAGCAGTTTGACCAACGCCGATGTTCCGGTGTACCGTTCCGGCCTGGGCCGTCGGAGCCTTGTAATTTAAACCACTTAGCGCCGTCTGCAGCGCCCCTAAATATGCAGCATTATGTTGATTTATATCCTTCATATTATTCATATGATAACATAGAGTATGTTATTTATGGGCTTAAAATATAGGTGATATGTGTTTTGTTATATGCTGCATTTGGTCAGAAAGGTTAAATAATGTAATTTTGTTAAATCAATGTTAGAGTGTGATATAGTATAGTTTGATGACGAATAATCTAATGTCTGGCAATTGTAACATAGGATTAAGAATTTTATTATAACAAGGGTAATAAACAAACAAATGATTCTTCTGGTGGTAATCGGTTATCTATCATAGATAGCTAAAATAGTACAAATTCCAAACATGGATTGTTCAGTAAACCTATAAAAATCAAAACGATGTTTTTAATACAACTGGTAGACCAGAAAGCTAACGGCTGACCTGGTGGTAAGTGGCATGTTACTGCCGTAGCCTATTGATGCCTGATATACCAAGAAGGCCTAATAAATTATTGTCATGAGAGCCACTTTTGCATTTCCGGTGTTTAATAGAGGTTGAAGCCTGAGACTTTGGCTAGTTATAGTGCTCCGAATAATGGACCATCCACTACTCACATAATGTCCCCTCAATACCTAAAGCAATAATAAAGTTAAATTTGCTTGACTAACATGCAGACACACAGGTTTACACGGAAGCTATTTTCTTAGTTAAAATATTGAAAATAAAAATTAAAACTAAAACTGAAATAGATCCGCTTAGTATACCTGTCTTAATTATGATTGCTCTTAGATAAGTAGGCTTTTGGTTATATTATTAATAATTGAAGCTTTCGTAGCTCACTAATTTCTGTAAATAGATACAAAAGAACCATTCGAAAGCAATCAGAGTTATCACGAGCACTTAGGAGACTCAGAGCTGATTTATGAGCCGGCGGCATACAGGAGTATATTGTTATCACGCTATTAACTCTTCTTTGAGATTGGACCTTTGATTTATTACATTTTCATGTGGCCATGGGAATTGATTCAAATGAGGCGGTTATTGATACTTTGATAGAAAAAATTCCATCGTAAAGTTAGTAGTTTGTAGAGCAATTTTAGTTAGGTATTTTGTATTTAATTGACAAAGTAGATTTTTGGAATTATCTGATTGAGCTTGGAGAATACTCTCACCTGGCAGAAGATGGTTGGAAAAGGAAAGTTGCGACTTAAATCTTTATTTAATTTCTGAACTAAGTATCAACAGACGAGACCCAATATGTTTTTTTTACTATCGAGGAATACTCCGGCGGGCTGATAAGAGATGAAATTGATAGGTCTCTAGTCATAAACTGTTTAGTGCCGTAGTGATTTGTATGTTAACGTTAAAGGAAACAGAAGAAGTTTTATGAGTGATTCTTGAAATAATTTGTTATAGAAGAAATGAATGAAAAGAGTGAAGTGAATCAAATGTTTGTTATAAGCAAAAGAGAGGAGATGAGTGAAATGAATGCATGAAACAATGGCATGAACTTAATTTTACCATAAAACGAGTCGTGAAGATTCCATTTTAGTTGTAAGTAATTATCCTAGCCAGTGGCCATAAATTCCTACCATTTCAGGGTGAAAACAGACTTAAACTTACTCTGAAATCAAAACGAAATATTGGTGAAAGAATTGTTGATATCAGATAAATAGCTCTAGACACCACCTTCTGTTTTATTTCTGATTTCATTTTCTTATTTCAAGAATCACTCATAAAACTTCTTCTGTTTCCTTAAACGTTAACATACAAATCACTACGGCACTAAACAGTTTATGACTAGAGACCTATCAATTTCATCTCTTATCAGCCCGCCGGAGTATTCCTCGATAGTAAAAAAACATATTGGGTCTCGTCTGTTGATACTTAGTCCAGAAATTAAATAAAGATTTAAGTCGCAACTTTCCTTTCCCAACCATCTTCTGCCAGTTGAGAGTATTCTCCAAGCTCGATCAGATAATTCCAAAAATCTACGTTGTTAATTAAATACAAAATACCTAACTAAAATTGCTCTCTTAATTTAAGAATAGAATGGGTTTGATTTTGGAGCATGTGCGCTTAATCCAAATTAAAGTTTAATACATCTCGTTCTATCAATATTAGTACGAAAAGGTAGCAGTAATATTTTGACATTGTGAAAGGTTACCCAAATAAAAAGTAAGTACTTACTTGCCCAGTTATTTTCAGCTCAAAATAAAATTCCAAGGTTGGTAATTGAAACAGTCATGACACACGTCATACCAGTAACTGTCATTCTGGGTAATAAACCCGTGAAATTAGGTGAAATGCCTGCGAGCACGCGCCGCGTGTCGCGAGATAAAACTAATTTATCGCTTACCTACTGTAGAGGTACCTTCGCATCTACCAACGAGCGACAAACTTTTTGGAGAAATGGAACTTTTTGTAGCACAATTTCCACGTTTGAAACGGAGGAACTTTCACTTTTTTGATACTAAAGACAGCAAAAAACTCAATTCCACCTGATGAGAAGCAGTAAGTCAAGTAGTCAATATGTGAAGACAGCTAATGCAGCATAAACACGCTGTTCTAGCAGTAGCCTTTTAATGCTTCTTATGAAGGAATAAGGAATCCATGTTATATGGAGGAGAGAATACGTGAGCTATAATGAACATAATAATGTAATGTGCGAATATACGAAACGAGTAATTTAGAGCTGAATATATCTTAAATAGTATAATAAATTGATACTATGTTAGACCTAGGTGGACTATAGTCAACCGCAAAAGCAAAATTTTGCATAACATATACTAAGTGGGAATGGTTTCTGCAGAATCTGCTGGTTTTGTTTTGATTATGCTTTAGATCAAATTGCTCAGATTATAACATTAAGTAGACGAACGAAAAAGTAACAATAGCAATGAGTGCAGTACAAGTTGTGAAAAATACATATAGCGAGTTTTTTATATTGTTCTAATCCAAACTTTCCTACCACACACTTTAAAATTAAAAGCATCGAAATTCTCCTTGATATTATCAAACTTAAAGCCATAACTTTTGTAGCCAGTTAGAGTATAATGTATTCGGGGTAGGTTTATTAATGTGTCTACACCATTACCCACCAGCCGACCTCGACCGCCCCTAACTTTTGTTTCATTCAAAACTTTAACTCGCTCCTTGAGGGGATTTTTTTCGCCAGCTCCATGGGCTCTGACTTTTCGGGACGATTTCACTTCAAGATTAAGAGTAATTCTCTTTTGACTTCTTTGGATGTTTGGGATACCTTACGTTCTGCTTGAATATTTCGTGGGCTCCTAAGTTGATTAAAGTTTATTTAAAAAGTTGCATTTGAGAATTCATGGGAATTTCAGAATTACAAAAGGGTTTTTTCCACTAGAATTCTGACAAGATTTGATAAATTGATGGTAGCTTAACTATAAATATTTAACTAGCTTATTTTGTCTCACTAGAAAGATTGCAAGAGGTTTTTATACATTTTCCTTCATAATGGTTACAGGTACCTGTAAATTAAAATATTAGACAAAGCTAATCATCGAAATCAAGATTTATATGAGACTTTCAGACAGGTAGTATCTGGTTATGAATTTTTTTTTTTGATTAATATTTGTTATACGTTACATAAGTAATTATACGGTTCGGAGACTTATGCTTATCAACATTATGTACCTATAATTTACAAACTCTTGCGGCACTAGATTTGGTTACAATTTTCGTAACGGCGAAGACCACTTACTCGTCTTCAAGTATAAAATCTTCCTCTTCTGCTAATGCTGTAGCTTAAAACCTCATATATTCATAGCACCAGATATTTCTAAAAATTTTTACTCTGTAATGTTGAGGAATTGTAACTTATTTAACGAGGTTTTATAAAAAAAAGGTTTTCTAGGTATTTTCAATCATGTTCTTAACGATCAAAATAGTTATTTCTTTATGATTTTAGTAGTTTATCTAGTAATGTTTTTCGGTCAGGTCAAAAATATTATAAAGCAAAGTTACTTTAGATATTAAGAAAGTGCTGCACAAGCATCGGAGTCATATTATTTTATGAGTTCACCTAATGGAAGTTTAGACTTAGTCGTGTTATTTAAATGCAGTATTGTTTATGGAATTCCGACCTACAGCAGAGAGTAAAGTATAATATGGAGTAAATGCATTTTGGGGTTCAATTAAACTTTCATTTTTAACTTATTGATTTTGAAACAAGTTAGAATGTTGTAGATATGTTGCTTTACTGGTTAACTTATTAGAAATATACCTACGGGAAAAATTTGGTTGCACTCAAATCTAATCTTACTGATTAACCGCTTTAGTAAATATCAAAATCCCATTTGACTATTGAAAAAGTAGAATTGTATTTAAATTGCCAAAAATGTTTTATTACATATTAACTTGGAATGGGACGTTTAATGTAAGTCATCACATTTACAAAATAATAACAATATTCTTAAATTCTTATTCTATCAAATGGACCATTAAAAATACTTTCTAGGTAGTTTTTCCTAACAAAGCTAACCATTTAGTGTTGAGGAGTAACAGTATAATGGTACCCCCAAGAGCAGGAATTACGGAGTTATACCAAACAACTCCTTTTGCGTGAACATACGGTATGTTATGGCGTAAAACTTCAACAGTTCCTAACTGTACCTTGGCTAGAATTTCGTTTCAAAACTCGTCACGTAATTCAGCAAGGAGGTACAATTGACATCCAAACACTTGTAAACATTTGTACTTTGGTTAAACCTTCTCTCCATAAGATAAAGCTTATTTCCGTATAGCAATGCAACTCTAGATTTTTGTACAAGCTTGTTTTACAGCAGCCATTAAAATTTAGGACATATACGACAGCACTCCTTGTAATTGGCTCTTTTGGAACATAAATTTTCTTGAAATAAATATATTAAGGTTACAGAAGCGAAAAAATGAAGCAACATAGTAAATGATGTATAATGACGAGTCTAACAAAAAGTGATAAATTTACTCGATTTTTTTTTATACTTATACGAAGCGCGGCAGTTGACCCAACACCACCTGATGTGAAGCGGTAAGGAGAGTCCATATTCGAAGACAGCTAGTGCAGAATAGACATTGCACTAGCCGCCTCCACCTTGCCGGCCCAAAAGGTGCTTTTTCACGCTTCTCTTGAAGGACCCCATGTTATAGGAAGGAGGGAACACATGTGCTGGCAAAGAATTCTAAGTTCTGGAAGTACGACAAAGAAACGAGGCACTAAATTTCTTTGTGCGTGATGTTGAGGTGGAGAAAAAGGTGGAAAAGAAGCGTTGTAGGAGCATGTGAGGCCCCTTGGTGCCCACATAGTGCTTTCTCAAAGAACTCCGGCGAGTTTGCTGCCGCAGTCACACACAGAACACTACAACGTAGTGTGTGCCATTAAGCTGCAACCCTAAAAGGTGGAGATGATACCGTAAATGGGCGCCAAAATTCGAGTAGTCCAGACCACTCTGCCCTACCTTGTTTTTTTAGTAGAATTTTATTTTCAGAATTCGGTTACAATTCCATAAACTCCCGACTATACACGTCATCGTTTTTTTTTCAAATTCTAAAGTATTTCTCTGTTCTAGCTAAAGGAATTCAGGAGCAGTAGCATAACAATGGTATCGTGTCAGTATGCGCTAAGCTAAACAAAAGTATACAACCCCTGATAAGCGGTTCGATGTTATTCGGGGCAATGTCGCCATTTGGGAGTAAGCTATAATCGGTTGACGGCTATGAATAAATACAAAGTAAATAAACAAGTTCACCTTGTATAGCTACATCAGTACAGCACGAATACTTTTAAATTTCGAATCGCCATCGTATCGAGTAGTTAAGTTAGCTATTGTCTGGCTTTGTTTGAAATTTTATGCGTGCGTGAACGATATGATAACAATTCGAAATTTAAAAATGTTCGTGCTGGGGGTACTGATGCTGAGTGTGATCTTTATTCGTTGACAAATCTTGATAATTACTGAAAATAACATTACCAGAAGCTTACTTCTGTAGCATAAATAGTGTCGTTTAGTATCAGTGACATTTTCAATACCGTTAATGATGAAATGATCTATCACTAAATATTTTTAATTGGGGCGTAGCGGTATTTCCCTGTCAAACTTAGATTGGGAAAACACCTTAACTTTAAAACAATCTCAGATTGCCTGGAAAAAATAGCATGCAAAAAACGCCTCGTATCAAATAAAGCCATATCCCATTATCCAGAAGGAATTTAGCTTTTCCATAATGCACATTTGCTCCAAATACTTCCAACTGAAGGCCCGACATTGGAGGGACGATAAAGAAAATTGTATGTGCCTGAAACGAGCGACTGCAGCCCGAAGATAAGCCACATGTTTTATTGCCTAAGCCTAGCTTGAGATGATTGCCGATATGACGCGTAGTACGAGTTTGGATCTGTTACAACGTTAGCTAGATTGAATCGATAGCATGCCTGATTGGTTTCAGGAACGCTTGTGTCTGTGAATTTGACAGGTCTCAAATCGGGACACTTGTAGGATTGAAGCACTATAGTTACTTATGAAAAAACATATACTAATTGAGCTAATGTGGAGATTAATCTTAAGTGTAAATTCATCAGTAACTGCAGTATTCAAATAAGCAGGTGATAAGACTTAATTGCTTATATCAGTTTGTAAAATAATAAAGCTTTCTTGGTTGCTGGTTAACAAAATATATTGGACTGTATTCTTTGATTAAATTATGGAAAATGTAATCGCAGATGAACTTGTGATGACTGACACAATCATTAAAAAAGTTTATGCCTTTTTTTGATATTGAACCATAGATCTTCAAATTCAAAATTTGACTATCGATATCATCATTCAACCTACTTCAAAAGCTGCATAATCATTTATCTTAAAACTGCCGTAAATTGTAAAATTCAATTAAAACTTTAAAAAAGGTTCAATTTCAATTTGCCGTTTCGTGTTCAACATATCAGCCGGAAGATGCCCCTTGCTGGGCATAGGCCTCCCGAAAGATCTCCAAACCGATCGGTCCTGCGCTGTCCGCATCCATGGGCTTTCCGTGACCACAACCAGATCGTCGGTCCACATTGTGGGGAGCCTACCAATGCTGCATCTCCCGGTACGCGGCCTTTCCGCCCCAACCCCAGTGCAATGTGGCCTACCCATACTTTACATTACTGTTTCGTGTTCAGAAATAGTTAATTATCGACTACAACCTGACGCCGGATTCGTTGGCTCAGCCTATAGGCTACGGACACGCGAACGACATAAATCTATACAGTATCGCCCTCTGATCTACCTGTCTGGGTTTGTTCATAGATTCTGCGGTTACAGTTTCAATATTTGGGTAACGAGATAAGGAGTTACAAGGTATAATTATTTGTTGATACGAGAAACGAATGAGGTTGTTTTTGAAGCAATTCGCTTTTTACACGCTTTTTAACATTTTTTCGAGAATTTCGTTGGCGTTTTTAATGCAAATCTCTAAGAAAACCAAAAGCAGGAGTCCATTGTAAACGACTAATAAGTTTGGTCACCTAGAAATACAATAAACATTTATCGCTTACATGCAAGTTTCTTTCCTTGGGAATAAACTTAAGCAATAAACTTGCTCTAAAATCGCTTATCTTTTTCTAAACCGCGATAACAAATCATTTCTGGACAATTCACAATTTTCATCTTCTTCGATCGCAAAAGCACAAGAAAAAATGTTAGCACAGGAAATATGCTAATACTGAGCTATTATTATATTATAAAGACAATACAAATAAAAAATAAACGATATATAAAAATAACAGTTCCAAAAAGATCATAATAGGAAGTACACTTACACGAGAAACGTTAACTTCCCTTGAAGTTTTTCATCACGGTGATTTTAGGAAATTAGCTTTCATTTGTAACCTAGAGTATCAGACTACAGGAAAATTAATGTTTGCAACTGGCTGTGGTGAGTACAAAAGTAGCTTTTAAAACAGAAAGGCGATCCATTAAGTTTCACAAATACATTTTTCTTTCTTACGTCAGTTTATCAAAATTTGCAAATTTGCAAGATTAATATAATTAATTGAAGTGTAATTTTATTGTAGATTTTTCCAGGTTAGCAGTTTTATCCCTCCTTACTCACATATTCGTCGTTGCTATATTTTTACCACACCTTCTTTTCTTGAAGCTTAAATTATTCCTCCTCAAATCTCCAAAGAACGTTTTATTCCATATAAGCGGTACATGGTTGTCAGGGGACCTGTCGACGTTACGCTGTGACCGGATATTCTGGATTACGGGTCTATTGGTCCCAACCCCTGGTGACGGTAGCTTTAACAGACTATCTTGTCGAATAATGTATGTTTTTGATTCTTGAATAGGAAATGGTAGATTGGTAAAGAGTAAAAAATACAGTAAGGCTGGCTTTTAGAATAATATTCTAAATCTACGGATCTACGGATTTAAATCTACAGTATGTGCTACAATATTTCTAATTGCCTTTTCTAACAGAGTCTTTTGAATGCATAAACGTGTCAATTTGTGTAATCTTATTATAAGTAAAGCAAGAATGATATATAAAACAGTTACTGGCATAGTTTGTCCTTGTAAAAGCCATATCGAATAAGCTATTACTACGTAAACCAATCCGAAGACATCTAAATTGGATAAAACTTAAAAGATAAGGTGAGTCCAACTGATCATTTGATAATTCAAATAGAAATATCATATCTCTTTCCATTCTGCCATCCTCCAACACTGTAAAGGAGGAGAGATATGATTCACGTGAAGAAAAAATTTTTAAGTTAAGATGTTTTATGAATTTGGTTTAAAGTTTTCCAATACAGTTTATGTATATTTTATATTTTACCGCTTGGAACCCTCCAACCGGTGGAAGCATATTCTAAAACAGAGCGTACAAAACAGTTATACAGTATACATAAAGTTGAACAGCATTTAAAGTCTCTTCCGACTCTCAAAATGAAACTCAACACGCGATATGCTTTTTAGATATGAGTTTAAACTTCATAATTGAGCAAGGGCATGTGAATGTGACTATCCTGCTTCTTTGTATATTTACTAGTTATTATTATAATTTGTACGCCTAATGAGGCAGAACATGTTGGAATAAACTTATTCAATATAATACCATAAATGTACAGACGACAGACATCAACTGTAATAGTTGAACTACGAGAGCCACCTCTATTACGATCAAAGTAAGGGCGATCTCAAGGTCAAACTGTTACGCTTGATGTGCTGTCGACTGTACTTGCTCATGTTTGACAAATAAATAAATCTTTATCTAATACATATCGACGCTTAGCAGTATTTGATAACATTCTCTCCCAAAAAATCGAAAGTGCCGTTGTATTTGCCGATAGCGTCCATATTTCATCGCTGGACCAACCTCCACCGCTAGCCGCAGGTGTGTTGTTGTGGATATGTTTTTGTCGCGTTGATTGATGACTTCAATTACGTATCGCTGGTAACGCGAGTTTTATACTGGACAAATGGAGACGTATTTCGATTTGATTGATAACAATGAGCTGGCGTAGTAGTTTGAACGCTCTTGTTTTGATTGCGGAAACTAAGTATCATTATGGATTAGTCTATAAAAATTTGCTATCTTTCGTTCCTCCGTGCTTCTTTACGCATTTTAAGCAATTAGTTCCCGCTGTCACTGCAACCACTTTCACTCACCGACCCGCATTAGGCCACACGATTGATTATGGTTAGCGCTGCTGCTATGGTATAAACTCCATATATTAAGTTGCTTCCATATTGCCACCCAGGAGTACTTATAATTATAGGCTAGTGATGATGGACAAAGATGAAATCAAAAGGTTTGCGTTGACAAAAATATTAAGTTTTATATAAAACTCATCATCTTTTTTACAGTATGGGACATTTAAATTTTACAACTAAATAATCCGTAAGATCTTCATGACCTTGACTAATTTGATATGGTATTTTCAAACCGTTTCATGAACGTTTATATTTTTTTAAGGCTTATTAAAATGATTAGTCACAAAACAGAATACTCATTTTTAGTTGTGTTTGAGCGCCCAAACACCCTGGATTGTAAGTTACGTTTGATTGTTTTGATATATTATATTATATTATTAATAAACTAACAAGTGTAAGTTAGCCTTTATTTATCATCGTGAACGGAACCAGTAATTATTCTTAATTGAATAACTAAAAGTGTTACAGCGAATAGTTTGCTCATCAATTAAGTGTTTTATGCGCATTACGGCGCAAAAACCGACTGCGCGGGATTGACATCACAGGTTCAACTAGTGGTAATTTACCACTAAATTACTATATTATTATTAAGTAAAGTGACTATTCGTATTATGTTGTAGATAATAAGTTAATACATAAAGTCAAGAGAGATTAATGTAGTAGCGTCAGTTACCTTTAGCAGCTGACCGATACAATGTATCCATCTTACTGCAAATTCTATTTTAGTAGCTTCTTTTGACCACAAAAGAGTATTGTGTAAATCGAGACTACAATTTCTCTCTGTGCCAAATTTTATCTAGATCTATTTTGCCATACTGGCGTAAGAAACATCCACCCAACTTACGCATTTTTAAAATTACGAGCTTTTGCCCGCTTGGATATTAGTTATCGCTCCAAGAAGTATTATTTTTTTTCCTAGATTTTCAAACTAACTCTGTACCAAATTTCACTAGCATAACTAACAAGCAAACTCACTTTCGCATTTATAATATTAGTCAGGATCAGAATTACGTAGGATTTTGTATTGTTGTATCCTTACGTCAGTTTAAAGATTTCCTTATGGACAGTGGAAACTGTGGAAAGAATATCATTCGTTGCGTTGACAGTTTACACCTATAAAAAAAGATGAAAAGTACCAATATTAAATAACAAAATCACAATATAAATAAAATTTTTACTAAATACATTACATCACCCCAACAACTAAACTAATGTGTATTTCTAGAAACTGACAATAAAGAAGTACAATCTAGTATTGTGAGTCTTAAATCAGATAATACTCCTGGACGGGACAAATTACGACTAAGTTCTTTAAAGTGGCGCATACTTTGCTTGTACCGATTATTTGTCATCTAACTAATCTCTGTTTTTGACAAAGTGTTTTCTCCGATGACCTAAAACGTGCAATAATTACACCAGTGAACAAGAGCGTTGGCAGAGATGTGTAAGTATCTCCCTATATCCATTTTAACAGCAATATCAAAAGTCTCGGAAAAAATAATACAGGCTAGATTAATCAGTCAGCTACTTGAATAAATATGATATTCTCTCTTAATCTCAATTTTGTTTTAGAGTAGCTGCTCTAACATCTTAAATTGTTAAATATGTGGATAATGGTCGGACGTGCGTCGCAGTTTTCTTTGATCTTAAAAAAGCCTTTTGACACTGTATCAGTCCTCATTCTCGTGTAAAGCCTTGAGAGGTACGATCTCGGAAATACTCTTCTAGCGTTACTAACCAGCTATTTACTAAATAGGAAACCACAGATTAAAACTGGTGACTATATTAACGAGTAAGCTTAAGTATATGTCAATATAGCTACCCCAAGGTAGCGTGCTTTGCCCAACACTTTTCTTGATCTACATCAATGAGCTGTGTTGTCTTAAAATCTCCTGGGGGCTCCTAATACAGGTATTTTTATACTTAAAAGGAATGTTACCAAAACAGTTTATTTAACCATAATTTGTTAAATAAATAAGTATTTTTTCACTTTCATTTTGTTTTATTTTGCATATTTACATGCACACCTTAGACAAAATCAACACAACATGGCGAAAAATGACAAAAATGCGGTCTTATAGCTAGAATCGATCTCTACCATGCAACCATAATCTTTTTATTTTGTCAGGAACTCGTCAATTATGTTTACATTTAGAATGATTAAAACTAGAATAGATACAGGAAGTTGGTGTTGGCTAAACAGTTTGAACAGTTATAATGTATTCTTCACACGAACTTTATCCCAAATATACTTTTATTGAGCTATTTTAGGCTGCTGTTACTATTGACAATACAGGAAAGCTCTGTCTGGTCGCTTCCTTTCCTCATTACCGATGCAAGCAGCCACGCGACGTCAGCACACATATTTTGGAATACCGTTATAACCAGACAGTCTTTATCTCTAAGGTCATAGAGCTCAAAATGACAGAGTTTATTCGTGTCAATTCAATCATTTTGTTGTGACAAGCAATGATTTGGTCCCTATTATTGTCTGGAGATAATGCCTCGGTCCACATTCCTGTCTGATGGAATGCAGGCTGATTTATTGCACGAGAATCAAACCAATATAGCCGCACGATCTGCGGTTAGCAGACGATAGCTAGATTGATTTCAAATAACATCGTTCAATGTTTAGTAAGCAGTAAACGGCTTGGTATCAATATAACTGCGGTTTATTTCAGTACTTCTATAAAAGTATCTCAGATCAATCATAAAGGTGAAAAATATTTATCACGTGATAAATAGATTTTAACAATCGCATTTACTTTTACGTATTTTAAATCATCGAAGTCAGTAAAGTCAGTTGAATGCTCGTAA
The DNA here is from genome assembly GCA_947347705.1 of Nymphula nitidulata. NCBI lineage: Eukaryota > Metazoa > Arthropoda > Insecta > Lepidoptera > Crambidae > Nymphula > Nymphula nitidulata. Next base: position 702,031 of record OX374625.1, read on the forward strand.
GTTATTATTGAAGGTCGGAAATAGATAATACAGTACGTGAACATTTTCACAATTAATTCATGATTGTAAATTGTCCAGATGAGAATATGTCGGCTTAGTTGCGTATGTGGAATATTACTTAGAATTTTTTCAATATTTTCTTTTGCATTCAATCATCATATTAAGTATCTCAAGAACTCTTCCACCAATCTTGGATGGTCATCGTTTAACAATAATCTTATGTATTTTTTTATTTTTAAGAGGTCTTTTCAAAAATAAATTGAATTGAGCCAAAATCTTTTAACTTGTCAAGCATCAGATTCCAGACAAAATGATTTTCTAATCATTATAGACCTCCAGAGGTATGATCCAACCAAATTAATCGTATTTTGGTTCTACATGTCTCTAGATAAAGATATGAAGAAATGTATATCTGATTTTCAGATCAGTAAGATCTTTCAGCGACGTATGACATTACTTAAATAAGAGAGATTGTTTTCTATGTATTTCCGCTGCTTTAAAATTGAAAACTGCTGAAAAAGCTTGCCCTTTCATTACATTATCCCTATCGTAGCCTTAAATGACTAAACCGCAGACCCGAATAACCAAATATTCTAAATTTATGTCTATGTATGTTAATGAAAGTGGTATTAATGACGTTTAATTTGATGATTTTCAGAGCAAGGAGTTGAGCAGTGATTGCGGGATGGGCGTGCGCGCACCTGACTCACTACCTGGATTGAAACACCACTACCCTCACTGTGGAGACAGGTAAATATAAGCAATGTAATGCCCTTTTACTGAGGGATATTTTAAGCAATATCAAAGAACTAGATAGTCTACTTATTAGTAATTGGTTATCATCGTTTGAATACTTAGTTGCTATCCTAATTGAATCTCCAAGTGTCGAAGCCTCTGACTTTAGTGGTATTTGCACAACAAAACGACCGTCCCAGAGACGTCTTGTAGTTTTACGGAATAGTTTTTCGCACATATGTTGATCTGCAGTCCATGGCTTGATATCACTTACTTCTCCCAGCACTGTCAAATCACTTGATGTTACATTTGAAAGCATAAGATGTTAATTCCTAACTTTATGTTGACACCTAAAATTGAATACAAAAACTTTTGCACGTCCAAAAATAAAAAAGACGACGACTCCTAAACTTACGGCAAATAAAACTTACCATTTTATAAATACTTCAGGTCATTATCGAAATGCGATATAATGGGCGTAACGAAGCTTGTGAACGAGCCCAGCCCGAGCAGCTCCGAGGAGTCAAACTCCCCTACCGAGCTCAACTGTTACCGGCGGTTAGGGGACCGGCCGCCGCTGATGAAGAGGCTGGCGATGGGCCTGAGTGGCGCTCTGCTACAGCCCTCCGATGATGACTCGACGCCTTTGGTAGCTGATACACCAACAACGTAAGTTCAGTTTGTCAATATTTAATATGCAATGACAAAGCAGGATGGCTTTCAACTTTAGGGACCGACCATATACAATAATAATAATAATAATTATACACTCACACCTATTATCCAGCCCAAAGTAAGCATCATCAAGAGCTTGTGTTATGGATACTAGATAACGGATAAATAATGATAATAATATGTATATAAATATTAGAAATATACTAAATAAACATATAAGCAGAGATATGGATACTTTTAATACAATTGATGAAAGATTTAGTGAGAGACGTAAGTATTCACATACTGTCTTATGGTACAACATAGTGTATTGATCGAATTTTAAAATAGTGATAGGATGATGTTACCGCTGCAAAAAAAGAGGCAGTGAAATGCAGACCTGCACGATGATTGAATATTCTTCCCTTATTTATTGATTCTTTGACTTCTAGAATTCAATTACTTGATAATAAAGATTTTCATTCACTAATTACGCAACTAATTAGATGCGCAAAGATAAGTAAAATATATTCAAAAGAAAATTAATTATGCAAAGATGGGTGTTAAAACGAAAATGTAGATTTTTGCAAGATTTACTCATTTTCAGGCCCACAAACCTGCCACTATGTATGAATGGGGGGTACATCAACGAAGCCTCTGAGGCAGAGGCTCGGACTAGAGAGAGCAATCGGGAGCTGCCACCCACGCCGCGGAGACACGAGACGCTGCAGCATGATGACGTAGATTTTAGAAGATGTAATAATATTAAAAATGGGTATGTATTTAGCTTCCAATTTTCAAGTTTCTGATTAATTTTACAAACTAGCTGAGCTTGCTAAAATATTTCGAACTCTGCATCCTGGCTACAGTTTTGACCAGAATTTGATAATCAGTGGATGATGACTTGTGTATTTCTTCTATCCATTCCAGTAGTCCGGTGGCTGCGTGTAGTAGAACGACGTCTTCATCATCCGGCGCATCGTCGTGCGGCGGGTCGCGGGGCTCGGGCAACAACAACGCGCCACGCACGGAACCTGAACTGCGTCAAGCGCCGTGGTTCCAACACGGGATACCTAGAGAGGTGAGGGATATTGTCTCATTAACACCAACAGCCTATACAAGGTGTTATAAAAAGGTGGAGTCATATTTTAAGGGCTTATTCTACCCATCAATACAAAAAACTTTTACTATGAGAACAACTACGAAATCGCAAAAAAGAAATCAGCTGTTCCATACATTACGTCGAGTAAGTACATTGACCTTACTATGGAACAGCTGATTTCTTTCTGCTGATTTCGTAGTTGTCCTCATAGTAAAAGTTGCTTGTATTGATGGGTAAAATAAGCCCTTAAAATATGACAGCACCTTTTTATAACACCTTGTATACCACCGCAGGTCACATGCCTAACTAATGACGATTCGAAAGAGCTTCTTGGGGGGCCTAATTGAATAAAGATATTTTCATTTTCATTTTTATTTTCAATGGGAGAAACACATGAGGAGTTTCGGCCATTGTCACCTATACTTGATCGGTCTGGAAATGGTAGATTTGTTGATCTTTTGTTGATTACTCATAATTCTGTGAAGTAACACAGACACAATAGTTAACTATAGCGTACTCATCAGAATACTTAATTGGTCTGTATGGTTGATCTGTCGGTCTTTTGCCAATAAATTAAATTTAAGATTGGATAGATCAAGTTAGTGTATTGAATATAAGTCGTTTTCAATTATGTAAGAAACAAAAAATCGCTTGAATTTAAGCGAGAAGTTTTCTGGCGTGAAAGCTAGCTCTCTTTTAGATTTGGAAAACAAACCAACCATCGCCAACCTGGATAGCAGTCAATCAAAACATGTAATTTCATGCTCCTCTGTGATTTGAAGTGTTCTTTAAACCATTGGTCCCGTTTGTTACTGCAACCGCTTACATCCATTAATGGGCAAGGTAGTGTTATGGTCCAGTCTTCTAATGTGTTTTTCCATGTAGCCTAAGCCTGTGTTCGGCAATGAGATGAAATATGCGTTGATAATGGTGCTAGGATTGACTGTGAATATTGAGCATTCCAGTTGTTTAAAAGGAGAAGAATATTCGTTCAATATCAATCATATTTAATTTAATTTATTAATCTATTCAAGTGGGCTCCTAAGAAGCTCTTTTGAATCGTCAACAAACTAAAATTATGTAAACTATTTAAGAAATGGTCTCACAATGTCGTATTATCTATCTGTCTGTCATGTCTGAATTTCCACCGGTTCCAAATGTTGAACTACCGAGAAGACTCAGGCAACATATTCGTGTAGTCACTCTTTTCAAAATATGAAGTTTCAATGTTTGTGGTTAGGTACAGATAACAGAACATCAAGTGTAACAGTTGCACTACGAAAACCGCCTCTATTACGAAAGCAGTAAGGGCGGTCTCAAGGTCAAACTGTTACGCTTGATGTGCTGTCCTCTGTACATAATTAAAATATTTTGCTAACTAGTTAGAATCACTCATTGATAGTGAATGATCTGCGGAAGGATTGAGTTCAAAGGGAAGATGATCCCGCAAGAGGCATTCGACCTTCTATTTTAGACTTAAAATACATAAGGCGAACATTTAAATCTCCATCTATGGAGTACCTTATGAACAAATGCATTAACATTTTTACAAGCCTTGCTCTATTTTCATAAGCTTTTTCTATAAATTACTGTATAATATTAACCTATCATAATTCACTCGTTACTCTATTATTAAAGTATAATTGTGTACTTAATTTTAAATATTTTTTTCAGATCGCCCTTGAAGTGTTAAATAGTCAACCGGTTGGTTCGTTCCTAGTGCGCGGGAGTACGACGCAGGCCGGCTGCTACGCGTTGTCCGTGCGAGTGCCACGGGATTTTCAACCTTCAGGCATAGCACATTATCTTATATTACGGACGCCGAAGGGTTATAAAATTAAGGTGAAAAACATTATATTATTTCATTTTTAACAAACAATACAAGTAAAATCCCAATTTTTGGTTGATCAAAGCCCCTTCTCCCAATCTTGCTACTCCTCAGTAGATATGATGTAAGAATGCATGAATGAATGATTTGAGTCTTCATTGCAATAAAGTTTCTGAAATTGCTCGAAGCTTGCTTTAACTGAAAGTAAGAGAATCATACAAATTAAACTCCTAGGCAAATTTTTTGGATTCCATTCTATTCAAGGAGTACAAAAGCAACCAAATCCTACAACGACATCTAGTACTAAATGTTGTAACTTTTACATCATTGCAAGAACAGATTTTAGACACTAGACAACAAAACTAGTTAGTTTAATTGTACCCGTGGGTAGAGTATTGAATTGGCTGTTACTGAAACTTTAAACAATATAGCTGATATAATTAATCAATGGCTTGATATTGATATGAGTGGTGATGCACCGTTTCCTGTGATAAAGTCGCTTGATTTGGTAGTGAACCAAAGATCAGAGACAATAGGTTTTCTTTTGTTGAGGTGGCGCTGGCGATCAAAGACAACAGGACATCTTTGGTGCGTGATTATAAGGCTATTTTACACATGACAGTATTTCGCTGAAAATATTCAATGCATAGGAGAGAGTTAGATGATTCCGACTGCGAAATGATTTTGAATGAAGCCGTGTACATCATTAAGAGCTTGTGTTATGTTTTTTTTATAGAACTAGATGACAAACAAGCTAACGGCCTACCTGATGGTAAGAGGTAACCGCCGCTCATAGACACATGCAATAACAAGGAAAAATCACTTGATATTGCAGGTGCATTGTCAAAATACTGGATACTGGATAATGGAGAAATGTTGCTAATAACAAAAAAGAAATTGAGATTTAATGTCAGGTTTATTTTCGTTTGGAAAACAAGCGGACGTTTGCATCTTTGCATACGTTTTGTATGTAAAACGTGCATTCAGTTCTCCGAATCTGAATTCCTCTACCACTAGCACGAACATTTTAAACTTTCGAATCGGCATAGTATTGAATAGTTACGTTAGTTTGTTGAAATAGAACATTTCGACATTGTTGTAGGGTGGACGTTAGCTCATAAACGCAAATACAGACAGACTAGAAGAATTTCACAGGGATATATATCCCAAGTCCTGGGTGGCTCAGTTGGTTAGAGCAGTCGCCCGGATTGCGAAAGGTCAACAGGAACAGTTCGCTGTGTTTCGGATTGAAGGGAAAGGTAGCCAGTGTAATTACTGGGCATGGACGGCAATTCATCTTAGGTCTCAGGATGACAACGCACCTGCAATATCAAGTGCTTTTCCTTGTTATTGCAGGTGTCTATCGGCGGCGGTAACCGCTTACCACCAGGTGGGCCGTCAGCTTGTTTGTCATCTAGTTATATAAAAATTTTTCTAGTCTTATATTTTAATTACTTAGTTACGTTAGCTTTAGTCTGGCTTTTTTTTGAAACTTCAACGATACGATTACGATTCGAGATTTAAAAATGTTCGTGCTAGGGCTACTGTGCTGTGATTCTGTAACGAATCTCGCACCTCACTTCGCAAGACACTTCGAATTCAACTATTAAATAGAGACAAAATGTATCAAATTCAAATTTATAAATTCTAATTTATTTATTTACAAGAAACATCGTACAATACAGATGTTAAAAATAAAAAACATATTCCTACATGTTTCGCTGAAAATTCAGCATGCAAAAATAGGTACGTGTTAACAATAGTAATCGATCATAGTACAATTTAATATAGACTGATCATTAATTTTATATAATAAAAAATTTATACAATTATACAATTCAAGATTATTAAAACTATATTTAAATGTCAATGTATGAAACATTGCTCTATTTGACAGTTGAATTCGAAGTGACTTGCGTAGTGAGGTGCGAGATTCGTTACAGAATCACTAGGCAGATCAGGAAACAGTATTTGTGCAGCCACCCAACCACCGAGTGTTGCAGGGCTTCACGAAGGAGTTCCGGTCGCTGTCGGCGCTGGTGACGCACCACAGCGTGATGCCGGAGCTGCTGCCGGCGCCGCTGCGGCTGCCGCGTGCACCGCCCGCCCGCGCCGACCGCCCCGACCACTCCGACCGCGCCGACCACGCAGACCTCGACGTGCTCGCGCGCCCCACCCACCGCCACGCCGCGCACCACCTGCAGAACTTCCTGGCACAGCTCGACGTATAACTTGCGTTATGTATCGCTGTAAAGCATTTCTAGCACATGGTTTTAAATAGCACGGCAGATGACTCGACGCCAGTGGCTAGCATGACCATTTGGAATTATTTTACTTTTCGAATGGCAATCTTTGATACGAAATTTAAAATGACGCCGTAATATAGTCACACGCGATGTTAAGACTATAGTTTCACGATTAGTTCTAGAACCGTCCTCCGGGTGCGCTGTTCAAAATGTCATACATGAACTGACGAGACATCGAAACAAAAATTTCGAATGATGTTCGAGCAGGAGTGTAGTCCTTATACAAAGACAGCTAATGCAGCTTGTAAACGCTGTTCTCGTCGCCTTCCTCTTACCGGCTTATAAGCCAACATGCCTTTTCACTCCTCGAAAATGCAAAGCTGCAGCTGTCTTCGCATGTATACCGCTTTACAACAAGTGATTTGAGTAATTTGCCGTGCTTGGTGTAGAAACAATATAAATATTTTTTATAATACTATCAACCGCGTGTCTACCCAAAAAATATCTCGCAATATCCGATGAACAGTACAATGAATCAATATGGACTATACAGTGTGCGTGAGGCATGTTCGCTTTTTTTTTAAAGTTTTATAATTGGTATCTTTCATAAATCCAAACAAGTGGGTTACATTTTGTAAGAATGGTTATTTTTTAAGTCATTACAGTCAATCAATAATGGAACTGTCCTAACGAAATTCCATCATAGGTGTCGCATGCAAAGCTATAATCAAGTTTTTTGTGTATTAGATTTTGAGGATTACAAAGCTTCCTTTGCAGGCATGGTGCAGAGTTTTTTAAACAGATTAAGGAGTTACTTGTCCTTTTGCAGCAAAGTTTTATCAGCACCTGGTCAATATTCAGAAAACCTATTTGAAAGGTAATGAAATTATGAAACATTGATTTGAACTAAGAGCAAGAGGTGCGTAAATCTGAACGCGGGTTGTGAAGCCGCTCAGTTTCTGGCCCTTTTCTCTGCTTACACGAATAGAACAGCAACTATCCTTTTCTGTAATGATAAAAAGTCCACGTTCGGAAGTTGTCTCTTCCATAGAAATTATTTGCAAGTTAAACAAAAATTAAGTTTCTTAAAAATTGACAATACGCTTCATTGTCGCCCTGTAAGTCGAAGTTTAGACCTCACTTTGTAACATGATTTATTGAAAAACATGGACTATCTTCAATGAAATAGGATGAATACGAGCAATCATAAAATTTAAGGATTTTAATGTTTTAATAATTTAAATCATATTATTCAAGAAAGTCCTACGTAATCAATGCAATAATATTAATAAATATATATTGCGTACGGTACAATAATGCTGCTGTTACATAATTATTAACATTGACTATTTTTAGTGATATTAATATGATTATTATTATTTTGACATACAAATAAATTTAACTGGACAACATTTTAGTGAAAATTTATAAGCCTTTTAGCTTGGACAAAGGATTTGTCGAAAATGACAGCAATTAGTATTTTGTAATTCGAGTTGAATTTATTTGTATTTCTTAAAGATTATATCAAGAAAAATAATGGGAAATAGTCATGGTTAAGTCATTAAATTATTATACGTTGTCTAGTTAATGTTGCTAAAATAGTTCCCATTTATTTTATTAAAAATAAATAAATAATGTGATAAATATCTTTATAGGGGTGTAAAAAATGTATTTGTATGATATTGAAAATGTGTATATGTAATTATAGGTTCGTGTGTCATAATCATAGTATATTATAGATGCGCAAATATCGGTATATTATGGTTTCTTTGCGCTTTCATCAATTTAGATATAAATCTAGTCTTGTAAATGTACCTACAACTGTATCAAACACGAAATCTCACGTAATTTTAACATTGTTATAAATAAAAATATGCGTGTTATGGATGGCTGAAACTTATGTATCATTAATAAAATAATTTGTTTCTATGCTTCAATTATTTTGTATTATTTTCTGAAATAATATATGTAAAAATATGGACATTTTATTTCATTTATTCGTAATAACTGGTCATCCTATTTCGTGGAGTACGCAGCGTGTCTTTGTACGTTTGACAGTATTTACAAAAGTATATAATGTTTATGTTATTAGACATCTTATATTACAACATGTCATGTAATTGTTTTTAATAACTGGCATTAATTTGGCCAGTGTCTCGCAAAGAGTATCTTCATTAACTATATTCAGAATTTCTTATAATAATTTTAGTTATTTTTTCTTAACAATCCAATTCCTCTTTAAATACCCTGTGCAAGTGTGCAATGCAATATTTTAACAGCGTAATTATTTAATAATAATGAAGCTTGATGACCAACCCAATCGCAAGAGCAGTATAAATGGAACCGAGACTATAATATTTCGGTTTTGATTCTGCCTTTAAATTTGGAAATGTCTGTACGTTCGTTTATATATACATTTGTGCATCATAGCCGTTTTAATTTGATGTCTATGTAACAAACTGAGATATAATTTCACAGACTAAAAATAATAACACCCATTCCATTCATAGGTACTACTACATGTGATTCAGAGCTTTCATGGCGTTTTTATAATCAACACGAAATCGATAAAATAGTGTTTATAATGACTGATATAACTGATACCCTGTCATTAACAGTGTTTAAAAGCATTTTCTTTTACTTAGATGATAATCAAAGATCTACACCTTACCTTCCAGTAAAGACTAATCGATAAACAGTTTGATCAATACCGCTAGCACGAACACTTTTAAATATCGAATCGTTATCGTATCGTTCACACACGCTTAAATTTTTAATCAAAAGTCGGGCAACAGCTAACTAAATCGTGTTGAGGGTGACCTCCTAGCACCCTGTAGTATGTTCGTAAGAAGGTACTTTGATGGACGGTGAAAATATGTCTAAAAAAAAAATTTCCTGATATTTTTTTCCCTTATTTTGCTGGGACATTAAAATCTATTTTAATTTAACTTCACTCCAGATATAACTTGAAGGTGATATGTAGGTATGTGACCTATAATGTGGTATGAAGTACAAGTTTAAAAACAAACTCTTGGCATTAAAACGAAATTCATGTTTTTACTATTTATAGTGATAATCTACTGAAATTTTCAAAATAAGTTTTGTTTTATAAATAAAATGTATAACATTTTAACTGATTATGTGAATGATATTTCCTGTATTGTTTATGATCGCTGAAGTTAACTGAAATAATTAAATTATTTAATTTTATTCCTAAATAAAAAATATTAAACTAATTTTGTGGTTTTCTTTTTTTGTAGAATCATGTCCTTAATTGATGGTTGTTTAATAAAAAAATGACAGAAAATGGTGGTGACGACAGTATGATATTAAATCAAAACATGCGCTATATTAGCTCATAGAAATGTTTAGCAACATTCAAATACATCTTACTCATTTGATGAAATTTCTATGAAATAATGCAGCCAATTATAAACTATTTCACACAAATGTCATGAAATTATCAAACGAGTAAGACGTTTTTAAAAGCGGAAAACCAATTATATGAACTAATATACCCCATGTTTTAATTTATTGTCGTATTGACGGCACCACCCTGTATGTGAAGTGGTATAATACTGGTAATATTTATACTGAAGACCTTGAATGGTAGTATTGATAGTACCTTGACCGTGTATGGTAGATTCACCTGAAGAGGTGATTCTACCACACACCTTGCCTGGTAATTACGATTGTCTTCTGTGTATCTTCATGTCATTGTTTACAAGACATTAATGTTGATGTTCTAATGTATATTTCTACACAGCTTAGCCTCAGAATTTAAACGACAAAAAAGTGACAATAGTATATAGCTACATTATATCATTTCCCTGGACTTTGCATAGGTAAAGTACCAAATAAAACCTGTACCAAATGTTCGCCCGTACCTACAACCAACTTGCATATATATTTCATTTTGTAAAATAACGCCATCTATCCAAAGAACTACTAACAAACACTGAGCTTGAATTTCCCTCTCAAAGAATCAGGAAGCGAAGGTCCTAACAGAACATACCTGAGAAGCCTCTAATAAGGTCGTATAGATGTCGCTACAGGTCTATTTCACGCTATAGAATTACAATGATAAATTTTCTAATAGGGAAATATTGTGTTATTTTTAGTTTAATTTACTTTTCGATTCGTTGTCATATAAATTCAAATTTGAATAAAATATTGTGTTTCACATAATTACAGGCTTAAAGTTGTGATTCAAAATATTGTTTCAAGGGTGGTAAACAAGCATACATTTTCCACCAAATGGTAAATGGTTGCCGTATCATGTATAACAAATAATCTCTAATATTAGCTATTAACTAATCTGTGGTAAGTATTAGTACTATGTAGCAGGGGGACTCAAATCCTAAGCTGTCATCGTAGCTCCATAAACCAAGATTGCATAAACGAATGAACCGATTTTGATTCGGTTCTTTTTTGTTTGAAAACTGACGTGACTAGGATGATTCTTAGCTATATTAAAATCAGTTCAAGTGTTTGATGACTATCAGCTCATTTTCTACGCAAGTAGTGCCCAGGTTGCCACTGGCGTCTCTAGGCTCGGCAACAACGCGTGAATAGTGCCCAAAGTGCTACGAGCGTCTATAGGCTGCGGCAACAACGCGTGAGTATTGACCAAGGTGCTACGAGAGTCTATAGGCTGCTGTAACCACTTCCTGGTGGACCAAGTTGACGTTGGTCTGCAACCTTTGTTGTATAAATAAAATGTGAGCTACTATGACATGAATGGGTAACAGATCAGTATTACTAAAACAGGAACTATTGGAGGAGCTCGGTGGCGTAGCGGTTTGAGCATTTTGGTTTCGATTACGAAAACAAAGCAACTGTCGCAATGGTCGGTCCCGGGATGGGTCAATCAAATTTATAATCTCGAGCTCCTCCGTGCTTCGGAAGGCACGTTAAGCCGTTGGTCCCGGTTGTTACTGCAACTGCTTTAACCCACCAACCCGCATTGGGCCAGCGTGGTGGTGTTATGGCCCAAACTCCTCATGTGTTTCTCCCATGTAAGAAGGCCTGTGCTCAGCAGTGGGACGTATATAGGCTAATGATGATGAGGATTACGTGAATAAAGTAAGTTTCAGGCGTTGAATCTGGGAAGACGTTAAAATTTTTAAAATTAATTCTTTTCCTAGAACAATTAATTAAAAAAGGGGCACTCAAATTTAGTTTATGGAAACTATTACTGGGTCGAGCTTGTGTGGTGGACATAAGCCTTCGGGTCCTAATATACGTATTACCGATAGCTCTTGTGGAGAGCGAAATTAGCGGGGATTTTCATATAATAAAGCAAAAGCGTCCTTAGGGTGAATTGGTCAACTGACAACTGTTTATTTTAAATATTAGTATAAAAAATGACAATCAGTATAAATAATATTATATAGCAAAAAGTATAGTTTAGAAAACGTGGTCCAATGCGCCACAACACGTGCGAAGGCTTTATGTGTAAATTAATATAGCGACCTACCTTCATCATATTATTAGATTTCTAGATCTATTATCCCTTAAAATACTCTAATCATACCGTCCCTTCTCCCTTACGAAGTTGGTAAGGAACTCCTTCCGGATCTAGAGTACCTACTTATTAAATTGCCTTCAATGCATATTTGCAGTATGAAGTATTATACCGGGCTACTTTTAAAGCAGGTTCGAAATTTTCAGAATATTTTCTACCCATTAACATAAATAACTTTCACTAGGAGACTAACTATGAAATCTGGAAAAAGATTACAAAAGTCCAACATCTACTCGACCAAAACGTATGGAACAGCTGATTTTTCTTCAACCTTCTAGACACATGGGTTTTTAATTGTAATAGTATATTATCTTGTCACGGGCCATGATTACTCCACGATGCGCTTCGACGTTTCGTGGTCTTTGCAATTGGCTCGCGGGAGTCTTTACGCAACTTACCAAATAAAAATAGGAGCAAACTTTTTAACTGTAAATTTAGAAACTTGCTGATATTGAGTAAATATATCCATCAGTTTTTGACAGCATCTCGGTATTATGGCAACCATCAATGGGAACATAATTTACAGCTGTCGGACGTACGTTTTATAATGTATGTTGGACAGCGGAAAATACGTTCCCATAGATGGTTCCCATAGTAACGTCTTTATGTATGAATACTGTCAAAAACCGTTCAATATATTCACATAATTTAGAAAGTTTTTATTTTGTTTATTTATATTATATACACTCAATAAATATGTGATATCAATAATATCAAAGATAGCAACGTATGTTCCAAAAAACCAACCTAATTGGTGGCCGTTAAAATGTTTACCGCAACACGAATTGTGCGCACCGTAACGTTTTTGGTTTTGCTTTGGTAATACATTGAAAATTAGCGTGATTGATGTCCTGCTCGTGATAGCCTTAAAAATGCGTACAATGGCGTATCGTACATTTTGAACTTGAAAGTGTGTTTTGTTTGTATGAAAGGCCTTAGCCTTTTTACGCTTAGGAGCGCCTCCTAAGCGTAAAAAGGTGACAGACAGACAGAGCATATAGAATATTAGTACAGATAGTACACATTCAAAATGCGGAAGATCTAGGCTGTCTACTCGTACATTATCACGACAAATGTCTCAGTTCCGTGAGGAGTGCGTAATGACGTCATCAGACGGCTTTCACGCTGAGTGCTCTGAAGTCGCAGCGGAGTGATTGGAGGCGATGAATTTTTTGTTCTAGTTAGTAATTTAGGAGACGGTCTTACTAGGGAATTGCGGATTGAAATAACTGAGGAAACTGTGTGTCTAGTTGAAAATGTGGGAATCGAACTAGACGGAGATCCATTAGGAGATAGTGCTCCGTTTGCGGAATGGAATCTTTTCAGTTCCTTTATAAGGGTTTGTGCTAACGCGGCTCGGTAATGTGTTACGAATGCCCGATTCGTTCGCAAGTTTGTAAAAGAAAATACGTAAATGTCAAAATTAACCGAACATACCCTTTATTGCACTTTGAAATTACAATTATAATGCATAATTTGCATAATTTAGCAAAGCCAGACACAATAAGAGATGAATTCCAGTCAAAACATTAATATGTGAGACATAAGGCAGGTAACAGAAAGTACCTACATTTAAAAAATCTATGTATTGAATCCCTATAAACGTATAGAGAACTCAGATTTCAATGCCACATAAATTAAATAGAATATTTAAGTAACTATTATTAAGCAATCGAATGATAGCTGTGGTTACAAAAATAATTATGTTAATAATTTTTTAAAAGTGGTAGTTTTTATCTGCTCTACAACTAAAAGAAACCACAGATATCATAATTATCCAATTCTATTGGATAAAACTAATTAGCTACATGTAGAGATTTTTGGTTCTTAAAAAAACTGTGTAAATAGAGTCGTCTGGGTACCTTTCTTATTTCAACCGTGAAACAGTTATACTCGTTTTCCCTGACATTTGCCTAGCGTTAGGAGTCTCTTGGCGATTTTTAGCTCAGTCTATCCAAAGGAGATAGAAAGAGAAAAAATGTTGATAATAGTCACCTAAGCCTAAGGAATAGTTAGTGAAAACGGACATTAGCTGTGTTTCGGATAGAAAGGAAAGGCAGCGATGCATGGAAGGCATTTCATCTTAGGCCCCAGGATGACAATGCCTAGTGATTTTTTCCTTGTTCTTGAAGGTGTATTTAAGCGGCGGCTACCACTTACCAGCAGGTGGACCAACAGCTTGTTTGTCATCTAGTTTTAAAAAAAATATTTGGTTATACGAGGTGAAGTAAAATTTATATTTTTAAATTTCGTTTTCTTGTGTTTGACATGTATCGCTATGGCTTCATTCAATATTTGCTTGATATTCACATTAAGTAATAAAAATAAAAAACTTTTCTGGATTAAAATTGTAAATCAGCGAAAATATGTAGGTACTGTTCACTATGAGCTATTATAGTAAACTTGTATTGCATCTGGATCACCGTTAGCGGCGTTTCATAATGAATAGTACACAGAACAGCTTCTAACGAACAGGCAGAAACGTAGGCTATTCTAAAATTGAGTGTGCCGTAACAGACCAATCTCTGGAGGCTGCAGGACTAGTGTTGTAAGAGGCAGAATCCTGAAGTCTTAATTTCAAAGACTAGATTCTATTATGACTCAAGTTTTCTATTCAATTTGATTTTTTATTGTTCTTATGTTCACAAAGAGGTACTTAAGGCGATCTATCGAAACGTTGCTTCGGCCAAGACCGATAGGGATAGAGATATGGCTGACTCAGCGGGAGGAAAAAAGACAAAACAGCGATCGCGCGTGAAAAGTAAACGAAATACACAAATTATTTTATTAAAAAATAACCTTATGGACTACAAAAAAACGCTTCTACACGATTCTGAATATTAATGACATCTACTATTTAAAGTAATTTCCTATTGAATACAAATTATCGTTCACCAATAATCTTAAGTTTTCTTGTTTATAAGAGGTCTTTTCGGAAATAAAATGTGTCAAGGCGAATTACTTTAATCTTGTTTTTGTTCTACTCGTATCTAAATAAGGATATGAAGTAACGTATATTTGATTTTCAGATTCGTAAGATCTTTCAGCAACGTATGACATTACTTATAACACTGCGATTTTTTTCAATATATCGCCTTACAAGTTACTTAGAAAAATATATTAACTAGAAAAAGAAAACATTTTACTGGGTGCGAACCAAAACCCTGACATTTTATAATCCCTGCGATTGCTCTGTGGTCTGTTATTGACAACCTACTCGTTTAATTATACAAAACTCATAAAACTTGGAGACCCTAAAGTACAGCAAATATAAGATTTAGAAGCAAAGAATTTAAAGGGAGTTTAGTTTAAACACAATGATGATAACAAAAACTCGTCCAGAAGCTCAGTGCTAGAGAAACTCGGTTAAAGTTGAGTTTGAAAAGAGCACTACAAATATTTTTGTCCACTAATTATTGTTTGTCCCTTACCAAACCACTGGCGTCTCCACAAAAATAGAATATAGTATTGATTCTAAATTTTAGATACCTCACAAATTACCGACTGAACACAGATTTGATAACGAAGAGTTTGAAGTCTGCCAAAATGAAAGCAATAGCGATTTCGCAGCTCCAATTTTGCACTCAAAACTTTAAGTTTTCGAACACAAGAGCGTTAATACAAAAGACTCAAATGACAAATTAGACCTCTACTCATTTTTCTACAAAGACTCAGTAGACTGGAATCTTTCACAACACTATGCAATACTGAATATTAGTCAACTGATATTTTCACTGGATGTTTGTTTGTAACACAGATACATATTCACTCGATATTTGTCCAGCGTAAACGCGGTGCGACGCGTGATTTAATACCTCCGAAACAAAGTGAATAAAATATTTATTTTATTGAATGGCGGTCGACTTTTTGTTTTTCTTTTACAGTTGGAAGTTTGCTTTATGGGCAATGTTTCTATCTTTGGAGGCTTTTATTTTGAAATATAAATAAAAGGTTAAATTATTGTTTAAGTCTTGTTTAGTAACATTCAGAAAGTAATGGTTTTTTATTTTACTGAGGTTTATTTATACACACTTATTGAAAGTTGATTTCTTAACATCCGTTCGTAAATCGAGCTCCCTCCAAATACAGTTCAATAAGGTGTTTTAGTAATTTTAGAGAACACTAAGTTATTAAAAAGATAGTAGTGCAATAATATACAGAATAAAATAAAATAAATAAATTTATATAACTACAGTAAAAAATTAAAATTTTAAGTAACCCCCTGCCTCATTAATCATCCATCTAACACCATCATAATATGACCCTAAACAATTAAGCATTCCGCAGACTTTTTGATGGCATAGGATCAGTTCAAGGTTAGTATGTCATGGGAATGTCACCAAAGTGACAGTGCACCAAATTTCAAATCATATTGATTAAAATGTCCATTGAGGCTAATTCAACAGGATAGATACAATGCTATCTATATCAATTACACCTGGAAACAACACTTATAAAGTTTTCCTTATATTGGAATAAAAAATTGAAAAGAATGTGAATGAAGGCACTGAAATTCTCTTAGCCATTGCAAGAACGTCAAACCAAATATAGCTCCAGATGCGATAAGTTTAGCTTCAAGGAAGTACAGAATCCACATTCTATTACCTGCCTTACAAAATGGATATTTATCTTTTCAATACAGAAATAAGTTAACATAAAACGGCCCGATCACACACCCTTGGGGAATTCCGACGCTCCTGAATACTCAATTATCGAATCCCTTGCTAGCTGATACATAATGTGGTTAGTCTGCCTTTTTAACCGACTTCAAAAAAAGAGGAGGTAGCAAGTTTTTGGATTTTATTTTATTTTAATACATACTTTCAGATTGATCCTATTATATTTTTTTCCCAAATAATTTGTGTAGTTTGGTTTAGCTAATAATTAAGTTCTCAGTGTAATCGAAATTGCTGATTTTTGCTTCCTTGTGACTTTTAAGTGGTGCTTATGGTAATTCTATTTGCGTTGGAATACTAGCAGGTAGTCTACGTTCACCCATCTGGCTTTGAATTTCAAAATTTAGGTATCACAAAAAATTGTGAAAAAAAATTACCAATATTAAATATGTCTTCAAAACACAATGTTTTAATTTAAATAGGTTTTTTTTGGAGTTGGCCCTTCACTTACTGTACTTTCTAGAAACAGCTTAGCACCAACTAAATAAACAATTTCTATGATGTAAGTTCCTACTTTTTATTTATTTTATTTATTTATTTATTTTCACAAATACTTATAACTATCATTACAGGTTTTTTTTCCCAATGCGATAGATACAGCAATTTTATTTAAACATAACATATGATCCATGTAGCTATCTTTGTGAATTCGCTCATAGTACAAGTGAATAAGATTAGTTTAATAGTTTTAATGATTTATTACTTTTTTTATCTTAACGGGTAACTCCCATGAGTTACCCGAAGAAGGTCCATGAAGGCCATCCTTCATCTCACCTGATGGTAACTGAAGATAAGGCCGACGATTGAAGCGAGTTACACCCGGATTCCTCAACCACAGGGGAACTGGCTATCTCAGCTACTGCCGGAACACAACAATGTTGTTAACGTTATTGTTATGGCGGCAGACATAAGTAAGCTGATGGTGGTAGCTAGCCAGGCGGTAGCTAGAAAAGCCGTACCACCAACCAAACCAAGCAGATTTTTTTTGCCCCCACGGGAATCGAACCCCGGTCCTCTAGATCTGAGGTCTCTCTGTGGTCTTGTGGTCTAAACCACTAGACCACTTTTAGACTAGATTTTTTGATTTTTGTATATCTATTTCCTACAGTAACACAATAACAATGTTTATTTACAGTCACTTTAAAAACATAGAAAGTTTTGTTTAATATTTGTAACGAATACTAAAATCGGTATATAATTTCAATGATTATCACAAGAAGTCAGAGAGTTGGAGATCATTCTTACATAACAGTCAATGACAGAAATAGCTATAGATATTCAACTCTTTTACGTCAGCGATGAAAGCCATTACCTTTTAATTCTATTGTATGCTTTATAATTTTTCAAGCAACTTTGATGAATTTGAAATGCTGCTTGAACTTAAGGCTTGAAAGGGCGAAATGTAAACGCACTTCTCTTTTATATCAACACGAAATTATCCCATTTCAACTGTTTACAGCAAACATTTTTTGGAAGGATTCAAAGGGTATTTTCTTTTCAACCTGAAATATATTCAAAGGTTTCTGCTTTGATAAATGTAGGACCTGTTGATAAAGCCCTTTGATCATGTTAAATACAACGATTTATCTGATGGATCAACTTAGCTCAGATCTGTGTATTCATATCTATTTCACTGGAGTTTTTGGAGTTTATTTGTTATGACAATACTTAAAATGTATCTATAAACTTTTGTTCTTTCACAACGATTAATCAATCAAATACACTTAACTGCACAAGGACAGGACCAGACCTAGGTGGATCAATACTAAAGATAAGCCATTAGTTCGTAGATATCACTAGGTGGTAGGCCCGTATGTAGGATTGTCTGGGTAGGTACCACCGCCTTTCTTATTTCAGCCGTGAAACAGTTCGCTGTGTTTCGGATTTAAGGGCAAGGTAGCCATTGTAATTACTGGGCATGGACGGCATTTCATCTTAGGCCTCAGGATGACCACGCACCTGCAATATCAAGTGATATCCCTTGTTATTGCAGGTGTATATAGGCGGCGGTATCCGCTTACCATCAGGTGGGCCATCAGCTTGTTTGTCATCGAGTAGTATAAAAAAAAGATATTGTTTAGATGTAGTCATTCTATCGATGACTATTTATACGTCTCTACACTAGTTATTGTCATTCTGGCTATACGTCTCTAAAGCCTAGACGTGCCTTTATTGTTATCGTCAAAATGATTACCACTGGGCTTTTAAGAATTTAGGACGACCGCAATCATCATCATATTACCCTATGAAGTCCACTGCTGACAAAAAGCCTCCCCAATCGATTTCGAAATGGATCTTTTCTGAGCAGCCTGCATCCAACGGCTTGCCGCGACCCTGACCAGGTCGTCTGTCCATCTAGTGGGAGGCCGTCCTACATTGCACTTTCCAGTCCGTGATTGCCATTCTAACACTTTAACGCCCCATCAACTATCCGTTCTGCGTGCTATGTGCGCTGCCCTCGCACTATTCTATGCTATGTCAGTGACTTTGGTTCTCTTGCAGATGTCCTAATTTCTGATTCTATGTCGTAAGGGAACATCCAACATTGCTTATTGACAGGGAACTTGTACAGAACGTCCTTAGTAAGCGACTACGTTTCACAGACATATGTCATCACTGGTAACATGCACTGGTCGAAGACTTTCGACTTGAGGCACTGAGGAATGTTGGACGAGATCTAACGCGATTCTCCGTTCGCTGCCAACCGAGTACGATTCGTCGATTTACCTCTTTCTCCAAGTTGGACTTACCTAGTTGGACCATTTGTCCGAGGTTAATGTTCTCGGCAACTCGGTCTTTCAACTCCTAGAGATTTTACGTTGAAATATTTTGAAATTTGTAATGTGTGTGTATGCCCAGTGTAATTACTGGGCATAGACGGCATTTCATCTTAGGCCCCAGGATGACAACGCACCTGCAATATCAAGTGATTTTTCCTTGTAATTGCAGGTGTCTATAGGCGGCGGTAACTGCTTACCATCAGGTGGGCCGTCAGCTTGTTTGTCATCTAGTTGTATAAAAAAAAAAAAAAAAAAAAAAAAGAGGATGATGCTTTGACACTAAATTAATATTATTTTATGCTAATACTAAATTGTAGCTGTGAGTAATTAAACTGACATTCCTTCTGAATTGCTGACATTAACGTTGGTAATTATAACTTTCACTTACAATAATTTTGACATTTATGACATTAATTTTATACATGCTTGCTCAAGTCACACGTTTATTTATAGTCTGATAATATGACACTGACACGTCCTTAACTTTTTTATTGAATGTTTTGTGATGGATAGCTTAAGAAAGCCGTCACCATCGTATTTTGCTTACATGGAAAACCTTTAAAATGGTCATCATTTAATGTCATCATCATTACTATCATTCTTCACTATCATCAGATTATTTTTTCTATTTATCTATTTTGCTGCAAGTACAGAGACAACTTCGAAAATTCTTTTCATCTTAATAGAATGTTCACTCAGCGGCTTCCCTATCCACATTAGTAGTGGATTTTTGCAATACTAGGGGACTTCATCACCATCATACTCATAATGAATAAGATGTTTTTGAAAGTGGCAAACCATTTCTGTGAACTAATATAACCCATGTTTTAATTTATTGTCGTATTGAAGGCATCACCCTTTATAATAGAACAGTACAAGATTCAATGTCATATAATATAACGAAAAACGCAGTCCACCAACATCTAGACTAGACTACGCAACTGACCCTACTTTTTCTCACGGAGACAATATCCTCCCCGGCCAACTCATCGTACATACTCTACCCAGGGTACAATATAGAGCACAATTTTGTGCTGGGAGGCCAGGGTGTGCATGTTCGTCCAGGAGGATGTTTGCTGTCGCCATGTCCACGACCTTGAAGACAGGGACCTGTCAACCGGTGGTTACACTCGCACCTATGCGTACCTTTACTCGTGCCGTGACTCCAACACCTCGACTCTTTAAGCACCTGCAATCGACGACCGACAAAGTTTTTAAGCAGTACCCTATAGCGGAGTAAGTGATATTAGAAGACTTCAATGCCCACCATGTCCAGTGGCTCAGTTCTCGGTCCACTGACTACGCGGGAAGGCCTGCTCGTAAATTTGCCCTGGCCTATCGATTCTTGTAACTGGTTCATTCTTCTTACAAGAATACCAGATATCGAAAGCCATACGAGCTTTACTGGCCCTGTACAGCAACAATCACTGAGACGATTGTAGCGAGAATGCAATGTTACGTTCCTAACCTGTTATTGGCCGCAGGTGTCGAGAGGTGATTGTGGCTTAATCGGCAATGCAGGCAGGCTCGCATGTGCGTTTGAGACTTGGACCACGGCTCAAACCAGTTAGGATGTCAACATCTCTGACGTGAAGCGGAAGTTAAACGCTGCTTCGAGGTTCTGTAAAAGAGTGATTCCCAGAGCAACCTTGCAAGAAACTTCTCTGGTAGTCGCGCGTGTAGTAGGTTGTCCTTGCCACTTGATGGAAAGTTGGCCCACAGCGCTAAAGAGAAAGCCGATTTACTGGGTGCTCTCATTGCCTCGAACTCAACTTTGAATGACAGAGGTGCTGAACCACCCCCTGGTGCGGCAACTCTATGCCGGAGATCGCCATTATGCGACGGGAGGTAGCGTGAGTTGTATAAATTAAGCTGGCGGTATACCGGCAGTGTTGCTGAAGCTGTGTGCTCCTGAGTTGTGTCCTATTCTGACGCATCTTTTCGCGTTTTCTTACTCCATAAGGCAAGTTCCGTCTTCATGAAGACTACCCATGTGCACCCTGTGTATAAAAATTACGATAGATCAGACCCAGCGAATTACAGGCCAATCGCTATAACCTCCCTTCTTTCAAAGGTGATGGAGGGCGTTATAAATACCTAATTAGTGACCGTCAATACGGCTTTCGCCACAGGCACAGCATAGTCTGCAGCCCTCATTCAGAAAGGTCATTCTAGCTCTATCCGAAATGTTTAGTTGTTATACATAGCAAAGTAATCAAAGTAATCCTGCTACTTTAATTGTCTTTACACAGACAATCAAAATAGCAGGATTACTTTGATCTAAAAATAACAATTTAATTTGTAGAAGGACAACTACCTACAGAATTAAAGGAAGGTATACATTTATATTGAGTAATGAAAAACAGGAACCTTTGTGTGTTCGGGATAATCCGGCTTGCGAAACTGCAAGCCTTGCTAGAGTAAATATTTGACCAAGCCGGTATTCGTACTGTTTGCCATGGGCAAATTATCTGGTATACCATATCAAACATACAAACCAAAATACATGGTTGCACAAAATAAATAAATTGACATTAAATAAAAATATTTGCATCCATCCAAATAGCCTTATAGGCAGTTGTTTCTTCAATACTACGCTACGGTATAGTAATGTGGGGTAATAGTGTTGAATTTAATACGGCTTGCAAAGCTCGGCAGCATCATATGGAATAAAACCTAGAGAATCACGTAAACTCCTTTTCAAAAAACTTA
The DNA here is from genome assembly GCA_947347705.1 of Nymphula nitidulata. Lineage (NCBI taxonomy): Eukaryota > Metazoa > Arthropoda > Insecta > Lepidoptera > Crambidae > Nymphula > Nymphula nitidulata. Next base: position 724,291 of record OX374625.1, read on the forward strand.
ATGTCTGAAAATTTTGTGTATAAATATAAGAAATCTGCTTATTCGTTGAAAAATACCCTTAATATTTTACTAAGATTGTGAAAGCAAAATCAAAAATTCGATATTAAAAAAAATCTGTGTAATAATAGAGACACAGTAATAACATATTTTATTATTTGTGAAGCATAAGCCAATAACGGCTAAAGCCATACCCCGGGCAGCCGGATGTCCACAGCTCGGGAACAAAGGCGGATGATATCAACTCGTTGAAATCTAATTCCTCGTTCCATCCTGTCCACATATGGCCTGTAATAACATTAAAACCAGACATTGGTTTAGCCGCGACGTCCATTTGAGCTTTCTACGTCCAGTCCTCGGTGAAAGTTCATTGAAAAATTAAACTCTTTATTGCACCAAGACAAAATACTAAAATGAATGTACAGTCGACCACAGAAGTAGCTGAACACTTTAGTACCATGTCACACTAACCTGTGCACGTACTTTATAGTTGCTACCGTCATAGTCATAGTCATAGTCATATCCATATATTGCCACATGTTGGTATAACAGACGTTACATAAAAATAAATTTCCCATAAACATGACCCTGTAAGGTATCGCAATATAAACAAATTCACAATTTATATACATAAGTCTTTTTTTTAAGGTAGATAATACCAACCAATAACATTTATCCTACATAATGTGAGTTTGTATCTATAAACTTTCAAACATCAAAAAAATCTTTTAATGAATAATTGCATTTTTCTATTACTGGGCATGGACGGCATTTCATCTTAGGCCTCAGGATGACAACGCACCTGCAATATCCAGTGCTTTTCCTTGTTATTGCAGGTGTCTATAGGCAGCGGTAACCGCTTACCACCAAGTGGGCCGTCAGCTTGTTTGTCATCTAGTTGTATAAAAAAAAAAAATTCTTTAACTTATTGCAAAATACTGGTTCTTTTTCTAGATCCTGGATATTTTTAGGTATTTTATTATATATCTTAACTGACATGTGATAAGTTCCTGAGCTCACCATATGTAATTTAGCAAAAGGTAAAGCCAGTCTATTTTTATATCTTAAATTACGTTGTTGATGGTAAAAATCTTTTGCTTGTGCATACATGTGCTTGTTTTTCCTGACAAGTTTACATATTTCATATATATATAATGACGTGAGTGTTAGTAATCTAAGCTTAACAAAATGAGGTCTACAACTTTCCCTATCATCGATATTTACAAGTATCCTGATACAACGTTTTTGGATAACGAACAGTTGGTGTAAATGAGTGCTGTTACCCCACAGGATGACCCCGTGATTCAACCATGCATTAGCGTAAGCACAATAAGCACTCATAGCAGCACTTAAGTCAGTACATTTCTTTAATTCATATAAAGCGTATGTAAATTTCGAAAGTTTAGCGCTGTTAGTGTTAGCCATACTATATTGACGCCATAGTCGTTGTGACATGTGAAGACGGTGGCTGTTTGGGCAGCGCCGAAAGTAAACGATTTACTGATCACCAAACTATAGAATTTATTATTCACTTTCAATAAAGGCCTTTACAAGTACTTTGGCTTATTACTAAAACAGTACGAGAGAGAGCGCGAGACGCGGGACTACTACGGTTGACTGGCAAGCACTGTCGTTAAGATTTCAAAAAAGGAAGACGCGTCCTTCCGCCCCCCGCACCCTCCCTTTGTCGTCGTTTAGGAATAGGCAACATTAAAACTAATGTGACTCAATAGCCACAGATTAAACTAATTCGGTGCGCGTCACCCACAACATGGTACTAAAGTGTTCAGCTACTCCTGTGGTCGACCGTACAAAGTAAATAGTTCTTATTTACACTTTTTGGTTTGTGGTAGGATACTAGTATCTTTTCCTATGTATGATTGCATATAAAGATTAAGAAATTCACAGAGCTAAAATGTTTTTTAAATACTACAAGTAAGTACTCACATAATTTTTATTTATTGCATTAGAAGTGAAATCAAATAAGTAATTAAGTCAAATACCTCGCCAAAGCGTTGCAATTTAAATAGCGAAGAACAGAAAGGGCAGACATTTATATAACTTTATTATTCTTCAGGTTATCTTCGACTTTATTATATTTGTATTATGTTTATATTAAAAAAAAAGACGTGTGGCACTCGGGGACTGCCGCGGTAAAGCTATTGCATAGCATTTTGTATCAACTTATGCAATTATAATTTTATTTATTTATTTTATACATGCAGTATTTCTTTTTCTTTGATATTAATTCAAGTTACACTTTTTGAGCGTGGTGACCGATAAGAAAACAAATTTTTCTATTATTAAATAAATAAAAATGATTATCGAATTTCGCGCGATGTACATTTATATAGATATAATATCATATATACTTTCTCTGCGCGGCATTCATGTGTATTATCTATACACCAAAAACAAAGGTACTGAATAGTACACGTGCTTGGTTTGATGGTTTCTGTTATATACATAATGAAAAATGTTTTTTTTTTATCTATTTATTTGATTTTTTTTATTTATTTATATTGAGAATCTAAATTAAGAATTTAAACTATACGCGTGTGTGTGTTTTGTGTATAAAAGAGGGCTACTTTTAATATCGCTCATTTTAATATCAAAAGTTTAGGTTATCTTTATAGCAGTATTATATTTTCAATTCAAAATTAATACTGCATTTGTGATAATAATGTACAGATACCTATACACCTATATACTTTCTCATAAACAGCTGCTTATGTATTCGTCCGATTTCAGAGCAGCTCGTCTCGATTCGTGCGAGTTTCGTAGAGTCGTACAATACGTCTAATCGCACGCACACAACGCCGTGTCGAAGACTGCCGAACTGAAACGACGTTAGACGATGCACGCCCTTCAAGCCACACCTCCTTGCGCATCGGAGTGGGGAGCGTGAGGTTTTTTCGTTACGGAATTTCTGGATTCGGTCCCCGCGCTCAAGGCCCGCGATAGAAGCTATGCAATAGCTTAAAAATGATTTGTTTAAGTATACTTACTTACTCATTTTGACGAAAGACATACTGTTGATGGGAAAACCGATCAATTATAAATGTATATGTCCAATTAAAAGAAAAAATATATTAAAGTATTGGTATGTTAAGAGACGTGACTATTCGATTGAAAACATTAAAAATTTTTTGGATTGCTTGCAGGCACTAAGTTTCTATAATGTGTTTCTCTTCCGGCCTTTTTATCTTCCATTTATAGTACGCGTCCTTTAATTGACAAAATTTTAAGTGATAGTTTAACTACTTTTGAAGTGTCCTACTTGGCCGAGGCCAAATCTAGCTGGTCAATGACTTGCTCTGGCTCTGACTTTCCTATTTCCCCCTGCTCCCAGAAACAATGGGACGGGCCTCTCTGCGAATTGGTGCGGAACAATCTTTTAAATACGTCAACCAGTTCTGCGGATCGAGCCCGCCTCTTGGCAGTGGGAGAGTGGGAATCTGGTCTATGGCTACAAGCTTTGCCTTCGGCTAATTTAGGTACACTCCTTGACCGCACTGCTTTTCGTTTTGCTATCTGTTTGCGTTTAGGAACCGTCTGCAATGTCCCACACCGTTGCCGTTGTGGTAGTTTGGTTGATGATCTTGGTCACCATGGCCTCTCTTGTGCAAGAAGTGCAGGTCGATTTTCCCGGCATGCTGAAATCAATGACATCATTCGTGGGGCTCTCGCTACCTCCGGGACCCCTGCTGCTCTGGAGCCGAACGGTTTAGCGCGCGATGATGGGAAGAGGACTGACGGCATGACTCTTGTGCCCTGGAAGATGGGTAGGTCTTTGGTGTGGGACGCTACTTGTGTCGACACCTTAGCCATGTCCCATCTTTCAAGTACCTCGTCGGCACCAGGATCGGCTGCTGCTTCCGCTGAAACTCTTAAACGGCGCAAATATGCTGGCTTATCTAAAGATTACATATTTGAACCGTTTGGAGTTGAGACATTGGGACCTTGGGGTCCAGGTGCTCACCGACTGTTTAGGGACATTGCAGATCGTTTGTGTGAAAGTTTAAGTGACAATAAGGCTGGTATGTATTTCGCACAAAGAATAAGCCTCGCAATTAAGCGAGGTAATGCGACCAGTCTTATTGGTATACTTCCATTTTCAGTAGATTTAGGTAGTGTTTTTTATTTATAAGTTCGGTTAATTTTAGTTTATTTATAGGCCTAAGTTTATTTTAATTTTTATTTCCATTATGTATTTGTTTCTAATATAATTATAGGCCAATATCGCTTATTCCTGTATTTACCAAGATCTTTGAAAAATCCATTTTCAACCGATTATATCCATTTTTTGAGAAAAATAACATATTTGCTAAATAACAAAGCGGTTTTCGTAAAAACAAGAGCACAAACATTGCGATATATGATTTGGTAAAATTGGTGACTAAATCTATGGATAAAAGAATCCCTGTTTGTGCAGTGTATATGGATATGTCAAAAGCTTTCGATTATGTTCGTCATGATCTATTATTGCAAAAGTTAAATGCATATGGAATCAGAGGAAATGCACTACAACTTCTAGATTCATACCTTAGTAACAGAAAACAGTACACTGCAATAAAGAACATGTGTCAAAAAACTAAAACTGAAAAACGTTTTATCTCAGATTACAGGCAAAACTCGTTAGGAGTACCCCAGGGCAGCATTTTAGGGCCTTTATTGTTCCTACTTTATATTAATGACTTGCCAAAAAGTATACAACACCCTATGGTACTTTTTGCTGACGACAGTACCATAGTAATAAAATGTGATAATAAGTTGACGTATGAAAAAGAAGTAAATGACACTATTAAAACTGTAATTAAATGGCTAAGTAGTAACAATCTAATATTAAATGTGAACAAAACCAAAATCATGCATTTTCGACAAAAAAATAATCAAATTGACATTAAAGTAAATTATATGGGTATTGACATTGAATCAGTAAATGAAATCAAATTCCTAGGGTTAAAAATAGATAGCGCACTTAATTGGAAATGTCACACAGAACAGCTCTGTAAGAAAATTAATAACTTTGTATATGCACTCAAACAAACCAAACGTATATCAAGTTTAAATACAGCTCGTACGGCATACTATGGATTTGTTGACTCCATTTTGCGGTATGGAGTTATATTTTGGGGTAATTCCACAAATCGAGAAATGGTATTTAGGTCACAAAAGCGATGTATTCGTGCCTTAAGCAGCATACAAACAATTGACTCCTGTAAAGAATACTTCAAATCTATAAAAATTCTGACACTTCCATGTCTATATATATTGGAATTAGCTTTATTCGTTAAAATCAATCCTCATTTATTTGTAGCCGCAGAGACTATAAATAAAATAAACTTAAGAAATAAAACGAAGCTTTACATACACCCTTCAAAAACTATGCTGTATCAGAAAGGTGTTCTTGCTATGGCTATTAAAATATATAATCGATTACCTGACAGCCTGAAACAGCTACCAATACATTTATTTAAAAATCAGTTATCACGTTTGTTGCTGGACAGGGCTTACTACTCGGTCGCTGAATTTATTAATGACAAGTCTGTGCGCCGCTAGTTTTATTTTCTATTTTTTTATTTTTAATAGAATTACAATTTTAAATCCCTAATTATTTGTAAAATAATATTTATTTTTGATTCCACTTTTATTTTATTTGTTGACATGTAAAATATTGTAATGACATTATTATTAATGTATCGTAAATTATTTATTATGTTAAATATTTGTATGCCTACAGGCGGGCCATAGTCTCGAACTTGTAAAAATTTATACATCTATATAATTGTATCTACCTATGTGCCACAAATAAAGTTATTATGAATTATGAATTATGTACTTTAATATAGGTACCTAATAATGTATGAAAAACATAAAATTTTTTTTTAAGTAATCCCCGACCTCATTAATCATCTATCTAACACCTCATTGAGACTATTCATAAGAGTCTTAACACGCTATATCTGCTGTAATTTTTTTAAGAATTAAGCATCCCGCAGACTTTTTGATGGTATAGGATCAGCTCAAGGTTAGTATGTCACGAAAATGACAATTTACCAAATTTCAAATCAATCGGATCTGTCTACTTTCAAACAAAACAAAAAAAAAACAATTCAAAATCGGTCCATTCGTTTCTAAGCTACAATGCCACAGACAGACACACAGATACACAGACAGATACGTCAAGCTTATAGCAGCCCTCTTTTTAGTCGGGGGTTAAAAACAGCAGTGTACAGGGTGGTGCCGTCAATACGACAATAAATTAAAACATGGGCTATATGAGTGCACATCAATGGTCTCTTACTTTCAAAAACATCTCATTCATTTGATAATTTCGGGTCATTTATGTGAATTAGATGTTTTTGAAAATGGGAAACCATTGATGTGCACTCATATAGCTGATGTTTTTATTTATTGTCGTATTGACAGCATCACCCTGTATACTTATTATTATTTTTATACTTACTCATTAAAAAACCTTTTAGAGAGAGCACGAACAAATTACGATCGTGAGGTAACCCTGAACGAAGTCGTTTATCTCATGTAATAATAAGATAAAGAACACGTTGCGGTGTTACCCGTTCATAAAAATCTAATCTAATTTAGATTTTTACTAAACAATCAAAGCAGGAGGCGGTGCATTTTTTCTTTGTTTTTTTTTTTCATCATCAATATTATTGTATGTTCTGTAGAAATATGTGTGCGCTTTTTTAATACAATCATATTTTATTTTATGTAGTAGTATGGTTTTATTAGGTTGACTTTTACACAACTAGTTTATTATACTTAATCTGTAGGTAAAATATTGGATATACTTTGTATAGTTTACTGATTCCTAGATTGAAGTGCAATCATTTTTATCATGTTATTTGGATCCTGATCCTGGCACGAGATATCTATTGAGCGTGTTACATAGTGTATTTACAAATTGTGATACAAAATGATCCTTTAGAAATTCCTCTCCATCTATACTGATCTGTGATCGTTATCTTAATAGCGAGCATTCACAAAATCCCTAAAATAGATCGTAAATAAAACTTGCAGTATGAAATTTCGAGAAACTAATAAAACTTAATCCATGCTAATATTAACAATTCAGAGTTAGTCTACCTACCTGCCTAGCTTTGTCTATCTGTTTGTTTTGTCACTCCTAAGCTACTAAACTGATTAAGATGAAATTTGCCATGGAAATAGTTTTCATAGGATCGGAAATAGAAAATTAGAAAAAATCATCAGCTATCATTTGACGCGATAATTGACATTATTTTTATACAACAAGATGACAAATAAGCTGACAGCCCACCTGGTGCTAAGTGGTTACCGCCGCCTATAGACACCTGCAATAATAAGTAAAAAATCATTTGTTATTGCAGGTGCTTTGTCGTCCTGACGCCTTAAATCAAATACCGTCCATGCCCAGTAATTACACTGGCTACCTTTTCCTTCAATCCGAAACACAGCGAATTGTGCTACGGCCGAAATAAGAGGCGGTGGTACCCACCCTGAAGACCCAACATACGGCCTTCGACCTGGTAAAACATCCACTTTTTGTTTCAAAACTATTATCTAAAAACAAAGTTAACTGATTATCGGTTTCGTCATAGGACTCACTACCTTTATTTGAAAATTGTCTATCGTGACGGTTTACGATTTCGGTCAAGATAAGCTAATAGATTCCTATCGTCAGTGGTCACGATAGACTCAGAGAATATTCTATGGTGGCCAATAGGGTATACTTTTTTATTATTTCATAAATAAGTAGTTTATAACTCATAAGGAAATATTGCAAAAGAAATAGTATGTCTAAGATCAATAGTTTCACAGATATAGTGGTATGTTTGGTGTGTTGCGGCGCGTCGCCCAAAAACGCTCCATGGAAAATCTACGGAACAGGTGACGTCACATGTTCCCATATTACTAAGAAATGTATGGGCATACTGACAAAATTGATAATAACTATGTATTAAGTAGGTTTTTATTGATAGTTATCATTATAATAGTTGTTTTAATTGATGTCGGCAATCTAATATCATTAACATTTGTGATAATGATAAATTATGAAAAAAAAAATTTTTTTTTTAATTTTCAAAACAGTACAATTTCAACAATATTCCATATTTTTTAAGTTTGAATTGTTTTTATGGGTAACAGTAGCGTCTATTTTTCGAATTTGTGAAAAATAGCGCCATATTGAAACTTAGGCGACATTCCAATTACGATTTCGGTCAGGATAAACTAATATCGTGGCCGTCACGTTAGACTCGGAGAATATTCTTTGGTGACCGGCCACGATTTCGGTGGTAAATTGGTATTACGTTGTTTCTAACTAAGATCATTGATGCACTTTCATCACCAGTCTATAAACGTTTCACTGCTGGGTACAGGCCTTCCTGGGAGAAACACATGAGTAGTTTGGGCCATAACACCACCACGCTGGCCCAATGCCGGTTGGTGGGTTAAAGCGGTTGCAGCAACAACCGACACCAACGGCTTAACGTGCCTTCCAATGCACGGAGGAGCTCGAGATGACAAACTTTGATTGAACCATCCCAGGATCGACCATGGCGAAAGTTGCTTTGTTACAAAAACAGACTTCTATTGCGAGCGTACTGAGACAAAATCACCGGTCGCCCCCTTTTTCTGTCCGGCCACAACGTTCTGATTGGTTAAGTTGGCCAGTTGCATTCTGACATTCTGACAGGGGGGCATTCTTGCCTCATCGGATTAGTAGGGTGTCACGATTGATAAATTTTGTATTGAATTCTAGGCTTTTGGTTCCAATTGAAAGTAGAACAGATCCGGTAGGTGTGGCACCAGCCTAAGTTTATACCGAATTCAAGCGAAGACCGCCTCTGTGGTCTAGTAGTTGAGACCACCTGCCTCAGGTCCGGGGTTCGATTCCCGTGGGGGCAGAAATGTTCTGCTTGGTTTGGTTGGTGGTAGGCCTTTCTAAGTCCGCCTGGCTAGCTACCACCATCTTATTAATATCTATCTTCATTCTATCTTCAAATAATGTTTGCATTATTGTGTTCCGCCAGTTGGAGGTAGGTAGTATAGGTAGGAGGAGGTAGCCAGTTCCTCTGTGGTTGAAGAATCCGGGTGTAACTCGGTTCCATCGTCGGCCTTATTTTCACTTACCATCAGGTGAGATGATGACCAAGACTTATCCCGTTAAGGTAAAAAAAAGACATTCATCGTCGTGATAACATTTTTCATATGAAAAAGGGAGCAGCGTTTCTGTTGGGATTTATTGAAAACTACTTTTTATCTATGGATTTGGGTGATCGCGATGACGGTCATCATTTTCGTTTAGATTCGATTGAAACTAGGGGTGTTAGCGACCGGAGACGATTTGGAACATGCACTTGAGGTACTAAGGACCGTAAACCGGTTAACCGTGATGGCATGGACGCTATGCTATTAGGTTGTCCAGTCGCCATCGGATAGTGGACGAGAGGGTGCATCGATGGGAGTTTTAGTGGGTGCGAGCCCCACACTACCCTGATTTCTTTCCCGGAGGGCGGGATAGCGCGATAGGCGTTTCTCCCATCCGAAAAAAGGGGTACTGGTAACCAGAGGCGATGAACTTTAAACAAGACTTATTAGAGTAAGAAGATATACCTACATATATTGTTAATTAGACTATGCAAATAAAAATTTTAATTGATTTATAACTATGAGTACATTACTAATAATCATTGATCAAGCCTCCAATGCTAGTTAGTTAACTAAGCGATGGTAAACATGTAACTTTTGTACCAACTAACTTTTGCTATTTTTACTAAGGTAAGAAAAAATCTAGGCAAGAATACTTTAGCAAGCTTAGATCTATCTGTAAATAGAATTACGAAACCCACATTAAACAAAGAAAATTACAGTTCACATCAAAGATAAGCTAACGTAGTTAATTGTGTAAAGGTACGCCGGGCGTGTCCGGCACAAGCGTCCGGGAATGTCCGGAATAGACGAGACAACGTCCGGCGCGCGTTCGAGACGATCGGCGAACAATCGTGTTCCGTCCGGGTGTGTTGTCAGAGTTTATTCTACTTCCTGAAGAAAACAAAACATTTTTTATTTATTTTTATTATTCCTTATGGGAAAGATATTAGCCTTATTCTAGCATGATGGTAAGTGATGACAAGGCTGAAGATGGAAGCGAGCTACACCCGAACTCCTCAACCACAGAGGAACTGTGTTTTTAGGTGTTAGGCTCGTATGTAGGGTCGTCTGGGTAGGTACCACCGCCTTTATTATTACTGGACATGGACGGCATTTCATTTTAGGCCTCTGGAGACAATGCAGCTGCAGTATTTTAGGCTTCAGGATGACAACGCACCTACAATATCAAGTGATTTGTCCTTGTTATTGCAGGCGGCGGTAACCGCTTACTATCAGGTGGGCCGTCAGCTTGTTTGTCATCTAGTTGTATGAAAAAAACTGGCTGTTAAGATAGCGAGTCCCACTGCAAGTAAGCCTGAAACTGCCGGAACACAACAATGCTGTTAACACTATTGCTATGGCGGCAGACTTAGGTAATATGGTGACAAAAAACGCTACCACCAACTAAATGGAGCTGAAAATTTCTGGCCCCACGAGAAATGAGCTGCTCATATTTCATACAAAAGCTGCCGACTGTTAAAAATTCCATGTCTTTCTTCACAATGTCGAAATTGGCGACGCACATTGTTGAATAGCCGAAGAACTAGGTCCGCGGGCCGACCGCCTAACTTCAACTGTTTATGACGTCACATTGTCACTTTGAAAGAGATAAAGGTTCTATAATTTACTCATTCATCTCACTAGGTGGTAGACCCATATGTAGGGTCGCCTGGGTAGGTACCACCGCCTTTCTTATTTCAGCCGTGAAACAGTTCGCTGTGTTTAGGATTGAAGGGAAAGGTAGCCAGTGTAATTACTGGGCATGGACGGCATTTCATCTTAGGCCTCAAGATGACAACGCAACTGCAATATCAAGTGCTTTTCCTTGTTATTGCAGGTGTCTATAGGCGGCGGTAACCGCTTACCACCAAGTGGGCCGTCAGCTTGTTGTCATCTAGTTGTATAAAAAAAAAAAAAAAAAAAAAATCATTATAAACTTCTTCGTGTCTTTATTGACATGTGCTGAATGTAGAATGATATACATAACGCTATCAAAATGATAACGTGACGTCATTGATGCAGTTAGGCGATCGGCTGCCGGTTACTAGTCTTAGGTTCAATACCGGTGACAAAGGAATACAGTCTTGTTACATTTATATAGTACTTTATTGTTCTTGAGGTGAGTTAGGTTGCCAGGGTTCATCAAAGAAGCGTTATATTGAGAAGAGGGAACCATGTCTCCTACGCTGTCAACTATAATGGTCCATTTTTACATAGGAAATGCAAAAATTACAATTCACGATTACCAAAATAAAGTTTGTTAGTTCTAATATTACTGCCATGTACATATTTTTAGTATGTGACAGTAATTTAGAACTATCTAACATTGAAATTTACACAAATAGAGATCGCCAAAACATTATCTTTAAGAAAAGAACTACTTGATAATACGCTGATTATTTCCGCTTCAAATATAACGGAAGCGTCTGTTGTGTATTACAACGCTAATTACGTACGCAACACGACATTTGCTAATTTGTTCGGGTGTGTGGAGGTGGGCTTGCGAGGAGGATTGGCGGGTGCGACTGCAATTAAATAAAGCGGTTGGTAAAATAGAAGCTATTTGAATCATCGCTCCGTTCCCTATGATATGGTTGAGCGGAGCGATGGCTGGCACATGCGTCATACTTGTGAACAGGTGCCACTAGTGGAAATGGTCATCTCTAAGCTTCCTTGATTTTGTAATAATTTACCTACATATTCATCAATAGTATCATTTTTGAGGGATTTTTGAGGTATATGGCATTATAGGATATTATATATAAAACAATACAATCATTGTAATGACGTGCTCAGACAAGTGTTTAAAATTAATGAAAGATGTTTAGCTTTATTAGGTCTTTGTATATTAATTGTTGACCTTTGTGTATTGTAATACCTATATTGTGATGGTGCATTGTCGGACAGCCTTTAAATACAGTAAATATTCTTATCATTAGGTACTTATTGGTACTTTAATATACCTTTTTTATACTCTGTGCGACACTGCGCTGCTAAATACTATTACTGTGTAATTAAACATTGTAACTTAATGATTGAAAAGAGTGACTACACGAGTTTGTTGCCGGAATCTTCTCGGTAGTTCAACTTTTGGAACCGGTGTAAATTCAGACAGACTGACAGACAGACTGACTGACAGACAGACAGACTACCGCGGAGTTAGTGATATTAGGAGATTTCAATGCGCACCATGTCGAGTGGCTCAGTTCTCGGTCCACTGACTACGCGGGAAGGTCTGCTCACGAATTCGCCCTGGCCTATGGATTCTCGCAACTGGTTAATTCTCCTACGAGAATACCAGATATTGAGAGCCATACGAGCTCTTTACTGGACCTTCTGCTGACTACGCGTCCGGACGGATATACCATCTCAGTGGATGCGCCTCTAGGCTCATCAGACCACTGCCTCGTCCGGACCCAAGTGCACAGTGCGCAGCCTGATGCTCCCCGGCCAGCTGGGTGGCGTCGAGTGTGGCATTACAAGTCAGCAGACTGGGATGGGTTGCGTGAGTTTTACGCATCGTACCCGTGGAAGCAGCTCTGCTTCACATCAGATAATCCTGACACCTGTGCGGCTGCAGTCTCTGAGACGATACTGGCGGGTATGGAATGTTACATTCCTAACCTGCTAGTGGCCGCAGGCGTTAAGAGGCGACCGTGGTTTAATAGGCCATGCAGGGAAGCTCGCGAAAGCAAGCAGGCTGCGTTTGAGGCTTGGACCACGGCCCAAACCAATCAGGATCCGAACATCTCTGACGTGAAGCGGAAGTTAAACGCTGCTTCGAGGTCCTGTAAAAGAGTGATTGCCAGAGCGAAATTCGATTTTGTCGGCAGGATTGGCGATCAACTTGCAAGACACCCCTTCGGGAGTCGCGCTTTCTGGTCGCTCGCCAAAGCTGCCGAGGGAAACTTTTGTAGGTCGTCCTTGCCACCACTACGTAAGCTTGATGGAAACTTGGCCCACAGCGCTAAAGAGAAAGCCGATTTACTGGGTGCTCTCTTTGCCTCGAACTCGACTTTGAATGACGGAGGTGCTGTACCACCTACCATCCCTTGGTGCGGCAACTCTATGCCGGAGATCTCTATTACGCAACGGGAGGTACGGCGTGAGTTGTTATCTCTGGATATTCATAAGTCGAGCGGGCCAGACGGCATACCGGCAGTGGTGCTTAAGCAGTGTGCTCCTGAGTTGTGTCCTGTTCTGACGCGTCTTTTCGCGCTTTCATACTCCACCAGGCAAGTTCCATCTTCATGGAAGACTGCCCATGTGCACCCGGTGCCCAAAAAGGGCGATAGATCAGACCCATCGAATTACAGGCCAATCGCTATAACCTCCCTTCTCTCAAAGGTGATGGAGCGCGTTTTAAATACGCAACTCCTCAGGTACCTAGAGGATCACGACCTTATCAGCGACCGTCAATACGGTTTTCGCCACAGTCGCTCGACGGGTGATCTTCTAGTGTATCTCACGCACCGTTGGTCTCTTGCCATTGAGAGTCATGGTGAGGCATTGGCAGTTAGCCTAGATGTAGCGAAGGCGTTCGATCGGGTCTGGCACAGGGGTCTTCTTTCGAAGTTACCATCTTATGGGCTGCCTGAGGGGTTGTGCAAATGGGTCGCTAGCTTTTTGTCCAGCAGATGCATAAGAGCCGTCGTTGACGGCAGTTGCTCGGATAGCATGGACATTAACGCTGGCGTCCCGCAAGGCTCGGTGCTGTCTCCAACATTGTTCCTGCTGCATATCAATGATATGTTGTCTATTGACGGACTGCATTGTTATGCAGATGACAGTACTGGCGACGCTTACTATACGAGTCGTGCTAATACCCCTCGGTCTACAGTGGAGGAAAGTCGCGGTCGGCTTGTGTCTGAAATCGAGAGGTCTCTAATCAGAGTCTCCGATTGGGGACGACTAAACTTAGTCCAATTCAACCCCACTAAGACACAAGTCTGCGCGTTCACCGCTAAAAAAACCCCATTCGCTGTAGCTCCACAATTCCTCGACACGCCGCTCTCCATCTCTACGAGTATCGGGATCCTTGGTGTTGATATCTCTAGTGACGTGCAGTTCCGCAGTCATTTGGAGGATAAAGTCAAGCTGGCATCCAAGAAGCTTGGTGTGCTCAATAGAGCGCGGCGGTATTTCACTTCGGGGCAAAGACTATTACTGTATAAGTCTCAAATCAGGCCCCATATGGAGTACTGCTGCCATTTATGGGCGGGAGCGCCTAGATACCAGCTTGGACCATTTGACGTGCTCCAAAGACGCGCTATGAGAATTGTCGACGATCCTGAGCTCACAAGCGGTATTGAACCATTAAGCCTACGGAGAGATTTTGCCTCCTTGTGTGTGTTCTACCGTTTGTATAATGGGGCGTGTTCTGAGGAATTATTTGACATGATGCCCACGGCTTCTTTTTATCATCGCACCGCTCGCCACCGGCAGGGAGTTCATCCTCACAAATTGGAACCAAAGTGGTCACGTACTGTACGGTTTCAGAGAAACTTTCTCCCGCGTACGCTCAAGTTGTGGAATGAGCTCCCTGCAGAGGTTTTCTCGAATGAGTACAGCATGGGGTTCTTCAAAAAAGGTGTGAAAAGGTTTTTACAGGGTCGGCAACGCGCAAGTGATACCTCTGGTGTTGCAAGCGTCCATAGGCTACGGTAACCGCTTACCATCAGGTGGGCCGTATGCTTGATTGCCACCTTAGTGGTATAAAAAAAAAAAAAAAAAAAAAAAAGACTGACTGACGGACAGACAGACAGACTGACAGACGGACAGACGGACCGACAGACAGACCGATAGACAGACTGACATAACATTCTTAGCTTACGTAGATGCAGATAAGACAGAGAGACAAACATTATGAAATTGTTAGTTAGTTAATATTATTTTTATGTGATAGACATAAGGGTTTTTTTGTTGACGATTCAAAAGTGCTTCTTGGGGGCCTAATTGAATAAAGATATTTTCATTTTTCATTTTTTTTTCATCACCAAAAAGTAGGATGACTTGAAAAATGTACATCAACGAACCGACGCAGTTGTGCAGTTTTTGTTTTTCTCCGTTTCGAGATGATAGTGAATTTTTTTGAATCTCCCAACAACGGAAAATTTATAGAACTCGCTGAACCCGGCATACTTTGTAATCTAATAAATAAAAATTTTGTAAGAAGAAAACTGTTAGGTTTTATATGTAAAAAAAAAATATAGCCCCGTAACACCAAAGTTTCATCACGATTGGATCAATGATGTCGGAGAGCATACAATAATTTTTATTTATATTTGTGTGGAATGTGAAATTATAAAGTCAATTTGATAATGTAATCCTAACAAATTTAGTTAAACTCAGGTCCAGTCTTGCGTGGAATATTGCTCGTACTTGTGGGATGGCTCTGCCAAGTACTTCCTCGATGCACTGGACAGAATGATGCGTCGTGCTGTGGCGTTGTACCTCTCACGAACAAACTTGAGCCTCTGCAATTGCGTCGAGACATTGCGTCAATTTATCGGCTTTTATCGGCTTTATCACGGAGAGTGCTCTGAAGAGCTTTTCGACCTTATCCCACCTACTCAGGAGCACGCGTGCCGGTCTTCGGAGTCATCAATTTACTGTCTCCACCTCATCATCACGCACAAAGAAATTTAGTGCCTCGTTTCTTTGTCGTACTTCCAGAACTTGGAATTCTTTGCCAGCAGATGTGTTCCCTCTTTCCTATAACATGGGGTCCTCCTTCAAGAGAGGCGTGAAAAAGCACCTTTTGGGCCGGCAAGGTACAGGTGGCTAGAGCAGTATCTATTCTGCACTAGCTGTCTTCGCATATGAACTCTCCTAACCGCTTTACATCAGGTGGTGTTGGGTCAATTGCCGTGATTTCTATAAGAAAAATGTTTTTGCAGATCACTTCAAAAATTTAGGAATCCTGGAAAAGGTAACATTTCTTATTTAGCAGCGAAAAACTGTTATAAATTATACAGGTCCAAAGACGTGCGATGACTGTATATACCTTAACAACAAGATGGCAAGCAATCCGACAACCGATCTGATGGTAAACAGCTACCGTCGCTTTGTGTATAGGCCCTGAAATAGTAAAGATACAATCTAAAAAGATTTTATGCTTAATTTCTTGCGGATCACTTTCTCGCATTGCTTCAGAAGGCACATTAAGCCGTTGCCGTCCCATTTGTTATTGCAACCGATTTTACTTACCAGCCCGCGGAGTTTGGGCCATAAAACCACTACGCTGGCCCAATGCCACCGTAGTGGGACGTAAAAAGCACCTTTTGGGCCGGCAAGGTGGAGGCGGCTAGAGCAGTGTCTATTCTGCACTATCTGTCTTTGCATATGGACTCTTCTTACCGCTTTACTTCAGGTGGTGTCGAGTCATTTTTAGTGCATTTTATAAAAAAAAAGGCTGGTGATGATGATAATCCTAAGATCTAAAATGATATGCATTCTATGCCCAGTAATTAATTACATGGTTTCCTAGTTTATCGAAGAATGGGACTACTGGGCCTAAAAAAACAAATTATGCAAATAATCCACATAACTTTAAATTTATGTCGGCAGCACACCCGGTCTGTCATAAGTTGATCAGTTAACTCATATGATTGAAAGGTTTTTGGAGAGATAAAAGGTTATGGAATTTATACCTATCAATTTTTTACGATAGAACACGATAGTTCCACAAAAGATTTATGATGAAATATAAATAAATAATGCTGGTCTAAAATACAATTGAAGTTTCAAGTTGCTTGTTCACGTCACTTGATGATTTTATCACTATAAGACTTTGAAAGATATGTTTTATTCCAGAAAGGACAACAAAACTACTGAGTAAAATGATGTAAAATGTCACCGCTTGAAGTGTACGGCATCTTCAGTTGAGAAAACTCCTGCTAAACATTTAACGGCTACGTATATGAACACAAAAGTAATTTGTGAATGTTATATTGCATTATCATACTGCGTTCTTTCCACATTAAGCCTTATTGTTTGTATCTAAAATTTATGGTGTACAAAAGTTTGCCTCTTTGTATCCTCGCAGTCAAATATTAAATTCGCAATCGCTCCAGCTACCTCCCGTGCTTTTGTTGCTGCCATAACGCGAGTTTCGGGCGTGCGAGATAATAACGCACCGTGTGATTCAGTGTAATTCAATAAAGAAGCCTTCTCGGGAGACTCCGGCGAGATTAAGTTGGGATAAAACGGTAGCGAATAATGAGCCGCGCTCGATCGCGCACCCTCTCATTTATAATCAACGCAGCTTGGAAACAAGCGTATGTTTACAATTATTAATCAAGAGTTATAGCGTTGAATCAAAGTGAATTTGTAATTTAAGGAGGTCAATAGATTATGAAGCGCTATTCAAACAAAATTCATTTTGTACAGTAATTTATATAGAACAAGATTGCCTATCTTTGTAAAGATATCGAAAACGTCGATTAATCAATGAGTTGCTTGTTCTTTTCAGTAAGGCCGTGCACTGCGTTAAGCGGGTGCACGGCGCGGACACCCGCGCGGCGGGATGTTCCATGTCATCTCCATAGAACGGCGCTGCGTAAAGCGAGTCTCCCGTCGCTCGAGCCGTGAGTCTCCGGTGCATGCGACGGGTGCCCGCGCCGTGCACCCGCTAAACGCAGCGCATGGCCTAAAGGCTCTTTAGAATCTGAACCGAAGCGGTAGAGAGACCTAAAGAATACTTATTTAATGTAAGATTAATGGAGTACCTTTATTATTATTTTTGACGTCTACGAGTGTTTGTATAATGTTTATGTTGAATAACTGATTTCAAAAATAGAAATTGTAATACCCTTTATTTGCAAAACCATGATAATAAAGGAGTATTCGCACCCAATACAAATTCTACTTTTAGAATTGCTCAGTGGTCAGCAGTCATCTTTATTGTGAAAGGTTGTGAGTTCGACGTCCGCTCGAGGACATAAATTTCTTCCAGTCTATTTTTTTAAATAACATTCAAAAGTCGTTTGTCAAGATGCAAAATAAAATTAAGAAAGTAAAACGGAACGCAGGGGATGAACTACATACTACAAGATAACGACAAAGAATAACAATAAAATTTTGAAAAATATATAAAAATAATAATAATATGATTTAGTTGGTGGTAGGGCTTTTCTAAGTCCGCCTGGCTAGCTACCACCATCTTACCTAAGTCTGCCGCCATAGCAATAATGTTAACGGCATTGTTGTGTTCCGGCAGTTAGAGGTAAGATAGCCAGTTCCTCTGTGGTTGAGGAATCCGGGTGTAGCTCGCTTCCATCGTCGGCCTTATCTTCACTTACCATCAGGTGAGATGAAGGTCATAATCATGGTCATTGACAAACCACTTTAATTTGACAAAAAAACAGCTCTACTACGTACAAACGACAGCACAACAAGTGTAACTTCCACTAAGAAAACCGTCTCTAATACGAATGGAGTAAAAGCGGTCTCAGGGTCAAATGTTGTGCTATCTGCTGTACAATAAATGATAGTGTTTGTTTCCTAACTCAAATTGTGTCACGCGTCAAGCTTAAAGCTTGATAACTGAGAGTTACGTCATACATTGTCGAGGCTAACTTAGATGGCAGGTCAGGACGGGAGATGTGTCCCGGGATTCCGGGTAATGTTGTGAACAATTACATTGTTGCTTAATATCAATATTAAGCCACAATGTGAATATTGTGCAACAATGTGATGGTGCTCTTGGCAAATTGAAAAAGTTTGTGGCATTTAAACGCGGATGACTTTACAATAAATACAGGGCCCGACAGGCATCCTGATAAATTAAACAGATAAAACCGACTTTAAACAAACTGAAAAGGATAAAATAATTAAATTTAAGTAGATACGCATCCCCTAGAAACATATTTATAGGTTTCGGTGCTTCGCTTTCTATGGTTCTGGCAACAACTTAGCACCGACTCCAAAAAATATGTTTCTAGGGATGCGTATCTACTTAAATTTAATTATTTTACCCTTTTGATTTTGTTTGAAGTCGGTTTTAATCTTTTTTAATTTTTTTTAACAATTTTTAGTAATTACTTTCTAAGGTCAAAGCTAGATGGGTGACCGTCGGCTTATATTGTTTCTTACTGTCGTACCTATCGTTTCACAAGTCGGATCAGAAATCTCGGCTAAATCGGTGTGTCGAAATAAACAAAGAAGAAAAAAAAGTGCTAACCGAATTGAGAACCTCTTCGTTTCTGAAAAAGCTACAGCTGATAACAAAATTTTAACTCCTAGTCGCTCAAATTTATGGGACGCGTACTAAAGACGGAATATATCAAGTAGCTTAGAAATACCTACTACACCCAAGGCATCGGGTATAGCACCTCACATCCCGAACTGTACAAACTAGTTTCATTGAGCTCGCGTGATATACGAAGTTTTGGCAAACTTGTACAAAAGAACTTTCATTTACCTGTTTTGTTTCGTTCATTTTCGACAGATTTACGACGGAAAACTTTATTAGGGGTGAGTGCGATTGAGCTAACTTTGAGTTAGATAACTGTAACATCGACGTCCTTCACAATAGTGTTATTCTCATGACGTATTTTTTTTATAGAATTAGATGACAAACAAGCTGACGGCTCACCTGGCGGTAAGCGGTAACCGCTGCCTCTAGACACCTGCAATAACAAGGAAAAAGTCACTTGGTATTGCAGGTGCGTTGTCATCCTGAAGCCTAAGAATTACCTTCCATGCTCAGTAATTTAACTGGCTGCCTTTCCCTTCAATCTGAAACATAGTGAACTGTTTCACGGTTGAAAGAAGAAAAACCGTACTAAACGACCCTACATTCGGACACCACCTAGTAAATAGTATTTTATATGAAATGGGCTATTTGCACAATCAAAACCTTACTCAGATGGATATAAGTGCTAAGCTTGACAGCTCTTTTGACATTATTTAGTTTAATAAAGATTTCAGTATAAACTAAAACTTTATTACCTTCGTACTTCGTTAAGCCGTTTGGTCCCCGGTCGCTACCGCTACTGTAACTGCCGTAACCCACTACTCGCATTGGGCCAGCGTGGTAGTGGTTTGGTCCAAACTCCTCACGTGTTTTACGGGTACCCATGAAGGAAGGTCTGTACGCATAAATAAATTCTGGTGACGATAAGATGTTGTTTTAATGATGCTGATTAATGATAACTTTTTTATATACATGTTCGCAGTTTCGATAAAATTTCAAGATAGCGGTTATATCCAATGATATTTGACAATTCAAAGCGATAAATAGCTTTATCATATCGCGTTTCGGTGGTCATGCTAGGTGGGCTGGTCGTCTCTGGACACAGTTAGGGCGTCCACACACTCGGACACATTTGCGACAAGTAGAATAAGCCGGGATTTTTCCCAAATATTAAACGGGCAATAAATGATGCTCCTTCTTGTAAATTATATAGCAAAGATATGATATGGATATGGAGGGTGTATGAGCTCTTATTTCCATTCATAAAAGGAAATTTGAGGGGGGACAGCGCAGTCCCCACTACCAAAAGTTACACTACACGATCGAGTAATCGACATTAGAGATAATCGCAGGGGCTTCTCCTGATAAAGGGGTCTAACCCATCGCAGTGCCCTGGGGAACTACCTTCGTGATCGCAGTGTCCCCTACGACAGGTTTGCTACACCAGACGGCGAAGGTGACATCTGCTTGTAGTAAATCTAACTAGCACATGTGGTTGAAAAGAGCATGCTTTTGTCTTGACTGTAAAAAAACTGTCGGTTGGGGTAATAAGAAGGTATTATGAAAGATTATTGCAGTTTTTTGAGACATAATAACCTAGCATAGGAACGCACAGGGAGACGTGTCAAATTAAAGCATTTTTAATGATGTGACGTCGCTGCAACGAGTGGACAAAATGGTCTGATACCGACTACGAGTTAGCTATCGGCCATCGCGCCGGAATCCTGTCCTGTAATAATAAAATTACTATAAGTTATCAATATCAACTTTCAATATAAGTATTCAATAAGAGGTGCTCTTTAGGTATAGTGGTTTAACCGATCTGGTTTCGATTACGAAAACAATGAAACTTTGCCATGGTCGATTCCAGGATACGTAAATCAAAATTTGTAATTTTCTCCTCCGTGCTTCGGAAGGCACATTAAGCCATTAGTCACGTGTTATTACAATTCCTTTAACCCACCTGTTTGTAGTATGCTTGAGGTGTGCGTCTAACTTAAAACTAAAAATGTATTGAAAACTTAAAAGTAGTTTTGTTTTTTAGCGAAAATAGATTTAAGATGTGCCATTTTTGTGTAGGTGTGCGTTGTAATATATACTGGGCTGCTACCAAATTGTCTAACGTGATACGGCAGGCTAAAGCAACTTAAAACGCAACGCAAAATCTATTTAATCAGAAATTTCTTGGCAACCTTTAACACAGCATGATCTTGGCCGGTTTTTATGAGCAGCTGAGTCGCTGAACTCTTAAGGCACAGCGGGGCTGAAGCCGTAAAACTGTGGCTCATATTAGACCGCCCTTAATAATGTGATGGGCTGACCTACCAGGAAGCTTCATTGGAAGTCGAAGCCAAGTAAACGTTCAGTACAATGGAAAAGATATTAATTTTACTATACTAATTTGTAATGTACTTAGGTATGTCCAATCTAGACACAATGCACCTTTTTACAAATCTTAGTATACACAGTCTAAAGAAATTGCTCTCGAAAACGAGTTAGATGGACTTATACTCTGTATATAGATAGATTCGGTTAAAGCTTGAGGTAGTCTCTTTCTGCCGTTACTAACAAAAAGAGACAACCTTAATTTTAAAGCATTTTTTTTTCTTTTTTAACTTTAACGGGGTAACTCTTGGCCTTCATCTCACCTGACGCTAAGTGAAGATAAGGCTGACGATGGAAGCGAGCTACACCCAGATTCCTCAACCACAGAGGAACTGGCTATCTTACCTCTAACTGCCGGAACACAACAATGCTGTTAACATTATTTTTATGGCGGCAGACTTAGGTAAGATGGTGGTAGCTAGTCAGGCGGACTTAGAAAAGCCCTACCACCAACTAAACCAAGCAGAAAATTTCTGCCCCTACGGGAATCGAGCCCCGGACCTCTAGATCTGAGGCAGGTGGTCTCAACCACTAGACGACAGAGGCGGCATGTTAAAAATTATGCGATGTTTTGTTATAAGACAACATATTATCGTAAACATTTCAGTCGAAAGATGTCTACTGCTGGAAAAAGGCCTCAAACCAAAGTTGGAAAACAAGCGCGGCGTAAATGGCTGCCGCCGTAGCCTGTACAACGCAATATGTTATGGACTGAATAATAATGGTAGGCTGTATTCAAACTAAAATATTTTTTTGGTATTTTGGAGCGAAAATTGAAACGAAATTGATTTCCAAATATTGTGCAGAAAATCATCTTTTTTTAAACACTAATAAATGTCATGTAATAACTTTCACAAGAAAAGCGACTCCTATAATATTTCAATATAAACTAAATAATACCATCTTAGATAGGGTTGATAACATTCGGGATTTGGGCATTGTCATGGATAGCGAACTTTCATTTAAACCACATATGGAATACATAGTCCAAAAATCATTTTGAAATTTAGGCTTTATTAATCGAATATCAAAACCGTTCAATAGAACTATTACGTTCAAACTCTTATTCTTTAGTTTTGTACGATCAGTTTTGGACTTTGGTTCAGTGGTTTGGAACCCCTTCTATAAACAACATATAGAACGCATAGAAAGGGTTCAAAAAAAATTTATTCGGATTCTAAACTATCGTTGCAATAATGCGGAACCGTACAAGGAATCATTGAAGTGGCATAATTTACTTTCCCTAGAATATCGGCGAAAACAATTTGATTTAGTGTTTCTTTTTAAGTTACTAAATAACCTTATAGATTCCCCAACTCTCCTATCAAAAATTAATTTTATTACTAAAGCTCGTTTGCCCGCACGTACTTCTCATCGCATAAAAATGTTTGTACCACCGCGATGTCGTAAAAAATACACATGCAATAATTATTTCACTCGTTGTCTATGCATGTATAATAAAGATTTCATAGATATGGATTTCTTTGACATTTCACTCAAAAGATTTAAATCACTTGTATTTGAAAAACTCAAATGTTGATTAGTTATTCCATTAGTATCGCAACATTACTGTCATATGTATATATTTGTTACTATATGTATTGTTATTTGTTATGTTATTTTACTATTATCTGTAAAAATCTGTTCATCAACTGGCTCATCATTATAATACACATTTATGTAGCAAAGTTTGGGCACTCGTTGTCTTTTATAATTGTAATAAATTTAAGTGATTTATTGTAATGACTGTTATGTGCCAAAATAAAGAAAAAAAAAAAAAGAAATTCAAAAAACTGATTTTATATATAATTAGTCGTATTAATATTATTCGAATTTATACTTCTAATAAACATCTGCTCTGTCATTTGATACGGTGGTGTCGACAACAAATTCAAACATGGGCTATATTAGTTCATAGAAAAATTCTGCATCTTTTAAATACCTCTTATTCATTTGATGATGTAATGACATTTCGTAATTATGAAATAATATTACTTTAACTGCATTATTTCATACAAATGACATAAAATTATCAAATGAATAGGATGTTTTTGAAAGTTGCAAAACAAATCTATTAGCTATGCCCATGTTTTAATGTATGTCGTATTGCCCTCACCGGCCTGTAGAGCAGATGCGAGTATACTAACATAACTTTAGTATGTACGACGTATGAATCCACTTAACATAACGAGGTTTTATTTTGGTCTCCGGAACGCCAAAAACGACTGTATTCAGGACACAATTCGGGAACGCACAAAGCGTGCTCGTACATCTAACCGTATCATTATTAAAAGCCATTGCCTGTAATAAATTAACCCTTATTTTAACATTTTGTGTACGCCTGATATAAGCTGAACTTCTTTCGTGTACTTTAAAGTACAGTTGACAGAATATCAAACATAACAGTTCGACCTTGAGACCGCCTGGTGACGCCATTCATCGAGTCGAATTATTACTTTTAAATTGTAACAATCTCTATTTAAAATATTCTCGCCAAATCTCTTACCATCCTCGCCACTGACGTATTCCTATCGACTAATGCAGAAACATATAAGAAGACGTCTCGTGTGCAAGACAGCAGTCGATCGGCACCGGCCGGCATAGCAGTACGTCCACGATCGAGGTGAAGATATGTATTTACAATCCGCGTGGGCCCCTTTGCCTCTACGCTCGCCATAAAGGCGGCTTTTGTACTGCCCACTTCATGTGCTGTCATCTGTTGTAGTTGATAAACAAGTGAGGGGCTGGTGCCTGAAATAGGTTTAAAGCGAAACCTGTGCTACAGGTCACCAGGCCACACCCTGAGACCGCACTATGTGCAAGAAGAAATATTTTATTATAATGATTGTACAAAGAAGAAAATGACTAATATCTATACCTACTAATATTATAAAGCTGAACAGTTTGTTTGTTCGTTTGGTTGAACGCGCGAATCTCAGGAACTACTAATTCAAATTGAAAAATTATTTTTGTCTTGGGTAGTCCATTTATCGAGGTATTTTAGAGGCTATATATCATCACGCTACGACTAATAGCAGCTGAGCATCAATGAAAAATGTTGCAAAAACGGCAAAAAAGTATTCCTTTTCAGAGCTTTTGTAGCGTGCGCTGCGTAAATGGTTAAATTCACGCAAATATAATGTTTGTAAGTTATTGTTCTCCTTTAACAGTTCTAACAAAAATCCGCAACAGCATATGTCTATCTTTTGAAATTGACTCACTATAACCGTTTTTTGGTAATCAAATTTCAAGTTTTTATTTTCTGACATCCACGCGAATGAAGTCGCGGGCACAGCTAGTATTAATGATAAAGATAGATATGCAGAGAGTTCGGAGTTGCGACTTGCGTTAAATGTGTAATTGTTGGTGTGTATGATTGAAATGTGCTTAAGTGAGTTCTTTATTGTTTAAGATAAGGTTTAGGTGCTCATATTCATATTCATATATCTTTATTGCAAGTCACTGCATGTTTGAATTTTAACCATAAGACATATTGTAGTTACATGAAATGATAAAAGTAACACCTATAGGGCGTAGCAATTTATTAGCTTAGGTACATATACATATACAGGGTGGCACATTTAGATCGGTCAGTATGGGAAAGTCTGGAACCATAAGACACGCGAAAATCTCTTCCCAGGAACCATGTCAGCGATCCTAGTAATAAGAAAAACTGCATTCATACATCAAAAAAACGTGTACCTACTTAGCTCGGGGATCAAACCTGGACGCCTTGAAAAATAAAAACGTGTTCCAGTGTGTTACAGTGGATGAGCTATTTCAAGGGACTTATGAGTGTTTTTCTGTAGTGTCATAATCAAGGGTTTTCAGGTGGTTGGTTTACTGTAAGTGTAGGGGCCTAGAATCTGTACAGTCCCTGACAATTCTTGTCCTGTAAACACACCTCTTGTACCGCCCATATAAGGCTTATGTTCCCATAAAAAACTCGATTTTTTTTTATATTTTAAAATACAAAAAATATCACTAGCAATACTTCTTGCGGCCAATTGACATAGTCATCTCTCCTAAAAATGTGTTTTTAGCACAATCATTGAACCAGCTTATATACGTCCCACAGCTGGGCACAAGCCTTCCTACATGAGAGAAACACATGAAGAGTTTAGGCCATAACACCACTACGCTGGCCCAATGCGGGTTAGTAAGTTTGAAGCTGTTGCTTTAGCTACCGGAACCAACGGCTTAACGTGATTCAGAAAGCACGTTAAGATTTTGATTGACCCATCCCGGGATCGACCATGGCGAAAGTTGCTCTGTTTCCGTAATAGAAACTAGATCGCTCAAACCACTACGCCACCGAGTCGATGTTATGCAGTGTAAAAATAAAGTTTATAAATAAAATATAAGAATTGTTACAAGAACAAAATAATAATTTATCTGAACTTTATTTGCAGAATTACCTATGTCTATCAAGGGATATGCAAAGCAAGTAGAATCGAAATTTAATTATCAATTTAATTATGTCTATTAGATGATACCATTGAAATATTTGCTGAATACGTAATATTAAATTAATAACAATTTATTAATATTAAATTATCTGTATTGTTATTGTGGCGGCCTTAGATAATTCATGTTTCATTTATATTAGTCGAGATCCATACTAATGTTATAATACAAAAGTGTGTCTGTCACCTCTTCACTGAACCGATTTAGATGAAATTTGGTACGGAGATAATTTAAGACCTTGCAAACGACATAGGATACTTTTTGGAGCAATTACCGACACTCGGGCGGAGGCGCGAGTGACCTCTAGTGTTATATGTGAGCCTGTTAAAGTAAACGAGGTATTAAAGTTAGAAGTAAACTACCTCTAGTACGAACACTTTCAAATTTCGAATTGCCTTCGTATCGAGTAGTTACGTTAGGTTTTGTCTGGCTTTTGTTTGAAATTTTAAGCGTGCGTAAATATTCGTGCTGGGGGTAGTGAAGTGTATCAGCAAGTAACGCGTAATATATTATACGTATGACGTACACATCATTGATTTTGATGTCAGTTTATGTAGCTTATGAAAATATTTGTGGAAATTTTAGCAAGGCGACATGCCGCTACCTTTACGAAGCGTAAGGAGAGGAGGGCTCGATTGTATTGAATATTATCGCCTCTCACCTGCATTAACAAGGAAAACATCACTTGTTATTGGCAGGTGTGTTGTCGTTCCGAGGCCGTGCTATCCGCAGTAATTACACTGGCTACCTTTCCCTTCAATCCGAAACAAGTTAACAGTTTACGGCCGAAATAGGAAAGGCGGTGATATCTACCCATACCACCTTCCGTACGGGATAAACACCTAAAATAACTTACCCAGACGACTCTACAAAGGAGCTTATCAGCTTGTGAATGTTTTTCATATCAGTCTTTGATGTCTACTGCTGACCTAAGGCCTCCCACATCGACTTGCAAATGGATCTGTCTGTCCATCTAATGGGGAGCCCACTTAATTTGCACTTCCTAGTACGTAGTCTCCATGCTAGATTTTAAGCGCCACATCGGCCCAATAGGCAGGCTCGTAATGCTGTTTGGTGAAGCGTATAAATAGCTCATATCTATAATAATAAGGGTCGACTTGGGCAATTCCTGGTGGAAAGGCGAACTTATGCAATACGACGGTTGTAGACTGCATATCAACAATTCAGGCAAGCAGGTCAGATAAACGTAATCTACGACTCACCCGAAGCTTCACCGATCATCAGTCTTCAGACCTAAAAATAAGGGCACAGCCGCTGCACGCACTTGTCCTGCGTTTATAGGTACTCCAGTCCAACAGTTGCACCAAATCCAATATGAAAAACAATGACACCAATATCTTCTCGCGAGCGAAATGAGAATCAATTGTTTTTAAGCGCTTGAAGCGCTATAAAATTATTTTCATCCCCCCATCTCGGAAAGAGTATTTTTGCTCTTCGATATCTGAGTGCAAAAGCCGTTTTTATCCGCTAGAGGATAAAGTAAAATTAAATTTAGAACATCGTGTGCACTAAGTTTGTGAATTCAAAACATCATTAAACCTGTTTACTTCTACCTCCATGGTCCCGAATTTATCATACAACCTTTTTGAACTTGTTAAAAACTCAGACTCGGCACCTTCTTGGTGTACTTTTTGTTTCATTTGCTTTGCGCTCGCCATTTTCTTTTCGCGACATTTTTGTTAAAACTATAGGTTTAAAAAAAGAAATTTGAAAACAAGTAAGAAACCTAAAAAGAGTGATTCTAGCGACGAAGAAGTTTATTTGACGCCAACAGAATTGACTGAAACTGTTAATAATGCGCATTTTTTTTTCCATTTAGTCATTTCCTCGTTGAGGTGGGATGCAAAGTTACGTGTTGCACTCGAGTGCAAATATTTTTCACCTCGTGCTCTTTTGATTTCCTCGCTAACGCTCAGGATTTTAATTTTAGAATCCTTCGCTTGCTCGGTCATCCAAATTGAGGACGTGGTTAAAAAGCAACTTTGCACTCTTGCTTAACAAATAACTATTAAATTTCGATCACTGAGAAAATTATGCGTTAGTTGCGGAGCAGTGAAAAAACAGAAGAAGAATGTGCGGGAATTTTTTCGGCGAGTACATCTACCAAACCAATATGTCAGCATTGTTGATGAGGAAATAATAATATTTATATAAAAGCAGACGCCTAACCACTGTTGTCTAATTGATTATTGTAATTAACAAATCAGGAAACATATTTGGACACCTGTATCTTAAGAAAGAGAAAGTTGAACTTAAATCTAATACTAAACTGAAACAGACAATGAGATATCAGATCTACTAGATACATATGTATAAAAGTTATTCGAACAACGCATTGCATCAAACCAAATATTACACGAGAAACTTCTGCGGTAATCCTGTTTAAATAGTTCCCAACTGCGACACAGTGACTGGGAACTTTCTAGTTCCCCCAGGGGAGCAGTCCGGTACATTTTTGATTAAAACCCCTGAGAACTTGTAAGGATTCATTAGCAATTTTCGTTTGTAGAAATCTCAGCTACTTATGTTCAATTGATGGAAAAAAATCGTTTCAAATTGTAAGTTCATGATACTAATTTGTTTGATATAATATTCATCAGCATCATCACTAGCCTGTATACGTCTCACTGCTGGGCACAGGCCTTCCTACACGGAAGAAACACATGAGGAGCTTGGGCCATGACACCACCACGCTAGCCCAATGCGGGTTGGTGGGCTAAAGCGGTTGCAGTAACAACCGGGACCAACGGCTTAACGTGCCTTCCGAAGCACGGAGGAGCTCGAGATTAGAAATTTTGGTTGCCCATTCCGGGATCGACCATGGCGAAAGTTGCTATGTTTTCGTAAACGAAACTAGATTGCTCAAACCACTACGCACTGAGCACCTCAAATCTAAATCACTGCTGTAAAATTATACATATATAATTAAAACTATTTTCATCCCAAAACTGACACCAGTGAGTATATTTTCACATAATTCTGTTGTAGCTGGGAAGGGTCGAGTTGTTTGGCCGGAGGCTTCGTTGTTTGTGGAGCCTTCACAAACATCTTAGATAGACATTTATAGGATTGCCTGCTAAGCTTTTGTTTTTGTTTCAGAGATTTTAAAATTAGAAATCTATCGTCTGGTTGCCTACCCACTGAGTTGGGATTGATTTGAGTTTTAATTGTTTAGCAGCAATAGCGGGCCAGACTCTTGTTACGCATACTTATTCGTATACAGATTAAAGTATCAATTGTTTAAAAAATACAATATTAAAAAATTTAAGTACCCCCGGCGTCATTAATCATCTATCTAACACCATCTCATTAAGACTATTCCAAGAGCCCAAACACGCTATATCTACTGTAAGTTTCTTAAGAATTAAGCATTCCGCAGACTTTTTGATGGTATAGGATCAGCTCAAGGATAGTATGTCATGGGAATGTCACCAAAGTGACAGTACCTACACCAAATTTCAAATCAATCGGATCTGTAAAAGTTAGTAAAACCCTATTATCATGTAGAAAATGAGCTGATAGTCATCAAACGCCTGAACTGATCTTCATAAATTATAGCTTAGAAGCATCGTAGTCACATCAGCTTTCAAATGAAAAAAACCGAATCAAAATCGGTCCCTTCGTTTAGGTGCTACGATGCCACAGACAGACACACAGACAGACACGTCAAACTTATAACACCCCTCTTTTTTCGTCGCTGGCTAAAAAAGGAACTCACCAAGATTCTCGCCTGCTTAAGCCCCAGTTACACCGTAAAGGTCATCTGCGGTCAACAGCTTTAGGCAGTCAAAAAAAAAACCAGTTGCTGAGCTTTGCCAGAAAGTCACTAAACAAATCCAGAGAGTATTCAAACCGCTGACTTGAGATATACAAACAATCTTCACCATCTTTGAAGGCGAATCTTTTATGGATTCAGTGAATATTTTGAGCCATAAAAGAAATAGGCAGTAAAGTGGTGCTGTTAGCTTTTTACGAGCCAAGATAGAGGTTTAGAGGCTCATTACCATTCACTCCTGTAGTGCGCCGCTTGCTTTGTTCAAATGCTCTGCGAGATTTATTGTTGTTTCGAGAACTCCTATGCTGTTCTGGTGTTTAGGTAAAACTTAATATTCACTGTTCATATTTATTGTGTGACTTAATTCTAATCATTTATTGTGTAAAAACAAAGCAACTTTCGCCATGGTCGCCAAATTGGAGTTTTTTTTTTATATACAACTAGATGACAAATAAGCTGACGAGAAGATGGTAAGCGGTAACCGCCGCCTATAGACACCTGCAATAACAAGGAAAAATCACTTGATATTGCAGGTGCGTTGTCATCCTGGGGCCTAAGATGAAATGCCGTCCATGCCCAGTAATTACACTGGCTACCTTTCCCTTCAATCCGAAACACAGCTAACTGTTTGACGGCTGAAATAAGAACGGCGGTGGTACCTACCCAGACGACCCTACATACGGGTCTACCACCTAGTTACGTAATGTCAAAAATCTTGGCCAAAAAATATAAAATATGATGGAGATGACTCCATTTTATAATAAATTGCCGGAATCGAAAAAAAACGCTAAATTAAGGACATCTTACAAACGATTGCTTAACACGTATGTTACAAAGGAAATACAAATTTAACATCACAAAGAAATACTGATGGAAGTAAAATTAATAATTAATAAATATTTATCGTTATTAAAGTAAAATAGGCAATAAATAAATTAGACTACATATTGAAAGTAGAAACCTTATAATACGTACTCTATTAATAAAGTGGCTATGAAAAGAAAAAAAAACCTGAAGTAATAAATAACTTTAAAATCTCGTATAAACAAATAACCTAGAAAAATATTTGTTTTTCTCAATATGTCATTGCCGCATCTAGTACGCTCAACCGAAACGTGCATCCATGTTCGCATTCATTGTTGATTCGATCAGCCGCCACTGGTCGTACCATTTTGTAAAACTACTGACATTAGTTTTAAATAAATATTATATCGAATATTAATTAAGAACACGCGCACTAATATAGTGCGCGTGTTCTTTTCTATATGTTTTATGTTGAAATAATTTAAGTGTCTCAGTTTGTAATTTTTTGTAATTCTAATGAGAAATAAACGTTCTTTAACCACACATATCAGCACAATATTTATGATTTTCAACCGCGCGACATGGTGTTACCTTACTGAAGTTAGGAGAGGGAGTAGGTGAGTACCTACTCCCGTTTATTATAGATATAAAATTATAGCTTTCTATAGCTTCTACAGGTTTGATAGTAATAATATTTTACCAAGAAGCACAAATGAATTTAAAATACAATAGCCATCTGTTACCTTTCTATTTTATCCAGAGTATTTTAAATTGAATTAAAGGAAAGGTGCTGGCTAAGAGTGTACATTATGATAGGGTATCAGCAGCTTGGAGATAATATTTAGACAGTATTTATCCAGTACGAATTTCAGCTTATATTCTTAATCTTTGAAGACAAACGAACAGGTACTATAGTTTATCTTTATTTTGATAATCTAGAACCTTGTCGCGGTTAAGACACAATGCAAAAGAATGTAGTGTTAGATAGTTATTAAATAAAATTCAAAATGAGCGAGACTCGGAACGGTCTCACCCGGTCCACCCTCGTCGCGCTTTACCAGGTACAAACACGTACCTGGGCGCTTCTCTCCCATCCCTCCTCGATACTACTCACCTGAGCCGAGGTCTGAGCCTAGAGGCATCCTCAGGTTTGAGCGACAAATGGCTCGAGCGCCCTGGAGACTCACCAGAGTTCTCGCCTCCTTAAAACCTTGGTTACGCTGTATAGGCCATCTGCGGCCATTAGCAATAGTAAAACCAAATCTAGCAACGCAAGCAAGCGACTGAGCGCTAAAGTAGTGCGATGGAGTATAGTGGTAATGGGTAGACACTTTTTAACCGACTTCAAAAACGAGGAGGTTCTCAATTCGGCTGGCATATATTTTTTTCTATGAATGCACACCGATTACGCCAAGATTACTGATCCGATTTACGCGATTCTTTTTTTGTTCGCTGCGGATAGTTGCCATTTGGTCCTTTAAATTTTTTTTTCCAAAATCAGTTAGTTAGTTTGGTTTTTAAATAAAAAAAACTGAAATCAGTATGTCGTCTACGTATGCGAAATTGCGGATTTTTGCTTTTCTATGACTTTTTAGTAAAACGATACGATAGTAGGAAACAATATAAGTTGACGGTCACCCATCTAGCTTTGACCTTAGTAAGTTATTACTAGAATTTGTGAAAAAAAAATTAAACAATAATTAAAACCGACTTCAAAAAACTGACAAGGATAAAATAATTAAACTTATTCCAAGAAATATCTTTCTAGGGGATGAGTAGGTACCTACTTAAATTTAATTATTTTATCCTTTTCAGTTTTTTGAAGTCGGTTTTAATTTTTATACTTTAAATTTCAATGTCTTAAACAAAGTCAATTTAATCAATTGTATTTCACCCTCTTTTCTATTCTTCCAAGATAAGAAACTTTATAGGTCCGCGGATGCGTCGTCCGAAAAATATTACCCCCCTCCTTTATTGGGCTCTTTCAAATAAATCAAGACGTAATATTACGATACGCCATTCTCATCCGCTAAATGAAGGACTGTTTACTTTATGGCGGCCGTAGTTACGACTAATGTGCTTGTTTATGTGTGTAATTGTATTATGTGTTTCATTTACGACGAGGAGAGCTCGCTCGGCTTTCTTGACTAGGTTAATTGTATAAACTTAAAGAAATAAACTTAATTGTACTTTTGTCTTAGAAATCGTACTGATAATGAGGGGAGCGAAGGTTTGATGGTGAAGTCAGCATCAGAAAGACTTCAACGGTTTCGAACCTATCCCTATTTATATAAGCGACAGAGATAGATTTTCCAATAATTGTTTCGTGGTTTTCAAAGAGATTATAGGTTCAGTTTTTTGTACGGCAAGGATGACCGATCTAGCATCTACTCGCAGTCGAGTCTAGACCCGATTGGTGAATACTATTATTCATAACGAGGAAGATTAGTATGGAGCTCGGTGGCGTAGTTGTTTCAAAGCAACTTTCGCCATGGTCGATCCCGGGATGGGTCAAACAAAGTGTCTGATCTGGAGCTCCCCCGAGCTTCGAAAGGCACGTTAAGCCGTTGGTCCTGGTTGCTACTGCAACCGCTTTAACTCACCAACCTTCATTTGCTTTTTTTCGGGGAGGAATCCACTTACGGACCTACCTGCCGCTGGGTGAGCGAAGGGTGTGTGTGGGGGTCGTCCAGTGCCTGATCGTATTGGCACTAGAAATACCCACTAAAACTCCCCAGCAGTGGGACGTATATAGGCTGGTGATTATGAGTGGGTGAGATTTACCTTGTTTGCGATCCTCTCTGAATCAGCTCACCTGTTATTATTACTAACATATATCCCAGTTAAGCAGCTAAATAACCAACAGCAGGTGCCCAAATATTAGGAATAAGCCTGGCTCACCAGGGAAATCAACTTGAAATTTCGTCGCAAGCAACTTGGATTATTATAATTGTATGCATTTCAACGTCGCGTATCCTCCAGGAGAATGAGCATTTTCGATGTGATTTATTTAATAGCCGTGAGTATACTTCTATAGTATCTACAATACTTCAGGATGACAACGCACCTGAAAAAAATGTGAGGTTTTTTTATAGAACTAGATGACAAACAAGCTGACGGGCCACCTGGTGGTAAGCGGTTACCGCCGCCTATAGTCATCCGCAATAACAAGAAAAAAACACTTGATATTGCAGGTGCGTTGTCATTCTGAGGCCTAAGATGAAATGCCGTCCATGACCAGCAATTATACTGGCTACACGGCTGAAATAAGAAAGGCGGTGGTACCTACCCAGACGACCCTACAATGACAGTTAGGTACAATACTGTCGCTCAAATAACACTTTAAAAACTACAGAGGTTCTTTGAGAGCACAAGTAGCACTGCCGCTTCGAAGTTCGAGCGGCCCGTCCACCTTTATGAAACCTCCCGCCCCGAGTTTTTCCCTACTATTCTACCCAACACACTAAAAACAACCTGCAAAATTAACAAATAACTTTGTGAAATAACTATTGTATGTTATTCTTATTTTTCTATTATATATTTTCAAAAGGATACAAAGCAATTAGGCAATTAAGTAATTAAATCACGACATACGTAAAGAAAAATAGTCACCTCTATACGTTCCACTCCTAGACACAGGCCTTCCTATAGGAAAGAAACATGTGAGGAGCTTGGGCCAGCAAGTCATTGGAGGCAGGTCAATGGAGGAAGTATTTGTTTAGCAGTGAAAACCCTGATTTAATGATAATAAATGAAGATGATAGGTCTTAATTATCAAACAAAATGCTTTGTCGTCCCCTTATACGAGTAAGTAGTCAATAACTTAAGATTAATTTAACAATTTATCTTCTTAAGTACTAAGTGACAAAGTGATCGCAGTAAATTAACAAAGAATTTACGACAAAAATTTAGGACAATAAAAACAGGACCGTCTGGCTCTCACTAATAAATTATGACCCCTAGTTTATAATGATTGTTCTTTTCGAGAAACTTCTACTCATTCCTTGCAATCTGTTTAAAAATGGAGGGTTTGAATACAAATAATAGTTATTTGTTGATTCTGAGTAAATTCTAAGATAGCCTTACGACGATGGTAATATTTATTTAATGTGAGACTATTACCTAAAAGGCTTATTCATAATCTTTAGATTGTATTTTTATTATTCGGTTTATAAAATAAGGTCCAAGAGTTTTAGTAATAATTATTGGAGCATCTATAAATGACGCTCACGAAGACCGAATTTATCTGGCATTGAATTTACAACGATTGAAAGACGAGGATGATTCAAGTACTATAGTACTTGAATCATCCTCGTCTTTTAGTATTTTTTGTTGACTGTTAGTATTTTTTGTTGACTTTTACCCTTTATTGAAATGTTTTGTTTTACAACTCTGGTTTCAAGATTTTTTAAGCTAGTCGTAAATATTTACTTATTTATGGCATTTTCATTATTTCTGCGCCTATTATCAGTGTAGGTGGCGGTCACTGGTGATTCCAGGACCTAAAAGAAAAACAAAACTAAAAACTAAAAACCACAGAAAAACTTTTGTTCGGAAGAAATACTGCGTAAGAAGAAAGAAAGAAAGAAAGAAAAAATATTTTATTTAAATAGGC
This sequence comes from Nymphula nitidulata, assembly GCA_947347705.1. NCBI lineage: Eukaryota > Metazoa > Arthropoda > Insecta > Lepidoptera > Crambidae > Nymphula > Nymphula nitidulata. Next base: position 759,715 of record OX374625.1, read on the forward strand.
CACAAAGAAGCACTTTTAAATCGTCAAAAAAACACATTATAATAACTATTACAAAAAATATATTAACTAACAACGTCAAGTCTCTCCGTCTGTCATGTCTGAATTTACACCGATTCCAAAAGTTGAACTACCGAGAAGATTCCGGCAACAAACTCGTGTAGTCACTCTTTTCAAATATTAAATTACAATGTTTGTAGTTACAAAAATTTAACCTTTAGCAGTGCAATGCCGCCCAGCGAAAAAAAATGAAAATTAGAAGAGAAGGTAAGTCAACGTACCAAGAAAGGTACCCAATGTCAAAAATAATATCGTTATTTTCAGGTTATCTGACAGTGCACAATCACAGTATAGGTTACAGAGGTTAATAGTCACAATACTCGTAAATAGACATATAATACATTTGAAATTTTGATGTGTCCATGCATTCTTATCATCTAAATATTCTTGGACCTTATAGTAGCCTTTTTTCATTAAAGTTTGTTTCACATATAACTTAAGTTTGTGAAAAGGCAGTTCAGTTACATTTGGTGGGACTTTGTTATAAATGTGTATACATTTCCCCATGAATGAGCGACTTATCTTGTGAAGTCTAAAACTTGTAACAGCAAGTTTATTTTTATATCTAGTGTTTAAGTTATGAATATCACTATGTTTTGAAAAGGTATGTTTATATTTGTGAACATAAATTATGTTCTCATATATATATTGAGAAGCAACGGTCAAAATATTAATTTCTTTAAATAAATCCCTCAGTGTATCACGTGGCTTGAGTCTGTAAATAGCACGCACAGCCCTTTTTTGTAAAATAAAAATATCTTCAATGTCGGCTGCTGTGCCCCACAATAACAAGCCATATGACATAACACTGTGAAAGTAACCAAAGTAAACAAGTCTTGCTGTTTCAACATCACACAAAGACCTAATTTTTTTAACAGCATAAGCAGCTGAACTAAGTCATTTAGATAGGGACGAGATATGAGGATACCATTGTAAACGAGAATCTAACTTAATTCCCAAAAATACTGTAGAGTCAACACATTCAATAGTTTCTTCATTAATTTCAACATGAGTACTAACCTGCCTTACATTTGGTAAAGTAAATTTAATACACTTAGTTTTCTTTGAATTTAACAATAGATTATTATTTTCAAACCAGGATAGCACTTTTGAAATGGCATTATTTACATCCTCAAAGTCAGTTTTAGTTCGGTCTATTTTAAAAATTAGTGAGGTGTCGTCTGCAAACAATACCGTCTCACACAATTCTTTTGAAAAGTAAGGGTTGATATAAATTAAAAAAAGCAATGGCCCTAATATCGAACCCTGAGGCACGCCCATATGCACAGGCACACCAGAAGACTCAGTTTTGTTTATAACAACTTTTTGAATTCTATTGGTCAAATAGGATTCAATAAGTTTTAATGAGTTTATTGATACACCATAATGCTTTAATTTACCTAATATTGTTTGATGGTCAACACAGTCAAACGCCTTGGATAAGTCGCAGAAGATACCTAGAGCATCCTGCCTATTTTCCCAAGCATCAAATATGTGTTTTATAAGCGCAATTCCCGCGTCTGTAGTATTTTTTCCTTTAGTAAATCCGAACTGTCTATTGTGAAGCAATTCATTTCTCGTAAAATGAGAAAGTAATTGGTCAAGAATAAAAGAATAATTTTTTCAAAAATTTTGCTAAGAGTCGGCAAAATAGAAATGGGACGGAAATTAGTGGGGTCATTGATATCTCCCGCCTTAAACAAAGGTATTATTTTACTCAATTTCATTTGATTGGGAAATACACCATCATTAATACATTTATTTAATATAAACGATAATTTAGGAGAGATAACATTTATTATCGAATTTATAACACTAACAGAAAAGCCCTATAAATCCTCAGTCTTTTTCATATTCAAAGACTTAAAAGCTTCTATGGTCGTATTAACGTTGATTTCATGAAAATTGAAGGGAATATGCACTTATAAACATTCGACTCTATGAGAGCCAGTGCGCGCTTAGTACACGAATTCAATTCTTTTGTGATTTTAATAGGTATTTCGGAAAAAAAGTCTCGAAGGTATTTGCAACTCCATCATCTGTTTCTATAGTTTTGCCATTGACATTAATTTTAAAACACCTATCAGTAACTTTTGTTTTACTACTTTCTTGATTTATAACTTTCCAAGTGGCTTTTATTTTATTGTCTGATGTCTTAATTTTATTACTCAAAAAGTTCGCTTTAGCAGTATTACAAACCCTTTTAAAGATTTTGGAGTACAGTGGAAGTGGACTTTTGATAGTATAGTTCAAATAATTTAATTCTACTAATATAAATACCCGGAGTTGCCCAATCACTAAACTTCCTTTTAGAACTGACTGTAAAAGTTTTTTGTTTAAAAATATTTTGGAATTCTATCTTGATTTATAACTTTCCAAGTGGCTTTTATTTTATTGTCTGATGTCTTAATTTTATTACTCAAAAAGTTCGCTTTAGCAGTATTACAAACCCTTTTAAAGATTTTGGAGTACAGTGGAAGTGGACTTTTGATAGTATAGTTCAAATAATTTAATTCTACTAATATAAATACCCGGAGTTGCCCAATCACTAAACTTCCTTTTAGAACTGACTGTAAAAGTTTTTTGTTTAAAAATATTTTGGAATTCTATATTTTAATTATCAAATAAATTGCTATATAACTTATTGGGCTCATCGGTTTCTTTAAGACAGTGAATTGTATTCATTACATTATTTTCAAATTTCTTCAAGCGGATATCTGTAATAGGCCTATAGGTAACGTTTTTAATTTGGTTAACATGATGGTGCTCAATAGCGATTTTCTGTCCACTATGATCAGAGTTTATACAATTTATAATTGATTGTTCAAGTACATCACAATTACAAAAAATATTATCCAAGCAGGTAGCTGATATTGGTGTAATTCTAGTAGGTTCAAAGAAAGTATGAAGAAGATTAAAACATCTGAATAAGTTAAGGAACCTATCTGAGTATGAACAAGATACTAAAATGTTTATATTGAAGTCACCACACACAACTATCTTCTTGTTATTGCTACATATTATATTTAAAACATTTTCCATTGAAGTCTCAAATAGATCATAGTTTCCAGAGGGAGGTCTGTATACACATACAACAATATGTTGCTCGAGTTCTACGCAGGAAATTTCAATAGTTCGCTCAATAGAGTGACGAACAACATCTGGTCGTTCTTTATATTTTATATTATTTAATAATAATATCAAGGGTCCACCTCTAATAGTAGATTCTCTTGTAAAAGCACTTACAATATTGTAGTTTTCAATACAGGTCAAAATTTCATTTCTTTTTAACCAATGTTCTGTAACACACAACACATGTACTTCCATGGTCTGCAAAAATAAACTAGTTTCTAGATCTTTGCCAGAAAAGCCCTGTACATTTTGATGAACAATATTTAAATAATTAAACTTTTCTGTTGTTTTTACTTTGCCAGAGACTTTCTCTGTTGTCCTATTATCTAATTTAAATGAATTGGAATAGATTCCAAAACACTATCATTTGTCAATCTAAATTGCTCAATAGAAGCATTGTCAGAAGTAAATTGCTCAATAGAAGCAAGGTCATTAATACAAATCTGCTCAATAGAAGCAGAGGGTTGAATAGCCAAATTTCTGGCTAAAGTTAAAAAATTAAATCTTAGCAATTCAGCTATTTGTCGTTTAGAATACTTAGATAGATTTATTCTATCTTTACTCAGGTAAAATTTATTATTTAAGGTGGTCAATTTATTTAAGTCGATAACATGTATTTTGTCACTATAATGTGCCATGTTGGACAACACTAAATTTAATTTATACCTAATATTATTTTCTGCTTGTGGCAAACTGTAGCAGTATGGCAATGTAAACATTACAATTTTTTTGACATTTAATCCATTTAAATAGTCAAGATAGTTTTGAAGTGATTTTTTGTTTACATTACCTCTGTTTCCAATTAAAATAATCAAATTATCATTTTTATTCAACTCATGATTGGATATTTTATCCATTATATTATTGTAGGATGAACCCGGACTACAGTAGTTTGTTACACTTTGTCCTAATCTGTTCTTTAACATAAGGCCCAAATCTTTTCCAATTTCATCACTAAATATTTATTATTGTTGTCTGTTTGTGTAGAAGAACTGTTTTCATTACTGCTAAGCATTTCGAATGTGGGTTGTTCAGAGAATGACGGCTCACACATTGACATGGACCATTCTAACTGATCCAAGGTGACCAGGCCTGACACCAAGGAACATCGCCTAGTCAAGGGGTGATTTTCAGTTTTGGAAGTGCTTAATAGGTGATTATGTGCTAATGTGTGTTCCCTCAAACCTTTTTTTGATGAATTATATTTATTAGAAATATCACTTAAAGATGTCTGCAGATTATTAATTTTGTCATTTAAATATTTTACATTATTATCATACATCTCTTGTTTTTCCTTGATTAATTTGGAATAAGAATCTAATTTGTTTAACAACACAGTACGTTCTTTACTAAACTTTAAATTTTTGGTAAAATACTTTTGCTTTTTGATCATAGTTTTTCTTTTCTTAATAAATTTATTTAATTTTAAATACTTTTTTATTTTGTTCCTGCTGCATTTAACCAATCCTTTTGTGTTAGATGTATTAATAGTCTCATCATTACAAGAAAAGTTCAATGACACTGCAGGATTTATATTATATGCAACAGAAACCATCTATTTGATGAATTGATAGATAGTGCCCCACACTATCTATCAATTCATCAAATAGACTCTGATTCTGTGAGGCGGTCCAGTTCAATTTTTCAGATTCTAAGATATTAATATTATTATAAGCCTCTTTTAAACATTTTTCCAATTCAGTGATGCGCCTGAGGGCCTGCTCATACTCATCACTGCACTGGTCGAATTGGTCTATTGTGTATTGTAATTTGTCCTTATCCTCAATTAACATTAAATTTTGAGTGTACAACTCACCCATTTCCTTTTTTAATTTACTGTTCATGTCTAGAGAATCCAACAGTTCTTTTTCATTGTCATCCCTTTCCCTACTCAATTGCTTAACCAACTCCTTGGAAGCCTTTAATTCCTGCAAAGCCAGTTGGTATTCCTCCTGGCGAGCCAAGGCCTTACGGGTCATCATTTTTTTAAGGTCATCATCATCATCATCATACCAGCCTATGATGTCCACTGCTGAACAAAGGCCTCCCACATCGATCTACAAATAAAACGGTTCTGCGCAGCCTGCTTCCAACCCCTCCCCGCGACCCTGACCAGGTCGTCTGTCCATCTAGTGGGAGACCGTCCTACTTTGCGCTTTCCGGTACGTGGTCGCCATTCTAGGTGGTCGACTTTAACGCCCCACCGGCCGTCCATTCTGCGTGCTATGTGCCCTGCCCACTGCCACTTCAATTTGCTAATCCTATGAGCTATGTCAGTGACTTTGGTTCTCTTACGGATGCCCTCATTTCTGATTCTATCTCGCAAAGAAACACCTAACATAGCTCGTTGTTCGACTGCGAACTTGCACAAAAGGCCTTTAGTGAGCGATCACGTTTCACAGCCGTATGTCATCACTGGCAACACACACTGGTCGAGGACTTTCGACTTCAAGCACTGCGGAATTACGGACGAGAAGATCTTACGCAATTTCCCGAACGCTGCCCATCCGAGTTGGATTCGTCGATTTAACTCTTTCTCGAAGTTGGACCTACCGATTAACTGGATCATTTGTCCGAGTTGTTGTGTATTGTCTGCGTTAGGTACTTCGATGTTAAATAAGATATTTTTTATCTACTTCTGGTTGGTTCCTGATTATCACATTTTAAATACTCATTGAGTTTATGTTAAAACCATATTAGCCTCATTAATTTAGTTTTACGGAGAACTTTGTCTTTATTGTTTGGTTTATGTGATTGACATTTTGCATATTCAATTGAGAGGGAGTAAATGCGTAATAACTACATAATTATTATGGAGCGGAGTAAATAATACATAATTATATTTATGTAGTAAACTAACACACTGTAAAAGCAATAAATGTTATTTCCAAGAGATTTTTTTTTTCTTTTTTTAAAGTATTTATGGCAAGACTAGGTAGTAGGTAGTTTTAAAGTTTTGAATATTTTGCACATACAATTGAGACTGAGTAAGTGCGCTTTGTAATGTTTTTGATGCGTTTAAATGCCCACTTTATTTTAAAAATTACGAATTATGAAAGAAAACGATGAAAAATTTATGCTTCAGGCGGGAATCGAACCCGCGTATTTTTAAACTTCCAGTTAAGGTGAGAAAAGCTATTTTAATCACATATACTTGTAAAAGTATTCTTTCGGATCAATAGAGATGTTAACTTCAATGTGAGATAAACGTTGCTATAAAAACGTTGGAAAAGGAAAGAAAGCGGTGAAGAAATTAGCAGGATATACCTGCCGCCGCCACCGGCGGCGCATACCGCCACCGGAGCACTTCCGGTGGCGTAGCGGTAATGCCGTCTGGCCGGAAATCAGGAGACGCGGGTTCAATTCCCGCCTGGGGCGTATATTTTTTGCATTGTTTTCTTTATTCATTCATATTTTTTTTTATACCACTAAGGTGGCAATCAAGTATACGGCCCACCTGATGGTAAGCGGTTACCGTAGCCTATGGACGCTTGCAACACCAGGGGTATCACTTGCGCGTTGCCGACCCTGTAAAAACCTTTTCACGCCTTTTTTGAAGAACCCCATGCTGTACTCATTCGAGAAAACCTCTGCTGGGAGCTCATTCCACAACTTGAGCGTACGCGGGAGAAAGTTTCTCTGAAACCGTACAGTACGCGACCACTTTGGTTCCAATTTGTGAGGATGAACTCCCTGCCGATGGCGAGCGGTGCGATGAAAGAAAGAAGCCGTGGGCATCATGTCAAATAATTCCTCAGAACACGCCCCGTTATACAAACGGTAGAACACACACAAGGAGGCAAAATCTCTCCTTAGGCTTAAAGGTTCAATACCGCTTGTGAGCTCAGGATCGTCGACAATTCTCATAGCGCGTCTTTGGAGCACGTCAAATGGTCCAAGCTGTTATCTAGGCGCTCCCGCCCATAAATGGCAGCAGTACTCCATATGGGGCCTGACTTGAGACTTATACAGTAACAGTCTTTGCCCCGAAGTGAAATACCGCCGCGCTCTATTGAGCACACCAAGCTTCTTGGATGCCAGCTTGACTTTATCCTCCAAATGACTGCGGAACTGCACGTCGCTAGAGATATCAACACCAAGGATCCCGATACTCGTAGAGATGGAAAGCGGTGTGTCGAGGAATTGTGGAGCTACAGCGAATGGGGTTTTTTTAGCGGTGAACGCGCAGACTTGTGTCTTAGTGGGGTTGAATTGGACTACATATTTATTTATTTGCGTTAAATAGGGAGTAAAGAGATGTCATTTTCAAAATATTAAGTAGCCTATACTTATTACAATAACATGCAAATTTAGCGCGCAGAACTTATTTCATATTTAGTAATTAAACTAGAAATTAAACTAGTATATAATAAAACTAGAAAAAAAAGAAAAAAAAAGTAAGATTATTTCATATTACAATTAAAAACATTACGTTTCAAATTAACAATTAAAAATCAATAAATTATATATCGGTAAAATTAATAAATTAATACCTATATACATTAATAGTCACTATTTTTTAAAATTGGCAAGTCCAATAGAAATAAATATTTTTATCATACATAGTAAAAAAGATAGTTATGTCAAAATAAAGTATGCACATTAATTATTTGTAATTGTTGCGCTTATAATATTTTATTCTGAAAAAGAAATACATGTTTCCTGTAGGTCAAGCAGGCAAAGCCGCGGGCAAAAGCTGGCCTGTAATATTGTATTTCCTGTTTACATCCACAACCTGGTTTGTAATCTGACCCTTCTATTAATAAAACGCAAATATAATTCCTCGAATGAGTAGGTACCTAATTAACTCAAAGAATTTCCGCGGAGAATTTTCCTTATACACGCTCCGCACCGAGAGACAGTCCAAATGAATTACCCGCACGAAAATCTAAGGGAGCTGCTATCGAAATAGTTGTGGAAACGTGAAAAATAGTTGGAATACCGGGAACGTTCCAAGTCGACGATATGGAGGCGCCGTGACACCTCACAGAAAGTACGTGTGGAATCTATAGGTAGCAATAAAAGGAGAAACCTCCTTTTATTTCTAGACGCATTGGAGCAATATGATGTGCATTGCTTTCGATAAAAAGGAAGCTGGGATATGGATTTCGAATTTCAGTTATATATGAACCTTATTCAATTAATGGTTGATAATTATATTTATAGGACAAATTATTGATATTTATTGAATACCTTCCTTTTCCTAACGACTTTAACATGGTCTGATATTAAATTTATCTTATGTATAAAAAATTACAACGGTAAAGTTCAGTGTGTATCACAATATGGTACAATTAGAAATTATATACGTAAATATCAAAATAATAATGTATGTCAATAATATTTATTTATTTATTTGTTGTAATACTGGTGTTTGTGTAAGTGCAATGACGTGACGTCTTGATACTGCAAGCTTATATAATAATAATAATATTCATACACTCACACCTATTATCTAGCCCAAAGTAAGCATCAATAAGAGCTTGTATTAAGGATACTAGATAACGGATAAATATTGATAACAATATGTATCTAAATATAAAAAATATACTAAATAAACATAAAAACATCCATGATTCGTAAACAAATGCTCGTACTCATCAGACAAATATTTGCTCCTACCGGGATTCGAACCCGGGACCTCTTGACCGAGTAGAGTAGTACAGACCGCTCGACCAGCTGGCCGTGATATGCAAATGAATAACGTTTTAATAAATAATTGTTATTATGACTATAAGCGAATAGTTCAGTGTATTAGTGTGATAGCACATAGGATGCTAACTACAATTAGTAAAACTGTGACAGACAAGAATAGAGTATTACACTGGTACACTTACATACGTAGACATCATACAGATTTAGCATACTCAACTAAAACAGATCCAACAATTATTATGCATGCCGTGAAACTTCAGCCATTGCACAAAGCAAATTGAAGTTTAGAAACCAATAAAATTAGATTCAAAACTTTGGAGAGCTATCCACGTCAGTCGAGTGTGGACAGCTCACGAGCTGAGTTTAATCGAGCAGTTACTCCACTTGGAATTATTGCCGAAATCCTGCACTAGCAAGGCAAAAGCTACTGCTGGATTTTAACCCCCGAGAGGGGTAAGTTTAACGTGTCTGTCTGTGTATCTGTCGGTGGCATTGTAGCTCCTGAAAGTATGGACCGATTATGATTTGGTTTGTTTTTGTTTGAAAGCTGACGTGAATGGGATGGTTCTTAGCTATAATTTATGGGGATCAGTTCAGGCGTTTGATGACTATCAGCTCATTTTCTACACGATGTAAGGGTCTTACTAACTTTCACAGATCGAATTGATTTGTGTTTAGGCTCAAAAGAATAGTCCCAAAGAGATGGTATTAGATAGATGATCAATGAGGCCGGGGTCAACTGAAAATTTTAAATTTTTCAATTGTATATTTTTAGTATTTTCATACTCGTTAATCGTGATTGTGCATTGCCGGACAGCCTAGAATTAAATGTTTCAAGAATTAGCTTGAAACATTTAGTACTTCTTGGTACGTTGATATACCTACTTTTCTAATTTTAATATTGTTTTTCTTTGTGCGACACTGCACCGCTAAAATATATGATCATTCTGTTACTAGACACATTATAACTTAAAAAACAATAAGGACTACACGAGAAAGTAAACTGTAAACGAAAAAGTAAACTGGCTAATACCACAGAATACATAAATAGCGGCAGAAGGTGCTCTCCGGAAAATAGTTCAAATAAATAGCGGCTGTTGCTGCATCACAATAAATTGCTATTCAGGTCGTACAGTCGACAGCACATCAAGCGTAACAGTTTGACCTTGAGAACGTCCTTATTCCGTTCGTAATACAAGCGGCTTTCGTAGTGCAACTGTTGCACTTGATGTGCTGTCGTCTGTACCTACCGATAAATTCACTTCAATGATACCTCTCTTTCTTTCGCCTATCACCTCTCTTTCGAAGTACGATAATGATGCCTCTCTTTCTTTCGCCTATCACGTCTCTTTCCAAGTACGATAATGTGGGGTTTGGATCACTATTAGTATTGAAGCAGCCAAATGCGGCGCAATAAACTTTTTACTTCACTAATTCAACCCGTCACGTCAGACATTGGAATTTCAGACACAATTTTTAAATTGTCTTTTCAAACACTCCATGTACACTCACTCCTGAGAATCTAGCGCCGCCCGCCTGCATATAGAATGAGTATCGGACTAAGTGCTCGCGGCTTTAACGCGGCAGCCGCACAGAATTATACCAACACGTCGAGGCCGCTATGTACTTATACTTATAGCTAGCCACCTAAAATGAGGAATGCGCCCGGCTGCTTCTTTGGGTACTCTTCTCTACCAATGTTGAGTTAATACTCTAGCGTCCTACTATGCCGTTCACTCAATACGTGGAAGTGAAAAGGAGTATAGTTTTTTTAGTTTTATTTTGTACACCATGCAATTTTCGTCAACTGAACGCCACTAGTTGCCGACCAGTGATTTCCTGTTACAGAATTTCCATATTCCATAACATGAATCAAGTGAAATTTATTTGTATCTGTGAGCGTTATTTGCGCAAATAAAATAACGGTCATCGAATAAATCAACAACAGTGCGTTTTGTTTCTTATCTCATGAAATATGGCTGAAGCATGTTTTTGCGTTCACTAATTAGATATATGGCGGGACGCCCGATACTATTGCTTTTTGCGTGATATATAAATAATACAATAAAACAAGAATTTGCAATGGATTTGGAGCTCAGTCCCTGGTTAGCGAAACCTGAACAACTTTTACTAAAGCACCAGCCCTGGAATCTTGAAAAAATATTTCATTTCCAAAAACTGTTCATATGGCGCTAGTAACATGTAGGGATAGTAAGAAGATATGCTAAGACAGCTAGTGCAGTTTGATCACACTGTTTTGGTCCATAGGGAACCATGTTAAAGGAAGAAGGAAACACACGTGCAGGCAAATAATTCCAAGTTTTGGATGTACGACAAAGAAACGAGTTACTAAACTTCTTTGTATGTCATGTTGAGGTGGAGACAGTAAATTTATTTGAGTAGGGAAGAGGAAGGTGGGATAGTGTCAAATAGCTCTTTAGCATTTTCCATGATATAGCCGATAGAAAGCGCTAAGCGGCAATGCCTCGGCCCAATTCTAGAGGCTCCAGGCTCTTTGTGACCACTACATCGTCACGATGTTGCAGTATGTCTAGTGCATCGAGGAGGTGCTTAACGGACCCATCACAAGTGCGAGCCATATTCCACGCATGACCTTACATGAGTCAAAGCAGGCATAATTGATCAGTTCCCCTAGCACGAACACTTTTAAATTTCGGATTGCCATCGTATCGAGTAGTTACGTTAGCGTTTTGTCTGGCTTTTGTTTGAAATTTTAAGCGTGCGTGAACGATATGATTAGGATTCGAAATTTAAAAATGTTTGTGCTAGGGGTTCAGGCGTGACAAATTGACGCACCTCGGTCATAGAGTTATTAAAATTCCTTAGACCGTCGCCCGGATTGTGAAAGGTTTTAAGACATAATGCTTTACTAGTTTCAATATATTTTTCAATGTTTTCTATAGGATTAGGTACCTATGTAAAATGGAGGCCGACGATGTATAAAAATAGGAAAGGTGCCTTTTTGAGCTTTTTACTAAGAATATATCTGGGTAACAAAGATAGCTGTAACATTCTTCCACGTGACCAACTTTGTATTGTCATAAAACTTTATAGCTCTAAAGGTAATAGGCATAGGGTTCATTTCCCCACACAACAATAAATATTAAGAGCGTAGTAAGTTCTCATTGTATTTTTAGAAGTAAAAAGAAGAAAACTGATTGCTTCTAAGGACCGCAGCTTCATATCACAACAATAACGCTTAAGTAAATAAGCTACTTCGTAAGTTAACGATTAACTTGCGTTAAAATATTTGCTTTTGCTCGGATGGAGTCACAATTTAGTTCATAAAATTATATCGCAGACACACATCGCAGAGTCCTACTGCTGGGAACAGGCCTTTCTAAATAGGAGAAACACGTGAGGAGTTCTCTAGAGAACTCCTAACTAGCCATAACAGCCTGGCCATGGGAACGGGCGGCGGCGACGGCGGCGGACTGGCAAGGTCGCCGGTCGCCCCTACCCAGTGAGTCACACCATTTTGTGTCACACTGTTACACATTGGGAAAAATATTTCCGATGAGTAACATTGTAACTCAATGCCACTATTTTTTCCCGTTGAGTGACAGTGTAACTAAACAGAACGCTGTATTCCCGTTAAGTAACACCTTCTTGGGTAAAATCATTGTTCAAATTTGTATATATGTAGCTGGATCATCCCCTGAAGTACCATGCTCCCATAAGTATATCAAAGGTTATTTATTGTACCCCTACGATTATTATATAAATAAAATAAGAGTATGCTAAACATCTCATAAATAGATACGGTAGCCTGGTACTTCAGGGGATGATCCAGCTACATACATACGAATTTGATTTTACCCAAGAAGGTGTTACTTAACGGGAATACAGCGTTTTGTTTAGTTACACCGTCACTCAACGGGAAAAAGATAGTGGCATTGAGTTACAGTGTAATTCATCGGGAATATTTTTCCCAATGAGTAACAGTGTGACACAAAATGGCGTGACTCAACGGGAACAAAGGCGCGTGGCATGCTTAATAATAGGTTGGGGAAAAAGTTTCTTCGAATTTTTGTATTATTGTCGCGGTATTTTGATCAGAAGCCCCAAAATTTCTATAGCAATGGGATCATGTCCCTACCTACAAGATGGCAAAAGGTTATCGAACAAAATGGTACCTACATACTTTAGTTAAATGTAAATAAACTATATTAAAAAATGTTTTGAATTTTCTTAAAAAATGCGAAGAGACTTTTTCCCCAACCTATTATATTTTAATTATAACATATATTTTGAAAGCAGGGGAAGTAAAAAAGGCCTGCATACATGGGAGAAACACATGAGCCATACGGCCCAAACTCCTCGTGTGTTTTTTACTTCCCCTGCTTTCCTTTTTTACTTCTCCTGCTTTAAAAATATATGTTTTAATTAAAATATATATTTATTTGGGTCGATCATTGCGAAAGTTGCTTTGTTTTTCGTATCGAACTCAGAGTGCTCAAACCAATACGCCACTGAGCTGCTCCATTAAGGCTTACAGGTAATTAATCCGTCATTCCGATGTCACCATTTTACCATGCCTAACTCTAGAAGAGAGACAAACAAAAGTCCCTTTCCTTACGTCTAATGGCGGCGCCTGGCTCATCAACATCCAGAGTTTATATCCGGTTTCCGCCATTTTGTTCAAAATGGCTCATTCGTTAGAAAGCTGATGGGGGCTTTTGCTAACTTTCTGGAATCTGCTTTATTTTGATTTTATGAGGACAAATTTTATAAAGGAGTTTTCATTTTATTTAACTTATGTTTATGCTGGTTATAAACAACAGCTGTAACTTTACCCTGTCATTTTTACTTTAACCTTTTACTTATTTTCACTTAACCACCGGCTGGTCGAACGGTCTGTACCCCTAGCTATACAGGGTACTCGGTCAAGAGGGCCCAGGTTCAAATCCCGGTAGGAGCATATGTTTGTATGATGAGTACGAGCATTTGTTTACGAGTCATGGATGTTTATTTAGTATATTTCTAGTATTACTTACATATTATTATCATTGTTTCTCCGTTATCTAGTATCCATAACACACGCTCTAAATGATGCTTACTTTGGGCTAGATAATAGGTGTGAGTGAATTACGAAGGCTGCCGCCGGAGGATGCAAAAAAATACAAAACTTAAAAGAATAAAATTTATTATAGAAAAATTACAAGTTAATATTATATTTAATTAACGCGACAATTGTTCGATGTGAGAAACAAGAGTGACGAGGTGACGACATTGCATGTGGCTCGAAGCGGTGTAGGTAGGCCGCATCACGTTGTGCTGCATCGGCGAAACGTGTTCGGCTGTTTCCACGAGGCGTGATAATTAGGTAAATGCATATCGGCAATTCTATGGTCTTAATAATATGTAACACCTTCCCCCGCAGTTCAGCAACTATTTCAGAACTTTGTTGGAGATAGTTGTTGAGATATTTTTGTGATCAACTCTGATCTGGTTCGGATTGATTGACTGATTTGATGTATCTGGAATAGCGTAGATGCCAAGAGGGATATCTGTGTTACTCTGGTTACGTAGACGTCTTTCCCGTAGTCGTCGAACTGCTACGACAACGATGAGTGCTACGGCCGCTAGTAGTATGACGTAGACTGGTATAGTCGTGTGATATATGGAAAAATCTGTATCTTCGTTAAGATGAACAGGAGTCTGTAGTGCTATCTTGGTATTTATTGAGTGTAGACTTTCTAAATTTACCGAATTAAGAATGACTGATGGATGTTCCTGGGTCCCCGACTCATTATACTGGGGCATTTCCATGATCTTTACAACATGGCCTTTGATGTGTTCGTTTGTGTTGGCAATTGTAAACTCAGTCGTCTTAAGATGACAATTGAATGGGATGACGACGAGGAAACTACCATGGAGGGTTCGATACTGTTCTTGTCCACAGGTTATCTTCACTTTAGTTGGCGTGGGAAAGCATATGGTATAGTGCTTATCGTCGAGTTGCTCCAGGGCTTCTTTCTTGACAACAACTGAGGTCATCTTACAGGAAGGGTGCATTTCCTGTTTGATTATGAGATGTTGGATACAGTCAGGTTCATTTCGAATTCTATAGTTGAATGTTGCTTGGCAGAGAAACCACGAATTAACCTTTGGGCATTCTGTCTTCAAGTACGTATAGTCATTTCCAGAAATTGCTATGTACGGTAAGGTGGGTATAAGGATCTTATGGTGTTTGTTAGGGACTATAGATAATTTATAAAGGTCGTAGGAGGAGGGATAGACAATCGGCGTTTTAATTACTATTGTTATTCCTTTATCCATATAAAAGTATCCTAACTTAATTACATCGTAAAAATCTCTATAACTAACATCAAGGACTTCATCCTTTGAGTACAAGGCCCTTATTTTGCTTAACATATTCTTAAGATCATCTAAGCTAATTACGGAATGTGGTGTGCTCGATGCACGAATAAATGCTAGGGTATTCTCTAGTTTTACCATTTCCTGAGTCAAATCTTCAATATTATCCCCTATGATTATAAGATGCTGTGCCAGATGGGCATACTTAGTTAAGTCGGTCTCTCTTTGACTATCGTTTTGAATAATTAAGTTTAATATATTATTTATTTTGTCCTGATTTCTTACTATATTATCTAGCGTTTTTGTACTACGTGATATCCATTCTTTGTTTAAACTAATATGATTATTAAACTCTGATTCTAACTGTTTTTCGTTATTCTGGAGAGTCTTAATGGCTTTATCGTACTTAATGGCATCCGTGTAATCTAGGTTCCCAGAAATACTCTTGATTACTGAGCCTAGTCCGTCAATGAGACCTCTCTTTTTGCGATTTGGTTCGAAAGTAAGCAACTGATCAGTAAGCCTGTTTAGCTTACTGTTGAGATGTTTAATGTGAGGTTCATATAAAGATGTTTTATTATTTAACTTTGGTCTAAGTTCAAATAGTTGAGATTTAACTAATTCGGCTTTTAATTGAATATCACCAAGATCTATGTAATTGAGAAAGGAATGGTAGTAAGCTACGATTTTAGTGGGTCCTAACTTAAAAGGGAGTAAACCTGGTCCATCATCCAGCGGGTCAATCGTGACGTCTTGTCCTTTAGTCAGGGTGAGCAGTGACGTTAGCAGAAGTGTCCTGTAACAAGGTGGGGTCTTTAGGGCTTCGTTTCAGTCGTGATTTAGCGACGGGGCCACGTTTCTTTTTGGTAAATATATGGATGGGAAGATCTGCAAGAACGGTATCCTGAGTGAATCTAGGGGCTAACTTTTGCCTACTTGCTATTGGGTTCCGTACAAATACCTGTTGGTTTGGGGTATATTCTATTTCAGGTTCGCGATCTTTGTTTCTGTTTTCAATCAACTGGGTCCTGTCGTGTAAGGAGGTCTCGTTTATTAAGTCATATACCTTAGTCATTCTTTTTCTATGGTCCAATGAATACTGTTGTAAAAGATGTTCGGTCAGATCGATGTCTAATGGGTCACGTGGGTCGAAATGTCCTGTAATTAAGTCTAGTGGTCTACATTTAGTGAAACTATGTATAGAGCTATTGTATGCTAAAACTGCGTATGCTATAAGGTTCATAGCAGGCTCATTTCGTTTCTCAGTTTTTAATATTCTTAGATGTTCCAGGAGAGTGGAGTGAAAGCGTTCAACAATTCCGTTATCGTTGGGAGTGTGAGCAAGAATTTTGTGATGCTGAATCTTGTGGAGTCTAGTGAATTCGGAAAATAGCTGATTGGTGAATTCGGGACCTTGGTCAGTTACTATGGTTATAGGAACGCCATGGTGACTACAAAATTTAAGGAGTGATTGGACAACGCTTAGCGCAGTTCCATCTCTGAGGTAATACGCTTGCGCGTATTTGGAAAAAGCATCGACAAGTGTTAAATACTTTTCTCCTTGAACCGTGAATAGATCAATATCAACGATCTCAAATGGTTTAGATGGTGGAGGAACAATTGAAAATCTCTGTTTAACAGGGTTACGATCGTATTTCGCCTGACCACAGATACCACATTCATTTATATATTTTGTAATGTGTTCTCTCATCTTAGGCCAGTAGTATCTAGATGACAGAGACAAGAAACATTCGTTGATGCCACGATGGTTTGTCTTACCTTCGTGGTATTTTTGTATGATTTCTTGCTGGCGTAAGTACTCTTTGACATTATCTAATTCGATTTTGGTCAATACTAAATTCATAGCGGAGCTTTTGAACTTATCTTGGATTATGGGAATAATTTTATACATAGCCAAAGGTGGGTGAATGATGATACCTGTTTTGACCTTGGGGTTCACATACTCCTTTATGGCGCTTATGACATCGTCCTCAAGGTTAGCTTCTGATAGTTGAATAGTCGTCCTAGTGTGAGTGTCGAAGGGTTTGGTCACAGTTGGTCGTTTCTTAATGTCACCTACTATTACAAAACATATCTGGCGGTTAAATTTATTAAGAGGATCGTCTGATATGGGAATCTCTAGAATAGGGTGCTCGGCGCTGGTGTGAGCTGTGGCGGTAGTGGAACGAGCTAACGATGGTGGCCCTTCCGAAGGGTTCACGGCAATGGAACTAGTGTCCTCATTGTTAATCTCAATCCGGGATAAGGCATCGGCATTGGTGTTATGTTTGCCTTGCTTATAAACTGTAGTGAAATTATATTCACTTAGTTTTAGTCGCCAGCGTGTTAGTCTGGAATTTGGCTCCTTTAGACTCATAACCCATTGTAATGGTTTATGGTCAGTCACTACTTTAAACTTTCTACCAAATAAGTACGGGCGGAAGTATTTGGTTGCCCAAACAATAGCTAAAAGTTCTTTTTCTATAGTGCTATAGTTAATTTCACTAGTGTTTAATGTCCTTGACGCGTAAGCTATCGGTTTATCACTGCCAATGGTACCCTGGGAAAGGACCGCACCAATAGCGAAGTTGGAGGCGTCTGTCGTCAGTACAAAGTCCTTGTTAAAGTCAGGATATTGTAGTATAGGATCGTTAGTCAGTAATGTTTTACAGGTTTCGAAGCAATTTATGTAATTTGTGTCGTTATAAGTTATCTTAGAACCCTTTTTTAGGCATTGAGTCATGGGCTTTGTTATTCGGGCAAAATCGGGAATAAATTTACGGTAGTAGCCTAGCAAGCCTAGGAATCGTTTAATTTCGGTAGCCGTTTTAGGCATTGGAAATTTTTGGATTGCTGTAATCTTATCGGGGTTGGGTTTTATCCCATCTTTGCTGATTATGTGGCCTAAATATGACGTTTCTAATTTTAAAAATTCGGATTTGTCCATTTGAATTTTGAAGTTCGAATCTCTTAATCGTTTGAATACTTTTTCTAAATTTAACATATGTTCCTGTAATGATACGCTGAATACGATGATGTCATCTAAATAGACCAAGCATACTACGTTTTGGAGGTCTCTGAGGACGTTATCCATCACTCGTTGAAAAGTAGATGGAGAATTTTTTAGTCCCATGGGCATACGTAAAAATTCAAAGTGCCCATGCTCGACATTAAAGGCTGTCTTCTGTATATCTTCAGGGTTCATCTCGACTTGATAAAAACCACTAGCAAGATCTAGAGTGGTGAAGTAATGGCAGTTACCTAACTTATCCAGAACATCAGAGATATTCGGAATAGGGTACTTGTCATCAATGGTTTTTTCATTAATCTTTCTAAAGTCTATGACTATGCGCCACTTAGTTTTGCCTGACGCATCAGCCTTTTTAGGAACTACCCAGATGGGGGAGCTCCATGCTGATTGAGAAGGTCTGATTATACCCTGCTCTAGCATCTTAGATATTTGGTCCTGGACTTCCTGTCTATGAATGAATGGGTATCGATAACTTTTAGTGTAGACCGGTATTTCATCTGTCGTTCTGATGCTGTGCTTGATTTTATTGGTAAAGGTAAGTGGTTCCCCGTCAATATAGAAAACATCAGCGTATTGAGAACAGAGTGACTCTAAATTGGCACGCTCTTCAGGATTCAAATGGTCTGTACGTAGGCGCGATAGCACTTCTTTGGTACGGTCGAAGTGAAGTTGTTTAGTGCGTGTGCACTGAACATTAAATACCTCAGCGGTTACTGGCCTATCCATTGAAAAAACTATGTCATGTCGAGTGGGATTACTAACTTCAATTATACCGCGATTATTTTTAACTGTTGTAATACAATCTCTAATAAGACATTTTGAAATTGTCTGTTCGGTAATTAGCACGTCTCCGTCATGGAAGTTGACAGGAATATTTATTACCTTAGATGAGTTGGCTGGGATTATATCCTCATACAGATTACAGTTACGGGAATCGTACATAAGAAGTGGAATTTCAGACTGACGGGTAATCAAAACTTTCATTTTTAAATCAATACTAGATTCTAATTTTTCTAATAAGTCATAGCCTATTAATCCGTCAAAATAGTTATGGAATTTATATATAAATAAAGTAATATCAAATTTTTCGTTAAATTCTGTAAAACAAGGTAAAGTAATTGAATAATTATTTCGCGTGGTAGCATGAATATTTGTGACTTCAAATGGGTCATAATTACAGGGTAAGTCCGGGAAAAATCTATCGACTGCTTCAGGACTTATGAAAGATTGGTTCGCACCAGTATCGATAAGCAGTTTAAGGGGTGGATTTTCTATCTGAATGTAAGGTAGTTGTCGCTGAGTTTGAAGATTTACTTCTATTTTGGTCTTTCTGATTTCGGTGCCATCTGAAAATCCTCGTTATCCTCAGGGGGAGCTGGCGCTTCCTCCGCAGGGACAGGGATGTGCTCTGGATAATAACTTTGTTGCTCGAATGAATTAGCAAAGTCAGGGTGATCATAATAGTCTTGTTGGTCATAGTCATATGGATACATATTATAACAATTATAGTCATACTGGTCGTAAAAATCGTTAAAATTGAGCTCTCTGCTTTTAAAATAATTTGGAGGTGGTGCGTTTCCAAATTTATTCCATTCATGAGACTGTTTCATTGGAAGGGGCTTTTCCACGAAATGACTGACACCACTCATAGGTTGAGGTGCCGTATTGGGCCTATTATTAAACTGAAAACCGGGATTTCTCTGCGGCATCCTAAACACATTACTTTGGGGTCTGTAATTAGGTGGCAGTGCTGCAAACATCTGCTGAGTACGACTAGGACCAAACTGATGAAGCATCTGGGGCTTCCAAGTTTGCATTGGTCTATGCTGCTGCATATTATAGGGCTGTGACGGACCCGGTATATTAAATGGTTTTGGGGATGTAAAGTTAAATGCCCTGGGTGGTGTAAAGTTAAAATCTTTACGGGGTGGTAACACGACAGGAGGCGGTAAGCTGTAAGAAATTTTAGGCTGGTTATATGAAGACGTGGACTGCAACTTCTTATCAGAAATATGTTCGTTGCGCTGCTGTAAATACATGGTGTTCATTTCGTCATGAACAAACTCTAAAGCTTTTTCTATCGTCTCGGGTCGCATACACCTAATACGAGAACCTAACGGGTCACGAAGACCCCGTAGATATGATTGTAGGGTTAGCTTTTTGTATAATGCACGTTTAGCTTCTATCGTACTGGCTATATTTTCATGTAAACTGATGTAGGTCATGATTATGCTAAAAAGGTTTTGACATTGCTCATAGAACTCCTGTGGTGTCCCTGAACCTTGTTTAAGGAGCGACAAGTCATTATAAAGCGAGGTCTCATCGCGCTGGTCAGCAAAATTATTAATAAGTGTTCTACGAATCTCGTCCCAGGTTTCCGGAATGCCATTGGAGTTTATAGTTCGAGCGGCGGGCCCGGTAACTTTATTTAAAATGCCGTTTATTAAAGATAGATTACTCAATTCATTACCTGGTTCATTTCTCATATACTGTTTAACTAACTGATCGCATAAGTTTACGAAGCGAGTTAAAACGTTCGAGTTCCCGTCAAATTCGGGAACGAGGCGGAGGGCCTTATATATTTGATCAATCGTAGTTTCAGACATACTGCTAAATTCTAATGTACTATCTTCGTCTACCGAATTAATATCTCTATTTAAACTAAAATTTATTAATCTACGATTAATATCTAACCTAGGTGACCGCGATTGCCTTGGATGGAAAATCTTGGTAGCTTATAGGGAACACTAGATAAGAAAAGGAAAGCAACTCTAGATACAACTAGGTACTCACATAAGCATCTCGATTTCTCTGCCGTATCGATTTCTGGATACTCCTCTGGACTGCAGCTCTTGTAGATCCGGGATACTCTTGACGCGACTTAATAGCCACTCGGGCGGCTCGTACGGAAATCTTCTTAAAACGGAGATCTTCTAATCGCGAACCGACCCACGAGTATCCTACCGACTGCGCCAATTACGAAGGCTGCCGCCGGAGGATGCAAAAAAATACAAAACTTAAAAGAATAAAATTTATTATAGAAAAATTACAAGTTAATATTATATTTAATTAACGCGACAATTGTTCGATGTGAGAAACAAGAGTGACGAGGTGACGACATTGCATGTGGCTCGAAGCGGTGTAGGTAGGCCGCATCACGTTGTGCTGCATCGGCGAAACGTGTTCGGCTGTTTCCACGAGGCGTGATAATTAGGTAAATGCATATCGGCAATTCTATGGTCTTAATAATATGTAACAAGTGTATGATTATTATTATTATTACATTTTAAACACAGTAACACATGCATATAATATTAGAAGACGTGGACTGAAGTAATGCCTGTCACTGTCTTTCTTTTAACAAATGAAAGTGACATCATCAGTTGCCAGGTCTATCTTAAGTCCGCGTTTTAAAATAAGGGAATAGGTTTAAAATTGACAATATGTGTTCTCGAGAGTCTAACACGCCTTCACAAATTAATTACCGTGTTTTATCACTAATTGATATGAAATGGAATTAATTATCTTTCTCTAAGAAACACTCTAGAGTTATTAAGAAAAAACTAATGGTAACAATATCTTATTGCCCGTCTGTCTATCTGTCATGTCTGAATAGATCCAAAATATAGCCGAATAATAAATAACCCATACCTTTTTGAATTCGGTTAAAAAAGCAAAGTGATGCCAGAGGTAAAATTTTAATGCTTCTATTATTGATTAAAATCAATTTATTTTTGATGCAACTGTCCGTGAAAAAAATTTGATTTCAAGAATGGATTTTCATGGGAGTTATTGAATTCCGGGAAAATATTTTTAAAAAGTAGACGGCTGTAGAAGACAAGTACTTTGCCCTGTAGTGAATATAAAAGCAACCCCCCTATAAAATAATTTTTAAAATTGTCAAACATCTATCATAGAAAAGTTTTTTTTGGGATTACCCTGCCCCCGAAACATAATAGATATTTACTGTTGATTCGACACTGGGAAGGGGAAAGTAAAATAGGTTTAACTATCAGTGACCGGATAACAAAACCGTTCCAATAACACAAATATATACAAGTAAAAAAAATGCGCTATGGAGGTATCACATAATCCACACAAAATTAAAATTTTAGATCGGACTTAACTAATATGCTGGATATTACATTTTCATGTATTTAACTAAAATTCGGTAGGCCAACAAATTTGTCACGGATACCCCTAGATAGTAACCCCATAATATCCCAGATATCAGGACATTTGGCGTGACTTTTGATCCCTATTAACTTAACAAAACAGATGTGCAAGCAATGAAAGACCTTAAAATTTAGACCGCAAGGGACACACTCTCTATTAAAATGAAAAATACTTTACATACTAACTCATCATAATATTCCCGTCACTATTTCAATGATTCATCAACATGACACTCTTATTTTCAATTAAACGCTAAGCCACTAGACCAAATTCATTTAATAAATAATTAACACAAACAGCCTTTTGATTCAGTTCTAACCATAAACAAATATAGTGTATTTCATTTACGTTGTAATGATTGCAAATAAACGTACAGTCTGTCTGGCTGAAAGCGTTTACCGTAGCACATGGACGCCTCGTAGCTAATTCGTAGTAAAATTCGTAGCACATTGAAGCTTCGTAGTTCGTATGGAGGATTAATATTGTTAGATGCTTGCAAGTAGTTCCTGTGGAATATATTAATCTTGTTAGATTTTTGCAAGATCTTGTAAATATTGTAAAAATGCGTAGCGCTGACTCCGTAAGCAAGTTTAACTTCTAATTTCTGTCACCCCTAAAATAGTGTTATTTAGCTACGATCATAAGGAGTATATTATTGCTCTCACCCGGCTTCTGTTGTATACACGTCTAAGTAGATAAAACAAATTAAACTCACATCGAACTGTAATAAGCTGTTTACCGCCAACGGAATGCAATAATCTAGTTGGTAGTTTCTAGAATGTTCTACAGTACATCTTGTACAGTCGTCAGCACATTACGGGCAACACTTGTGACTTATTAAATTGTTATCTGCAGATGTTGCAATAACTCTATTACTGAGTCTTAGTACTATAAGAAAATAACAGCCATTCAAAATGCTGATCAGATCTACTTTTTGAAAATAAATATATATCTGCGATTTAAATTTCTTTTTAACCGACTTCAAAAAAGGAGGAGGTTATCAATTCGTCTGTATATTTTTTTTATGTTTGTTACCTCAGAACTTTTAAATGGGTGAACCGCTATTGATGTTTCTATTTCTGTTCGATGCGGAATAGTTCCCATTTGGTCCCATAAAAATGTTTTAAAAATCCATTGGGTAGTTTAGTTTTCGAATCAAAAAAACTGGAAAAATTAAGTCCTCTACGTATGCGAAGTTGCGGATATTTGCTTTCCTATGAATTTTTAGTGAAATGATACGATAGTACAAAACAATATAAGCTCACGGTCACCCATCTAGCTTTGACCTTCAAAAGTTATCACTAAAAATTGTAAAAAAAAAAAATTTAACAAAAATTAAAACCGACTCCAAAAAACTGCAAAGTAATATTTCTAAGTTGTTGTGCTAAGTTGTTTTAAGAAACCATAGATAGAACATGTTTTTGGAGTCGGAAGCACCGACTCCTACTAAAATTTAATTATTTTATCCTTTTCAGTTTTTTGGAGTCGGTTTTAATTTTTGTTTTTTAGTTAGTTTTAAAGGTTTTCAGCAGAAGCGGGACTTGTCTACGTATTTACAAAAAAAGATTATTCAAAGGTTGTTCTGAATACTAGGTACAGAAAATATTTGTTGAACATGCTGGATACCAGTTTTGCTATTAAATTTTGGTTGATGTGACATAACTTCGTGTGATTATTCACTCTATTTAGTTAAGCTCGCGTTCCTGGTAAAATTTAATGGTACCTCTTTTGTTGTATAATTTGTTTTTAATAATGGGTGTTTATTGAATTCAGAGAAATATTCACACACATCGAGGAGCTCGGTGACGTATTGGTTTGAGCGCTCTGCTTTCGATACGAAAAACAACTTTCGCCATGGTCGATCCTGGGATGGGTCAATAAAAGTTTTTTAAGTCGAGCTCCTCCGTGCTTCGGAAGGTACGTTAAGTTGTTGGTCCCGGTTGCTCCTGCAACCGCTCAACTTAACCCGTCAAACCGAATTGGACCAGCGTGGTGGTATTATGTCCCAAACTTCTCATGTGATTCTCCCATGTACGAAGGCCTGTGCAGTGCCCAGCAGTGGAACGTTTGTAGGTTGGTGATGATGATTCACACTCATTAAATTCAATAATTAACCATTATTAGAACTTTCTGCTGTTTTTAAAAGGGATCTGATTAATCTTGGTCTTATATCCTTCCTCCAGAAATACTTTTCTAAACAATCA
This sequence comes from Nymphula nitidulata, assembly GCA_947347705.1. Classification (NCBI taxonomy): domain Eukaryota; kingdom Metazoa; phylum Arthropoda; class Insecta; order Lepidoptera; family Crambidae; genus Nymphula; species Nymphula nitidulata. The sequence goes on from OX374625.1 coordinate 784,312, forward strand.
TCGCACAGCATAATGATTTACGAGAATCGCTCGTGAATTTCGAGTCTCAAGTGGCAATGGGCAGGTCACATTGCGAGGAGGACTGACGGCCGTTGGGGCGGAAAGGTCCCCGAATGGCGGCCGCTCACCGGGAGACTCAGCGTTGGTAGGCCCCCCACAAGGTGGACCGATGATCTGGTGAAGGTCGCGGGAAGCCGTTGGATGAGGGCAGCGCAGGACCGATCGGTTTGGAGATCCTTGGGGGAGGCCTATGCCCAGCAGTGGGCTCTCGGCTGATATGATGATGATGATAATGATTTAGACCTGTTGACTATTGATTTATTTTATAAGCTGCTATGATTTGGTGTTACGAAGATTCTGAATCTTGAGTACTTATACTTACAAAAAAATAATTCTCCGTTCTGTTTTCGATTCGAGATAAAAGAGAACCTCTTTTTATGAAATTTAAATTTAAATGCACGATATCGAGGACCAACAAAGCTATTGAAATAATCATTACAGGAGTCAAAACTAACATTTTCGACATGTTTTTAAAACAAAGCACTGCAATTGCTAATGATTACCAAGAAAATGCTATCTGGATTATTGTTAGCTGTACTTTGTTGCAAATGGCCGACATTACGAGACTTTTAATGTGTAATTAAATATGAATAAACAAGCAGTTGGGACCTAAAAGTGGACTGTTCCAAGAGAAAGACAATGAATGACTGTGAACGAGAGCCATTAATATCTTTTTACGGAGGCATTAACATTGCAGGGTTTAAAACCTCCTTGGTGAAGATTTTTATTTCTTTTTAAAGCGAGTCCCTTTAGACCTCTTCTGTCATTTGCATATGAAGCAACAGCTCAATTTATTTTTTAATTCATTTTTCTTTTTTATTTAAGTAACAAATAAGGGAAGCGCGGCGGCGTAGTGGTTTGATTACAAGCGCAGAGCATCTTTCGCCATGGTCAGTCCCGGATGGGTCAATCAAAAATTTGTGATCTCGAGCTCCTTCGTGTTTCCACCTACCAACCCACATTAAGACAGTGTGATGGTGCTAAAACCCAAACTCTGCATAGTTTCTCCGATGTAGGAAGTACTGTGCCCAACAGTTAGAATATATACTAAGGGGCTGGTGGTGACCGACAAGAATAAAATCCATCTGGTGGAAAACAGTTCGCTGTTTCGGCTTGAAGAGAAGGATAGCCAGTGTAATTACTGGGTATGGAAGGTATTTTATCTTACCCCTCAGGACAACAACGCACCTGCAATAGGCGACGTTAGTCACTTACCACCATGTGGGCCGGCAGCTTGATTTTCATCTAGTTGTTTATAAAAAATAAAAATAGTTTTTTTCCAAATCATGTGTAAAATAAAATATTTAGTCATTTATTCTTTTGACATAACTAGAAGCCGCTGTAGCAAAATAATACTAAAACATCTTCCTAGTTTTTCCTAGAACCTTCTAGTTTTTGAAGTCGGTTAATTAACTTCGCTCGCAGCTCTCTCGCTGTCCTAGTTCACAGTAATCACATGTTTTATCTACGGTCGAGTTCAGGAGTATCTCAACACTTTTCCATGTCACAGCCATGGTGTCCATAAAGTGTTGTAGCACCAAATAATGTAGCGCAATAGTCTGAGTGACATTTAACAGCCTCTGTGGTCTGTTTGTTTAATTACAGGTTGGGCAGATGCAATGTGTTTCACATGGAGTGTGCTCTTTTATCTCTAGGTCCTTTTCCCAGTCCAACATATTTCGTGAAAATATTGTTCAATTGTACATAAAGGCGTGAAATGGCCTTAAGGGGTCCTGAAAACGCCTAAAAAGAGTTTTCTGGAAATAGTGGCATCGGATTAGTTGGCTTCTGAAACAGCCTGAAAACGGTGGTAACTAGGTCTAAATTTTTATTAATTGGTTTGTGATAGAGCTTCCTCTAGATCGGACTGAAGACGCTAAACAGTATGCTGAAAATGACTGTAAATCCGAGAAATTTGACTTTAAAGTTGCGCAAGGCCATAACGCTATCTAGCGTTATGGCCTTGCGCAACTTTAAAGTCAAATTTCTACTAGTGTATCTAGTCTAGTGTATCTACACCGCCGTAACAACATCATTCAAACGCTTTCGTAACATAAAGGATACCATTATTATTAGTTAACAACCGGTGTTAAACCCTTAAGCCTAAGTCAAGATTTTGCCTCCTTGTGTGTGTTCTACCGTTTGTATAACGGGATGTGTTCTGAGGAATTATTTGACGACCGGCTAGCCGAGTGGTTTGGGACCCTTGCTATGCAGGCTACTGGGTCGAATGTCCCGGGTTTGAATCCCGGTGGGGGCAAATGTTTGTATGATGTATGATGATTTATTTAGTTTAATTCTAGTATTTATATACATATTGCTATCATTATTTCTCCCTTATCTAGTATACTAATAATATTCATACACTCACACCAATTATCTAGCCCAAAGTAAGCATCACAAAGAGCTTGTGTTATGGATACTAGCAAACGGATAAATATTGATAGTAATTATGTATATAAATATTAGAAATATACTTAATAAACATCCATGACTCGTGAACAAATGCTCGTATTCATCATACAAACAATTGCCCTTATCGGGATTCGAACCCGGGACCCCCGACCAAGCAGCCCGTATAGCAAGGGGTACGGACCATTCGGTCAGCCGGCTGTCAACCATAACACAAGCTCTTAATGATGCTTATTGTTATTATTATAATTTGACATGATTACCACCCTCTTTCTATCATCGCACCACTCGCCAAGGTACTCATCTTCACCAATTGTAACCAAAGTGGTTCAGTAAGTACTGTAAGGTTTTAGAGAAACTTTCTCCTGCGTATGCTCAGGTTAAAGAATGACCCCCTTTTTTTATATTAGGAGAAATCCATTGACGGACCTACCCGCTGCTGGCGAAGCAGCGGGCGTGTGCGGGGCTCGCCCAGCGTCTGAATTGACCCTGGGAATACCCGCTAAAACTCCTGGATAACTCCCGTGCCTTTAGCGGAGGTGGTCTGGGGTCTGCAAGCAAATTCACCAGACCACCCCCAGGCAACCGGGCCTTACGGCCCGGTTTCGTGCCGACAGAGATTGCCAGAGTTATTATAGGCAATCTCAGACGTCGCGGCCTTTGTATTGCGCGCGTGAGAGCCACCCGACACGCGCGGCCGCACCTAGGGCGCAGGCAGACGGGCGGTTGCCGCCCGCCTTCTCGCGCCCACCCGTCTACGCCGGAGAGGGGCGGCTAGAGGGTCCTCCTCCCGTCCCCTCTCCGCTGCCTCCTTCTGCGTGAGAACACTCTCGCAGAAGGAGGCGACAGCCTCCCATACTCTATCACTGTCAACCAAGGCTCGTTCCATAGCTGACAATGAGAGAGGACCGCCGCCGAGCATCGCACGTAGCTCGTGCCGCTCGTGTCGCCAGGCCGTGCACTCCAATAGAGTGTGTAAGAATGACCTCCCTAGGTTTTCTCGAACGAGTACAGCATGGGGTATTTCAAAAAAAGCCGTGATAAGGTTTTTACAGAGCCGGCAATCCTTTTAAAAATTCAACAATACTTTAGGAGATAATTCTCGAGAACTGTCGAAGCGGCTGAAGCGTGACATGTTGCTGTCAATATCTCAGCCCGAATAAACTTACTAGAATATTAATGCTTATACTTTGAAAATACTTATCTCACTGACTACCACGCAATTATAGCAAAGGTCACGTCTGTCCCACCACTCATTAGTAATTAACATTTTAATTGAGGGCGGGATGAATTCGAGTCACTCATTAAAAAGAAAAACCACTTAGAGTATTACTATAACGAGCAGTAACGCGCAGTGAAATTACCTGTGAAATGGACGTGTCCACTCGACTATTTTTCGTCCAATAATGAAAGCCTCGCTAAGAGAAAATTTCATTTGACTTTTGGGTGTTTTCTTTTGAGATAATGTTTATTACCTAATCGTATTACAATTTTAGCTTTACCTTCCACTTCATTGCTCATCGTTTTTTTAAATTCTAGCCTCGCAAGCTGTAAACCTTCTCACAAGCCTATATACGTTCCACTGTTGGACACAGGCCTTCCTACATGGGAGAAACACATGAGGAGTTTGGGGCAAAGCACCACCACGCTAGTCCAACGCGGGCTGCAGTAATAACCGAGACCAATGGCTTAACGTGTCTTCCGAAGCTCGGAGGAGCACGGGATATATCGATTGACCCATCCTTGGATCGACCTTGGAAAAAGTTGCTTTGTTTTCGTATACTAAACCAGAGCGCTCAAGCAACTACGCCACCGAGCTCCTGGGTTCAGTTTAAGCAAAAAAAAAACATTATTTATCTACAAAATCCCAAACATTACAAACTTCGCGGTAACTTGTTATTTCGATCTATACACACAAATCCCCTAACATAATACCCAGAAGGGTCATTGTGTGAGAGATTATACATTTATCTAAGATTGTGTTTAGATAGGACATTGAATATTGATCAAAGTCCTAATTAATGACAACGTTGAATAATAACACGGTCTAGATTTGGATACATTCTGGTTTGATCAAAGGAAAATGGATATTGTAATTATTATGCCTTCAACAAATAAACTTATTGATAAGTAACTCTATTAAGATTCGACAAGAGAGTAACATAGGATAATAATCTTATTTGGAACCCCGATGTAGACGTGTAATCATATTGGGTGTTTCCAAAGCTGTTATTGAATTACTATCAAGAAATCTAGCATTGATGAGACACGCAGGAGAACTCTGCCCTCCTTATTGCAAACGCAGTACTTGCAAAAAAGCGGTTTCGAGATAAACGCGCGAAACATATTTCTTGATGTCTAAACAACAAGTCTATGTTATTTATCACATATAGAGTACCTAAAAAGTAAGAAAAAAATCAAGTTTTCTGTTGACATACTTTTTTTTGTACTTTAACTGTGTTATATAAATAAAATGCGGAATACTGCATTTTGGTCTACCTTTTTGGGATAGTGGGTATTACAGTTCACTAAGGCCAAATGCAGTATCTGTGTTTATTACTGCAAAATTACCTAGCACGTGTTGAATACTGCGTTTCTATTTAGCAATTATGTACTATTTTCATACATGGTACTAGTTTAAAGTGTCGGCTTAAGTTTCTTATTGGTATAACAATAAGGTCTAGTTTAAAGTGTTGGCTTAAGTTTCGTTTTGGTATACCAAGAAGGTAACAATCAAGCATACGGCCCACCTGATGGTAAGCGGCTACCGTTGCCTATGGACGCTTGCAATACCAGTCGAAAATATTGATAATCAACAAACCAATTGCCATGCATAGCATTTGCAAGCCAGGCTAGTGTAAGTAGCTAAAAAACTATAAAATTAAAATTTTTAGTAGCCCCCGGCCTCATTAATTATTTTAATTATGTACCTATCTATTACCATCTCATTGAGACTATTCTTATAAGCTCAAAAACTATATATCTGCTGTAAGTTTCTGAAGAATTAAACATCCCGCAAACTTTTTGATGGTTTATCAAATATATCAAATATAGATCAGGTAAAGGTTAGTATGTCATGGGAATGTCATCAAAGTGACAGTACACCAAATTTCAAATCAATCGGATCTGTGAAAGTAAGTAAAATCCTTTTATCATGTAGAAAATGAGCTGATACTTAGTCATCAAACGCCTGAAATGATCTTCATAAATTAAAGCTAAGAACCATCCTAATCACGTCGGCTTTGAAACTAAAACACCAAATCAAAATCGATCCATTCGATTAGGTGGTACGATGTCACAGATAGACACACAGATACACAGACAGACTCGTAAAACTTATTATAACACCTCTGTTTTACATAGATTGTGTGAATGGAACTATCGTTTACGGGAAGATTTTCCCAAAATGGCAATCGGTTTTGAGGTATTATAATCTCTTAATCGTCTCAATATACCTCTCTGTCTTGAGTTGTGTCACGAGGTTCAGTATTTTGAACAGCACAAGGTTAAACTAAATTTGTTAAAAATTTTTTAAACCCTGTTAAACTAAATTTTATGTTTAAGAAGTCGATTTCTTTATACTTCCATCCTGGGAAATTTGAAAAAATGGACATACATTTTCTATGTACCTCAATATAAACAATATCTTTTATGTATGTCATTTCACCACTTTTCTTTAATTTATATTGAGATAATGATCTTCATATATGTAAAAATCTGAAACATCCATTGACCTCACATTGACCTTCTCTGAATTTGCTAGTAGTACGCAATCGATAAAATCAAAAAAAAATCTGCAGACATGAAAGTATGAGGTACTTGATTATTATTTTTATCGCAGCAATCTCCGAGCCATTTGCAATCTGCACTATAAATAAGAAGAAGAAAGCCCAGTTTTGTTTTGACCCGTGCAATTTATCAGTCCAAATAGTAATTTCAGTGCAATCACGCTTGCTTTCAAAAAATGCTCCATAAGCACTGTGGAATTCTGCGTTTGGCTTTAGTTTATATTCCTTGCAAAAAATTATGTGCTAAATGAAGCTGCAGTAAACGTATCAAGTACTGCACAAACTCTTAGTACACGCTCAATGCTGCAGATCTTGTTAGCATAAGCAATACTTTTGTGCAAGTACTGCATTGTGAGTTATATAAAAAACCTAGTTGCAATAAAAAAAACCATGTCTATTATTTTTTCATAACTAGCTTAGACCTATGAGATGTCATTTCTGCAAAAAAGTGAAAATCCCAAAAGTGTCGATTCCTGCAAGTGCAATTTAAGGGCAGAACTAAGGTCGCTGACATAGCTCAAAGACTTGCGAGTCTCAAGTGGCAGTGGGCAGCCCACTTTGCAAAGGACTAATGGCTGTTGGAGCGAAAAGGTCCTCGAGTGGCGGCCGCGTACCAGGTGACGCAGCGTTGGTAGGTTGGTGACAGTCGCGGGAAGCCAATGGATGAGGGTCGATCGGTTTGAAGTTCCTTGGGGGAGGCTTATGCCCAGTAGTCGTTATGATGATGATGGATTTAGCTTTGAATAACGTTTTTAGGATGCCTGTTTTCGTCCAGGGGAAGTCACCGAAGCCTGAATTAAATTAGGAAAATGCTTTAAAGAGAATTTATGCTCGTTTTCGCTAACATTTGCTTAGCGTCAAGAGTCTCTTAGCGATTTTTAGCTTAGTCTATCTAAAGGAGATAAAAAGAGACAAAAGTCGGTAACGGTCACCTAAGACTTGGGAATGTTACATAACGCGAACATTAGTAACTCACTATTCTTATTTGTTATTACTATTGATACAACTATGGTTGAGGTTAAAGAGGGAATAATAATTATTATAAATAATAATAAACTTTATTTCCTTCAAATGTGGTTACAATAGATCTTATAGGTAATACTATAAGGCTAATAGGTACTATAGTTTTCTTTACATTTCACCAGACGTGGCATGCAAAATATAAAATATACTTACGTATACATAAAATTGACAACACATAAAATCAAAATTTATTTTTATGATCAAAAAACTCCTTAACAGAATAGAAGGATTTCTCCCGGAGTCATTTCGTTAAATTTCTCTTAAATAATTCGTTTATTTGCAGTAGTTTTATATCACTAGGTACCGAGATGTAGATTTTCACGTACACGGCGTCACGCTGTCGAAGATAAATAGCTTGAATGTGGATGATTATTACAGTCTAATTTATTGGAGTGCTTCTACAGCTAATGCTATTTTTTGCTTTAAAAAGATATATATTACACTTTAAATAATTGGCTACTACAAGTATGTACATGTCTCATATCAATATTTGATTAAAGCAAGCTCATGTTTTTAAACCTAAAACATCAAAGAAAATATCCGAGATAACATCGATTCTATAATCGCTTATAGGTTCATTGCGAACTCAATCTATAACCATAGTTTAACCCCCAACGCAAGTTTGACGCAAGATTAGACGTGTTAAAGGAAATATGGAATATCAGAAACGATAGTGTCAAAGAGCGGCCTCGTCTTAAGGTCGTGGCCCGAACGTCAAATAAACAGATCCTTCCCTTGCAATTTAACGCTTCTCTGACATCAATGCGACCGATTCCGTATGGGTTTTTATCTTCTTGGCTTAAGTCATAAGCGAACATGCAAAATATAATGAAATATGATTTGAAAGGTTATTGAAATAGCAGCTAAGTCGAATTATGTGCAGCAAAACTTTATCGTCGCATCGACTTAATCAATGAAGCGGCGTTATGCCTCTGGAGGTCTATGACAATTGAAAAATCAATTGTGTCTGGATTCTGATGCTTGGCGAGTTAATGAGATGGTACTAAATTTCTTAGTGCGTCATGATAATTATGATGTAGCGAAGTCAGTAAATTAATGTTTTTTTTTTATTCTTTACGGGGCAGATCTTACCCCTCATTTCACCTGATGTAGAGTGATGATAAAGCCGAAGATGGAAGCAAGCTACACCCGGATTTTCCCCAGCAAAGGGAATGGTTACCATAGCTCGAGCTGCCGGAACATAACCACCACCATATACTTAAGTTAACCGCAATAACGTAGCTAGCCAGGTGGACTTAGAAAAGCCCTACCACTAACCAAACCGCAAAATTGCTGCCTTCATGGGACTTAAGTCCCAAATCTCTGGATTTGCGGTCTTAATCATAAGACCATAGCGACGGTTTTTGAAGTCTTTTCGAACACCTTTGCCAAAAAGCTCAATTTACAAGTTGGTACAGTTAAATATGATAGGTTATCATAGGGGATAGTGCAAATACGCGTAACCAGCATTGTATAATTCCGCGTATCTGACTAATGTAGCCCATTTAATTTGTCGCGGAAAATTTGCGCAAAATCTTGATTGGCTGCTAATTTAAGGGATTTATATTTTCCTAACAAGAGATAGAACACATCAATAATTACGCTCAGTGTAAAAATGAGCTTAAAATTCGTTGAAATAAAAGTTTTTAAGTTTTAACCTTTCCCTGTAAAACTGGATCTATTGCAGATACGCGGCCTTTACGTATGATAGATTCGCGGATTTGTACTATCCCCGACGTTATGTCAAACTGTTGTAACAAAATTTTATAAATTACATCTTTCGCCTTTGCCACATAATATACTGAAACCCTTTCTCGCCGTGTTTGCTTGCATAGCTTACAGTTTAGAACATTCTCCCGCCACTTGGTCCAAACTCCAAATTCCCCAGTTGGCCCGCGAGACGGAAACTGGGATCGTTATTGTCAATCGGACGCACGTCTCGACCGCGTCCATTAGTTCCCCCGACTACCCCAACTAGCTCCGCTAGTGTGCGTTCACACTTGCTTTTATTGGCTTATGTGGGCTTTCATGTCCCCGGACTTGGTTTTTATCAACAAAATTGAAACGCTTTTGTCTGAACGTTATTTCGGCTGTTTGTTTTGAAACTTTGTCGTTGTTGATAAAGGTCATTTTGAATATTAATGCCCCTCGCAGAATTGTTTCCGAATCATTGTCTTTATTTTTAACTCCGGCGCCACTTTTGTTTTAACACAAGAAAAGGTTGATAAATTTTAGAAGCAAGATCGATATGAGGAAGCAACGAAGTTTATTTCGTTTCACATTATGACGAAATCGACAGCTCTGAAAATACATCAAATCATACATTCACTGGACTTGAGTATCCTAGTAAGGGATTAATCCATATATATATATTATAAATGCGAAAGTAGCTTTGTTTATCTGTGATGTTTTCACTCCTATGCTTGAGCCTGCATTAGCTAAAATATGACATAGATCAAATGTTGAAAAAGGACCAAAACCACCATTTGGCGGGTTAGGCGACATCCCCGTGGGTAAAGTCGCGGGCAACCGCTAGTTTTTTATTTTTTTTATAAAGTAGTACCAACTGACTTAGAGCAAAATACAGTAAGAACAAACGTGTATTTGTAGGAAGTCAGATAATTATGTTTGTTTTTATGTTAATGAAAAGTGAAAAAGATTGTGCCTGGGAACGTGTTTATCTGAAATTCGACGATTTTTTACCGTTCCTAAGCCGAAAGGCTTTCCGCGTTTAAATTTTTATCATATGTTTATTTATTTTTCCTTAATTATCAACGGTATTATATTTCTTCTTCTTAATGATGCTAAAAAATTCAAGGGAATAAAAATGGTTGAGAAAATATTCCCAAAAAGCTATGAAACCTAAAGAGGTGCCGATGTATTTTTCCAGTGAGGCTGTTTTCAGACTTGTATTACAGGTTTCAAGTGTTACCATATGATTATATCTAAAACCTTTGACCGGAAAATCCATTACCTATCTGTCCGATTCGTCGTCGTCATCAATTCTAAGCCAATTCGGTTTAGATTCGACTTAGATATCGACGTAACACAAGCATAAAAATGCTGAGAATTTCTCCTTGTAACCATTTGACAATATCAAAATTATGCATTACATAGTTAGGCTGATATACTGTAATCTAAAGGCGATAGTAACATCATACATGTTGTTGTCAGGGTAAATATTAATGTGCATTCTCAGCAAAGGCAAGTCCTGCTAAATATAACACGTTTTAACGAGCTTATTGTTAACACATAAGGTCTTTTCTCCAGCATGCAAAATAAAGTATTTGGCTTCTTTGTAAGTTTTAACTGCAATATCAAGTAATTTTTCCTTGTTTTTGCTGGTGTCAATAGGCGGCGGTAACCATTTGCCACCAGGTGGGCCGTCAGCTTGTTGGTCATCTATTTGTATATAAAAAACAAGCAAACCCGCCAGCTTTATTACTAAAATTCACCAAATCTGCTGCCACCAAAAATTTGACTACGTTCAGTTAATTTGTTACTTATGCCCGCAGTCTATTAGGAAGTGCTATAACTACTTCTTAATCTCTATGTAAACATTTTAGTACCGCTTTTGTTTCTGCGCTTATTGAACTACCCTCGTTTTCCAGTAACTTATTCAACTCAATCCGCGCCGAGATTAAATGAACCTCTATTCAGAAACTATTACACGATTCCCACTATTGTAATCTCGACCCTAACTGTATAGACATAAGAATAGATGGTATAATTGTTGCCACGTCAGTGAAAGTTAGGAAGGAATATCAATTGGTGCGTGACATTGGTCCCGTACGACCCTTGATTATCGGTAAGATTGAGGCTTAGGTAAACTTGGGTCTTGGCAAAAAGTAGTTTTGTTAAACTGATAAATGTTACTTGAACAGCAAACGTAGTCAAATTATTGGTAATTGAAACAGAAGCGGAAGAAGGAGTTTGCTAAATATGGCAATGTGGAAGTAAGTGATTATTTCTTAAGCCATATACATATAACCTGATTGATCCTATGTTAATTAAGTGGTGATGGTGATCTGATAAAGATGGAGATCAGAACTCCTTAACAAGCAGCAAGTGATGGATTAAAAATATATTGTTACGGGCTAGCTTAACTAAAATGACAATTCAATTGAGAGATCTCGGTTAAAAATAAATAAAAAAAAACAGCAATAATTACGAATAAATTAAAACAAAAGGTCTCTATAAATGTTATTGAAACAAACACGTCACTAAACACTAATAAATCTCTTATCGCACTAAAAACCTCGCAGTGATATCGTTTCAAAGTAATTGCTTCGCAATTCCAAATAGAAATCTTTGCCACGACGCAAGTATTTATACATATAGTCGCCGAATACTACTAAACAATTCTCGAAGCTTCCACAATATGACTTTGTTTAATCATCATGAATTATTCTGTCCGTGTCTAGTATAGCGCGTTGTCTCTCTTACTCCTTTCTCGAAAGTTGTTCATCTGTTTTGTGTACTATGGCGCGCTGTTTCTTTCGCGACCGTTTCAGAAGGTTCTCCTTCTGAAACGTGTCTAGCATTAGCTCTATCTCACCCACTCTTATGGAATGGTACATTTATGGGCGTCAACTGGCCATTCGAGGTCCTGAAAATGCATTAAAAAGGGGTTCCTGGAAACAATGTTAGTATCAGATTATCTGGGTTCCAAAACGACCTGAAAACATGTTTCAGGCGCCTGAACACAGTGGTAACTAGGTCAAAATTTTGATTCTTTGGTATGTGATAGAGCTCCCTCTAGATCGGACTGAAAATGCATTAGAGCTTGCTAAAAAATTTCTAAGTCTGAGAAATTTTACTGAAAAATTTTACTAAAAATTTTTTTTTAGTTGCGCAAGGCCACCATGCTAGGTACACCGCCGTAACAATATGAATTTCAAGCAGTGAGTGAGAGATTTTTACTCCCAGGACAGGAGAAGAGATAGACATGTCGATAATGCTGACATTTACCCATCTAACTTTGACCTTGATAATTAAGCACATAATACTGAGGATTTATTTATTTAATTTAAAATCAACAAATCTGGAAGCCAATTTAAAACAATTAAAAAGCAAAAAAATAGGTCACCTACTTAACCAACATAACTTTTCTGGAATAGTGCTTGATGTAGGTTTTTTAGCCTTTTCTGCGTTTTCATGTTCATTTTATAAAAGTCACGTCCAATCGGACCTTTTTTTTGATGTTGTCGAAAACCCAAAGAGGCTTGGTTGGTAACTTTATTATATGGACACAAAAAAAGATAAGAATAGCGCGTTTTTGTGTCGGAAATGAAGATCTTCGTTAGATCATATAAACAAAGTTTTATATATAACACAGACTAAACTATTTTCAATTAAATAATAAATTATCAAAGCGTTGGCTACGAAACAATCCGTAAAAATAATAAATTCTATCCCAATTATTCCAGTCCAATAGTATTGAATTAAAATTTTAAGCATATTTATCTTGCGTGCTGTTTCAGCGAAGTACACATTGTTGGTTTAGAACAGAGGTTTTTTCATAGATCATATCTCTACCGTATTCCCAACGCTGGACAAAAAATTTGAAGATTAGATCCGTCAACGTAGACCCCTTCGAGTCTCCCGTGGACCCCTGATGGTCTTTGGACCACTTTGGGAACTAAGGGCTTAGAACTATGAGCCAATGGATTATTCACGCCGGACTCTTTTTATACTTACACAGCAATTAGTGAGTTGCTTTGAGAAGACAGATGGAGCAGTATGTGTAATAGTTCGCCATACGCCATAACTATGCATACACTGAAACGCACACATACAGACGGTCTGAAATAATTTGATTTACTAACACACCACGTTTAACAAAACCGAAAAATGAACAGCAGTTCTTTGCATGTAGCTAGCCGCAAAATAAAAAATAAAAAAAATGATCTGTGTTACTATGAATGTTTGGTCTCCCATTTCCTATTAGACCCCGAGACGCAGTACGCGGACTTTTATATAAATTATAATAAATGCATTTGAACTGGTCTTCCTCGTCCTGGTCAGGCGAAGTAATTAAAGAAGGCTGGTCACCAAAGTACGTACCTTGAACATTGGAGACAGTAAACCTATGAGGTAACTAGTATGTTTTGTAGAGAAAGAAGGAATATTAGGTTTGAAAGTTGTTAAGAGCACTTTACACATTATTGAAGACTAAAAGAAAAAGTATTTTTGATAGCCCAACAATTTATCACAGAGCATTACGACGGCTCAATTCGGCAAGTTAGTATTTTGGCACGTGAACGGCTGCAGTGACGAGGCCAAAACTGAATGCATTTGTCTTGGCTGGACTCCATCACAATAATTATGGCTTGAGGGCTTCATTGGTAGCGGAAAGGCTTTGAGTAACAATTATAATAATTTTATATATCTGGCATCAGTTTATTTCTGAAAGGACTCAGGATTCTCCCTATCGCAAGAAACTTTGCTAAGGAAGTAGTTTTTATTTTCTTCTGTAGGGAACGCTTAAGACTATTACTGTAAAAATTATTAGATCGATGCCAAACTTAAATTTTATTTATCACTACTCAAACCTGTAAAATAAATTAGTCATTAGGTATCTAGAAGTTAGGAGTTACATTGTTGAGGAGACGGTGATGTACTGGTAAAGAACGAAATGTTGCATTGTTCGTGTAACTGTAATATTTATAATAATATTAAATCAAAGGTAACCTGTAACTAAAGAAAAACATAATGAATGCTCCAACTACTACTAATAACTATTAATCTAACTATTTATAACAGCTCAATGAAACTACTTTGGATTTTGTGTTCCGAAGGGCGTGACACTAATATTTTTTTATTTAAAAAAAAAATGACTAACAAGCAGAGGAACTATAGAATTGTAAGTGGCAATAGTTATAGCCTTAGACACCGGCTCTGTCAAGAAAAGCCACTGATATAGTCGGAACATTGGCAATCACGGAGAAAGGCTTGTGAAAATTCTTAGACAGAGCCCAGAGCCCCACGAAGAGCAGTGGAGTTACCGGGAAGTTTAAGTAGGTATTACTTGTACCGTTACAGGCACTGGACAAGCAAAAAAAAGGTGCAATGGCATTCTGGAGACAAAAAATATTAATGCTTCTCCTACCTTGGTCACCTTCACAAAAAAAAACACGGCAAAATAGGAAAAGCGGCGGACTGTGGATTTGTTTAAAGAAATCCCGCACCTACCCGCCGCTGGCAAAGCAGCGGGCGTGTGAGGGATCACCCAGAATCTAAATTGACCTTGGGAACTCTTGGGTAGTTCCACTGCCTTTCGCGGAGGGTATCTGGCTGGCAAAGTAAATTCATCAGACCACCTCTGGACCTAGAGCACCCAACATCAGATCCAGTTCATGAAGCATTGTGTTGAAAACTGGGAGGTTTGTTATTAATTCTACCAACGCTCTTTAATGAACGAGTTGGAAAATACGCCGGTAACTAGCATATACTCAAAGACCATTTGAACCACTTCACCTTACAATAAAATATAAAAGAAAATCATTATTCTGTGTCCATTATACTTTGTTTCCAAAGTCCACCAAATCTTTCGTAAGCTTACTTGTGAAGCGAAAACCGTAATCCTCTTTAGGTTGCTAAGTATTATTTTATTTGACTGTTACTACAACTACAATAAATCTTTGTTAAACGTAGGCACTCATATTTTAGAGATAACGTTGAAAGTATTTCGAAGAAATATTTCTTTAATTTACTACAGATTTTTTTTAGAAATAGCTAAGGTAAGCTATAAGGACTAAACTTTGTAATTGTTTGAGTACATACAAGTTTTAAGATTAGATCTTTTGGAGACACTACATGGACCACCTCTTTTTACCGCCTCTGAGGCACCTGAGGTATAGTGATTGGGACTACCTACCTCAGAACTTGAGGTTCAGGGTTCAATTCCCGTGGGGGCAGAAATTTTCTGCTCGCTTTGGTTAGTGGTAGAGCTTTATAAATTCCCCTCACTGGCTACCACCAGCTTACCTAATTTTGCCATAACAATAATTTTAACAGCATTGTTGTGTTCCAGCAGTTGGAGATAAGATTTTTCAGTGGTTGAAGAATCCGGGTAAACTCACTTCCATCTTCAGCCTTATCATCAATTACCATCAGATAAAGGCCATAGGCTGCCTCGTTAAGAAAAAAGCTCAGCAAGGTGCAACTGCTTTCCCAGCTACTGAAAATATCACTACGCTCTACCACTTTAAGAACTTTGCTATTCTAAAAAATTATAATAATAATTTATAAACGTTTCTATGCTTGGTTGTCATTTTCATAATTAAAACTCTTTGACAGCATCTGGCAGTATTAAACTTAACTGTACAGTTAAGACATCTGGGTATCTTGGCATCTTTCTTTACTTTGACATCTTGAGAACTCTTTGGAATAATCTGGCAGTATTGACCCTTAGCGGTAAAGTTAAGGTCAATACTGCCAGATGACGTCAAATAGTTCTAATAATGATAATGATAACCAGAACATGGTAGGAAGATCGGCCCCACGAGACAAGATGCCTTTGGACAATCGCTAGACATATTACTATTACTAAGCGGGGTATATATGAGATTTGATATTTGCACTCCAAAGATGATCGACGGTTTATGTCAGGTCCCATAAATTTTCCAATTAGTGATAGCGATAGCGATTTGTCAAAAGGTATCTTATCAAGTGTAGTTGCAGTAAGCGTTAGTGATAATTCAATATTAGTTCCATAGTTCGATGGCCGTTGCGGTGGAAAGGTTCTACAGTGGCGACCCTGGACCGGAAGACGCAGCGTGGGCAGGGTTCCAAAAAAGTGGTCCGAGACGATCTGGTAAAGGTCGCAAGTTACCGCTGGATGCATAAAGCGCAGGTCTGATCTGAAAATCTTTAGGGGATGGTTGTCCAGCAGTGGACGTCTTTCTGAGGCTGCAATGATTACAAGAGTCTCTTGGTCTTGTTACTTTTGAGATATATGGCATTATAGGATATTATATATAAAACAATACAATTATTATTGTAATGACGTGGTCAGACAAGTGTTTAAAATTAATAAAAGATGTTTAGCTTTATTAGGTCTTTGTATATTAATTGTTGACCTTTGTGTATTGTAATACCTATATTGTGATGGAGCATTATCGGACAGCCTTTAAATACAGTAAATATTCTTGTCATTAGGTACTTATTGGTACGTTCATATACCTTTTTTTATACTCTGCGCGACACTGCGCTGATAAATACTATTACTGTGTAATTAAACATTGTAACTTAATATTTGAGAAGAGTGACTACACGAGTTTGTTGCCGGAATCTTCTCGGTAGTTCAACTTTTGGAACCGGTGTAAATTCAGACAGACTGACTGACGGACAGACAGACAGACTGACTGACGGACAGACGGACCGACAGACAGACCGATAGACAGACTGACATTATAACATTCTTAGCTTACGTAGATCCAGATAAGACAGAGAGACAAACATTATGAAATTGTTAGTTAGTTAATATTATTTTTATGTGATAGACATAAGGGTTTTTTTTGTTGACGATTCGAAAGTGCTTCTTGGGGGGCCTAATTGAATAAACATATTTTCATTTACTTATCTTGTGTATACGGCAGTTTTTATATTAAAATATTGTCATAAGCCCGCTACCCGCTGAGGCTGTGACTCCACCTCGATAGCCGACAGAATAAACACACGCCCCTTGTAACAGACCTTCCATTGTAATTCTAACTTTTATGTGGAAATGGTTCTGTTATTAGACATATTTTTCTCTTAGGGATTCACAAAGAATATTATTTTTTAGTGATATTGGAAGGAAAACACTTACGTCGCTCGCTGAAGGCTCGCATCGTGTACGTACTAGTACATATGCGATGCGTGACCTACAAATGGTAATAATAAAGGAATACATAAGTCGTCTCGTAAGCTGTTACGTAATATTTAGGTTAGGTTTTTTGATGATGTTATTTCTTGGTATCATTCGTAACGTATTGTTGTTGTTTTGAAATGTATCGTTTATCTGAGTTTCAATTACGAAAACAAAGTAATTTTCGCTATGGTGATCCCGTATGGGTAGATCAAAAAAGTCTTCAGTTTTTCAAAAAAATGTCCCTATGAAGGTCATTCCTGAAACAACAATATACCCTCAACGTGTGAGTACGCGACCGCTTTGGTTCCAAAGTGTGAAGCCATAGGCATTTGTCATTTCTTTTAATTTACCTTTTTTTGTCAAAGTATTTAAGCTATAAGAACTTCACGTCTACAGACGGAGACTGCTTTAGCCATCTGACCTCCCGAGGACTTGCGAATTTCCCTGTGAATTTTCTTTAATCCATCTGTATGTTTTTTTCGTAATTATATTCTCAATTCGTAAAACTCCATATTAATATCATAGCCACAATAATCTCTATTTCGTGTGAGCCCCCGGCAACCTGGTAAGGGACGAACGATTGAACAATCATATCAATAAGTTTCATACTTTCAGTGATATTAATTATAGCTTTTTTATACAACACAATTCGAATTTTAAATATATTTTTTTATATTGATATACTAGTAACTGTAACCAACGGCAATTCCAACCTCGTGGATGTCCTTGTCCGTGGACGAGGTGGTTTTTGTTTTTTTACAGGATGTCTTATCTTGATCTTATCGTGATCTTTCTTATTGCTAAATTTCATCTAAATCGTTTACGTGGTTTATGAGTGAAAACGTAAGACTTGAGCAGTAAGTACTTACTTTTCATATTAATATTTTATCAGTTCGCTGTGTTTTGGACTGAGGCAGCCAGTGTAATCACTGGACATGGAAGGCATTTCATCTGAGGCCTCAGGATGGCAACGCACCTGCAATGGTATGTGATTTTTCCGTTGCTATTGCAAGTACACTGTAGCTGCTTACCTCCATCAGGTTGCTTGTTAAAAAAATCTGCGAAAAAAAAAATCTATTTCGAATTCAAAACAAAGTTAGCAACAATACCTTCGAGTCATAAGCAAGGCCACGCAAACCGACCCCCAAATAATTACCTTTGGGGAAATTAAAAAAGTTTCCAACTAATAGCTACTGGAGAGTGGACTGTATATTTAAGCTATGCTGTACTGATGGAAACACCAAGATATCAAGAATAATAAGTAGATTTAATTAGTATAGAACAATCAACACCAAAGCCAAACGCGACAACAAGACAACTATCAAAAACCAACTGACAATCCGTCAGGTACAAAACTCATATAAAACACGTCATTGTAAAAGAGTATGGGAGTCACCAGCCAGTTGCTAACATTCCCACCCCCAGTGGAACACTAACAACCGGTAGCAGCTGGCTGGGGCTCCGCATCCATTAACAGCAGCTTCTGGACAGGTCTGCGGAGTGTACCTCCCTTAGCCTGTAGGTCCACCACGCGAACCTGACCGTCAGAGCCTGTAAAAACTTTTGTGACTCTACCCAGAGGCCACAAACCTCGTGGAAGGGTATAGTCTGCGATCAGCACCACGTCCCTCTCTTTGAAATTCGGTGCGTTGCTGCGTGGGCCTCTTGCGCGAAGTGTTGGCAAATATTCCCGCAGCCACCGCGCCCAAAAATGGTTTGCTAGACGCAGCACCTTCCGCCAGCCATATCGTCTCACCAAATCTGATCCAGTAAGATCCGCTGTCCATGGCGCTACCGATGACGTCCCCGGAAGGAAATGGAAAGGTGTAATTGATTCCGGGGCTTCGGCTGAAGAAAAGACGTAGGTACGGGGCCACGAATTGACTATTGCCTCGGCTTCGAGCAGTAAGGTTAGAAAAACTTCTTCCTTCGGGTGAGGTCTGTCCTTCAAGCAAGCACACAATGCTGTTTTTGATGTTGCGAACGAGGCGCTTCCAAGCACCGCCCATAAAGGGAGAAGCAGGAGGAATGAACCGCCACTCAATTCCATGGTTAGTCGCGAACTCTTCTTTAGTAACGTCGCAGCAGAGCGACCTAAGAATGCGGTTGGCGCCGACAAAATACGTACTACTGTCAGAAAACGCTGTAGTTGGTGATCCTCGGCGAGCAATAAACCTCAGACTCATGAGAGCGGCATCCGATGACAACGAAGTTACCACCTCCAAATAATCTGCTCGTGCGTGAAGGCGTATATATAGGGCAATGTACCGCTTTTCTTCCTGCCGGCTTACCGCAATAGTGAGCGGGCCAAAGCAATCTAGGCCTGTATGGGCAACAGGTCTTTTATGATGATCCAGAAGCTCGGTAGGCAAGTTTTTAACTGGATTTTCAGACGGCCTGGTGCTAATGCTGATAGCCTACTGCTGCTGGGCACGGTGTGCGAGGCTCGTTGACCTTTGACTTCTTCGGAGGAGCTCTCCCCTTGCCTGTGCAACAGCAATCGGGTCTCCGCTAAAGTGATATCCATGTTGCGAAGATGCGGGAGGGACGTGGAGCGATCCAAATCTGTCGAAATTGAATTTATATTAATAGACGGAGACAGTTGTGAGCGAAAAACTGTTCTACTCTTATGAACGCGAGCAGAGGTGCGTAGAAGACGCAGCCACTTACTGAAGTGAGTCGCGTCAGGTACATAAAACTTCAACACAGGGACGGCTATGAGCAGCCCAACAAAGTCCGATTTGAGTTCAGAGTCTGGTGTGGTCTTTATGACGTCTTTAGTTGGTTCAATGGGCCGAAGACATTGGGGTTCTAACAAAAACAGTGGACCAGAGAACCATCTATATGACGAGGTAAAAAACGACTTTTCCAGCTTAGGGGCGTCATCAGCCACATTGAGATAGGTAGGGAACCACCTACAATTGGACAGATTGGTGAATTCCGCTATCTCTCCCAATCTGTGGGCCACAAAAAGCCCGAATGTTCGCGTGTTACTTCTAATCCCTTTAAGAACTGTTGATGAGTCAGTCCAATAGAAAGTCTCGGTTGGTTTAAGTCGGTGCGCGTTCAGAATAGTTCTGATGAAATGAGTGACGATAAGTGCTTCTTCTGATTCTAAAGACGGGATCGATAGAAGATTAAAAGGAGTGACTCGCGTTTTGCTCCCAATCGACCTAATAGACGCTAAGCGGTCAGCGTATGACACCCTCCGGTAGGCAACGTAGGCGTATGCTTGTTCGCTTCCATCAGCCAGTACATGAAATTGCACGTTGATATGCACAACTCTGTTGATACAAAACCGTGGGATTCTTACACTAGTGGCAACTCGTAACTGTCGAAGCCTGGCCCTACATTCGGAGTCATGTCGTTCCCATATTGTGACGGGCTTAGGGAGACCTAGAAAATCGTAAATTTTCATGTCGCTTGATAAAACACTCCGTTTAGTTAGCTCACCAACAGAGCGAAAACTTGAAGCATTCTCATAAAGATTCCCTCTGACTCCTGCGACGCCTATCTCATTTTTAGAGGGCACTAAGAGCTTGCGCTCTTGGGGATGAAAAACGCTTAAAATTGGGAAAAACTGGAGGATGAAGCCGTGTAGATGAGAAAAAGAAGTACTTGTGGAGATACGCTTGTGGTACGTAAACGGATCGCATTCCTCCGCGCAACCTTTGCAGATTAAGTCTTCCATGGAGCAACGAAACGCGGCAGCGAAATCTGCATCTCGTGACATTTGCCTTCCAAACGCTTTAAAACGTGACAATGCATGCGGGTAAAAGTCCGATATAACTTCGGGTAAAATTGCTGTCCATGGCAGACCTACTTGAAAACGGACATCGTCAAGCCTATGGACCGACGGCTCTATTTCACGCTTAATATTTTCGATAGGCTGAGGAGTGCTTTTCCTGACTCCAATTGAGTTGACATCATATTGAAGTTTATTAAGGGCATCCCGATCGTCAGCATTTACATAGTTGACGAATTCATGTGGCTTTGATGAGACTGAAAACGCACCGTGCAACACCCAGCCTAGTAAGGTTCTAGATGCGACCGGTTCATTCTTCTTGCCAACACGAATCTCGCGGCTCAGAGATAAATGCCAATCTGCGGCTCCTATGAGAACGGTCGGACAAGACGGATGGACCGTCGATAGTTCATCAGCTAAGTCGAAAAGATGTTTGTAATCTGCAAAATCGATGGCTGGGGCGCCCTGCACTCGTAACCCGAGTGGGCTTATTGCACGTGCGTTCTCTATCTTAAAACGCTGATTTGAATTACGCCCCCTTATGATAAAGTTTACATAACCGATGTCCACGGTTTTATTCATACCACCTACACCCTCAATACGGATACTTTCCTTGTTAGAAATCTGCGCGCCGATGCGGGTAGCCACTTCGCCGTCAATCAGGGTCACCGTGCTGCCCTCATCGAGCAGTGCCGTGGTGCTATACTCGCCGTCCGGACCCTCAATGACGACTGGGAGGACCTTGAGTAGACCGCGTGGGCGAGACGTTGACTTTGACGAACCTGTTGTAGTAATAAGGACGTTAGAAATATTAGTAACCACCTTATCGGCATCCGTGACTGTGGTGGGCAAGTGAAATTCGGTGTTAGTGACAGTATTTGACAGTGTGCTGAGAGGTGAAGATGCCAGCGTCCCATGAAGGAGACTGTGATGGCGTCTTGAGCAGCCACCGGTACCGCAGCGCTTGGCGCGACAGTTATTCCATCTGTGTGGGTTGGACTTCAAGCAACGGTAACATACTTTTGAGTCACGAACCCACTGCCACCTTTTATCCACGGAAAGAGAAGAGAAAACCTTGCAAGATTTTATACCGTGTGACCCTTGCTTGCAATAACTGCATTCGACTATCCTACTATCGGAGACGGTGGAATGTACAGACTCTCTTTTTAATGGTTTGGGAGAAATTGTGTTATGATCGAAAAAGAAGTTAAATCTCAGCTGTCTGTCCGCTTCGATTAATAAAAACCGAGATAATAATTCAAATTTAGAAATTTTACCTTCTGTAGTCGAAAAGGTTGACGCAAAATCAGTAAAACGAGCTCTGGTATGCTCGCTGAGTTTCAGCGCCACACAGCGAAAAAGCTCTGGAGAATGCAAATGGTCAACTTGATCTAACTGTTTTAAAGTCACAACGAAATTTCTAATTTTGTTGGCAAGGGCGTTTAAATCGTCGGGAGTAGATATTCTGGCGTGGCTACGCAGGTCGGCGAGCTCGCGCGTTACCAGAAGCTCGGGCCGGGCGAAATTTTGCTCGAGGGCGCGTACGACATCTTCCGGCTCGCACGCAGTCCACAAGAGGGACGCCACGGACTGGTAAGCTGCGCCACGAATAGAATGGTTCAATCTCTCCAAGTTTTCTGTGGGGGAGAAAAACGCTTTAGTTCGTTCAAAACTAGACTTGAAGGCCATCCATTGTGTTATGTCGCCTGAGAACACCATAAGGTCGGGTCTCTTCGGGCGGGCGGACAGGTTGGTGATGGCTGTAGCCAATTGTGATATAGGGTCAGCGGAAGGGTGAAGTATGGGATGGGTCTTATCGTTGGTCGTTGGTACTGCATGGTTGACAGTCGAGGCCTGAAACGTTTCAAAAACATTTTGGGTGGCCGCATTGGTCACGGTTGCATTATGTACCCACGATGCGGTACGCCCTAAGCTACTTCTACCGGAACGATACGACTTATCTGAAGCTTCCAAAGCTGCAAGTTTTGCTTGAAGCTCCATCTTCTTCGCCTCGTTTTCCAGTTGTGCGAGTCGTTGCCGTTCGCATTGTACGCGACGTCGCATGACCTCCGCTTCGGCAGTCAATTTGTGAGCTCGAATGGTGCTGGATGAGTGCGAGGAGTGCGTACGTATGCTGGTGTTGGTTCTCTGACTATCAACTGTTAATTCACTTTGCAACAGTGAATTGGCATCGGCACTGTGCCGCGATGGAGGGCGTGTCGTAGACGACGGTTGTGCTGCGACGAAGGGTGCGCCTTCCAAGGGTGTCGCGGCAGATGTGCTTGGCAATGCTGAATCAGCCGTTGTTTTGGATTGACTTCGTGATTCCACCATTATAAAATTTTAAAATAAATTTGTGAAAAATATCGATCGTAAAACAAAAATGAATGACAGATGAAAAAATTTGGAAAATAATATAAACTTACGGATCGAACGGACCAAAATAATAGCTACTGGAGAGTGGACTGTATATTTGAGCTATGCTGTACTGATGGAAACACCAAGATATCAAGAATAATAAGTAGATTTAATTAGTATAGAACAATCAACACCAAAGCCAAACGCGACAACAAGACAACTATCAAAAACCAACTGACAATCCGTCAGGTACAAAACTCATATAAAACACGTCATTGTAAAAGAGTATGGGAGTCACCAGCCAGTTGCTAACACCAACCTCAATTCCATCGGTGGAAACTTTTACTAAAAAAGGAAATAACAGAAAAACCTTTTGCATTCGAAGCCTACATAAACGTATATATTATTTGGAGTTGTACTCGCGGTCGCTCTGGCAAGCAACACCTTAAGCCCGATGCTGACAGACATTGATAGTCCTTAAGGCATAATTCTGTTGCAAATGGAATATCTTGTTTGATTTTAGCTTATTCCAAGTCCATGATTGTTTTCAAGGTTAGGTATTTTTGAAATATTCAAATAAGAATTTTTCCATTTTTTTTCCATACAATCAGTGGTTCCAAGTAGATGAAATAGCGTTTAAGTGTTATAAGGCTGAAACTGTTTTTTTAAGGCTGTTTTTTTGCTATTTTAGAATCAGCACTGCAAAAATTTTTTGAATCAAAACCTACTTGAAAAGACTAGAAAAGTAAAAAAATATTCTTATTAACGTGTACTCCTGTGAAGCTCCGACTCCATAAATATATTTTGGTGCATCATATTTTTCTGTTTCTGGAAACTGCTTTAGCACCAACTCCAAAAATTAGTAATGCTTTGTCGGTTTTCATATTTGTTAAAAAAAATACGTGCTTTCAAGCTTAAAACGTTATTGACTTTGATGATCTCAAATACGTTCCATATCGAATTTTTGACGATTTGGAAGTGCTTCTTGGGGCGTACATAATATTTTCATACCTCTCTATTGCTACCGACATAGAAA
Source organism: Nymphula nitidulata (assembly GCA_947347705.1). Classification (NCBI taxonomy): domain Eukaryota; kingdom Metazoa; phylum Arthropoda; class Insecta; order Lepidoptera; family Crambidae; genus Nymphula; species Nymphula nitidulata. The sequence goes on from OX374625.1 coordinate 808,590, forward strand.
GAAAGAAATAAAGAAGAAATAATATTTTAAATCGTCAAAAAACACATTCTTACAACTATCACATAAATATATTAACTAACAACGTCATAGTCTCTGTCTGTCTGTCATGTCTGAATTTACACCGGTTCCAAAAGTTGAACTACCGAGAAGATTGCGGCAACAAACTCGTGCAGTCACTCTTCTTAAATATTAAATTACAATGTTTGTAGTTAAAAAAAAAAAATACCCGAAACAATAATTATGTATTGCACAATACACACTAATGTCTTTCTTCCGTTTGTTTTAGGTTTTTTCTATACGGTTTTCTTTCTATTTTTAACCGACTTCAAAAAGATAAGGAGGTTTTATGTTCCACTTTATGTATTTTTTTTGTATGTATGTACACCGATTTCTCTGTAAATTGTGAACTGATTTTCAAAATTCTGTTTTTATTCGATAGAGTGTACCTCTGAGGTGGTCCCATTGTCACCAAGTCAGGATCTGATGATGGGAAATCGAGGGCAAACCTCAAATTTTATAGGCACGTAACGTATGACATGTTTTACTTTTTTCCAAAGCTATTTAAGTATTTGCTTCTGTTGGTCATCATCTAATGTTGATGAGCTGGTAATGGAAGGTACAACTCCTTAACGGTTAGGAGTTAGAATATAATTCTTTCACTATGTATTTCAACCAAAGACTGTAAAAAAAACAAAAATAAACCGACTTCAAAACACTGAAAAGGAAAAAAAAACAAAATTTCAGTGCCTATTTACTTACCTCCTAAAATGTCTTCTTTGGAGTTGGTGCTAACCTGTTTCCAGAGACAATAGAAAGTGAAGCCAACAAGCCGAGGAATACATTTTAGGAGGTAAGTACCTAGGTACTGAAATTTAATTATTTTTTCCTTCTTAGTGTTTTGAAGTCGGTTTTATTTTTGTTAATCTATATAATTATGTCAATAAAAATCAGTGTTTGTATGTTTATTTTCTATGCGTTCCAAAACTATTGATCAGATTGTGATTTAACTTGGGTACGGCGCTCTCGGAATGTCCGCAAAGGTTTCAGGGTTATAAAACCTTTTTTGTATTGCAAAACCAAATAGTTTCCTTCTTACGGTCATTGCAAAGTAGGTGCAGCTAGCAGGCTATAAAAATATTGCAATCATGGTAATAAGTTCATTAATTACTACTTACATATTTAGTAATTAAAATCGTGTTCTAACTTAACCACACGCAGATTCTAAATCAAAACCGTTTATAAATTAGCGAGCCCCATAAACTTGCTCTTCCATTTAATTTATAATTATGAAAATTTTATGTACCAATTATGCCCAGATACTGTTGTACGTAAATTTTTCGTTAATAACTGCTCTGTTATTTCAGGGTATTATTTAATTATGTTACGAACTTAATTACCCGCTGCTTTTAATGGCTTTCCGCAGAAACGTGATATTTAAACAGGAATTGGGAGCTTAGAACTGCGGATGGATGATACTGGCACCAGAACATTACGTTAATATCGGAAGCCTGTAGTGGCAGTTTTTATTGCAGTTCATTTTGAGTTTTGATGCCTGCTAATACAACTTCAATTAAAAGAATATGCTTGAGGTTTCTTCTATTGAAAATATCTTGTATAGCTTATTAAAATACTCATTTAAATTTACTTCAAACTGATCAGTTGACTTCTGGATCCAATAATTTGACATGAAATATATACCCCGAAACAACATTAATAACGATGAATTAAAAGCTCGTTCGATTATGAATTAAAAGCTTATCTCGTTTCTATGTCATACTTCCAGATTTTGGAATTATTTGCCAGCACATTATTCCCTCCTTCCTATAACATGGGTTCCTTCAAAAGAGCACCTTTTGGGCCGGCAAGGTGGAGTCGGCTAGAGCAGTGTCTGAACTGCACTAGCTGTCTTCGCATATGGACTCTTCTTACCGCTTCACATCAGATGGTGTTGAGTCCTTTGTCGTGCTTTGTATAGAACATAGCTTAAGTAGAGGTGGATAGTATCTAGAGTATAGTTAACGATATATTTTGAATGCTATGGATTCATCACAAAGTAAAATTTCAAAATAGAAAATCGTTAATGGAGTCCGGTCACCGTGTTGAGTAATTCTTAAAAATGCAACACAAACGCATCCAAAATCCTTTCCCAAAATATTACATGAGATTGAGTTAGAGAAAAAAATCATCATTGCCGATTCCATACTCAAATGAAAAGCAATTAAACTGCCGTAGAGTCGAGTCACGTAAGGAATTAACGCCTGAAGCACGGCACCTGTTCCCCTCCTTTGGTTTATGTGTCTGGAAAATATGACCTTTTTGCTTATGCAACAAGGGTCATTTTAGATTAGTCGTAAATCACAAGTGATTATACAATCAATATATTTAATGTTACAACCACAATTCTACGAACTTTGGAAATGCTTAAATGAGGCTATCTATCTTTCTGTATGCCTTTTACAAACTGAAGCAATTTTGTAAAAAGTTGAAGAACAAAAAAAGTTAAAATGGGGAGTTTACTAGAACATCTCGTTTTGTGTAAATTGTAGGTGTGCAACTGGTGAAAAGCTGAAAGCATGGCAAAAAATCACAAGGAAAATCGAATTCCTGAAATGAAAGGTTAGTTAGGTAGTTAGGTCGTCTGGGTAGGTACCACCGCCTTTCATATTTCAGCCGTGAAACAGTTCGCTGTGTTTCGGATTGAAGGGAAAGGTAGCCAGTGTAATTACTGGGCATGGACGGCATTTGATCTTAGGCGTTAGGATGACAATGCACCTGCAATATCAAGTGATTTTTCCTTGTTATTGCAGGTGTCTATAGGCGGCGGTAGCCGCTTACTATCAGGATGTCGGCTTTTTTGTCATCTAGTAGTATAAAAAAAACTTTTCTCTATTTAAAACTTAACACTTTAAGAAAATTTTTGTTCCATTACTACCTGCTAACCTTCTCCTATTTATTTCCCTCCTTTAACCCAGAATGAGCGATTGTAAACACTGACATACTAAACGTATTTCCTAACATTCAATACACCCCAAATGTTTCCTCTGTTCTAACATTCCCGGTTATAGTTTCGGGATAAGTATGAGACGACGCCAGATATCCACTGTAGATACACCTAACATAAGCAAAACCTCATCACTATCGACTCGCAGTCCGATTCGAATTAGATGATAATTGTCATCAGACAAACAAAACAATTTTAATACAATAATGCTTATAATAATATAAACGTTGGAAAAGGAAAGAAAGCGGTGAAGTTATTAGTAGGTTATGCCTAGTGCTCCGGTGGCGTAGTGGTAATCGAGTCTGGCCGGAAATCAGGAGATGCGGGTTCGAGTCCCGCCTAGAGCATATATTTTTATCTTTTACTTTGTTTATTTGTAATTGTTAAACATTAAAATATGATAATAATGCTTTGCAAATAAAGAGAGCAATTTTCTGCTCCGGCAGTTGCAGAGGCTATCTCGTTTCTCTGAGGTTGATAAGTCTGAGTGGAGCTTGCTTCTATCTTTGCCTTCTTCATCTCACTTAATGGTGAGCATCAGGTGAGATGAAGGCCTAGAGTTACCCGATAGGAATGACAATAAAGAAGATCTGACTAACATCATCATCATCATCATTTCAGCCGAGAGACGCCCACTGCTGGGCATTGATCTCCCCCAAAGATCTCCATACCGATCGGTTCTGCGCTGTCCGCATCCATCGGCTTCCCGCGGTCCTCACCAGATCGTCGGTCCACCTTGTAGGAGGCCTACCAACGCTGCGTCTCCCGGTACGCGGCCGCCACTCGAGGAGCTTTCTGTCCCAACGGCCGTCAGTACTCCTTGCAATGTGGCCTGCCCATTGCCACTTGAGGCTCGCAACTCTTTGAGCTATGTCGGTGACCTTAGTTCTCCTGCGGATCTCATCATTTCTGATTCGATCACGCAGAGAAACCCCGAGCCTAGCCCTCTCCATTGCCCTTGTCTTCTTATGAGGCCCATTGTAAGCGGCCACGTCTCAGACTTGGCCGAGACGTGGCCTGACTAACAATTAAGTAGTAATTGTACATCAGCTTTGAAGAGTTCATCAGAAGACACTAAGCTACGAAGTTACTCCAAGTAGACAGTGCAAAGCTTGTGGACAGTCTGAAGCGAGTAGAAGCTGAAGTTACTACACTATCGTGGCGTAAGCAACAATACTTATCCCAACTTTGAGTCAGTCGGCGGAACACTCAATTAATCTCCGTCTTATGCATTTTCCAGGAGGTCTCGGCTAGTGCTAATTTCCCGCATAAAATTACAATAAAGAACACTTATCTGGAGGTAATGGCCTGAGGTGCTTATTTATACCTGCGCGATAAATTCTGAAGGAGATTCATGATTAACTTTTATGGCTTCTTCGATTGTGGAGAGAGTTTTTAACTTCGCAGCTTTTATATTCATTAGTGTTTAGGATTTATGGGTTTTGCAAGAAGATAATAAAGCGATTTATTTGAAAGCAACGTTTTTTGACCTTCTGTAATCAATATAAATAGCTTCAGCTTAAAGACTTGGCTGGATTGTTGACACTAATCAGTATAATATGAATGGGAAGGATATAATCTAGCGGAGCCCGAAACATATCTAAATATCTCCAAGTCCATAGTTACCGCGTTGCTCACATCCATCAGCTTCTCGCTACACTCACCAGATCAGCGGTCCACTTTGTAGGGGGCGTCCAACACTGCGTCAGGCATATATTTATAGCTAGTTTTATAAGAATTGATGTATTGTTTGTTTCTCAAATAAAGAAAAGTTAATGAATGTAAAAGTAGTTTTATTTCAAATGAATTTATTTTATGATTTTCTTTTCAAAATCGACTTCATATTGGTGCAGCTTAAAGTTTTAATAATAAAAAAATTGATGGCATAAGTGAGTCTTCACGCATGTGTACAGTTGAAAATATTGACTAATATTAGTCATTGGACCCATTTAGCATAAATATGTTTTGTCTTTTTCATTTGGTGTACGAGTGAACCTTTAATGACTTTAAACATCCAAGAATTTCATTTGCATTTGTTGTTAACCAGACTTTAAAATACAAAGGATTACGTCGCTATAACTATTAAACTAATTAGAAACCTTGTCACAGTAAGCCTCTAGGCATTTTGACGTTGTTACAGTACCAACAGTTCTTGTTGAAATACAAAGTCATATTCCGAGTAAAAATGTTGACGAGGGGTTGGAGAATGTTAATGCTTCTAGAGTATGGTATGTACTTAGTAAAGTAATATTTGTAATTAACTAGCTTCCGCCTGCGACTTCCAAACACATTTCCGCATGAATATATAGTTTTTTTAATCCAGATTATAATTGATTTCTTCGCCGAATCACCGTTCAGCCACTACAGTGTGATTACGTAACAAACATTGCATTTATAATAGTAGTAAGATTAAACAGACTTAGGCATCCAAGAGCCGCTTTGCTGAAAGCAGTAGCATCTCCAGCACTAAACATTTCTATGGATTCTGTACCTACATCAGGCCACCGGAGCTTATTGAGAAGATGTTATGTTGGGGGTAGGGAGACACGCTGCGGCTCTTACAGGGTAAGCACCGGGTGGGTAGTGCCCAAGGTGCCACGAGCATTCACAAATGTTCAGCATCAGGCCCTCCTGATGCAAAATGTTCGTACGTTGTACGTACGTCATTAAAGTATCATTATCATCACCAGCCTATTTACGTCTCACTGCTGGGCACAGGCCTTCTATAACCTCGTATAACGATGTTCTAAGGAATTGTTTGACGTGATGCCCACGGCCTCTTTCTATTAAATTTTAGTGATAGAAAGAAGCCAAGCTCCCGTTCATCCTCACAATTTGGAACCAGAGTGGTCGCGTACAGTACGGTTTCAGAACAACTTTCTCCCGCGTACCCTCAGGCTGTGGAATGAGCTTCCTGCAGAAGTTTTCTCGAATGAGTACAGCATGGGGCTCTTCAAAAAAGGCGTGAAAATGATTTTTACTGAGTTTTTACAAAAATCAAGTGTTACAGCAGGGGTATAAATAAACCTGGATCAATGGCTCAACAGATCTTGAGATTATAGATTTCGATGAACATTCCGGGACCGAAAATGGCGAAAGTTGCCACAACGCCACCATCATAAAAACGTTAGTTATAGTTATTTTGGTCTAATGAGCACAATCGACTACAAATCCTCTATCGATATTCGCGTTGAAAACCCCTTTGGCCGCCAGTGTCAACAAGAATGATCACTCGTGAAGTTTTCGGAATTGATGGATTCCCAAACGATCCCTTAGAGAACAACCCTTGCTCTGTGTATCAGCGAGTCATTGTTTATACAAAGTTCCCGAGGGACTACGGACTATTAGGGTAATTTTTCAACATCTCATACTGTCTCTTCCACCTTGTCAAATATCAGAGCCACGGGCGTACATAAGGAGTTTATATCATTTAAGAGTTTTGAACCCAAATTTTACAGATGACACCTACAACCATATGAAATGTCACTTTATTTTCTCCAGGATGTTCGTCGTACCTGCTGAAGTTTGTATCAATCTTGTTCAGACGTAGTAGGATCTATTTTTGCAATGAAATTAGCATAATCTATGACAACGTAATATATGATAATCTATAATATCCACTAGCACTCAGCAGTCCAGCGGTAAATTAAAACCATAACAAAGCCTTTAAGTCAGCAAATAAAGTACACCTATTACGACATAGAATAACTCGTCAACCTTCATAGTTTTATTGATTTTAATTACGTTGTGTAATTCCTATCTTCGTGACTCGTACCTGATGGCTCTTATCCTACAGATGCTTGCAAACAACACGCTATCACTGAAGCGTTCCCTTGTAAAAACTATTGACGCCCTTTTTGAAGAACCCCAAGCTACATTCGTTTGAGAAATGCTCCGCAGGAAGCTTATCTCACAACTTGAGCAAAATTTACTGTTGCACTTTGGTTCCAAATTGTGAAGATGAACTTCCTGCCGGTGAAGAGTGGTGCATTGTAGAAAGATGCTTTAAAGATCATAACAAATAATTACTTAGAACACACCCAGTTTTACAGATGACACAATACGAATCGCCAATATTTTTTATCATAGCAGAGGAAAAGTAAAAAGGTATTTGTTCTAATTAAAAACCCAGAAAAGCTACATATATCTTTACATCCTGCATTGCGACACATTGTAGAGCAGACGATAGGTTTAGTTAGCTAATTTCAAGACATGTTTCAATAACGCTACTAACTTAGTCAGGTAAGGTAAATGTTGTCGATACACTGGCCGTTTATTGTATTTTTTAATATTTAAATTTTGACATTATTTCATATTGTTTTTTATTGACACTTGCCTTGTTTTAGCTGTCTTATTAAAATAATTGAAGAGAAATCATCTTTTTATTTCTCCAACATTTTTGGTGTCAGAAGTATTTTTTTTTAAAAGATTACCATGCTTACTAGAAGCCAAAAACGTGCCGCAAAGGGTAATAATAGTGACAAAAGTGGGAAAAGTGTCTCTATTTCGACAAGATCGTCTGCAACCGTTCAAGCCCAAGTTCTTGAAGCAGAAGCCCAGCACCTGCGTCGTATTGCTGATTTGGAGCAAGCAGAACGCGAGCGAGCCTTGGCCGCAGAACGAGCCGTGGCAGAGGCAGAACACCGCGCACACATTGCTGCTCTAGAAGCTCGAAGCGGCTGCAGCCGATCTAGTCGTAGCTCACGACTTGTGGGAGATTGGTTTGACAACAGATTTGATAGTACTGTATATCCAATTTCTTCCTCTATGCCGTCTCAAATGACTATGGAGACGTCGCGCGCCCCTATCCTAACGCCTGTGCCACATATAGCACCTACGGGCCCGATAGCTGCGCCGCCTAAGGACGTCACCTCACCTCCAATACGGCAAGAGACTAATGTACAGATAGCATCACCTTTTCAAAATTCAAATCAGTTACATGAACCCCCTAATCCCACCTCACTTACCTGCACATCTGCTTTACCTCATGCTGATCATATAAAGAATATACCTTTTAATAATTCCTCTCACTCTAGGGCTCCCGTGTGCACGCATGCGCCTATGGGTGACACATTCAATGTCACCGCACCCGCTAAGTTCCCTGGAACCATCGGGGTACAACGGAACTGCTGCGTGACCGCTTCAGCCGAAGAGGATACATATTTACAAGCACAAAGCTTAGGTACTCACCACACTAGCAAAAATTATTGTTTGCCTGAGACTAATAAATTTAATGCTTCTTTTAAATCCGACACATTACAATTAGCTGAAGCGGTCGCCGACATCGCTGCGGCAGCTGCTCGTCGTGTCCAAAGTCCAAAGGTCAGTGTAACGTTACCTATTTTTGACGGGAAACCGACAGACTGGCTTTTATTCAAACGAATGTACGAGTCTACTAGTGCCTCGTATTCGGCGGTAGAGAACTCAGCAAGGATTGGTGCCTCTTTACGTGGGCCTGCTCGTGACGCCGTAGCTGTACTTTTAGCTACGGCCTGCGACCCACTTGAGATAGTTAGAGCCCTCGAAATTCAGTTTGCTAGACCGGAACTCATAATCTTAGCAGAGTTAGCCACCATCAGAACATTACCTAAAATTTCTAATCTCGAGTCTGCTAAAGAAATTAATCATTTCGCTTGTAGGGTGAGGCATTGTGTAGAAGTTGTGCGGTTTCTCAACGTATCCGAGTATTTAGCTTCCCCAGAACTGTCCAATGAAATTATTGGAAAGTTCACTAACTCACTGCGGTTTCGTTGGGCGGATTTCGCTTTTACGAAGGAACGGGATCCTGTGAAAAAATTTCGGCTGGAACTTTTGTCGGAGTTCCTCATAAATGAAGCAAATTTAAAATCAAAATATGATTTTATTTTCGAGCCTGTCAAACGTGACATTTTACTTAGAGACGCCAAGCCCGTTGTCATGCTACTTCAAATGAATCTATGACTTCACCGAAAATAACAAATAAGGTTTGCTCATTTTGTAATATTAAAGGTCATGTTATTACAGAGTGTGGAGCTTTTAAATCGATTACTTTAGAGGAGAGATGGCAATGGGTGAATGAAGAAAAGACTTGCCACAAATGTTTATTTAAAGGCAATCATTTTTATCGAAATTGTAAGAAATTTTTTTGCACTGTCCTTAATTGTCAGAGTAAAGGATCTCATCACACATTGTTGCATAGGGACGTTACACGAGCAAATGTAGGTCATATCAATAACGATACAGATGAGTTGGTACCACTTGACACTACTTCCTACTCCGATGTATCCAATGCAGAGCGTTCGGTGATTACACACAATTATACCCAACCATCTCCGCGACGCCCGTTATTAAAAGTAGTTCCTATTAATATATCAGGACCCAAAGGTACAGTTAATACATTCGCACTTCTTGATGATGGTTCCACCATTACTTTAGTTGACGCCTCGATTTCAAAAGCAATCGGTGCTACAGGGAAACAGTCGCTTCTTAGGGTGAACGGGGTAAACGGTATGACTAATGAGTCGCTTGCCACCTTCGTATCTTTAGATATAAAAGGACATAACAGCTCCCAGTCTTATAAGCTAGAAAACGTTCGATCTATACCAAATTTGTCTCTTTCAAGTCAAACTGTAAAATCTGCCGATCTAGAATCTTATAATCATTTAACGGACTTAGTTGATAAATTGAGCTATGATGAGGCCAAGCCCATGCTTCTCATAGGGATTGACAATTGGCATCTGACCGTACCGCATGCTGTCAGACGAGGTAAGCGATCGCAACTGGCGGCAGCGTTGACCTCACTTGGATGGGTTCTTTTCGGTTCGTTTCGGTCTCAGTCGTCACCTTTAGAGTTCGTTAACGTTCATCATTGTCTTAACGAAGTAAATTCTCTAGAAAAACAGCTTCAGGAATATTTTCATATTGACTCTTTAGGAATTTCTAAAAAAGATTATTTATCTGACAATGATAAACGGGCCCTAGAAATTATAGATCTTACAACCAGGCGGATGCCCGACGGTAGGTTTGAAACCGGTCTTTTATGGCAAGCTAATGTGTCTGATGTACCCAATAGCTATGAATTAGCACGTTCGCGTTTTATTTCTCTAGAGAGGAAAATGTTTAAGGATCCGATATACGCCGCAGCATATCGCGACAACATTCACGCGATGTTATCAAAGGGATACGCGGAACCTTGTGATAATGAACCGGATCCTAATGCAACTATCGTTTGGTATTTACCTCATTTTGGTGTGGTACATCCACAAAAAAAGAAACTGAGAGTCGTTCATGACGCCGCCGCGACAGTCTCTAACGTTAGTCTTAATTCGATGCTCTTACCTGGTCCAGATCTTTTCCAAAATTTATTAGCTATCCTTATGAGATTTCGTGAGGGTAAGATAGCCCTTAGCGCGGATATAAGGGAAATGTTTCCCCAAACTAAGATCAGGAAAGAGGATCGTGACGCACAAAGATTTTTGTGGCGTGACTGTCCAGATCAACCTTTGCGCAGTTATCGAATGTCGTCAATGATGTTCGGTGCTACTTCCAGCCCATTTACCGCTCAACACCTTAAAAACCGCAACGCTTACGAGCATGCGCAAGCGTATCCAGCTGCTGCCGAAGCAATCGTTAACGATCATTACATGGATGATTATCTCGGCAGCCTTGACTCTGTGGAGGAAGCGGCTAAGCTAGCTTCGGATATCGTTCACATTCTTTATAATTCTGGACTTCGAATTGCAAAGAGGCCCTCAATTCACTTCCTCGCGAACGATGCTTTTCCGATTCCTCTTCACCGACGGTACGTGTTCTCGGAGTGGCCTGGAACATCACTGACGACACCTTTTGCTTTCCCATCAAGTCTTTCGACCTTTCAATCCCTAAATTAACAAAGCGTATAACTTTATCACATCTCATGAGCATTTATGACCCTCTTGGACTCCTGACTCCAATTGTTATTGAAGGGCGGATAATATTTCAAGATATATGGAGACTTAAAATTGAGTGGGACCAAGAGCTACCTCCCGCCATCGTCAAGAAATGGCAAAACTGGTATAACGGTCATTTATTCGGGGGGTCAGTACCGCGACACTATTATTGCAATAACATTGTTCATTCGCTTCAATTGCATGTTTTTGCGGACGCCAGTCAGCTAGCATATGCCTGCGTAGCTTTTTGGAGGTATGAACTTTTAGATGGAACGGTCGCACTGAGCCTAATCGGGGGTAAAGCCAGGGTATCACCACTGAAACCTGTCTCTATCCCTAGGCTAGAATTACAGGCAGCCCTAATGGCAGCTCGATTCTCTTCTTTCATATCGTTGATGCTCATAAGCGAAAACCAGTTCAACTTTTCTGTTGGTCAGACAGCCTCACTGTCATGAAGTGGTTACGCACGAACGTCACTTCACTTAAAACGTTCGTCGCACATCGTGTAGGTGAAATTTTGGAGCTTAGTAAGGTAAATGAGTGGCGTTATGTTCCGACATCTTTGAACATCGCCGATGACGCAACGCGAATACCGTTAAACTTTGATTTTTCATCAAGATGGTTCACTGGTCCTTTATTTTTGTTAAAACCTGAATCTCAGTGGTCTCTCGAACCATCGTCAGCTCCTCCATCACTGGGTGTAAGTGAGATGAAACAGACCACTGTTTCACCTTGCTCTCATGTTTTAGCTTTGAATATCATAAAGTCCATTCCAGAACCACAGGTTCCGGAACCTACTCGCTTTAGCAAATGGTTACGTTTTGTAAGAGCGACGGCCCGAGTTCTTCAAACGGCAAAATATTTTTCTTCTTTAGGCCAATCTAGTCGAAATTCAAATTTTCGCAGTCGAGCCGGTTCTGTATCTGCATCGCATTCCAAATTTCCTATGCTAGATGTTGAAGATCTGAAGTGGGCAGAACGGAATATCTTTTTGCGCTCCCAGTTACAATATTTCAAGGAAGAGTACTCCGCCTTGTTGAATGGAAGGCCATTACACAAACGCAGCAAGCTGCATAAAGTTACCATTTATATTGACGAGGATGGGCTGATGCGCCTCAAGGGTCGGATTTATGCAGTCGAAAATGTGGACATGGACAAAGACCCCGTTATCCTTCATGGCAAAGACTATACGGCGAAGTTATTGATCGGCTTTTACCATCAAAGGGCTGCACATTGCGGAAGCGAAGCTGTGATAAATAGCATACGCCAACGTTTTCACATGTTCGGAGTGCGATGCGCAGTCAAATCAATCTTACAGAAATGCCTTGAATGTCAGTTAAAGAAGTCAACGCCCGATTGCCCAACAACCGGGGATCTACCACCGGAGCGTTTAGCACACCATATACGTCCGTTTACGCATGTCGGATTAGACTATTTTGGACCTGTAACAGTCTCCGTCGGAAGAAGGGCAGAAAAACGCTACGTAGCACTCTTCACTTGCTTGTCAGTCCGCGCGGTGCATCTAGAAATAGTAGGTAGTCTAAGCACTGATTCGGCAATTATGGCTTTGAGGCGGTTTATAGCCAGAAGAGGAAGCCTAGTCACCATCTTTTCGGACAATGGAACTGCCTTTGTCGGTGCGAACCGCGAGCTCAGGAAACTCTACGTCGAACCTGTTCAGGAGTTCGTGACAAATCAGTTTATCAGATGGAAATTTATTCCTCCGGCCGCGCCATTCATGGGTGGATGTTGGGAGCGCTTAATACGGAGTGTAAAGACAGCTTTATCTTCTACCTTAAAACAGCGATCGCCTAATGAAGAAGTGCTGCATACATTTTTACTAGAGGTAGAAGGCATTATAAATTCTCGGCCTTTGACGCATGTAGATACAGACCCGGACTCCGATCAGGCAATTACGCCCTTTCATTTTATACTTGGCACGTCGTCAACATACTCGCCCCTTGCCCAAGTAGATGACTCAGATCTGGTCCGGCGGATTTATTGGCGGAAAGGCTTACGTTTGGCGGACCATTTTTGGTCCCGTTGGGTTAGAGAGTACCTTCCTTCACTCATTCCCAGAACCGCGACGAGTCCGACATCAAACATAAACGTCGGTGAAATTGTACTCATTGCCGACGGTAACCTCCCAAGAGGTGTGTGGCCACGGGGTCGCGTCACGCGAATAATACCTGGCTCAGATGGGATAGTGCGAATTGCCGAAGTTATTACGTCTCATGGGGTCTTGCGACGACCCATTAGAAAATTAATTCGTCTTACCGCTGTGAACACACCTCCATGAAAGTCTACTATGGGTTTACTGTGTGCAGGCACACCAGGGGCGAGGATGTTGTCGATACACTGGCCGTTTATTGTATTTTTTAATATTTAAATTTTGACATTATTTCATATTGTTTTTTATTGACACTTGCCTTGTTTTAGCTGTCTTATTAAAATAATTGAAGAGAAATCATCTTTTTATTTCTCCAACAGTAAAAATTGTTACTAACATGCACTAACAAACTATGGACTGTATTCATGTTAGTAAATTGTCTGAAATAAATAAATAATAATAATAATAATTGCACTAAATAACTCAGCCAATTCGAACATACACCTTCTCATCGACAGCAAAGTGTGAACGGCTAAATGATTCAATTATCGCCTCTTTCAGTAACACGGATCGAATTTATGAACCAAATTTATGGACGGAATTGGAAATTTCAATAAAACAATCTTTGAAGTGGAAAGTCCGATATGTTCGGTTCAGAGGGGTGAATAAGAGTATGCATCAACTCAAGTCGGGCAAATTTTTGGGCTATTTTTTTAAAAGGATTTTTACTCTATTAAAAACAAATCATTTTTTTATTATGGATTAAAAGGGATTAAACCTACACCCCACATACGGGTCTACCACGCCTAGTAGCTATGCATATGGCCATACGGGCTTCAAAAATGAAAGCATCAAGCAAAAACCAGGCCCGGCTATACTAGGTGGTAGGTATGTAGGGTGGTCTGGGTAGGTAACACCTCCATTCTTATTTCACCCGTGAAACAGTTCGCTGTGTTTCGGATTGAAGGGAAAGATGGCCAGTGTAATTACTGGGCATGGATGGCATTTCATCTTCGCGCAATACAAAGGCCGCAACGTCTGAGATTGCCCATGGTAACTCTGGTCAATCTCCATCGGCGCGAAGTCGGGCCGTAAGGCCGGGTTGCCTGGGGGTGGTCTGGTGAATTTGCTTCGTAGACCCCAAACCGCCTCCGCAAAAGGCACGGGAGTTATCCAGGAGTTTCAGCGGGTATTCCTAGGGTCAATTTAGACGCTGGGCGCGTCGCGCACACGCCCACTGCTTCGCCAGCGATGGGTAGGTCCGTCAATAGATTTCTCCTGGTAAAAAAAGGCCTCAGGATGACAACGCACCTGCAATATCAAGTTATTTTTCCCTTGTTATTGCAGATGTTTATAGGCGGCGGTAACCACTTACCATCAGGTGGGACCTCAGCTTGTTTGTGATCTAGTTATATAAAAAAAAAAAAATATTATTTTCATTCCCACATTTGTTTTGTTTTCTATTATATTATTACAACCGCGATAAAGCCGCTCCCGCCGAGCTTCCACTTTGATAGTCACATATTAAGTAAAACCCTTACTTATGTTAGCACAATAACTAAATAAATAAATTTTTTCCTATTTCATTATTCTTGTGGTTGGTTTATTTATTTTTTCTACGTTGAGACTTTTTCTAAGACCTTCATTATTTTCGATTGACAAATCCCTTTTCTCTTGAATTATTTAACAGAAGTATTATTTGTTAGAAACATATTTAGTCATTGACTTTACTTTTTTGTTACAGAATTTAATTTCATTTTTATTATACCAACTGGTCCTCCGGTGAGTAAGGTTGCCGGAGCTCACTGAGAAAGCGTTATGTTGGGCGCAGAGGGACTCATCTCCTACGCTGTCAACAGAGTCAGTGCGTGAGTATTACCCAAAGTGCTAAGAGCGTCTATAGGCTACGGTGACAACACGTGCGTAATGTCCAAGATGCTACGGCGTCTATAGGCTACGGTGAGAACGCGTGAGCTGTACTCAAAGTGCTACGAGCGTCTATAGGCTACGGTGACAACGCGTCAGTAGTGCCTAAGGTACTACGAGCGTCTATAGGCTACGGTGAGAACGCGTGAGCTGTACTCAAAGTGCTACGAGCGTCTATAGGCTACGGTGACAACGCGTCAGTAGTGCCTAAGGTACTACGAGCGTCTATAGGCTACGGTGAGAACGCGTGAGCTGTGCTCAAAGTGCTACGACCGTCTATAGGCTACGGTGACAACGCGTCAGTAGTGCCTAAGGTACTACGAGCGTCTATAGGCTACGGTGACAACGCGTCAGTAGTGCCTAAGGTACTACGAGCGTCTATGGGCTACGGCAACAACCCGTGAGTAGTACCTTAGGTGCTACGAGCATCTATAGGCTACAATGACAACGCGTGAGTAGTGCCCAAGTTGCTACAATCGTCTTTTCGGCTACGAATAACAAAGGCTACGAATCCCCCGTAGGCGTAGCGAGCAGTGACGAGCGTTGCAAGCAGTGACGAGCGTAGCAAGCAGTGAGAGTGTCACGGTAGTGGAAATAAAGAATCAGACTTTTTCTTAATTTTTGTCGTAAAGAAGATACTCGATGTAATATCAATATTATTTCGAACTCCGTCTTCCGAAGTTAAGACTGTCAAGGTAGTGGTTGAAGGGTCTTTGACTTCTTTAGCCCAAAGGCAGCATTTCATATTTATTTTATTTGATCATGCGAGTAATTGGAAAACTAATAGCATTTACACAGCAATTACAGGGGAAGGTAGCCGATGTATTTACTGGGCATGGAAAACAATTCATCAGTTTTGCCTATAGGCAACGGTAGCTACTTACCACCAGGGGAGTCGTCAGTTTTCTTGTCACCTAGTTGTATAAAAAGAATACAACTTGTAAATTATTACAACTTAGTAACACAACAGACAGAATTGAGCATCCCGCAGACTATTGTATGATATAGGATCAGCCTAAAGTAACCATGTCCACCATTGTGAACCAAATTTAAAATCAATCAGATCTGTAAAAGTTCGTGAAATCCTTTGTCAAGTAGTAAATGAGGTGATAGATGTCAAACGCCTTAACTATCTTCATGTATTATAGCTAAGAAAACTTCCTGATCTTGTCAGCATACAAACAAAAAAAAACAAATCTAAATCGATTCATTCGTTTAGGCGCTAGGATGCCACAGACAGACACACAAATACACAGATGCACACATGCACAAAGGCTTAAATGATTTGAATTCCTGACAACCGATAATTCCTGATGCAATTATTCGACACTGTTTCGCAGTAAGCAGGTATTAATGGCGCGCTTTAATTGAGTATCGATATTCCCGTCAGGTTGTTTTTGTATGGCTTTGCTTGCAGGAATCCAGAGCTATTAATTTCTGCTGGGAACAGGGAACTGAAAGAGGAAAGCTATGAGTTTCTATGAGTTCGCTACAATCAACGGTAGAATAGAATTTGATCATACAAGAGTATACAAGCATAATCTTGATAGACACTAGAATACCCGTAAACCCGGGCTTTACGACGTTTTGATATTGGTCAAATCAGTGATTCGTCAAACCCATTTTTCGTCAAATCATGCGATTTGCCAAATATATTCTAATAGCCAAGTATTTATCTGGTTTAAATTATCCCCCAACTCTAGCTCCATTAGTAATAAAAAAATGGTATGATGATGATGTAGATAATACCGAACTAAAATAGCTTTCGCTTTGACACAAGAGGCAGTTATAGCTTCATAAAGTAATGTAATGTCCACTGTTTTATCACACGTTGCAATTTCAGCCTCGAAACTAGTCAGATTGGAACCGCCCGCACTTTGTCATGGTCATAAACATCATCACAGAACAAAGTTAGGTTAAGCAGCCTCATACATTCGCAGCTTCCATTCAAATAGTTCTAAGGTCGAGAGTAGGGTGACAACTCGTTATAATCAAAATCAAAGTAATTTTTTTATTCAACTTTGGTGGGTACATGTATATGCCACAGATATCTGGTTGAATTATCCAGTAAATTGGACTCCTAGCCTGTTCTTTAAATACCGGCATCCAACAATTGTAAACATCAACGCTTAACGTTTTGGCCTATCCAGCTCATTGGCATAGCTAGACGTCTTGTTCTGGATAGTTTTTATGTGGTTGGAAGGTTATTTTGCCACTTGTCACCAAAAAAAATTCGGTTTGAAGTATGTACTTATAAAAAAATCTTGACCAAAAACTTTTCAGTATAGACGACGCTTAGTGGCTTGGACAACGTAAAGCCATCTAGTTGAACGTTGCGCTCAATGACTTAGCAAATTGTCCTTCAGTCATTTTATTGTATGCCGGCGTTTAATGAACGGCCTAGCCTGGCTAATTGAACTAGAGCGCCGCAACATATACACTTATTGAACGTCTATTCTAAGCCATCCGTTCGTAAGTCTATTGGGTTCTTTTTCCGAATAATAGACAAGTAACTCATCAAGGTTTGTGCCTCTTTATACAAGTCAATAACAGTTATTTCAAAAATGTTCAATTCACAAAGTAAGTTAAAAGTAATGTAAAATCGGACTTAAAAAAATGTATCTAATCGTATGAAGAAGGGAGCCCCAAAGTCCTCGCGAGGATGGCGTGTCAAATTCATTCTTCACTCACATCTATGGAATCCTTTCAATATAGGATATTATTATACTTAACTTTAAAAACAAGGGTAGCAAATAGCCACACAACCGCATATGTTTGTCCTTGCCCTCAAAACACATTATATTGAAATAAATCAATCTCCCATGGTCACCCTATTGGCACCTGAATTTAACAACCGCAATCTGCGAGGTAGTGGCCTTAAAAAGGGACCACAGAATGTGCTATTAGCGTTTATGCATGGCATTTCCTAAGGACTTTAAATGCTTTTAATAGTCATGTTTCAGACGAGCCTATTGTAGGTTAATTTATGACGGCTCTATTAATTTTGTTGGGAATAATTATGAATAGTGTCGTTACTGAGGCGGAACTGTGTTTGAATATAGTCGTAGCTGAGGTAAGATCCAATTAATGTTGTGGAATGATTGTATTGTGTTTATTGTTTCCAAGAAATCATAGCAATTCTAATGACTGCACGAGAGTTTGAAGCTATGTGGAAGATATGCTTACCTGTCACCATTTTGATCATGAGAAAGCCATACTTAGCTTTAAAGAATATTAATTACTTAGTAACACAACAGACAGAACTTAAATATAGAGTCTCTGCAAATGAAATCAATATACAAGGATATTTGAACTAGACGATAAGTATAAAATTTTCCATCACAATTTATGTATATCTACATACCTACTGACTCCTCGCACTTGGAGGCGCTACTCCGAAAGGCGAAATACGACAGCGATGGAATAAATATTTATGACAGTGTTGGACGTAAATTGCTTTAAAAACTGTTAAAATCCGATGCTTTGTTCACTCATATGTTTCGTTTTTAGGAGCGGGCCCTTTGTACTTACAAACACCTTTATATATGTAGTGTGGCATGCAATTAATATTTTAAATTTGAAGCTGATTGCGGAATGGTACAAAATATAGGTTCCTTTACCAAGTTCAATAACTGTACCTTCGTTAATCGACTCTCAAAGCAAGATACATGAAAGTTCATTATAATGTGATTCGTTTTCATTTGCAAGGCGCTTCTTTCCGCTTTTTCATTAGTCGCTTACAATTTCATAGGATTGTTTTCTTTTGAGGAGCTCGATAGCGCTCTGGTTTCGATGCGAAAAACAAAGCAACTTTCGCCATAGTTGATCTTCGTATAAGTTTGTTATCTCAAGCTTCTCCGTGCTTCGGAAAGCACGCTAAGCCGTTGGTCCCGGTTGTTCCGATAACCGCTTTAACCCTCCATTCCGCATTGAGCCAGCGTGGTAGTGTTAGGGCCCAAACTCCTCATGTGTTTCTGCCATGTAGGAAGGCCTGTGCCCAGCAGTGGGACATAATATGGGCTGGTGATGATGATGATGTTTTATTTCTAAACAAAATGTTGTGTGCCCCAAAAAAATGGCTGTATTATAAAAAGTGAAAAATCTGCCTACAACCAATAGCTTTTAACAATTTCTTAAAAACCTGTAGTTTGCAACGTGAGGTACTGTCAGCGTCATAATCGCCTGAGCGCTCAGAGTGATAATAATAATATTTTACACTATTTATCTGGCCCAAAGTAAGAAAGAAAGAAAAAATATTTTATTTAAATAGGCCGCAAAGAAGCACTTTTAAATCGTCAAAAAAATCTTACAACTTTTTGTGAAAAAAATATATTAACTAACAACGTCATAGTCTCTGTTTGTCTGTCATGTCTGAATTTACACCGGTTCTAAAAGTTTAACTACCGAGAAGATTCCGGCAACAAACTCGTGTAGTCACTCTTTTCAAATATTAAATTACAATGTTTGTAGTTAAAAAAATATAACTTTTAGCATTGCAGTGCCGCCGAGCGAAAAAAAATAATTAAAATTAGAAGAGAATGTATATCCACGTATGTACCAACAAAGTAGGTACCCAATGTCAAAAGTATTTTTAGTAGTAAGCATTAAGAGCTTGTGTTATAGATACTAGATGACGGAGAAATATTGATGATACTATATATAAATATTAGAAATATACTAAATAAACAAACACAATAAAATTACTCCTGAATAAATACTCATCATTCAAACGCTACCCCTTCCGGAATTCGAACCCGGGACCTCTGACCGAGTAACCTGTATAGTGAGGGGTACATACCACCCTGCCAGCTGGTCGTCCTAATCAATTATATCTGCACTGTTTCAGAAGAGTAATTTTAACAATGCAATGATAGAAACGTAATTATATTGTTTGTGTAGCATCACTTAAATCTTTAATACGTGAGAGGTAATTCTAATGCCGCAGTATACAACAACTTTTCGTATTAAATTATATGAATAGCATAGTTAATTCATTTGATCCGTTGATACCTAATAAATGTATATTTTCAATCTGAAGTACCAGGCTACCATAAGTATATCAGAGGTTATTTATTGTACCCCTACGATTATTATTTAATAAAATAAGAGTATGCTAAACATCTCCTACATAGATATGGTAGCCTGGTACTTCGGGAGATGATCCAGCTACATACATACGTTATTTAGATTGAGTGGAGAGATATTCTGCTATTGTTGAGTTACAGAGTGACTCAACGGGAAAAAAATGTGGCATTGAGTTACAGTGTTACTAATCAGGATTTTTTTTCTAATGAATATCAGTGTAACACAAAATGGTGTAACTTAACGGGAAGAAAGGGTTATTTTTGAGCACTCAGACAGAGCAAATAATTCTGAAGCGAACTGTACAGTAGAAGCTGTTTTCCCTGGATACTCATACGTCAAGCCGGCCAGACAGCATACTGGCAATATTGCTGAACCAGTCCTAAAAAGTACACAATACACTAGTACGGTGATACCCGTTCACCTCCGATGTAATTTGTCCGCATGTTGTCCTTCTTATTGTTAAGGAAATATTGTATTATTTTGTTACCCAATTTTTCATTAAGAATGTAAAATCGAGGATAAAATAAAAGAAAAACAAAGACGGTTTCAAAATTTATTTCTCACAACTGAACAGTCGATACATTATAATTCTGTTTTCATTTACATTTAACAATTTAATATTGTCTGGGATGGAATCGCAGAGAGGGAGAGAATTAACGGGATTCAAGATTTATTAAATAAACAGAGTAGCTGTCGAAATTGATTCCCAGAATGAAAAGAGGACTGATATTATTGACTCGTGGGCTTCAATATTTATTGTATTAAAGATTTATTTTAAGTATTT
The DNA here is from genome assembly GCA_947347705.1 of Nymphula nitidulata. Classification (NCBI taxonomy): domain Eukaryota; kingdom Metazoa; phylum Arthropoda; class Insecta; order Lepidoptera; family Crambidae; genus Nymphula; species Nymphula nitidulata. The sequence goes on from OX374625.1 coordinate 829,403, forward strand.
GAACAATACACAAAAGTATTTGAAATAATAATGTGATCGTGTTGCCCGTCCTTCACATATTTTGAGATCAATCAGTCAACCATTAATTTACGTAATTTAGAATCAAAGAACTCATTTACACCATCTAACAATCAATTACTTAGATCATTAATACAACGCCTTTTAGCGTCCTATAAGTCTGATATGGCTAATTTTGTGCAAAATTATTTACAGCGAAAACCTTACAATCTGGAATAGTAAATTTACATCTAAAGTATATACAATAAACAATATCTTACAAACGTGATTCATAGCAGTCGTTGTGGTAAAAATATGTAGCACTAATTTATGTAAGTTAGATTGATTTAACGTAAATCATAGCTCCCATCTCCACAAGGGATCGTCTACAGACAAATACGCTTATCATCGTTTAAAAGATGATATATGGGTTGATTAATATTTCCTCAGCGATAATAAGGTGGTACCTACAGCAAAATTTTAAATATGAAAATAAAATTAGGAAATTTAAACGCAGGCAGATCAGAAATGAAGACAATTTTTCTAATTTCCGTGGTCTTTTCTATTAAATATTGAGATTAATAATCTTCAATTACCAATATATATAAAACATTACCAATAAAACAGTCCTTGAAATTTTAAATGCAAAAGATATAGACGATTTAATAAACACTATAGAGGTTCGTGATAAAGCAAGAGCATCACTCGGGGAGATAGAGCCAGTTATAGGCATGTAGTTTTGAATGTAAGCGCAAACTAAAATTGATCTTATATCTAAATAAGTTAAAGATTATTTTATAGTCAACAACCTTGATTTCCTTTAGTCCTCCATGAAAACGTCACTCACAATGTTGCACACTGCTCACAGAAAACTCACAGAGAATAATATTATAAACTTTAATCTTAGAATGCTCGACACTGCTCACTCACTGTCTGAAACTCACGTGCACAGTCACTCACTGTTCTCGAGGCCTCGCGGTCACGCTATTAAGATTATTGATGTTAATACAGTCCAAAATGACAATAGCTGAAGCGGAGCGGATCCGTGGAGGGGAGGCCAGCCTTCGCTCCAAACACCACGCCCGCCGGCTTCTGGTCACATTGTGGTCACCATTTCTGAAATGGAAAGCCATTATTATGCACTAATCAAGACTAAAAACTTTCAAATGTAAGATAAAATGGAATATATACGCTGAAAATACACAAGACATTTTACCGCGGCAGCCCGATGTGCCCGTAGTAATTTTGATTTCAATTTCTGTATTTTCCAATAATTACAGTACGCAACAAATTCAGATTCAAATTTTTATAACCATAATGACAGGCTACCGAATTAAATTAGATTATACACAATTTCACATTATATGGGGAATCAGAATCTTTTTTTTTCTAATTCCGCTAGGCTATAAATTGATGGATTTCTTTCTAATTGATGAATTGTTATTATGTACGACTTGAAATAGATGCTTGTAAATTCTTTAGTAACTTAAAATTATATGATCTATCAAAATTGTGGTTCATGGTTCCAATGTGGTTTGTGATTGTGGTTCATTAATAGATTGATATTTGCGCGAACCAGAATGGTTTTGTAAATAAAGTGTCCAAATGTTGTGCTTTTACGATCCGAATTCAGGTTAATAAGGTAATTTATCGCTGGTCACTGGAACAGTGTGCCTGATATTGGACTTGTTAAATACGATTAATTATACAGCTCTTTGATAACAACGTGCGAACAATGTGAAATGTTGGATAATGGTTAATAGGTACGTATGCACTTTTAAAGCATGGATATTTCGGACATATCGCTCTGCAGAAATTTTAATCGGAAGAATGAACGCAATAAGATTAAAGTGTTCCGCTTCAAAAGAATTCACAATTGATTTTGTTTCAAATTCCGTATCAAACGCACTAAGTAACTTCATTTCCTCTGTCTGTTTTTATAGCATATCTAGAATTTTCCTTTAGACAACTATTGATTTTCATCTGGTTACGCTTTTTGCATAATACAATTGCAGCGCCGCGTCGCATTCCTGAACATCTGTCACCGATACCGGGTGAGAGTCACCGCAAAATAATATGAATTTATTATTCGGTGCATCTCAAATTTAAAATTTACTTTCACCTCATAGTATAATATAATAATGTGTAAAAATATCAAAAATATATTATGAGAGTTACTTTGTTATAATTCCCGGTAATACGTTTGGATTTTCTTTTATCGCCATTGGTTTCTGAGACAGAAGGTGTGGTAGGTGTCAGTTCTATTGTTCTTGAAAACTTTCTCAAAATTGTACGAGCAGATGAAGTAGTCGGTGATTCTGGGATTTCCCTGTTTAGGATACTTGATTTAAATTACATTTGAATGTTCATTCTTTTCAACATCATCAAATCAGCCTATGAAGTCCACTGCTAAATAAAGGCCTCCCCCATCGATTTCTAAACCTATTTTGCGCTTTCTGGTACGCATTGGGCCAGTGTGGTGGTGTTATGGTCTAAACTCCTGAAGTGTTTCTTCTATGTAGGTAGGCCTGTACCCAGCAGTGGGACGTATTATATAGGTTGGTGAGGATGATAAAATTCAAATAATTAAAATTAAATAAAAATCATTTATTCAATAGACATTTATAGCTTTCATTGGTTTCTAACAATGGTTCTCATTCTAGGTTTGTTATAAAATAAAACATACTATGCTACATGTGATTTCACATAAGATACAAAGATGGGATGATCCACTCTGTAAGAAATCACTTTCAGGAGGCCATTGGTGCTGCCCCGCACACGTCGTATCGTGTCAGAGACGCGACTACTTTGAGGATAATCGCTCGTATTTATCCGTACGGGCTTTAGAAAATATTCCCGATGCACTAAAACCCTAATAGCATCAAGTAGCTAATCATAACTAAAGTTTTAAATTAAGATAAGGAGGGTAAAGGAATTTACAATGCCCACCCACCGATTCTACTAAAACTCGATATTATGATTTTAACAGTTTCATTCTTGTTCTACCTAGAGAGGTACATTAATTAGCACAGAAACAGTTTAATTAACATCAAGCCGTGAAGTTTAATTTTTTACTGAACTGCTTAGTTACTTACCAAGATTCTGCATTTGGTGTTGGCTAAGAACGATGTACGGATTGTCCAAGTCTGGATCTTGAAGAACACCACGATGAAGCTCCTCCAGATGGCTCTCGCTATCATCTAAAGGAATCATCAAAGGGCTTTATACCAAACATAAACACTGAAGTCATAATATAAAATAACACAGATTGGGTCCGAGTGAGGCAAAGTCTAGAATTTATGGAAATATATTCTGAGGATACAACAAGGTTGGATCTAGCAAAGACACTCAATTTCTCGAACAAATCCTGTTACAGTCCCAAACGTTACTCTTGAGATAACTTTAAAGTGAGAGTGAATAAGCACTTTGTGCAAACATACGTGTGTATTATGGAAATATATTTGTCGCCATATAACTCAGATGAGATTGTGGTCAAAGTGATATCAATGCCCGATTTTAGAATTGCCAATTAAGCTCAACATTCAAGAACATGAGCACAAATAGAGAGCGATATTAAACCAATTAGCAGTGCTATTTCCTTATTTTATAACTTGAATAGCCAATGAAACGTTGCGAGTGTAAATGCACTTAATACAAGTTTCTAGCAATGAAATGAAATTCTAATTAGAGAACTATTCAAAGAGAAAATAAATTATTTTTATATACAACTAGATGACAAACAAGCTGACGGCCCACCCGGTGGTAAGCGGTTACCGCCGCCTATAGACACCTGCAATAACAAGGAAAATCACTTAATATTGCAGGTGCGTTGTCATCCTGAGGCCTAAGATGAAATGCCGTCCATGCCGTCCAAGCCCAGTACTTCATGTATTTTATTTACAAAAACTTTTTAACTATATTTATTACACAATAGGGTTGACTGTTAATGTGGCGCTTCGTATGCTTGTTCCAAAATATCTGTCAGGATGAAGGGTGTATTTATATAAATTGATTTATCGCTCTTCAATGCCCAAGTGCTGCGTAGGGCTGTAAAAATGTTAGACTTTTACAGTGTCTAAGGGCTGACCATCAAATATAAATGGAAAATAACTATTAACTTTGCGCCAACAAGAACTTCTTGGATAAGTCGGGCTCACTTTGATGAAAATAATAACCAATATGACTGCCTTCCCCACTTTTCTTCCTGGCACAGCTTAAAAAAGGCTACGGATTTCTAAGTTTTTACCAACTGAATTTTTTTTCGTAAAATACAAGTATACAAGTGTTATTACAAAAAATGCCCCTTTTTGTTTTATTTTTATACTTCTGTCAAACGTTTGCCCTTTTTTAACAACCGTACACGCTGCTTTTACTATAGCCAACCCCATCCAAATATTTCCCACATTATTAAAAATGCAAAAAATATTGTCCTTGGTTCCGAAGTCAGGTTAAGTACATTTTCGCGCGTTTGTTTTCCCGAATTTATTTTTTATAGGTACAGTAACATACTTTTTAATTATTTACTAATTTCTACATTTTATAGGTAGGTACTTAAAAAATAAACCTACATATATATATACATAAACTGGTATGCAAGCATTATGCAACATGCAAACTAGTATTTATGCAGCTTGCGACATGTTCTGTCAATAGTAATAGTCTTGTTTAGATCCAATACTGTTATAAGAATTATTTTATTTATTGTAGGGGAAAGAGGGGTAGTTCAGGACACGGAGCAACTCCAAATGAAGGCATCGGGATTTAAAATGACAGTTGATAATGTCTTTCTACTGCTAGAGAGGTGTGCTTAGGACAGTGCGTCTAATGTTCAATGCCAGGCTTTGAAGATGGACTTTTTTTTTTGTTTTTTGTTTGGAGTTACCCCGCTCTCCCTTCAAAACATAAACTTTTTTCTATTCTATACCATTCGGTTTATATTCTAATCAGGAACACTAAAGCTCTATCAAATGTTTTCGAAAGCAAAAGACTAAGGTTTGAAAGATTATTAATATGTGAGTAATTATCTATTTTCCGGATGGCATGATGTTAGTTTCAAACAGCTAAACAATACTTAAGATACTACTGTATATCTAGTATCCAATTTTTGGTCTGAAAAATTTAAACAAAAAATAAAACCGACTCCAAAAAACTGAAAAGGATAAAATAATTAAATTTTAGTTAGTAGGCACTCATCCCCTAGGAACATATTTTTGGAGTCGGTGCTTCACTATCTATGGTTTCTGGAAATAACTTAGCAACAACTCCAAAAAATATATTCCTAGGGGATGAGTGCCTACTAACTAAAATTTAATTATTTTATCCTTTACAGTTTTTTGAAGTCGGTTTTATTTTTGTTTAATTTTTTTTTTCCCTTTTTATAGTGATAACTTTTGAAGGTCAAAGCTAGATGGGTGACCGTGAGCTTATATTGTTTTCTACTATCGTATCATTTCACTAAAAATTCATAGGAAAGCAAATATCCGCAACTTCGCATATGTAGACGACTTAATTTTTCCAGTTTTTTTTATTTAAAAACCAAACCACCCAATGGATTTCTAAAAATTTTTATGGGACCAAATGAGAACTATTCCGCATCGAACAAAAATGAATTATCAATATCGGTTCACCCAGTCAAAAGTTCTGAGGTAACAAACATATAAAAAAAACATACAGACGAATTGATAACCTCCTCCTTTTTTGAAGTCGGTTAAAAACTAGTTTTAAACTTACATGGCAACATTGTTGTCGTCGGCGGAGGTGTCGTGGTAGTTGTAGTGGTTGTAGTAGTTGTTGTTGTGGTCGTCGTGGTCGTTGTAGTTAACACTGTTGACATGAAGAACATTTCAGCTGTTTAGAAGTAAAAACGCAGATAGATAAAGTGAGAATACTAAATAGGGGGCAGTGGACTTATGTCTTATGAACATAATACTTTTTGATTTTTATGGGATTACCCCGCTTTGCCACTTTGGTGTTCCAAGTGCTATGGTCATCGTTTACTAGAAAGGTAACCCTTATGATTGTATGTTGCATTGTTAAAGTTATACTTTTCTGTGATTTTTGGGTTTGATAATACCTGCATATCTGAATGAACAAATATCGAAGTGTTTATTTGTTTTGATGTTTATTTGATGTAGTTTAGTACATATTATACTTGTAAAATCAGAACAACTAAGTAATGCCCAGTGGTTGACAAACAATTAGTCAATATGATTACATAGTTTATTTTTAGTGCTTGTCTACGAATATCTAGAAGTATTTAGATAACTAACTAAAATTAAGTAGGTCACATGCTAAGGTATTAAACAACAATAACGTTGTATGTAACTAAAGAGGAGCGGAATCTTCTCAATACAGGTGTTAAAAAAACTTAAAGAGTGGATTTAGCCTCGGCTAGCCTTCAAATCTATTATATTATATTTTTTATAGATTATGATTTTATTATTATTACATTTATTTTACGAAAATAAAATTAAAACTGGTGAAAATTATGAAATATTAAGTTTTCAAGCCGTGTAAGTCTGCCGGGAGCATATAACAATTAAAATATCATTTTGTCTGGAAGATCACTTGGTCTTCTTCAGCAGTAAGACTACCAGCGGACCAGTTTTTTTCCAGAGAGAGTAAACCTACTCTTTATATAGACAATATCCAGTAAATCTTTCTGAATCTGAGGATCAACTGCGATTTTTTATAGCAGCGCTTCTATTGCGCTATACGGGGTAGTTCCGTTTGGTGTAAACAAAATTTAATATGGAATTTCATTCGGCACACGCGGTAGCTACGTTTGACAACCACTCACACTAGAGCCAATGACCCTTGACCCGACTGACGAGAGCCTCTTAAAGTATATTATAGCATTATTTTTTACAGTCGACTGTAAGAGCATAATAAATGCTGGTGGACTTTATATTAGCGGAATAAGAGCTACTCTTCCAGTATTACGAGACTTGTGACTATAAGACAGTCCTCGCAACTCGCACATGTATTACATTTATGTTCAGAATTTCGTTTCCCTTTCTAGTATTATTGAATAGCAAACGCACGAGCAGTTATCGTAATAGGTTTATTCAATCAACTCCATATGCCTCTGAAATGAGCCAACTATACGTATAATTCGTATTGGTTTCCCGTTATTATTCTGTTGATAGCCCAATCAATATAAATAAGACTTAATTTGATTATATTGGAAACGTTATTTATATTTCTTTGTTTCTTTATCGGCACAAACACCGGAGTAACATAATCGTTATCATTTATTTACTTAACACTACAAGAGTTAAAAGAACAGTAAGGACAGTACCTAATAGTAAAGTAAATCGTAAGAAATCAAAATATATTAAAATTAATTAATGCCAACAAAACATAAAGGAAATGGTAAAGTTTTGGGCCAGCTCTGAGCACTATTTCAGATTGTAGACAAATTTTTTTTTGATAAAAATAAAACCGTTTAGTGTTTTGAAGTCAGTTTTATTTTTGTCAATTTGTTTTTTTACATTTTTAGGTGATTTCCTAAGGTTAAAGCAAGATGGGTGACCGTCAGCACTATCAACTTGTCTGTCTCTCAGTCCTTGGTTGAAATACACAGTGAAAGAATTATCTTCTAACTCCTAGCCGTTAAAGAGTGGTACCTTCCATCATCAGCTCATCAATATCCATCCCCTAGAAACATATTTTTGGAGTCGCTGCTTCACTTTCTATTGTTTTTGGAAACCACGTAGCACCAACTCCAAAAATATGTTTCTAGGGGATGAATACCTACTTAAATTTAATTATTTTATCCTTTTCAGTTTTTTGAAGTCGGTTTTAATTTTTGTTTAATTTTTTTTTCACAATTTTTAGTGATAACTTTCTACGGTCAAAGCTAGATGGGTGACCGTCAACTTATATTGTTTCCTACTATCGTATCGTTTCACTAAAAAGTCATTGGAAAAGCAAAAATTCGCAATTACGCATATGTAGACGACTTCATAATTTCAGTTTTTTTTTATATTTAAAACCAAAGTACCCAACTGTTTTTGAAAAAATTTTTATGGGACCAAATGGCAGCTATTCCGCATTGAACGAAAAAAAATCACGTAGATCGAATCAGTAATCTCGGCGTAATCGGTGTACATACATAGAAAAGAAAAAAAAACATACCGGCCGAATTGAGAACCTCCTCGTTTTTGAAGTCGGTTAATAAGACAATACCGTAATTTCAAGTTTTTTTTTCTTTAAACAAAGCTCGGTAAATGACTCATCAAATACATTTTTAGGGTTTCGTACCCAAAGGGTACAATGGGACCCTATTACTAAGACTCCGCTGTCCGTCCGTCTGTCACCAGGCTGTATCTCATGAACCATGATAGTTAGACAGTTGAAATTTTCGCAGATGATGTACTTCTGTTGCCGCTATAACAATAAATACAAATTTTCATAACAAAATAAATATTTAAGGGGGCTCCCATAGCACAAACGAGATTTTTTTGCTTGTTTTTGCCCGATATTGATAACGGCAACGTAGACGCTTGTTAACAGATAATGGTACAGAACCCTTCGAGCGCGAGTCCGACTATCACTTAGCCGGTTTTTATTTCTCAGTCATTCTTTTCGTGAACATGATCGTTGTAATCGAAACGGCGCTTGAAAAATAATTACGTATTTAAATAATATATTCAAACGCAGGTCAAATCTAATAAGGTTGTTTTCATAAAAGCAATTTTATTTTAATTATATAAGTAGGTTCTAAGTAAGTCTTTTGTTCCAAGATGTCGCTTTATTATAACTCAAACACTAGCTATTAAACGAAAATTTTAATAAAGATCCATCTTCAGTAATACTTAGTTCGTTATTAAATTAAAAAACTTAAGTTGTTAAGCTGAAGGCAATCTCCTCGCAATCCTCATTGTACTATTCTTAAAGATAATAATCATAAAGAAGTTAGCGTAACTTAAGGCAAAGTAAGATGCTTCATTCTGCTCAACTGCTCTTTGTTCCTTCACGAAAAGAATATTTAGAAAAAACTGCGACAGAGTTAAGGAAACTCTATTCGGAGCTGTGTTTATGACTTAAGTAGAATAGTAAAAAATATATTACGAAAGTATTTTTTTATTTTACTTTTAATGTTATAATTAACTAGTGGCTGTCCGCGACTCCGCACACATGGGTGTCGGCTATTGCGGTCAAGAGTAGGATATAATTTATCTCCGTGCCAAAGGAGAATGCGCAATTTTTAAACTAAATTGCCCCAGCCCCGGCGCAAATAAGTTCTTTCCCAGTTTCTTGTACACACGACAACACATCATGTGTAACAGTTGCACTAGGAAAGCCTCCTCTGTTACGAACGTAGTCAAACTGTTACTCTCGATGTGCTGTCGACTGTACATTTCATGACATGTGTTTTAAAAAAATATGTGTGATGTCCCTAACCACAGTCACACCAAGGAAAAAATAGTTTGATTATCTTTTTAGGAGCGAATTTTGTCGGACGTCATCAAAATCATGTGCTAGGTACTACAGAAACGAAGCCCGCGAACTTTTACAATCCAGATGACTGTTCTGACTACAAGGGTCTTGGGATAGCCCTATATTAATTATAGTCTATTTGTTGATCTGTCCTTACAATGTCGAAACATTATATTGTCGTCGGGCGTGCAAGACCGCGTGAGAGCAGTTTGCAATACCACGTATTATATTTACAAAAGTAGCAAAATTGAAATATCGCGCCAGCGGGTTCTTAGCGCCGATTCGCTTATACCAGATTCCCATTAAACAACACCCAGAGAAATCCCAAACAAGTTCAGTCAAAGAAATGTGTAGTAATATCCAAGGTATTGACTTTTTTCTTCCTCATGTGACATACAGAAAAAGCTTATTCGCGGTATTTCAAACTGCTCTTACGCGGTCTTGCACGCTCACCGACTATATTTCTTTATTTTAAGATAGTTGTTTGTATAATGAGTAAGAGCATTTTGTTTACGAATCATGGATGTTTGCGGCTCCAACCGCATAAATGTCGTTCATCGGTCCAAGAAGTATCATAGTTATAATATTAATATGAATATACCTAACTGTAGATGGACAGAGATATGTAAAAAAGGCTGGTAGCATGGAAAATAGGTTTATTTTTTAAATAATATGAAAACAAACTAATACGAAATAAACAAGCAAAGACGCCGAGCAGTGACAGCGAACTGACAAAGATCTAAACTGATTACAACTTTTTAAGAAACTCAACCAAAAATGGCGCGCTAAGTAGCCAGTTTGCAACAAATGTATACCTTATTGCTATAAATATTTCTCCGTTATCTAGTATTTCGCCGCCATCTTGTTAAATTCGCAGCTAAATTGGACGCCTAGCCCGTTGATTAAACGCCGGCATCAGTAGTGGTCTCAACTACTAGACAACAGCTGAGCAGAATCTAAAAACACTCTTTAAAATGGAAATACGGTCTCCCGTATATTGCTCAATTCACGCGAGTAATTTTGCTTGAACGTGTAGTTGCAAACTTCAGAAAACATAGCTGGCTTGGTAATGCAAAGAAGTGTAATTTAGCTGCGATCTTCTGTAAGTTGAGGTGGACATTGCCTTTGTACCGTAGCTTGTAGCTTAGAAAGAAAATAGCTTGGAGCGTTTAAACTTAGAACACTTTGTTGTTTGTAAGGCTTAACATTCACACTCAAATTACAGGAGAAAAACTTGGCCAGAAGAGGAGTTGTTCCACAACGATTGTGTGTTCCGAAAGTCCAAAACAAAAGGAGATAAATACAACTTTAATGGGATTTGGGCTCATGAGGACCATTATTTCGTGCAGTGATTTTTGTAAGAAACCATCATAACTTATTATTTCCATAAATCTTAACTGATAGAAGCGGCAAAAAATATTTTAATTTGCTGAGAAACATCACAGAGGTCGCCATTTTTAACCGACTTCAAAAACGAGGAGGTTCTGAATTCGGTCGGTATGTTTTTTTCTTTTCTTTGCCCGCTTACGCCGAGATGACTGATCCGATTTACGTGATTCTTTTTTTGTTAGATGCGGAATAGTTGCCATTTGGTCCCATATTTTATTTTTTTAAATATGTGGGGAAGTTTGGTTTTAATTTAAAAAAAGCTGACATCAGTAAGTTGTCTACGTATGCGAAATTGCGGATTTTTGCTTTCCTATGACTTTTTAGTGATACGATACGATAGTAGGAAACAATATAAGTTGCCGGTCACCCATCTAGCTTCGACCTTAGAAAGTTATCACTAAAAATTGTGGAAAAAAAAAATATTAAGTTTATACCTAATAGGTTTAAATTTTTGTTTAAAATTTTTTTGAAGAAAATGAAATGTCAATGTCTTTTATTACAATTTTGTTTTTTAAGACTTTACGTTGAATATTGCCCCATAGCCAGGATCAAACAATTTAGAAATACAATTAAATCACTTCAAGCGCACCCAAAACATTCACGGTTGAAAATTCTAAACGACAATTTTAATGAATGTCAATATGACATGATGTCAACTTTTTAACGACGTCATTGTGGCTCTGGACTATGCACTTTGGGCACTTTTATGACTTCTTTGTTGCCATTTTATACAATACTTAACTTTACTTTACTTTGCTTTTACTTATATCTAATAATGTTAAAATCAAAAATTAAGAATACTTATTTTATTTAGTTATTTTTTGTAATAAAATAAAAGAGTTTCGTGTTGTTCAAAAGAAACCATGTCATTCAGTACATTATTGTCCACAAGCTGAAATTTGATGCTTGACGGGTTAAAATGCCTATGTCAAGATGAGCATCATCATGGCATCTAGCCCATCATGTATCAAAACACCTTGTAAATTTTAAATGTATAGTTATTCTCATATGAGATAAGTTGCTTCTCTAATAAAAGCTTATGTTTTAAACCTATATTTATTATTATCCACATACTTATAAAATTACTTCTACATTAATTCTTTAGGTATATCTATGTGGAGTGTTGTCTACAAGACAAGTTGCTCTCTTATTAGAAGTGGTTAAATACCGTATTATTAGCGGGTTGTAGCTTATGGAAGTGTATGACACCACCAGCATTAGCTGAATGGGAAGATGTTTCTTTCGTAAAATCAGATGTTCGAGAGAGATCACGGCCCACTGTAACTACCTGTGACATAGCCCATATTTCTTCATCAAAGTACTTTAGATGATCAATATCCAAAGTTCTAGAAACTGTGAGTATCCCGAAATGATTATACTGTGTACCCGTAGCAAAAGAAAGTGTAGCGCTTTTGCCAAACATAATGAAATACTTACTGTGCAAGAAGAGCTCCGCTTGAGCTTTCCCAAGGTTGTTTTCTACATGACACCGGTATGCGCCCGCGTCGTCTCTTGACATCTCTGACACGAGCAGGCTTAGCGTGTGTCTGTACCCTCTTGACGTCACGCTCAGCTTATATTTTGACCCTAAACAAAAATTGAGAGCTGGTCACTTCTGAAAATGAACGTTAGAGAAATAAGCAAGAAATGTAAGCAGCAAGAGAAAATTATTTTGACATTCCTTTTAAGTACATTCATATGGTTTGTGGGCCTTGATTGCTATCGCAATCGTAATTACACACTAAGTCAGTATATGCATTCTAAGGATCCCAAATACCTAGGACTTATCATAGGCTATAGACCCGGTTTGTTTTAAAAAATGCAGTGAATCCCGGAAAGATAGTAACTATTGAAGAATTTATTCCTTTTATATAAAGACAGGGTCCAAAATTGTACTAGCATTTTAAATGTAAACATCTATGTAACATATTTGGGAATGCAATAAAGATTTAAATTTAAATAGATGTGATATTGTTTGAGGAAACTTCACTATGTGGCAGGCCTGTATGCATTTCCTATTTCAGCCGTGAAACAGTTCGCTATGCTTCGGATTGAAGGGAAAGGTAGCCAGTGTAATTATTGGGCATGGACGGCATTTCATCTTAGGCCTCAGGATGACAACGCACTTGCAATATCAAGTGACTTAACCTTGTCTCTTCTATTGCAGGTGTCTATAGGCGGCGGTAACAGCTTACCATCAGGTGGGCCGTCAGCTTGTTTGCCATCTAGTTGTGGTAAACTTATACCAGGGAAATATAGTATCCACCCGCGACTTCGTCTGTGACGTCCCAAAGGAACGTCTTCCCATGATAAACAGTAACCTCTATCATTGTTCTTAATTTTTGATTTTAACATTATTATAAATGTTTGAAAAATTACTTAGTAATTAAAATATAATAAAACTAGAAAAATTTCACGTCCTCAGGCAGGAATCGAACCCGCGACCTTTCGCAATCCGGGCGACTGCTCTGACCACTGAGCCACCCAGGACTTGGGATATCCCTGTTAAATTCTTCTAGTCTATCTGTATTTGCGTTTATGAGCTAACGTCCACCCTACAGTGTCGAAATATTCTATTTCAACATCCGAAACGAGTATATCATTGTTTTACCCAGATCCATTTAGCCGTTCTCTCGTGATTCTCATTTACAATCATCATCATCATCATCAGCCTGAATACGTCCCACTGCTGGGCACATGCCTTCCTACATGACAGAAACACATGAGGCCGTTACACTACCACGCTGGCCCAATGCGGGTTGGTGGGTTAAAGCGGTTGCAGGAACAACCGGGGCCAAGGGCTTAACGTGCCTTCAGAAGCACAGAGGAGCTCGAGATCATAAACTTTGATTGACCTATATCAGGATCGACCATGGCGAAAGTAGCTTTGTTTTTCGTATCGGAACCAGAGCGCTCTAACCAATATGCCTCCGAGCTCCCCATTCATTCGCATTTACAATAGTAGTAAGATATTGATACTCACCATTAACAATCCTTTGCTCCCCATTCAACGTCCAATGGAACTGGGGTGTGGGATAAGCCTCAGCAGTACACTGAAGAGTTACTGCTCCGCCAGCAGGCGCCCTGATGGCGACCCGTCCAGCCCACACTGATGGGACAACTGGGAAGAAGTTTCTGATGTAAGAGAATGGTAAATAATAATAATTTGCAACGTGTTGAGAATTTTCCGCTCACGTTTTGGAGTCAACATCTCCATCTTGATGGTCGAACAATAATAATTATAAAAGTCCTACACTTCACTGAAGTATGCAGCTAGATAACAATACTCTTTTTGTAATTCAAAGGACGACATTTCATTGCACCACCTGATGAGAAGCGGCAAGAAGAGTCCATGATTTTGTTAAGACACACAGTCTAGCAGTCCTCACCAATCCAACAACTCAACAATATTAATTGTAAAGTCAGAGTCGACTTTACGGAGTTGATATTTTATTTTGTCCACATAAACGCCTCATTTATGCCGCTTTGAAGTGATATCCTTTGTATAGCGTGCCACCTAATTGTCATTTGGTTCTCCGGTTCAAACGTAGTGACAACATTCCATTGCTCCGGTGGGATAAGAAATTTTGTCAATGATTGTAATACCATTATCAGAACTCCTTTTAGGGAGAGTTTGTTTTTAGTATTCTCTGTAATTCTTTTTCTTGTTTAATTATACAAAATTATAAATGTAGACGTGAGATTCACCTAATTGAGCAATGGTTGGTGACTCTCGTTCATTACTATCATTAGAAATAATTAAATTTGCTATGTTTTCGAGGAATTTTATCAATTGAACTGCGAAGACTTAGCGGTGCGTATTTACGTCATCAATTTTATAAAATTTGCTGTCGTGTGTCGAATACAAATAAGAAAGTGTCGTAACGTTTTTCAATTCAGCTGAATTATTATTTTATTATTTATTTCATTTATGATATTTAATGAAAAAGAAACCTACACATAACATTAATCTGGCCCCTTTTGCTGACCGACGGTGGGACGCCATTTGTGGCTATACATAGATATGCTCCTGATGCTGCTCGGTCCACGTTAGTCAGATTCAACCAGTCTCCAGTCCATTTGGATACTGAAACAAAATTCAAAAATATATAAACGAAATACAGCCAAAATTAGAAGTTTTGTTTAATATCGTTTCCTAGAATAACAAACTATTCTGCAAGATCCCACAATATAGAAATCGCAGTTTGTCACCTATTTTGCACGTAACATGATAAACATTCATGAGCACATGACAACCTCTTTTGGTAAGTTAGCAAAAGATTTTACAATATACAAATCGAAGTCGTCATAAGATAAACAACGATCAGAAAACCGAGAAATATTTTTTGTTGACTAATGACAGACAGGCATGAGTAACAAACTCATGGCTGTCTGTTGACCGACATAAGTTACAATCGCCTGTCCTATTTTTCCGTCATTGATCTCAGAAGAGACAACATAATACTTAGAGTCAATCAACGATATATCTCCACGTTTATTATTAGTAATCTTGTCTGGTTCTTCAAGCTTATATTTATTGTTAATAGTAATCAGTAATAGAAAATGAGAGCGCTGACTGATTGCCTTCTTATATTTGTCATTCAAAGCTATTGCCATTGTGCCTCTTTTTCTCGACCACGAGAAAGTATTATTATATGTCTATCGAAATACATAGAAAAAGGTTTATTTCGGGATACAGATCTAATCAAGAAAAGGGACATGGAACTGGGAAAGGTCGTCAACAAAAGTTTGTGGAATTTAATTCAATTTTATTGAATCTTTTATTTTTTTTAACGCTCACTTACGATTATTAATTTGTTCAGAAAAAGTAATAAGTGAATGCTGGAAAATAATGTTGCAAGAAAGAACAAATATATGTGCCATTTTCAAATCATTTTTGCATGTTTTAAGAATTTTAAAATTTAACATCATGATACTAAATGTCTTGGAATGGAGTATACTTATTTATTCCACTCTTTTATATTCTCTTTTGTATTCTAGCTGACAACCCACACTCAATTGTTCCTTACGCTACAACTTAGCCTTGCGTAGAAAAATATGTACTTTGCTTCGTAGCTTATCTTCGTATTTATGTACCAAACATGTTGTGGAATTATATTGTTGATCTATAATTATATTGTTTAAAAAACGCTGTAGAGTTTTTTATCATAAAAAATATTCGAAGAGCATGAAAAAAGGAACTATTAAAATGACGCAATTTTCTTTAAGGTTGCTAATGAGCAAATCTCGTTTTACGTATCCTGTGTGATGAGGATTACTTACAGTCGTTTTTGCTGCCCTAACGAGGGTATTACGTTGCTATAAGCTGGGATCAGCCATCGATTTCAGTTTCTTACGCAGGAACGGAATGAGGTTTTGACTTTAATAATACGAGGTCAAGTCTCGTTTTATAACCCAATATTTTTGCGAGCTAGCCCCGATAGGTTCTATACCCAAACTTATGACCTAATTGAAACGAAATAGAGACGTTAATTCATACTATACTGTGTAGATAGTTTTAACTAAATAGATAATCATATTTTCGTATTTTGGCGTTATTGTAATTTCTTGTTTAAAATAAACCTTTTGTTTTTTTTGAGCTCAACAGCAGACAAGCTATTGTTTCTGTTATGTGGATATATAAAGTGTATGACTTATTAAATATATTCCAAAAAGAAGTAGGGCGTAGAGAAGCATACAGTTAAATATCGCGGTAAGTGTGATCGCCCGAGGCCAATATACCACTTCCTCTTGATTTTCGGTTTCATGCCTGATCTTTTAATATTCTTAATTTTTGATTTTAACATTATTATAAATGTTTGAAAAATTACTTAGTAATCAAAATATAATAAAACTAGAAAAATTTCACGTCCTGAGGCAGGAATCGAACCCGCGACCTTTCGCATTTCGCTTTCGCCTGTCGCGGGTTCGATTCCTGCCTCAGGACGTGAAATTTTTCTAGTTTTTATTATATTTTGATCTTTTAATGTTTTTTTTTGCAACATTTGTTGTATAAAAAGGAGTAGTCACACTACTTGCTGCTTAGTTAATACGGCAGCAGTGTCATCGCATGAGTCAACTTGTTTCGTATGATGGCAAACCTGTTAAATTAAGAAGCCTTGTATATGAAAGCCAAAGATACCAAGACTAAGCAAACCCCCACTGTTCACAAAATTAAAACTGACGTTAACACTTGAAATGTTAATACTAGGCGCCTACTCTTTTTTCTCATCCTAATTCCATACCTGAGTACACATCTGTTCAGTTCCTTCCGGAATCATTGCACGCCCCGTTGAGAAAAGCAATATCTACGCGAGCAGCTAATGTCATGTGATCGAAATCTGGTCCATTTAGTATAGTAATTGATTGTGACGATAGGAATACTTTTAGATATAGAGCTTTGGTTGGATAAGTTTTTGTGTACACAAATAACAACGGACACCTACACCTAATGTTAAGTATTGTCGCTGCAGACGTTTGATCATGGGCATCTAGGATTGTAATAAGTAGACTCATTGCTAATTCTTAGACAATAGGGTAGTTGACAACTTTTTTTTTATTTCATAAATAAGAAGTTTATAACTCATAAAGAAATATTGCAAAAGAAATAGTATGTCTAAGATCAATAGTTTCACAGATATAGTGGTATGTTTGATGTGTTGCGGCGCATCGTCTAAAAACGCTCCATAGAAAATCTACGGAACAGGTGACGTCACATGTTCCCATATTACTAAGAAATGTATGGGCATACTGACAAAATTGATAATAACTATGTAATATGTATGTTTTTATAAATAGTTGTCATAATAATAGTTGTTTTAATTGATGTCAGCAATCTAATATCATTAACATTTTTGATATTTTTTTAAAAAAATATATGGCCATTTTTTAAAATTTTAAAACAGTACAAATTCAACAATATTCCATATATTTTAAGTTTGAATTGTTTTTATGGGTAATAATAGCGTATATTTTCCAAATTTGTGAAAAATAGCGCCAGATTCAAAATTAGGCAACATCCCAATTGATGGGTTCGTGTTAATGATGAAATCATTTTACCATCCTAAGAACAAGATTCCATATTCTAAGAAGCGATCCCTTCAGAAATAACAGTCAGGGAGAAAATGCAAACATCGAATTAGTTTTAAGATAAACAAAACACAAAGTCAACATTAAACAAAACCGCTGAAACAAATACTTAACTGCCGTACCTCAAACTGGGTACAACTTTCGAAGTTAACGCCTAATTATTTGTTCGCTTACAAAGTGAGGTTAAGGTACGACTTGTAGCGAGATGCTAATCGCGTATTATTAGCGAGAAATGACTCGGTCAGCATTCATCACGAGTAGATCGGGATTCCCAAAATCGCCATCTGCTTTGCAATAGTAGGTAAACATCCACCATAATAGTTTAAGTGGAGCTGGGTGGCGTGGTAGGTTGTACACATGAATCTCGAAAGCAAAGCAGTGCTTTTTGAGAAAAATAGGTGAACAAACAAAAGCGATTTTCTTCTGCTCTTCACGGGCAGCATGTTAAATTATTGTTATCGGCTGTTATACAAAACGTCAAAGACATTTAATGTGGCTCGATTTTTTAAAATTTTTGTGTGTTACCCGCTTTCTACTTTTCCAGTGGCCAAACTATCGCTGCCATAGCCTTACTATTAAAGGATATATATATATTTATATTATTCTAGGCTTAAAGAGCGTGTTGTCTTCTGGCGTTGGATGTGCCAGATTCAGCATCATATTAACACAAAAGTGACTAATTTAATTATTAAATATTTTTTAAAAATTGAATTAACTTTCGATGGGGAGTCATATTTTAAAAGTGGAAGTTTTTCAAATATTACGACGATAATGAAACTTGCTAAGCGGTCAAGTGACAAATCAAACTCAAATTCGATAATTACTTCTGACAAAATCTTTTATATATTACAGCAATCCAGTATGTTCATCTGCATCTATGCTGTATTTATTACATTTAGCTATATTCATGCAGCTTAAAAATAACCTTCTCGCTATTTGTTGGACCCTAAGTTTTTAAACGATGCAAATGGCCCGGCTTACATTCAATTTGTTTCACCCGACCAAGGAAAGTTGTGCTTTTACTAAGTGCATTTGGTTATCCTCAACTGCACATAAAACTGTATTATTATATTGCAACTATTTATTTACTTCTTTCTACTAAACAGAAAGAAATAGTTCTTTAAATCCTTGGTTCGGTCTGCTAACATGCATCCTTATTCTAAAACTGA
This sequence comes from Nymphula nitidulata, assembly GCA_947347705.1. NCBI lineage: Eukaryota > Metazoa > Arthropoda > Insecta > Lepidoptera > Crambidae > Nymphula > Nymphula nitidulata. Next base: position 848,491 of record OX374625.1, read on the forward strand.
TCTTGTGAATAAACAAAATTAGATTACACTTCAGAAAATTATGATAATTCCCATTGGAGATAAATTTACTAAACTCAATCTCCATAGCCTTCGTACTTTATAGAAAGTGAAGCGGCGTTAAGAGTAGACGGATAGCTCCAAGCGAAGGAAGTAAATAACTTAATAAAGAATGAATTATTTTTAACGATCTGGGTCACTTTTTAAAACCTAAACTGTATTATTCCAATCACAAAAAGCTTTTGAAAGCCAAACCACTCTCATTAAAGAATATTCTGTATTTCAATGTATAATCGCTGGATCTAAACTGCTGCAGTAAGCTTTTCCTGCAATACGACAGTTTATACACGACACGTAACGTTATTCTGTGCAGCTTTAAAGAAAAAATAAAATGAATATGAAAAGGGTCTAGCGTAAAGAAATTTTAAGGATTAACAAACTCAATTGTAATGGAATTGGAAAGAAACCAAGAATTCAATCTGGAAGCATATTTATCGCTCTTTGGAAAGAGTTCCTTTTTTCTTAATTTTTGATTTTAACATTATTATAAATGTTTGAAAAATTACTTAGTAATTAAAGTAGAATAAAACTAGAAAAATTTCACGTCCTGAGGCAGGAATCGAACCTGCGACCTTTCGCTATCCGGGCGACTGCTCTGACCACTGAGCCACCCAGGACTTGGGATATCCCTGTGAAATTCTTCTAGTCTATCTTGTATTTGCGTTTATGAGCTAACGTCCACCCTACAATGTCGAAATATTCTATTTCAACATCCGAAACGAGTATTTTTACAAATACCGACGAATCGGTTAAGTTGGGCTGCCCCTACAATGTCGAAATATTCTATTTCAACATCCGAAACGAGTATTTTTACAAATACCGACGAATCGGTTAAGTTGGGCTGTCGACATTGTAGGGTGTCCACCCTACAATGTCGACAGCCCAACTTAACCGATAGCTCATAAACGCAAATACAAGATAGACTAGAAGAATTTCACAGGGATATCCCAAGTCCTGGGTGGCTCAGTGGTCAGAGCAGTCGCCCGGATAGCGAAAGGTCGCAGGTTCGATTCCTGCCTCAGGACGTGAAATTTTTCTAGTTTTATTCTACTTTAATTACTAAGTAATTTTTCAAACATTTATAATAATGTTAAAATCAAAAATTAAGAAAAAAGGAACTCTTTCCAAAGAGCGATAAATATGCTTTCAGATTTTTACAAATACCGACGAATCGGTTAAGTTGGGGCAGCCCAACTTAACCGATTCGTCGGTATTTGTAAAAATACTCGTTTCGGATGTTGAAATAGAATATTTCGACATTGTAGGGTGGACGTTAGCTCATAAACGCAAATACAAGATAGACTAGAAGAATTTCACAGGGATATCCCAAGTCCTGGGTGGCTCAGTGGTCAGAGCAGTCGCCCGGATAGCGAAAGGTCGCAGGTTCGATTCCTGCCTCAGGACGTGAAATATTTCTAGTTTTATTCTACTTTAATTACTAAGTTCCTTTTTTGTCCAATTGGTGGAGTAAACATTGAAAAACTGAATTTATGTTAAAATAAAATTTCTGTAATTAAGGTTTTACTATTTGAGTTAGTACCGCTATTACACTTTCGTGCAATTGCAATATATTTCAGCTAGAATAATTTTTAATTAAATCTGGCTTCATTTGGGTCAATTTTAAATTTTATTACGTCAACATAAGGGCACAAAGTCTTAAATGTATTGCTGGACTTAGCTGTACGTTTATGAGAACTAGCACGATTTCCTTCTTCAATTTGCAGCTCGGCTAGATCTCAGCAAAGTAGTGTAATAATTCAAGACTTTTGTAGTTCTGCGCTTTCACCATAATTTTTTGAGAAGTTGTTTTGTAAATATACGCTACTCCTTCATATCTTTACTTGGTTACAAGCTTTTCTTTAACATGTAATGTTCGTATGTGATCATGTATGTTAGGTAAAATATTGCAACTGAATTATAAAGCAGTTATCTTCGACTGATTGAGATTAAATTTTGCATACACGTTCAGCTTGGATGACAATGCACGGTTACCCAAATGTAGTTATTGTAAATTCAGTGTGGCGGACTAGTTATTTTTTGTGCACTCCCATTATATCAGTATCAAATGAAATAAATTATTATCCAAAAACAAGGTTTATGCTCTAAAATAAAAAGAGGAAAATTAATGCTTAAACCGAATAAAACCGATCAATGTATTGTTTTACATAATATCTTATCGCAAGACGTAGTTAGCAGTAAAACAGCACGACCGACGGGGCCCTTCTACCAAGCAAATCGAATAGACATTTTTTGCCGCCACGGTGAATTGAACCTCTTAACTGTTTAAACCACTAGAACACAGAGGCGGTTAATAAGTATTGTTGCTTACCCAAAGTCTGGTTATTCATCTTGAAATGCCTGGAGTCTTCTCTCCTCCAAGCGATAGTGGGCGGGGGTGTGCCTGACGCCACACACCTCAAGTATGCGTTGTCCCCTTCCTTGACGAGCACCTCACTGCTGCTGGCTTCGTCATCGATGTCTGGTGGGACTGTTGGAAAATAATCTCTATTATTATTGTTGTAGGGTACTTTCAATTTTTGTAAAAATACGCACAGTTCGACATTGTGTTGCTAGAAGTTAGCGTAACGCAAAAGCAGATAGACTAGAGTTTTTTTGGCAGGGTCTGATGGTGTCAATCAAGACTTTTATTACTTTTGTTACAAAATTGTGTCGAAGCGGCAGTTGTGCTATAAAATGGGTGTTGCTTTGTAAAGAAAGTGTTCGTGTTGATGTGCAATTTGAAGATCACTTTAATGTAAGTGTATTTGATGTGAAGTAAGTTAAGAATGAAGAAGAGGAGCTCGGTGGAGTAGCGGTTTAAGCGCTCTGGTTTCATTTACGAAAACTAAGCAACTTTCGCCATGGTTGGTCCAGGGATGGGTCACACAAAAATTTCTAATCTCGAGCTCCTCCGTGCTTCGGAAGGCACGTTAAGCCGTTGGTCCACGTTGTTCCTGCAACCGCTTTAACCCACTAACCCGCATTGGGCCAGCGTGGTGGTGTTATGGCCCAAGCTTCTCATGTGTTTCTCTCATGTAGGAAGGCCTGTGCCCAGCAGTGGGACGTATATAGGCTGGTGATGATGATGACGTTAAGAATTTTACCTTTATTAAAAACCTCATCAAAGTAGCATCATCACATATTTTGCGCAAAACTCTCTCAAAATGCATTGAGATGTGTTTGCATTGAAACACTAGCATTTCAATGCAATATTTGCAGCATTAATATAAAATACTTAACACATGGCTGTATGGGCTGTATCCATTTGTGTAGCAACAGGGAGAATTAACCTAAAAATATAAGTACCAAGGTACTTATCTCGTAAAAAAATCCTTCTTTGGAATTGGTGCTTCTTTTTCTATTGTTTCTGGTAACGCTTAGCACCAACTCCAAAAAAGACATTTTAAAGAATTATCTTCCAACTCCTAACCGCTTAGGAGTTGTACCTTCCATCACCAGCCACCACCAGATGACTGACAGTAGCAAATACTTGAATAGCTTTAGAAAAAAGTAAAACATGTGATATGGGCTTATAAAATTTAAGGTATGCCCTCGATTTTTCTGGGATCCCATCATCAGATCTTAACTTGGTGACAATGGGACCACGTCAGTTGTATACTCTATCGAATAAATAAATAATTTCTAAAATCAGTTCACAATTGGCCGAGTAATCGATGAACATACATACAAAAAAAAATACATACAGTGAAACATAATATAACCTCCTTCTTTTTTTGAAGTCGGTAGAAAAACGTAGAAAAACAAATAGACTCAATTCATGTCCAATGGTTATCACAAGCCTTCGGTAGCTTTCTGGTTAGAGCAGTTGCTTGGAGTGCTTTAAATATTTTTCATGTAAAAAACCAGATTTATAAGCTTATTATATGCAATATTATGCGTCATTGCTGCTCCGTAGCCTAGCAAAGTTTTTGATGAAAGCATGCTTATGGAGTAGGTAGGTAGTACACCGAGGTTGATGTAGTAACTAACGATAATTAGTTATATAAAAGTACTCTGTGGTTAGTAAACAAATGTAATTGCTTTTGAGTCGTTGAGCTGCGTTATCTCAAGAGATGATACATTTTTTAATAATGCAAAGCATCTTCTGCTCATGGTTTTTTTTATTATTCTAGCAACAAACAGTCATGGTTATCAAATGATCAAATTAAAATAGGACATAAGTTATATAAGATGCATGCCTAACAACAATCAAGTCAAGTTGGAGGAACTCGAACATTTTTGCTGATTATGAACATCATATTGTATACTAATTAAAATATATCTAAAAAACATTCACGTCCTGAGGCGGGGATCGAATCCGCGACCTTTCGCAATCCGGGCGACTGCTCTACTAACCATCTGAGCTACCCAGAACTTGGGATATCCCTGTGAGTTTAGATATATTTTAAATAGTAAATAATTTTTCAAACATTTATAATAATGTTAAATTCAAAATTAAGAACATCATAATATGTTACTAAATTATGATAATTTCAAACACTGCAAAATATAATATAAGCTCTCTTTTTGAATCAGTTTGAAACAGTACCTTTGCCGTCCCCTAATTATAATTTTAATAAGGTTCGCCTTTTATTTCCCTTATTTAGGCTTAATACGTTTTTAACGCTACTGTTTCCTTTAGCAAACAAGCTTTAAATTTAATATTCATTTATATAGATAAAAAGATAAGTATATCAATACATGTATTACAAATATTGGCTTTTTATTTCAACCTTTGAAAAATTGCTCTGTTTTATTCAATACTTCCTAAGCCTAAGCATTTAACACAAAGATTAGCGTCACTTTGATAAAAAGTACCTACTACTTATAAATTCAAATCGAAATCACAATGTGGAATGGTATTTACATACGTCAGTGTGAAGATGTCAGCCGTCTTTGTAGTCTGAGAAACGTTTATGTTGGATACAATGTTGCCAGGAGACGACTCGTTGGAAAATATTTGAACATTCTCAGCTATATTGAGGGTACAGAAATTTATTTCAAGTTGCACTACAACATCGAAATCTATAACATTAGTATTAGAGCACGGATAATATCTGAGAATTCAGAACAAAGTAACAATACAAGGAACTCAGTGGTGTAGTGAACTGAGCGCTTTGGTTTCAATTACGGAACTAAAGCCACTTTCGATTTAGTCGCCCACGGGATAGGTCAATTCCCACCAACCTGCCTATCGCCTGTTGCAACCGTTCGGTTATGCAGGCCGAATCATGGGAGAGTGCACTGCTATTTACTCGGGGCTCTTTTACAGCGCACTTTTCTTGACTCCCTACATATTATATTCTTTCGCCATGCCCCTAAGGTCCCTCTCCCCCTTCTGGGGCTACGACGCCACAGTTACGCCTCCGGTAACGGGCTCCCTTCTCTTCGCCCTACTGCGTCTCCCTCTCTAAGCTACTAAGCTTTTTGTGCCACTGATGCGCGAACTCCCGCAGCCTCCCGAAGTTCTCCTCTGAGCTTACCAGGTCCATGTAGTTAACAGGACCTTCCGATACGAGATGGGTCAACTCACCACCTCCCATGGCCATGCCAACCTCGCGGTTATAATGGCCGAATCGTGAGATATGCGCGCGGAGCCCGCGACTGAACACGCTACCGCGCGCAATGCTTGACTCTACATATTCTTTTTAAAACTCTTCGTCCTTGTCCCTTTGTTCGCACTCTCCCTCTTTAGGGGCTACGACGCCACAGTTACGCCTCCGGTAACGAGCTCCCTTCTCTCCGCCCTACTGCGTCTCCCTCTCTAACCTACTAAGCCTTTTGTGCCACTGATGCGCGAACTCCCGCAGCCTCCCGAAGTTCACCTCTGAGCTTACCAGGTTCATGTAGTTAACCGGACCTTCCGATGCGAGATGGGTCAACCCACCACCTCCCATGGCTGAATCGTGATAGATGCATGCGGAACCCGCGACTGAACGCTAACGCGCAAAATGCTTGACTCTTTACATATTCTTTTTGAACTCTACGTCCATGTCCCTATGTGCGTGTTCTGCCCCTTTCAGGGGCCACGACACCACAGTTACACCTCCGGCGACGAAGTCCCAGCTCCTCCCTACTGCGTGTCCTTCTCCAGCCTACTCCGCCTCTTGTGCCACTGGTGCGTGAACTCCCGCAGCCTAACGAAGTTCGCCTCTGAGCTTACCAGGTCCATGTAGTGAACAGGACCTTTCAATTCGCGGTTTATCCCATCCATCATGTTCACACGCAGGTCCTCATACAGCGGACATTCCCACAAGACGTGGTGAACGTCCTCCTCAGCATTCCCGCACTCACACATACTCTCATCTGCCAAAGTTATTTCATGCAGTCTCTTCCTGAAGCATCCGTAGCCGGTGAGCAGCTGCGAAGTTTGATAGTCCGGCACGACCCAGCGTGAGCCGAGTCTGACCGCCACATTCAGGAAGAATCGATACAGCTTTCGTCTTTTCGTCCCATCTCTTCTGCCATTCGTCCACCACCTCAGCACATATACCGCGCTTACGTCTGCCCAGCTCCGACCGCTGCAAAGCACGAGATAGGTCAATTCCCACCAACCTGCCCATGGCCTGTTGCAACCATTCGGTTATGCAGGCCGAATCATGGGCGAGTGCACTGCTACTTGCTCGGGGTTCTTTCACAGCGCACTTTTCTTGACTCCCCACAAATTATATTCTTTCGCCATGTCCCTATGGTCCTTCTCCCCTTCTCCCACTTCGGCGCTTTCCAGGTCGCCCGGGATGGGTCAGTGAAAAGTTATAAAATTCAAGCTCCTACGTGCCTCGGAAGGCAGGTTTGGCCGTTGGTCTCGGTGGTTACTGAAACCGCTTTAGCCCACCAATCCGTATTGGGCAAACGTGGAAGCTCGTCGTGAGTTTCTGCCATGTAAGAAGGCCTGTGTCTGGGAATGGACAAATCAGCACCAGAAAAAAAACAGATCTTTTGCAGTCTACTATTGTAATCGCTAGAACTGGAATTCAGTTTAAAAGAAAACACTGCAACGGATATGAGAAACCTCAAACCACACATGAGTTGGAAAACGTTAAGCTTATTTGCGAATCTTTTGTCTTTACAATAACATTGCAGTGTCTCAGCTGCGAGAGAACTGTTACAATGGTTTAACCAATTTTTTGCCGGAAACTAGTAAAACGAATTCCAAAAGACAAATAAATTGGGAAAGCTTTTTTAACATATTTCAAAAAACTATTGCATTTAGATCTTTCTCGCATAAACACAAATCTGTTGGTATATATAAAATTTAAAGGCCTGACTGACTGATATATCAGCTCGAAGCCTAAACTGCTGGTCCTTGAGACAAGAAATTTGAGGAGTGTGTTCTTTGCAAAATAAAAATAAGGGTGAAAATGGGATTGTGATTTATTTTTCAAATTTATTTATGGACTCGAAAATTGTTACACTGTAGCGGTATAAACCCGCTACCTGTTGTGTAGTCCGCTTGTGATTATATCCTGAATATTAATTTTAATTTTAGCTAAGGGACCACTTAGTCCAAAATTGTGTTACCTTAGTAGGATTGGTTTGTCCATCTATTTCCTATTTAATTAGTCGTGGCTTATGTATTGACTTGCCCAAAGGTTTCTTAGGTTTCCTACGTATTAATAGTATCCATTCAAATTAACATTCTTCTCGAATAAAATCCTGGGCACATCCTTTAATGATATTCCAAATTTTGTTTGTTTTGATCTAATTTCATACTGTCACTTTGATATCGTCAGGCAACATATCGGCAAAGCACACCGAGTTATACAGCCAAGGATGTGCGTATCATTAAGCGCCATTCAAGAACGCAGCGTCCGATGTTTAACAGCATTCAAAAGTTACCATTTTATTTTTTTTGACAATTTTCTAATTAAATGAGTAATACTAAGAAGGGTGTTCCATATTCTTCCCAATTATTAATTTTATCCGACATTTTCAACTTCTACAGGCAGATTTTCTTTGGTATTATGTGACCATAGACATTTGAGATTTGTTTGGCTGTATAGAGAGTATCCGTTCTCAGGTTCACTTTTTTTTGAGGTCTTTTTGGCCTATTGGCCGTGTTAAATTTCATAATCAACTTTTTATTAATTTTTCGGTAAGGAAACTTGGAAATAATAGCCCATCAGGTTTATTGGTGTCCTAGGCGATTTACTCTGCATATTTGTTTTGAATTTCAGATGTGATTTGACAAGATTTGTATAGATTGGGACGAAGGTCATTGTCGTTTAAGACGAGGTTATAATATCATATAAATAAATTCAGGCCTCTTGTGTAATTGCAGGTATGTTCACTAATTGATTCATTTTATTAAAACCGATACCGACATAGAATAATTTTAAAACTAAAATTAAAATATAAATTATAAAATTTTCAACACAAACTTTACAACCTATTGCTATTTCTTTGCAGGAGGTCTTTTCCTACCATATTTTAAACTTATTACACGGTCCGCTTGAACCGTATGTTGGTTGAATCAAGCTGGCGCCCTTAAATATGTGAAAATACAATAATACAAGAAATAAATGTTTTGACCTGGGAGTCTGGAGTCTGATTTAATCGGCCACCGGTCGAACCCACACCGCATCCCGCTGAGCTAAGTAGGCCAACCACAACATTGGCGCCCACCGGTGGAGCGAAGATCAGGAACAGCACCAGGATTTCTCAAGTAATATTTTTCTTTATTTTTCTACATCATGTCGAACTTGCCATATGCAGTTAATCGATTGTCATCTGAAGAACTTCGATACGAACTGGAGATACGTGCAATTGACTGCACAGATTTAACCTTTGATGACCTACGCAAGAAGTTCTCTGCAATTACCCGAGAAGAGAGTAGCGGTACACCCACAAGCTCAGATATAGTTCGGTCACCTACTTCAGAATTAGACATTGTTGATAGGACTCTAAGTGAGTTATTGTTAGTGTTTCCAACTTTAAAATGTGAACGGAAAAATGGTGATTTTATAAAATTTTGTACTCGTTTGATACATATAAGAGATAGATGTGCACGTATTTTAATAAGTAAAGATTGTGAGGATTCATGTAATAAGTTTAAAGTTCAAATTCAAATGTTGATTGATAATATTCAAAACAAATTAAGGCCTTCTGTCCGAAATTATGATGATTTATCTTATGACCCTTCAGATTTGGATATAAAACATAATTTTATCCTTCGCTCTGACAACACAGTGGGTTCATGGAACCTTAAATACACTGGCAGTAGTGATGTCAGTCTGGCATATTTTCTCCAGCGGGTTGGTGAATTGTGTAGGTCTTATAGAGTGTCTGATTCAGAATTGTTGGCCGCGGCTGCAGACCTTTTTGAGGGCCCTGCTCTTATGTGGTTCCGTAATTATGGTATCAATTGTTCATCTTGGGAGGAGTTAGTTTCTGCACTCAAAACAGAATTTTTACCCCATGACTATGATATTGTTCTGCGGAAAGAAATTTATAACCGTACTCAGGATGTCACTGAGGATGCACTTACATACTTTGCTATTATGGCCCAATATTTTTCACGCTTATTAATGCCTATGTCTGAGGACGAACAATTGTCTCTGTTGAAATTGAACCTGGCTCCTAGGTATCGAGCTAAAGCTATGTTCCATAAATTTAAAAGTGTTGTTGACTTGCGTAAATTTTGCAGACAAATTGATTCTAGCTTAAGGTGTAGTGATGACTATGTCCCCCCTCCTACAGGTACTTGTCTTGAGCCTGACTTGGCTTTTAAGGGCAAGCGTTCAAAAATAAAGGTGTCAGCGTTTAAAGAGTCCGCTTCCTCATGGCAGAAATGCTCCAATTGTGGAGGCCGCGGTCATGATGCTACCAAATGTCCTTCCAAAAAATTGCCTTTTTGTTTTGTGTGCGGTGCAGATGGTGTGACAAGAAGGGATTGTCCCAACTGCTCTCCGAAGTCAAAAAACTTCGAAGGCCCAGATACCATGAGGGAGACCGACTAACACATGCAAATAGTAATTTTAGTAAAGAGGATTGGGATGCTTGGTTAACTTATATTAAGAATTTTTTTTCTCCCTCACCTCTTAACATTGTTCATTTTTCTCCGGACCGTTACGATCCTAGACCTCATGCAGTAATAACCATTGATGGGTGGTTAAAGTGCGGTGCTCTTCTGGATAGTGGAGCCTCTATGTCAATAATTAACTACCAAGTCTTAAAATTATTGACAAAGAGTTTGCCTCACAATATTGAATCCTCTTCGGTCACTGTGGCTACTGCGGATGGCACTAAATATCGGTCGGATGGTACTTGTATGCTACCTGTTTCTTTTAATGGTTACTCATGTAATTTTAAATTTTTGGTGTTGAGAGACATTACCACTCCTATCATATTGGGTGTAGATTTTTGGAGAAAATTTAATTTAGCTCCTCGGCTGATGGACCAGTTCACTTCGGCTATTGGTGAAGGGAATTCCCCTCCTTTCTCTCCTAGTATAGGAGTAGATTTCCTCGATGAGGTGTTGGGACCCGAAGCCATGACGAAGGAGTTGGTGGTGCAGCGTATCTTAGATTCCTCACAACGGTCTCAGCTGAACGGTGTAATAAAAAAGTTTGAGACATTGCAATATACCGGTGGACATCTCAAGGCAACCATGTTATTGGAACACACAATAGATACTGGTACTGCTGCCCCTATTAAACAGCGTTACAATAACTTGTCTCCTGCTATGTTAAAGATCTTAAATGAAGAGTTGGACAAGATGCTGGAACTAGGAGTAGTGGAACCGTCGGAGTCCGCATGGAACAGTCCCATGGTTATAGTGAAAAAGTCTAATGGCGAATTCCGGCCTTGTTTGGATAGCCGAAAGCTCAATTCAGTGACTGTTAAGTTGGCTTATCCCATACCCTACCTAGATGCCATCTTGTCGAGTCTTCGCGAGGCGAGATATATGACCTCTTTAGACCTTAAATCTGCGTTTTGGCAGATTAAGCTCAGTAGGGACAGCTGTTTAAAAACTGCTTTTACCGTTCCTAAGCGCGGACTCTTCCATTTTACCCGTGTATGCTTTGGCCTCACCAATGCGCCCCAAGTTTTGCAATCTTTGATGGATAAACTCTTTGGACCTGAATTCCATGGTCAGGTATATATATATCTTGATGATATTATCTGCATCTCTAAGACTTTTCCAGAACATTTGAGACTGTTAGAGCATGTGTATCAGAAATTGAAGTCGGCTAACTTAACCGTCAACATAGCCAAGTCGCATTTTTGTCGATCCAAATTAAATTATCTTGGTTATGTAGTTGATGAAGGTGGATTGAGACCCAACCCGGATAAAGTGGCTGCCTTGGTTAGTTATCCCAGGCCAACATCTTCGAAGGAAGTGCGTCGCTTCTTGGGAATGACGTCGTGGTATCGACGCTTCATCCAGGACTTTGGTACTTTGGCGGCCCCTTTGACTGCATTGACGCGAAAGAATTGTCATTTCAATTGGTCGGAGGCTGCTGAGGATAGTTTCCTTAAATTAAGAAACGCTCTTACTTCAGCGCCGATTCTCTCATGTCCTGATTTCGACAGACCTTTCGTCGTTCAATGCGACGCCTCTGATGTAGGGCTGGGGGCTGTGTTGTCCCAGGACGTGGATGGTCAGGAGCACGTAATCGCCTTTGCTTCACGAACTCTTACCTCTCCAGAAAGGCGGTATTCCGTGACCGAAAGAGAGTGCTTAGCTGCTTTATTTGCGGTAGAGAAATTTCGTCCTTATGTGGAGGGTCACGCTTTTACCGTTGTTACGGATCACATGAGCTTGAAGTGGTTGACCAACCTTAAATCCCCTTCCGGAAGATTGGCCAGGTGGGCCTGTCGCCTGTCCCAGTTTGATTTCTCCATAGTGCACCGGAAAGGTAGTACCCATCTAGTGCCAGACGCTCTGTCTCGAGTGGAGATACCATGCGACACTTTAGATGGAGTTTCCGCTTCGGACCCTTGGTACGAGGCCATGATTGCCAAAGTCCGGGATAGGCCTTCCAAATATCCGACTTGGGCCCTTAAAGAGGATAAGTTATACCACCACGTTAAGAGTAAATTCCGGTTGTCTTCTGACTATGAGTGGAAGTTGGTGGTACCTGTCTCTCAGCGCCACGAAATTATTCGATCTAACCATGACACCCCTTCCTCCGGTCACTTCGGCGTATTTAAAACCCTAAAAAGACTGAGTTTGCATTTTTACTGGCCTAAGATGCTATACGATGTTAAACGCTATGTGCGAGCTTGCGAGGTCTGTCACGCGCACAAAGCCTCTAACCAACCACCTCCCGGTTTAATGGGTTCGCCCAAGGAAGTGGAACGACCATGGGAGTACATCACTGCTGATTTAATGGGTCCGTTTCCTAGGTCTAAATCAGGTTTCTCGTATTTACTGGTTGTTGTTTGTTTTTTTTCCAAATATTCGGTGTTGTTCCCTCTTAGGAAAGCTACTGCGAGAGAAGTTGTCCTCCCCTTGGAGAGGCGCATCTTTTTGACTTACGGCGTCCCTAAGACTATTTTAGTAGACAATGGGGTACAGTTCACCTCATCCGAATTCCGTTCTCTTGTTGAGAAGTATAGAGTTCCCAATTTATTCTATACGGCCAAATATCACCCTCAACCTAATCACACCGAAAGAGTCAATCGAGTCATCGGTGATGCCGTTTCTTGCTATATCAAAGACTCACATAAGGAGTGGGATGCTAATTTGCCTGAAATCCAAGCTGCTATTAACAGTAGTGTTCACTGTGTTACAGGGTTTTCCCCATACTTTTTGATTCATGGTCGCGAACATATATTGTCTGGGGAGAGTTATAAGAATCCGGCTATTGACGAGGAAATTATGAGTCCTCGGCGAGACAGCTACGTTACTGGTTTGCAGGAGTTAGATACTATCTTCAAACAGGTACGACAATACATGGTTCAAGCCCATGCTCGGAACTCCCGCTCTTATAATCTTCGTAGACGTCCGGTGACCTTTAAACCAGGACAAACAGTGTGGAAAGAGAATAAAGTCCTGTCCCGCGCCGGAGATCATTTTTCCTCGAAGCTGGCTCCTCGCTTTGTTAAGTGTCGTATAGTCAAGAGAATTGGTGACTCTGTTTATCAGCTAGAAGATGATCAGGGTAAAGATATTGGCAATTGGCATGTTAAGCTTCTGAAGCCGGGATGACCTTTCTCCCAATGTGTACTCTTGTTTTTTTTACCGTAGGCCCATGTTATGGTGTGTGTACTTGCGGTTGATTAGAATGCATGTACCCACGATGCCAAGGTAGCTTTTTATTTTGATATAACATATTTTTACGTTTTACTCCAAAAAAAAAAAAAAAAAAAATTTTTTTTTTTTTCCCAGGTGAAGGGAGTATGTAGCGGTATAAACCCGCTACCTGTTGTGTAGTCCGCTTGTGATTATATCCTTAATATTAATTTTAATTTTAGCTAAGGGACCACTTAGTCCAAAATTGTGTTACCTTAGTAGGATTGGTTTGTCCATCTATTTCCTATTTAATTAGTCGTGGCTTATGTATTGACTTGCCCAAAGGTTTCTTAGGTTTCCTACGTATTAATAGTATCCATTCAAATTAACATTCTTCTCGAATAAAATCCTGGGCACATCCTTTAATGATATTCCAAATTTTGTTTGTTTTGATCTAATTTCATACTGTCACTTTGATATCGTCAGGCAACATATCGGCAAAGCACACCGAGTTATACAGCCAAGGATGTGCGTATCATTAAGCGCCATTCAAGAACGCAGCGTCCGATGTTTAACAGCATTCAAAAGTTACCATTTTATTTTTTTTGACAATTTTCTAATTAAATGAGTAATACTAAGAAGGGTGTTCCATATTCTTCCCAATTATTAATTTTATCCGACATTTTCAACTTCTACAGGCAGATTTTCTTTGGTATTATGTGACCATAGACATTTGAGATTTGTTTGGCTGTATAGAGAGTATCCGTTCTCAGGTTCACTTTTTTTTTGAGGTCTTTTTGGCCTATTGGCCGTGTTAAATTTCATAATCAACTTTTTATTAATTTTTCGGTAAGGAAACTTGGAAATAATAGCCCATCAGGTTTATTGGTGTCCTAGGCGATTTACTCTGCATATTTGTTTTGAATTTCAGATGTGATTTGACAAGATTTGTATAGATTGGGACGAAGGTCATTGTCGTTTAAGACGAGGTTATAATATCATATAAATAAATTCAGGCCTCTTGTGTAATTGCAGGTATGTTCACTAATTGATTCATTTTATTAAAACCGATACCGAAATAGAATAATTTTAAAACTAAAACTAAAATATAAATTATAAAATTTTCAACACAAACTTTACAACCTATTGCTATTTCTTTGCAGGAGGTCTTTTCCTACCATATTTTAAACTTATTACACGGTCCGCTTGAACCGTATGTTGGTTGAATCAAGCTGGCGCCCTTAAATATGTGAAAATACAATAATACAAGAAATAAATGTTTTGACCTGGGAGTCTGGAGTCTGATTTAATCGGCCACCGGTCGAACCCACACCGCATCCCGCTGAGCTAAGTAGGCCAACCACAACAACACATACTCTTTAATGGAAATTATTAGACACAGTTTCACATTTTGATGAAAACAATATTAATCAGTTTCTGACCACTTCTGGTTGTCTCCTTATTAGTTCTTTTAACACACACTTCGAGTTCGATTAAAGAGATACCACTTACCTACATTTACCGCTTTTTGTTTAACCTAAAAAACCGACTATATTAGATCAATGTTAACTAATTTTGACTTTTCTGAGTCATTTAGAAATAAATAAGAAAATTAATTGATGTAGAATAAAACAGATGAAGATAAATAAAATATTGTTTTATATAACAGAATCGATATAGAATCCACTCTAGCGTTAATTAAATAAATAAACAGCTTTCCTAAGCGAGTTGTCTACTTGTTAGTCGCCATTTGAATAATTATAAATATCGCTTTCAAAGCTAAACGCCAAAATCCAAATTGTAGAAGTTACCCTGAAACCTATTATGTCTCCAACAATAAGTGTTTCATCGTCCCGGACAGACGTGAACGTTTTACTCGACGCGCCGCTTGCGACTCGACGACGCGGCAAATGTCTTGTGAGCGAAACAAGGATTTAGTTGACTTTGATTTAAGTTACTCTCTGAAATGTTCGGGATCTTAGAGTGTAAGCAATAAATTGATAATTTGAATCTAAAATTTGCTAGCCGTTTTAGAAGTGGATTGTTATTGTTATTAAATTTTAATACTGCCGTAACTGAAGTTGGGAAATTCCCAATTTAAAGAGCACGGGCACATGGGACCTGGACGCGTAGTTCTTCAATGAATTTTTAACACATTGCTTTCAAAATTCAATCATTATTGTCTTTATATACCACCTTCAAATGCAATAATTCTTTCGTTCGTGAACGTAAGCGATATTGCTGTCGTAAGCGGAACATAGTTGAGAGTATCTCTGATTGCTAGTATATAAATAACAGAACGAGATAAATATAGACTACTTTTCATTATCGTGAATTATGAACAATGTCCTTAGTTTTACTTTTGAGAAATATCTTTCAAAAAAGTGAATTTCACGAAGACGAAGTTTATCATCATGTAAAGACAGATAATTTAGTATATGTAGTAGCCGAAGCTAACTTCCTGACATGTATCTTTAACTTGTAAACGACGAGGCTCCACGCGAAAGGTGCAACGTCGCAACATGACGCGGCAGGAAATAACTTGCAACACGAGCGAGTGAGAATCTGCTGACTTCCAACGGCGACAGCCACATCATTAGTAAATTCAGAGTGAGCTCGGAAACTGCTTTATCGAGTCATTTACTTGAGAGACCGGTGGATAATAAATCTTAGTGACCAGTGAGGTCTGGGAAAAGAAACCAGATACCTATTTTCTGATTCCCGTAATCCGCTTTCAAAGTGAAGAGTGGGTGGAAAGGTTTATTTATGTCGACAATCGTAACAAACACAGGTGACAAACAAGTATGTTATTCAATCACTTCAATCAGTGTCATTTTACTCAAAATTATGTTAGGCTATTCTATTTATTGACTGACTTTATCCCTTGAAAACATTAAAACTTTTATCACCGCTGATACCACTATGCCTTGATCACGTTTAAGCTGTTACCTATTTCAATTGAAAATATAAAGTCTTCCGAGAATACGATGAAGAATAGCGTGATCAACATAACTGGGATGACACAATATCTGATTAGATATTTCATAATTGACCCATGATAATTTTACCATGACATGATAAAACTTCTTTAGTACCCGAATCTAAATATTTGTACAGTATGACAAAAGCTATTGAAATGATTAATCCATATTTTAAGAAATATTTATTTTTCCTTCTAGAGTTTCTAAATCGGAAAAAAGTACATCACGATACTATCAATCGTGTCTGTAAATTTATTTTCTTTGTTATTCTTAAAAGAAATCTTTAAACACTGACACTTTTTTGATTTTTAATTAGTAACTATAAGCATAAAATTTATTGTCTTGAAATATAACGATTTTGCGGGTATACCATGTTGTAGATTGTATAAGACTAACGATTTCACGGCTGTATCCGAGACCCTTTCTGATGCTCTCTTAACAGATAAGAAATATAATAGCACGACCTGATAGGTACGAATGTTTTCCCAATTCCTGGATAGTAAGGACCCACAAGATCTTATCACAATTCGGATCCCTCAAGACCAATTCATGTGACTTATATAAAGTTGAATTAGCTACTCGACTGCTCGTGAATAGTAATAGGTTCCGTGCCGCTTGGCACGTGGTATTCATACCTAATGTAGTTGGATTCTCATTTGGAGTTATATCTGAATTTATCAATATTTCTAAATTATGTCCTATTAGCTATGATTTACGTAGGTATAATTTGCTTAGACAAATATAAGCCATATCAATAGGTAATCCAATTTTAATGAATTCAACAAATGCCTGAAATGCAATCTATTTTTATCATTTTGATTCATCATCATCATCATCATCACCAGCCTATATACGTCCCACTGCTAGGCACAGGCCTTCCTACATGGAAGAAACACATGAGGAGTTTATTTTGTTTAGAAAATAATAATTATATCCACTTCTTCCACCGTGTATAGACATTACACAAGATATAAGTATGTAAGCAAATCTTGTATTTTTCTGATCAACAGACAAATCCAAAAATCTGAAAAAACAGCAAAAATAGTTAGAAGAATATCTCGGCTTTGGGTGCGGGAAACGAACCCGCTACCTTTCACAATCTAGATGACTGCTCAGAGCTACCGAGAATTTGGGATAACCTTAAGAACCTCTTCTTTGCATTACTAAGCAACGGTTGTTGACTGCCAATTTACTTAATGTCTGAAAATGTTATCTAACTGGTTTTGTATTCTCTTACTATCTAAATAGTGGTTATTGTGGACATTAGTGAGTGCGCAAGTTATGTGAACGGTAATATCTACAGATTCAGTGTGGACGCCTTTTAAATTCATCTTAATCTGTCAAGCGGCGATATACCACCGGAGGCCTATGACAATTGAAAAATCAATTGTGTCTCGAATTGCTTGTCGGGTTAATATTTCACACTGCCGCTCTTACACTTGCTATTTAAGTAAGTTTTAACATTGACACTCGTTCTGCATACCATGAGCTTAGTAAGATTAATGGTAAAGAAACGCTGCTGACCGACAACCTGCAGCTGATGCGTCTGGCTCATCATTGGCTCGGTGTTGACCTGGCACATGTAGCGGCCTCCATCCGCCGGGCCCACGTCCTTGAGGCCCAGCGTCCACGCCCCATCGCCATGGTTCACGCTGATGCGGTGGTTCTTGGTGATCACGTGGCCCGCGATTGTCAAGATTGTCTGTGTGTCTACTCGGAGCCACGCTACCTGGGAAAGATAGAATGACGATTCGATTAGTACGTTTTTTATCGAAATCAGAAAGGTATGGAAGAAACTTAAAACGAATAAGGTTAGTGACGTCATTGATGTCAACCATTCTCCCTTAACTAAATTTCGTAAGGTCATTTTTGAGACACTCTGACATGCACATTGAAAGGTCACACTTGTATTGCCTAAGAGTACTCAATTATAACCATTATACTACATATACAATATTAGTATTTTTAATTAAACGTTTTATAATTCGTAATTTGTCAGTATTATTAATGTCACATTTAACTTCAAATTTTGAATTAAATGTCTCGGTTCTTTATTCTAAGCATGTGGTGTTGGCCAGCAATTGACTGTGCACTTAGTTCTAGTTTTCATAAGTTTAGTAAACAAAATTGTATTAGTGTATAAGTTGTTCGTGAATCAATAAAGTAAAATAAATAAATTGAAAGTAACACTGCTCCATACGTTTAGCAGAAGATCTAAGTTATATTTCAACAAATGTGTATTATTTGCTGTGAGTAAAGTTAACACTGCCAGAACCCTATAGCAAGCTTTTCGTTCATATCAAGGATGTAATGTGCCCTGAAGCAGGAGTTAAATACTCTTCCTTAAATTACACACGCTGGCACATCAAGCGAAATCCTTTCACATTTTTGGCCTTAATAAGAGTTATTTACTCATATTCTTTAATAATCATACGAAACACAAAGAAGCTACATATAATAAAGACTTGATAATTTTAAAATAAATACTTTATGAAAGAGAAGGATCTCTTTCATACACAGTTACTTAATGTAAGAGGACTTACATTAAGTAAGAATGATGCTTAATGTAAAAGGTCAAATAACAGTACGACTGTAACTACTGTAAGTTCATATTACTATGTATTTTCAAATCATGGTTTTTGTGAAACTCAACTATATCAGTAATAATAATATAGTTTTATCATAATAGAAACAACAATTATCAATAATAATACACAATTTGGCTATCCTCACGAATATTATCCTGATTTAGAATTTTCGGCAGAAGAAATAATGAAGCAAAAGCTATTTATTATTGCAAACCTCGCTTTGGTATTTCAATTCGTTAGCATATTTGATGGATCATATGGGCGGGCCTAGTTGCGAAACGAATGATAAAACAGCTGGTTTGTAGAACACAATAATGGATTATCTCCTACGCTCTTTGAATGTGGGTTCTAGCTAGTACTAATTTTAGGTCGTCAGAGGCATTTTGTGATGATAATGTACCCAGATATCATTTCCAGTATGAAGACACAATTTTATTTATGAATACAACGGGAACATAATCCTCCTAACAGTACAAATTCTAAAGTTTTGATGGTTGTTTGTTATTCAATCCAGAATAGATCTGTACCTCTAGCATGAACACTTTTAAATTTCGAATCGCCATCGAATCGAGTAGGTTACTTTAGCTTTTGTCTGGCTTTTGTTTGAAATTTCAAGCGTGCGTGAACAATACAATCATCAATGTTTTTAAATTTCCCATCGTAGCTACGATTCGAAATTTTAAAATGTTCGTGCTAGGGGTACCTACTTGATTTTTTGCTCAGTGATAATTTATTGTCTAGAATACCTAGCTCTTAACACTAGAAAGACCGGCATTCGTATGCTACCTAAAAAGACCAACGTCGTCATTTTGACGCTATGACGACTCTAACGTTGATATGAATTTATTATTATGATTAATACAGAAAAACAACAGTTGTTCATTACTACTTTTAATTTATTTTAATCAGCAATACATTTAGAGCATATAATAGATTTTTTTGTACTTTTAATACATTTCCCACAGACTGGTTTCTTACAACTATCACAAAAGCAAGACGTTTTATTTCGTTTACATTTAGTATTTATTTGACAAGTTCGTCTTTTGTTTAACCTTGTCTCCTCTAAAATCTCATCTGCATTTTCGGGATCGCAAAGTGGACGAGCCGGGCCTGGACGATTTTTTTGATGTTCTGCTCGTAACTCACAAACAAGTTGCAGTATGAAATTATGACGTGAAATATTGCTGTGAGTAATTTTTCTGTAAATAACCCACGAATTTATGACAGCTATATCTAAAACATTATAAAATACGTGCATAGGCCATCTACGAGTACCAGCTCTCACTGAGTATTTCCTTGCCATTTGATCCAAAATATCTACACCAAATTTTGTTGAATTATAAAATTCAACAGTTTCAGGAATTTTCTTCTCCCCCGTGCCAATTTGAACACTCGGGTGCAGAGTACTAAGAATTATGACATTTTTGTTTGGTTTCCCTTGATAAATTGTCAAGGACGTATTGGGAGTTGTCTTCAAAATAAAGGAATCATAGCGTGGGGTACGAATTGTTTTACAAACTGTAGGTATTTCTCTTCTGGCACGCCTCATTGTACCCACAATGCTCGTTTGCTCGGATCTCAGTTTATCTGCCAGTTTTATAGAAGTAAAGAAATTATCTGTAGTTACATTGCGTCCTGTTTTCGTATATGGTTGTAACAGTTCCAAGATAACATGTTCCGGTAATGATTCGGTTGTACGGTTTTCATCACGGCCTAAATACGGAAATCCATTACATAGATATTTGGTCTCGACATCAACCAGAAGCCAAAACTTTATACCAAATTTATCAGGTTTGTTTGCTATGTATTGTGTAAAAGGACATCGGGTTTTAGACGGAAATAACTGTTCATCACCGGTTAAGTTTTCGCCAGGTACATAGCATAATTGACAATTCTCAATAAATTTATTCCATATTACTGATGCAAGCGCGAATTTGTCCGTTGCTAGTCGCAAAGATCTTGTGGACCGCACGTCAAAACGCATATATTTCATAATTTCTTTGAATCTGTTCTTGCTCATTGTTTCGGAAAACACAGGTGGCCCCCAAAGTTTTGACCACATCAGATCTAAATCTAGTTGGCTAGAATTATAAGCGCCACGGGCGTACAGTAATGCAATAAAGGCATCAAGTTCATCTAAAGTCATACACCAAGTTTCATCGTGCGTCCGTTGTCGAGCTTCTGTTTCTGTGCATATTTTTATGTGTCTAAGAGTTGCTTGGTCAATGAATAGGCGCCAAGCAGTAAGCACTTTACCATCTTGAACTAATCGCTTTGCATATGGGGTTGGACCAGGAACATCTCGAAACACGTTTTGAGCACTGCGCCGACCTATTTGGATGGTACTTTGAGTATCTGCTATACACTTCCATTCGGTGCCATCACTTTCAATCAAAATATCATCTATAGCAGGAGGTGCCAATTGCCGTGAAGAAAAAGTTCCACCTCGCATACCTCGACTTCCTCTACGGCTGCTTTTCAATCGGATACTACGCCGGCTAGAAACCACACTATACGGTGCTTCTAATCCAATATCTTCGCTCAAATCTGAACTGTCCCTCAACAATGCGTCGTTGGTTGCCGGTATATAATGAGGTTCTGGCATATCAATCAATTCATTTCCATTGACACTATCTTCTCCACCCGATTCAGACTCCGAATACGGTAGATTTCGAAGAGTTTGCAATTGTTTTTCTATTTCAGACTCAGACATATTTCTACGCGCACTCATATTGATTTTATCCAAAATGAACACAGTATTTATAACCAATACAAATTTATGCAGCTTATACACCACTGAGAGTTTCAACACTGATTGAAAATAAGAAAGTATTACTAAATATAAAGCGGTGTGTAATGTAAACAAATATTTCTAAGTACCTTCCGGTCGATAATTGAGTTATTTACAATGCGTCATTTTGACGACTGTGGTCTTTGTAGATATGACTCTTTGTATTTCGAAAACTAATTAAGATAACAACTGTTCATTTAAATGGTAACTATGGTTGACTTTTAATATTTTGTAGTTTTAACAAAATATTAAAAGTCAATAAGTGTTATGTTTTAATAAAGCATAACTTTCAAAATATGAGCACTTTACTTCGCGGAATCGTCAATTTGACGACTGCGGTCTTTCTAGTGTTAAGCTATTTTTTATTTCGGAAAAATGTACCTACATTTACGCAGTTGATTGTTAACCAAGGGTTCATCCCTTAGTTATCAATCAATTGCCACCCATTTCTGCTGAGATATTTTTATATAGTTCTAGGCTAAAATGGTGCCTATCACTCGAGGTAAGCACTCTACTTTTCATTTCAGATACGAGGAAAGTTAACAAAAGCTAGATTTATAAATATCAGCCTATGATGTCCACTGCTGATCAAAGGTCTCCCCCATCGATTTCCAAATGGAACGGTTCTGCGCAGCCTGCATCCAACGGCTCCCCTCGACCCTGACCAGGAAGTCTGTCCATCTAGTGGGAGGCCGTCTTACTTTGCGCTTTTCAGTACGTGGTCGCCATTCTAGAACTTTAACGCCCCACCGGCCGTCTGCTTCGCGTGCTATGTGCTCAGCCCATTACCACTTCAACTTACTAATCCTACGAGCTGTGTCAGTGACTTTGGTTCTCTAACGGGTGTTCTCATTTCTGATTCTATCTTGCAGAGAAACACCTAACATAGCTTGTTCCATAGCTCGCTGTGTGACTGCGACTTGCACAGAAGGCCCTTAGTAGCAGATTTATACTGGTAATTAAATTAACGAAAATAATTTCATACTATTCCTGCTTTCCCAACATTTTTTCTCACTTTTTTGGTGAGTTTTCTCTAAAAAGTCGACAAAAGCCCATACAGCCATCTCTGATGTATTTTTGAATTTCAGTAGTTGTTTCACTTAAATGCGGGTGTACCGAATACAAATGTTGACAGTCTACATGATGCTACTTTGAAGAGATGGACAACAGTGATAAAATTCTCAACGGCTTTTGCACCAAGTTATCGTTTCGTAAAATGATTTTCCTCAATATTTTCCTATCTTTACAATTTTTTTTTTTTTCCAAATTTTTGTCGCGGCCTCTTCGCGTGAGATGCAAATGCTTATTATTGTACGTAAGGATCCAAATGTTAATTTTTTTGGTTTCGTTTATAATCATGTTTTAATTCAAATATTATTATGTTCAAAAAGACTTAAAAAAGTAGTCCAAAGACAAAATTAATATTTAGATACTAAGTTTTTTTAATACTTTTCCTCCAGGGAACAAAATTGGAAAATAAAATTCTAAAATTGTATACACTATCTATTCACAATATTACCTCCTAAATCTAAACAAACTCTACTTCCTTATAGTAAAATAGTAAAGCACGAAGAATATTGTTTTCTCTAATCTTTTCTTTTCTACCTTCATTGGTATTAATATATCTAAAATTCAGCACACCAAATCCTTGAGCAATGGCCATGACATTTTAATGACTTGAGTTATCGTTTCCCACAAAGAGATCCTTTGGGAGCTATTCTCAGTCTATAGACTTACCTAAGGGTGGCGAACATTAGTCACAGATTTCCATGTGTTTGGCTTGAATGGACTACACTAATAAACTCTCAATGGTAATTACAAACATACGAGGGTGTTAGCACTAACTACAAATAATGTAGATAGTATTATATAGATTATGGCGAAAATAGTGTCGGAAAGAATTTGGCAAATATGAAGATAATGGGGAACCAATAAATAATTGGAACTCAAAACGGGATTATTGATAGGTAGGCATCATACAATTTGTCTGAGTAGGATAAAGGGGAGAGTGGGGTAATTGTGGACGCGGGACAGCTCCAGAAGTCTAGACAATGCCGTTTTCATCATGATAAACATGCTCAACGCCAGGAACTGGCTATGGGCTTACAGGAGTGGACCCACATGGCGGATTAATCATCAGCAGCCTTATACACGTCACACTGCTTGGCACAGGCCTTCCAACATGGGAGAAACACACGAGGAGCTTAGGCCATAACACCACCACGCTGGCCCAATGTGGTTCGGTGCTTTAAAGCGGTTGCAATAACAACCGGGACCAACGGCATAACGCGCCTTCCGAAGCATGGAGGAGCTCGAAGATTGGAAATTTTGGTTGACCCATCCCGGGATCAACCATGGCAAAAGTTGCTTTGTTTTCGTAATCGGAACCAGAGCGCTGAAACTACTACACCACCGAGCTAGCAGCCAGTGTGCTAGTGTGTCAGCTACCTACGGCTGCTAGGTAGGTGAGAAAAAACGGACTAGGGTCTTCTGGGTGTTATCTGGGACGCTCTCGAAAACGGAGACAGGTGGCAGTGCTGATAGCCCTAAACAAGACTTGTTAGGCAATAAATTTGAAATCGCGAAAAAGAAGATGAATAATTTGTATGAAACAGCTGTTCATACAAATTATACATCTACACAACCTGTTTCTATCAAACAGCTAATTTTTTTTTCTTGATTTCCACTTTATTTTTTTAACATAATATATATATTTATACTTTTTCCGTGCGGTGACGGATTTAGAATACAATTCACCGCCCCATTTCTTCCCGGTCTGAACACCCGTCTGGTGACCACCGTACGCATGGCGTAAAACCCGCCAAGTGACCACTTGTGGTCGCGTTCCGGGATCAGTCAGCGTACAACCAGAGCTTGGGGGGACGTTGCGGCGATGGATTCGGTCAGTGACGGCTTCCGTCTAACCAGAGCCAGGTGGACTGCATTGACCCGCCGACCAGGGAGACCCGAAGAAACGGCTGTTCCGCTGGCCGCCCGTGGCACAGTACAGGGGCCCAAGCGAACCTAACCAGTTCGTGAGGCTGCCCTATCATGCCACGCATAATCTTGGGGTGGTCCGTCGTGCCGGTTGGTGACCGGGTGGTGGGGTCCCGGCGGCCATTCCCGGGGGGGTTCGGGGGCCCTTCCGTTCGGCGGGTCAGCGCTTCTCTGCTGTCGGCTGTTACCTGGGGAAACAGGCCTCACGCTTTGACCGTCTATATCGCTACAACGTCCACCCAATTCACGCCTCTCTTTCTTCCATCACCCACTATGCCAGCGCTCAGAAACACTTACAGTCGATCAGCGGTGCACGCCCCCACCACAACCACGCTGTTTAAGGTCGGGCTGACTAACATCCGTGGGCTCCATGCTAACCTCAATGCCGTCCACCAACATCTCGAGACGGCTCGACCTGCAATGCTGTTTTTGACGGAGACGCAAATACTCCGCCCGGCTGACACAAGCTATCTGGACTATCCCGGCTACGCTCTTGAAGAGTCCTTTATAGCAAAGGCCGGGGTATGCTTGTTTGTCCGGGCGGATGTTTGTTGTCGCCGTCTGCGCTGCTTGGAGGACCCTTCCTACTCTATTCTTGGGGTGCATGTGGACCTGGGCACACATTACCGTGTCTACGTGTGCCTCTACAGATCCCACAGCGGTGATATGGAGACAACTCGACTCTTTGAACACCTTAGTCGTGTCGCAGATGTTGCGCAGGAGCAGTTTCCAACCGCGGAATTGGTGTTTTTAGGGGACTTCAATGCTCACCACGAGTCGTGGTTAAGTTTTTTTTTTTTATACCACTAAGGTTAAGTTCCTCTAAAACTGACCATGCTGGTAGAACTGCCCACGCTTTCGCTCTCATGCACGACCTGACACAACTGGTAAACCAGCCCACCAGGATTCCAGACATTGTCGGTCACGCGCCCTCATTGTTGGACCTTCTGCTGACGACTCGCCCGGATGGATATCGGCTGGAGGTTCGTGCTCCTTTGGGAACATCGGATCACTGCCTGGTATCCGCTGGGGTGCCACAAGCGTCGCCACCGGTACCTATGGTTGCCAAACGCCGCATCTGGCACTATGCGTCAGCAGATTGGGACGGTATGCGGGATTACTTCGCATCTGTCTCTTGGAGGCAGCGCTGTTTCAGTGAGCTGGAACCGAACGCTAGCGCTACTGCTGTTGCTGATGAGATCATGTTAGGGATGAAATACTACATCCCTCACTCCGGTCTCATCAGTATGGCTAGGCGTAACCTCTGGTTCAACCGCGAGTGTGCCTTAGCTGTTGAGAACAGACAGTCGGCATATCGCGCTTGGATCAGGGGCCGAGCTTGCGGGGATCCCAACATTGACTCACTGAAAGCAGCCTATAACAACGCCACCAAGTCCTGCAAAAGGGCATTCATTAGAGCGGATGCACAGCGCATTGCACGAGTTGGCCAAGAACTTCTTACGCACCCTACGGAAAGCCGTAGCTACTGGCGTCTGGCCAGAGCCGTGCAGTCTAACTTCTGTGAACCCTCGCTGCCCCCGTTGAGATGTTCTGACGGCTCGCTAGCTCACAAGCCGCAAGAGAAAGCCGATCTCCTAGTAAAACTCTTTGCTGCTCACTCCCGAATCGATGACTGCAACTCACAGCCACCAACACTCTCCCACTGTGGCCACACAATGCCTGATATCCGTATCAGGCAATGTGATGTACGTGCGGAGCTTTAGTCAATCGACGTCCGGAAAGCTAGTGGACCTGATGGCATCCCAGCGATAGTACTGAAAAACTGCGCAGCGGAGTTGTCTCCCGTCTTAACGTGGCTATACCGTCTTTCTCTCTCTTCTGGGTGTGTGCCGGAATCTTGGAGAGAGGCCAATGTGCAACCGGTCCACAAAAAGGGAGACCGTTCAGACCCAGCTAACTACCGCCCAATAGCTGTCACCTCAGTTCTTTGCAAGGTCATGGAACGGATCATAAATAAACAGCTGATCCGATACCTAGAAGATCACTCATTAATTAATGATCTACAGTACGGGTTTCGGCCGAAACGATCAACGGGTGATCTTCTAGCATATTTAATGCATGTCTGGGGTGAAGCTATTGACAAACGTGGTGAGTCAGTGGCTGTTAGCCTTGACATTGCCAAAGCGTTTGATCGGGTCTGGCACAGGGCTCTTCTCTCCAAGCTCCCGGCATACGGTCTGCCCGCTCAGCTCTGCAACTGGATTGCCGGCTTCCTGCATGAGCGAAGAACCCGTGTCCTCGCAGATGGATGCGCTTCGCGGTTCATGTCAGTGAATGCCGGTGTACCACAAGGCTCTGTTCTATCCCCCACACTCTTTCTTCTTCATATCAATGATATGCTTCCGTTAGGAAACATTCATTGCTATGCGGATGACAGTACAGTGCATGGGGGATATTTCGGTCACCCAGGAGCTGGGTGCGCTGAAACCGGGAGAGAGAGAGAGAAAATCTTACCATTGAGCTCAACAGGTTGTTGAACCTTATATCGGAATGGGGATCTAACAATCTTGTTCAGTTCAATGCTAAGAAGACACAGGTATGCGCGTTCACAGCCAAAATCTCGCCGTTCCTTCCTCTTCCTCTCTCTTCAGGGCACCACTCTTTCGGCACAGGGCTCCTTACACCTGCTCGGCATGGAGATATGTTGTGATCTGAATTCTAGGAACTACATCGAAACCGTGATCAAAACAGCCTCACGGAAGCTCGGTGTCCTGAACAAGGTGCGTCGATTTTTCACGCCTGACCAATTATGCCTGCTTTACAAAACTCAGGTCCGGTCTTGCGTGGAATATTGCTCGCACTTGTGGGATGGCTCCGCTAAGTACCTACTCGATGCCCTGGACAGATTGCAGCGTCGTGCTGTCCGTATCGTTGGCGATGTAGAGGCCACGAACAACCTCGAGCCTCTGCAATTGCGTCGAGACATTGTGTCGCTTAGCGCCATCTATCGGCTATAGCACGGAGAGTGTTCTGAAGAGCTTTTTGACCTTATCCCACCTTCCCCCTTCCTGCTCAGGAGCACGCGTGCCGGACTTCGGAATCATCAATTCACTGTTTCCACCTCAACATCACGCACAAAGAAATTTAGTACCTCGTTTCTTTGTCGTACTTTCATAACTTGGAATTCTTTGCCAGCACATGTGTTCCCTCCTTCCTATAACATGGGTTCCTTCAAAAGAGACGTGAAAAAGCATCTTTCAGGCCGGCATGGTGGAGGCGGCTAGAGCAGTGTCTAAACTGCACTAGCTGTCTTCGCATATGGACTTTTCTTACCGCTTCACATCAGGTGGTGTTGAGTCATTTGTCGTGCTTTGTATATAATATATATATATATATATATATATATATATTTTTATATATATATTTCTTTTTGACACGAAATATATGATGACAGTCACTTTATGTGCTACTTGATGAGGTGGATAACCACAAAAAAGTTCTCATCGTATTTCACACCATTATCACTTTTATTCTAATAATGTTTTAGTTGCACGTCAACACAAATACTTGAATAATAAAACTACCGCTTTTATAACTAAATATTCGCTCCGACACAATTTTTCATTATTGTAATAAAAATTTTCACATAAGCCACAAAAAAACGCCAAACACCCTTTTTTAACATATCGTGTTTAGGTACTCGCGACTGTTGTCCTCCCAGGTACGCCGACCTTGGCAAGTGTGGCCGTTTTGTATGACATAATACTGCTTGTTTTATTATTCTGTGGCTCAACTTTTGGAGCTAATATACGGCAGGCAGACATAATGACATTCTTTAATACTTTATTATTAGACGATTGATTTTTGACAATTCGAAAGTGTTTTTTGATTTGTGTTTGCCAGTGTAATTACTGGGCATGGACGGCCTTTCATCTTAGGCCTCAGAATGACAACGCACCTGCAATATCAAGTGATTTTCCCTTGTTACTGTAAGTGTCTATAGGCGGCGGTAACCGCTTACCATCAGGTGGGCCGTCAGCTTGTTTGTCATCTAGTTGTATAAAGAAACGAATCAAGCTATTTTCATTTCATTAAAAATGAACCCCCGACGAAAAAAGAGGGGTGTTATTAGTTTGACGTGTATGTCTGTGTGTCTGTCTGTGACATCGTAGCTCCTAAACGAATAAACCGATTTTATTGGTTTTTTTTTGGTTTGAAAGCTGACGTGACCAGGATAGTTCTCAGCTATAATTTA
The DNA here is from genome assembly GCA_947347705.1 of Nymphula nitidulata. Classification (NCBI taxonomy): domain Eukaryota; kingdom Metazoa; phylum Arthropoda; class Insecta; order Lepidoptera; family Crambidae; genus Nymphula; species Nymphula nitidulata. Next base: position 877,301 of record OX374625.1, read on the forward strand.
TAAATATCATATCAGGCGTTTGATGACGATGATGACCTTGAGCTGATTCTAAACCATCATAAAATCTACGGAATGCTTAACTCTTCAGACAATAACAGCAGATATAGCGTGTTTGGGCTCATTTGAATAGTCTTAGTGAATTGGTGTTAGATAGATGATTAATGAGACCGGGGGTTACATAAAATTTTTAATTTTATTTGTTGACAATATAGCCATAGGGTTTCTTTTGTTTGTTTCGTTTAAGAATACCTTTTTTTTTATACGACTAAGGTGGCAATCAAGCATACGGCCCACCTGATGGTAAGCGGTTACCGTAGCCTATGGACGCTTGCAACACCAGGGGTATCACTTGCGCGTTGCCGACCCTGTAAAAACCTTTTCACGCCTTTTTTGAAGAACCCTATGCTGTACTCATTCCATAGATTTCAAAAAGACTTTTCATAAAATCCATTTTATTAATGCTTCAGTTCGGTCGTGCCGGGAATATTGGAGTCAAGGTTGATCTCCCTATTATGGTTTCTTTATCAAACTCATTGAATGGATACAAGAAAGATTTTCTGGCTTGTCGATTAATAAGGCAAAGCTGCATTCTTATGTGAACAGATTACGATATTATTAGATTCAGATTGAGGAGTTCGGCGGCATAGTGGTTTCAGCGCTCTGGTTTTGGTTACGAAAACAAAGCAACTTTTGCCATGGTCGATCCCGAGATGGGCGACCCAAAATTGCTAATCTCATAATCATAATCAATAGCCCAACAGTGCCCAGCAGTGGGACGTATGTAGAGTGGTGATGACCATACGACAATAACTTTAACATCACATACACTACTCTGTCAAGAAAGTACCGGGAAAAGATCAATAATACACTATACACAAAATGTTAGTAATTCATCCAAATTTACTTTATCACCTTCGAAGTATGCTCCTTCAGAAAGATACACTTACGCCAATGAATAATCCAATCATCAAAACATTTTCTAAAGGCTGTTTCTGGAATTGAGTTCAGTTCTTGCCGCGAATTCTCCTTTATGTATCCTACCGATTGAAAACGGAAGCCACAAAGTGGTAATTTGAGTTTAGAAAAAAGAAAAAAGTTGGCTGGAGCCATATCTGGTGAATATGGTGGTTGCTCGATGGTATTTGTTGAGTGTCTGGTCAAAAATTCGTTCACAATGATGGCCTTGTGCAAAGGCGCATTATCATGGCGCAAAATCCAAGAATTTCATACCCACGTGATTATTTAAAATGGTACGGATCTAATTTAAGACAAACTCTTTGTTCGATGTTTTTGTCCATTATGAAATTCGCAATACACACTAGATATGATATAACTAAAAACAGCACTGTATTTAATATAAATAACAGATGCAACTCAAACTCCGCGTCAAAATGGAAAACAATTGTGTCAATCTAACAACAACAAAAAAAAAACGAAAATTTAATTTGGAACCATAAACCAATACTTTTTTGACTGACGTATACTAACGTTAATAATCACCATACAAAAAATCATTCATAATATGTCAAAGTAACACATTAACCCGTCAAACATGAGATCCCAGACACAATTAATTTTTCAATTGTCACAGCCCCCAGGTGGTATAACGCCGCTTGACAGATTAATACCTGGTAATACGTTATTACTGCCAGGTCGAAGACCTTAATAGTATTCAACGTTACCAAACCTAACTTGTTTTTAAATAAAATCAAAGCAAAGTATATCTTAGTAAGCCATAAAAATCATAGAGCTGCGTATTAATGCGCTGTTGCTGCCATGGGCTAGTGACTCGATATTTTCAAATTGTGTTCTTTTTTATTTGCATTTCTGATTTTTTTGTTTTGTGTAAAAAATATTATGTTTATTATTGATTCTAGATTTTTATTAATAGTGCTATTATATTCCTATGAAGTGATGTAGCAAATGTTTTAATTTATTGTCTTATTGAAGTCACTAGCTTATGTAGGCTGGGAATTATTAGATGCACAGTCTGCAGGAACGAAGACTCATTTTACATCAGTTATTTTTACAATAATATATAGTAATAAAAATTAAATACCCCCGGCCTCGTTAATCATCTATCTAACACCATCTCATTGAGACTATTCTTATTTTTTTTTTTTTTTTTTTATACAACTAGATGACAAACAAGCTGACGGCCCACCTGGTGGTAAGCGGTTACCGCCGCCTATAGACACCTGCAATAACAAGGAAAAGCACTTGATATTGCAGGTGCGTTGTCATCCTGAGGCCTAAGATGAAATGCCGTCCATGCCCAGTAATTACACTGGCTACCTTTCCCTTCAATCCGAAACACAGCGAACTGTTTCACGGCTGAAATAAGAAAGGCGGTGGTACCTACCCAGGCGACCCTACATATGGGTCTACCACCTAGTCAAAGATCAAATGAAAAAATAATTTAATTTATTTTTTTAATCTTATGAAATCAAAGACGCTATATCTGCTGTAAGTTTCTGAAGAATTAAGCATTCAGCCGACTATTTTATGGTGCATGATTAGCTAAAGGTTAACAATGAACTGATGGTTATCAAACGCCTAAAAAGATATTCAAAAGATTTTGCTATGAATTATCTTGATCACGTCAGCTTTTAAACAATTAGAAACTGAATTAAATCGGTCCATTTGTTTAGGCGCTACGATGGCACAAACAGACACACAGATACACAGACAGACACGTCAAACTTTTGTCGTAAGGGGTTAATGAATTGTTGCTAGTTTAAGCAATAAATCTGAATAAACTTCGATCCAACAGAATAACATGACATCGTTAAAGCCAATACAAACGCCATCATAATTCCAGCTAAAAGACTTTCACTGCTGGAAAGGCCTTTCCGACAAATTTCCGCGATGATTGGCCAAGCACTGCATGCATTCAGCGGATACCTGCGTTTGGACAGTACAATTACAATGGTCTAGCTAGCCTATATTTAATAAGCTCCTACCAAAAATTGAAACGCTAGGTGGTGCAGTTGTAGGGATTGTGTATTGTGTGTGTGTATTGTGAGATTGTGTAGGTGTGCAAGGTGTCATGTCAGCAATTCTAAGTGTGAGCGTGACAAATGAAGTGAAGTCGACAGTTACTGCGCACTGGCCGACTAGAGCGTTTGACATAGTATTTGGGTATTTTTGTAAGTAAAGTAATTTGGAGTATAGTTTGGTGTGTAGTGTTTGGCAGTAATTTCCGGTGTAGATAGGATCCTCACACATATACACAGATATTAAAATATAGATTTTATATGTAGATACTCGATTGCATACAGACACGCATATTATATTGATTGAGTGAACACATTACATATAATACTAATAGGCAATAGTACTTACACGGTCATTAGCATGGAATAATAATATATATAATAGTGAATTATTATTTATTTTGTGGCTGTATTTAATTTATAAAGTTAGCAATGTGATCAACATGAAGGCTTTATTTTATTTTATTAGAAAGCTGAGTCCACTGTGCTGTGGAATACTTTAATTAGTCAGCACGTACAGCCTGGCCACAAGTAATACTCAGTGGCATTATTTTGCCGTAGTCTGTATCATGTTGATTGTCTTAAATAACTATAAAAAAAACTATTGACACCCAAAATTTTATCCATTCTATCCGTCATGCCCCTGTATCTGCGTGGGTCCCACCCAACGCATTTAATAGACTACATTGTGTTTGAAAAATATGTTGCCAGTATTAGTTTCTATAGTGTGGTGATGAAAAACGACAATTATATTTGTAAAATAAAATAATTAAATAAATAAATTAAAACCTGGGCTAATATTAGTTCATAGAAATGCTTTGCAGCTTCCAAACACATCTCCCGTTGCCCTCCCCGCTCACCGCGCTGTGTGATGGTATCGGGGTGAACTCACTTTGATATTTTCATGACATTTGCATTAAATAATGTATTCAATGTTAATCTATATGGGTGCCAAGTTCTGTGTTCACTCGGGAAGATTCGACTTGGCTATTTTTTTGGCTTATTTTTTTTCTACCTAATAGTATAAGTCCAGTACAAGCAGTAGGTAAACTATTATAACTTGCAAATATTATTATAATATAGCCAGTACAGTAAAAAATTGCCGAGTCAAGTTTTGAGTATTAACTACATTCCGAGTGAACACAGAACTTGGCACCCATATAAATCTTGATTCTTTTGTTGGTGAAGTCGAGAACGGAGCATTATTCAATATTGAACTTGGCTCTTAATTCACATTTATGTTTTTGAAGGAATACGAATCCACTGAAAGCGCTCCCAAGACTTATCGTAAGTGACATTTTAAAGATTGAAAAAGAATAAAAATGTGACCTCAGAGTTAAGGAAAGTTAGAAACTTTCCACTCGGTGACGATTTATGTTGAGTCACTAAAGAAATTCCTCTCAAACAATTTAACTCCCTAATTAGATTTTGGATACACTTTTACAATTAAGTTCTATAAAATACGAAGTGAGTTTTGATCTGATTACAAACAATGCATTAAGTTTTTGCTAGTTCTTAAAAATGAGTTTCTTGATCGCTCTCTTTTTTAAATTAAATAGTTGAGAATCTATTTCATTCTAGATAATTGGGATCTAGATGTTGCCTAAGTTTTAATATGGCGCTATTTTTCACAAATTCGGAAAATATATGCTACTGTTACCCATAAAAACAATTAAAACTTAGAAAATTTATAAAAATGGTAATTTTTTTTCCATAACATACCAAAAATGTTAATGATGTTAGATTTCTAACATCAATTAAAACAACTATGATTATGACGACTATGAACAAAAACATTTATAATACATAGTTCATACATTTCTTAGTGAGATCGGAACATGTGACGTCAACCTGTTCAGTGGGTAGATTTTCTATGGAGCGTTTTTGGACGTTTGATCTTAGAAATACTATTTATCAATCTGTATTTATTATATATCCTATTTTACCGGGTCATCAATTGTGCGTGGTTTAGGGTGCTTCACAAATTAAAATTCTTAAACAGGAATAAATTTTTTTTGATACCATAGACATAGCTCATTGATTTTTGCACTTATAATTGATTAATTGATCCATCCTACTACATGGACAAGCGACACGGTCAGTCGCGGGGAGCCGATGAATGGATGCATTTTGTGCGAAAATTATCTATTTGAAAATCGATGGGGAAGGCCTTTGTTAAGCAGTGGAAGTCATAGGCTGATAATTTATGATCCCAGGATTGACCATGGCGAAAGTTGCTCTGTTTTCGTAGAGCGCTCAAAACACTACAGCACCCAGCTCGTCTTTAAGGTTTAATAGAGTGGGCATGGTGCTACCGGTTCCTTAAAATGATTGAAAAGTCGATTAAGAGCGATAGTAGGCATCGCGCTATAAAATCTGTTAATTGTAACTACAGTACGTCCGTCGTGTTTCGTGTCCCTATAGAAGTTGTTGAACCTATATCCTCTTTCTGCTCCTACGCATCACCGTGGTTCCTCCGATGACACATGACTATTTCCGAAAACTCCCAAACATAATCTTCGTTAGACAGGTGAAAAATATAGGCGTTGTTTAAAATGCAACTTTTGAGAACTTTTAGGAGGAACAATTCTCAAAGTTGACGAATAATTTATTTAAAAAATCCACTCGCTAGGCCAGATATTTGAATGGCAGCCTGTAGAATTAACATTACAATTCTTCTTCTTCACTGAAGTAACTAAAGCACCAAAGGAACTAGAGCATTAGAGGACATCATGCGGCAGTGGATGAGAGCCCGGCCGCAACACAAGATTGAGATAAATGCGATTTCTAGAAGAGGATATAAATGTATACTAGTAAGGTTCCTTGGTGCAGATTCAAATAAACTGTATCAATCTTTATTGTATACTGCATGTAACTGTCTTTTACTTTTCGGCAAAAATATTTTTGCCTTCTTAAAAGTTTTTGAAGACTGTATTTACTATTCTTGTTCGTAATATTTTGTATTAGCAGATATTGAAAACAAATACATATAGTATTAGGTTTTCAATGTTTTCTTTACCGAGGAATCCAAAAACGAGATTAAAATCTAAAAAATTGCATAAATTGAGGACCTTATAATTATTGAAATAGTTAAATCCGCAAATTACATTAACATCACCAGTAGCCTATCGTAATCGTATCGTTCGCGCACAAATTTCAAATTTCAAACAAAAGCCTGTCAAAAGCTAACGTAACTCGATACGAAGGCTTTTCGAAATTTAAAAGTGTTCGTGCTAGGGGTACAGTTTAATCAACTTTGAAAATTTTTGGATTCCCCTAAATCTAAAGGAGATGCTGAAAGCCTTTCTGCTCTGTGGCTAAAGGGCGGTATTATCTAAGAGGACGATTCTACTACAAGTATATTTACATTAGGGTCATTTTGTCGTCGACTTGCTCGAAAAGGTGGTAGTATATTTTTCTCAAGCTCAAAAAGGTTTAATATATCAAGTTAACGTTCATTTCATTTAATAGTACATTCCACAAGACGCGAATCAGAATTTATATCCAGATGCGTTTCGCTCTCGTCGTCCATCTTGCTGAGAGCAATTCTCCATGAATCCTTGCAAGGACATCTAATGGAGATTGTTGCCTGTGTTCTGTTCTATCTATATTAACAGTATTGTGTTGAGCTATCGTATATAATATTGTCAATCGTAATCTCCGTACTTTATGATGCTTTGTTATTACGGTCAACTTATGGTCTATTGTGCAAGCATAATTTGTTATTTCTTGCTGTTTCTTTATTTGTGTGATGTGTGCTGTACAATAAAGTGTTAAGTTAATAGATAATAATTTAATTTAAACTCTTTCTGTCTGTCTGTAAGGTTTTGAAAGCGTTACTGATAGTGTCATGTCGTAAATGTCACAAATAGTTGTGACTTTTAAGACATGACACTGTCACAACACGAGAACTTGCCAGTAAAATTAAACATCCATGCAGAAAAGTATCCGCTATGTATTTGTGTCTATAGCTTACTTTAAAAGTCTGTAGGTTATCCACTCTGCAGGTGAGCGCTGCATCTCTGCCAAGAGCCACTGTCACGTTCGACCCCGGACCCACGAATCGGGGTAAATCTGTAACAACGTATTTATTCATTTAACAATTTTTGTACTTAAACACGTCATAAAATGATACACAGTAAATGGAGAGAATGTAAAATAGTGACACTTATTTCTAAAGAATTCTGTTCCAGTAGACCCGCTAAAGTAGAGTTGTATGACAAGGGTAGATACAATATACTCAACTTTCATTAATAAAAAGACACAATAACAAGAGAATAACTAAAAAAAAAATTATACACAAAGTCAATAACGAAGGGGAGACAAGTGCGGCTTTTTATAAAATCTCTCGAGTCTAACATATTGGAACGAACAAACCATTTCTAATAAGACTTTACATGCATAACGAATTTAGGGTACTCTGAAAAGATGACAGAGGATTTTTCTAAAAACGGTAAAATAGTTGAGTAAAAACCATTTTAGCCTTTTTATGCTCATTAAAAATCGTCATTAATGATTTAAAAAAATATATTCTATATACTTTTAATAACCTAATGTTGAAGTTGTCGTTGGTCAAAATTTGGCGGAGTACTCTCCATCTGTGTTCCTATGTCAACAAACAAACACGAACAAAATTTAACTATCGGAGCACCAGGTGCATATTTTCTCTCTTCGTTTGTGTTGTTGATATTCCGAATAATTGGAGAAGCTGTAGCCAAATTTACTAATGTTTATAATGATATATTCTTCTTGCACTGCTAATAAACCTTTGGCTCCGCTCGGCATCGTTATGAGTATATCAGGCAACAATCACTGCCATAGGAGTGAATATAGGTTAAACTTTGTGGTGGTACGGATCGTCTAGTCTTCATTCATGCCTATCATTTAAATATATCGAGTACATTTGTTGGCTTAGAGGTATTGAAGCGAAAAGAGTATTGATTGTGCGAGTAAGCAAGTTTTAATATTCCCAGCCCGTAAATTTTCGGTCGGTACATTAGGTCGTATTGGATCAGCATCAGATACGTACCCATTCCACCGAGCTTACTTGATGAGTATCATCTTATTAAGCAGCCTTTAATGTGAATAGGCAATGTGTGTGCCTAGTAAGTGGATCGGATGGCGCGAGTTAAGGTGTTTAGAAGGTGTGCGATTTCATTTCGCCACCAATTCACTCTAGCGTTAGGTAAAACTACGCCACGTAACCGAACCTATCGTCAGGTTATAAATTACTTAGATGACTCAATTTACACCAAGTGGTTAGTGATCTTCGAGAAGCTGCTCAAGTTTTTATAAATTCAAAGACTTGTGGTTTTCCACGCGTAGATACAGGCTACCGCTCCAAGTTAGCCTATGTTTTTGCAAGGTCTCTAAATTTCAGCTAACACGTTTCAACGGTTTGAAAACTTATCAGAGATACAGAGTTAGTTTCGCAATTAAAATATATGCGCATATTAGTATGGATACCAAACGAGTCACCTATAAATTGTTATACTAAAGTACAAAGTAATCGGGACGAAATCTTTGGAGTGGTCAAAAATATTGGCGTTGTTTGAGAATCCATTATCTCAAATGAAAAAGTCCTCAAAAAAACTTTACGATTAACATGGTTCAAAACTTCCTGACTTAACAGAGCTTTTAGGGGAGAGTGGGGAAGACACAGCCCTGAAACTTATTTCGGGAATCATCCGATAAACAAAAATAGACATTAGACCTCAGTTTCATTGCACTTATTGGGTTCTTGTTTTGAGCTCTATTGTGATTGAAATTGAAAAAAAATATTATTATTATATTTTTTACTACATTACAGCGATGAAAGGAACAGCTGCCAGCCATCTGGATGTTCTACTTAGTAGCTATTAGCATTACAAAATTATCTTCCTAAACAGTAGACTCAACTGGTAGATTGCAAAAGATTATCATAACCATCACCTTTATGCTTTTCGTTTTTATTACTAATTAGCTTCCACCCGAGACTTTGTCTCCATTATTCTATTTAATTTGTGTGGTATTCCAGACTTTTATCTATCTCTGTTTCAAATTTTATCCAGATCTGTTTGGCATGATTGAATAAAAACTATTGATCCAAATTTTCACATTTACCTATTAGGAGGATATATTTTTTACTAGTCTACTGGACGATTTTCCCCATCCTCCTTTACATTGTCAATTAGACCACTGACCACTTTCCAAAACTTCCTCAGTTTACTTTGAGTGATCATTTTGTCTCGTTCACTTTGAGATAAACGACGTCAAACATTTTGTTGAACATCGAAAGCCAATTACTTTATAGTATCGTAGCTTTTTGCGATTCCGGTAACTTTGAAATATTTTATTTTCCTTCATCCCTCGGGAATATCGCGTTGTTTTCAGGAAACGGGCAACAGTGGATAAGTCGGGAATCGATCCCTGTGCTGTTGGAATACGGTTGACTGATCATCTGCACACTACTGGGGCTTGTATTCGATATTTCGATCCTAGACATCCTTTAGTTTTTAACTTACTATATTCTATCGGTATAAAGTTTAATTTTGCATCAGTTAACTTTTCATTCATTTGTTTCATATATTTGTATGTATAAAAATTTATAGGTCAAATGTGCAAACAAAAATAAAGCTGCAAAATATGTCATCATCGCCAGCCTATATACGCCCTACTGCTGGGCTCAGGGCTTCCTACATTGGAGAAACACATGAGGAGTTTGGGCCATACCACCACCACGCTGGCCCAATGCGGGTTGGTAGCTTAAAGCGGTGGCAGGAACAACCGGTACCAACGGCTTAACGTACCTTCCGAAGCACGGAGAAGCTCGAGATAACAAACTTTGATTGACCCATCCCGGGATCGACCATGGCGAAAGTTCCTTTGTATTTCGAATCGAAACCAGAGCGTTCATAGCAATACGCCACCAAGCTCCTCGAAAAATATATATCATTAATTAATGAGCCATCTTCTAGGTATCACTTCAGGTGGCAATTTAAAATCTTTTACATGACCTTGCAAAGAGCTGATGTGGCAGGCGTTAGGCGATAGTTAGCTCGGTCTGATCAGTCTCTGTTTTCGGGGTGAGTACGGTTAAATATTTATAAATCTATTAATTTAATACGCCTGTGTATTAAATTAAAACATTTATAAATATTTAATATAATAAAAAACAGAGTCATTTCGTAAAATCCAGAAGAAGAAAGAAACATCATTATGCCTAAAGATATTGCTTTATTAGCAAACAAAAGACAAATAATAATATATTACTTTCACGTCCTGAATAGACTCGCACTCTGTACAATACGTGAATGCAATGCTGCATGTGATAAAAGATTTATGGTTGAGTTCAGAGGTTTATAAGGTCTTAGATTCTTTTGAGGTTTCTTTAACATTTTATCTTTTACCAGCTCGGCGCTCACACACAATAGAATATATACTAGCTGTTTGGTACTCGGTATAACAAGCGGGCACTTACCCATTCTATCCTAATTATACTAATAGTAATACTAATATTATGAAGTATATAGTATGGAGAATTTTTTTTCGTTATACAGCTAGATGACAAACAAACCGACGGCCTACCTGGTGGTAAGCGGTTACCGCTTATTTTACATTTTTTTTATTTTTTTATTTCACAATTTAAAATTTTTGTTAAAACTATAGTATTTATATGGCTATGCTAAAATAGATAGGTGTCTGCCTGTTATGGTGAGTACCAAACATCCTGTATAGGGACTAATATTTAGGTAACTTCATGACAAACAAACATGAGGTATTAGAATGACACAAATCAAAGGCTTGTTATTATCCAACAAAGGTGGCAAACGAACGGACGTTCCGCCTGATGGTAAGCGATTACCCTAGCGCCAGTGGTCGGCAAAGTGCAGCTCCAGAGCCGCATGTGGCTCTTTGGCTCCATATGTGCGCCTCGGACATAAATATCCACGGAAGGTGCAATAATATTTTCAATTAAAAAAACTTGGTAAGAAAAAAGTCTGATTGATGAGAACTTGGAATCATGCCTAAAATTAAAAACAGCAACATACAAACCTGACCTACTCAAACTTTCCAAGGAAATGCAAGCATGTTGTTCGCATTAATAAATATTTATTAAGTATGAAATTTAGTTTTATTTAGTGTACTAAGTACTTATTTAGTGTAATAAAAGTTCACTAAGCAGATTTGGCTCCATTTTTTTTTAATTGTTGTAATGTTCATATTTGGCTCTTTGGCTAATAAGTTTGCGTACTACTGCCCTAGCCCAAAGCACTAGTAGCAATGGGGCACCACTCACGTACTGCCTACCTTATGAAAACCAAGAAAAAGAATTATGCTGACGAAATCAAGCTAAATCATTATTTAAAAACACATAGCTCTGTGAAAACGTCTTCACCTTCGCTAACGCTACGCTTGATAAGTTTATAACTAACTAACTATATACTGGTAATACTAGCACAAAGCCAAATTCAAAAGCAAAGTTTATTGTTTTGGTAGTCGAAATAGTAGGTATAACTCGAAAAAAGCAATGTGTTTTTTACTTTGTTGTGGGCTGGTTTTCTGAAAGACGGCTTAACATCTGAAGCCGCTAAAGAAAGAATTATGAAATTGGGTATTCATGCTCCATAAGTGTTGTGGAATACCAAACTCTCATGAAATGAAGTAGAGCGAAATATTTTACGCTCCACACGCAACTAAGAAAATAAAGGTTTCAGGATTTCCAGTCGTGAAAATATGCGAATTATCTCAATAGTGATTAAAAATTTGCTTTATTTAAATTTTTTTTCGTTATTTTTTTCTTATGGGTAAAAGCGTATTTTTCAAAAAAATATTAACCAGCACTAATATTTTTATTTAAAATCGAGCATAAGATATCTAAGCAAAAATAGGTAAATAATTTATAAGAAATATTCGGAAATAACAAAATTTATCTTTTTTCTAAAAATAAACAGGTGATACGACCTTGCTATTTTCGTAAGGTCGATCACTGAAGCATGCCGAAATATGTAATATAAAACTGTCAAATCAAAATTTATTGGATACTTTAAAATTAGGATGAAATGAGAAGAGTTCAAGTTTAGGAACAAGCTGATCGAATTATTTTTAAACTGAAAAGTTACTGTAACATTTTAAGTCCCAGGAGGACACTTGCAAAATTTTTCAACGAATTTCAAGAGCGAACAAGAAAGTTGCGAGAGCTATCCCAAGAGGGTGCGGGTTCAGAACACCACAACGTGCTGTGGAACTAGCTCAAAACATTCCCCGGGAGTCTAAGGGATTAATTTCCGTTGTTTCCGATCCGATAGTCAACTGGACAAACTTGGATGCTTGGAATTAATGCGAATGAAGATTTCATTTAACTTTAATGGTCAAAGACAAAAATATTACGTGCTATCGTGTCAATTGTGATGAAATACTTATCAAGCTTCAAATTTCATACTCGGTAATTATTTTTTAAATTTTTAATATGATCATGAAATAGTGATTAATTTTTAATATGATCATGAAATTAGTAGATTCAAAAGTTTGAAAGTAGATATTAGTTATGAAAAATCCAAAAGCAGACTGTAAAATACAATATGAAATAAATAATATCAATCGTGAAAGTACCGATCAATACAAAGGTAAAATCACAGTATAAACATAAATAAACAATGAAGCTTGAAGCAACGATAACCACATACATATTATTATCACGTGGTTAAACACAACCAAGCAATATTATAAGTCTATTAAACTTATTCCCTCAACACACTTTATTTTGAAGCGAGGTAATACCCAAGCGGCCATATTGAAAAAGCAATATCGTTAACACCCACCAACTTCGTTCGACGAGTATAAGCCCTTTAAAATCTAATAAAAAGTTGAACACCAAACAAGAATTTCACCTAAAACACAATTTAAAGTCCTGAATGTCCTTCGTTTTGGGGGTTTGTACTCACAAAACGTTTTCATTTAAGCGTAGTAGGGAAACTCGGCAACTTAGTTACCTACAGCAAATTATTCCTGATTAAATTCCTTTTGCTCCCACCGCACTTCCCGTTAGTGTAAAACTTCACCTCAAGCCGAAATATGGAGTGCACGTATGTAGAAGAGTGGCACCCACATCATTTGGCATTAACTTCGAGTTTCTGGTTTCGAGAAATTTGGAGCTTTGCATATAATTATGGCTTTACTTGCAGTGATTAGAATGCTGATTGCTGAAAATAAGGTTGGACCTAGATGAATCACTGATTATTTTACCAAATTTCAAGAAGAGGATTTCGTGGAATACTCTCGTTAATTGTTAGAAGCCTCTCCATTGGTGTAATTGTCAAAAAGAGGAGGTTGCAGATTAGGCTAAAGCTGTATTAAAAGTGTGCTGTTTGTGGAAAAAGTGGACTCCAACGTAGAATGATGCAATAGATTCATCAACTCATACTAATAGACAAACATACTCGAATACTGGGAGATTTCAAGGGCATAAATCAAACCTTGAATATTAAAGCATTCTATACAACAGTGAAATAATTATAGCATAAACAATAGCAAAAAGCTATAAATTCTTTTGGACCATAAAAAATACTCGCAAAGTAAAAAAAAACTGTGATTCTGTACTGTGAATGAAAGAAATCATGACATCATTAGTTATCTTCAGTTTTAAATTACCAGTTTACGTTTATGTGAAAACATTTCAGTTCATAGTTGACGAATAATATCGTCCACATACACAAACTACCGGACGTACCGGAAAGCGCAAAGTAGGACGGCCTCCCACTAGATGGACAGACGACCTGGTCAGGGTCGCGGGGAGCTGCTGGATGCAGGCTGTGCAAAACCGTTTTATTTGTAGATCGATGGGGGAGGCCTTTGTTCAGCAGTGGACATCAGTAGGCTGGTATGATGATGATGACAGAAACTATTTTTGTATTTGGCTGGGTTGATTAATCGAAATCAAATGGAAAAGCAATTCTTCCGACAGGTATTTTCAAATTCTGAATATGATTGAATTCATCGTGTTAGGAGAAGTAAACAGCTCACTGGAGCCAACCCGCTTTGGACCAGCGTGGTGCTATTGTGACTCAGACTCCTTATTTTTTTTTTTTTTTACACTATCACCTATTATCTAGCCCAAAGTAAGCATCATTAAGAGCTTGTGTTATGGATACTAGATAACGGAGAAATAATGAAAATAATATGTATATAAATATTAGAAATATACTAAATAAACATATAAACACCCATGACTCGTAAACAAATGTTGAATGAAGAAAAAAGATAAGCTCTTGAATATTTCTACTCATTTCTTTGACTGAACTTGTTTGGGATTCCTCTGGGTGTTGTTTAATGAGAATCTGGTATAAGCGAATCAGCGCTAAGAGCCTGCTAACGCGATATTTCAATTTTACGACTTTTGTAAATACGCGGTATTGCAAACTGCTCTTACGCGGTCTTGCACGCCCACCGACGATAATGTTTTGCAGCTTTTAAATACATCGTTATAAAATTATCAAATGAATACATTTGATACATTCATGAAGATGTGACTCTTTTACATGTATACCACAAACGTTTCAATAAATAATTATGATAATTCCATGATCTTTCTATAGAATAGTGCAGCTGATGTTATATTTCAAAAAAATGTCACGAAATTATCAAATGAATAAGATGTGTTTGATAGTTGTAAACATATCTATGAGCCGATATAGCCCATGTTTTGATTTATTGTCGTCGAGATCCTGTATAATAAATAACGTATAGAGGATTGATGATGATGATTATTTAATTAAAATATTGTCAACTTTAAAACTGCAAACTCAACATATTCTAAAACTACCTACTTTAAAAACTTTTACAGTATGTTAAAAGTTTGCGACGCTTGTCACAAAACTATTTATTCCACTTTAACTAAAGCTTCATCCCACAGCAACGTTCCAAACTAAATTATTATTTGAAAGCATTAATTTCCACACAGTGTTCCGTAATTTTGTTTTGGCTTTATGAGAATTGATTCCTATTGTAAAACTTTTGGACAAAGGCCACTATCCCACCAGGACATATATTTTAATTAGGGATGGCATTATGACCACACTGAATTCATGTAGATTAGTTATTCGCATTTGTTTGCATGAATATTAATTAAGTTGTTTCATTTTTGAAACAGAAATAGCAATCTTAAATGAATTCGGATAGAATAGAATAGAATATAGAAGAATATTTATTTATTTTCTCTCACAAAAGTTACAATTTTCAATATAGTGTAAGTAGGTACATTGATTTTCGTGTATGAACCATTGTGTGAGAGACTGAAGCCTGAGATAGGTTTCCAAAAAAAAACCCGTAGTACAGGATATTTTTGCCATATTCATTATAAGTAAGAATATTTATTTGTACTGATTACCTACTTATTCAAATATAGGCACAGTAGCTATTACAGAAACAGGAACCAAATTGTTTGTCATTACCAAAAATTGCAATTATAAATGAATACAATGTGCAACTTAATGAAACATGTTTTGTTTACCTAATAAGGGTCAGGTGTCCATTTGTCACATTAATTATTATGAATCGGCGTCAATGTTCATTATATTAACATCTATAAATGTTGATGTTTGAAATTTCTTTTTGCGTGATGTTGAGGTGAAAAAGTGAATTGATGACTACAAAGACTGGCACTCGAGCTCCTGAATAGGAAGGAAAAAGGTGGAATACGATCAAAAAGCTCTTATCGATATTTCTCTTTATCTCGATGCAATTGAAGAAGCTCTAGGCTGTTCGTGATCTCTACATAGTCAATAGTACCGACAGGACGAACGTTGCAGTCTGTCCAGTGCATCAGGTACACTGGACAGATTACTGGACAGGAGGTACACTTCGCGGAGCCAGTTCACAAGAGCAAACAATGTCTTGATGAACTGGAGCTTATCTGATATTTATCATCATAATAATAAGTAAAGGTGGGAGCATGTCTTCGACGAGTAGCTGTTGCATATTTAATTATTGAAGTATGCTGACAGCTAAACATATACCACATATTGTACCTATGTGCCACAAATAAAGTTTTCTATTCTGTTCTATACTATTCAAACATAAACACCGCCTTTCTTATTTCAGCAGTCAAACAGTTCGTTGTGTTTCGGATTGAAAGGAAAAGTAGGCAATGTAGGCCATTACTGGATATGGTAGGCATTTCATTTTAGAACTCAGGGGTTGGGGGATTAAAGCGGTTGTAGTAGCAACCAGGTGTTTTTCGAAGTACGAAGGAGCTCGAGATTATAAATTTTGATTGACCCATCCCAGGATCAACCATTGTAAATTTTGCTTTGTTTTCCTAATCGAAACTAGAGCGCTCAAACCACCACGCCATCGAGCTACGGAAACAAGATTAGTTTGACAATTTGAGCAAGTACATAATTCCAAATACATCTTAAAACATTATTTTTTGTTAGATCCCAAAAAGTTCCCGTTATTACGCAACATTTTTGTTTGGTGAAAGGCACGCTCGATATTCAAGGCTTTTTGTAACAAAAAATTCTTTACTAACCAGTCCAAAGGTACCGGTTTTATATATATATTTTACAGCAAAGTCAAACGGATGATTGAAAAATTCATCGCGGACCAATTTGATTTTCAAACAAAGGGTTCGGTATTTGTCGGCTCTTTTGTGATATAATTTAAAAAAAGAAAGACTAAAAGAAATTGAATATTCCCCGGGCCATAATACCTGTGCGGACAGAGCAATCACCGAGATTGTGAGAATTTTTGTAGTCCGCATATTTTTTAAAATATTTTGTAATAATTTTTTATCCTTTTAAAAGAAACCTTAAGTATAGGAACCATTCTCAATGCATCCATTCATACTGGGGGTGTTAGGATTCGGTAACAACAATAGGATTCGTTCAATACCGTAATCAATATATTTTCCAGCCTATATACGTCCCACAGCTAGGCGATAGCCTTTTTATATTCAAACACCGAAAGAGTTTGGGCTATAAAATCACCACGCTGCCTGGTCCAGTGCGGTTTGGTGGGTTAAAGTAGTTGCAGTTACAACCGGGACCAACGGTTTAACGTCTCTCTCTCTCGATTACAATTTTTTAGTTGACCCATCTGAGATCGACCATAGCGAAAGTTGCTTCGTTTTCATAATCGAGGTCAAAGCCTTTATGCTACTTAGTCAACGTAGTCTTCATAATAATATACTTATTCAAGTACTAACTTACAGTTCGGCTTGTAAGTCATAATACAGGGCATTAAATTATTCCTGGCCAATTAACGATTCGATTATTATAATGCGACCGGCGGGAGCGATACGTTTTGTAAGCGGAGTATTCTGATGAGGTATGGCTCTCGTGTGATTTGGAATTGTTAAGCTTAATAAGTTTATTAAATTTTTAAATAAATTGCTGTTCTTAATGTCAAAGATTGTCTGATGGTAAGTGATTACCATTGCTTAGAGACACCTGCAATATCAGGGAATCGCTTGATATTCCAGGTGTAGCATATTTTAGGAGCACATCACTACATGGACGGGGGAGAGCGGGTCAAGGGTTCAGAGTCGATTCTCGTGCCACAACCACGTCTATGGGGCACAGCTGTGTCTGATATTCCTACGCGTCTTTAGATTGTCGGACTAATTCTGTAGTATTTCCATTATAACCAGCGATATTTATAGAGTGTGCTTTTCATTCCACTCCTTGGTTGTTTCCCCTGTGACCAGTTCAGAGAAACTGTTGCAATAGGTGAGTTGATATTTTTGAGGTGTTTATTGAAATTAAAAATATTTATTTCAAGCATGTCTCATATCATTACTGATTAGTCTGTTAGTGACGTTAGTTTTACTCAACACGATGTTAGTATTATTAATAGCCTAAATACATTTTTAAAAGATTACTTTGCCTGTCACTATCCCCACCCAATGTCTTTGGATAGGGCAGTCAAACCTAACCGATATATATTTCAGGATGCTGTAGCTGCTGCGTACACGATACAGTAGACAGGCTGTTTTTTGCGTCTTATCGCGTGCTCCGCAAACATCCCGGATGCGCTACAGAATCTCGGGAGCCTCAAAAGCATTCTAAATGATACATTCTGAATTATATTGACATGAATCGGATTCGTTTACTGCCTCTGTGGTCTAGTGGTTGAAACCATCTACCTCAGATCTAAAGGAAGTTTAACACCTGTAGGTCAGACATTTTCTGCTCGGTTAGGTTGTTCTAACTCCGCCATCTCCTACCACCATCTCATAATACATAAGTCTGCCCTATAACAATAATGTTGCCCGAATCATGTTCCGGCAATTGGAGGTAAGGTAGCCAGTTTCTCTGTGGTTGAGGAATCCGGGTGTAGCTCGCATCTATCTTCTACTTTACCATCAAGCGAGAAGAACGCCAAGAGCTACCTTGTAAATAATAATAACAAAAAAGTTTGTAGTAAAAATGTACACAGACAAACGTACAAGACAGAAGTCGGCAGTGTGTGAACACGCTCTTGACGGACCCAATCACTATATTAGATTTGATAAGCCCCAGATCCTCGCCAAAGAACACCGTTTCATTCCTAGAATGTTACGTGAGGCTATTGAAATCAAAAACATCCTAATTTCAATAGAGAAGATGGTTGGAGTGTACCATCAGCTTGGGATCCCATCATACGAATAAAAAAGTCCCAAGCCCGTCCTCACACTGCCCAAGAAACTGACACCGTGAGCTCCGTTTGCGTAATTCGGACCACTCAAAATATAACACAAAGTGACGGTAGTTAACTTAAAACTTATCAAAAACAACCGACATCTTCAGTCTTCCCGTGACCACGATCGCTGTAAAGTAATCGAAACGTCGGGTGAATAATAATAATGTAACATCTAATTAAACGCAAGTTAAATCCAGTGAATTGTAGTATTTTTTAAATTATCGAATTTTCGGGGTTTAACTGACATAAATTGGTTATAGTTTCAAAAGTACTGCATAGGTATCATAATACAAAATTAGGTCACAAAATATCAATAATTGAAAATGTTTAGTTTATTAGTGATGTTGATGGGTCTTTTGATTTATAATTATATTTAAAGATAAAAATGAAATAGATTTCAGAGTTTATAGTATTTTGGAAATAGAAAAACCTTTAGTTTTGGCCCAGTACCCTTACATAATTGCTAACGGTGAGGGAAATCATGAAAAACCAAGATAATTTTGTAAAGCAGTTTTATACTGCTATAAATATAATCTAAATACCAAGTACTTAAAGTAATGACGTAACAATCAAAAGTAGAAAAGAGAGTCAAAAATAAAATAAATAACGACAACGAGGCTTGTTTACCACACACATCAGAATAGACGGCGAAAAGCATTTGGCCCTAATTACACAATACTACAGCTTCCAGAATCGCATTGAAACTTTACCCAGTAAACAAGTCTCTTGTACACCGTAAATTTGAGCTTATATTAATCTCGCGGGCCTAATTTACGAGGGAACTTAAATATTTGTACAAATTCAACAGTGCATTGACAAAGATCTAAGACACGGCAACTTGAAGCGACAAATTGAAAATAATTTCTTAAATTAAGAAAAGTCATTTAATAAAAAAAGTCTTTTGAAAATAAATCCATCAGTCAAATTATTAATTGTATTAGTTAGAAGTTTTCAGAAGGTCTCATTTTAAATACACTATAATAGTGTGCCTAAAAATTGCCGTCAGTCATAAAGATAGTTGTATGTAGATTTCATAATAGTTGAATGCAGCATTTTACTGTGGCGTCCTCTGGTATTATGGGCAATGTTGTGCACCTTTTGGGGTGGCAGGTGCAGGTGGCTAGAACAGCTGGTTCATACTGCACTGGCTTCTTTGCATGTGGATTCTTCTTACCGTTTAGTATCAGCACGATGTTGAGTCATTGGACGTGATTTATTACAAACCGTTGTCTTCATGATTCTACAATGTTGAATCTACTTACCTTTTGAAGTAATTCCGCATTTACGTATCTCAGATCAAACAAAAAATCATTAGGGAGCTCACAAAATTAATATACTAAGAGCAGATAAACATCAAATAAACGACGTTTTTTAATAAAAAAGTTAAGACATAACCAAACAAGGAAAAGAGGCCGACTTTTTGATCAAACGAAAAAAAACTGCAAATTTGCGCAAGTGGTCAATCAGTGTCTTTATTTCAATATCATCATCATAGCTACAGCTGGAATAAATCCAATATTGGACAAAGATCTACCCCTAAATATATCCAATATTAACGTTATTTAATTTTAATACTTTTTATTACCAGTGTATTGCAGTTCAGTGTATGTAAAGTTGCCTAAACAAGTTTAAAAACCAAGATTTAACGAGATTAGAAACCTCTTACCACCAGGTTTCCATTCCATTTGGCACTTTCCAATGTCAGCTCATACATACTTTAAAAAACGTCTCGAAAACATAACAAATTGCTACGTATCACGTAACACAATTAGTTTGATCTTGCGTGCGTGAGACAAGCACAGCTAAAATAAGACCTTAAATCTTGACACACTCCAGACCAACTCGCTATTTTTACTGTTTCATCTGTCAATACACTGTCTTCCAAAATAAAAGGGGCTTTCGCCGATAGACGCTCGAAAGCAATTTTACCCATTTCTCAGCTTTGTCGAAGTATATTTTATTGGCACTTACAAATGTCGGAGCAGTCAAAGGTTACTGGAACTGCTCACACTGATCCTCACTTCACAGATAACTCAAGACGGTGCACGACGTGGAGTTAAATACGCAAATCTTATTCGGTATTCAAAGCTGCTTTTACGTAATACAATATGGAAATAAAAGACTTTCCCACGTATTCATAAAAACAAGTGAAGTTATAAGAGGCTTATAAAGTGTTTTGTTTCTCTCACTCATACAAGAAAGAGAAAAGATAAAACATATTGTAGCAGTGTTTTATCTAAAATAGGTTTATTGAGCGTTTTTGAATATGGGCGTTTATGTTTTGTTTAGAAAAATATATTGCTGGTCTTTTTATTGCCGTTCATTTGATGAACGTCAGATACTCAGATCTAGTGGTCAGTACCCATAACACGAACATTTTTGAATTTCGAATCGCAATTGCATCGTTCACGCACGCTTACAATTTCAAATAAAAGCCTGACAAAAGTGAACGTTACTACTCGATACGATAGCGATTCGAAATTTAAAAGTGTTCGTGCTAGGGGTACAGTACCCTGTCTACTGAATTTCGTTTGTTTGTTTGCTCTACTTCTAATATTTATACTATATGTATTATTATAAATGTTTGTCCGTTGACTAGTATCTATAATAGATGCTTATTCATCACCATCATCAGCCCATATAAGTCCCACTGCTGAGGAGTTTGAGTCATCACA
This sequence comes from Nymphula nitidulata, assembly GCA_947347705.1. Classification (NCBI taxonomy): domain Eukaryota; kingdom Metazoa; phylum Arthropoda; class Insecta; order Lepidoptera; family Crambidae; genus Nymphula; species Nymphula nitidulata. The sequence goes on from OX374625.1 coordinate 898,629, forward strand.
CAACCATGCTGGCCCAATGCGAGTAAACGGGAGCAACGGCTCAGCGTACCCTTCGAAGCATGAGGAGCTCGAGATTGCAAATTATTTCTGATTGACAATATAAAAAAATGGTGAAAGTAGCTTTATTTTCGTATCGCAACCGAGATCCTCTCATGTTTATTAATGATGCTTAATTTGAGCCAGACAATAGCTGTGAGTGTAACCGTGATCTCAACAAGTTACTCCAATTAACATTAAAAGGGTTTAAAATACTCCAGCGTAATCAACGTTATGCTGAAGGAACCTAATGCTAATAGTTACAGTGCTTAAAATATTAGTGATTCTAAAATTGAGGCTTCTAAGTCCAAATTATAATATTGCGAAAACTACTGTTAGGTTAAACAATAGGTTAAAAGCTTAGGCTAATACGTTTCGACGAAAAAGAATTACGACTTTTAATCAGATGTCGCAAAGTACACTCAAATTCAAAGAATTATTATTTCATTATGTCGCACGTCTCTCCGTAATTTGAGATCTATCCACAAGCTTGACGCAATATATTCTCGATTAAGATATGATAAGATAAAGTTTATTTCTGTATACCCTATCCTCAGCCAAAAATACCTACATGCAACGAAAGGACTATTTTTTTTTTACGAAATAGGTGGGTAGTACGCTCACAGGATATGACTACATGCTACACAACAGACAACTCTTCTCAACACTTGGTAAGCAGTATTTAGGGTCGTCTGGACCACTGCCTTTCTTATTTCAGCAGTAAGACAGTTCGCTGTGTTTCGTAATGAAGGGAGAGGTAGCCAGTGTAATTACTGCGGCACTGACGGCATTTCATCTTAGGCACCAGGATGACACTATATCATGTGATTTTTTCCTTGTTTTCGCAGGTGTCTATAGGCGGTAGTTAACCACTTACTACCGTGTGGGCGCCAGCTTGTTTGTCATCTAGTTGCGTAAAAAAAATCTGGGCGCCACCTAACCTAAGTATTATTAACTTGTATTTTAGGTATCTACAATTTTTTTGTAGTTTTATTTTTACACAAAGCATGTTCAATGACACAGCACCAACTGATGTGAAGCAGTAAGTAGAATCCAGACAGTTCTAGCTGCCTCCACCTTGCCGGCCAATAGAGTGCCTTTTCACGCATCTTTTGATAACGGAGGGAAACCATGTCCCGGCAAAGAATTTCAAGTTAATGGTGCCAATAATAACGTTTCAGCAATAAAATACAATCTTATTACGGTAAATATTTTTCCTTTATATTGTTGAGAAGTCGCCGGCGGGCTGGTACGAAAGATGAAAAAGATTCAAAACAAGCACCAACTCTGTGCCGATGCCGAACATTGTATAAGTTTCAAAAGCAATATGTTACCAGTCTCAAGATAAAACTTAAATTATGTCGCAATATTTCATGTATAACTTGCGCTTCGGAAGTTTCAGAGCGTGTGTGTCTGCTTCTTTTAGTTTATCAATAGCTTTACTGGACTAGCCATCTCCATTACTTGGTATACTTTTATGTTATAAGGGAGACAAACCATCAAACTAGTTTCCGGATGATACCGTTGAAATTAGTTTATTTTCTATACAAAAACGGTGGCAGTGAGGAGCTCAGTGGCGTTGTGTGTGAGCGCTCTGGTTTCGATTACGAAAACAAAGCAACTTTCGCCATGGTCGATCTCGAGATGGGTCAATCAGTTTTGTAATCTCGATCTCCCCCGTGCATCACGCACGGGCCGTTGGTCCCTGTTGTCACCCATGTAGGAAGGCTTGTTCCAAGAAGTGGGACGTATATAAGCAGGTAATGATAATGATGAAGGGTTGCAAACAAATACACGACCCGCCTTACAGTAAGAGGTTACCGTAGCCTCTAGGTAGTTGGCATCTACTTCACGCGCTGGCTACTTTGTAAGCATCAAAAGACAGCGTTATATTGGCAGCACAGGAGATGAGACCCAGTACTCGCAACATTATTCTTTCATAATAAGCTTTTGTGACCTCACTCCTCGCATAAAGACAACAATACAAAGAACTGCTATAAATTGAAGTCACAGAACCGATGAGCGGTGGAGTGAAAAGGTTCTCGAATGGAGACCACGCCAAACGTAGTGTAGGGCATCGCTCTGCTAGGTGGACGGACAACATAAATTTTAGGATAGGATTAGGGTAGGATTTGAACAAGCCTTGGGAAGGCCTTCGTCCAGCTGTAGGCTGTAATGGGCTGATATGTATGTTATTTAGCTAGATTTTCTTTCTCAATGTTTTTATATCTACCCGCATTGCCCTCCCAAAGTAAGAAAAACATGTGCCCAATATTTTTCTGTTTATGGAGGGTTGCTTTTGTACTAGTTTTAAATGTTTCAGATCAAAGGTTTCTGAAGGACAAATCAAACTCATATTTTTACTAACTTTATATTATTATGTTATGTCCAATCCATTTAAATTATATACATAATACTTATTATACTGGAAAGACAGAATATTCTAAATTGCGTTGGTTTGTAGCTTTCCTTTAATTCTCTCATAACTAATTTCGCTTGCTATTCCGTTGTCACGTACAAGCATCAATTCGATTTCCGATCTATTTATGCGTACAAGATAGTGTTTCCAATTTCCATCAAATATATATTCTTATTTATTAATGATTAAACGAACTTACCTGTCGTGAAGTTCTATCATAATTATACGAGCTGCTTCGTCCTCGAGATTAGCATAAGATACATGTAGTAACACATACGGTGACGCCAGTTTATGCACTAATAGTTGAGATTTTTTATTTTTATTTTACTTATTAAAAATATTTTGTGGGTAGGTTAACTTATCTGTTACTACGACAGCGCTATTTAATACGTCATTTAGTTTAGAGCATTGAAATTTTTTACAATAGATATTGGGATTGGGGATCTGGGAGGGATGCTAATCTCTTCGGACGAAGCAGCTCGTATAATTATGATAGAACTTCACGACAGGTAAGTTCGTTTAATCATTAATTATACTCACTGCTTCGTCCTCGAGATTAGCATAAGATACATGTAGATATTGAGAGATAAATTGTAAGTATTGTAAAAAATTATAATATATTAGTCATTTATTTAATTACTGACTCATAATTTCAATTTATAACAATTTTAACATTTGTGAAATAACTAAACAAATGCTAATGGGTACATTAACTGTTGCAATAACTTATGATACTTTTGAATCATTAAACTAGATCTGACATAATCGTCCTTGCAAAGGAGCCCTCATCACTTTCATTGATAATGATCCTATTATAAACTTATGAAAAGTCTGTGAACTGCCACTCCAGCCTGCTGTCTTTTGTATTAAGTCGAGGTTAACACCTAGTTAATTAGCTTTTCAAGTACTGGCGTGCCTAGTTGTGTGTGCAGTGAAGGTCGAGACATCTACATCTTCGGCGATACTTTCCGTTTTTTTTTTTTTATATATATTCAAAACTCGACAAATGGCTCAACACCACCTGATGTGAAGCAGTAAGAAAAAAGTCCATATGCGGAGACAGCTAGTACAGCCTGAAAACACGCTGTTCTAGAATGAGGCTTTCTTAAACTTACAAAAAGATAAACATAATCTTGACGTAAGGATTATGTAAAGTTTAAATAACATTTCAAGGTATTTCATTAAAACAAGGCAAGACAGACAGGTTGTACATATCCAACACGGGCTGTCTTAAAAAAATCTGGGATTTTTATGATTATTTTTTCAGGGAACCATTCTATATTATTTACTTGAATATTTAAAAAAAGTTTCCAATCTATGTGCTGTCACAAGAGCAAGGAGAGTTACAAGTTTTTTAGAAATTGTCACTATACTTAATGAATCATTGGGTTACATTTTGTATACATGGTATAACACTAGAGAAGTATCCCAAGTGTCATTATATTTTGGCAATGCAGGCCGTAGCCGAAACACTCCTTTAATAAATCTTTTATTTGTTACATCAACATCACTACTGAGATGAGGACCTATAATCAACGATAATGCAGATTTGCAACTATTAAGCGTTCCATATTGAGCCCCATTGTCAAAAAAGATCAGTAAGGAATTTCAATATGCTAGAAATAGATGTCTCGTACAGACTAAGATTGTTGTCTAAACAAAACTGGAATCACTTTTTAAACAAGAATTATATTGTTTAAATGAATTGTTTGACAATGAAGCTATCATTATTTATATTGATGAATGCGGAATATTTCTTCTTAACATTGACGTCCTGACAATACTCCGGAAACCAGGGTAAGCCGCCGGTGTACCTGACGATTGCTGGAACGAGATAAAATCAGATTCCGACTAGGTTAAAAAACAAGCGGGGTGAGACTAAAAGTTTTTTGTAATGTGGAAATAATGGTTGTGTATGCCACATAGGGACTACAAATATACCTGTGGCCTTGTCTTTCACAAGTTTCCGTATACTTTTTAGTATCTTGGTAAACGGAGGAAAGGCGTAAAAGAAAAACCTTGACCATGGTACAGTGAATGCGTTTATGGCAAAGGCATCCCTGTTCCAAGATGTATACTTTTTACACTTTCTCTTTACTCTATTGGCAAAAATATGAATTTCAGGTTCACGCAATCGTTTTTTTTTTTCTTTCCAAAAGCATAGTCAGCAAGCTCCCACTTAACATTTGGATGGTTACGCCTAGATTCCGCATCTGCTGCAGAATTCTCTGCAGAGATATGAAGCGTTTTTAGAATACTATAATCTGTTTTTTCTCACACCATTGCCACAGATTTCGTGTAATTTGCGTGACGTGAGGAAACTGTACACTACCCATACGATTAACGTATGAGATTGCAGTGGTATTGTCTTCACGACGTAATATTTGACAGTTTAATAAACTTTTAGCAAAGACTTCAAGGCCAAAAAAGGCTGCTAAAATTTGTAGATAATTAAAATGTTATTAAATATGTTTAGAACGTTCAAAATCTGTCCAAATACCACTAGCAGTTTCCTTACCATGCGCACCCCACCCCGTAGTTGAAGCATCACTGAAAATTTCTAATACATATTTGTCATATTTTATACTGTTAGAAGGGGTATGGCCCGAATCCACATTCGAAGTCGGGGAGTAAAGACTCAGGTACGTTAATATATCTATCATAAATTATCTGCATCATTTTTTAAATTTAAATACTTGCACCATTCAAACTTTTTGTATACTGTACACCCATAGTCAACTGCAAGGCAAGCAGATGTAAGTAGCCCGACCAAACGACCAAAGTCTCTTATCTTAGACATCTTTTTAATGTATGAAAATGACTGAGTTCATTTTTATTTTTGTATTTTTTCCGGCAGCATTAAAAAATTTAAATAAATGTAAGAATAACATTTTTGGTATTTATAATGTATCCTAGGAATTTACAAAATAGTACTAGGATGGAAATTCCTTTTTGATAATTTGTAATAAATCCAAATGATTTTAAGATTAGAATTATCTAAGCACTCCATATAGTTATGTATTATTGATTTACAATAAATCATCTAAATTTATAGTAGATATGTAGCCACAGGATCTAAGCAATTTCACTACCGGTTTCAAAGTTTCTGTAAACACAAAAGGCGTTGTACTAGTATCAAACGGTAATACATTGAATTCAAGTAATTCATTTTTATTTCCAAATTAAATAGCAAATATTTTTTAAAATTGACGTGTATTTTTAGTAAAAAAATATGCATCTTATAAGTTCACGGTACAATAAAAGAGTTCACAGAAACTAGTTTTATTGCTGTCCGTAAGTCTTCTTATTTAAAATGTTCCGTGTCAACGAATTTATTACGGTTTTTTAAATTAAGTATAAATCTATTTTTACCGTTTCGTTTTTATAAAAGGAAAACACTTGATAAAAATTGCCCTTCACATTTAAGCACTGAGAAATCGCCCCTATAGATAAAGAATCATTTATACAGTGTTGTAACTGGGATTTCTCTATCTTTGTATATGCTTGTCGTTTAGGAATATTTGATTGTATCACCTTAAATTAAATAAATACCCTTCAGGTATTTTAAACAGAAATCTATGACAATATTTTATGATCATTGATTATAAAATGGACAAAGCCTTCCGGCATGTCTTACCAACGGTTCTAAGGACGATAGCGACTCCGTGGCGCTGAGTACGTCGCCGGTGGCGGGGGTGGCGGGGGCGGCTGATACGATGGCCTTGAGGATCTCGCGTGCTGATTCCTCTGAGGAAGGCTCCTTCCTCCTCTGAGTCCCCATGTTGAGCCTGCAGCCATGGGGAGGAGCTTTCCAGTTTTTCTTTTTTTTGTGTATTTGAAACGGTAATGGTTTTATTAACCTGAGTCATAAACGCAAATACAGATATACTAGAAGAATTTCACAGGGATATCCCAAGTCCTGGGTGGCTCAGTGGTTAGACCAGTCGCCCGGATTGCGAAATATCGCGGGTTAGATTCCCGACTCAGGACGTGAAATTTTTCTAGTTTTATATTATTTTAATTACTAAGTAATTATTCAAACATTTATAATAATGTTAAAATCAAAAATTAAGAATATTTGAAAGCACTGCCCCAACTTAACCGAATCGTAGGTATTTGTAAAAATACTCGTTTCGGATGTTGAAATAGAACATTTCGGCATTGTAGGGTGGACGTTAGCTCATAAACGCAAATACAGATAGACTAGAAGAATTTCACATGGATATCCCAAGTCCTGGGTGGCTCAGTGGTTAGAGCAGTCGCCCGGATTGCGAATCATCGCGTGTTCGGTTCCCGCCTCAGGACGTGATTTTTTTTCTAGATTTATTTTATTTTGACATCTGATATTACTGCCATTTCATCATCCTGATATTGAATATTCACGGAAGATGGTAGATCGCATGTGCTCGTAGACGGGATCAGATCTCCAGTAGGCTCGGTACTATTACAACGTGTAGGCTCCATAATATTTTCGACATCATCTAGAATAATCGCATCATCAGTGCTTCTGGCATGCGTCTCTTTGATATCAATAATACAAAAGCAAATAGTAATTTATTCATGAATTCGTGAATAGTTCAAGCTGTGGCTCAAGATAAGGTAAGTAGGCAGGTACTTATTTGAAAATATTCAATTCATATTTGCATTACATTTTGATGTCTATTTTGAATTAAATGTCAACATTATCGTCATTAATCTGCCTACTGAAAACATAAAATAAGAAATGTATTCTTATCATCACTCTTTATTTCTCCTGAATAAGCTAATGTAACATAAAATAGCACCTATGACATTCATACTAGGTGCAATTCCAGATCTTTTATTTTATTTAAAAAAAAAATGGTGCTCAGCGGACCGAGACGGTGCGCAGGCAGTGACAGGCGCCAGCCTGGCGGGCAGTTGGTATCAATATACCCACCAAGTAGTAGGTATCACCTTAATTACAATATTCTGTTTGACTCCATTTAGATAGCATGCTAGTTAGCGTAGTGACCACCGCAAAGCTAACTTTATACACGCATCTATTTCGTTACAGTATTGTCGTGGGGCTTATATGCCTTCGACTTATCAGTAACATTGTTTATAAAAGATGTACGTATAATTTTTTGTTAGAGTATTGTCAGTAAAGCAGTTATTACTATTCTGACTTATCATGTAACTATACGATAGGTATTCGTAATTCAGATTTAATCACTTGGTAATATAACTAAGTATCATACCTTAATTGTTTGAGGGTAATGCGTCGTAGTTTGATGAATCCGTAGATGAGGCCGAGTCATGTCGTTATTTTTGCTATTTTTTAGTTTCTTTTTCAGTTTTTTAATTATCATTTTTTATTTTCTTGCAATGTAATCTTAATCATCATTTTTTGAATGTTTTCTTTTACCCATTTCAGCTGAAAAAACTTATAAACACTAAGGAAACAAATACGTGTGCGAACTGGCGGAGCACTGTACTGTGAATGACGTATTAAATAGCGCTGTCATAGTAACAGATAAGTTAACCTACCCACAAAATATTTTTAATAAGTAAAATAAAAATAAAAAATCTCAACTATTAGTGCATAAACTGGCGTCACCGTATGTGTTACTACATGTATCTTATGCTAATCTCGAGGACGAAGCAGTGAGTATAATTTTTCGTGACTGGTTCTTTGTAGGATCAACAGCATTTTATTACAAAAACTAAGCATATTAACACTAGTGGCCGACCATGACCCTACCCGTGTGGATGTCGGTCATCGCCCCAAAAAGTATCCCTTGTCCTTTGCAAAGCTTTAAACTATTTTCATATCTAATTTCATCTTAATCGGTCCAGCGGTTTAAGCGCAAAGAGGTAACAGACAGACAGACAGATACACATTACATTCGCATTTATATTATGGAATTATGGATGTGGATTAAGTATGGATTATGGATAATGCGAATTACTTATGCGATGAAACTCACTACAAACAAACCTGTTGCGAAAACAATACATGGAAATTTGTAAAATAATATTGAACATGAAATTAAATTATTAATAAAATTCACCTCAATAAATTTAATGAGTTTAAATTGCACTACACTAAACACTGTGAAATACCTAGGTGGTAGGACCCTATTTAGGGTCGTCTGGGTAGGTAGCACCGCCTTTCTTATTTCAGCCGTAAAACAGTTCGCTGTGGTTCGGTAAAAAAGGGAAAGGTAGCCAGTGTAATTACTGGCATTTCATCTTAGGCCTCAGGATGACCACTCACCTGCAATATCAAGTGATTTTTTCTTGTTATTGTAGGTGTCTTAGGCGGCGGTAACTGCTTACCATCAGGTGGGCTGTCAGCTTGTTTTTAATCTAGTTCTATTTAAAAAAACCCTGTGGAATAAAAAAAACAAAATCAAAAACATATATTATATGTTCAAGTAGGCTCCTAGGAAGCTCTTTCGAATCGTCAAAAATAACAAATTATGTATATTTAAGTATTAAAGAAATGGTTTCAAAATGTCGTTTCGGCTATTGTGAAGTGTGTGTGTGTATGTATGCATTTGGTCTCATTTTGCAATGTAGGTAAGAACTATTACTACGGGTCACATAATGTTGTGATGATGAGTATCATATAACTATTTACAATTATCATTATCAATAGCATACATATATTCCTATGCTATCCATTAATTTACTCAGGACATCGAGAATTGATATTTATCATTTATTGTTATTACATCTTGATACCCGGCTGGTCGTGTGGTCTGTGCCCCTTACTATACAGGCTACTCGGTCAAGAGGTCCCAGGTTCGAATCCCGGTAGACGCAAATGTTTTTATGATGAGTACGAGCATTTGTTTACGAGTCATTGATGCTTATATGTTTATTTAGTATATTTAAAATATTTCTATACATAATTTAATCATTATTTCTCCGTTATTAAGTATCCTTAACACAAGCTCTTAATGATGCTTACTTTGGGCTAGATAATAGGTGTGAGTGTATGAATATTATTATTATTATTATTTTTACTACTTTTTTGTACAAATTAAGGTTACACAAAGACTAAAAATTCCACCATCTCAATCACTGTCCGCATTTCTTACACTTTATGCCGTAACCATTTTGGTACTTTGTTGCCATGACAAAACCAAATTTAACTTCACTGGTAAGTGTATCAGCTATATTATTGATTTATCAGCGTTCCGATTTACGTCATTTCAAATATGACTAGCTGATAGCCTGTCACAGGCAACACTCACATAACGTAACGAGTAAACATGGTAGCAAAGACGACACATCATAACATCTTGCTAATGGAAATCTAGGAAAACAGGAACGGAAATTTTACATGGATGATAATAAAGTCAACATTTTGAAAGTTCTTCAAATTTCAGTTTTTAGCCCCCGACGAAAAAAGAGGGCTGTTATAAGTTTGACATGTCTGTGGCATCGTAAATCCTAAGCGAATGGACCGATTTTGATTCGATTTGTTTTTGTTTGAGAGCTGACGTGACTTGGATGGTTCTTAGCTATAATTTATGAAGATCAGTACAGGCGTTTGATGACTATCGGCTTATTTTCTACATGATAAAAGGGTTTTGCTAACCGATCGATTTGAAATTTGGTGTACTGTCACTTCGGTGATATTAACATGACATACTAACCTTGAGCTGATTCATACCATTTAAAAGTCAACGGGATCCTTAATTCATCAGAAACATACAACAGATATGGCGTGTTTGGCCTCTTATAAATAGTCTCAATGAGATGGTGTTAGATAGATGATTAATGACGCCGGAGGCTACTTAAAATTTTCTATTTTCTATTCAAAACTCTTTAAAATAAACATTAATGACTGATGAAGTTAGTAAAAAGAGGATTTCTAGAAAAGGATACATGATAAAGTGTTTTTTTGCAAGAAAATGATTAATGAGATTTTATAGAATCTTAATACTCCGAGACATTCTATTGCAAATAAAAATGCAAACATTCTAAGACATATTAATATTATCAATCTTAAATTATATTTAACAGAAATTATAATTATAAAAATTTCATTTCCATATATTCCTTTACACTGTAAAATAATTTTTCATTTAGTCATTTTGAAAATTTGATTTTTGGAATAGTTTGGTAATTATGTTATTAAATAATTGTATACTCATGTCATACGCATTCTTTTTGTATATGTACTTGCGATTAGTTGGTTGGTATAAAATATGAGCACAATTAGATCTGGACTCTGAAAACCATTTGAAGAGTTTGACCTTGATATCGATCATACGCCCTTCTTAATAGAGACGACTTTCATCCTTCAACTGCTACACTTGATATGCTGTCGTCTGTACATGCATAGTAATAGAATATTTTTAATTCATTCTTATTTTTAGAAAAAGGAAATTTGCTAAATTTAACAAAACAAACAGAATTAATATGGATAACATAAAGATATAATCAGCATGACAACTTCGACCAGCAACATAGATAAATCAGATTTTTGGCTAGTGCCACGACAGACGATGAAATATGAGAAGAAACAATCCAGGAACTTCTAACAATACTTTCTACAAAAATAAATGAAAGTTTGAAAATTGAACTCTTTCCTAGTCAATGACCTCAACCTCAATCATTATAATAATGTTGCAAAATATGACGATTAAATTATAATGAATATGATATTAATTAGAGCGTCATTATTAACATCTTCGGAATACGAAAAACCCTGTGGGCTTTAATTTAGAGTTCAGTTTACTAGAATCTTAATTGGATTATCAGATTCCAATAAATTGCTTTATTGAAGTCTGATAAAATAATTACCAAGAAAACTGATCTTGGTAAACCAATCAAACGAAGTTTCATTGTGAAATTCAAACCTTTCATTGTGAAAATTTAGCTCTATTTGGATTTTCAGATCATAACATTGTTTATTAATCTAGCGTTCCGTATACGACGTATTCTCAAGAATGAAGACCAAATGTATGTGGAGAAAAGTCTTGTCTAGAAAAAATAACATGTTCGACATTTCACAAGCTTTGTGACTGTTCTCTGATTTGCTGAGGATTTGGGATAACCCTATGTGTTGCGAAAAGTCGCGGGTTCGGTTTAGGCCCCAGGCTTAGACCATAAGAATTCTTGTTCTTATAGTATAAAGGTGGTTTTTCACCAGAGGGGCGAGACGAGACGAGGCGAGACGAGATTTAAAATTTGTATGGCAAATTTTCAATCCTCGCCTCGCGCATTTTAGGTGGAAATAGTCAGGATTGACGAGGATGTGCGAGGCGTGAATTGAAATATTTGTGTGTGTAAAAATGAACCATAAGTATTGCTTCCGATATAGAGTATAAATTTTAATGTGAAATTTGATATGATTTCGAACCCTAGGCGATTTTCCACCAGAGGGGCGAGACGAGACGACGCGAGACGATAATTGAAATTTGTATGGCAAATTTTCAATCCTCGCCTCGCGCATCTGTGGTGGATATAGTCAGGATTGACGAGGATGTGCGAGGCGTGAGTTGAAATATTTGTTTGTGTAAAAATGAACCATATTGTTTCCGATATAGAGTATAAATTTTAATGTAAAATTTGATATGATTTCGAACCCTAGGCAATTTTCCACCAGAGGGGAAAGACGAGACGACGCGAGACGATAATTGAAATTTGTATGGCAAATTTTCAATCCTCGCCTCGCGCATCTTTGGTGGAAATAGTCAGGATTGACGAAGATGTGCGAAGCGTGAATTGAAATATTTGTTTGTGTAAAAATGAACCGTATTGCTTCCGATATAGAGTATAAATTAACTCTGCAACAGAAAAACGCTTCTCGCCATAAGTTTTATTGTTGTGCTATTTGAATTCTCTCCTCGCCACTCTGGTTGAAAATTACCTTAAGGCCACATGACATATTTTTTTCTAGTCATGATATTTTAAAAATAGAATTTAGTAAATTCGTCTAGCTTGCATACTTTACCTTGTTTTTAAAGTTTCATTTTGCATAAAAAGTGTTGCTTTAATTTCTTTACATCTATAGATTCTTACGGCTATCAATGTTGATTACCATAAACAACCATATCACTACTGCAAATTATAAATTCACTAATAGTCTTAAACGGCTCTGCCCCCGTAAATATTAGCTATTGCATTAAAAAGTAGCTTAACTGATTTCTTATGATGTAATCAGACAGATTCTGATTATACCAAATTTTATTTGAACCAGTTGGGTGACTGCAACAGCTCACATTTGTTATATTAGTATGAATACAAATTTATTACCACACACAGTCCACACCACATACAAGCGGTACGCGTCTATATGCGAAGGCATTAAGTGTAGTAAGGAACATAATTGCTTTAGCTACGTTCGCCTGCTCGACATATAATGTACCTTGTAACGCTATTTTACTCTTTATATATTGTCCCTATTATACACAGGGAGGTATATGCCTTAGCTGAAAGACAAATACGAAAATCATGATATCGAATATCACTAGGACGTTAGCAAAATAATAATTAAAATACCAAAACAATAAATATTCAGTTCACCTGCTAAGCCAGATTAAATTGACTTGTCGCTAAACGATGTTGTTAAATTAAACTTACTTATTTGGAAACCTTAATGAGAGATCTTATATTATAACATTATTTAATAAAAACAACTTCTGAAGCTGCAAAATATTTGGTCGAAAAATTTTGGCACCATTCATTCTTCTCGATCCCGCTATGTATGCAACATGTTACCTATTAGGCTATTACGACTGGGGCTAACATTATGTCTATTTATAGACGATAGCCGCTAAACGAAATACTTAAATGATTATGATTTTGAAGTGCTTAGTAATTTTAGCATTATAATAATTCGAGTGATACCCTCTTTGGTCTGAGAAGGCAGTGTCAATCGAATTGTTCTGGCAATTTTACTCGCTATCAACGTTTTTAATAGTCTACTTGAGGGTCCGCTCCAGTGAGCCTTTCTGATCGAAAATAGCAATCTTTGGGATTTGGAATGTCTTGTATGTAGTACCTTGTTTCGTATATTTATATGAATTTTCTTTGTTTGATCTCACGCATACACACATACGCAGAAAACAGTACGCACATTTTTGGGATTGTTCGTATATAAAAATGGGTATACCTACTATAAACAGTAAGTTCGCGGAATATTTGTCTTATATTATTTCTCTTATTTATTCTGCTTTGTGATGTATTAGACTTGTAGACGCAGTATTTTCCTTAATAACACTGGACGACATATCCCCAAGCAAGAATAATTCTTGTTTCGTAGATGTTAAGGTCTGATCTTGTAACGGTCTAAACATGTTGGGTACTAGCAAAAACATCAGTTAGGATGTAAGCTCATACATCACTTTCATCGATGAGAGGCGTAAAGGGTTTTTTTCTATTGAATATTATGTGAGAAACTGGAGTATTAAGGTTAACTAAATTGTCACTCGGGGAATAGACTATTTATCTTAAGTTTGACGTATCCCAGATGATGTTGATTTTTCTTTCACAGCCTTTACATGACATATTAGATTTCTAGCAAAAGTAAGCCGTGTAGTTTATTTGTCATCTCTTCCTATCTCTACCAATTAGGTCTGATGTATTAATTATGTAGGGTTTTCCGACTATGCGCGTCATCTTAACCCCTACTCTGACCACAGTTTCGTCTAAAAACTGGTGAATTGGTAAATGAGGACACAATAGTTAATCGCTATATTTAGATCCATCTGGAAGAAAACCGGGGAACTTTTATTCTTTAAAAACCACCGTGTTTTTGAAGGATTTTAAGGACATTTTTCTTTTAGAATGTGTAAAAATTATCGTGTTGTCTAAAAGTTCTAGTGAATCTATGGCTGATTTTATATATTTAAATTGTATATATATAATACGAAGAATATTTTAAACACCTGATATGTAAAGAATTATTAAATACTATTAGAATAATTGTGGCATATAACTGTGACAAAAAACTCTCAATAGAACCTTTCGAAAAGGGAGGTCGTATGGTTCTATGGAGAATTGTTTTCCACCACAAAGTATCCCGCTAGTAGTTTGGACTAAGACCCAAGAGTCAAATTACGAGTAATTTGACACTTTACCTAGGAAATCCCGGACGTTAGCCTGTGCAAGATTAGGGGGGGCTTGATAAGTATTTAATTTAGATTGAAAAGTCCTTAAGCAACTTAAGAACAACAAGCCACTGGGGGAGGACGGAATTACTGCAGAGCTTCTGAAAGCGCCGTACACCGGTAGTTAAAGTTCTTCAGAAGCTATTCAATGCCGTTATACTCGAGGGTACAACGCCACAAGCGTAAACCAGAGGCCTGGTAGTGTTGTTCTTCAAAAAAGGTGACAAAACCTAACTGAGGAACTATAGACCCATCACGCTTCTGAGCCACGTTTACAAGTTGTTTTTGAGGGTATCACAAATCGTCTCACACGCAGATTTGACGACTTCCAGCCTCCCGAACGAGCTGGTTTCCGTAAAGGTATCAGTACCGTAGACCACATACATACGCTGCTGCAGATTATACAGACGACCGAGGAGTATAACCGGCCACTTTGCTTGGTGTTTGGAGAGAGAGAAGGCCTTCGATTCGATCGAACCGTGGGCCGTGCTTCAGTTCCTTGAGAGGTGCCATATTAACTATCAGTATTTCGAGGTGATGAGATGTTGGTACGAGAGCGTCACCATGTCAGTCCGTGTACAGAACTTTTAAACGAAACTTATTTAACTGCAGAGAGAGGTAAAACAGGGAGATGAAACGGATTACCACTGAGTTGGAAGATGTTTTTAAACTTTTGGACTGGACAGGACTCGGTATCAACATCCACAGCAAGTACAATATATAGTAGTCATGCCAGAATCCCTGGAGGACTTGAGCTCTTATGCTCGGTGACCTAGACAGAACTTCCTGACAGGTAGGTCTAAGAATCAAAAATTATGTTCAATATCCATGTCGCACATTTACTAGTTACAGTTCGGAGTTCTGTTCGAGTTCGTTTACCTCGGACAAATGGCCCATCTAGATAGTCTAACTTTCAGAAAGAGATAAATCGATGAATCCAACACGGATGAGCAGCATTCCGGAAATTGCGTTAAATTTTCTCGTCAAAAATTTCTCAATGACATAGGTCGAAAGTCTTCGATCAGTGTGTATTGCCAGTGACCTTTTGTTCAGCGGTGGACTTAATAGGCTGATATGATGATAATGATGATGATAACAATAATTCAAGTCAATGTTCTACCTAGCATACTGTTTAATTTCGGAAACAAAATTAATAACGATAGTAAAACCATTGCACCAGATTAAATCTCTGAATTTACAGAACATTTTAAATCAGTTCGCAAAGAGACTTCAATAGCCCAAACTTTATTAAGAGTTATGAAGTCTCTAGCTAAGTTAAATAAGCAATAAAGGCATGAAATCCTTCCGCTTTCACTAATAAAAGTTGCTAAATTATTTAAAACCCTATCCAGGACGCTTCATGATCCGGTGAAGTAACTTTTATCATTACTTTACAATTCACTCAGAAGATTAGCCATTTTAATGCTTTTCATATTTCTAAAGCCCATGAAAAGGATTTGATCGAAAATTAGTAAACCTTAATGACGATTAGGTATTTATGAAATTGAGTATATCACTCAGATTTCCACTAAATTATCTAACCTAGGTTACTATGCTACATATAACACGATGGTAATTTAAAAATAAACTAATATTGGAGCAGCAAATTCATAAAAGGATGTGTTTTTTGGATATGAACTGATGAAGGTTCTAATCCGTCTACATCAGTGCTACATCCTACCTCCTCTTTGGCTTTATTTATTGAGTCATATTTTGAAAGCATTTCAGTAATTTTCAGCAATATATTATTATGGCACTGTGTAATCAACATGAAATACGTGAGTACTAATTTACCGGATCATTTTTTTTTAATATTACTGTAATTATTACTCATGAAAACAGGGCGATGAAAATTCATTCAGTTATTTTGTACGTGAAAATTACGATATTGGTAGAAACAGCAATTTTGGTAATTTCAAATATTCCGTTCGCATACTCTTAAGTAATAAGTGAGCAAACTAAAGCTCACTACATCAACAAAGCAATAACAACAAGATCCATACACTAACAATGATAATAAATGTGAAAATTATTCTGTCTGTTTGCTACGTTTTCACTTCTCAGCCGCTAAACCTGTTAAGATGAAATTCGTTGTGGAGATAGAGTACATTCTGAAAAACGACAGGCTTAAGGAATGAGCTGGTGTTAAGTGGCTACCGTCGTCTAAAGACACCTGCAATCACTCTGTATTGCCTGTCACCCTGCAGAGCGATTCACCAACAGAAATACTAGAAATCGAGCTTGAAGATAGACAAGACGTCGAGCCACCATTGATTTTGACGTTTGAACACTGTGCTATGCGTGGTGTATTTCTTGGCTGTTGAATCGTATTTCCAATGGATCACAAAGTTATAATTGCATACAATCACCAATCTGGAGACCTGTACTACGGGTTTTTTTTTTGGAAACCTATCTCAGGCTCCAGTCTCTCACACAATGGTTCATACACTAAAATCAATGTACCTACTTACACTATATTGAAAATTGTAACTTTTGTGAGAGAAAATAAATAAATATTCTATTCTATTCTATTCTAATTGAAACGAAATTAATATAAATCTTTTTTTTTATTATATCAATTAAATTCTGAAGTTTTCAAACAGATTAAACTGCAGAGAAAAGGCTTGCGAGATAATCCATGGAACATCAAACAAACTCACTTAAAACCCTATTTTAATCAAAGAATGCCTTTTGTTGGAATAATTGTGCAACATTTAAGGATTTCTAAGCGAAATTGCTGTCTTTTAAGCGATATTACGGGACCTAAATGCAAAGGGAAAGAGGTATAGAAAATACCAATTAAAATGTGAGCGGGTTTGTGATTTATGACTGCAGTAACTCAACTGTAACTTACCTAATTGAAAACAAAAATTAGTTTTTGAAATTTACATAAAGTAAAAAAAAGGTGCGATAGGAAAAAACTCGTTTCTTTGTCTTTTTCCAAAACAGCCAGCAGAAACAGATTCAGTCACCACCAGCCTATATACATCCCACTGCTGGGCACAGGCCTTCCTGCACGGGAGATACACTTGAGGAGCTTGCGCCATAATACCACCGAGCTGTCTAAATGGAGGTTAATTGGTGAAAGCGGTTGCAGCCTCAAACGGGACCAACTGCTTAACGTGCCTTGTAACGGCCTGGCCACGACATCACCGTCTCGCAGCGTCTCGGCAACCACTGCGCGCTGCTCGATGTCGGCCTCGCAGCGCGTCGTCGTGACCGCGCAGTGGTTGCAGAGACGCCGCCGCCGACGCCGCTGACCGTTCCAGTGGCCAGGTCGTAAAACCAGGAGACGATGGCAAAAGTTGCTGTGCTTTCTTAATCGAAACCAGAGCACTTAATCTACTGCAACACTGAACTCCTCAGAGTAGAAGCAGGTTAGCAACTATCAATTTATATGGTGTGGGTGATGGATTCGCCACACCATCAGAGAAAAAGAGAAAATCTTCTGCCAAGCAAGTGTTTGCTCAAGGACTGCGGCTCGACTATACATCGTGGGTACATTTAATTGAAGCAGGGGCTATATTGGTTGGCAGAAATGTTTCGCAACTACAAAAACATCTTAATCATTTAATTCTGTTTTAATATGACATTAAATTAGAATTTGAAAGTTCTAATTTAATGTATTGTCGACATCAGCATTTTTTAGAATAAAAAGGGGAGAGTTGGGTGATTCGGAACGCGAGACAGCACTAAACAAGGCCGTTTACATCCATACTAGTACCATAAATGCGATAGTAACTCTGTCTATCTGTCTGTCTGTTACCTTTACACTTATTTTTTTAGCAGCCGCTGAGCTGATTAAGATGAATGATGACATGGGAATGTATTACATCTTGATAATGATAACAGCTACTTTCTGGAGCAATAACCGACATCCACTTTTATGCAGTAGCGGGTAATAATAATACTTCATTTACACCTATTATCTTGTATAAGTTAAGGCGATATATTGAAAAAAATTGCACTTTTATAAGTAATGTTATACGTTGCTGAAAGACCTTACGAATCTAAAAATCAAATATACGTTACTTCATATCCTTATCTAGATATGTGTAGAACGAAAACACGATTAAAGGAATTTGGCTCGATACATTTTATTTCCGAAAAGACCTCTTATAAACAAGAAAACTTAAGATTATTGGTGAACGATAATTGGATTCAATAGGAAATTACTTTAAATAGTAGATATCATTAATATTCAGAATCGTGTAGAAGCGTTTTTTTGTATTCCATAAGGTTATTTTTTAATAAAATAATTTGTGTATTTCGTTTACTTTTCACGCGCGATCACTGTTTTGTCTTTTTTCCTCCCGCTGAGTCAGTCATATATCTATCCCTGTCGGTTTCGGGCAAAACAACGTTTCGATAGATCGCCTCGAAAGCATTTGTTGTAGATGGTATTCTGTAATACCATCTACAACAAATGCTTTCAATGATGCAATACAAATATTAATAAGATGGTAATTGCTGTCAATTAGCATCTTATTAATATTTGTATTTGGGGCTTTTCTGTCAATTGAGATCGATTTATCACTGCGACCTAAAAGATTTATTGTGACTTGCCGCCAATAGTTTATAGTAAAGCCTTGATTTGGGCACTTTCCATAAATTTTAGGATTTTCCCAACCTCAAGGGTATTAATTTCATTTGGGTCAATAGTGTGTCTCTCCAGATAAAGGCTTCGTTTGTGGATAAAAGGTCCACAGTTGCAAAGGAGGTGCATTGGGGTTTCACGCTCCTGTGCACAGAATCTGCAAGCATACGAATCACTTAGTTTTAGGTTGAATAAGTGTCTGTTAAGTTTGCAGTGGCCTGTCAAAGCTCTAATCAGGGCACTCGCGTTACTCCTGCTGAGCTTTATCAGTTCTTCAGTACGCTCAGCATGATAGCCATGTATGACGACTATGACGAAATGACTTTGAATGTATCAAACCAGGTGTCCTTAGCCACTGTTCAGAGGACTCCTATATGAGTTTGCTTTTGAGAAAGTGCATGGCTTGGTTCTTTGAGATTCCGCAGAAAGGTTTCGGTCCAATCTGTTGACCCTGAGCCTCAGTTCTACATATTCATCAGTCTTTTCGTAGCCTATGACGCCAGGGTGACCAGGCACCCATCTCAGAGTGATACTGTTGTTGAGCCCCAGTATATTTAATTTCTCCACGCAGTCGCATTCAATTAGCATCTAACTTAGTTCTTAATTTTCAAAAAATATATTAAAAGGTGAAACATTAAAACTAACCCAATTTAATTTTCGGCGCGTGCTTATAAAAGTGTCAGAATTGTAGCAATAGTCTATCGATAAAAGACTCACAAACGCAAAACGCCAATATTTACCACAATTTCATTCATAGACCAGAAACGGTGTCATACATATGTAAGTTCAATACCGTGACATCACAGCCGTGACGTAATCTTATCTGTACGAGCTAAAATCTTGATATCACACGAAGCCTGTCCTTAATACCCACTGAGTTACATTAGGGTAGCGCAGCGAAGGATATTAATGACTCAATTTTCCTATGGCGACCCATATAATTGGAGTACGTGCGTTCTAGTGTGTCGGTATTTCCTTCTACTGTTGATACCACATCAAAAGTAAAATATTTGACATTGAAACTACTTTGCTTAGTAATAGTTAAGGCAGTTTTTGCATTTAACCTGTCACATTTGATTTCATGAACATTAAGATGTGTATTCGTTTTCTAAAGTGCTTGGTTATGAGACGTTATGTAAATGAAATGTCTTTCTAATTTTAATACAATGCGAATTTCTTTAAACTACAAATTGATATAACGCCAAGAATCGTCAAATTAACTAATAGTTAGTTTAAAATGAAGTAGTAGAGCTTTAAAATAAAGTACAAAGAAAGTCAGTCAGTTTTGATACTGATTGTGGTTCCTTGGAGAGTACAAAATATCATGTCTTTATTCTTGAAAGTAAATAAAATATTATTGCTAAGAATCAGATTAGGAGAGGCAGAGCATAGTGTTATTTGAATGAAATATAACAAAATGTGCTTGCCCTTGACTCTAGCTTCGAGAGAAGTTAAGAGGTTTATGCATTGTATCTAGTCGCTATTGTATTTTCTGAGAATAGTCCAGGTTTTTTTATACAGTAACCGCCTGCAATAACAATGAAAATCACTTAATATTGCAGGAGCCTTGTCGTCCTAAGGCCTAAGGTGTAATGCCGTCCATACATAGTAGGTACTTAAACTGGCTACCTTTCCCTTCAATACAAAATCCTGAAACAAGAAAGGCGGTGGTACCTACCCAGACGTCCGTACATACGGGCCTACCACCTAGTCAGGTGGTCAGTCTAAGCAAAACTTTCATTTAACAGTTTTCCTATCACATGACTCTTAAGACCACTTAGGGTTAAGAGCTGTCCTAAGTAATTACTTTGATCATAAATCTAAATTCAGATTATTTTAATATTTACATCCCAATTCATTAAGCTCCCGTAACTCGTGACATCGTTTCGCTCATTAATATTCTCTTTATCCAAAGAGTCTACTGTCCGTTCGAGGAGCAGGATAAATTTCGTATTAAACAGGGTTTAGCCATCATTATTAATTATAAATGTGCGGGAAACTGTAATTATAAAACGAGGGAGATGTTGTTTGTCTACGTTTGGTCGAATTCAATTAGATTATATTTATAAATAGGAAAATAAATAAGTTTTCAGAGGAATTTTCTGCTTGAATAACCGGGCGACTTGGATGGATACTTTCTTCGCTTGATAGAACATAGAAATCAAAAGTCCTCGTTAGATCAGTGGTCAGAACAATCACCATAATTACGGAAGTTTACGATGTTTTATTAAGAGGATACAAATTTATAAATATCTTTCAAAATAAGTTAAAAATAAAATTTAGAACATATTCTATGTTTTTGCGGTGTTTGGCGTTTCGTTATGAAAAATATCACTGCTTATACTGAAGCCTTTTTCATAAGACAAGCGGACCTTACTCGCCGCAGGAACACATCACTACAAAGCAGTGTTCTTATCTTATCTTATCTTAGAATGGGCCCGTGACCACGCCACGGGCCACGATGCACTACGACCCCTCGGGATCTTTTGTGCTTTCCCTGCTTTTGCTCTTCCTGTGTCCATAAAAAAGCTACCATAAGCTTTATAATACTTTTGAGATGAAAGAGCCTATAGTCTTCTGGCTTTGGATATGCCACTTCCCGATGACCTACTCTAGTCCTAGACAGGGCATCACGTTGACATAAAAGATGTGCCATTGATTCCTGGCAATTGATACTTGACAAAGTTGTGTTGGGGATAATTGCGTTTTGTGAAGCCTGAGAAACACACGAGGAGATTGGATAATAACACTACCACGCTGCCCTAATGCACGTTGGTGGGTGAAAGCGGTTGCGGCTACAACCGGGACCGACGGCTTAGCGTGCCTGCCGAAGCACGAAAGATTTCGTGGTTATAAATTTTTATTGACCCATTCCGGGATCGACCATGGCGAAAGTTGCTTTATTTTCGATTATAAAATCGAAACAAGGGCGCACAAGCGACTATGCCTCCGAACTCCTCGAGTGGTGAATGATGTATTATAAAATTAGTAAATCTCTTTAAAATATTTACTAATTTTATAATAACGCGCTAAGAGTTCCCAGTCCTGGAGTGACGTCATTCAAGATGGCCGTATAAGTCTTTTCAATTGACTCTGAAAATGGAGGAAGTTCTCAGTACGCCCATATGTTATAGGTACTTTCATTCCTTGAAACTTATGATACCTTCCACTCAAAACGCTATCCGTCTGCTTCATTTCATTTTTCGCTTTATTGGCACAAGTCTCGTTTGTCGCAATGCAGTTCCTTTACAGGCAAGTGCTTTTAAGTTATTAATATATCTTCGTTTCAAAAAATCTGCAGCGGAGAGTTTGTGACCATGTCTGTTCTACGGCTAGATCAAGGATTTCTGTAGAAATCATTTGTGTAGTTAAGATCTGATGATTATTTAATTCTAGTTGATCATTAATTAAATAACTTGTTTCTTTATTTTTAACCCCCGACGAAAAAATGGGTGATATAAGCTTGACGTGTCTGTTTGTGTATCTGTGTGTCTGTATGTGGCCGATTTTCATTTGTTTTTTTTTTTGTTTGAAAGTTGACGTGATTACGATGGTTCTTAGCTATAATTTATAAAGACCAGTTCAGGCGTTTGATGACTATCAGCTAATTTTCTACATAATGAAAGGGTTTTACCAAATTTTACAGATCCGATTTGAAACTCAGTGTACTGTCACTCCGGTGTCATTCCCATGACATGACCTTATGCTGATCACAAACCATCAAAAAGTCTGCGGGATGCTTAATTATTCAGTAACTTACATCAGATATAACGTGTTTGGGCTCATAAATATAGTCTCAATGAAATAGTGTTAGATAGATGATTAAATACGCCGGGGGTTACTTAAAATTTTCAATTTTATATTTTAACATGATTTTGCCTTGCACAATTTTGTGGTGGTCAAGTGGATAATCACGTCTACACGACTCCTTCACCCTTAATTAAATAAAGCCTTTAAGTAAAGAAAATTACTTATTGAAAACACGTCTTTGTATAATCTCTGTGACGGACACTCACTCACACATACCACACACAACACACATATACGCTAGATAATAGAGTTCATTTAACCACAGTAATTTGATTGATATACCATTTATTTTTCAGTTCTAAAATAAAGAATTTACAATACACAAACGACGAATTCCATCATACCCGATGCAAACTCAACGAGGTGAGCTTAAGTTGACCTCATTAATGCAAACGATAAACCTCCGATGATCCCACTAATCTAATCGAGTGAAGAATGAATTATAGCTGCTATCTATTGGAGCACATTGCGGGCTCTATCGTTGAAAAGTATAAGGCCTGTTTGACCAGATTATGGTTATTAGCCAAATATATTTACCGGATTTAACTCGCGATTAGTAAGATATTACATTATTATTATACACCCGACGTTGGATGGTTATATGGTTGGAGTGCACCTGCAGCTTGGGATCCCATCATATGAATAATAAAGTTACAAGCCCGTCCTCAAACTGTCCGACAAACTGATGCCTTGAGCACCGTATGCGTGAATTGGACCGCTCAAAATATGACACAAAGTGACGGTAGTTAACTTATAAACTTATCAAAGACAATTGACATCTTCAGTCTTCCTGTGACCACAATCGCAGTATATTAATCGAAACGTCGAGTATATAATGATAATATGTAACATCTAATTAAACAAAAGTTAAACCCCGTAAAGTGGGTAAACAAATCTTTATTTGATCAATTTTTTTTTATATACAATTATATTACAAAACAAGCTGACGGCACACCTAGTGGTAACCAGGTCGTCTATAGACACCACCCGTCGCCTATAGACACCTGCAATATCAAGGAAAAATAGCTTGATATTGCAGGTGCATTGTCATCCTAAGGCCTATGAAGAAATGCCGTCCATGCCCAGTAATTACACCTAATTTATGCTGAAGTAAAAATAAATTCTATTATGAACTGAGTAGGAGCGGTTTCAAAGGTAAACTGTTGACGCACTGTCCATTGTACAACTCATAGGTAGTCGCATTAAGCATGGCATGGATTGAGGTCTTATTCAGAAACTTCATTAAAGTCTCCGAAGACATCTGAACGATCCGAAGTGTAACCGAACGGAATATCGGAAAACGATGAGGGTTGTCTTCCGGAGACAGCTGAAACTGAAAAAGATGGTCGTATCTCAACTCTGCGCATCTCATTGTTCCGAACCATTTGCTCGTGAACCAACACGGAGGTTCGGAGGTGTGAAGTTTTTCTATTAATTGCTTCCACTTCAATTGGTTGCGAATAAATCTAATTTGGGATGTTTGTGCTTGCCTTTGCAGCTGTTGTTCAGTTTTCCTAAGCCAAGTCTCATTAAAAGCTTTTGAAATACGTATAGAACATTCTCGAAGCCGAACTAACCAATGTTAGGATAATGAAAAGACGCACTAGGATTCCATCATTAGTATTTATACGAATTTGCTCATTATGTTGGCCACTTCTCTAATCAGGATTTAAAAAAATCTACTTGATATAAAAAATAATGTTAAGATTATATTGAGTAAATTCATTGAAATCCTCAATAGAATCCTAGCGATCTCTCCTTACAACCTTAACATTTATTTTTATACTGAGTAGATTGACCATTTGAAATAAAACCAATTTACCGGATTTAACTCGCGTTTAATTAGATGTTACATTATTATTATTTACCCGACGTTTCGATTACTTTACAGCGATCGTGGTCACGGGAAGACTGAAGATGTCAGTTGTCTTTGATAAGTTTTAAGTTAACTACCGTCACTTTGTGTTATATTTTGAGCGGTCCGAATTACGCATACGGAGCTCACGGTGTCAGTTTTTTGGGCAGTGTGAGGACGGGCTTGGGACTTTATTATTCGAATGATGGGATCCCAAGCTGGTGGTATACTCCAACCATCTTCTCTATTGAAATTAGGATGTTTTTTGATTTCAATAGCCTCACGTAACATTCTAGGAATGAAACGGTGTTCTTTGGCGAGGATCTGGGGCTTATCAAATCTGATATAGTGATTGGGTCCGTCAAGAGCGTGTTCACACACTGCCGACTTCGTTTTGATGTACAGTCCTTGTTTACATGCTTACCTGTTAAGGACTGCATTGAAATTGCTAAAAGGAAGCTATGTGATAGTGATATGCCTAATGAGTATGCAGACCTGCTTGAACATTGCCTCACATCAGGCTACCTATTGTGGAATGAGGAATTCTATGTACAAGTGGATGGTGTGGCAATGGGCTCTCCTGTATCACCCGTAGTCGCCGATATTTTCATGGAGGACTTTGAGGAGAGGGCCTATGGATTATGGATACGTCAGATTACAAAGAAAAAATGCAACATCTTTTGTCGGATGACAAGACCTACAAACGTGTCAAAACAGACCAAACTAATAAAATATTAAAGAAAACCAGTGATCTTGTCAAATCACACTCAGAACTTTTGAATCTGGACGTAAATTATCTTATACCTGCTTGTGCCAAACCGCCAAAACTGTATGGGCTGCCGAAAATACACAAAAACAACGCTCCGTTACGTCCTATAGTTAGCCAAATTGATTCACCTACTTACCGTTTGGCTCAACACGTAGCTAAAATACTCTCGCCACTCAGAGGTAACACAAGAGCACATGTGAAGGATTCTTACCAATTTGTTAGCGATATTAAACACCTACATATTGCTGACAATGAAACTATGGTCAGTTTTGATGTACAGTCCTTGTTTACATGCTTACCTGTTAAGGACTGCTTTGAAATTGCTAAAAGGAAGCTATGTGATAGTGATATGCCTAATGAGTATGCAGACCTGCTTGAACATTGCCTCACATCAGGCTACCTATTGTGGAATGAGGAATTCTATGTACAAGTGGATGGTGTGGCAATGGGCTCTCCTGTATCACCCGTAGTCGCCGATATTTTCATGGAGGACTTTGAGGAGAGGGCCCTTAGCACAGCACCGGTAACACCAAGGTTTTATAAACGGTATGTAGACGACACTTTCACAATTTTACCAACTGATAAAGTCACTGCATTTCTATCACACCTTAACTCCATCAATCCTAAAATTCAATTCACCATGGAGTTAGAGGCAAACAATAGACTAGCTTTTTTAGATATTTTAATTATCCGAAATCCAGATCACAGCTTGAGCCACACTGTGTATCGTAAAGCAACCCATACTGATAGGTACCTCAATGGTGACTCTCATCACCACCCCAGTCAGTTGTCTACCGTAGGGAAATCTTTGTTTCAGAGAGCGCGCGGCATCTGTGACAACCAACACCTGACAGCTGAGCTACAGCATGTCAAGCATGTATTGCGGGACAACAAACTGCAAATACCACGCCAAAGTCATAGAAGCCGAGCGAAACTTGTCACAGTCGAACGTCAACCTGCTGTACTACCATATATGAAAGGTGTCACTGACAAGATTGGCAACATCTTGAAGCGTGCTTCAATTAAAACTTATTTCAAGCCGCCGAAGAAGATTAACCAATTCCTACCACCTGTCAAGAGCAATATCCCCTTACAAGATGCAGGCATATACAAGTTAGATTGTGACTGCGGCCTCTCATACATAGGTCAAACAAAGAGAAGCATAGGCACCCGGGTAAAAGAACATATAGCTGACGTTAAACACAGGCGCGAAACGAAGTCGGCAGTGTGTGAACACGCTCTTGACGGACCCAATCACTATATCAGATTTGATAAGCCCCAGATCCTCGCCAAAGAACACCGTTTCATTCCTAGAATGTTACGTGAGGCTATTGAAATCAAAAAACATCCTAATTTCAATAGAGAAGATGGTTGGAGTATACCACCAGCTTGGGATCCCATCATTCGAATAATAAAGTCCCAAGCCCGTCCTCACACTGCCCAAAAAACTGACACCGTGAGCTCCGTATGCGTAATTCGGACCGCTCAAAATATAACACAAAGTGACGGTAGTTAACTTAAAATTTATCAAAGACAACTGACATCTTCAGTCTTCCCGTGACCACGATCGCTGTAAAGTAATCGAAACGTCGGGTAAATAATAATAATGTAACATCTAATTAAACGCGAGTTAAATCCGGTAAATTGGTTTTATTTCAAATGTGTAGTGCTCGCGAAAATGTAAGACAATACTAGATTGACCATGTACAATGTGTTGTCGACTATACCTACTTTCCCTATAATAATATATCTTTATTTGCTATTTCTGGAAAACAATAAAACATTGTATTAATGTAAGCGTATTGAATTTTGTTTGTTTTTCTATTAGCTCTCATATTAATCTTACTACTAAAATTTTGTGAGGATTTTTTTTGTCACTCGATTACGCTATAATGGCTAAGCGGATCGGGATCAAATTACTATATAGAAAATTTTTTCGGGAACGAGTTCCCGTGGGATGACACAGAAGAAGTCACGAGCACAAACTAGTATTTTATATTGAACACTATTAACGTAGATACTTATAATAAAAAAAATATAATGCTACTGCTTACTAGTAAAAATTATCAGTAGACAATCATTGTACTACATACATGTAATGCTTTAATAACATGGACTTACAATCAACGGTAAATTATTTAATTTGTGTTGCGAAAGCGGTTCTGTCAATAAATAAGGTCGAATCCAATTTAACCTCCAAAATTACAGCCCTTTAACTATGAATGGCAATATCCGTTACGTGATGGCACTTAATTCAAAGCTGTTAGTCAACGTGAAATTCAATCATCTAATCATAGTACCCTTGCTTGAAATTACGATAATTTATT
The DNA here is from genome assembly GCA_947347705.1 of Nymphula nitidulata. NCBI lineage: Eukaryota > Metazoa > Arthropoda > Insecta > Lepidoptera > Crambidae > Nymphula > Nymphula nitidulata. The sequence continues at coordinate 926,534 of OX374625.1, forward strand.
TCAGCCATTGGTTCTAGAATAAGAATGAAAAACTTGGCTAAGAAAAACTGAAAATTAGACAAGAAAAGACATCCCTAAGTTGTAAACCAAACCCCACAATCTTTCACTTATTCTACTGACTGCTGTTCCCGCCAAGGTGCTGAGGATGAAAAAATAAGCAAAGAAATACAAAGACTCCACGGTGTAATAAGCTTTCAAAAATATCTCATGAACATTTTTATATTATTTTAGAAATAATTGAATACAAAGCCTCTTTTCAGGGAATTAACGGCTGAGTGATCCTGAATGAAATTCTTAGAAAGCGTGCTTACGCTTTTAAATTGTTACTCTCACGTCAACTTAATAAAGTCTATACACAAGATGATCGAGACCGTAATATTTGTCTGACGTACCTTCTCAGATAATTTTCCTTTCGGACTAATAGAATAGTCCAAAATTCTAAGTAAATCTGATTAAAAACTAAAGACTAACACTAGAACTTGGGTTCATTTATAGGAGGTGGTGGAAAAGAAGAAGCTGGATAGAACAGTGTATTCATGCTGCACGGGCTCTCTTCACATGGAGTCCTTACTGCTTCTCGTCAGGGTTGCTTTGAGGCATTTGCCGTGCTTTGCACAAAAGAAACTTGGAATTCTTTGCCAGCACATGTGTTCCCTCCTTTCTTTTACATGGGTTCCATCAAGACAAGCGTGAAAAACCACCTTTTGGGCGGCTAGAGCAGTGTCTGAACTGCACTAGCTGTCTTCGGATATGGACTCTGCTAACCGCTTCACATCAGGTGGTGGTGGATCAATCGCCGTGGTTTGTATAAAAAAACATCTGACAGTATTCGTTGCTATCATCATCTCCAGCCTATATACGTCCCACTGCTGAGCACAGGCCTTCCTACATGGGAGAAACACATGAGGAGTTTGGGCCATAACACCACCACGCTGACCCAATGCGGGTTGGTTGGTTAAAGCGGTTGCAGGAACAACCGGGACCAACGGCTTAACATGCCTTCCGAAGCACGGAGGAGCCCGAGATAACAAACTTTCCAGGCCAAACCCATCCCAGGATAGACCATGGCGAAAGTTGCTTTGTTTTTCGTATCGAAACCAGAGCGCTTTAACCAATACACCACCGAGCTCCTCAATTTGCCGTGCTAAGCACAATAGAAACTTGAAATTATTTGCCAGCACATGTGTTCCCTCCTTCCTTTTACAGAGTTTCCATCAAGAGAAGCGTGAAAACCCACCTTTTGGGCCGGCAAGGTGAAGGCGGCTAGAGCAGTGTCTGAACTGCACTAGCTGTCTTCGCATATGGACTCTGCTGTCGTGCTTTGTATAAAAAAAAACTTCTGTCAGTGATCCTTGCTTACTTTATTTATTTCGATTCCTCGAGAATTGATTGCCATATATCGAACTCTTTCTCGGCAAAAAACACATGTGTAGTCATAAATCCACGTCCTAACTGCCCAGTCACACCGAAGATGTAGGACGCGAGGAAAAAGAAACGCAAGCGTAATTAGGTGTTTAACTAAACGACTAAATATGTAATTGACTTGAAAGCGGTTCTGGTCTTGGTTTTTATTTCTGCGCTCATTACGTAGGTAGATAAGATTACCATTCCCAGAGATGACAACAACATGAGAGTAATAAGGCACAAGTAAAGGTAGATGTAAAACAAAAAAAATACAACTATCTTTACATTTTTCGTAAATGTTTTCTGCAAAAATAAGCGTATTAAAATAAAAGAGTTTTGACATAACCTAATTAGCATCAACGTCGAATTTTCAACACATGTCTAAACTCAACAAAGCTGTAAGCAGAGTTATTTCTATACGAATTTCATTTTGATACTGATTCACATTTACATTTGAAATAATTAGCAGACGTTATTTATGGTGTAATTTTGTTAAAACTCACCGCAAATGCGGCGATTTGTCATTTCTTGGACCCTAATAATTCAGAAGGAGCATATTATTAAAAAAATCTCTTAATAAAAATATGATGAATTTTTATGTGTCTAGTCTTGTTACATAAAGGATTTTTTTATGATCAATGATCCTATATTAAATTTTATATTGAAATGATTGTATGATGAAGGATTTATGATAATTTTAAAACTAATATGTGTACTGTTATACATAATAGTTATGGTGATACAATTTTTGGACAAATGGACACCATCAGTAACCACACGGCAAGATTCGGCTAACCAAGTCATGTCCCGAGACATTCATGTAATAAGAGTTTTATCTTAGAGTGATGGTAAGTTATCTGTCGCAGAGTAAAATATGAGCAAACAAATCGGCTCAGCTTGAAAAAAGCGTCGATCACCAAACCTCAAGCGCACTTTGTAACCATTACGAGAGTTACGAGTCGTCACATCACTGACACAGCTTAACCCGCAATAGATGGGTGAGAATTCCCTTGTAACGTCACAAAATTGCCTGTAATTCCGCGAACAAGGAAAGGGTGTGCCTCCGCCATTTGATAAAGGGCCACCCTTTTTATGAAAGCCCCCACGAGAAAATAACAACGGGTGAGTTTGATAAATATTACTTGTGTTTATTTGGCCACTGACTTCATACGCGGTTGGGGATGACGCCTGACGAATGGACGGTGCCCGGGAAAAAATTGTAAGTCTCATCCAGTGGAATAAGTCTAATTCCGGGATAGAAATGAATGCGAGTAGTAATGCTTTAATAAAAATAACAGTTGTTTAGTGGTAAAAAGGTGGTGTTTGTTAACATGACAGACCAGAACCTGGCGTAATTAATCTTTAACTTCAACACAAAATTATATTCACTGTAAGTAATTGTAATATTTTAGTTTTGTGAGTTCTTGCATGATCAAATTTGCCGAGAAGGCAACAGATAGCCATCAAGTAATCCGATTTTTTTTATGTATATTCATTTCCTTCTTAACTGCTTATGGACAGACATGAAAAAACTACAATTATCTAAGTTCTTATTTCTTTGTGATTATGTAATAAAAAATTACAAGAAATTCCAATGGTTCCAATAAAACAAATTCCCTTGAGGAAAATTAAACAGAAATAGCTTTCTGAGAAAGTAACCTTGCGACACAACCAAACGCTAACACATTAACAAGTAAACTCACAGCAGGAATTCCTATAAATAAAGCGAAGTCACCAAAACCCGATACTAATAATGGTGTCACTTCAGAAACCACAGCTAAAACACAGAGGTTTATCAAAGTCGAACAATTCAATCGACGTGGAACATGAGCCCCGAAAGACGATGAGAATGGAGCGTTACGCGGAGCAGGGCTGCCTTCAATGGCAGTAATCAATTCGCTCAGTGCGGCCGTCCGTCAGTCTCCCGACCACTGACAAGCGATCGGTCTCGGCCGCTGGATCGAGTTACAGCAGGTAGCGAATCTAAGGCTGTCTAACGTTGAGTGGGTGCGTTACGAAGAATGTCTCCATTTGTAAATTGTTTGGCTTAGACTTTTTATATGTTAAGAAGTCGAAGATGGCAGTTCTAGAAACAATTTTACTGAGTGCTTATTACACTAGTGGGTGACATGAGATATAGTTTAGTAAGTATAATTAACTTTTTTAAATATTAATGTATGATAACTTTAGGGTCTGAGATCCCAAACTTTATATTCCAAAAGTTCTGGTTCTTCTTATTTTGGTTATTTCAAAAACAGTAGAAAAATTTAGATCAAAAATGTATGGAATAACCATCACAACCAATTTTTTTATAAAAGGCAGCATGAACGAAAAATGGTACGAGTAAGCAAGAGTGAACGATGAAGAAGATAACAACAATAATTATAAAGAAAGCCTATATTATGTAAAAGATAATGCTTCGGATAAATAAATGAAAAGAGCTATATCAGATATTATGTCAAATATATTCTTTGAATGCTCATTATAAAAAGCATTACAACACGAATAACTTGCACCATTTACCCAGTAAAATCAGAGCCGTGCTCCAAAACCACAAGCCAAACTGTTCTGCTTCTTGTACCTTAACATTAATTCTAATTCTATCATTAATAAAGAGACATTTGAACGAAATAAATTTTACTCGCATAATCTCCGATACTAATTTCCTCTTGGGAATTACAATTTTAGTCAGTAGCAACATCTAAGCGTACTTAAGGTAACTAATAATGTTATAAGGATTGATGGTCTGTTATTTTATCAAAAACCTATTTCTGATAAAGTCCTCCTCGAACAAATTCCACCTAAATTTATTTTTAACATGACAAATCCTCATCTAAAAAACTGTTCTTACAAATAGCATTTTGTTTTCTGAAAGGAAGTGGTCAGTTCTAGCCAATCAACATTTTTTTCTATCGTGGCCACTTGGTAATGAGATTCTTATAAAAAGCTTCAGCTTCAAACCGATTAATATTTAATTTTTGCATGTATTCTTCGAGACCTAAACTTCTGAAAAGTTCAAATTATGAAAAATATGCATTCCCAATGGTGAAATCACGCAAATTATACGACTTAGGAGAAGAATAACAATCTGTACGTAGGTGAGTCATCTTAAGATTAGCATAATATTACCCGAGGTGCTCTTAAAAATAACAGTACCTCATAAACGTTCCAACTAATTATTTTACAAACGACCTTAATTTTAAACTAAGAATAAGGGACTCGAGGAGAGACCATTTCCCCGGGGCTCTACTCTCTAACAAAATCTCGAATGTTGAAACTCAAGAATTCCAAATTTTGGAACGTCATAGTGTAGACACTTATCTCCGGATATTGATCCTCATTTAATCTGAGTTTGGACAATTTGGTTGAGCGTGGTTTTGATTTTTTTTTATGAAACTACACGACGAGAAAGCTGACAGCTCACCTGGTGGTAATTGTTTACTGTTGCCTATAGATACCTGCAATAACAAGGAAAAATCACTTGGTATTGCGGGTCTGTTGTCATCATGGGGCCTAAGATAAAATGCCTGCCTTATGCAGTAATTACACTGGCTACATTTCCCTTCAATCCGAAACACAGCGAACTGTTTGACAACTAACATAAGAAAGGCGGTGGTTACTACCCAGACGACCCCACATACGGGCCTACCACCTAGAATCAGATATCAGATTTACTACGTGATTAATAACAATGGTATCCGACTTCAAAGTGAAGAAATATTACCGTCCAAAAGTATGAACTCATTTCATCTATGATCCAAATAGGGTGTAAGGGGGACGCTCTCGAAAACAAAGGTAGATGTCAGTGCTGGTCACCCTAAGCACGACTTGTTAGAAAATAAATTTGAAATCGCAAAAAATCAGCTAATCCACAAACCGGTCAAGTAGATATTACAATTTGTATGAAACAGCTGATTTTTGTTTGGGATTCCAAATTTATTTTCTTACAAGTCATGTTAACGATGTCCAGTACAGGCGTCTGCCTTTGTTTGCTCTGTATAAGAGCTATATATGTATTATAAAGAAACATTAATAGTTAACTTAGCAACAGTCGGATCCTATACATAACAATACAAATATTGTAATACCATTGGCATTTGAAATTCTTCTTCTTATGTTGATTTGCATACGCTTATTCCATGTCAATCTTTCAGTAAGGGCATGGGATCACATAGACTACGTGTATTTGTATTTCTTTTTGATAAATTGTTTACAAAAACAACCCTCGTTATATACAGCAAACAACAAGGTTTACCCGAATATATGACTGGTAAAGTCAACATTACCTCCAACTGATCTTCAAACGGCTCGGGTCAAGGCTTCCGGGATTAATGGTGGACACGGACTGTCCATACGACACAGAACCTTATTTGTGGTTGAGCTTTCATTTTCATTAGACAGCCTCCAGATAGACCAGTGAGAGAAGCCGTAATCCTGTATTTGGGACAATAGGATTCTTGTGAGGCTGACGTGAAATGTTAATTTGTAGCGAAGAATTATAGATCATTTTTATTGCGCAGAAAATGTTATTGTGACTTGTACAACATAAATTGTCCTGTTACGTTTTATGAATAATGATGGTAGAACATAGACAGACTTGAATAGGTATTTGATATATTTATTGTAATCTAATTAGAAACTCAAAAAGACTTTGCTTTCCTGTAAGCTATTTTTTAATCTTCTCATCCGCAATTTTTCAATCTCCGTTTTTACATAATTCCTGCAGATTTTAGGCATTGTATATAGAAACCTTTCCTAAGAATTCTGTAGAATGGTGGATTATATAATATTTCTTATAACTATTATACTGATTAGCTTCAACCAGGATTTAATAAGGCAGCTGAGGTTTTTGGGGATGTGGATATTGTTACTAATCTAAATAAGCCTGTCACTGTCATCAGATGGAATCCGTAGTTACGTAATCATATTATGTGAAATAGCAGATCATCGAAATTTACCAGACTATATGCGCCCCATGTGAGAAATACAAAAGGAGTTTAGGCTATAGCACCGACACTCTGTCCCAATGCGGTTTGATTGCTGAAGCAGTTGCCGTAACAACCTGGACCGAACGGCTTATAGTGCCTTCCGAGCATGAAGGAGCTCGAGATTACAAATTCTGTTTGACCTATTTTGGGTTAATTCATAGCGAAAGTTGCTTTGTTGTATTCGAAACCAATACGTCACTGAGCTCCTCCTTTGCTTTTACCGGGACTAAAACTTGGAAGCTCTGGTTTTTGATGTTGTTATTACTCTATCAAGCCTGCCACTGAAATATAGAATCCGTAGTTACATAATCATTACGGCAATACAGTCACAAGCCACGTTTCACACACCGCTTATATCACGTGTATTTCAGATCCATTACGGCGGTGATATATTCATTTCATCTAATTGCGTACTCCAAACAGGTACGTTTTGTTATATACAATTATTGTTATTCAATAATTCAACGATTGCCTCCTATGAGCAATAAAACATTATAAGAGCACCATTTATCTCCGTCTGAGAGTACAATAGGGATAGCATTTTCTGTTTAGACCAATAAACTTGAATGGTTTTCAGGCAATAGGAAGCCTCGTTCCTTTATTTTATTTGATGTTACAGCACTTTTAACGTTTCAGATCAGCCGTAGAATTATTTTCGATATCTGAGATGGCTAAAAACATATGACAACATAATGACAGATAATAGTTGTGGCGCAAAGATGAAAATTTTTTACACGAGAAACTATAAATTCAATATTATTCATCTAAAGGATATAATATAAGAATATCAAGTTAATGCAAAAGTATTGTATCAAGTTATTTAAGGTATGATTTGTAGAAATATTAAAGTAGTCTCTGTTATCTAGTAAAAATAAAATAATCTCTTAATAATGCTTTTTTCGGGCTAGATAGTAGATCTAAGAGTATTTTCTCATGACGCGATTTGACGCGAGAGATGTCTCGCAACTACTGTCGACCGCACATCAAGCTGAACAGTTTAATCCTGATACCGCCCCTATTCCGTTCGTAATAGTAACCATTGAGGAAATGTAGTTTTTTTTTTTTTTTTTTATACAAAGCACGACAAATGACTCAACACCACCTGATGTGAAGCGGTAAGAAGAGTCCATATGCGAAGACAGCTAGTGCAGTTCAGACACTGCTCTAGCTGCCTCCACCTTGCCGGCCCGAAAGGTGCTTTTTCACGCCTCTTTTGAAGGAACCCATGTTATAGGAAGGAGGGAACACATGTGCTGGCAAAGAATTCCAAGTTCTGGAAGTTCGACAAAGAAAAGAGCTACTAAATTTCTTTGTACGTGATGTTGAGGTGGAGACAGTGAATTGATGACTCCGAAGACCGGCACGCGTGCTCCTGAGTAGGAATGGGGAAGGTGGGATAAGGTCAAATAGCTCTTCAGAACACTCTCCGTGAAATAGCCGATAGAAGGCGCTAAGCGACGCAATGTCTCGACGCAATTGCAGAGGCTCAAGGTTGTTGGTTACCTCTACATCGCCAACGATACGGACAGCACGACGCTGCAATCTGTCTAGGGCATCGAGTAGGTACTTGGCGGAGCCATCCCACAAGTGCGAGCAATATTCCACGCAAGACCGGACCTGAGTTTTATACAGCAGGCATAATTGGTCAGGCGTGAAAAATCGACGCACCTTGTTCAGGACACCGAGCTTCCGAGAGGCTGTTTTTATCACGGTTTCGATGTAGTTCCTGGAATTCAGATCGCAACATATCTCCATGCCTAGCAAGTTTAGGGAGCCCTGTGCCGAAAGAGTCGTGCCCTGAAGAGACGGAAGGGGAAGGAACGGCGACATTTTGGCAGTAAACGCGCACACCTGTGTTTTCTTAGCATTGAACTCAACAAGATTGTTAGATCCCCATTCAGATACGAGGTTCAACACCCTGTCGAGCTCAATAGCAAGATTCTCTCTCTCCCTCTCGGTTTCAGCGCGCCCAGCCCCTGGGCGACCGTAATATCCCCCATGCACTGTACTGTCATCTGCATAGCAATGAATGTTTCCTAACGGAATCATGTCATTGATATGAAGAAGAAAGAGTGTGGGGGATAGAACAGAGCCTTGTGGTACACCAGCATTAACTGACATGAACCGCGAAGCGTATCCATCTGCGAGGACACGGATTCTTCGCTCATGCAGGAAGCCGGCGATCCAGTTACAGAGCTGAGCGGGCAGACCGTATGCCGGGAGCTTGGAGAGAAGAGCCCTGTGCCAGACCCGATCGAACGCTTTGGCAATGTCAAGGCTAACTGCCAGTGACTCACCACGTTTGTCAATAGCTTCACCCCAGACATGCATTAAGTATCGGATCAGCTGGTGGTTTAAGATCCGTTCCATGACCTTGCAAAGAACTGAGGTGACAGCTATCGGGCGGTAGTTAGCTGGGTCTGATCGGTCTCCCTTTTTGGGGACCGGTTGCACATTGGCCTCTCTCCAAGATTCCGGCACACACCCAGAAGAGAGAGAAAGACGGTATAGCCGCGTTAAGACGGGAGACAACTCCGCTGCGCAGTTTTTCAGTACTATCGCTGGAATGCCATCAGGCCCACTAGCTTTCCGGACGTCGATTGACTGAAGCTCCGCACGTACATCACATTGCCTAATACGAATATCGGGCATTGTGTGGCCACAGTGGGAGAGTGTTGGTGGCTGTAAGTTGCAGTCATCGATTCGGGAGTGAGCAGCAAAGAGTTTTACCAAGAGATCGGCTTTCTCTTGCGGCTTGTGAGCTAGCGAGCCGTCAGAACATCTCAACGGGGGCAGCGAGGGTTGACAGAAGTTGGATTGCACGGCTTTGGCCAGACGCCAGTAGCCACGGCTTCCCGTAGGATGCGTAAGAAGTTAGTCATAGTCAATTGTTTTCAATGTAGGCTTTCAACAAAGCACTTATTGACGTCAAAATATAAACATGAAATTTAATATTATTTAACTACTTAGTAGAATTTAGAAATATAAATTATTACTAGCTTGTAATGTATTTATTACATATCGAGTAGGTACATACCTACCTACCCTCGTCAGTATAACTAAAAACTAAAATAACTTTTATTGCCATGGATGTTTGTCTTCGGTGAAGTCTTTGACCCTATAGTATGCCTTAGCAATCAGTTGACTTTTAATTCTCTCCTTGAATTGTGTGTCCGTCAAGGTTAATAGGTCGTCAGGTATTTTATTATAAAACTTTATGCTATTCCCTACAAATGAATGACTAGATTTAGCAAGTCTGAGCTTTGGAACTACTAATTTATTTTTGTACCTGGTATTCAAATTCCTAACGTCACTTTTCTTTTTTAAATTATGTTTATTTTTGCGTGTATACATAATGTTCTCAAAAATGTACAGAGATGGAAGCGTCAGAATACTGATGTCTTTGAATTTATTTCTCAAGGAATCACAGGGCTTCATTTTGTAAATAAACCGTACCGCCCGTTTCTGTAGTACAAAAATTTTCTCTATATTAGCTGCTGATCCCCACAACAAAATGCCGTACGACATGACGCTATGAAAATAGGCAAAGTAAACCAATCTTGCAGTAACCTCATCTGTTAAGTTCCTAATTGTCTTTACTACATATGCAGCTGAACATAATCTATTTGCTATGATATCTAAATGTGTCCTCCATTGTAATTTTGAGTCTAAATTGATACCCAAAAAGTTAGTATTGTCAACAAGTTCTAAATTATTTTTGTCTAGTTTAATATTTAGGGGTAGAATTCTTGTATTTGGGAGCTGGAATCTAATGCATTTTGTTTTTTTTACATTAAATACTAAATTATTTAAAGAAAACCAGCGAGAAACTTCTTCAAGAGTGTTATTTATATGACTCTCACTACGATGCCTATCAGTTCTGTCCAACGAAAAAATCAAAGAAGTGTCGTCCGCATACAACACTATATCCGACATATCCTTGACCATGTATGGAAGATCGTTTATATAAACGAGAAATAAAAATGGTCCAAGTATCGAGCCCTGTGGTACACCTATTTCAATCAATGAACCATCAGACACTACTCCATTGATACCTATTTTCTGTATTCTATTTTTAAGGTAGGATTTTATCAATTCCAAAGCTGTACCACAAACACCATAATAATTCAACTTTCTTATCAAAGTTTCATGGTTGACGCAATCAAATGCTTTTGAAAGGTCACAAAAAATGCCAACAGAGTCACACTTTTTTTCCCAAATGTCTAAAATATTATTTATTAACTTAGCTCCCGCATCAGTAGTCGATCGTTCCTTCATAAAGCCAAATTGATTTTTGTGGAATATTCCATTCAAACAGAAATAGGCATTTAATTGAGTGTAAATTATTCTCTCAAATATTTTACTCAGTGCAGGTAAAACTGACACAGGCCGGTAATTAGAAGGATCATGTGTATTTCCAGATTTGAATATTGGAGTTACCCGACTTTCCTTCATCAAATCAGGAAAAATACCAGTCTCTATACATCGGTTAAATATTACAGTAAGGAAAGGTGCTATAAGATCAATTATTGGTTCCAACACTGCCACTGATATCCCCCAAATATCCTCCGTCTTCTTTTTATTTAACATCTTATAAGCTTTGACAATATCTAAGTCATTAATATGTCGAAATTGAAAATATGTTGCTACGCTACTAAAATTATCTTGTAACATACTTTCAGCAAGTTCAGAAGAAGAATTTATATACTTTGTAGTATCGATGGGAATCGTTTTGAAAAAAGTATCAAAATAGTTAGCCACTTCTTTTTTATCTACAATCAATTCGTTGTCTATTTTTAATGATATATTTGACTCTTTGTTTTTAGTTTTGCCAGTCTCTTGATTAATAATTGACCATGTCGTTTTAATTTTATTTCTAGCTCTAATTATTTTCTCCCTGATATAATCAGACTTTGCTTTTTTACATACAGTTTTGAAAATTTTTGAATATTGTTTTACATATTCTTGAAAATCTAAATTAAATATGTATGACTTTTTATCATACAAGTCATATAAGTTTTCTCTACTTTTCCTTATACCTTTTGTAGCCCATTCATTAAAAACTGTTTTTTCTTTTATAATAGTTTGTTTGAGCCTAAATGTTTTTTCAAATTCGCTTCTTATAGCTGTAAATAATTTATTATAAGACACCTCAGGGTTATCATTATTTAAATTAATAGCTGTTAGGGATGAAGACATATATTCTCTAAACCTATCCAACCTATTTTTTGTCAAAGGCCTATAGTTAATCACTTTTTCTTCTTGTTACCAATTATTTCGATTTCAATTTTTAACCCTTTGTGATCAGATGGCACTCCACTTATCAAAGATTTTCTTTTAATTTTACAATTATTAATAATATTATCAATGCAAGTCGCAGAGTGGGAAGTTATCCTAGTAGGTTCATTGAAGAGACAGTCTAAGTTATAACATTTTAGCAAAGTCATGAAGCTATCCTTTTCACTGGAGTCACTAAGAAGATCCACATTGAAATCACCGCAGATAACAAGTGGTTTACTACTGCTAGATATCTTGTTTAATATACCCTCTAGAATATCAAGAAATGAATGAAGGTTTCCCGATGGCGGTCGATAGATGCAAACTACAATGAGCCCCTCCAGTTCAGCACCAGCTACCTCACATATACGTTCAACAGAACATTTGACAAGATCCCTACGCTCTTTACACATTACTGATTCTTTGATTAACAAAAGACAGCCTCCACCCATAGCTGACACTCTATTAAAGACACTAACAATTTTATAATTTTTTATGCTAAAACACATTTTTTCTGGTGTTAGCCACGTTTCTGTTAAGCATAATACATCTATACTAAACTTATCTAATAACAATTCAACGTCCAGAGTTTTACCAGAGAAGCGATTTACGTTTTGATATACTAAAGTCAACGAATTTGTACACTTCTCATCGGTCATATTCAGATCACTAAAAAATTATCAGTCTCAGTTCTACAGCTATCTTTTGAAATAGACACTGAGTTGTCATTGTCACTTGAACACCTATTTAAATTATGAGCTAACAATGTAGATAAATTATTTACAGATCGTCTATCCAGATACATACCGTCCTTCGTCATCATAATTCTATTTCTAAATAAATTAATGTCAAATAATTGGAAGTCATCACTATGACGACTGACTAAATGATGTAGAGTATTATTTAGTCTATGAATTCTGTCATTTTGAGAAGTATTAAACGATTTGCAATATGGAAATGCAAACCAAGTTATTCTTCCACATTTGAGATCTAGTAATTTAGTAAAACCTTTAATTATGTCTTTTCTTTGAATATTTGCACTATTTCCAATAAATAATACAATATTTGTATTTTTGTCAAGGGGAGCTTTACAAGCAGCGCTTATAAGTTGATCTAATGTAGCCCCAGGCTGACACGTGTTTAATACCTTCCCTTTAAAGTGATAGTTTAATGGTGTGCCAAATCCTATTCCGACTTCATCTGAATAAAAAAGAGTACTAGGCATTGTTTCACTACTTTGAACCGACGGCCCATCTCCATCAGTACATGGTCTGGAGTTAGATAATACAATATCAGTAGGTAGCGGGTCTATGGAGGAATGAAGAGACGCGTTGCTCACTGACAACGAGGAGCTCTCATCTTTTTTCAGCCCTAATGGCTGATTATCCTCTTGCGTTTGCTCAAATAAACTCTGTGTCATGCATTTACATCTTTGCCTCCTATCAAAAGACTCGAATCTATCAATATTCTAGCTACACAAATCAACCACATCATTTGCTGCTCTCTTTTGATAATTTAATTGCTTATTAGAGAGTTCTATAATATTCTCATACATTTTGTTGAGAAATAATTCTAAATTATTTAATTTTTCTTTAATGAATTGAATATCCAATTTGTACTGACTTGTATTTCTTTGTGAGTCTGTTTTAACCATGTGTAGTTTATTTATTAAGTGTTTACGTTCGTTCCCAAATAATTTATATTTCTGTATGTTTTTATGATTGCTTATTAGTTTTTGTGTTTTCCTTATGTACCTATTCAATTTAATATACTTTTTTAATTTTTTTACGCTGTTAAATTTAGTTCTAGAGTATTTATTTTTCATAACCTCGTTATTGTCTAGCAAAAAGTCAATACTATTTTCGTATTCATTATTAATATTTTTAAATTCATCGAACAAGCTACACGAGTGATTTTTGTCAAAGTTAATTTTCTCCCTCTCCTCCAATGTCTGAACAACGTTTTGAGCCTCCGATAAACTAATTTCGAGCTCATTTATACGTCTCAAGGCTTGTTCATGCGTGTTACTACATTCAACAAATGAAGATACTATTTCTTGCGACCGTGTAAATTGTTCTATAATATCTGTGTATTTGGTGTGAAATTCGGCAAGCTCGGTTTTCAGTTCAAAATTTTTATTAACAACTTTCATAATTTCTTTTTCACTGTCTTCCCGCTCTTGTAGCAACTGTTCATTTAACTCCCTACTTGCTTTCAGATCCGAAAGGGCCTGCTGTAGCTTCATTTCTGTATCCCTAATTGTGGCCTTTCGAGTCAACATTGTGTTAAAATACTTGGCAGTACTTAATTTATGTGCTATTTATGTGCTAAAATTTAATACAAAATTTTCAAGTAAAAGAAAAAGAAAAAACTATTGTTTGTGTATCTATTATTTATCCTAATGAAAATTGTGTATTGTATGCCCCTTTATTGCCTTGAATTCATTATAATAAATCAAACCAAAAATAAGCAAGAATCAAAGTCAGCTAAATCATTCACGTAGAAGTCAAACCCAGAAAATCTTAATTTAAAAATACAGGAGTAATTTTAATATGTTATTAATTTTAATATGTTTTTAATTTTAATATGTTTTTAATTTTAATATGTTATTAATTTTCAGACGAATCTTAAATGTACCTGAACCTTAAAACTAGTAGCCTTTTAAAAAAAAAATATGAGTCAAGCAACCATGTTAACAACGACAACAACACCCGCAGGAAAAAACAACCAAAAAAGTGTTTTTTTTTTTTATTGTTGATAATTTTACAGGCAGCATACACCTATAAAAGCATCAACTGTTTATGTTTCTTTTTTTAAGGACCAAAAAACATCAACACCACAAGAATAAATCGTCATAAAAATCTCAAACAAGACCAAAAAAGAAAAAAAAATACAACCAAAAAAGAGTTTCTTTTTTTGTTGATAATTTTACAGGCAGCCGTCACCTATAAAAGTATCAACTTTTTATTTTCCTCCTCTTTTTCGAACCCAAAAACACCATACAAACACCTCAAGCGACAAAATAATGAAAGACAAAAATTCTCTAAAAAATATAAATATCTAAAAAATAAAAAAGTTTCAAAGCCGTAGGATCGAACTTGTGCCGTCGACTCGATAGTCAGACGGTAGTACCACTCCACCAAGGTTGACTTGGCAAGGTTAACAAAATAGTCAATAAGTTTTGATTTCAAATATTTGTATACGGTTTGAAGAGGGTATTAGTATTTAATTTAATTAAATAGTCAATGACGGTCACTCGTTTGTAATTTTCAACAATATCACTATTTTAATTTTGTTTTGATAATTTCTATTTAATTAGAACTGATTCTCACTACCAACTTATACACTTAACTAATTTTTTATACAATAGGTTTAATTTCTTCGTATTGGATAACTTGTCAGATATATTTTGGTCCCAACTTTATAGCTTCAAATTATTAGACATTTTACATTTGTTTTGTTGGATAACACTGTCACGCACTAATTACATTAGTATTTATATGTTGTCACTAATTATTGGGCTTATTTACCACTTATTTATTTTTAAACTAAAATTAAACACGGAGGCGATGTTATATCGTATGCGCCCTCTAGCGGAAGAGGTATTATCTGCCTACCTGCGCAACATCTGCCACCCGACTAAGATGTTCGAAAAGTCGAGTTGTCTCCATTTCACCGCTGTGGGATCTATAGAGGCACACGTAGATTCGCCTATGTGTGCCCAGGTCCACATGCACCCCAAGAATAGAGTGGGAAGGGTCCTCCAAACAGCGCAGACGGCGACAGCAAACATCCGCCCGGACAAACAAGCATACCCCGGCCTTCGCTTTGAAGGACTCTTCAAGAGCGTAGCCGGGGTAATCCAAGTAGCTAGTGTCTGCCGGGCGAAGTATTTGAGTCTCCGTCTTTTGACGGAGACTCAAATACTTCGCCCGGCAGACACTGCCACGGCACTGACACGACACGACACTGACACGGCTGTTTTTACAGCATTTCGGGTCGAGCCGTCTCAAGATGTTGGTGGACGGCATTGAGGTTAGCATGGAGCCCACGGATGTTAGTGAGCCCGACCTTAAACAGCGTGGTTGTGGTGGTGGTGTGCACCGCTGAACGACCGAAACTGTTTGTGAGCGCTGCCATAGTTAACGATAGAAGGAGGAGAGGCGTGAATTGGGTGGACGTTGCCGCGATATATACGGTCAAAGCGTGAGGCCTGTTTCCCCAGGTAATAGCCGACAGTAGAGAAACGCTGACCCGCCGAACGGAAGGGCCCCCGAACCCCCCCGGGAATGGCCGCCGGGACCCCACCACCCGGTCACCAACCGGCACGACGGACCACCCCAAGATTATGCGTGGCATGATAGGGCAGTCTCACGAACTGGTTAGGTTCGCTTGGGCCCCTGTACTGTACCACGGGCGGCCAGCGGAACAGCCGTTTCTTCGGGTCTCCCTGGTCGGCGGGTCAATGCAGTCCACCTGGCTCTGGTTAGACGGAAGCCGTCACTGACCGCATCCATCGCCGCAACGTCTCCCCAAGCTCTGGCTGTACGCTGACTGATCCCGGAACGCGACCACAAGTGGTCACTTGGCGGGTTTTACGCCATGCGTACGGTGGTCACTAACCAGACGGGTGTTCAGACCCTACCACCAGTCGAGCAGTTGGTAGCTCGGTAATCCCTTAGTCGCCTCTTACGACACCCACGGGAAGAAATGGGGCGGTGAATTGTATTCTTAATCCGTCACCGCACGGACAGAAATTGCACGAGATGAGCTCTTGGCTGTAATTTTGTTTGGAAAATGTCACAGTACAAATGAACGCTACATTCCGTTACAGTGTTAAGTTTGATATCTAAAGTCGATTGTACTTATGCGATGTCTTCACGAGTACACTCGCTTAGTGTTTGAATATTATTATGATTATTTAAAATTGTAGTATAGAACCAGAAGACTACAGGCGCTTTCTTATGTTTGTGGTAAAATTATATTTCAAAGTACCTAAACAAATTGATTATGAATATTTAATTATATAATAGCTAATGGAGTAATTCATTCGAATTTCACATTAAAACTCTATTTCGCAGTAATTATACTCGCACATGAATCAAAGTGGCGTTCCGCCATTACATATCAATTAAGCACTCAGCGTGCTCAGAATTCACATAGTACCGCGTCCTACCCAATTACAATTACCAATGAAATTATCCCATGGACGGACCTGCGGCCCGTGACCCTGATATATGATTTTCCCAAAACAAGGAGTCTCATTTTAAATTCAATTTTAGAATTAATAATAATTTATTATGGGATGGGCCGAAATTCGTTTCACATTCGGTTTAGCCGAATTTCGGCAGCTTGAACCGAAGTTCGGCATTCGGCCGATATATGTTTCAAATGCCGAACATTCGGTACAAGAAACTATTGAAATAACTCAACTATTTTGTCAAAGATAATTAAACCAATACCTCATAATCATAGTATTTTTATTGGTATAAATATGTAAAAAAATTATGTCAAATAAGTACCTTATTTGACATATTTTTTAAAGAAAAGAAACATAGCTCTAAGCATTAACTTATTCAAAATAAAACAATGTAGATGTAACAAAATAACAAAAATAAAATGTTTATGATATAAGATAATTTAACTAGAATTAACCTAGCCGCCTAAAATAAAATTAATTGATATTACTCTAACTAAACATTACCTTATTGATAAGAATATGTAGTTAAGACAAAAATGAAATAAATAATCAAATAAGTATCAGATTTTTTTTTAAAGAAAAATAATGTAATACTAAATTAATGAAATATAAGTTGTACCAAAAGAACCAAAAATAATTAAGTGATATTCCTCAAAGCATTATTGTAAATTAATATAAATCAAATTCTGTAGTTGTTTAAAATAACAAAAATGATTGTGCTGGACGTTGAGGCACTAGTAGACGGCAGTATTGGATTTGCCGTACGAGGAGGATCTTGCATTTGTGCAAACTCCCGGTTATGCTTAACCCTAATATGGTTGGTCAAAGCAGATGTAGACGCTGAACGGCCACTACCACCACGAGATATCAATGATCCACACAAAGTACATTTCACTTTTTTTTGTTCGTCAGTTTCTGTATAAAATGCCCGAATGTTCGGCCGAAGTTCTTATTCGGTTCAAACCACATTCGGCCCATCTCTAAATAAATGGTTTTACGAACAACACCATTAATTCTTTGAATCGTTCTCGTGAAAGTCGCTAAGTTAAGTCCATATTAATACCAACCCATAGAACAGAACCAGAATAAGGTTTGGAAGTGGCATATCCAAATCCAGAAGACTACAGGATCAACAGGATATAGTAAGGCTAGTGACATCTTTATTCTGGACACAGGAAGAGTAAATGCAGGGGAGGTACAAAAGATCCCAATGTGCACTGTAATTTAGTCATTGCCCCACAGCCTGACAAGATAAGATATATTATCATAGCATAATTATCAAAACTATACATAATAATATTTAAAAATGTGAAAGTAACTCAGCCTGTTACTTACACCTAAGCCGTTGAGCAATTTGAAGATTAAGATGAAATTTGGAATAGACATAGATTGAGACTCTGCAAAGGACGTGGGATACTGTTTAGAGCGGTAGCCGACATCTACGCGGGCGTTATAAGCGTGAAATCAACTCTGTCTGTATGTTACGTTTTCACTCCCAAACTTCTGAACCGAATAATATGAAGTTTGGGATGAAGATAGATATCATCCTGAGAAAAGACATAGGCTAACTTTCGGCATAATAAGCCGCGAGAACTGACATCCACGGTAACGAAGCCACTATTGACAATGCAATACTAGAAAGTAATTGGTTGTTAGTACAGACTGATTGTAACGCGTCTTCCTCATTAAATACTAGGTTTTGTGGACGAAGTCGTGGAACTTTGTACGTGTGAAATTGTTTAACATGAAGGTTAGTACTACGGTGAGATCGAACTGTATATCTCTGGTTCTACCCACCCGATTGAGGTGAAACATGGTTTATATTTTGAGTTGAACCTATAAATACTAAACAGTGAGAACCGTATAAAATCCTCTTCAGCGGTTTTACGTAATGTGTGCGCATAAAGACAAACATACAAAAATTCTATTACCAATGTTTTTCTGGAATATCTTCAATGTGCAAACAATACTTTTTTACAGTTTTATAATACTTTGTATTCATCTAGATTACTTGTAGGAGTAAAAAGGATTCATAATTGCATATTCCGTGTACGGCCACAATACTGTCATTAACACTGATCACGACATTGTCGCTGCCTTGCGCCAACTCACAATGGCTCACAGCAATAATGGACTCGACACACAATGGCCAGGACAGAAAGCTACCACCCTTTTTGTGTGAATTACGGGCCTAGGAAACCTGTTTAATTTTATGTAATTTTTGACAATGCAACATACATTATTGCACTACCATAATTGATACCGAAATCATAAATGATTCTGGATTTAAGCAATTTCGGATTTTTAATTTAAAAAAAGTTAGATTAAAGTCTTAAAAGGTGGCTCGGTAGTTTGAGCGCTCTGGTTTTGTCATCTTGAGGTCTAAGATGACAGTAATTAGACTGGCTACCTTTCCCTTCAATCCGAAACACAGCGGACTGTTTCACGGCTGAAATAAGAAAGGCGGTGGTACCTACCCAGACGACCCTACATACGGGCCTACTACCTAGTAGATAAAGAAAACGCTCAACTGGTTTCGATAAAGAAAACAAAACAACTTTCGCCACGGTCGATTCTGGAATGGGTCAAGCAAAATTTATAATGTCGATGTCCTCCGTACTTCGGAAGGCACGTTAAGCCGTTGGGCCAGCGTAGTGGTGTAATGGCCCAAGCTCTTCATTTGCTTCACCCATGTAGGAAGACCTGTGCCCAGCAATGGTATATAGGCTTGATGATGATGATGAAGTCTTAAGTGTGACTTCTTCAGGCGAAGTGGGAATACCAACTGAAATAAAAACTACACTACCGGATTTAACTCGCGCTTACCTGCTGCTTCATGCATCTCCTTCTGCCAATTCAAGCTGCAGCAGGCTGCTCGCAATCGGTAGCCAGTTTGATAAATGATCAGATCTTATTGCGTCTCAATGTTTCGCTAGGCTAGAGAAATTATTGAATGATTGTTTGTAAAGTCTCTCAGCGAGATGTTAGGTCAACTTTCAGATATGAGTTTCAACACTCCTTTGAGCTCAACGGTAAGATTCATTCTCCCTCTCGGTGTCAACGCGCCAATGCCCTGATCAAACGTAATATCCTCCATACACTGTACTGCCATCCGCATAGCAATGAATGTTACCTAATGGATGCATGTCATTGATATGAAGAAGAAAGAGAGTGGGGGATGGAACCAGAGCCATGTGGTACACCAGCGTTCACTAACATGAACCACGTATCCATCAGCGAGGACACGGATTCTCCTATCATGTGAGTTAAGTCTTCAATCCCATCTACACATTACCTGATCAAAGGATAACGTGAGCTCCTGAGCACTGAGAGAGAATATAGCACAAATTGATGGCCGTTAACTTATAAGCATTTATAAAATTGTATTTGAATAATCCATCTTATTATTCATAAAAAAGATATTTTATATTCGAGGGCTATTCAAATCATCTTTAAAAGAGCTCTCTACTTAGCCCTATAGTTAGAACCTTCAAGTAATAAAAACCTTATCTTCTTCACTGAGCATTCGTTACTTTTGATTTTTTGTTGAAATTGAGGAGCCAGTGTATAATAAATTATCGCTCATTTTGAAAGGCGTTGAAATTGATGAACGAGCAAGATTGAAAGAGTTTTTTTTAACTATCATAAACTATAATGAATAGAAATGTTTGAAGTCAAAATTTGAAATGTTTAAAAGGTAAATAATATACGTTTTATACTCGTTACTCTATATACTTACTCTTTAATAAGTTTATATCTATTCAACTTTAGAATCTTTAGTTTCTTATATTTGACGTTTCTACCCAGTATGTAGCATAGTAATATTTAACATATTTATTAGCTAAAGTAAGTAATCTGAATACTATAGTTATCGATTTGCTGATATTACAACATCTTCTAATGCTCTGCTTTCCTTCTAGAATGATCGTCACTATATGAGACAATCCTTCTCTAAAAGTTCATATTTACAAAAATCAAAACTTATGCCTTTTTAAGACCTGTACTGTGTTTTGTGCATATTGTGAAAATGACAATTATTTCATATGAAAATCCATGTCTTTTAGCCTTAAAATTATGATAAACAATATTATTTTTTATAAAAAAAAACTTAATATCTTTTTGATTAATCTGCTTTCAAACGCCTTTTATAATAATCTCAATATTAAATTAAAACTCTTTCCTCCGTCTATGTTATTGAAAATCAATCTCTGGCCTTTTGATGTGACAGAGCGGCAGTATATCGCTTTGATGCCTTCTGCCCTTTGTAATTCAATGATGTGGTCCCCGTACCGGACTTTGACTGCCAGGCGCATTCAGCTCAAAACGTCGTTTAATTTTCGTGTTAAATTTATACCAAGAGGACATTTGAATTGAAATACACTTCGTCAGTGGGCCTGCAATACTACGTAAAGAGCAGTTTACAATGTCGCTGAGGCGCATTTTCTTTATTTCACAGGAGGAAGAAAAAAGTTAATATCTTGGATATTTCTACACGTTTCTATGACTAAACCCGTTTGAGATTTCTCTCTTGTTTAATGAGAATCTAGTATAAGCGAGTCAGTGCTAATAACACTTTCTTTCTTTATTCAATTATTTAATTAGGCCCCCAAGAAGTACTTTCGAATCGTCAAAAAACCTTTATGTCTATCACATAATAGTTATTTGTTATACAAGAGTGCAAAGTTGCTTTTTAATCACGTGCTTAATTTTGATGTCCGAGCAAGCGAAGGATCTTGAAAAAAAATTGAATCCTGAGCTTTAGCGAGGAAATCAAAAGAGAACGAGGTGAAAATGTTTGCACTCGAGTGCAACACGTAACTTTTCATCCCACCTCAGCGAGGAAATGACTAAATCGGTCTAAAAACAGTACACCAAAAAGGTTCAGAGTCTGAGTTTTTAACAAATTAAAAAAGGTTGTATGATAAATTCGGCACCATGGAGGTATAATAAATAGGTTTAATGATGATTTGAATTCACAAACTTAGTGCACACGATGTTCTAAATTCAATTTTACTTTATCCTCTAGTCTAGCGGATAAAAAGGGCTTTTGCATTCAGATATCGAAGATAATATTAATACTAACAATGTCATAATGTTTGTCTCTCTGTCTTGTCTAGATTTACGTACGCTAACAATGCTATAAAGTCAGTCTGTCTATCAATCTGTCTGTAAATCTGTCTGTCGATCAGTCATCCAATCTGTCTGTGGGTCCGTCTGTCTGTCAGACAGCCTGTGTCTGTCAGTCTGTCTGTCTTACTACACGCTGGCGCGATATTTCAATTTTGCGACTTTTGTAAATATGCGATATTGCAAACTGCTCTTACGCGGTATTGCACGCCCAACGACGAATTGGAATAGACTCTTGATAAGCTGCTTCATATTTTTTAAGTTGTGGAAGATCTGGTCTAGTGGTCAGTATCCTTAACTACAGGCTACTCTGTCAAGGGTCCCAAGTTCGAGTCCCGGTAGGGGCAGATGTTTGTATAATGAGAGCATTTTTTCACGAGTTATGTTTGTGTGTTTATTAAGTATATTCACATTATAAATATACATATTACTATCGACTCCTCCGTTAACTAGTGTCCATAACACAATTACTATGGCAATAGGTGTGGGGGTATGAATATTATAATAATTATTTTAAGTAAATCAACGAATATTATATTTATTGAAACTATTTCACCATGGAAAAACGACGCATGTGCTTATAAAGCTTAACCAAGTGTCACGTTAAAACTAAACTGCATCTTCTATCGTAGTTTATCTTAACAACTGCCATTTAGCGATATCAACCGGGATCAACAGCAGTTCCAGATTATTCCTAATTCCAGAATTAGCCTAGCACTGCAACTGGGAACCTGGTTGAGATAACTTTGCTTTACTTTTGAGCTCATATGCCATGCTAACTATGTCCTTAGTTAGGTAATTTTGCTTAATTAGAATAATGGAATCTGTACTGTGTATGAGGAGTATGTTCTAGAAATGTTTGAATTGGATACAATTCAGAAAACACTATTGCCTAAGCGGAAACACAAAAACCGTTTCTAACAAAACTTGCAATGCATAAGAAAATCGGGCTGGTCGTAAAAGCTGTGAAGTTTTTTGAAAATTTTATTAATAAAAGGAATTATTGGCGATTTTTGGTTGGTATCACAAGTACAAAATGTTTTTTTAATCCACTGATAACTTTTTACTTATGCATGGAAAGTCTTATTAGAATTGGTACGTTCGTTTAAAGGCCTACGCAGACCGGGACGGCATGGCAAGCGATTAAAATTTTTACTAATGGAAATTCAAACGTATCGATACAGAAATACGACATAAAGGCATTTCATTGCACGGCATTGAAAGACGAGCCACGGGCTCCCGTAGCGGGATGCCGTGGCGTACTGCGGTAGGCAACGGCATGTCACGGACTCCGGCGCTCGTTGTGACATACCGCGAGGTGCGGCGGTGGGGGTAGAGAAGCGGGGGAAATCTTCTTCTAACCCTGTTATTAGACTGTGGACCTTCTTCATCTGCAATAATCGAAACCAACACCAAATCTCAATCTACCATTTTAAAACTGAGGCACATCAATACTCGATCAAACACAACTGGATACTAAAAGTGTATCGGGCTGCAGGAGTTGCCGAGGCGTGCTTGGTCGTGCCGCGGCACGCCGTGACATGCCGTGGCAAGGCGCTGGAATGCCGCGGTATCTAAGCGGCTAGTGTGCGCTGACTCACGGCAAAATCCCTTGCCATGCCGACCCGGTCTGCGTAGGCCTTTACACTAGCTTATGCTGGAAAGTCTTATTAGAATTGGTATGTTCGTTTCCAAAATGTTCAACTTGAGAGATTGCAAAGCCGTGCAAAATTATCTCTATAAAATAAATACAATAATTGAGAATCTTTTGTTTGGATTTTTCATGTTTCTAAAATTAAAATGTTAAGGTATCCTTATTTTAATGTTCACCTTGAAACATATATCTTAAACTTAATCAACATTCTGTCTTTCATAAAGTTTGACGTTCATTGGTGTCATACTGACCTTTTTACATGCTTTTTAGTTCTAAATAATTATTATGGAATCTGCACAGAAGCTGCCATTATGCATGTAGGGGATGCGCTTAGTAAGCATTCATCATGTCAGCCGAGAGACGCCCACTGCTGGGCATAGACCTCCCCCAAGGATCTCCAAACTGATCGGTCCTGCGCTGTCCGCATCCATCGGCTTCCCGCGACCTTCACCAGATCATCGGTCCACCTTGTGGGGGGCCTACCAACGCTACGCCTCCCGGTACGCGGCCTCCACTCTAGGACTTTTCCGCCCCAACGCAACGGCCGTCAGTAAGCATTGGCAGTCTTCAAATAAAGATTAGATGAAGTGCCTTGTTACGCCTGGTTCTTTAAGAGCCTAGGTTTTAGTATATTCTTACCAACCAGTGGCTTAGAAGAATTGATTAATAAATAAACAGAATAGCATATCTGCATGATTAAAAGGATTGAAAGAAATTTGGAGCAGAATTAGTTGAAAAATATACAAGATTTTATTGCAACTTATATTAATTGTGGTGATACCAAGTAAGCCACCGTAACACCATATACGGGTGTCCCATAAGTCCCTTGAACTGAAAAAAATTAATAAAAATAAAACTATCTACAGTATGAAATTTATTTTTATTGCTTAGTGATCTACATTAAAGGGGAATTATTTTTTAAAAATCACTTCATCCAAATGTTCTCCATTTCGTTCTTGGCATACCTGTAAACGATGACTAAAATTTTCTATCACTGCGCGGCAAGTAAGCTCTGAAATGCTTGAGATTTCTCGTCGGATATTTTCTTTTAGTTCATCAATTGATCGCGGGTTTGTTTCGTAAACTTTATTCTTAAGGTAACCCCATAAGAAAAAGTCCATTGGACTCAGATCAGGACTTCGTGGCGGCCACGGGATGTTTCCTCTTCGAGATATCATTTTGTTAGGGAAAAGTTGACGAACGACGGGCATAGCGGTGTTAGATGTATGGGCATCCTGTTGAAACCAGGTCCGGGTATTGAAACCTGGAAAATTATGCAGCTGTGGTGTAAAAAAGTCCTCGATCATTGCCACATACCGCTCCGAAGTAACAGTAACCGCGCGACCATGATTGTTCTCAAAAAAGTATGGGCCTATGATGCCATGCGCTGACATAGCCGCCCAAACTGTAACTTTAGGGCTATGTAAGGGCCTTTGATATTTACGTCGTGGGTTTTGAAGAACTAAATTGATGAACTAAAAGAAAATATCCGACGAGAAATCTCAAGCATTTCAGAGCTTACTTGCCGCGCAGTGATAGAAAATTTTAGTCATCGTTTACAGGTATGCTAAGAACGAAATGGAGAACATTTGGATGAAGTGATTTTTAAAAAATAATTCCCCTTTAATGTAGATCACTAAGCAATAAAAATAAATTTCATACTGTAGATAGTTTTATTTTTATTAATTTTTTTCAGTTCAAGGGACTTATGGGACACCCTGTACTTAAACTCTTGAATATAAGACAACATCATGAAACATTAGAGATATTTGTATTTGTAATAATAGTTATGCTAAAATACAGATGTCATTAACAATCCCGGCACTATTAAACTGTAGACTACAGAAAACCACATCAATTGTTCAATCTATCGTAAAGTTAGACAAATTAATACCTAATTGCCTTTGCAAGTGTCCTCGACCCCGCTTCCAAAGGGTACAAAATGAAACAACCCAATTACGCCAGAACGCAACGTCCAGAGTCCACGCTACGTTTTTAAGTGTCCGCCCTTAATTCAATTGGGGCCTGACTGAATATTCATTCGACGATCGGTTTATGAGATTGAATAGACTCTTTTTTCGACATAATTCAATCACTTAGATGTTCCACGTTTTGGTTATTAGTCTCTCCAAAGTTGCCAAGTTAATTAATGTAAATTGAGAAAGTGGAACCATATTTTTTGATTGATGTATTACAAGTGGCAATAAAGGGAAAATTTGTTATTATATTTACCCAATATTGATATAGATATTGTTAATTTAACCCACCCTTATGTAATATAGTTTGATACGGAATAAACATTCAAATTCAATAAGAACTAAATTTAAATTATCTCCACAGTTTCTCTTATCGGTTGATTTTGCCGGATAATCTAGTAAATATCTCAAGCTTCTATTCAGTGGTTTTAACTAAAATAATCATTGATAGCAGTCGCAGTCATAACTTTCCAAATATAAATTCTAAGCATCATGTTTTCTTTATCAAATGTAAGTAATCAAAGACAAATTAATCGGTTCATAAAGCCATAATTTCGTGATTTTAAGTTACACAGAAGCTTTGGTCAATATTGAGGTGAAACCCATTTAGGGGAAGTAATTGATTTGTGATTTCTCGGAAGAGATAATTCAGTTCGGTATTCATTTAGATTATTGAAATGATTCTGGCTTCTGTTGCTTTTGGACGAAGAATTTATTAATTAAATATTCAACAACATTCCTTCAATGGTTTATAAATTTAATATTGACAAGAAATTACGGTAATACACCTTCAGCTTATTCAATAAGCAAATGTTTATTATCTTACAAATTACGTGGTCTAGCGAAATAATTGAAAAAGTGTTCAATATTTTAATCTATTTTCAATTTGATGTTTCCTTTCTAAATTTTACCTGAGGTCAAAGTTATCAAGATCGGTTCAAGCAGCTGTAATCGTATCTCGCCTGTCGGAGAACTATGTTTGGGAATATTGATTTGATCCTAATAATTATGAAACTGATTTGCTCTGTAATCATTATAAAAGTTTTCTTTTAAATATTTAAAAGTTTAATATTTAAAAGTTTTTTAATATAACCCATTTGGCGCCTCTCTACCTGATTGGGTACAGTAAAACAATTGAGGGTAGTTATTATTTTTTTGAGTTAAAGTTGTAATTAGGTTCTGTTCGTTATAGTAGAAGATAGAAATAGTGCTTTGAAATAACAACAGTATAAGTAGATATATATTTTAAATCTCTCTCTCTGTGAGGATGGCAACGTCACATTGTGTATACAAGTAAGTACATCATATTATTATTATAAAGGGTTTGCATATGGAACAAATATGTTGTGTGTTATATTTTTTGTAATTTATATACTTATGTATAATATAACTAATAAAGTACTGTTTTGTATTATATATTTGCATAGAAGTTGTGCTATAAACAGTACTGTACCTAATTGAGTACAGCGGCAGAATCCATACAACGATTACACGTCTTTTGGTTTGGATTTTCATTCATTCATTCATTCAAATGGTTCGACGTTTATAGCAATTACAGAGGTTTAGAGGAAGCAGTTCACGTATTTTTTACAACAAAGTGATAGTGATGGTGAATACGACTTTACTGTAATACCGCCAGAAACCAGCTTTGTCACAGATTAGGAGAAAGATATGGCTTCTACCTCCTTGCTACGGGCTGTGCCTGGTAATATAGCAGTGCTTAGGTCAATTGAGAACACCATTCAAAGTGACAATGGCAATAGCAGTGATGATGAACGATTGTCTGATAAGCTAAAGTGGAGTCGTCGACGTCAGCTATATCTGCAACCAGTATGGCGTAAATGTGCCCTAACACACTCTTTTACGACTGGTGAGAAAACTGACGTGATATATGGACAGAAAGTAGTAAAAGAGCAGCTCGTAAATCTCACCCCAGTACAAATATTTAAAAAGTTTTCGATTAAGACGTCATTAGCCTAATAATAACAAATACAATATTCTATGCTTATCAAAATAATAGATACAATTGTCAGTTACATTCGGTTGATTTGAAAAGGTTCATAGGCGTATTAATTTTATCTTGATATCAAAAATTACCCAAGGCAGAACTGTACTGGTCTTATGATGCAGATATAGGTGTTGAAATGGTATTACGGTCGATGGCAAGACAATGATTCTGGGATATAAAAAAAGGGTAATATAGGTAATATAGGGTAAGATAAAAAACGGTGATATGGCTATTGCTAATTCCTGGCGTTTACATGTTATCATGGATCAGCTTGAGTTTCGACGTCCATCACAAGGTCTTATTTACGACAGAAAATGCAATATAAGGCTCAAATTTTTCTTCTTCATTTCCAGGATTGCCACAAAATTGTATAAGACACTATCCTCAAAAGGTTGAAAAACCATTACAATGTGTAATTTGTCATTCAAGAGTACATTGCATTGCATTGTGCATTACAAAAAGTGTCAAAAAACATTATGTGTAGGAAAACAATGCTTTGAAAGATTTCGCCTATAATACGCCACTGTACTCAATTGAGTACACCCCCTCCTAAGAAGCCCTAATAATTATTTTCATTTTTTTTATATTTTAATGGTTAGTTTGTGAACAATAGTAAAATAAACATTTTGCATTAATAGCTAACCTGTTTTAATTTTGGCGGTTAATGGGTTAATATTTACAGTAAAATCAGGTTCTCTTTCAAATTCATCTCAATTTATCATTCTTTAATATTCTTTTTCATTCTATAACTAGATATAGCTTTATCCTAAAATTCTTAACTTAATTACGTTTTCGCTGAAGAATGAATATTGCTGTTTTAACGAAAGTAAGATAATCCGCAACGAATTAAAACACAGGATTAGTTTCCTCCAAAAACTTAAAAAGCTTTTTTCCAAGAGAAAAAGTTTAATAAGCGCTTTCGAATTGCACCGGCGAAACGGATTATGGCCATGAGATTTTATTAAATGGAGGACTGGAACTGATTTTGCGGTTTTGGGTTAAATTTTTACTTGGGTTTTTAAATAAGAGAAAGAAACGTTACATTGGAGATGAGCAGTTTCTGAAGCACTTGTATTGAGAACTAAGAGCGCAGCTTTTCGACATCAGCTTTTTTCTCTTATAATGAAATGTAGGTGAAAATATTGATGAAACCCGCAGTATCACAAGATCAGGTTCTATATTATATCTAAAAACAATAAAATTAAAATCGAATATATCTTTATTTAAGTAGGTCCCCTAGAAGGTCTTTACAATTTAGAATAGTCGAAAATCCTATATGTATCTCCATAACAAGAATTTTTTTTTTTTTTTTTTTATACAACTAGAAGACAAACAAGCTGGCAGTCCACCTGATGGTAAGCGTTTACCGCCGCCTATAGACACCTGCAATAACAAGGAAAAGCACTTGATATTGCAGGTGCGTTGTCATCCTGAGGCCTAAGATGAAATGCCGTCCATGCCCAGTAATTACACTGGCTACCTTTCCCTTCAATCCGAAACACAGCGAACTGTTTCACGGCTGAAATAAGAAAGGCGGTGGTACCTACCCAGGCGACCCTACATATGGGTCTACCACCTAGTGAAAATCATTAAAATTAACTAATTAACACCACAGGTAGATACCACCGCCTTTATTATTTCAGCCGTGAAACAGTTCGCTGTGTTTCGGATTGAAGGGAAAGGGAGCCAGTGTTAATACTGGGTGTGGGTTCAAATTGTCTTCGCACATGGACTCTTCGTACCGCTTGAAATCAGGTGTTGTTGAGTCATTAGCTGTCCTTTTTACCCTTTTTTTCCACAAGCTATTCTGATTAAGCACAAATAAACGTAATTTCATTATGGTTCGATCACCGTTGGCAACCAAGAACTTTCTAGATTAAATTTTGTGGGTATCATGAAGAAAATCTTATTTTATGAGACACAATGTGTTTGGTTTTACGATCATTTAAAGAAGACGTGTTTTCCAAGAAAAAGATTTTACTTCATGAACCCAAAATAAATACATAACAGAA
This sequence comes from Nymphula nitidulata, assembly GCA_947347705.1. NCBI lineage: Eukaryota > Metazoa > Arthropoda > Insecta > Lepidoptera > Crambidae > Nymphula > Nymphula nitidulata. The sequence continues at coordinate 956,180 of OX374625.1, forward strand.
TCCCCAACTTGTGATATTATTTTACGTGCGACTTAATAATTGGTTTTACAAATGATATTGTAGTATTTCCTTTATTTCTATTATTGTTCTATGTTCTTTTCTTGTTGTTATTACTATTCACTTTTTGGTGAGCTAAATGTTGCAATAAAAACGTTAAAAAAGGGTAGAAAGCGGTAAAGAAATTGGTAGGTTATACCTAGTGCTTCGGTGGCGTATTGGTAATCGCGTCAGGCCGGAACCTAGGAGACGCGGGTTCGATTTCTTTATCTTTTTTAATTGTTACAATAAAGAAGGCATTATCAACGCACAAAAACATTGTAAGAAAATTATGTTTAAAAAAGTCTAATTGCAGACCCTATGTCGATAAGGAAACTTTGAACAGAATAAACATAACTCTTGGGTTGGATTTTTTACTTAAATATATTTATTTTATAATGTGCCGGCTTCTCAAAATCAAAATGTGAAATGAATTTACCGGGAAAAAGATTAATTGACGTGCTGTAATTCGCTGCAACCGAAAGTGCCAAATGTGAGAATCACCTTCCAATTAAATGGAAACAATTAACACTAGGTACTTTTGGATTGTATTCGCATCAATGCCCGAATCCAGCACAATCGGTTCTATAATCCGACGAAATAATAACGAAGATTATTGGTTTATGTTCAACAATATTTGGGCGGTCCGATTATTCATTTGTTTATTTATTGAAACTGAAGCGGTTAACGACGATTTATATTGATAATCGAAAGCAACAATTGGATTTTTAATCGTTTACACTTGTGTCAGTAAATTAGCAAATGAATATCGTGCTGTGAACGAGTTGATCAGAGCAACATGTTGCAATTTATAATAACAATAATAATAATTTGTATACTTGACCACCGGCTGGCCGAGTGGTCTGTGCCCCTTGCTATACAGGCTAGTTGTTTAGGGGTCCCCGGATCACATCCCGGTGGGAGCAAATGTTTGTATGATGAGTACGAGCATTTGTTCCTTCAAATGAGGCGTGAAAAAGCACCTTTCGGGCCGGCAAGGTGGAGGCAGCTAGAGCAGTGTCTAAACTGCACTAGCTGTCTTCGCATATGGACTCTTCTTACCGCTTCACATCAGGTGGTGTTGAGTCATTTGTCGTGCTTTGTATTAAAAAAAAAATAGACAAAAAATTCACAACTGTTCGCAGTTGCCATTCTTCAAGCTTTTATATTGAGCCCGTATGGACTCTACTAGACTTACAAGATCAGGCTTCATAGAATTCGTTTTTCTGTCACTGGCTGAAAAAGCATCCTGCCGTTACAGAGTCTGTAGGCTACAACAGCCGCATACCATCAAGAGATCCATATGCATTTACCAATATTTATTCAAAGCACAGATGCGCAGCGTTCGGGAAAATGCGTAAGATATTCTCGTCAAAAATTCATCAGTGCTTGTAGTCGAAAGTCTTCGACCAGTGTGTGTTGCCAGGGATGACATACGGCTGTAAAACGTGGTCGCTTACTAAGGGCCTTCAGTGCAAGTTCGCAATCGCACAACGAGCTAAGGAACGAGCTATGCCGTTCCCTATAATATGGTTGAGCGGAGCGATGGCTGGCACATGCGTCATACTTGTGAACAGGTGCCACTAGTGGAAATGGTCATCTCTAAGCTTCCTAGATTTTGTAATAATTTACCTACATATTCATCAATAGTATCATTTTTGAGGGATTTTTGAGGTATATGGCATTATAGGATATTATATATAAAACAATACAATTATTACAAATCAACAGGGTCGTGTCAACCATACTTTAAGAAATATAATATTCTTCCAGTACCATGTTTATGTATTTTAGAAATAAGTTTATTTGTATTGAAATATGACTATCTCTTTCTAAACAAAAAAGATGTCAAATTGAGAAAAATGCGCTCTCAGTATGCATGTAAACTATATAGACCTCCGGTAAAACTGTCAGTTGCTGCACGAAATTCCTTTATAATGTGTATAGAGATATTTAATAAATTACCCGATATTTTTAAAGATAAGAATCTTAGTCTAAGTAGCAAGTAGTAGTAGATTCGAAAGTGCTTCTTGGGTGGCCTAATTGAATAAAGATATTTTCATTTTCATTTTATGTTGGGTGTTTCTCTGCGAGATAGAATCAGAAATGAGGACATCCGGAAGAGAACCAAAGTCACCGTCATAGATAGTAGGATTAGTAAGTTTAAGTGGCAGTGGGCTGAGCACATAGCATAGCAGACGGCCGATGGGGCGTTAAAGTTCTAGAATGGCGACCACGTACTGGAAAGCGGAAAGAAGGACGGCCTCCCACTAGATGGACAGATGACCTGGTCAGGGTCGCGGGGAGCCGTTGAGTGCAGGCTGCGCAGAACCGTTCCAATTGAAAATTGATAGGGGAAGCCTTTGTTCTGCAGTGGACATCATAGGCTAATATGATGATGATGGATAAGATAGATAGATAAAAGATTTATTTTCATTTCTTCATCACACACAAATACAGTTTGAATTTGAACAAAACAGTTACTTAGGTATAACAATACACATTAAACAACAATAATTGTGTGCGTTGTAGAAGTGCAAAAGGGTCGCAACTCAGTGACTGGATTTTGTTCACACCGCGGGATGTGAACAAAGCACTGGTATTCTGCTACAACCCGAGGGCTTCTTGCTTTTAAAATGTAACAGACAGTAGCACACTAAATAAAATAAGATGTATAATAATAATAAAGCAACTAAAACGGGGACTAGTGTAAAATGTTTAATATGTGTGTACGCTTATGATAAGATCACTTTCTATTGTTTTTGGAACCAACTCCAAAAATATGTTTCTAGGGGATGAATACCTACTTAAATTTAATTATTTTATCCTTTTCAGTTTTTTGAAGTCGGTTTTAATTTTTGTTTAAAATTTTTTTTTTACAATTTTTAGTGGTAACTTTCTACGGTCGAAGCTAGATGGGTGACCGTCAACTTATATTGTTTCCTACTATCGCATCGTTTCACTAAAAAGTCATTGGAAAAGCAAAAATTCGCAATTTCGCTTATGTAGATGATTTCATAATTTCAGTTTTTTTTTAATTTAAAACCAAAGTACCCAACTGTTTTTGAAAAATTTTTTATGGGACCAAATGGCAACTATTCCGCATCGAACAAAAAAAGAATCACGTAAATCGGATCAGTAATGTCGGCGTAATCGGTGTACATACATAGAAAGAAAAAAAAAACATACCGGCCGAATTGAGAACCTCCTCGTTTTTTAAGTCGGTTAATAACAATGTGACACTCATGAGTACGATCACAAATAATAGAAATATTTAGAATATATAGTTCACATATAGCAGAAACAAACAAGTCCATACTCTCTCTATTCAGATGGCAAAGTCCGCTACCGAGTACCCCCTTGGAATACTCAATGATGATGATTCAAAGCACGGTAAATGACTCAACACTACTTGATGCCAAGCGGAATGAGGAGTCCTTAATAATATGCGACGACACCTAGTGCAACTTCAACACTGTTCGCTGCTTCCACCTTGCGGGCTTATAAGGTGCCTTTTGAAGGAACCCGTTTTATCATCATCATCAGCCTATATACGTCCCACTGCTGGGCACAGGCCTTCCTACATGGAAGACACACATGAGGAGCTTGGGCCATAACACCACCACGCTGGCCCAATGCGGGTTGGTGGGTTATAAAGGTTGCAGTAACAACCAGGACCAACTGCTTAGCGTACCTTCCGAAGCACGGAACCCGTTTTATAGAATGGAGGAAACTCATGTGCTGGTAAAGTATTCCAAGTTATGAAACGAATAAACTACAATGTACGCTATGTTGAGGTGGAGACAGTGAGTTGACGCCTTATGTTTTTATTACCTTTGTTGTGTGAAAAAATTCAAGTATTAAGTTACATTGTTTGTAGTTATATTACGATAATATTTAGCAGAGCAGTGTCTGGAAGCAGGCTATACAGGGTGGTGCCGTCGATACGACAATAAATAGAAACATGGACTATATTAGTTCATAGAAATGGTTTGGAACTTTCAAAAACATCTTATTCGTTTGATGATTGTATGACATTTGTATGAAATAATAAAATATTGTGTTGTCTTGAAATTATCAAATGAATAAGATGTTTTTGAAAGTGGCAAACCATTTCTATGAACTGATATAGTCCGTGTTTCAATTTATTGTCGTGATGACGGCACCATCCTCTATACAGGGTGGCACATTTAGATCGGTCAGTATGGGAAATTCTGAAACTATAAGACATGCCAAAATCTCTTCTTAGGAACCATGTCATCAATTTCAGTAAAAAGAAAAACTGCATTCATAAATTTAAGAAAAGTGTACTCAGCTCGGAAATCGAACCCGGACCTTTTGAAAATAAAACTAACACTATTTCTATTTAGATATCGATTATGTAGTTCTTAAGCAGTAAACGTTGCTATGAAACATAATGTCTAAAATGAATAAAATGCAATGAATAAAATGTCGAACAAAGACGTGATAAACCTCTTTTAGTGGTAATTAAAGGATATGAAAACAATGCATTTTATTCATTTTAGTCATCATGTTTCATACTAACGTTTACTGCTTAAGACCTACACAGTCGATATCTAAATAGAAATAGTGTTAGTTTTATTTTTCAAAACGTCCGGGTTCGATTCCCGAGCTGAGTAAGAACACGATTTTTTTAAAAAAATATGAGTTCAGTTTTTCTTATTACTAAAATCGATGACATGGTTCCTAAGAAGAGATTTTCGTATGTCTTATAGTTTCAGAATTTCCCATACTGACCGATCTAAATGTGCCACCCTGTATATTTGATTTCAATATTTGTCATGCATCAAATTGATATTGAATGTTGTTAACTTAGATGCTATTATAATAAGGTCGATTGTCATATCACTCAAGAGATGAGATTCAGAGTAAAAAGTGACACACGTGTTCCCTTTTTCCTATAAACCGGGTTCCATAAAAAAAGGCGTGAAAAGGAACCATTGGTGTTCATACTACACTAGGTGTCTTCGCATATGGACTCTTAGTATTGCTTCCGATCAGGATGACATGTGTTGAGTCATTTGCCGTGCTATGTATATAAAAAAAAATAATAAAAATAATAATACACCCAAAAACCTATAAAAAACCTTTTTGAATAATCCTTTTGTTTTTCAAACTATGAAGACCTAAATTTGTAAATCTCAGAAAATCAGACACCTTTTTCTTCTGTAGATATTAAGTTCAAAGTACCGTGATAAAAAACGTATTGCATTGAAGTTGAACAGTTATGAGTGGGAAAATAAATAACATTTTAAACAAAGTTTTTGGTAATATAAAAAGAATTACTTACCAACGGAATCCGTACACTGAAACAACACTGAAACTCCCAACACAACAATCTGTAACCACTTCATCACAAAGTTCTTCGTACCCATTATGGCATCACAAAACTTTAACTACCATACAAAACTGCTAAATACTCAAATTAAATAGCACTGGCAACATATTTGTCAACGAAAAAGCCAATCAAAAGAGGCTCTGAATCAAGTTCGAAATTCAAAGTTTCCGAACGCGCGATTCGATTTTCAAACGCGCGGCAGCTAGGGTTACTTCGAGCGTGCGGTAGAGACTGCTCAGGGTACGGGAAATAGGTGGAGGCTGGGCTAAGAGTCCGTTATTACGCATGCGCGCGTTTCTTGCTCAAACTTGAATCACATGAACCGTCAAGTCGAATATCTTACGCGTTCTTACGGACCGTTTCGTTTATATTGTACCGTTAACTTCGCACTGCTAATATTTGAGTAAGGCGAAATCCTCCGATGCTCTTTGTAGATGTGAATAAAGATAGCTGTTATACGTAAAACACTTAAAAGGTATGAAATACAATAGAATACATAATAATTAAATTTAAGTAGTTACTTATCTTATAAAAAGGTTTTATTTTGGAGCCAGTATATTACTTTCTATTGTTTCTGGAAGAAGCTTAGCACTAACTCCAAAAAAAACTTTTTTACGACATAAGCGCCAATCTAATTTAAATTATATTTAGCGTTTTAGTGTTTTGAATTCGGGTTACGTTTTTGCTTAAAATTTTTTTTTTACTATTTTTAGTGGTTAATGTAATGTCTAAGGAGGATGGGTGGCTGTCAATATTATCGACTTACCCTTCTTTCTTTCAGTTTCTGGCTGAATAATAATAATTAAAGTTTTTACTATCATTATTTTGAGTTGATTGTCTTTTATTGACGAGTTCAGTTCTTTACCTCCGAAGACTTTCATCAGATCCAAACGAAATGTTTCCTACATTTTGCCTAGATCTGATAAATTGGACGAACCTGGTTGTATACTTATTCGAACGTAGATAGGATAATTCTTTTTTTTATGGAAACCACGACAAAAATTCGCTGCTGAAAAGTCACAAATTAAAATACTCAATTTTGTTAACAGTTATTTTAATTTTAAGCCTTAACTACATGACCGATTTTGATAAAATTTCCATTGGATCAATCTGAAAGTACAGCCTTTCAATTGAATAAACCTTTTTTTAAATTGATTGTGAAATTACGAAGTCCTGAAATACATTTTTTTTTATTTGCCATAAAACACGGTCAACTACAAAGATGTACAGTACAAATACAGATCAAGCGTGTTTTGTCAAATCTCGACATGCAAATATAAATAGACTGATGCATCAGACAAAAGAAAACAACACACAGCCGAATTGGTAACCTTTCGGTAATGTGGTAAAATAGTTTTTTTCCAACTTGTAGTGCTTACAAAAATATGAAATAATACTATAACCATCTTCTTTTTTAAACTCGGTTAAGAAGCAGTGCCTCTAGCACGAACACTTTTAAATTTCGAATCGCCATCGTATCGAGGAGTTACGTTAGCTTTTGTCTGGCTTTTGTTTGAAAATTCGAAATATAAAAATGTTCGTGCTAGGGGTACAATTCCGTATGTTCCTACGCAGCTTCGTCTGTTTATGTATGATGACAGTTTGCACTCTTATTTCCTGTTCATAGCGCAGTTTCAGTTTAAATTATATTCTGTTTTCTTTTGACAGTTTTAGTACTGGCTTTTGACTCGTACAATTTGTCTTGGACTCTTTTAGAGAGCAGCATTGCGGCATTGTTTCTGCCACTTAATATATTAAAAAGAAGTTTAAAACGTTAAAACTGAGCAGTGATAGTAGTACGATTTGTATAGGGAAAAATTTGACGGGTAAACTTTAATTTTGTCGTGAAAGCAACATTGTGTTTTAGAGAACAGAAAAGATTTTGGTATTAATAGTATGCTCCTTTTGTATTTTTCTTTTGCCCGAACAACAATATAATAACTATTGTATCTGGTTGATTACTTTTCGAACCATGAATAAAATACGTCATAATACGCCAATTTCTAGTCTACTGGTTGAGACCACCTGCCTCAGATCTAGAGGTCCGGGATTCGATTCCCGTGGGGGAAGAAATTTGCTGTTCGTTTTAGTTGGTGGTAGCTTTTTAAGTCCGCCTGGCTAGCTACCACCATCTTACCTAAGTCTGCCGCCATAGCAATAATGCTAACGGCATTGTTGTGTTCCGGCAGTTAGAGGTAAGATAGCCAGTTCCTCTGTGGTTGAGGAATCCGGGTGTAGCTCGCTTCCATCGTCGGCCTTATCTTCACTTACCATCAGGTGAGATGAAGGTCGAGAGTTACCCCGTTAAGATAAAAAAAGTTAGGTAACTTCCAGGCGTGAACTGAAAGTAATATTGCAAATCCACTGCAGCCTTGGATAGATAGTAAGCTATAGTTGAAGACCATTGCCATCATCATAGAAGCTACGTCATCAGGGGACTGGTCAACAATCATTGGTTTTATACAAATTTCTCTCAGTGATATATTAAAAGTGCGTTTAACTAGTGAAAAAGGTTCTCTAATTTAGTGGCGGTGTACTCCTAATACAATACAAGCAATGAAGATAAAATTCTCACCAGTTTTATCGTGAAACCGTTGGATAGAGCTACTGGCACAGATTGCTACTGGGAACAAATATTTGACAAGATGGTGATCGATGTAAATAATTTTAAAATTATACCAGAAACGGTTATGGTTTTAAAATATTAACACGTCAAAACGTAGTCGTAATAATCTAAAGGCAAAATAATTTCAACATTCAGTGTTTCAGGTTATGACCTAATGTGAAAGACTTTCACAATGTTGACTAATGCTCGTTTTGACTAGCATTTGCTTAGCGTTAAGAGTCTCCTAACGATTTCTATCTTAATCTAAAGGAGATAGAAAGAGACAAATGTCGGTTAGTGTCACCAAAGCCTAGGGAATGGTTAGTAAAACGGAGATATGTCGACATGGTAAAAGGTAGCGGGTTCTGTTTCCACCCTAGTACATTACATTTTTTCTCTTCTCTTTAAATTTATTATAGCAGAGAATCAGATTTAAAAAGCGGTTACAAAAAAAATTACCTGCTTTAACAGAGAAATGGTATCGGACTCCGTATTGTCCTAAAGAGAGATAGGCTTAAAAATATAATTGGTTTGACGTAATCTATAAAGTAGGTACCTAAATCGATGGCGAAGTGCGAATACCTTCTAAACATGGACAACATTTACTGCTTATACACGTGTTTAAGCAAAAAAATATTCATTCAGTCATTCAATTTATTTATTTATTTCCAGTTTTCACTAAAGCAGTTACGTCAATACAATCATAAAGCATAGTCACTTCATTAAGCAATTCACTAGGTGGTAGACCCGTATGTAGGGTCGTCTGGGTAGGTACCACCGCTTTTCTTATTACAGCCGTGAAACAGTTCGCTGTGTTTCGGATTGAAGGGAAAGGTAGCCAGTGAAATTACTGAGCATGGACGGCATTTCATCTTAGGCCCCAGGATGACAACGCACCTGCAATATCAAGTGATTTTTCCTTGTTATTGCAGGTGTCTATAGGCGGCGGTTACTGCTTACCATCAGGTGGGCCGTGAGCTTGTTTGTCATCTAGTTGTATAAAAAAAGTCACACTAGTTGTATAGTTACACTCATCACTAGTATCTCCACGTCCCACTGCTGGTCAATGGCCTTCCTACATGGGAGAAACACATGAGGAGTTTGGGCCATAACACCACCACGCTGGTCCAATGCAGGTTGGTGGGTTCAAGCGGTTGCAGTAACAACCGGGACCAACGGCTAAACGTGCCTTCCGAAGCGCGGAGCAGGTCGAGATTATAAATTTTGATTGCCCCATCCCGTGATCGACCATGGCAAAAGTTGTTTTGTTTTCATAATCGAAACCAGAGCGCTCAAACTAGTGCACTACCATTTTCATTTTCTCACAAGCCAGCCGTGACACATCGAATGATCTTTTGTCTATCAGCTATCTCTTTACAGTAATCAAGTTTCACACAAAATATTTTTTCTACACTCCTTATTTAAACTGCTCGTTTATATACTATGCTCAACGCGTTTGCTGCATTCTAATTAAGCTTTTAACAGTATATTTTGTTCTAAGATGTTCATTTCTCAAATTGAAACTGTTTTTAATTTAGTAAATGCATTGCTTTAACAGCCAAGTCTGTTTTCCCAAAAGAGGAAATGCGAGCGATACATCACTGCGTGTAATTGATCGCATCCGACAACTCTGTGCTATATTCGATACAATTTTTGTATTTAAAACGTTTAATTTAAAATTTTCGAACTCAAAAAATTGTTAGGCAAACTGAATTTGCTTAATGGATGTATAGAGTGTCATTGTGCGTCATCAGTATCGCTGTATTAAATAATTTCTTTGTGCTATGGATGTATATAGAATAATCCATTTACTAAAGTGCTATGCTGGTTCGAATATAATAATTTATTATTAAATTTATAGAAAACTAAGAGCATCAAAAACTTTTTAGAAAATGTAATCAGGTTAGTAACTAGATTTAAGCTTAGAATCCTCATATCCTTATCTCTTATTTATTCTACCTTTATACAGGGTGGTGTCGTCAATACGACAATAAATTAAAAACTTGGCCTCTATGAGTTCATAGAAATTATTAATAACATCGTATTAATTTGATAATATCATGATATTTGCATAAAATAAAATGACATTGTCTGAATTATTTTATAGAAATGTCATGAAATTATCTAATGAATAATATTTCTTTGTTACTGGCAAACCATTTCTATGAAGTAATATAGCTCATGTTTTAATTTATTGTCGTCTTGACGGCACCACCCTGTATGCAAAATATATGATTATATGACATAACTAAATTATAATTTGTATGTTAGAAATGGCAAAAACATGCTAGAACATCATATGATTTTTTTGTAACATCTAATTTACAAATAAAATATCTTTTCGAAACGTTTGGTATAAAATAATAATGCAACAATTAACAAGCGGTTTTATTTTAAATACTTTCCATGTCCTATAATAACACTGACTTTCCCTTCGCACTGAAATAGCAAACATAATCACGGCCGTAAAAAGAAAATTATAACGAACTAAACAACTAAGGTATGCGGTAATTATCAGAAAATGCTTTTTCTTATTACGTTACGTTTCTCGATGATTGATCGTCTTAATTACCGGCTTTTCGCGTTAAAAGAATGAGGAACATCGTTCTTTTAGGAAATTTCAATTTTTTTGGACTTATAAACAAGAGGAAAAAACCTGACCAGGATTGCTTCTCGGTTTTGATACGAGAACTTTTAAAGTGTTCCATAGACAAAATGGCAACCAAAAAGTAATAAGTATATGACATGGTGTGGTAGGTAATAATAATAATTCACTCCACGTTAACTTGGGCGTGGCAAAAAAAAGTAAGCAGTCGCGTGGGGGGTATAACTCCCCAACTAAGTTAATAGAAACAAAATACTATATACATTCAAATAAGGCCTTTACTGATGAGTATCTTTGATGTTACATACATTAACTCGCTAAATAACGATAAACAAAGTAATGACAATATTTGTAATAGTAACAGTATAAAATACAAATTCTTGGTATCACAGTTTTGGCAGACAGTAATCATGTCACTAAGCGCCTTCTATCAGCTTTATCATGGAGAGTGTTCTGAGGAGCTTTTCAACCTTATCCCATCTTCCCCCCTCCTACTCAGGAGCACGCGTGCCGGCCTTCGGAGTCATCAATTCACTGTCTCCACCTCAACATCGCGCACAAAGAAGTTTAGTAACTCGTTTCTTTGTCGGACTTCCAAAACTTGGAATTCTTTGACAGCGCATGTGCGCACATCCTTCCTATAACATGGGTTCCTTCAAAAGAGGTGTTACATTTGATAAAAAACTAAGCTTCAATGACCATATAAATAAATTAACTACTAAATGTTACAAAACTCTTGGCTTAGTGGTGAGATATTGTAAAAATTCTAAAATGCGTCGACTAAAATAAGCATCTTCAATAGCTTGGTTAGGTCCCGTCTTGAATATTGCAGCGTAATATGGTCACCATTTTACGAGGTGCATAGTAATACACTAGAACGTGTGCAGACACGTTTTTTATATCACTTAGCTTACCAAAGTAAAAAAGCTAAACAACTTTGCTCGTACGATGAGGGCCTGAAATACTTCCACATGAGTAGTCTTAAGCGGCGTAGGCAATATCTTGACCAGGTTTTTCTCTACAAAATTGCAAATGGCTTAATAGATTGCCCTCGTTTACTAAACAAACTAAATTTCAATATACCTTTATAACTTCCTCGCCGAAAGAGATTGTAACTAACCTCACCCTCCGATAAGGAACGAAAGAATCAAAGTAAAGCTTAAATATACTCGCATGTATATGAGCACTATTGACTATAAAATTTTTCGAAGATTCCGAATATTCTAAGGCCAAATATCGTCCAGAACCCATGTTGTGACTTAGTAACCCAAGCTCTTTTAGAGTGTAAGAGAATAAAATAAGAAACAGAGAAAGAAACAATTAGTAGGAGTGAAATTTGAAAATAGTAAAATTCTATTGGTAATGGCATTAAAAAAATAAAGAGGAAGTGTTGGGCTCCGTCCTACGCCCCACACAGTGAGTGTCAACACCGCCTAGTTACACTCCCCTTTTCCACGCCACAGGAAATTCCTCACCGCGACTAAAATCAGAAGTATGAAAATATCTTTATTAACATTTTTCCATGGACAGGGTGATGTGGTGTGTTTTTAACCAAAATGTTAGGAAGCCATTATAAGATTGAAAACACCAAACTTCTGGCACCCTAAGCGTGAATAAATACAATTCTCACATGGACATCCAAACTTTGCAAGGGAACTTAGTTGTGAGTTAAGTCAGCGCTAGTCGCAATATATTGTTAGAGTTAGTTCTAAAACCAATAATATAAATATTATTGGAGTTGCAATATACCCCTTCCCCAATCTAGAGTGTCCACTTTTTTAGTTTGAACGATATCCATTCTGTTCGCCGTAATTGCGTCGTTCAGAGCTTTCGCACAAAGTAATCACTTTCGACATTTTGGAGCATGTGGAGTGTATTTAGGTTTATGCTTTCCTGCGTGTAGAGTATTGAGTTTATTTTGGTTCGCAAAGTCCTTTGAAATATGACTTATTTAACCTATGCCCACAAATAAGCTCAGGTGTAAATCCATGACGAAATGTCAAGAAATTACCTCCATATCTCTGATTTATAAATTATTAAACGATTTCTATTCTACCTACAATATATTGCAACCCTAATCATTTTATCAATCGAATATTTCGAATCTATACTAAACTTATGTTATTGAAATTTAGTTATAATCTAGTCTATTTAGTGTTATAGATATTTAGTATAAAGTGAGGTTAAGGAATACTACGAAGATTCAGTTATAGAGTTACGAAGATCAAGTTATTTTGGGCTAAGAGATTTCGGTTATAAAACCAGGTTATAAAGTATTAAAGAGATTCAGTGTATGAGTATAAAATTAGTTTCTCAACAAACGATATTAATATTGTAAGTTTTAATTCCGCAAATACGCACTAAATATTTAACGTGTAATTCCCTAATAATTATTTCATTATAATTTAGTAAAACGTACGTCTAATAATAATACCGAACGACCGCCATTTTAATGTTTAGTTGTACACATATTTATTTGGATTTTCGGAAGTAAAACAAATTCAATAAACAATAAACAATTCGAAATAATACACAAAACAAAATATTCTAAAACCCATTCCACCACCTAGTCATTAAAAATAGAGGGATTATAAATTATGTTATGTTATAAAATTGAATTCAACTAAAATCACTCTATTTGAAAATGACCTTCTCCTACTTGGTTCTGAATTTAATATAGATTGTCAAATCTAATGAGCTTTTATTTTAAATAAATATTTATGAAACATTAACTCATAATAAAATATCTCGACGGTCAAAACCAAGCAAGTTTCATGAAAAAGACACAAACCTACGTAGTTTTCTCGGTCTAGGATCTCCAGCTATCTCTGAAAATTACAAAACAATACACCCCCTAATTCTATCTACCTACCTCTAAACCCTATTAATAGCATGGAGACCCGAGACCTATCCGGATTACCAGGAACACTCTTCTCGAAATCTGCAAGAAGCATAATTAGTACCCATCACCATTCCTATGGTAAACGATATATGTATCTAAATTTAATTCAATCTTTACTGAACGCGAAATGATATGGAGTGGTATAAGGATCACTGGATCACAAGTGGTTGCTTACTAACTACATATTTTCTTAACTAATTTAAATCTACACGTAGAGCTGAAATAAAAGGATTATGAATCTTAACCTACACCAACCTCCCCAGCACGATATCCCAACCACGGTTGATTTGTCTTTTTTTACCCATATCACTTTATTACACCAGTAAGAAAAGACTATCTACAGCCGTTACTTGACGGTAAATAAATAAATATTTTATAATAAATTACCCCTTGGTTCCCCTTGAGTTTTTGTCTTTCGCTGCACTATAGTAGCCTTCATATTGGTGTTTTAATAATTTCGAACAAAATTTACACATCTAACAAAATACTAGTTCAAACCGCGATCTGTACTTCGTAACAAAATGAGTACTTTAATATATTAATATAGACTCCCAACACAAAAAACAACCTTCCGATGGAAGTGCCATCTTTCTTGCAAAGACAGTATTATTTATAATTAATAATCATGTCTTTGTTAGTCTATAGTTACATTATTATAGTAACTTGCAATGTTTTTTTTTCTATGCATATATATTTACACTAGAAAAGTACAGTTCCTATTCTTGGGTGTACCCCATCTATAACTAACTTATTTCCAATATAATACTCATTGTTTCATCTATAAAATTGTGTCATGTGTTTTGTAAATAAACTAAGAGGTTAAAACCTCAGCTACTTGGATGAATTCTCCTAACACTTAAAACTAATATCTGGAGATTACTCTACAATTTCATCTCGAACTATTGAATAAATCCAAAAGCTACAAATTTTACAGTGTTATGTATATGTGTAATATCCCCATATATATATTTATATTTATTTTTAAACTAAACCTAAATTATATAACTAATGTACCATCTTTGAATAATGATTTACGTTTTCCTCAATCGAGTAGTAAACCATTAAATTTAACACCCTTAAATACTATTCATGAGATTACTAATCATTCCTGTGGTTCGATCAGATACTTTTACATGAAACCAATAACAAAACTAATGAATAACTTGCTGTATTATTATTATCATCATCATCATCATCATCAGCCTATAACCGCCTTACTGCTGGTCACAGGCCTTCCTAAATGAGAGAAGCTCATGTGGAGTTTGGACAAAACACCACCATGTGAACCCAATGCGGGATGGTGGGTGAAGTGATTGCAACAACGACAGAGACCAACGACTTAAAGAGTCGTGTTTTAGTTAAATAAATTAAGTTGTAAATAAACTTACTTGAACTGTGAATTTAAATATGATAATAAAAGTTAAAGTAATCCAATCGAACGATTAAACCATCACCTTAATTCTAAACCCAGTGTTTAATGAGTATTATATTTGGAATAACACAGGACATACAAAATGGAAAATACAGTAAAAATAATAAATTGCACGTGTTAACAATTTTCCCATTCTAAATTTATGTTGAATTTCGTAACAAAACTTACAATAGTCCAACCATTAACACAAACATCCTAACCAAACTAAAATTCAAATTTATTCTGAAATTAGATTATTTTTAATAATTATTTTACAACAATTCTAAAATAAAACCAAAAGTAATATGTTTAACATAAAATTTCAATCTCGAGAAAAGTTAAAATAAATTACGTATTAACTAAAATTCGATTCTAATTATCAAAATAATTATTCATTGCGAATAATCGAAATTCTCAATAAATAACTCAAATTAACATTTGTAAACCACGAGAGAGAAAAAAAAGAAAATAAATAAATAAATAAACAAAATAACTTACCAAACCAGACACCTAGCTCCAACTACTGACCACTCGCTACCACACACCCCCGAGAACTGTCCCGTCTTTTCCCTCTCTCTTGGTTTTATTGAAATCCCCAAAATTCCCACGCAAACACATTTTTTTACTAGGTCTAACAAACCAATCAAAACAAGGCATTTCTTTTTAACTCTGCGCACACGCAAAACTTAAATTACATAATTCTCAACCCTTAAATCATACTCGAAAGATACAAATTCGCTAGTTCCTAGTTCGTCATTATTCTACGCACAAAAGTGTCGGTGTTTCTCCAAAATAATAAGCTAATCTATATTCATACTTAACGTAGAACAAATAAGGCCCTTATTTATAAAAAGATAATGAACGCTAAAGCGAGCTCGAGTTATATTGCTTTATTGTTAAGACATATTGCCGGTGACGCGTTCGGTACTTAGATCTACTCTTCCGAAGTAAATTTTTGTTTAAATGATAATTCGAAATAAAGGTTATAATATTGTATATTTCAAAATAAAGGACACGTCCGTTACAAGATACTCGCTATTTTCACCAGCAAGCTCCCGTAGTAATCTTGGCTTAAATGCGATAATGAATATATCATTAAAACATAAAACACTATATCTAAAAATAATTATGGAAAGTAATTATGACATATATAGGTACTTTTTGACCAAATTTAAAAAAGAGTTAAAGATACTTGTTTAAGGGACCGGCCACAGCCGCTGATGGGGGCAGGTGTTCCGCTAGAAAGTTAGCGATACGTTTTTATCCTTAAACCGCTAAACCGATTCAAATGAAATTTGGCACAGGCGGACTTGTGGACAGTCACTTCACTAGTTCTATAAAATTTGATCCAAATATTGCAAACTATCGTAAATATTGATCTTTAATAGCTTGTTACAGCAACAAACAGATTTGTATATGAGCTCATTTATTCCGTCAGTAGTATTAACTTTAATGAGGGCAAAGGAAAAGGGATCCAAAATAAACCTCTAAATAACGATGGTTGTAATACCCTTATTTCATTGTACTCGATAAACGAATGATGAAACTTGATTATCGTGACGTTCCGAGTGATACCGTCCCTGGGGCAGCTCTATTGACTTTGAAGGATTCCGGTATTTCAATTGAGTATCGTTATGCGATTCCGATTCGTGGAACATTCGGTGTTCCATTTGCTGTTGTTTCGTTGAGTGTGCGGTGCGTTTGAAAGCAATAATAACGTTGCTCGTTTATGAAATTTTAGCAAAGAGAATATAAAGGAATTTGCAATCAAAAATGAAGCAAATTATTGAATAGCCACTACATATTGCGGCGTACCGCAATATGTAGTGGCTATTCAATAATTTGCTTAATAGATTTATAGATTTGTAATATCTTATAATCCTATAAAATAAACCTATCTTAGCCCAGATGGTTAGAGCAGTCCGACCCGGATTGTTAGGAGTCGTGGATTCAGTCCTGAATTTTATAACTCGTAAGTTATAAAATTAATATAAACGAAATAAACAAACATTATCTTTTTCAAGCACTGATGATTATGCTGAAAATAAGTATTGAGAATTCATATAAACATAATATGAGTTCAGTTCAACGATACATCTATTCCATAATAAGGCTCTCTCTCTGGAGTTATTCCCGGACTAGTTTTTCCTGGAAATCAGTCTACACGATTAAGAATCTGCTTGAACCTGTGCGTTCCGAACTGTTAGTGCGTGACTTGCTTAGGTTATTTAATAATAATAATATATTTATTGGCCAAAATACACTGTTACGGATAAATATAATCTTGAAATAAAAAAATACATCTAAACACGTAACACAAATATTATGCAGCATCCGTTACCGAACTAGGTGGAGAGCCTGTATTTCGGTATCCAGCGCCTCTATCCTCCAAGACTCCAGTAAGTGTACATCAAATTATTGACATGACAAATAAGCATATTTTTTTTCAATTATTTCCTTCGTGAGTTGTACATACAGATAACAGCACATCAACTGTACCTAACAGTTGCTCGACGGAAGTTGCCTATCTTACGATCGGAGTAAGGTCTTATAAACAAGCTGCTACGCTTGACGTGCTGTCGACTGTACATTGAATTATGACAAGTTGAGTATTTAGCACCTCAATATTAAGCGCCTTACAAATTATGCAAATAAATAATTTTGTTCTGTTACGTAAGATCGTAAATTTATTGTTCACTGTTAAGCACACTTTATAGCTTGGTTTCTGTGGTGAGTAATGTCGCCAGGACTTTAAGATTGAGAAAGAAGATGGAGAGCAAGGGGATCTCACCTCTTATGCTATCAACGTAATGCTTTTCTTGATGGTCACTGGGTTGGAAGCGCGTGAGTAGTACCCAAGGTGCTACGTGCGTCTATAGGCTACGGGAACAAGGCGTAAGTAGAGCTAAAGTACTAAAAGCACAAGCAGTGCCTAATATGCTACGAGCGTCTATCAGCTACGGAAACAACGCGTGGGTAGTGCCCAAGGTGCTAAGTGCGTCTATAGACTACGGTAACAACGCGTGAGTAGGGCCCAAGGTGCTATGAGAGTCTTTAGGCTAGGTTGACAACGCGTGAGTAGGACCCAAGGTGCTACGAGCGTCTATTGGCTACGGTGACAACGTGTAAGTAGTGCCCGGGGTACTACTACAAGCGTCTACAGGCTACGGTAACCCCTTACCATCAGGCGCCACCATTTAATCTTCATCCGACTATAAATATCTTTCACCGTTTATTTTTTTATGAAGAAACACGACAGATATGATCAAAATAAAAAAATATGAACAGCAAATAATATTATTTGCTTTACTACTTACATTATATTAGCCGCTGAGATGTGAATAATTCAAATGACAGATGGAAGACGGCAGAAAATACGAAATGTGACGTTTGGGAACAGGAAATATATTGAAATGTCGAAGATATTCTTCCTTTATTATAGCAACTGCTATGAAATATATCAAATCTTTTTCTCCTGTGTCCCTTTATGGTACATGTTATAATAAATCGATTTTTGGAGTTTACTCCTTAAGAATCGATTTGCATATGTAAGGGGCCCGGTATGAGAAAAATGTGAGGAGTAAAATCTATCGATGAATGACCTCGTTACGTTTTTGGTGCGCATCCTATGTCGCGCAACTTTCTAATTTGGTTGAAAGTGGGCGGGGCTTAAATCTGACTCCGCGCCATGATTTAGTCATGTTTTCCCCCTGTATATTTAACTCTATGGATTCAGTTTGTCATTGACTGCGTCACGGTGATGCACTCGTAAAAAAAACAATAAAATCTCAGTAAATATGTCTAAAAGTGAAGTAAAATGGTGTTTCAGCCGCGTAGGTGAACATAATAAGAACACTGGAATCAAATTTTACATGTAAATCTCTCCTAAACCTTTATAATCGAGTCAAATATAAACAATAATATTGGCCGCCATGTTGGCCCAATATTTGTGGACAATTTGAACAAATACACGAGTGGATGATGTTATGCAGTTATTTGTGTATGACAGTATTTATTTATTTTCAACTCAACTTTTAACTCTGCAAACTTTTATGACGACTTATTGTTATTGTGTATGTTTAATAGTTAATTTATCTACTAATAAGCAATTATGGCTTTATACAGCGTTGCCTTATATGATTTTTCTAAGAATAATAAACAAGCCTCCAATTTATGGATATTTTGCCACAGTTCCTTACAATATGATGCCACTTTCAACACATTTCTCAATAAATTTAAGCATTATTATTTTAACATGTGTATGTTTAATTATTACTTTAATAATTTACTTATTTACAAAATGATCTCGAAATAGTATAGGTATCTATTTTAAACTGTTAAGGATAAGTCGTTGTGAATAAAGTTATAAACTGCGAGATAGTTTCGTGAGGTTATTGAAATAAAACAACATCATTATTTCAATAGAGAAGATAGTTGGACCACACCAGCTTGGGATCTTATCATGAGAATTACAAAGTCTCAAGCCCGTACTCTTCCCGACCTTCGGACACTGTAAGCTCCATGGCGTGAATCGGAACACTCAAAATATAAACATAAAAATTTAATATTAAACTTATCAAAGACAATTGACATCTTTACTTCAGTCTTCCCGTGACCTTGATCGCTATAAAGTAATCGAAACATTGGGCATAAAAAATCATAATGTGACATCTAATTAAACGCAAGTTAAATCCGGTAAAGTGGTTTTATTTCAAGAAATAAAACCACTTGATGACAATTTAATTTTTTTCTTATGTCCTTCATCATCACCAGCCTATATACGTCCCACTGCTGGGCACAGGCCTTCCTACATGGAAGAAACACATGAGGAGTTTGGGCCATAACACCACCACGCTGGCCCAATGCGGGTTGGTGGGTTAAAGCGGTTGTAGTAACAACCGGGACCAACGGCTTAACGTGCCTTCCGAAGTACGGAGGAGCTCGAGATTATAAATTTTGGTTGACCCATCCCAGGGTCGACCATGGCGAAAGTTGCTTTGTTTTCGTATTCGAAACCAGAGCGCTCAAACCAATACGCCACCGAGCTCCTCCTTATGTCCTTAATACAAATAAATAATATCATGACAGATATTTAGATTTTTTTTATTTAAATGAATGAAGCGAACCTATTTCATTTCTGATTTCTGATCTCAACTCTAAAATTGAATAAGTTTACCGATTCACAACGTTACTATATTTATTAATAATGACGATATATAATTATTAAAGTCGTTAAAAAAATTGCATGGTTACATCCTGCATATATGACCCGTCCGGCGCGTGTAAATCAGAAGACCGAGAGGGCGCTATACAATTTCGATATTAGCCGATTTTATGCGACGTGCTCTTCTAGCCGCCGAGGGTACCCATTTTGCGACGAGTTTTGTATGAAGTTATGTTTCTAGGCTCTCTACGTTCGCCGGTTATTGGGTTTGTTTATTTCTATCAGTGTCGACATACTTATATTGCTGTTTTTATTATAAATATCAATAATTAATATTGTTATTGTGAAGTTTTAATCTTTATCATTGTGTTCCGCTAAAGTGAACTGAAAGTATTTTCAAATAACTATGGCAGAAAGAGGTGTAGATGATATTGCCGGAACATCTAAATGTATATGAAATGAATAAATATATATTTATATATGTATATTATTTTCATTAATTTACTCTTTCATACAGTATCAATCTTTTTAAGTTAAATAAATCTTTTTGCGTCTGGTTAGACTATCGAACTTAAGGAGTAAACTCCAGTCGTGCGTCGGAGCTGACACAAACAATTTTTTTTTATTTTTAAAGAGGTAGCTTTAGGCATTATTCACTCCAATGGTAAGCGATGATAAGCCGAAGATGGAAGCGAGCTACACCCGGATTCCTCAACTACAGACTTCACAAATGCTGACAGCATTATTGTGCTGCCGGCAGAGTTTTTTTTTACACAAAGCACGACAAACGACTCAACACCACCTGATGTGGTGTTGACTTCGCATATCGACTCTTCCTACCACAAGTGGTAAGAAGAGTCTATATGCGAAGATAGCTAGTGCAGTTCAGAAACTGCTCTAGCCGCCTCCACCTTGCCGGCCCAAAAAGTGCTTTTTCACGCCCCTTTTGATGACTTTGGTAAGATGGTAAAGCTCATTTGGGGCAAAGGGTTTTGGAGCAGTTCATTAGGAACATTGAGTTTGGAACAAAGGGTTTGTCAGCTATACTGTCAATGGTGCCTAAGGTGCTACAAACGTCTATTATATGCTTTACAGGGGTTTGGCTTAGAAATGGAAGAAGAGACGCCAGCTTAAATTTCCTATACTGCTCAAAGTCGACATTTGCTGCTCAATACAAGGTCCGTATTTATATCATATCTGACGTTACGTAAGAGTACAATATTATGATATCATAATAGCATGTCTAAACTTTTTTTGTAGCACTAAGGTGGCAATCAAGCATATGGCCCACCTGATGGAAAGCGGTTACCGTAGCCTATGGATGCTTGCAACACCAAGGGTATCACTTGCGCGTTGCCGACCCCTTAAAAGCCTTTTCACACTATTTTTGGAGAACCCCATGATGTACTTATTCGAAAAAACCTCTGCAGAGATCTCATTCCACAACCTGAGCGTACGTGGGAGAAAGTTTCTCTGAAACCGTAGAGTACGCGACCACTTTGGTTCCAATTTGTGAGGATAAACTCCTTGCCGGTGGCGAGCGGTCCGATAATAGAAAGAGACCGTCGGTATCTTGTCGAATTGAATTAAAATTTGACACTGCTACAGGTCCATTCGGGATATCGATAGAAGACAGTTAATCAGGATTAGCTAAACTAGTGATTTTCGGAAATTCTGATCAATAAATTGATAAACAAAATTAATCATCACCATTATTCTCGCAAGAATGAGGAAACGGATCGTAAATAATGTGATGTATTTGGTTACAATCAATAAACAGAAGATATTTATACTTTTCAATACATCTTCCTTTGTTGTCAGTGTCACCATTAAGCTTTGAACACGAGCCAAGAAACAAAAACGATTGCGGTTCCTTGGTTATTAGACGTAGAACAATCAAATCTATGTATTGGATTGTGTAAATACGATATAGTGACACAACATAAAGATACAGTCGTTAACCTGCTTGTTAGTTTATTTGTCTTTTAGATGGATCATCTCATTGCTTTGACGTTTTATGGAAATGAAAAATAATAATAATAATTGAACACACACACACACACACATACATAATCGTATTGAGCTTATGTTTATATATTTATATTCCTTATAAACCTACAAATAAAAAAGACGTGTGGCACTCGGGGACTGCCGCGGCAAAGCTATTGCATAGCATTTTGTATCAACTTATGCAATTATAATTGATAAAATGTATGTATATAGAGTACTCACTCATTTTCTTTCATTATTTTTTTTGGTGACTTTCTTCATTAATAATAAATGCACTTTGTTCATTCATATTCAAAACACTTTATACACAAATTTTACAAGTACAGCTATTCACTGTTGTACATAAATACCTATACACCTATATACTTTCTCATAAACAGCTGCTTATGTATTCGTCCGATTTCGGAGCAGCTCGTCTCGATTCGTGCGAGTTTCGTAGAGTCGTACAATACATCTAATCGCACGCACACAACGCCGTGTCGAAGACTGCCGAACTGAAACGACGTTAGACGATGCACGGCCTTCAAGCCACACCTCCTTGCGCATCGGAGTGGGGAGCGTGAGGTTTTTTCGTTACGGAATTTCTGGATTCGGTCCCCGCGCTCAAGGCCCGCGATAGAAGCTATGCAATAGCTTAAAAATACCACTTTTAGTAACCAGTTACTTGCACAATTTTTAGTTTCGGCACAATGATAAAAATGTACCCTTATAATCTTTTTCTTACTTATACTGTGAGCTGGTTTGTTTGCAATAAATGAAATAATAAAGATAAATGAATTCCTCCAACGCAATTAGTAAAAAGGCACCTTGTGGGTAAGCTCGCGACATCGTCGACAACCCCTCTTGACTACTCTCGGAGTAAGATTAAGGTTAATTGCAAGCTCATTTTAATAAAAAGTAATTAGACTAGAGACTTTTTAAGGCTAGAGTGAATAGGCACCTTCTAGGTAAGCATGTATCATCGTAGGCCATGTCATTACTTAACATCAGGTGTGATTGTGGTCAAATGTTTTCCTATAAATTATAAAAAAAGACTCTGTCCAATAGGAGTGAATATGATGGTTTTAACATACAGAAAAACTTGAACTATGATTATAGCCTCGAATATATCAATCTCCAAGAAATCGTATTATAAGTCTGTACCGTCGTACGAGCAATGGAGCCGCCTACCTCAATATTAGTATTCACTCTGCCTCCCGCCAGCTATTGTGGTTTGTTTATCGACAAATTTCTACATGAAAATGTACCTGAAGAAAACAGTATGGCTTGATTTCTGTTTGCCCTTCGCCCTTCGGGTCGCTGGGAACGTGAACAGGAGTTTTAGAAGAATTGATTTTCTCATGCCTATTCTACTAGAAAAGTATTCCATGTATAGTATTCTTAATCTATTAAATAATAACAATAAACTCAGTGAAGTGATCAATGCCTGTGTTATTAGAGCCTATATAAGGTTGTTTAGCAATAAGGCCGGTTATTGTACGGTTTTTAATTTTGTTATTTGTGTTTATTTTGTGTATTGTGCAATAAAGTGTATTTAAAGTATCTCTGAATATTAAGACCACCGAAATCGAAACCAACTTGCACGATGCTCTGCTCACTGCTGAAGATAGATCAGGATGGCGAAAATTATCGCAGATCACCCACCGCAGAATGACACCAAAGGGAGGTCACGTCCCTCATCAATGAGGAACACGATGCGAGGAGGTGTTATAATATGACACAAAGAGCTAGCTTCTAATTTTAAATGAAATTCCTCTTGAGCTAATAATTACAATGAATAAAACAGCAATAGTACAGGACCAATAATAATTGTCGGCGACAGACGAATAATATTATGTTTAGCAATTGTGGGGAGCGGGGCGCTGTGGTGGCTAAGAAAACTCACTCCTAGCTACATTGTTGATTAATGTCTTCTTGAAACAATGCATTCACAATAAGATTCGGATTAATTTGGTTTATTTAATTTAATAGCTAAGTAAAATTACTTGCTTCTTATGCTGTTATTGTTTTGTTCTACTAGGTGGTATGCCCGAATGCAGGGTCGTCTGGGTAGGTACCACCGCCTCTCTTATTTCAGCCGTGAAACAATTCGCTGTATTTCGGATTAAGGGAAAGGTAGCCAGTGTAATTGCTCGCCATGAAAGGTATTCATAATAATTATAATCATAATCATTTATTGCACTCCAAAATGTTATATATGGTAATAGAAATAAAATGTTATAGATCATTTTGGACCCTAACGGCCACGGCAAGATAGGAGTGATCATCTTAGACCCCAGGATGAAATCGAACCCACAGTACGTAGGTGCGTTATTGTTTCCTTGTTATTCAGGTGGTTATAGGCGAAGGTTACCACTTACCACCAGGTGGGCCGTCAGGCTTTTTTGTCATCTAGTTGTCTTCTTGAGTGTCAAGGCGACAAGAGAGATATCACATGTACCAACATAATTATAGTATAGGGTTTATTCTTGGAGTATTTAACAATCTGAATTAGAAGTGTATGTTGATCATTATAATATTTACGGCACCGAGCTGGAGGAGCTCGGTGCCGTAGAGGTTTGAGTATTTCCTCCATGCTTCAGAAGACACGTTAAGCCATTGGTCCAGGTTGTTAAGCAACCAACACACAAACGCCAGCGTAGTGATGCTATGGCCCAAACTCCTCAAGTGTTTCTCCCTTATAGGAAGGCCTGTGCCCAGCAGTGGGACGTATATAGGCTGATGATGATGATAAAACAGGTTCCTTCAAAAGGCACCTTATAAGCCGGCAAGGTGGAAGCGGCGAACAGTGTTGAAGTTGCACTAGGTGTCCAGGTTATGGAGCGCAACATGCGCTGGAGGAGTGCCCCGCGTGGGCAAACGAGCGGCGGGTGCTGACCGCTGTAGTTGGAGACGACCTCTCCCTATCGACCGTCATCTCAAAGATGGTCGAGAGCGACAGGTCGTGGCAGGCGGTCCTTTGCGAGGCTACCATGGGCAGTAAGGAGGAGGCGGAACGTGCGCGGGAAGCAGCCGCCACTTCCGCTATCCGCCGCAGGCGCCCTGGGCGAAGGAGGGCGCAATATGGGCGCCATCATCCGCCTTGAAATATCTTTGGGCTCCGAGTACGGTTGGGGGCCGTAGCGCGGCTTGCACAGCCCAGTCGGCGTGCCAATGCATCGGCGCGCCGACTTTAAAGAACAAAGTCAGTTTGGGGGGGGGGGGGGGGGGGGGGCTGAAAAAAAATGTGACCAGGTTATAATATGGCTGTTCGGTACTACCGACGTCACTATGTTGGTTCAACATCACCATGTTGGTACTACCGAACAGCCATTTTCTAACAATATTATAACACTCATAAAATCCCCAGCTCGAAGGAAATAGGTGCACAGAATAATAATGTCTATGTAACAGGGAGGTCGTGACCGCAACAATCTCACTTACATCGTGTGTATTGTAAACATAAGGAAAATGCATTACACCGGTAGTATTAGATTAGCATAAGGTAGGTTCTCGATCTTCTGAAACAATGCGTATAAAGCAATAACCCTCTTATTATAAAACGCGGACTTAAGTTAGTCCTGCTCTTAACCTGATGCTGTCACTTTTATTTATTAAAAGAAAGACAGTGACAGCATTAGTTTTAAACCAGGTCTAACTTTAGTCCGCGTTTTATAATAAGGGGGTAAGAGTCTCTCTTGAGACTTGGAGTCAAGCTTTACAATAATAGGCCATAATTTTAACATCCATAGGTCGCTGGTTCATATCCGCCTCGAAGGACCACTAATCGCATGTATAAATAAAATGCGATTTGAAATATTGACTTATTTATTTTAATTTATATGAGCAAACTTTAACAGTACAACGAGGTAACAAATTGAAAAGGGAAGTGGCTGAGTTGCCATTATTAAAGATAATTTACAACTAATTTAGTGTGGCCACCATAATAAATTATAAAATTGAATAGCCTGCGTTTAGTTATATTTTATGTGAATTATTAATTGAACAATGCGAAACTAACTCAGTCTGTCTCTCACTTAAAGACTATAGATGAAAGGCATGGAGATAGATTTCTTCTTGAGCAGGAATATAAGCTACCCACCATTACAGATATTTATCTTTTTTACCGGACTCCCAAAATACCAGCTTGTACTAATATTATTGACGCCATAAACATTTTATTAACATAACGATATTTTATCTCGGTACGGGCTTATCAAACCTGCGATTGTCAGCAAAATTTACCTTTGCAAGAGAAATTAATTGCTCATAGCTCTGTAAATGTGTTTGTTGGTGCAACATGTCGGAAGTTCCGCTGACTGTTTTATTTATGTATGTGAAATAAATGTTAGTTTATTTATATTTATGATAGAAATGACTTTTTGCTTTTAATTCTTTATCAATAATGAATGGTTTTGATTGATATATAAAATGATAAGCTGGATTTAAATTAAGGCTTCATTTATTTTTAGTCCATTCCCTATAATATGGTTGAGCGGAGCGATGGCTGGCACATGCGTCATACTTGTGAACAGGTGCCACTAGTAGAAATGGTCATCTCTAAGCTTCCTTGATTTAGTAATAATTTACCTACATATTCATCAATAGTATCATTTTTAAGGGATTTTTGAGGTATATGGCATTATAGGAATTATATAAAACAATACAATTATTATTGTAATGATGTAGTCAGACAAGTGTTTAAAATTAATGAAAGATCTTTGGCTTTATCAGGCCTTTGTATATTAATTATTGACCTTTGTGTATTATAATATATTGTGAACGTGCATTGTCGGACAGCCTTTAAATAAAGTAAATATTCTTGTCATTAGGTACTTATTGGTACGTTAACATACCTTTTTTATACTCTGTGCGACACTGCACTGCTAAATATTATTACTGTGTAATTAAACATTGTAACCTAATAATCGAAAAGAGTGTCTACACGAGTTTGTTGCCGGAATCTTCTCGGTAGTTTAACTTTTGGAACCGGTGTAAATTCAGACAGACTGACAGACAGTCTGACTGACGGACAGATGGACCGACAGACAGAACGATAGGCCGACTGACATTATAACATTGTTAGTTTACGTAGATCCAGATAAGACAGAGAGACAAACATTATGATTTTTTTTTGTACAACTAGATGACAAACAAGCTGACCGCCCACCTGATGGTAAGTGGTTACCGCCGCCTATAGACACCTGCAATAACAAGAAAAAATCACTTGATATTGCAGGTGCGTTGTCATCCTGGGGTCTAAGATGAAATGCCGTCCATGCCCAGTAATTACACTGCTCCCTTCCTAAATAGTTAGTTAGTTAATATTATCTTTATGTGATAGACATAAGGGTTTTTTTTGACGATTCGAAAGTGCTTATTGGGGGGCCTAATTGTATAACGATAATATTTTCATTTCATTTCATTTAGTCAGTTACACCTAACATAAACATTTTTAAATTTCTAATCGTAATCGTATCGTCCACGTACGCTTAAAATTTCAAACAAAAGCCAGACAAAAGCTAACGTAATTACTGGTGATTCGAAATTTAAAAATGTTCGTGCTACGGGTACAGATCGTCTTTTTTCGATAAAAGTGGCAAACAAGCGTAGGGTCTGTCTGTAGAAATCAAGAGGAAGCGGTTCATTGACACCATTCTTGGATACATCCCTTTCAATCTCTTAGAGTATCGGGATCCTTGGTGTTGATATTTCTAGTAACGTGCAGTTCCGCAGTCATTTGGAGGATAAAGTCAGGCTGGCATCCAAGAAGCTTGGTGTGCTCAATGGAGCGCGGAGGTATTTCACTTCGAGGCAAAGACTGTTTCTGTATAAGTCACAAGTCAAGTCCCTTAAAGAATACTGCTGCCATCTATGAGCAGGAGCAGCAAGATACCAGCTGACCATTTGACGTGCTCCAAAGACGGGTTACGATAATCGTCGACGATCCTGAGCTTATAATCGGTATTGAACCTGTAAGCTTAACGAAAGATTTTGCCTTCTTGTATGTGTTCTACCGTTTGCATAACGAGGGGTGTTCTGATGAATTATTTGGCACGATACTCACAGCCTCTTTCTATCATCGCACCGCTCGCCACCGACAGGGAGTTCATATTCACAAATCGGAACCACTGGTCGCTCAGGTTGTGGAATGAGCTACCTGAATCTTCCTTCTCGAACGCGTACAGCACGGGATTGTTCACGAAAGGCGTGAAAAGGTTTTTATAGGGTCGGTAAAGCGCAAGTGATAATCCTGGTGTGGCAAGCCTCCATAGGCTACGGTAACCGCTTAACATCATGTGGGCTATGCTTGATTGCCACCTTAGTGGTATAAAAAAACTTAAGAGACTTCTCCAGCTCCCAGCATAACGTTTTGTCGGCACATATAACATACCTTTATTTCGATGATCCTTGAATGTCTTGTATGTCCGAATGCAGTAGCACCACACCATGCATATTCATGGTAATAAAGTTAGTTGTCATTGCGCGTTCAGTCATAAGCCAGTGGTTTTATTAGCCAAACCTTCTGATCAACCTTAGAACTCTACTCATAGTAAAAATCTAGTTTTCTGATGTAGCAGTATGTACTGCCTGGTACTGCTGTACCTAGTACAGCAGTACCAGGCAGTACATACTGCTTCCTCAACGAGCCATGTTGACCTTATTTATCATAGGAACGTATCGCTACAGTGTTATTTAGCTGCGATCTTCGGTAGAAGTACTATTCCACTGGGAAGCTCGAAATTTGTGAGATTAAATAAATATTCTTTTTCTCTATATTATTCTATTCAGTAAGCTGTTATTATTGTGCACGCTTGTATTCGTTTTCTTTATATCGAAGTAGAATTTGTTAAGCGTCTTTGAGGATTATGTAGGATAATATTATTACGCGAACAGTCTCCGAGCGGCGATTAAATCCAGTCGAACGACTTGTTAAATATCGGACACTGAACGTTTTAAGAATTTAAAGTGGCATTTTAGTAAAAGCCTTGAATTGAGTAGAAGTTACGATTAAGGCCAATAAAAAGAGTTTTTTTTATACATCCAGGGTGGAAAAGAAGCGTATGGTGATTAATGACTTATACCTGGGAGAATAATGACAATTAAAATCCAATTGTGCCTGGAGCGTATGGCTTGGCAGGCCTCTTTCAAATAAGTAATATAACTCAATTTATTTTTGGAAGTGCCATTAATTGTGACAGACCTCCTCTGTCATCAGACTTTGTCCCGAATCGAATTACAGCAGGATTTTCTATAGAAAGTTTCGCCATAAAAGCAAACCCTTCATAGTATAACTAGGCCTTACCAAGAAAAGCTTACACAGGACGGCATTACAAATCGGTCTGTTTTGAGCCAAGTCCCGGCATAAATCATAACTTTTTCCCGACGATTACCGTAAATTCCTTCTCTCGACCGAGTAAATCACGGGGCGGTTCGAGCGCTTCATCTAGTACTACAAATATTATGACTGTGTGAACGCCTTCATTGAATACAGCCTTATTGTTTACTAAACAAGTCGTAAAATCTTTTGGATTTTGAAAATGAAATAGGTCGTTGACCGTGTGGCCAGTCTCAACTATATGACATAAGGAGACAGATGTGTTACTAATTTTAAGTTGAGAATCATTATGACAGACTTGTTTGAACTCTTAAGCTTGTCCTCGTACGAAGGACATGTTTCTTTAGTTACACAGTACATTAATCTTCAAAATAATTCAAACAAGCAGTAGTAAGTGCTTATAAGCTAAAATGGAAAATTTTCCAAACATATCCCTGTAAACAAAATTTATCATTGTTCTAAGGGACTCCAGTATGGTTTAACGGAATAAATAGTAGTTTATAAGTAGGAGTTTATTACCTGTCACCTTCCAAAGTCTTATATAAAAAATAAATGTATGTATATATTTGCTTTTGACATGTTTTTAGTGATAGAGAGTTTAATGTGACCGTCAGTAATAAATACTCAATTGCTTAAATATCGCTTAAGAGCTCCTAAGCTGTCGCCGAAAACCTTCGTCAAAACCTACTGATCACCATTCAAACTTGAAAATAATCTTCGAAATGGGATTAGATTTAACGAAAATATCCATAATAACTTAAACACATAAAAAATATCACGCATTGAAAACGTTAATTCTATATTCAACAAAGTAAAGCCACACACTCTAGAAATAATCACGGTTCTATATATTTAAAAAATTAAGTAACTTGCGGCCTCGTCAATCATCTATTTAACACCATTTCATTGAGACTATTATTATAAGGCAAAACACGCTATTCCTTGCTGTAAGGTTCAGAAGAATTAAGTATCTCACAGACTATATGATGCTACAAGTCCAGCTCAAGGTTAGCAAGTCTATCAAATCTAAGAAAGTTAGAAAGACCCCTTTGTCAAGTAGCAAATGAGCTGATAGTCATCAAACGCCTGAACTGATCTTAATAAATTAAAGCTAAGAACCATTACGATCACGTCAGCTTATAAACAAAAAAACCGACTCAAATAAATCAATTCGCTTTGGAGCTACGATTCCACAGACATACTCCTTCTTTTTGCGTCGGGGATGGTTAAAAATTTAAGGGTACCGACAGAATTCCATACAAATGACTCCCCTATATTCCCAACAAGGGTAAATCATAAGTTTTTCCGCCGATTTCAGTAAATTTCCGGGCGCTGGGCATAAATCAGTGCGGCTGGTGCGCCTCATTTAGAACAACTTAGTGGTATCAACGCGTTCAGCAAACACTGGAAAAATGTACTGGAAAATACAGCTCAGTGAATTAATTAACGGCAGTGGTTTTATACTGTTCTAAATGGTTTGTGCTACAGTCTTTTTTATTTGTTTATTATCATGCTCAGTGGACGCTCTGGTTTTAATTATGGAAATAAAGCTACTTTAGCCATAGTCGCTCCGGGATGGGTTAATCAAAGTTTGTTATCGCGAGCTCCTCTGTGCTTCGGAAGGCCGTTGGTTCCGGTTGTTACTGCAACCGCTTTAACCCGCCAACCCACATTGGGCCAGCGTGGTGGTGTTATGGCGAGAACTCCTTATGTGTTTCTTCCATGTAGGAACGCCTACAACCCCAGCCCAGCAGTGACAATAGGGTAAGGATGATATTTCAATTTCAGACTACAAGGTAAAGAAATATGAAATGGTTAGTTGGCAGAGTTATATGAAATGGTAAATACGGCATAAGGTTTACTGTGGACCCTGTCGGACACCGCAATATTAGAAGAGAGGAGGACGCACTCTTATCATTAAATCAATAAATCAAAACATTATAAAATAATAACGTATTAATTATGCTTACAATATAATTTATAGTATATACTTTCATTTAATAAATAATTTATAGGTTAAATTTCTATCTATATAACTTTATATCTTTCTATCGATACTAGTGTGTATTAATTTTTATTATTATTATTCTTAATAAAAGACCGCCTCTGTGGTCTAGTGGTTGATACTACCTACCTCACATGTAGTGGTCCGGAGATCAATTCTCGTGAGGCCATAAATATTTTGGTAATTGTTGCTGGTAGAGCTTTTATAAATCCTCTTAGCTAGATACCACCATCTTACCTAAGTCTGCCGCCATTTAAGCATTGTTAAGAATCAGATAGCCAGTTCGCTCTGTGGTTGAGGAATCCAGGTGTAGCTCGCTGCCATCTTCGGCCCCATCATCACTTATCATACCAGATGATGAAGGCCAAGAGCCACTTCATTGAGAATAAAAAGAGACGACCAGTTTATCAATACAGTTACAATAGCAAGTCTATGAACTCAAAACCCACAAATTAATGCCTATCCTCTTTTTCAAGGTCAAAGTTATTTTATCCTTGATTTGACCGCTACACGTGATAGGACCAGCTTCATGAATGGGGATGACATCGTTCGCTTTGAATTCAAATGTTTAACTTTCGTTTTTTGTTGTGTTTTACTGAAAATCCTTTAAAAGATAATTTAAAAAAATATACGTATTCAGTATGCCCGTGACATGTTTATGATATCATGACATCCCCTTTATGTATTGTGTTGTAGATGAGAGAGAATTTGTGTTTTCATACAAAGTCAAACATTATACCTGTTTGGAAATCTAAACAAATATTAAAAATGCGAAAGTGAGTTTGTTTCTTAAGCTTTCACGTCTAAACTACTAAATAGATTCAGATGAAATTTGGTATGGAGATAGTTTGAAATTTCAGGACGAACATAGGATACTTTTTAGAGTGATAACAGACATCCACGCGGGCGGAGCCGCAGGAAAAAGCTTTTAGCTATACAAATGCAACGACTGAACAGATCTTGATTAAATTTGACACAGAGATGAATTATGGTCTGGAAAAGTTTATAGGCTACTTTTCATTGCGAGAATGCGTTCTAATGGGATAACGCAGATGAAATCGCGGGTGTGGGCTAGTTATTAAATATTTGGTTTTTTTATGAGCCTATGGTTATGTTTTAAGACTGCATACTATCAGCAAATTTAAATGGTATATTTCATTTTAATTTTAAAACTCACGTCATTTAAATGGAAATAAAAATACCATTCTAATTCAAATTGTTATAGCAGCTTTCAAATACAAAGATTAACTGTCACAATAATATCGTTAGTTGCAATATAAACTTTAAATATTCACATCTAAGCCACCATTTCATTCCCACGAATCTCAAAAAAAATGGCTGTAAAAAGTCATGACAATAAAATCAGGCACAGCGACATTGCTCCTGTTTTTAATAATTGTCACTCTCTTATTCAATTTTTGTCGCGGCAACATTCACAAAGCAGCGCCGCGATAGTTCATGCATGAAACAATCGAATTTATTTGTTATTCATATTTAACGAGCGGCTCGGAATGTAGTACAGCATTATAAATAAAATATTGATGCAACCACAGTGGAAAGCAAACAGTACGGCTTCTTTTTATTACGAGAAATGGGTTGGTTACGTTGTTTTTTTTTATTTATTTCATTTATTTTACAAAATACATTTACATGTTCTGTAATGGTGTACATAAACCCTGGAGGATTTTTCCGTTCACCACTCTGTGTTAACATTTATGTTAGGTAGCACAAGAATATTTTTAGCGCTTCAAATATTTATTGTAAGAAGCGGTTTGGTTGTAGGTAGTTCATTCACAAATCTTGCGACAATCTCGTATCGCTGGCGCGTATTCAACGCTGCTATACAGTGTGGTTATTTATTTGGCATCATTCTATTTATTATTCTGGAGTAAGAATGTACTGATTTAGCGTTTTAGATAAGATGGTCACAATAATAAGTACTTACCTATTTAAAATATTTATATCGTGCACTGAGATAATATTAAATCAGTATATGAATTTAGGATCGCTAAGTTTTAATAAGTATTTATACTTCAGGCGTTATTGCTTTAATAAAGTAGTCTTTTAGTTTTATTTCTTGTTTTTGGAATTAATCGAATCTTTTAGTGATTTAATTAATATTAATTAATATAATAATATTTTAACTAATTAATATTTAGTTCACTGGCTGCTTGAGTAAACACTATCTTTTTTTTCTAACGTTTTCATTCTTGATACTACTCCTCGCACCCACCCCCGAGAAAGACGGTTGGGAAGCCTGTCAGCGCAGGCGACATTACCCGTACGGACGCTCCTCTGTCCGCGCCGCTTGCTGTTCTCGTAATAACCATCAACGTTGCAAGAAGAGGAGGAGACCTCCTGAAGCGCCGAAATCCTCATCGTGTGTATATCGATTATCGCGCCAAAATGTTGTCCATGTCCTTTCTAAGGATGTAATCTATCTACGTTACAAATTTCATCTTAATCGATTCAGTGGTTTCAGAAAGAAAACTTAATACACATTAAGACAAACAGGGTTATTTGTAAATGACAAGTGGCCGCCCGCGACTCCACCCACGTGTATGTCAGTTGCCGCGTTAAAAGGATGGAAACTGTCTTCATGCTAAATTTAATCCAAATCGGTTTAATAGTTTCGGATTTGATAGTTTATTAAAGACCAGCATTTAAATTTCAACATTAAATACTGACAACAGTCTGCACTATGCCACGACTGTCTGTGTTTGTAAAATACACACAGCAACAGATAGAACAATTTTTTTTGATATCCTCTAAGTCCTTTGTAATAAGGCCCAGTTTTGCAGTGACTTGTCAGACTTGATGTGCTATCTACAGTACGCTTTAGTTACACAGTAACATCAACAATACGTCTACACAAGTTGGTTTTATATGTTTTAGAATAACTCCTTTTTACGCTCGGCTTGTAATAAAAACATGGACTAAATTTTTCTTTATATTTATTTGTGAATAGACAAACGTTCACTGAATCATATTATAACGTCGCTGTTTTATAACAGTTACGTTGCTAGAATGTTTGATCTCGAATATTCAGCATTTTTATTAAGGATGTAATTCCATTTTTAACCCTCGACGCAAAAAGAGGGTTTTTTTTGTTTGAAAGCTGACGTGATCGAGCTGATGGTTCTTAACTGTAATTTATGAAGATCTCTTCAAGCGTTTGATGAGAACCTATCCTACTTGTCAAAAGAGTGTTACTGGCTTCCACGATTCACTGGATTGAAATTCAGTTCACTGTTACTTTGGTGGTATTGGTGGTCAAAGACATACTAACTATGAGCTGATCCTGTACCATCCAATAGTTTGCGGGATGTTCAATTCTTCAGAAAATTACAGCAGATATAGCATGTT
The DNA here is from genome assembly GCA_947347705.1 of Nymphula nitidulata. Lineage (NCBI taxonomy): Eukaryota > Metazoa > Arthropoda > Insecta > Lepidoptera > Crambidae > Nymphula > Nymphula nitidulata. The sequence goes on from OX374625.1 coordinate 990,961, forward strand.
TGGGTTCATCAGAAGTCTCAATGAGGTGGTGTTAAATAGATGATTTATAAGGCCGGGGTTACTCAAAATTTTCAATTTTATATTATTCCTACAAATTTATTTGTTGTAATAAAAAAATAAAAAAAATGATATATTTGACTGATTATAAAGGCTTACACACATTATGACTTTAAATAATTGTTTATTGTTTGTTTATTACAAAAAAATATATGTTACCCAACAATGTCTGTCTTTTATATCTGAATTTGCACTAGTTTCAGAAGTTCAACTACCGAGAACTTTGTAAGCCAAGCTGTGGCGAGTTGAGGCACGCTCGAATCAATTTTACTTACATTTGTGCTTATTCTACAGTCGGTAGGTTCGTATTAAAAGAAAACAGTCAGTAAAAATAAACTTCGATCCTAATAATGCCACTTACACTCACACACACACACACACACATAAATGCGCGCATTTGTTAAGCTCACTAAACAGTACATTATTAGCATTTTTAATGACTCGACTCGTCTCTCTTGTCAACCATAGTACGGCTCAGTCTCGGATGATTATGTAATAACTTTGAAATAGCAAAACACGCTATTATATATTATAACATTTAGCGTGTTTAATTTACTCGATAAGTCTATTTCTAACTGAGTCTTGGTTATTTAATAACCAATTATTGTGTATTATTTTCTCTACTTTAATTTACCCTAAAATGGTTTTTGCTACTTTTATTGTTACTATTATATTTCTTGATATGACAATTTTGTTTATTAATTAAGCACAGTGGCATTTTATTTACCACTCAATTTTGGAAGCCTGACAAGGTCGCCAGAACTCATTTTGAAAGCTTTATTTTTGGACCAGGGCGACTTTTCTTCGCTGTGAGCGTCTATAGGTTACGATGACAACGCGTGAGTAGTGCACAAGGTGCTTCAAGTTTCTATAGGCTAGGATGACAACGCGTGCGTAGTGTATATATGCTAGGGTTACATCGCGTGAGTAGTGCATAAGGTGCTGTGAGCATCTATGGGCTACGGTAACAACGCTTGAGTATTGTCCAAGGTTTTTTTTTTTTTTGGCGACTGTAACCGCTTACCAACAGGCGAGCCTTACGCTTGATTACTAACGTTGCCGTGTAAAAAATAAGTAATCTGCCTTTATTTATTTCTGCTTTAATAAAAAAAAATAAAGCAACTTTTACAAATGTCCAATACTTAATCAATACACACACTTTTAGATTAATTGAATTGGTATTTTTTGAGATGTGCGTTAAACTAACGCTATAATGCATTACGATTGAAATTATAGACACTTAAAATGATATAACCAGCCATCTTTCGTTTTTTGGTCGGAGTGTGATGAAAGAGTAGCACTAAACTAAACTTTAATTTAAGTCAGTGCGCCACAGAATCAGGTTTAATTTTAGTCTTAAGTCGTAAAATACCGCTGCATGCTACATATTTCTAGTAGTTTCATCATGTGATGAATTGGACACATTTTTTGTGAACAAAAAGATTTTGTATTAGTAATATCAAAGTTCTTTTTACTCCCAGCCAGAAAATGATCTCTAAAAAGAAAACCTTTAAAAAAATTGTCCGAAAGTCTCATCCTAAGATCTTTATGTTTTAGAACTTTGAATATAAATTTACCGTTGAAGCGGGTTGCGTAACGTACAGTGAACATCACGTTAATGATAGCACTCAAATCCTAAAACCGAATGTATAATTATTAGCATAGGAACTGTATATCTACAGGATATATTTAGAAAGCGAGAGGTGCTATTCAGAAGTAGCTCATTAGCATCCCGCCACATGCGAGGGAGGATCGTATTAACTGAATTATCAGGAAAGTGTTTTCGCGTGTTCTCTCCTCACGAACAAATGGAATTTATAATACGTTCGTGGCATTGTTTCGATGAATATGGCAAAAATGAATATCGAAAACCAATTTTGTATCAAATATACAAACTCAATTTAAGAACACAAAGACACAAAAGTAAATCATTATTGGGCATAATGAAAACCACAATACGTCCTAGAAATTCATTTGAAAAGTTCGTATATAGACTTGAATCCTATCCTATATGCCCTTTTTCTTGTCTTAGCATTTTCAAAATCTTTTAAAATTATTTTTAATAATATCCTAATTAAAACATTTTATTCGATTCAAATCATGCGCTGTATTAAAGCTCCAAATTTAGACCTGTTTTAGTATTTCATGTGATTCTGGAATTTGTTTTACACTTTATATAATCAGACTTAGTTCTAGGATGAATGAACAATTATATATGAGATTGCGTACAGGCCCTGACGTAGGCATCGAATTATCATAAATTTTATTTTCATCGAAAGGATTAAGGCGGAAGAGTAGGAGTGAAATTGACATAAGCAAATGATGGATTATATTTAATATTTAAAACGAGACCGAATACTGTGTACAAATGAAGAGCTTGATGATGGATGCCAGTTTCAATAATGATGTCGGTGGTAAGATTAATAGGTATTGTGAATAAACATACGTAAGCGAACGGTTAATATACTTTTTTTTATTTTTTAAAATAATATTGAATATTCTTTTCGAGCGAATATTAAATCAATATGATAATTACAAAATTAAAAATTTTAAGTAACCCCCGGCGTCATTAATCATCTATCTAGCACCATCTCATTGAGACTATTAATGAGAGCCCAAACACGCTATATCTGCTGTAAGTTTCTGAAGAATTAAACATTTCGCAGACATTTTGATGGTATAGGATCAGCTCAAGGTCAGTATGTCATGGGAATGTCACCGAAGTGACAGTACACCAAATTTGAAATCAATCGGATCTGTAAAAATTAGTAAAATCCTATTATCATGTAAAAAATGATCTGATAGTCATCAAACGCCTGAACTGATCTTCATAAATTATAGCTAAGAACCATCGTAGTCACATCAGCTTTTAAACAAAAAAAAATCGAATCGAAATTGGTTCCTTCGTTTAGGCGCTACGATGCCACAGACAGACACACTGATACACAGACAGACACGTCAAACTTATAGAACCCTCTTTTTTCGTCGAGGGTTAAAAACAGCAACGCTCGTTGCTTTATTAAACGTGTAACAAGTACCCTTAAGGCCTGGCCACAGGAATGGGCGGTGGCGGTGGCGCGACTGGCAAGGACGCCGGTCGACCTACGCGTGGTCTGCTTAGTACATTTCCATACATTTGTTTTTATTCGGACGTGTGAAGTGTAGAAGCGCGAATATTAGCCGCGGCGAATTCCCCGTGGCCAGGCTGTTAGCTCATCGTAACTACGTCGACCGTGATTTTTCGCCGTCGCCGCTATCTGATTGATCGGACTTAACAATCGGACCAAGTGTTAAAAGGGCAATATTTAAAGAACCTGATTTGCATTAGACACAGTCGATACAGTGATGACAAAATGATAATGATTGATTTTGGATAAGCCGTTTCATTCTTAACTTCCTTGCACATTTTGTTTAAAAAAATCTCAGCTACTTTTACCCATAACAAGATAAATCTAATGATACAATTTGTGTCGATCAATAAAGCCATTTGACTACTTACTTTTGTGCTTTGTCGCAGTCAAAAATATGAAACTGTTAAACTTTAATAAGTAAAAGTGTGAGGCAGTTCCATGCCAGTGCGCTCAGTAGGTCATATTTTGGCCGTGTAGCAGATCTCCATGATTAGGCTGCCTCCTGAACTGAGCCGGGAAGCTGAGGGGAGAGGAGCTATCCTGAGAAAATGAAAATTAACCTAACTACGTTGCTATAAAAAGCTATTCACTGTTACTCTTTCACGGGTTGCTAGATATTGCAAAGAATGTCGTAGTGCTTTTAGCAATAAAGTACATATTAATTTATTCAAGAAAGCTTCGCTCTGGGTAGAGTTATAGGTAGAGTACTAGAAAACTAATAGCTAAGCCAATGTAAACAGAACAGGTAGAGCAGAGTACTAAAGTTACTTGTAGAGTACTCGATGCTACTCCAGTAGAAGCCAGTAACTCTACTTACTCTTCCTGTGGGTAACACTCTATTCAGTGTGAAGGCAAAAGTGTCCAGTGTTATTGATACAAGACATGACAGGCATTTATATCAGCTCGTGTCATCATAATGTCAATACACCTGCAATATCAAGGAGCTCAGCGTGAGGAGCTCGGTGGCGTTGTGGTTTTGAGCGCTCTGGTTTTGATTACAAAACCAAAGTAACTTTTTTTTTTTTTTTTTTTTTTTTTTATACAACTAGATGACAAACAAGCTGACGACCCACCTGATGGTAAGCGGTTACCGCCGCCTATAGACACCTGCAATAACAAGGAAAAGTCACTTGATATTGCAGGTGCGTTGTCATCCTGGGGCCTAAGATGAAATGCCGTCCATGCCCAGTAATTGCACTGGCTACCTTTCCCTTCAATCCGAAACACAGCGACCTGTTTCACGGCTGAAATAAGAAAGGCGGACTTTAACGATGGTCGATTTTAGGATGGGTCAACCATATTTCCAATCTTGAGCTTCTCTGTGCTTCGAAAGGCACTTAAAGTCATTTATATTGTGATGGTGCATTGTCCGACAGCCTTTAAATAAAGTAAATAATCTTAATGGTATGCTTAGATACCTAGTTTTGATACTCTGTGTGACACTGCACTGCTAAATACTATTACTATGTAACTAAACATTGTAACTTAATAATTGAAAAGAGTGACTACACGAGTTTGTTGCCGGAATCTTCTCGGTAGTTCAACTTTTGGAACCGGTGTAAATTCAGACAGACTGACATATAGACAGATAGACTGACAGGCTGACAGACGGACTAACAGACAGATCGACAGACAGACCGATAGACAGACTGACATTATAACATTGTTAGCTTACGTAGATCCAGAAAAGACAGAAAGACAAACATTATGACATTGTTAGTTAATATTATTTTATGTGTTAGACATAAGGGGTTTTTGACGATTCGAAAGTGCTTTTTGGGGGGCCTAATTGAATAAAGATATTTTCATTTTCATTTTTCCTGGTTGTTACTGCAACCGCTTTACTCTACACCAACCCGCATTAAGCCAGCGTGGTGCCCACCAGTGGGACGTATGTAGGCTTATGATGATGTTGATATAGACTATTGTTTCATTTTTTGTTCATTGTTCTTCGACGTAAAAATGGGTTTTTACTTAAGTACTCTGTATTGAAAGCAATATTCCTATTTAATATACTTCAGAACTGGGTCATTCGCATGGGAAACGACCATCGTTACCAGCCAAATTGAGCGTTAAATACTACAATATAGGTTAACGAGTACACTTTATGAACTAAGATTATACTACTTTGGAATTTATTTGTCATATACTTTTTTATGCGTTTTCATTAATAAATATTTTTATTCAAACTTTATGCACGTTTCTCAACTTTTCGCTACGTAGACTGCCTTTAAGTTATGGTCGTTGTTTTTGCGTCTTTTCAATCTCTCCATAAACGGACGCCACGTAAGTAACGTTTCGTTTGACGCGCGCGCAGTGACGTCATCAGCGCGCGCGCGTCCTGCGTCTCGTACACACGTACTCCCGTGCGGTGATGTCATGTCCTGTGGATAAGAGAAGTGGTAAAAGGCAGTTTCAAAGCGATCTTAGCGACGTATTTGAAGTTACGTGACGTAAGCGATCATGACGTGAACAATTTATTCTGTTTTTTTTATATGACAAGGCTGGTAAACAGCTTACTTTGTTCTACCTGATGGTGAGCTGAAGCGGCAGTGGGTCGGTCACATCTGTCGCAGAACCGATGACTGGTGGATTATAAAGGTTCTCGATTGGAGACCACGCCTCGGGAAACCGACCGACCGTGGACCAACGATATATAGAAGCTGGCAGGTGGTGGCTGGATGAAAAGCTGAAGATCGTGTTTTGTGGCGCAGCCTTGGGGAGGCTTACGTTCAGCAGTGGACTGAAATAGGCTGACATGATGATGGTATGCGGTAACCGTAGCTAACGGACGATTGCAACACCTTGAGCACTACTCCCACACTGCCTACCCGGTAAAAATCACGAGATATCGTTTTATTCCTAACGTGGTTGCTCTGAAAGAAAGAAAGAAAAGAAAGAAAAAATATTTCATTTAAATAGGCCACAAAGAAGCCCTTTTAAATCGTCAGAAAACACATTCTTATAACTATTACAAAAAATATATTAACTAACAACGTCAAGTCTCTCCGTCTGTCATGTCTGAATTTACACCGGTTACAAAAGTTGAACTACCGAGAAGATTCCGGCAACAAACTCGTGTAGTCACTCTTTTCAAATATTAAATTACAATGTTTGTAGTTACAAAAATTTAACCTTGAGCAGTGCAATGCCGCCCAGCGAAAAAAAATGAAAATTAGAAAAGAAGGTAAGTCAACGTACCAAGAAAGGTACCCAATGTCAAAAATAATATCGTTATTTTCAGGCTATCTGACAGTGCACAATCACAGTATAGGTTACAGAGGTTAATAGTCACAATACTCGTAAATAAACATATAAAACATTTGAAATTTTAATGTGTCCATGCATTCTTATCATCTAAATATTCTTGGACCTTAGGAGCCTTTTTTCATTGAAGTTTGTTTCACATATAACTTAAGTTTCTTCTTTTGCTCTTGCTCTTGGCTTTCGTCACACTTGATGGAAACTAATGATAAGACAGAAGATGAAATCAGAGCTACACCTGATTCCTCAACCACGGAGGAACTGGCATTCTTACCTAACTGCCAGAACACTACAAAGCTGTTAACATTATCGTTATGGCAGTGGACTTAGAAAATCGCCTACCACCAACCGAAAGCACTATTGAACATAATAAATAAAAATTAAAACCGACTCCAAGAAACTGAAAAGGATAAAATAATTAAATTTAAGTAGTTACTCAATCCCCAAAAACATTTTTTTTGGAGTCGGTGCTTCACTATCTATTGTATCTGGAAACAACTTAGCACCAACTCCAAAAAATATGTTTCTAAGGGATGAGTACCCAGTTAAATTTAATTATTTTATCCTTTTCAGTTTTTTGGAGTCGGTTTTAATTTTTGTTTAATTTTTTTTCACAATTTTTAGTGACAACTTTTTAACAAATTAGCATGTGTACCCATGGAACAATGGCTATAACTAGGAAAACTCTCAGAGCTCAGACTCTAAGTTTGTAACAAGGATTAATTCGGCAGCAACATTGTGTGGCGGTGTCGTGAGACGCATCTGCAGCGCGAGAATTTCTATACTGTTCAAGTTTAACAGCTGCTACGCAAAAACTACCACTACGAGGAACGGATAAGGTCGAAGAAGCTTGTGCTTCGCTTGGTGTGTTGTGTACTGTACAAAGATATCTTACCGCAGATTGTGGGCTACCATGTTTGTTACGGATTCTTACTCTCACGAGCGTTTGGTGATTACTTGAAACAATACTGTAGAGTTAAAATAATAATATAGGTATATGTACTGTACAATTATGGCGGTTGTTAAATTAAAGGTATTTTTTAATTTTCGTGTTTTATTCTTATTTGGATAGTAAATAAATAATGTACGCATAATTTATTGTACAAACCACAGCATATCAAGTGTATGCACTACGAAAGCCGCCTGTATTAAGACGCAAACGTAATGACATACCTCAATCTTATTGAAAAATATGCCTTCACTCCTAATTCTTTTGTTCTATTTTTCACGATTCTGTCTTCCATTATTGCTCTGTTTTCATAATAATATGTTTTGTTATTGTATCTACTTCCTCAAATCCTCATTTTCCCTTACAGTCCCCGACACGGAAGGTGGCAGAGTTTACATCAAGAATTTTATTATGTTTTGAGGCGCGTTGTTATAATACAGAGGCGCGTCACAGGATGTCAAAGAATCTTTGGCATATGTTTAAACAGTTTACCTTCGAGTACTTTAGGGAGTTATAATCCAAAGTCTCACTATATCCATTCATTCATCCATGATCACTTTGGAAAGCTGTAAAGTCATTTAGAAAAGCAATTAACGTTATGAGCTGTCAAAGTTGTCATCAACTTTTGACGTTAACTGTGCTTATTACTTACGTGTTGCTTACGTATGTATATCACGCGCCTTCCACTACGATCAACTGAACGAATCAACCAGTTGATCAGAGTGGAAGTCGATTCAGGCATTTGTTCCTTAATTATTCATCTATTTTTATTTTTATACAACTAGATGACAAACAAGCTGACGGCCCACCTGATGGTAAGCGGTTACCGCCGCCTATATACACCTGCAATAACAAGGAAAAATTACTTGATATAGCAGTTGTCATCCTGAGGCCGAAGATGAAATGCCATCCATGCCCAGTAATTACACTGACTACCTTTCCCGTCAATCCAAAACACAGCGAACTGTTTCACGGCTGAAATAAGAAAGGCGGTGGTACTTACCCAGACGACCCTACATACAGATACCCCTAATTATAGATTTTAGTAAACACACATCAAAAATCTTAATGTGTAAAGGTATTTCTGAACGCGGGGTAATTTTCAACGAAACCGCGTGATGGAAAAGGATAGCTCATAATCACTTTCTTCTGCTGGCTAAGAGGATGGCCTAAGTCGAATATCAGACACTGAGCTTGGGTTCTTTATACCTTTCTATAATACTTTGAGGAGCTCGGTGGCGTAGTGGTTTAAGCGCTATTGTTTTGATTACGAAAACAATTCAACTTTCGCCATGGTCGGTCCCGGGATGGGTGAACCAAAATTTCTAATCTCTAGCTCCTCTGTGCTTTGGAAGGCACGTTTAGGTGTTCGTCCCGGTTGTTACTGCAACAGCATTAACCCACCAACCTGCATTGGACCAGTGGTGGTGCTATGGCCCAAACTCCTCATGTGTTTCTCTCACGAAGGCCTGTGCCTAGCAGTGGGACGTTTATAGACTGGTGACGATAATGATGATAATATTATTAGCAGGCTCATCCAGATTTGTTTATTACCTTAAGTATCGTATGAATTATTTGCCACCTATGCTGTGTATAAAAAACAAACAGTAAATGCCATAGAGGTTCTGGTTTCGATTACGGAAACCAAGAAACTTTTGCTGTGGTCGGTTGCCTGGTCACTCTAAATTTACAATCTGGAGCTCCGCTGTAATAAGAAGGCAATTCAAGTCGTTGGTCCCGGTTGTTACTGCAACTGCTAACCTACCAACCCGTCTTGGACTAGCAGCTCGTTGGTGTTTATCCCCAGACTCATCAAGTTTTTTTTTCCATGTAGTTTTGCTCAAAACTCCTCATGTGATTCTTCCATGCAAAAAGGCCTATGCCCAGCTATGTGATGTAAATAGGCTGTTGCTGATGACTACTAACTTCACCATGGACGAATAGATGTTATCTGATAGCCAAGACACGAAGTCACTTGCAATAATGACATTGGTAAACGACACTTCTTTATTTTTGCCTTTCATAATAATAATTACCATGACTGGCCTACTATCAAAGTTTTCAATACCAGTCTCGCAACTACTTCCAAACACATCTGGCCTGATTACCCAAGTTTCTACTTCTTTTAACAACCAATTAACTAGCCATTCCCTCTCTCGCTAATGGCTCTTCACAGCTTATGATCTTATAATGGATTACCTTCGCAAGCTAAGTAGCAGGATTTAAGCGAGCACTAAAATATATCTAATGGCTTCGAAACCAATTTTCAATACACTTTCTTGGGCTGATGTTCATTGAAGTGTTTTCCTTTTGTGACTAAGTTCCATTTGAATTAACCTCAAAATATTCAATTACAGGTTAGCCGTTAAAACTATTTCTTCAATAAACGAAAGTAAAATCAGAGCGGTGAATTTTTTGTAGTAACTGAAATGATTGCGTGTAGTGAAAATGCCAGTTACGAATTTTATTACCAGACAAATTGAGTTGTGATATAGATTATTACAAATTGAAAACGAATTTATAATCTGGGAGGTCGCAGTACGATGCGTGCAGGAATGGAAAATCGTGGAAATTTTCAGGGCAGGCCTTTGTCCTGCTATGCACGTTTTTCGTCTGAAATAATGATGAAATGATTATAAATATAAAAATATAAAAAGATGCATGAAAAGGCACCATAATGGTCTAGCCACGGGAACGGGCGGCGGCTGTGGTGGCGGCGACGTCTCGGCAACCACTGCGCGCTGTCTCGATGTCGGCCTCGCAGCGCGTCGTCGTGACCGCGCAGTGGTTGCCGAGACGCCGTAATGGCCGGCAAGGTAGAGGCGGATAGAACAATGTGTTTCAAGATGCACTAGCTGTCTTTGCATATAGACTCTTCTTACCGTTTAAAAAAAAGGTGAAATCGTAAGCGTTTTATCTATCACTTTTATTTAAAGGGTCCATCTCAAATAACATACTTAGTTGAGTTGCTTCTGTCTATTTAACAGTCTATCTTTTACGCATTATATTCACGTCTCTCTCTACAATATGGCACATCTGAGAAGATATCCGCTCGGGTCTCTTTTTTAAACTAGAAGCTCCCGAGGTCTTTAAATGCAGTGGACCCCCTACAGAGAGGCCATCACGAGAAGCGGATTGTCAGGCTCTTCACTCCTTCATAAACTTTGAAGATCAGATACTAACAGAGTAAAAAAGTTTAATTTCATAAAATAAAGTTCTACTGTCTCTTATCGATTGACTTTATCAAGCGAGAGGCTGTCCTGCTCCTGAACTTTTTTTCCAGTACGTATCCATCAAGCCAGATCTCCACCCTCATCAGTTCTGCACTCTGTGTGTCAGTATGCACGAATCATTAAATTTAACTTCCTTTTCTTTTGTCTTTATTTCACTATTTTCTCGATGGAAAATAATGAACATAAATGGTAACTTTGAAAGCTAGCTACCAATATACACCATCATAGAGACACATTTGACAAAGAGTGAAGAGTTCAAATTCTAAAATAAACTAAAACTCAGTAAGTATAGCTGTTTTCTTAGTCTTTTTATTTATATTATGGAAAAGCGCTATTCAGGCTACGATTCCAGATTTAAGATGTTAGACAATTTATCGAGATAATAGTTGACAATATTGTACACTGAATCGTCTCTAACCTGCCTTTTTACGATGCAATCAGCCAACTCTATATTTTAGAGACTAAGAAAGAAAACGTGAGTAGCGCCTTTAGCAAATATTAAACAGGTCATTTTTTACGTTGTAAAAGTCCGCCAAGTTTTTTACCTGAAAAAATATGAGAGTAAAAAAAAATTTGGACGTAACTTTCATCGTAAATCCAAATTATCACTACGTCCTTAGCAATTTTCTGAAATCCTATATTTACGTATGTATGTATGTGTATTTGCATCTAATTATATGTATGTGTATATATGTCTTTTGATTATGTCTAATTATTTGTATTATAAAATAATTGTATTATAGGTATATAACCTATCTTTATCTCTTTATTCTTGCACCCATTCTGTTGTTATTTTAGTATATTACTTTCACCCTAGGTTGCCTGGAAGAGATTGCTTGTTAGCAATAAGGTCGCCTTTTGTATGATTTGTTTTTATTTTCTGCTTTTTATGTTTTTTTTCTGTCCTAGTGTGCAATAAAGTATATTTGTATTGTATTGTATTGTATCACAGTTCATCCATCAATACCATCTCCAAATTGTTTGAAAAAATTCTATGTAGCTTTATCATTATCTTTTAGAGTATTCGTGGTAGGCCGTAAAGTTTCACTGCCGCCTTTCTTATTTCAGTTCACTGTGTTTCGGAGTTTAAAGCCGCAGGTATTTCAACTCAAACTGACAACGCACCTGTCATTTGGTATTAAATGACTTTTTCTTGTTATTGCATGTGTGTATAGGCGACGTTAGCCACTTCCCACCAGGTTCCCGTCAGCTTACTTGTCCAAAAAAACATCGCATAACATTGGAGGTCAAATTGTCTAAAAAACACTTAGACTTGGCTCTTCCACTTCCGTGTATCCCCACACATTATGAGGGCCGTGATCACATGCGCGATACCGTCGAGTGCACGCTAAACGCTCCTCCCAAGGCCCCGCTGAATGGGGAAAGGGGGACTTTGTATTTTACACTTGCCTTTTATCAGTGTTCCGGATTTATCTGCCGAATTTAATATACGCGATTGAACCGTTACGGAACCTCTGTTTCCATGTTTCTGCTAGAATAAACACGTGGAGGTATACATTAAAATATCGTATATATTCTTTGTGTTACATAAGGAAAACATTTTGGGTTTCTGTTTTTAAATTAAACAGTTCCTGTGGAATTCCCGAAAGCGAAAGTAGATAATAATAATAAAAATTAAAATATTAAATTTACTGTAATTAAGGCAAAAAAAGGAGAAACAAAAGAAAGAGAGATTTGGCATAGTGGCAAAGGGAGAGTGGGGTAGATGCTGTCTGATCTTACTCATCATTGTTGTACATCAGCAATATTAATTCTGTAGCTACGACAAGAGTACCAAAAAAAAACGGTTTAAAATAAAAAAAAGAACAAAAAAAAAATTTATTACTAACAATTTTACGACGCAGCGAGGCTGGTGGGGTCTGGGTCGCCCAGTTCTCAAGAAAACACGTCTTGTTCGCACAAATATCGCACACATCAACTAACGTTAACGTAAATTTGGGCATGACAGACAGACAGACGGACAGATAGACACTATGTCGTTGTTGATGAATATTTTTATTGTGAATGTAATAAAAATGTGTGTGTTTGACTGAAAGTGAGCTTTTGAATTTGAAAGTGCTTCTTTGTGGCCTATTTGAATTAAGATATTTTGAATTTTTGAATTACATTCATAGTGTGTGAGTTTTAATGCAAAGTATCAACATCATATTATTAAAATCAGAGGATTAGATTGCAAAATCTCTACTGTCAGCGTTAACTGTACTACCGTGATAGCAAATACAGTAAAACGCTGACGAAACATTAAGTTGAGTATTTGTTTCCCTCTCCCAGGTACGTGGGCCACATATCGGGCCTGAAATTGTTTAGATAGTTCTGACTGAGCGAAGCGATGACACGCAACGCTTGTAGGTACGTGACTGTATTCGCTAATAGTAGGGTATTATTGCAGTAGGGACTTTGGATTGGATACGGCTTAGATGAGGGAGGTCTCCAAAAGGGGGAATAGTCAGTGAAGGTAAGAAAAGCTTTCTCTTCTTCATTTGTTCTTATTTTTTCATTTTAAAGATAAATTGTATGAACTCCACTGTCACACTCACACACTATACTGTACACATCACCTACCTACCTCTCTGCCTCATCCTTTTGACCAAAAAGTTTTTACCAAACGGGACTTATCTGAAAACCAGCGCTGGGCTGCGCCCAGCAACTTGCTGAGATTGGTACCCATTGCCTATAAACTAAATTATTATTAATGCTGACAAAGAAATTTATACCATTTATTTGTTATTTTTTCTCTCTATTGTTCGTGTATATTATGGCAATAAAAGTTATCATTTATCATTTAAAAACGGTGGACGTTAAAGCACTTACCTCTTTTGTGCATCCATGCAAGTAGCTACCGCCAAATCTCCTTGGGTAAAAGTTACCTTGTTACTTGGGTAAAGGTAAGGAGAAATGACAGCTAGCGTCCTTTTGATGGCGACTATGTTTCTGCTTCTGATAACTCTTTATGAAGCAAAAACATACTACTTACACAGAAAATGGTGATAGACTTTTACTTTACAGAAGATCGCAGCTAAATAACACAAATTTGTACTAATGTATTACTGCGATGCGAAGGAGCTTGGCGGCATAGTGGTTAGAGCAGTCAAGTCGATCGCAGGATGGGTCAACCAAAATTCCTAATTTCAAACTCCTCCGTGGTTCTGACGCCACGTTAAGCTATTGTTCCCGGTTACTGCGACCGCTTTGACTCACAAACCCGCATTGGGCCATCGTGGTGGTGTTATGACCCAAACTCCTCGTGTGTTTCTCCCATTAAGGAATTCCTGTGCCCAGCAGTGGGACGTATATAGGCTGTGATGATGATAATGACTTTCTAACCGAAAAATATTAATATGGTGGAATTAATAACATATAATAATCAATAAGCCAAAGAGAGAAGACAATCTTCTTACGATATTGAACAAACTTACGGGCTCTATAAGTGAAGAAAAATAATAACGAAGAGACTTGATATTGTTCTTTATTTTTCCTATGACTTTACGTTTAACACCTCAATTCTCCGTTTCTGTGGTTTTATCGCTTAGTGCTCAAGCAAACCGACATTAGACTTAACCATAAGCGAAGTTCACACCTGCGGCTGCGTAACCGAATTATATAACTCTCACGTTGAAGCATGCATTATTAATACCTTACACTAAAATCGTATTATTTATACAGTGCTGCGTACCTACTAATTTAGTATTGTATTCAGAGGTAAAATAAACCATCGTAATTGTTTTATTATTCAGTGACGAAACGTCATAATGTCCAAAAATTAGATATACCATGTTGAAAGAAACCATGTTTTCATGTAAATACTGTTAAAGAAATAACTATTTACTGTCAAAGGCAATGTCCTTCGAATTCTTTTCAACCGACTTCAAAACAGAAGGAGTTTATATGTTTCATTGAATGTATTTTTTTTTGTATGTTCACCGATTTCTCTGGCAATTGTGAACCGATTTTTAAAAATTCTTTTTTTATTTGATAGAGTATACTCCTGAGGTGGTCCCATTGTCACCAAGTCAAGATATGATGATGGGATCCCAGGGAAATCGAGGGCAAACCTCAAGTTTTATAGGCACGCATGACTTGATTTACTTTTTTTCAAAGCTTTTCAAGTGTTTGCTTCATCATCTAATGTTGATGAGCTGGTGATGGAAGATACAACTCCTTAACGGTTAGGAGTTGGAAGATAATTCTTTCACTATGTACGTCAACCAAGGACTGAGAGATAGACAATTCGATAGAGCTGACGATCACCCATCTTGCTTTGACCTTAGGAAATCACTTAAAAATGTGATTTTTTTTTAACAAAATAAAACCGACTTCATAACACTAAAAAGGACAAAATACGAAAAGCTATAAAAACGTTGGAAAAAGAAAAGAAAGCGGTGAAGAAATTAGTAGGTTGTACCTACAGTTTCGGTGGAGTAGTGGTAATCACGTCTGGCCGGTAAATCAGGAGACGTGGGTTCGTATCCCGCCTGGAGCAATATATTTTTTTATCATTTTCTTTCTTTATTTGTAATTGTTACAATAAGAGAAAAAATAATTAAATTTCAGTACCTAGGTTTCAGTGCTAAGCTGTTTCCAGACATAATAAAAAGTGAAGCACCAACTCTAAAAAACACATTTTAGGAGCTATGTACCTAGGTACTGAAATTTAATTATGAAGTCGGTTTTATTTCGGTTAAAAAAAATTAATTGGAACGTTCTTGATCATTTTTTAAAATAAAATGGGCTTGCTCTGGATTCCACTTATAGTCTGAGAGAAGTAAAAAGAGGATCGAGGATGTAGCGATCTTACCCAGAAGGTGCCTGTTTAATCCAGACTCAAAGAAACTCAGGTTATAATCAGTCTCTGGTCGTTCACATCACAAAAGATAGCTAAAAGTGCTTGGTGCGGATAATTGGTATATCAACCGGGTACGCGCGGCAGCCCGCCGAACAACAATAGCCAAAACTTGTCTATAAGGAGCCTTACACTAAACCCAAGTCGTTAGTAGATACTATTCCACTCGGAATGACTGTTTGTGTACTTATAGAATTTATATCTTCAGATAGTAAAAGTTAGGTAGATAGTCGAGGGGAAGATACGCGACACATTTAGTTACGTGACTAAACTAAGTAATGCCGTCGTTGGTGACTCCTGTTGATGGCTGCGGAATAGGCACTAAAATAAAGATTGCGCTTGAAGAAGCGCTTGAGATAGCTATATCGTTTGTTTACTCGCTGCTTTTAGGAGCTCTTTAATGTCTTGGTAATCCGAATTGGATCAGCATCGTCATGCTACGGGTTAAAAGAAGACCTGCACCCAAAAATAGGTTGTGTCTGCTTTTAAGGAACTCCCCTACAGCCGTTTCAGGAACGCATTGCGAAATTGGTTATTATAAAAGGCATTTTATTCAATTAACAAGTTTTTAAGATACAAAATTAGAGTAGTTGTTGCACTAATTTACTTTATATTTGACAAATTAAGTTATAGTAAGTAGTAATTCTAATGACATGACATAAAAAACAAGTTCTTAATTTTATATTGTGACTTGTTACTGTTGATATTTAAAATTTGACATTGTTTTGCGAATCTTATTTGAATAGTTATTGTTCTTTCATTAATTCATGCTATTAACTTGTTACAAATTAAATATTTGCATGCTATATTGAATGTAGCTAAATAGGTCCAAGCACTAATGAATGTTTAATTATAACTACATAATGTACCCTGTTTAAAAGCGAATAAATGATTGAATTGAAAATAATTAAATGAGTATTTATGATGATGAAGAGGGTTAATCTTTGGACTATTCCTATTCAGTATAATAGCCAGAGTCCATCAAGGAAGCTGCGGTCAGATTGGTTTTCTTATGCTGCTAACCCTGTCAAATTTTTGATAAAGTGAACACTGCAATACTCACATGCGGTGCAATAATACCTTTGGTGTTGCAAGAGCCTACAGGATAAAGTTCACTAGGAGATAAACCTACCAATCCCCATTGGGCCAGCGTGGTGGTGTTATGGCCCAAACTGCTTAAGCGTTTTTCCCGTGTAGCCCAGCCGTGCCCAGCCGTGGGACGTACAAAAGCTGGTGATGATGATGATGAGATAAGTCCTATGCGTGTTTGCTATCTTTAATTAACAAAGGATTTGAAAATAGTAAAAAAAAGGAAACAATGTATAAGCTGTTGATAAGAAGAGAGAGAATCCTGTGCTTTACCAGCCGCTAGAATTGCTCACACACTGTTAAAGACCTATTTAGATTTATTACAGAACGAGCTATATAGTTAGGTATAGCTAGCTTGAAATGAAGCCTGTGTCTCATTTTTATCATAAGGAAGATAGAGACGACATCATGTTTAATCCGAGCACCTTCCAATTTCCCATCTTTACTAAACATTGTTTAACCTTAAACCACGTTTAATCATACGGTGGATTGTGTGTAATAAAACCTATTGCTCTAGAGCCTGTTTCCAAATAAAAAATCTATCACCATTAATTTGTATTTCCTCTTTTATGGGAGTTAGACCGGACCTTTGTTTTAACGAGAATTTATTTAAATCAGCAACCCAAATACATCGCGTGTACTACGCTATCAAGCCTGAAAATATTCGTAAAATTGGTTTGCCCTTATTTTCAATAAAAGCAAGGGTTGGCTTCACGCGGGGTTAACGAACCGTCTATTGTTTTAACTACAAAAAAGACGGCTTCAGTCGGCTCATTCGCATTAGTAACTGATCAGTTAAACTGTAAAAGTGCATCTCTTTATACTATAAGGTTAACTAGCAAACGACATTGAAACCGTTCGCTGTGATTCAGATTGAAGAGAAAGATACCGTAATTACTGGGCGTGGAAAGCTTTTTAACTCAGGCCGCAGGATGACAACGCGCCTGCAACACCAAGTGATTTTTCCTTGTTATTGCAGGTGTCACTTGGTTTGTCATTCTGTAGAATAAAAAAAAAACTAAGAACAAATCCTGTTGAGAGTTGTTATTTTGGGAGTAGAGGGACTCTCGGAGTAAGGTTGAAGTGTTACTCCTATTTTAATATGATTTCACTGTATAAATTATTGTATATTTGAATTAGAGTTATATACGGGATATTTACCATGTAATTTTATAGTTAGGAGTTCCCGATATTTCGGCGCAGTTGCATGCGCCATGATCACGGGTAGACTGCTGAAGCTGCGAGTAGAAATCAACTTCATTGTGGGCAGATATATCGATCTACCCTCATTCGTTGACGGTTGCTACGATCGATACCCCTACCACTGGACTCAGTCTCACTACTTACACAAACTAGTTCCCGACACACAACACTTACAGTATAGACTCGCGGCACTGATACCGGATGCTTTTTTCCACACAAACGTAACACTGGATTCCAGACACTCGACAGTTGAAACCCGACTTCTCGATTAAAATTTGTAATTTCTATCGCTTCACGAACCAAACGTGGTATGTAGTGGCGTTCTGTCGAAATTATCTGTGGGTTATAAAACTCGATCCAGTGATTTGGCCCTGACTCTATGAGATGTTCTGCAATAGCCGATCCGCGAATGTCGTTCTTTTTGACTGCGTTGATGTGCTCCTTGATCCGACAGGCAACTGGGCAGTGGGCAACTGTTACATGGTAAATATCCCGTATATAACTCTAATTCAAATGTTAAGAACCATGAAAGTATAATGTGCTATTTTTGTATATTTTTGAAACTAGAATAATTTTAATAGTACTTATTGTTCCGCCCTTAACTAGAAGATACTCCGCTCCAAGACACGGTTGTGAGACTAGCAAAATACAATTTGGATGTTAAAGCCTATATGCACACTCTTTACATGTAGACATAGCAAACTAGAGGCTCAACCAAAAATAATTAAATTCAATTTGTAACGCTGCGTAAGGCATTTGGAAAATAAATACCTAATTTCCCTTATTAAAACCTGGCTTAAAACTGATCCTGACAATTCTATTTGTTTAAAAAATCGTGATGAGACCAGTTTTATTCAGGTTAACTTTAGTCAACGTTTTGTAATACGGGAGATTGTGTTTAGAATAATAAATAATAATAATAATATTGTTTATTTCCAATAATAATTTTATATACTAGAAGCACTGGGTAGGACCTTCTTTGAGAATGTGTGACTTGATTGGTTAAGAAAGACACGTTTTTTTTATTAATGATTGTAAAATCCTAATTTATGTTGATACATTGTCACTGTGCTGTCTTGACTCGCTCATTGCCATGTACTGTCATGAGGATCGCTCTACGTATCTGCTCTGACGTAACTAACCTTATGGATGAATATTATCTTAAAAAATTGGCATGTGGTTGATTAAAGCTGAACGTTTAGATTCTTATTCTCAATTCGAACTTAAGAATTAAGACATTCCGAATAGTAAATTTGTCAAATAAAGCATTTCCAAAGGTTTTGTAAGGGCCTGGCCACGACATCTGCGCGCTGCTCGATGTCGGCCTCGCAGCGCGTCGTCGTGACCGCGCACTGGTTGCCGAGACGCCGCCGCCAACGCCGCTGACCGTTCCAGTGGCCTGACAGAAAAAACTCTCTTTAGAACTCCCGACGCTAAAAGAGGAGTGCTATAAGTTTGGCGTGTGTATCTGTGTGTCCGTCTGTGACATCGTAGCTTTTAAACCAATAAAACTGTTTGGATTCGGTTTTCGCACGGTTCACGCAAATAGCATGTTTAGCTCAAAATAGCACGTTTGAGCTCATGAATAGTCTCAATGTAGATACAAGTAGATATTATGATACTGGATTGTTTCAAAGGCTTTGAAATAAAAAAATAGAAATAACAGACAAAAGCTCGTCTAAAACACTAAAATTATTATTTACATTCAAATCTTGTAAATCTGTTTGCTGCTTTGTGAACCTCAATCGTGGATTTAACCGATCGTTCGTGAAAACACAAAAGGCAAATCAATTTGTATACAGACTATTTATATTGAATTGGAATGCTCAAGTATTCAAACAAAGAGTACAGGCGACAGCACGTAACGGGTGACACATTTTCATGTTGATCAAACTCACGCAGAAGCAACAGACGCGGTTTTCTCAAAGCAACTGAATATATATGGTTAAATTTTGACGATTAAATATGGAATGTGTTTATTTGGTGATAAGGGTTTATTTGTGTTGGGCTTCTTTTGAATAAACAGTATTTTGTTTAAGCGAAGAGGATGCATACTAATATTATAAATGAGAGAGTGCGTTCATCTGTCTGTGTGTTGCCTCTTCACGCTTATACTGCTGAACCGATTTAGATAAAATTGGTTTGAAGATAGATTGAGTCCAAAGAACAAAGGATAGCTTTTATCCCAGATATCTTTCTTCAAAGAAGTGAAAAAGGGGTGCTGGAAGTTTTGTGGGGAATCAAAAGCGCTAAACTGATTTAAATGAAATTTGGCATGGTGATAGTTTAAGACCTTAGAAAGGACATAGTTCTTTTTGGGGTGATAACCGATATCCACTTGGGTAAAGCCCCAGGTGGAGCCGAGGGTGGCCATTAGTATTATAAATTTCAAAATCAGTTGGAAGCGTTACGTTTGGTGCAGGGGGACATTTTCATACGACGTCCACATAAACTTTTCTCTTATTACTGTAGGGTAGTTACCGCGCGAATAGTAACCAAGGTGCTACAAGCATCTACGGACTACGAATGTCTACAAGCTACGAGCATTTAAAGGCTACGAGCGTCTACGGGCTACGAGTATCTACCATTTTCCATTTTAAAGTTATATTTACTTTTTTTTATTTTTTTTTATTTGTGAAACTGCTTATCTTATGGTTGTCTGGTAGAGATCGCGTAAAGACCGCATATTTGCCAAGTTGTGTTTGTAATATCTCTGTAATTGTCTTGTGAATGTGGAAAATAAATAATTTATATCTATCTGTCTATGTCTATTATAATCAATACAAATCAAATCATCATTTTAAAAAGTAATCAAAAAGAAAAAAAAATAGATAAGTATAGAAGTTTTCGTAATAAAAAATTTTGATTGGTGCAAATATTTACATCCAGCTTAAAAACTATAGGCGTAGCCGCGGGCTGAAACAAGTCCCATAGTAAATAATTGCCAGAAGATAATGATAGCATTTCAATATCTACATGACAAAAGTAACAATGGAGAGAAATAAACTCTCTAGAAAAGGAATATACAATTTGTATTTGTATTAAATTGTAATACGTACTAGATCCGTTTGTATGGAACAGCTGTTTTTTCGTGACTTAAATGTTTTTTCAACAGGCCTTGTTTAAGATTTTTAGTAAAGGGTGGTAAGCGTCTGCTTACAACCTGTATAAGCGTCTCCTTAAACCAAATAGCCGTCTCACCATGAGGTTAATCTCACCCTTTTAAAAAGCCGTGATTTGACCCTTTCTTGTATACGCGATCACATGAATTACTCTGTGAGCAGTAAATACGGCCCACTCACTGCGAAAAGCTTTCCATAGTTAATGTTATAAGCAGAAATATAACATATTTTCGTTGCAAGTTGTGGTTTGGTTGGCTTCGATTGCTTGTAAATATTTTTTTTAGTACTTAAACTGTCAAAGCTACAACTAGGCATGCTTCATGAGCTATGTTAGGTAACTTAGTTGTAACTTCTTCTTTCTTCTTCTATAAAGTTTCTGTACGAGACAGAATCAGACATGAGGTCATCCGTGAACCAAAGTCAATGACATACGTTTATGCGGTTTCCGCATTCCATCAGCCTCCTACGCTTTTCACTACCCTTTTTCTAGGTATATTTGTATATAAATGCCTAAGCACAACTTGCTATGTGATTCTCCAAAGTCAGCAATCTTAAATTCGTGGTTGTCGGCAGCGCTGTCATACCTTATGGCGTTTGTTTGGCAACCATTTGATAACTATTAGTGACACTAGCCTTTCGAAGACGAGCACGGCTTGTGCCGGAACTAAAAGTTATTTATTTTTATATCTATAAGTAAAAATCAATGAAATATTTAATAAAGTTTTTTTAAAAACAAGAATAACGAAATCGAAAAATATCGATTGCACTTTATATCGTTTATCCAAAACAGCGACAAACATACACAGCGAAGAGATCGATGTAGAGATTAGTGAATACGCCTACAAGCAGTACTGTGCTTAAACGTCAAAATCAATAGCAGCTCGTCGTCTTGTCAGTCGTCAAGCTCGATGTCGAATATTTCTGTTAGTGAATCACACTGCTGGTAATAAGAGATAAGATTAAAGAAAGAAATATGCCTTTTCACGTATCTTTGGAAGGAATCCATGTCATAGGAAGGAGGGAACATAAAAGCAGTTAAAAAGTTCCAAGTTTTGGAAGTACGACAAAGGACGGAGTTAAAAAATTGAACATTCGGTTCAATTTTTCAACCCCTTCCTTTGTATCTTTGCTTGAAAATAAAAATATCTTTATTCAATTAGGGCCCTCCCCCCAAGAAGCTCTTTCGAATCGTCAAAAATCCCTTATTGTTTCTCTCTCTGCCATGTCTGGCTTTCCGTAAGCTAACAATGTCACAATGTCAATCTGTCGGTCTGTCCGTCGTTCTGTCAGTCGGTCTGTCTGTCGGTCTGTCTGTCATGTCTGACTTTACACCGGTTCCAAAAGTTGAACTACCGAGTATACACTACTTGTATACACTATGCCGCCAAGCCTCCCGGAGGTACGCTAAACAACCATAAAACTGGAATGCTAAACCCGGCGAAGGCTGATACCTCTAAATAATACATGCTTAATAACGGCTCGTGAGCGTCAGCGAAGGCTTTACGATTTGTTATTGTTCTATACAATATCGTGAAGAGAATACATAAATAATTGTTGTTATTAATGTTAGATTTTTGTAATTCTTAATTTTACTTTTATTTAAAATGCATACTTTTTGATTTTTATATTTATTTTTATTTTAATAAATATTTTGACATTGTGGGGTACACGTAAACTTCTAACGCAAATATAGGTAGACCGAATGAAATTTATAGCCTCATTCATAGAACTTAATAGCTCAGACGGTAAAAGCAGTCATTAAGATTGTGAAAGGTCGCGAGTTCGGACCCAGCCCGAGGACTAGGTTTTTTTCTAGTTTACATACTTTTTTAATACTTTAAACATTGATGTCAAATTAAAAAGAAAATCAAGATTATTTTAACAGTAGCTCCGCGTGGATGTCGGTCACCACTGCAAAGGGTTTTCAACGTCCTGTCTCACGTTGTCTTCTATTTTCATTCCAAATTATATTTAAATTGGTTCAGCGGCTTAGAATTCAATACGCAGCAATTGAGTACGAAGTTAGAGGAGACTATCAACTTACCTTTTTTTATCATGGTCATCATCAAAAAAAGGTTAGTTGATAATCTAACAAAGTCGTTATAAATTTTCAAATTTGGACCTTCTCTATTCTCCATCTTACTGAAGACCGCAGCCAAATCACACTACTTTTGTTCTTTTCTTTTTCTCCTAGCGAGGTAGCTCTTGGCCTTCATCTCACTAATATAAAGTGACAATAAGCACGAAGATGGAAGCGAACTACACCCAGATTCCTCAACTGCAGAGGAACTAGCTATCTTATCTCCAACTACCGGAACACAACAATGCTGTTAACATTATTGTTATGACGGTAGACTTAGGTAAAATGGTGGTAGCAAACCAGGTGGACTAAGAAAAGTCGTACCACCAACCAAAGCGAGCAGAAAATCTATTCTCTGCCTCAACGGGAATTGAACCGAGGACCTTTAGATCTGAGGTAGGTGACCTCAACCAACAGACCAGATAGCAGTAATGTCTTGTTGACACTCATAACTACTTAGTTAAATGTGCTTGAAGAGAGGAAAATTACGCACTAAGAAAGTATGACTACAAAACTTTAGGAATTCATCGATATTTCACTATCCATAAGTCGGTAAATCGTCGTGGCTATGAGTTTATCTCAAAATTTAACGTCATTCGCCACTAAATGCATTCTTCTAGAAAGAGAGGGTATGGAACAAAAAATTGCCATACGCCGCGCCGCCGGAGCGGTTCAAGAATTCGATTTCCTTGCCTGCAGTGTGATGTATGGCCGCTTTATGAGCAAATTAAAATGGCGACGTGACTTATGACGTCATAACCTCCTCAGAACTTTCGTGGGTGGTGTGCAAAAATCGCATTTTCTAACATTATGGAGGCTAGCTGAAATTGGTGGTCTTTTAATAATGTTGAATGAGAATTTTTTGACAACCCTAGCATATTATAGCTGCTAAGCTCATTTTTCAGTCCAGATGTTAGAGGAAATTAATTCCCTATATCTGCTTGACCTGCTTCATTATAACAGGTATGAAATTGCCTATTTGTATGAACGAAATCATCATCATCATCAGATATAGGCCTACATGGGAGGAACTTTGACTGTCCCATCCCGTGATCGACCATGGCGAATGTTGCATTGTTTCTGTAATCGAAACTAGAGCGCTCCAACCTCTAAGCCTCCGTGCTTGTTGAAATATAATGAATAAAAAATAGTAGGCATCTGGTTTAATTTTTTTTTGCTATCAGCACCAGATAAAAATCTACTATCGATTCATGTCATATTCCTGTCATATCCTTTGCTTTTCGTTTGTACTACTGCATATTATCAGGTTTTGCTACATGTTTTTTATTTTTTATGTAAGCTTATAGTTATCTGTGCTTTGAGTTTTAATAACCTATGCGTCACAAAATGGATTGCGATGTTTAATTATCTTCCTGGCGTTCGGACTCAGTATTTGCTTCTTTCGTTTGATTGACGTTTAAAAACGAATAAGTTTATGAAAATATGTTTCATTATTCAACCAGCTCAATACAAAACCTGATTTATTTATGTTTTCTTCATGTTATAAGCTACTCAAAACAATAAATTATATTTAAGGTTAAATATTTCACCCAGATAATGAACACAATAGCTGTGCCCAAAGTCCTTTAGAGAGTGGACGATGTCCTATAATTAATTTTTCTTTAGTGTTTTTAATTCTTACTATCGTGTCTGTAATAAGTCACAGGAAAGCAAAAGTCCGCAATTTCACATACATTGATAACTTAATTATTTCCGTTATTTTTATTACAAAAATTAACAACCATATCGAATTCAATAAAATTTCTATCGGACTAATCTGAAAGTATACCCCTTTAATTGAAAAAATAACTATCCAAATAGATTCATAAATGAAAGAGTTCTGAGGTAACAAATATGTAAAGTATAAACGCAACCTAATTGATAACCTACTCCTTTTTTAAGACGATTAAAAAGCTATGCATTGCATATTTAAATCTCTCAAAAACCGATTATGATATATAAATATACTTACCTACTTCAGGTAGTTAAACCAAATTAGTATCGTTCTTCCATTCAGTTATAAGTCAAATTGAAGCGGGAAATACCGATATTTTACGGGCTCGACTCTTCAATTTAAGTTTAATAGCTCGACGGCCAAGTTATTACAAAGTGATTAATTAATATAACCGTAGCATCAAAGTATTTGTCAGTCAGAACACAGCCAGTGTCGCTGAACGTCTTTAATTAAACACGTAGCGTTTTTAACGTTGCAGTGAACGGGTGTAATAAACGTAAATCACCTCCATCAAGGTTTCATCTCAGCCAAATGAAATATTAGCGTAAACCGAGCGTAATCGGCCACGTAAAGGACGTAACAGGCGGGCTGCGTATTTGCTATATACTGCCGCTCAAGAAGACCGCCAAATGATGCATCAACATATTTACAGGACTTGTTGTTACATACAAATACACAAAACTATTGCCTATTTGGTGATTATAACCTACCTACTATTGAATGGATTCGTAACAGTAATAATAACAGACTGGAACCAGTTTTACGCAACAGTTCGTATCTTCCTAATAAATATTTATTAAAATTAATAACACAATTCAATGGACACCAATTAAATTATATATTAAATAAGAATAGGGTAATACTAGACCTGTTTATTACTAACATTTCTGACTGTCAACTAACGGCTTCTCCGATTACTCTAGTGCCACCCGATGCCCATCACCCACCTTTCTACGTCACTGTCCCATGTCAGTCTAGTTTAGGCATTATTAGTCAACCTCGTCCGCAATATTGCTTTAGGAAGGCGGATTATGCCCTGATTAATGATGAATTACTAAAAATTGATTGGGATTTATTACTCTTAAATAAGTCGGCTGATAATGCGATTTCACTCTTTTATGAAAAATTATATGATATTATTAAAAAGTATGTCCCTATAAAAATAATAAAACCTTCCAATTATCCTCTGTGGTTTTCTCCGGCGCTGATTCATATATTTAAAAATAAAAATCGTGCTTGGACCAAATGGAAAAAGTTTAAAAATAAATCCGATAATTTGGACTTCTCTATATATAGAACGCGTTTTAAAACTGAATGCGAAAAATGCTATCATGATTATATTGAGAAAGTAGAAAACAGTATTAAGGTAAGTGTTAGATATTTTTGGACTTACATTTCTAACAAGAAAAATTGTTCTGATATACCATTTAGCATTAAATATAAAAATATATCGGTGAATACACCAGCCGCTGTATGTAATTTGTTTTCAAATTTTTTTCAGTCTGTTTTTGAAAAGTCAGTAGTACCAGTAGGCTATGATAGTAACAATATTATCATAAATGATAGTTATGGTCCAGAGTTTCAACTACATGACGTAACAATATCTAAACAGGAAGTTCTTAAAGCACTTGAATCGTTAGACGTACTAAAGGGACCAGGTACTGATAATATACCAGCCTTCTTTATAAAACATACTGCTAAAACTATATCAGAACCACTACATTACCTGTATAATAAATGTTTAGAGGAGGGTGTATTTCCTGATGTATGGAAGTGTGCAAGGATAGTTCCTGTACACAAGGGTGGGTCCAAAGCGGATGTTGAAAATTATAGACCTATTTCGATCCTACCCACCTTATCAAAAGTTTTTGAAAGACTAGTACGCAATATCATATATCCTACCTTACACAGTAACATTATTCAAGAGCAACATGGCTTTGTTAACAGAAGATCCACCTTGACTAATCTACTTGTTTATACATCTGAACTGTTTGATGCCCTGGATAAGAACATACAAATAGACTGTGTTTATACTGATATTAAAAAAGCATTTGATAGGGTGGATCATAAAATATTACTTGAAAAAATAGCCTATAATGGGATACGAGGAAATCTTTGGCGATGGTTGAAGTCATATATTTGTAATCGCACTCAAAAGGTGGTTATTAGGGGTTTTGAGTCTGACACTGTTATGGTTACCTCTGGAGTACCACAAGGATCTATTCTCGGGCCACTTCTCTTTATTCTATTCATTAATGACATTGGTAGATGTTTATCATTTTGTAATTTTTCACTGTATGCGGATGATCTTAAAATATATCATCCTGTCAATAATAATGAAGATCACTTGAAATTCCAGTGTGATTTGGATACATTTAGTAAATACTGTACTGAGAATAATTTAATTTTAAGTTTGAATAAGTGTAAGTCGATAACCTTTACAAAAAAGAAGAAAGTTAGTAATTATCAATATATACTGTGTGGAACTACATTACAGAAAGTGGACTGTATTAAAGATCTTGGGGTATTATTGGATTCTAAACTACATCTTGATAACCACATCGAAAATATCATTAATAGGGCTTTTAAAATGTATGGTTTTGTTCTTCGGTCTAGTAAGGATTTTAAACAACCCGGTACACTCTTACATCTATATAAGACCCTTATTAGAAGTCAACTCGAATATGCTGTACCTATCTGGAACCCTTATTATAATAAATACATGGATGCAATTGAAGTTGTTCAGAGGAAATTTCTTAAAATAGTCAATTACAGATGTTGCCGTGGATACTTACCGTATAATATATTGTTAAAGAAGTTTAAACTGATTACACTTAAAAATAGGCGAATTAAGTTAGATATGGTTGTCTTATATGATATATGTCATAATAAGTTTGATTGTAATATACTTACTAATAAATTGCGGTATACTGTCCCATATAGGGCAGGTATACGCTCTTCTAGGAAAATTGCAACATTTGCGTTAACAAAATGTCGTACTAATGCAGGGCATCGTTCACCTTTTAATAGACTTTTCAGAATGTATAACAATAATTTTAACCATATAGATATATTTAATACGAGTATTGGTAAATATAAAACATCTATTTTATCAGCACTCAACATGTAAATTGTTTTGGTATACAGACGACGGCGAATCGGCCTGCCCCGGACTATCGGATTTCTCCGGTGGATTTTCGTCTTTATTTTACGGTTATGGAGTTGAGAGTCTGGTTGGGAGTGTTTGGTGGTTTATGTCGTCCTGGTGTGCCGTCGTTTGTACACTAATCTGTATCTTTGTAACTCTTTTAATATGAAAGTGATCTATATATTATACCTATTTTGATTTATTTTTATAATGTTTGCTGATGTTATGTTATGTAGTAACCATTCTTTTTTTTATCTTCTCAAAGTTATAAACTGTAAACACAAATGTCTCAGATTTAAAATAATATGTGGCCAACGGTGTTGGTCTTACAGTGATGTATATTTAGATAAGTATATACCTTAAGCAACACATATTGTAAGACTGTTTGTTGTCCTAAATAAATGAAAAAAAAAAAAAAAAAAAAAAACATTTTTAAATTTCGAACGTGCGTGAACGATACGATTACGATTCGAAAATTAAAAATGTTCGTGCTAGGGGTACTGGTCAGATGATATATTCTCTTTGGTTCTGTTCTCCTGAAGCTTGCAAATATTTTGTTGTCTTCTCTCACATCGTTTTTTACAGCATCTAATTTTAATACACCCCAAACCTTGACCAACGGCCTTGATGTGAAGAAATTTGGATAAAAAGCCGAGACAATGGCTATATTTTTTAAATGTCATCTTAGGCCTCAGGATGACAACGCACCTGCAATATCAAGTGCTTTTCCTTGTTATTGTAGGTGTGTATAGGCGGCGGTAACCGCTTACCACCAGGTGGGCCGTCAGCTTGTTTGTCATGTAGTTGTATAAAAAAAAACGTTATCAACACAAATACACAAAAGTGTTAACCGCCTGTGGTCTAGTGAATGAGACCTCAGATCAAGAGGTCCGGGGTTCGATTCCCGTGGGGACAGAAATTTTCTGCTCGCTTTGGTTGGTAGTAGGGCTTTTCTAAGTCCACCTGGCTAGCTACCACCATCTTACCTAAGTCTGCCGTCATAACAATAATGTTAACAGCATTGTTATGTTCCGGCAGTTAGAGGTAAGAGACAGTTCCTTTGTGGTTGAGGAATCCGGGTGTAGCTCGCTTCCATCGTCGGCCTTATCTTCACTTACCATCAGGTGAAATGAAGGCCAAGAGTTACTCCGTTAAGGTAAAAAAAGTGTATAAGAGAATTAGGGCGATTGCTAAGTAACGTAACGGTTTGCAATGGGTACCTTCAGCATACGAGGTGAGAAAGCTCCTCACCTAACGTGGGGCTAAATTAAGACCATATTAAATTTCAGGTATTTCAGCTAACAGCATATCATGCATGACAGTGTGACCGTCAGACCTCTGAGTTCGTAATAGAGATGGATTTCATAGTATAAGAACTGAACCCTAGCACAAACACTTTTAAATTTCGAATCACTTTCGTATTGAGTAGTTACGTTAGCTTTTGTCTGGCGTTTGACGATTCGAATTTCAAAAATGTTTGTGCTAGGGGTAAAAAAAAACTTGCTAGTATTTTCAGTTTTTAGATTTTTTAAGAACTTTCAGTTTGACCCTCGTACATGTCCCGTTGATGGGCAGAGACCTTCCTACATAGGAGAAACATATGAAGAGTTTGAACCATAACACCGCCACGATGGCCTAATGCGTACTAGTGAGCTAGCCCGGTTGCAGTTACAACCAGGACCAATATCTAAACGACAAAACACAGAGGATCTCGTGATTACAAATTATTTTACAGACCCATCCCAAATCAACCATTGTAAAACTTGCTTTATTTTCGTAGTTGCTCTTTAAATTTGTATGTTTCGCTATAATTTTAGAAAATACGCTTTTAAAGAGAAACAAATGCGCTAGCATTACTGATACCGCTGCTTGGAGAATGTCAGGTGACGCCAAGAATCCTGTTCTAGGCTCAGAAATTACTCAGAACACACCGTAGGTAATAATGACACGCATTTGTTTTAAATGTCACCTTACTGTAAAACTGAAAAAGTCTAAATAGTATCTACATTCGAATAAAAAATAAACTTTCGGTTTTTTTATATAAAAGATTGTCAAACGTGTCGATTATTGGTTTAGTCATGATTACCGCCGAAAATATTGCCACCATATTAGTTGTAGTGTTAAAGAATTGCTCTTTAGCTCCCGACGCAAAAATGGGATGTTATTAGTTTGACATATCTGTCTGTGTATTTGTGTGGCTGTCTGTGGCATCGTAGCGCCTAAATGAATGGACCGATTTTAATTCCATTTTTTTTGCTTAAAAGCTGACATGATCGAAATGGTTCTTAGCTACAATTCATAAAGATCTGTCCAGGCATTTCATGACTGAGGGGTTATCAGCTTATTTCCTACTTAACAAAAGGGTCTCACCAACTTTAATAGATCTAATAGATTTCTAATAGATTTTTATATATATACGGCCGCGCTATATATATATATATATATATATATATATATATATATAGCGCGGCCGTGGTTCGTACTCACAAACACAAAACACACACACACACACACATACACACACACACACACACACACACACACACACACACACACACACACACAAACCACACAGGAAATGAAAATAAATGTAATGTATAGTAATAAAAATTAAATAAAAATGTTATTTATATTGTATAGAAAGTAAACTATAGAGAGTGAGTGGGCACTGACTTCTGTAACACAGGTTTGTAACCTAGCACGGGAGTCAGGTGTTTCACTACATATTTTTGTACATGTTTTGTGCCAATAAAGTTTATTATTATTATTACATATAATATAATAATAATTTATTGTTTATTAACTTTAACTGGTTAACTCTTGGCCTTTATCTCACCTGATGGTAAGTGAAGATCAGGCCGACGATGGAAGCGATATATATAAAAATGGCAATTTTGGACTCAAATTTTTGACTTATGACGCAGCAACACAAAGTGTAACCGTTGCTCAACCAAAGCCACCTCTATTACGAGCGCAGTCAGTGCGGTCTCTAGGTCAAACTGCTACAGTTGATGCGTTGTTGACTGTACGTTTACGTAGACAGAGAGTAAGGGTAACGCTCTCATAATCGAAGACAGATGGCAGTTCTGGTGATCCCAAGCACGACTTGTGAAAAAAATTGAAACCGCCAAAAAACGGCTGCTTAAGAAAGAAAGAAAACTTTAATTGACTTGCGCAATAGATTATGCTAAATCTAGAACGGCAAAAAATAACACAAAGAAATCTATGTATAAAAAAAATATAACAGAAAGGTATGCAAATTATTTTTATTATTATTAATTCGAGTTAAAATGACTTGTAATTGTTAGAAACAAAAGAACTTAAAAAATACGTTAGTTTATATTCTTAATTTTTGATTTTAACATTATTATAAATGTTTGGAAAAATATTTACTAATATAAAGTATCTAAACTAAAAAAATACGACGTGGACGTTAGCTCATAACGCAAATACAGATAGACTAGAAGAATTTCACAGGGATAACCGAAGGCCTGGGTAGCTCAGATGGTTAGAGCTGTCGCCCGGATTGCGAAAGGTCGCGGGTTAAATCCCCGCCTAAGGACGTGACATATTTCTAGTTCAGATACTTTTTTATTAGTAGGTTAGTTTATATTTATCAAATTAATTATTGAATTCAATTTAAAATTAAGATCATCTCAAAACTTTAATTCAAAATCAAAGCCAATATACCCTGTCTCAGCACTTAGGCTGCCACGACTTACAAACAGTTCCACCTTTATACACAGACATACACACACACACACACACAGATCCATGTTTCATATATAAAGATCGTGAAAGCATTATCATTTAGCGTGAAACAGCTGTTTTACTTTTCGAGATGTCATATTTTTTTCACAAGTCATATTTGGGAATGACAGTTTAAAATACACACATTTGCCCTGAACGGAACCTGAACCTGTAAAAGCCCTTGTAAAATATTCTCATAAAAGCATACCCTTGGATTTGCATAGTCTTCTGTTACAAAGGATTTCTTTTACATCCGAAGTTTTGCCATTGAACAAACCTGTGCGCTCGAAGCTCTGATACGTTAATTTGGTAGACAACACAAACGTTAGTCATTGAACAGGTTGGCATTTATAAACTTTGACTAGAATAAGTATATTATTAACATCATCACATGATTTCACAGGGATATCCCAAGTCCTGGGTGGCTCAGTGGTCAGAGCAGTCGCCCGGATTGCGAAAGGTCGCGGGTTCGATTCCTGCCTCAGGACGTGAAATTTTTTCTAGTTTTATTATATTTTAATTACTAAGTAATTTTTCAAACATTTATAATAATGTTAAAATCAAAAATTAAGAATATTTGAAAGCACTGCCCCAACTTAACCGAATCGTCGGTATTTGTAAAAATACTCGTTTCCGATGTTGAAATAGAATATTTCGACATTGTAGGGTGGATGTTAGCTTATAAACGCAAATACAAATAGACTAGAAGAATTTCACAGGGATATCCCAAGTCCTGGGTGGCTCAGTGGTCAGAGCAGTCGCCCGGATTGCGAAAGGTCGCGGGTTCGATTCCTGCCTCAGGACGTGAAATTTTTCTAGTTTTATTATATTTTAATTACTAAATAATTTTTCAAACATTTATAATAATGTTAAAATCAAAAATTAAGGATCATCACATGAATTGTAAAGAGTTTGTTTGTAAAGAGTTCTTATTATTCCAGCAAAAACATTTTTGATTATGGCACAAGGATTTGTAATAACAAATTCAGATTCTACCTTCATCCAACAAACAAATTAATAACAAGAATCTATATTTTCACGGAATAAAAAGCACCCATAAACACACTCCAATTGCGGCTATATGAATGACAATTAAAAACACTTCTCATTAATAATTGTTTTTCTTACTTACGAATATTTTGATACAAAATTCTAAGTATTAGTCATGTTTGTTGACATGATTATTGGTTTGCCAAAATTGGTTTGTTACGTGATCATATTGGTATAATTATTTTCTTGTATGATGTTATTTATCAATCAATTTAAGAAATTGTGAATAGACATTTTGTATTTTGACATTACCTCTTGTACTTTTCTGTTATGAATTTTATATTGTATGCCCTAATAAGGTAATTGTGTGAGTCAATATTTTCAAAATTTTCTATTACACCTACACTTGTGCTATCACTTGTTAACCACAATTCCCCAATAAAGATTTATGATTATGATTATGGATATTACAGTCAATGATTATATTAATTCAAACGCTAAACGGCTAAACTTATATGCAATGTAATGTTACTTAAATGAGAATCTTTGAACAGATACTTAAAATTCATTTATCCTCATCATCAGCCCACAACTTAACAGCCCTCCGCTCAACATAAGCCCCTGAAAATGAAAATGAAAATATCTTTATTCAATTAGGCCCCCCAAGAAGCACTTTCGAATCGTCAACAAAAAACCCTTGGGTCTTTCATATCAGATAAAAAAATATTAACTAACTTACAATTTCATAATGTTACGGGACTCCGCCCCTCTAAATGAACACTACTTAGCTCGATTCTTGGCTGGCCTCATCCAGTCCAGCTACCGTCCTTCACCGAGCCTGAGGATGTCCCACACCGCGCTTCAATAGCCGCAGTCTCCACTCAAGCACCCACTTACTCCAGGAGTCATCAGATCTGCGGATAACATGGCCGGCCCACTGTCACTTCAGCTTATAAATTCGTAGGGCTATCTCGATGACCTTATTTCTTTGTCGGAATACTTACTTATAATGTATTTTAATGTATAATGTCAATTTTCAATTATCCAATATCTGTGTGATTGTATCAAAATTACACTTGCTGGTGCTTTGGTGTATTTTACTGTTAATCCGTAAGATATTTTGACACAAAATAAAAAAATAAAATAAATAAAAAAGGCTAGTGGCCGCCAGCAACTCTGCCCGTCGCGCCAAAAACATGCAAAAAACATGCAGAAATGCCTTTGTCAGGATAAAATCTATCTTCATGCCAATTTATTGCTCATTTTACAAAGAGGGTGCTTAAACAGGTGTTTATTTTTTTATTGAATAGTTTTTATGCTTATTTATGTTTATATTAGTACCCCTAACGCACTCTCCTATCTCGTTTAAGAGTCTTCGTCACAAAAGAAGAATATAATGTCCACATTACATGTCTCTAGCTGCAGCTGTCTTGACTGGGCGTTGGCCACCGGCTGGCCCTGGTACTGCCAATCTTCACAGAACCTCGACCTCCCAAACCTAACCCAGGTCATCAAAGTCGCCTCCGGGCGCTACTTTTACAAAGCACCCCACCACTCTAACCCGCTCATTGTAAGAGCCTCCGATTACTCTCCTGGTATAAACGCCCCGACATGCTTACGCAGACCAATGAGGTCCTCTATGACCCCGACGATCCTATCACGAGCGCAAATGCGAGAAACATGCACATCAAGCACTATCCACACTTTTGTTATACACCGCAGTCGTCGAACAAGGGTGCGAAGGTCTGACTTTTCGCGCTTTACCAGGTACAGACACGTACCTGGGCGCTTCTCTCCCATCCCTCCACCACACGACACACCTGAGCCGTGGTTCGAGCCTTTAGAGGCACCCACAGGTTTGTCACTCCATCGTGGCTCGAGCGCCTTGGACACTCAAAGCGTTAGCGGGATACCTCCCCCGGAGTTGTTGCGTGTCGATTAGAGGTCCTCCAGAGCCGAATTCCCACCTCAAGGCTTGAGGACTCACCTAGGTTCTCATCATCATCATCATCAATTCAGCCGAGAGACGCCCACTGCTGGGCATAGGCCTCCCCCAAAGATCTCCATACCGATCGGTTCTGCGCTGTCCGCATCCATCGGCTTCCCGCGGCCCTCACCAGATCGTCGGTCCACCTTGTAGGAGGCCTACCAACGCTGCGTCTCCCGGTACGCGGCCGCCACTCGAGGACTTTTCCGCCCCAACGGCCGTCAGTCCTCCTTGCAATGTTGCCTGCCTACTGCTACTTGAGGCTCGCAATTCTTCGGGCTATGTCGGTAACCTTAGTTCTCCTGTGGATCTCATCATTTCTGATTCGATCACGCAGAGAAACCCCGAGCATAGCCCTCTCCATTGCCCTTTGGGTGACATTGAGCCTTCTTATGAGGCCCATTGTTAGCGGCCACGTCTCAGTTCCGTAAGTCATCACTGGCAACACACACGAATTAAAGACTTTCGTCTTGAGACACTGCGGTAGTTGGGCCAAGAATATGCTGCGAAGCTTCCCGAACGCTGCCCAGCCGAGTTGGATCCGTCGTTTGACCTCTTTCTGGAAGTTGGACCTACCAAGTTGGACTATTTGTCCCAGGTAAACATATTCGTCAACAACTTCCAGTGTAGAACTTCCAACCTTTACCGAGGTCCTCGCCTCCTTAAAACTTATATTGGTACCTTATCTCTTTATATCTTAACCGGTTACGATATAAATACCATCTGCGGCCAACAGCAATATTCGCTCGAGTAGACCGATCGAGAGTCGATGAGTACGAGCATTTGTTTACGAGTCATGGATGTTTATATGTTTATTTAGTATATTTCTAATATTTATATACATAATATTATCATTATTTATCCGTTGTCTAGTATCCATAACACAAGGTCTTAATGATGCTTACTTTGGACTACATAATAGGCGTGAAGAAAATAGAAATAAAGAAAATAATAGAAAAAAAAAAGAAAATAGAAGAAGAAAGAAAGTTAAAGAAATAGAAGAAGAAGTTTAGAAATATTTAGGCTTCCCCTAAAATGTGCCAAAATACAGAATCTCCCGCTTTCCTCATCCAGCCACCACTTCATCCTCCGTAAGCTCCACTCGTTAGTCTCCATTCGAGAACCTCATAACTGCACATCGCTTCTGCGACAGATGTGGCTTTTGTCTGTGGTGTAGTCAAACTATTACTGCGACGAACAAAGATGATCATTTTTACTTTTACGATTGGCAAACTACTATGCCCCTTAAATACATTAAGTTCAAATATTTCCAATTCCAACTTCAAACGAACCAGGTATTTTTATGAAAATTTATTTGTATCAAAGAAAATAGCCACTTTTCTAATAAAAATAATTATAATGGCTTCTAGAATAATAGAAATCAAAAATAACAGCTATTATTCTTTTGTTAAGAGCTAAAACTTGTGGATAGGTTATTGAACTCTGATACATCAAAAAACCGTAATGTCACTAATGTCACAAGAGCTTTAGCCTCAAGATTTTTTTGTACGACAAAGGTAGTAAACAAGTATACTACCCACCTGATGGTAAGTGTTAACCGTAGTTTTTAGATGCTCCTAGCACCTTGGGCACAACTCGCGCGTGGCTAGCGTAGCCTGTTGTAGACGCTCGTAGCACCTTGGGGACTACTCACGCGTTGTTACCGTAGCCTGTAAACGGACGTAGTACCTTGGGCACTACTCACGCGTGACTACCGTAGCCTGTTGTAGATGCTCGTAGCACCTCGGGGACTACTCACGCGTTGTTACCGTAGCCTGTAAACGGACGTAGCACCTTGGGTACTACTCACGCATTGCTACCGAAGCCTAGGGACGCTCGTAGCACTCGTTGTTGTAGTTGTAGTTGTTACATTGTTAATATATAACCGACATAAAAATAAACAGTAAGTACATGGTAGAAAGAGGATGTCGACAGCATTGGAGATGAGGACCATATTTCCCAACGTGCTGTTTTCTTAATGACGTCGAGTGCACAAGAAAGCAAAATTGTTAATTAGCTTCAATCTATTTTAGGACAGAAGTGCTACCGTCTAGTCGGCGCTCTAAGCTTGAGTGGTAAATACAACTATGCACAAGAAAGCTGACGGCTCACCTGGTGGTAAGTGGTTCCCGCCGCCTATAGACACCTGCAAAGACGGGTTATTGCAGGCGCTAACTTATACACAGGCCTTAGATGGTACGTCTTCCATGCCCAGGAACGCTTCACGACCGAAATAGGAACGGTGGTACCTACGCAGACGACCTGCGCGGTTACCACCTAGTAAATGCAATTATGTCCGCATTGAAGCATAATACATATTGTAGATTTTAGAGTTGCGATTTCCGTAAAAACCAACAATTACCTTCTTGTCTTTGTATGGTAAACCAATAAGATTATCATGCTGTCAAACTTTTTAAACCACTATCCAGGTCTCTAACATGGATTGTTTTAACAGCTGTGATGCTGCAACAGCAGTTGGGATCAACGGCTTCGAGCACAAAGGAGTTTCTAGAACTGTTTTATTACCCATCCGGGCTTAGATCGAGGTCAATATTGCTCAACTTTTGCTAGAATAAATGAATGCATAAACCGCTACGGCACTGAGGTCATCTATATACATTTGGAAAGCCTAATTACTGAATATATGATAAAAGTTAGCAATAATAATTCTGAATAAAGAGTCCCTGAATACGCGTAAACTCGCAAACAAAATAGGTGTCTTAAGAATTAGCCTAGCTTTTAAAAGGCATGCTCCTCTTCTTCTACTGTTGGCACAGAATTTGTCCACATTTATTATGTCAGTCGTGACTGACTTGTGGTTCAATTGGACGCCTAGGCCGTTCATTAAGCACCGGCATCCAATGACATGGCTAAAGGACAACTGACCAAGTCATCGAGCGCAACGTTTAAGCAGATGGCTGAACGTTGTCGCAGCCATCTGGTTTAATCAGCCATTAATTCGACGCCTATTCAAATTGTATAGTACAAAGCATTTTAGACCCCCGACGAAAAAAGAGGTGTGTTATAAGTTTGACGTGTCTGTCTGTGGCATCATAGCTCCTTAACGAATTGACCGATTTTGATTTGTTTTTTTTTTGTTTGAAAGCTGACGTGACTAGGATGGTTTATAGCTATAATTTATGAAGATCAGGTCAGACGTTTGATGACGGTGTACTGTCACTTCAGTGACAATCCCATGAAATAGCAAAGCAACTTTCGCCATGGTCTATCCCGGGATGGGTCAATCAAATTTATAATCTAGAGTTCCTCCGTGCTTCGGAAGGCACATTAAGCCGTTGGTCTTGGTTGTTACTGCAACCGCTTCAACCCACCAACCCGCATCGGGCAAGCGTGGTGGTGTTATGGCCCAAACTCCTCATGTGTTTCTCCCATGTAGGAAGGCCTGTGCCCAGCAGTGGGACCTATATAGGCTGGTGATGTCAGATTACATTATGAGAAAGAGTATAATTATACTACCTTATAGTTCGATAACCGACATTCACGGACCAGTCATGCACGAGCTAGAGCCACAGACAGCCACCGATACAGTCGACAGCGCATCAAGCGTAATAGTTAGACCTTGTGATCGCCCTTATTGCGTTCGTATTAGAGGCGGCCTTTGTAGTAAAACTATTACACTTGATGTGCTGTCTTCTGTACACAAAAAATAATTTGTCATTCCCAAGAGATTTGTGGTATGTGAGCGGCCTTAGTTAGATTATCATACTAGCAATAATACTATTGAGTTTTCCCACTGATTCTGTTCTATTTACAATGACTTGCAGTTTTTGTGTCACACTATGTCATTAAACCTTCGAGCTAGTTGTCTATCCACTAGGCTTGTGATTTTCTTGGCTGTCTTGGACCACCCACAGTTTATCAGTCTCGTTCATAGTTGTGCAGACACGTCCATACCGTCCGTCGGATTTTTTGTGTAGCTCAAAGGTGGCAATCAAGCATAGGGAATGATAGCAAGCTGTTCTCGTAGCCTAGAGATGCTTGCAACACCAAAGGTATCACTATCGCGTTGCCAACCCTGCTAAAACCTTTTCAGGTCAGCTGATCAAGCCTTTTGAAGAACCCCATGCTGTACTAGCTTAAGAAAATATCTCCAGGGAGCACATTCCACAACCTGAGAGTACGCGGGAAAAAGATCCACCGCGAGTCCTTGATTTCAAAGGTACGCGGATGCAATTTGTAAAATCACGCACCGTGGAAAATGACCTTTTTGTGCACTGGTGACAGAAAAAAATAAGCTTTGCAAAAGCATAGCATATTAGATTTGGTAATATAATAACAGTTTCTGAAAGAAGTTAAGCATTTTGACAGTTATTTGTCTTATTGAGAACCTTATTTCCTTGTACTTTAAAGTTCAACTTTTCACTACTTCTGCCATAAGATCGAAACACGTTTACTCAGCACAAATGGAACATATTAGTCTTCGTGGTTCACTGAACATGATATCCTTACAAAGTAAGCAGCCTGTAAAATATATCGGCTTACAACAAACGTAGTGCCCTCAGGTCGTGTTCGCATGCCAGCAATGAGACATCAGTTCAATGATTACAAGGACGTTCGATTTCTCTGTGTTGTAACAGTATTGATTGAATAGACCAGTTTGCTCCAGATCTCAATGCCTCAAGCTAACGAGGTACTAGACACGAAGTAAGGCTTTGTTCGGGGTATGAGCAGGGATTCTCGTACACACCCGCTGCGTGGGAAGTTGGACAAAGTTTTTAAAAGTCAATTGTACTATTTTCTTTTTAGATCGTGCCTTGAGATCATATTGTTTCCTTTTATTACAACATTGTTTTCAATCCTCTGTCTTCCTATTGTTACGGGCTAGGTGTAAGAATTATGCCAATTCTATTGAGAGATCACGTTTAAATTAACGGTAAGCACTAATTACTAATTAATCACTTATCGCTCTGAAACACTTGCACTCATATCGCTTCAAAGTAATCGCTTCGCAATTTCAAATAGATCTGAATCCCTGTGTCGTGACACAAGTTCTTATATAGCCGCCGAATACTATTAGATAGTTCTCGAAGCTGCCACATCATTACTTCGTTTAATCGAGAATACTAGAATGTTCCTTATATTGAATAACATTCTCCCTAACTACTTTCTTGAAG
This sequence comes from Nymphula nitidulata, assembly GCA_947347705.1. NCBI lineage: Eukaryota > Metazoa > Arthropoda > Insecta > Lepidoptera > Crambidae > Nymphula > Nymphula nitidulata. The sequence continues at coordinate 1,030,695 of OX374625.1, forward strand.
TTTCTTTGATTGTTCTTGTGTAGTACATCACGTTGTCTTTTGGCCACCGTTTCAGAAGGTTCTTCTGTCTTTATCTAGTATTATCTTTATCTCACTCACTCTTATGGAATTTTAGTTAAGGGGATTTAATGACCTTATGGGGTTCTAAAAACGCCTAAAAAAGGGTTTTTTTTCGGAAATAGTGGCATCGGATTAGTTGGCTTCCGAAACAGCCTGAAAACATGTTTCAGGCGCGTAAAAACGGTGGTAACTAGGTCAATATTTTTATTATTTGGTATGTGATAGAGCTCCCACTAGATCAGACTGGAAATGCATTACAGCCTGCTGGAAACGTTTCTAGGTCCGAAAAAATAACTTCAAAGTTGCGCAAGGAACACCGCCGTAACGCTATCTTAAAGAAACATTTAAGTTTGCATGTGACACTAATTCACGACTGTTGAGATCATCAGCGAATCTAAGACTGGGAATCCTAAAGCACTCAACAAAATTCCACTAGAAGTGTTTCAGTAACAGTTGCAGTACGAAAGTCGCGTCTATTACGAACGCAGTAAGGGTGGTCTCAAGATCGAACTGTTACGCTTGATGTGCTGCTGACTATACATTCCTAGGCTAGCCTTCTGAAAACATCTTGCGATTGAACTTTTAAATTTTTATTTTGACAGGTATCAAATCATCTATTCTATCATTGTAGTTTCTCTTTTCATCATATTTATGTATAAATATTTAATTTTAAATTACTTTATAGTTCAGAAGCAGAAGTATGAAGTTTACAGAATATATTTGACAACTGTATAAGTAAAATAGAGTGATTTATAATGAATAAAAGAACGTATGACGAAAGGACTATACATACATAAACGAAAGTATTCATTCTAGGATACTCAATCATAGAGAACTTAAACGGACGCTTCATACTTAGCCGACATCAATCTGACAGTAGAAAATTTTTTGTACCATTATAAAATATCTGAACTAGTAATAATGCATGTCCTGAAGCGTGGATGGAACATGCAACCAAGGACTTGGGGAAGCTCTAAAATTTCTTGCGTTAGACGTCTACCCTCACAATATCAAAATACCTACATAGACTATAAGAAATTCATAGGTTTGTACCAAGTCCTTCTAGGCTCAAATTGTTCGAGCAGTTTAGATTGTAAAATGGCGTGAGTTCAGTCCTCGCCCCAGAACATGATTTTTTCAAGTTACTTAACTAATTTACGTTACACCCCCATCATAATAAAATGTTATTGAACAAGAGAGAATGAACTACAAAACGTTGATAGAATTGGAGACCAGCTGAAAAAGTGGTCGTGGTGGACAGCGGTCTGCTGAACCCTGGTTCGAGTCTCTATAGGGATAGGTGAGTAATGAGCATAAATATCTTGAGTGTTAGTTGTTCTTTACAAAATTTCATACACGATTAAAATATTACTCAGAATTGTAAAGAATTTTCTGTTACTAATTTATTATACGACTTGTGTGTCAGATAAGCAAACGGTCTGACCAATATGGTAAACGTTCACCATAGTAACACGTTCACAGTAGGGCGCACCATCACAATAGCACGAGGAAGATCTGTTAACTCAATAACTGTTCAAGAACAGCGAAAAAAATAACACTTAAGTTGATGGCATAAACGCCCTTATTACGTTAGATATAAGCCTCACAGTCAAAGCTCGTGTATTTATAAAGAACCGAGGAGTTACCACCCATGTATGCCGCGTCCTTTAACTAAATTGACATAATTCATACCCCCAGTAACATTCATGAGCAGTTTAAATTATGTATGTAGCGCCAGAATGGCTGTATCGGCCCATTTTCATTCATTCTGGCACCAGCAGGAGGATCCGAGCTTGGCAGGCCGCGGGTGCATGAGGAAAAAAACAGTAGTTGTGGTATGAGAACGCAAGTCAAAAGAGCTGAGCGATTTTACGAGGTGCTTAAGTCGCAAGACATGGGCTGGCGATTGCACCAACCACATATTCTTCATTAGATTAATTTTTATTAGAAAACTCCTTTCTTCAAGCCGTTAAGCCGTTGGTTCCGGTTGTCACTGCAGCCTATTTAACCTTTCGCATTAGGCCAGCGTGAAGGTGTTATGGCCCAATCTCCTCATGTGTTTCTCCCATGGAAGATGGCCGGTGCCCAGCAGTGGGACGTTTAAAGGCAGTTGATGTGATGTATTACTCGTTTCTTTATCTTACTTTCAGAGCATGAAATACTAACAGCACATTTTTCCTTTACCAGGTGAGTTTCTTATCAAGTGTGAATAGCCGGCAGGGTAGCTACAGGAGGTCCCTGTTAAGATAGTATCGGTATTTACGATGCATCTGCTATTTTCTATTTTGGATTACACCTCCATAGCTCTGCTCGTACCGGCAGAGAGTTCATAATCATACGTTAGACCCAAATGGTTGCGTAATGTACGGTTTCAGAGAAGCTTTTTCTCTCGGACTCTCAAGTTGTCTAAAGAGCTCCCTGCGGAATTTTTCTCGAACGAGTGCCTACAGCCCATTTCTTCGAAACGGGCGCGAAAAACTTTACAAGGTCGGCAACGCTCAAGTGGTCCTGGTGTTGAAAGCGCTTCGGTAACTGCTTACCATCTATTGGGTCATATTCTTTACTACTACCATAGTAATATAAAAAAACCTTCGATTCTATCGGTTTTATCGATAAAACACAGGGAAGCGTAATCAGTTACAAGGTCATACTAATGCAAAAACAAACTAGCACTGTCCCCTTATTCCGAAAACATTAAAAATCGTTATCGTTTATTTTGTAACTTAGACCAAAAACATATCGACGCGTTACTGCATCGCTTGGCACCCCGGCGAAAAAGAATTGCTGGGAATACATTAGAATACAATTTATTGATTGCTTTAAAGCATGGCCCATTTGTTTTAACTTATTATGCTTATTTGATTAAGAAATTCTGTTAACTTCTGGAGACAACCACATTGTGATGCAATTCAATTCCCTTAATAGATCCCCAACTGTGCCCTGATTTTGCAATGTTAATGTGTCACATTTGATTTTGGTAACAATCTTCGTATTTTTACATATAAAATACAATACTTGTTTGATTATATTTTTTTCTATTCTTAACGTCATGAACTCATGACTCTTGGCCTTCACCTGGTAAATGATGATGAGGCCGATAATGGAAGCGAGCTTCACCCGAAATCCTCAACCACAGAAGACAGAGTCGTGCTCATAAATTAAGAACCACAAAATGAATTTGATGGATTTTTATTTTAAGGTACCATATGATGTTTTCCTTGTAATTGCAGGTTTATATAGGCAACAGTAGCCTCTTACCACCAGGTGGGTTATTAAATTGCAAATAAATTTCTTTTTCTTTGTCATTCTACAATAACTTTAGTAGCTGTAATGAAAATTAACTTAATTAACAAACACTGAAATGGGCTTAAATTTTTAATCAATAGGTATTTTATTAGACCTTTGCATATTATGTAATCTTCCTCAGAATAAATCTTCCTGGTCACTCATGAACAGCTGGCATTACAGATTGTGATTCTCAAATTTACAACTTTCACATGTTTATAAAATACCTGTAACTACTGAATAAGTTTTGAGTTATATTTTGAGTGAATTAGAAAATGAATTCAATAGATCTCACAAAAGCTACCGTAGCCGCTTTACATTTTAACAGGCGATAAACAGTATCTGAAAGAACATGCATCTAATGAATATAAACATTATCACCATATGGCACTGTAAGTTAATGCACAATTTTGTTGAAACTCCCAATTTGTAGCTAAATGAACGCACACTGAAGCTCGTTCATATTTAAATACCTCTTCGATATTAATATCACAGTCTAAAAATTAAGAATCCAGCACCATTACCTACTGCAGGTTTGTTAAATTTAACTACTGCAGAATCTGCATACTGCGGCGTATGATAAGATACTATGTAAAGGTACATAATCGTTTCATATCGTGTCTTCCTCTCGATTAAGCGAACAAATGAGGTGGACCCTGAGTATTGTGTGCGAGCGAGATGGCTATAGGTGAAGAATGGCCGATGTAAATGGCAATCGGAATGGGCGAGTTGCTTTTGTTAAGGGCATGTCTAGAGTGAATAGAAAATTAATACTGCAGTATAAAATTCTGATGAAACCAGGGACTGGCTTCTAAATCAGAGATCTTGGATTCGAATCCTGGTATGTTCCCAAAATACATCAATTTGTAATTCAATTTCAAATCATTTATTCAACATAGGTTTATTGTAGTACATGTTGACGTCCAAAATTCTACTAAAGTAACTTAACAATACTTTTTTGAAATAAGTGAAATAAAGAAATAAAATAAATATGAGATATAAATGTGATGTCATGGACACTATATTTTTTGTGCTAGAGTCCTATTTTGTATGGTTATATTCATAAGTATAGATCGTCGATAGCGTAATGGTTTGTGCGCTCTAACTTCGACTACAACAAAGCAACTTTCGCCATGCTCGATCCCGGGATGGGTCAATCAAAATTTGCAATCTGGAGTTCCTCTGTTCTTTGTCTGTCGTGCACCAATGCCTCGTGTGCCTTTGGTCCCGGTTGGTTTTTGAGCAACTGCTTTAACCCACTCTATGTGACCCAATCTCCTTACGTGTCTATGATAGAAGGCACGTAGTATTGATGATGATGCATGAACCTTATTTCTATGTTTGTTTTCATTACTATTACATTATTTAACTGATTTTTAAAAAAGAGGAGGTTATCTTATTGACATTTTTAATTTTTATTTTCGTATGTTTTTGAATATCGTTATCGATCATCTGTGCGTGGAGACTTATTTGGCTTAATTAATTCGTTTAATGATAATATTACTCCAATTTTTGTACGTTAGTGTTCCTCTTAAATCTTCCCGATTTCCTGTACTTAGGCATCGGAAGAGACCTCTCCATCCCGTCAATCCTTACCGTTATAATAACAATACCTCCCTAACAGCTTCCATTGGAAATACTGGCACGTTCAATATGAATTTATATTGTTCATTTGTTCATCAATTGAAACGAAGAAACTTCAAAAACAGCTTATATTGCCGTGGAATAAGATTTAAATTGCGTATTCAGTTTGAGTGAGTTAAGTGTTACGCGTGATGTGCCGTCGACAGTCCTTTATGAATGCTTCGGAATCTATCACGTTTTAATGAATAATAAGTACCTATTGTATTGCACTGAGTGACTTAATTGTAGCTCTAATCCTATTAGTTGTTTAATGGACTTCATGTTTATAGTAAGCACTGCAAATTACTCAACCAATAGAGTTTATAATGTGCGAAGATAGCTCGTGCGGTCTGAGCACATTGTTCCTACCGCCTCCACATTACCGGGCCTGCCCGACCAACCTCAAGTAATTCCTCTTGAAACTCTGCGTGATTAAACTAGATAATTATATTATGTGCCGCAGCCATCTGGTTAAATTAGCCCTGATTAAGTGGCTAATTTAACCAGACGACTAGGAAAGAAAGAAGGAAAGAAAAAAATATTTTATTTAAATAGGCCACAAAGAAGCACTTTTAAATCGTCAAAAAAACACATTCTTACAACTATCACAAAAAATATGATGCTAACAACGTCATAGTCTCTGTCTGTCTGTCATGTCTGAATTTACACCGGTTCCAAAAGTTGAACTACCGAGAACGTTCATTAAACGAATTATTCGAATTTGGAGTGTTCAAAGTCAGCTAAATCTTTTGTGATGGTAGGTTCAAAGTTATTGTTTATGACCACTTAAAACCTTAATGATCTCGGTTATAAGCGGATTTAAAAAAGACTTAAACCTACCAATCACACAAATAATCACATAAAAATCTTCGTACTAAACGATTAGTCTAGGCATCCAATTAGCTGGCTAATTTAACCAGATGGCTCTAAAAAGGTTCAGGCGTCGGGTTGAACCTTGCGCTCAATGACTTGGGTAGTTATCCTTCAGCCATTTAATTGGACGCCGGCACTTATTGAACGCCGTAGCCGTCTAATTAGCTGGCTAATTTAACCAGATGTCTGTGACAAATACATGATGAAAACACATTTTTCTTACGCAAACAAAGTCTAATTTCGCAGATGCAAGCAACAGGAATATTAAGGATATTGATTGTCTTTCTGCACTGTCCCGTGATCAATGGTCGCGTCTGCTGTTGATCAATCGCGCCCGGGTACAGCCCCTAACAGGGGAACTCCCGGAACCGTTATCTCTGTATTTCTATTTGATTGATCAATAACTATGGAAGCGTTTTCTATTGTAAATCATGTTTTTGTATTTATAGTGGAAGGGTAATACGATTCGCTTAGGTTTGAACCTGTTATTTGGGTTGAGAATATAATACAAGGTTACACTAACAGTAGCTTTAATCTGTCAAGCGGTGTTATACCTCTGGAGGTCTATGACTATTGCCAAATCAATTGGGATGTTGCCTAACTTTGACTATGGCGCTATTTTTCACAAATTCGGAAAATATACGCTACTGTTACCCATAAAAACAATTAAAACTTATAAGATATAGAAAATTGTGGAAGTTGTACTGTTTAGAAAATTTATAAAAATGGTAAATTTTTTTACCAAAATTTATCAAAAATGTTAATGATGTTAGATTTTTAATATCAATTAAAACAACTATTATTACGACAACTATGAATAAAAACATACATGTTACATAGTTAATATTAATTTTATTAGTATTAATTTCTTAGTAATATCGGAACATGTGACGTCACCTGTTCTGTAGATTTTTTATGGAGCGTTTTTAGACAATGCGCGGCAACACATCAAACATACCACTATATTTGTGAAACTATTGATCTTAGACACTTCTTATTTATGAAAAAAAAAAGTTATCAACTACCCTGCTGTGTCTGGATTGTCTGGAATCTGATGCTTGACGGGTTGATTTGTATTGTAGTGTCTTATAATGTGCGAGGTCGATAGAGCTCATGAAGGAAGTTTCGAGAAATTCCTTGCGCCTCTTTCGCCCCACAGCTTAAGTATTCGCTAAGCGGTGGCGGGTTAAATAAGGAAATTATTTATTGATTCGCTGTAATTCTTATTATCAAGCTTATCATCAAGCACACCGAAACACACACGTATACACACACACAAATACCACTACATCATCATGGTTATTATCCATTGTTATATTAATGTATAAGTTGCGTTCTTTTATTTCTTTGAGCTTGTAAATCAAATTTCAATTGTTTAAGCTTAGAGGAGTCACTGACTCCTAAGATACAGAATTATCCTAGCTTAAGAGTCAGGGGCTTAAATAGGTTATTGCATACAATGATACAACCTCAGTTTTAGAACCCTATGTAAATGGCTGGTACCTGTTTGTTTAGTTAAAAAAAAACTATGAACTTAACAACAAGTAACAGATTACACATCATCATCATATCAGCCGAAAGACGTCCACTGCTGGGCAAAGACGGGAGGCCTTTGTAGGCAAAGGCCCGCTGCACGCATCCAGCGATTACCTACGACCCTCACCAAAGACCACACATACACACACACACACACACACACACACACACGCACACATACACACTCTGAAACCACATATTATCGCCGAAATACTTAAAAGTAAAATTGGTTCTCATTGCTACTATTTTAAACTATAACATTGGATATATTTCGTAGTAAGGGACTAATCGCCCGTAGTCTGCAAGTCCTCACGAATCTCCGAACTATTTATAGAGGCTATCGGAGCGCCACCTGAAGCGTCCTGCGCTTATTTATGATCGTGATTCAGAATGCGCCCGTTTTCTAGGTATTACTGGTGTTACTCGAGAAGGAAATCAGATGGAATTGTCGCCAGTATTTCTTTAAATTGGCTAATCGTTCTGCGCCTTATCTGATGACGCTCTGATCTCCTCAACGGATATTATGTTTTTATACAAGGCTTGTCAAATAAATTAACTTCACCTGAAATTTATGTTGTTGATAATAAATTAGACATTTAATAGTTGCCATTAAGCATGTCGCAAGTCGTTAGTGGCGTTAGGCGGGTCATCTTGCTCGAAAACATAGTTCCTGGTGCGAGACGGTCTTGGAGTGGCGGCCTTAGGAGGAAAAGCGACCCTGAGGCAGACCGCAGATGTGCTGGAAAGCTGGCGTGAGAATGACAGGATCTAATTGGATTTAGATGGCACAAAACCGTGGTAAGTGGCGGCTTCATCATAATGGTCGAGAGTTAAAAAAAGACGAAAGAAAGCAAATAAACTAATAGTTCGACTTATATAACTGTGGCTCCGCCCACGTGGATGTTGGTTAACACTCCAAAAAGAATCCTATGCCAGGGTCTCAAACTATTATATACATATCTATATCTAATTCGGTTCAGCTGCTTAAGCGTGAAACAGACAGGTAGAGTTACTATCGCATTTTCATTATTTGTGAGGATTATTTATTTTATTGACTTTTTTAAATGGCCTGTCTGAACAGAAAAAAAGCCAGCGTTACGTCATGCTGTGGCATATAGCAGAATGGGTACCATTTTAGATGCTCATTTTTTAAATTAGCTGTTTTATGTACCGTGTACCTAAAAAGTACCGCGAATATTTCTTTATAATTATATTATAGACACTTCACATAAAAGTATATATAAGAATATATATAATATATATACAATACGACAGTAAAATTAAACATGGGCTACTTCATAGACATGGTTTGCAACTTTTAAAAACATCATATTCATTTGATAATTTTATGACATTTCTATGAAACACTGCAGCTAATGTTATATTACTTTATACAAATGTCATGAAATTATCAAATGAATAAGATGTTTTTAAAGCGGCAAACCATTTCTATGAACTAATACAGTCCATGTACCAATTTATGGTCGTATTATCGGCACCAATTATAATAGTGTAGTCAGTTAATAAACTAATAATGATCCTTTCCTCCACAGATACGCAGAGGTCGACATTTACTATCCTACGTGAAAGAATATTATCATAAGCATACTTCCAACGGTTCCTGTCTCAAGAAACGAGGACAAACGCCTCAATTTACGTTCTAAAGACAGAGTCTGTATGTGGCTGTAAACTTTAATAACAAAACTAATTAAGGCAGCGAAGAAATTTTCTCTAAGCACGACATATTATTACGAGGAAGTTCAGTACTGATGGAACTTTAAACTAAAGAATTTTAGTGGATGAGACCACTCCAGGTATAGAGTTCCAAGGTTCCTCTCTTCTTGATTTTTATGGGGTTTAACAAAATATACTACTTTAATACATTAACAAATTGTAAAATAAAAAAACCCACTTCCGATTAGTGTCATTCTGGTATTCAAATATGTCAGAGTTGACAAATCATTAAAGATTTTTACAAAAGCCAATTAATAAAGCCATCAATCACTCAGTCAATCAATCAAAATATTTTTATTGTGAAACTCAAGCAACAATGGTTATAAAAGAAGTATGAAGTTCAGCTGCGTTCTTCCATCATAGCGCACAATCAATAATTACAAGTAATTTTACAGTAAGTGGTGTTTCACTAGGCGGTAGGCCCGTATGTTTGGGTAGGTACCACCGCCTTTCTTATTTCAACCGTGAAACAGTTCGCTGTGTTTCGGATTGAAGGGAAAGGTAGCCAGTGTTATTACTGGGCATGGACGGCATTGAATCTTAGGACTCAGGATGTCAACGCACCTGCAATACCAATTGATTTTTTCTTTTTATGCGACGGCTTTATAGACGACGGTAACCGCTTACCATCAGGTAGGTCGTCAGCTTGTTTATCATCTAGTTATATAAAATATGTACCACTCAATAAATTAAATAATATCACTATATCGATATCGCGCGCTTTGCAGATGGACGTGTCTACTGCAATTATTAATTAAATTATTTTAACAATAAAATCAGTATCTGTGTCAATATAACTTCTGCGTGAATGTGTGTCAGCGCATGTTTTGTCATGAAGATTGTGTTATAGTTATTGAGTTTTAATAGTAGATTATATTGGTTCAGAAATGGATAGTCCATTTAATCGAAGTACTATGACCACCCGAAGTCCACCCCAGAGACGGCAAATCGAAGAAGACTCAGCCCCTACAGCACCTACAGTTGAAGTGGTATCGACACCTGAAATCCAACAGTGGCTTTCTACAATCGAGCAATGTCTTAATGATATATGTAATATATCAAATGAAGGCAAACTCAACACGGAACAGAAGTTGAAAATAAGCAATTACAGCAGAAGGATGCTGGGTGGTGTTGGCAGTTCAATACCAGTCTCTAAAACAAAAATATATGACTGCACAAATTACGCTTAGGAATATCACTGACCAAAAAGAGACCTCAGTTCAACTTGAAGACCAACTCAAAGATTTAAAGCAAAGCATTCGTTCTGCTCAAACTGTCCCCATGCCTGCGTCTTTTGCTGATGCTTTAAAAAAAGGTACTAGCGCCTTTGTAAGCCCTCTCAATACCAGCAGTATTGCTATATATCCCGTAGATAAGCAGCAAACAAGTGAGGATACGAAGAAACTAGTCCAGACTATCATCAAAGCTGATGAACTGAAGCTGCATATCCGTGGAATGAGTAAAACCAAAGACGGAGGTATTATTATTAGCACTGAAGGCAAAGAAGACCTAGAAAAGCTGAAACAATCTGAAAATCTAAAAACATCAGGTTTGAAGGTTGAAGACACTAAAAAAAGTAGGCCTAAAATCATACTACTCGGTGTCCCTGCTAGTACTCCTGAGAAGGAATTATTTGAATGTTTGTATGAACAGAACATCTCCGACAAGAACCCACACATACTTCGTGAAAAGTTTCTTAGCTCTATCAAACTAAGCCACAAATCCGGTAAAAAAGACTCCAATTACTGTAATTTTATATTGGAAGTGCCAGCTGACGTCAGGAAAATGCTCATTCAACAGGATAGAGTATTTATTAACTGGACATCCTGTCCCGAGAGAGATTTCACGCTTGTAACTAGATGTTACAAGTGTCAACAATATGGACATTTTGCAAAGTATTGTCGAGACCCGGACCCCACTTGTGGTCACTGCGGATGCGTTGGCCATGTAATTAAAGATTGCTCCAAAAGGCAAGAACCAGCACAGTGCGCTACCTGCCGGCGATTCAATAAACCAAGCCATCATATAACCGGAGATGAGCAATGCCCTGCGCAAAAAGGGCTGAGGAGAGGTATTTAAGTACCATCGATTATGGCGACTAGAGCCCAACCAGTGCTACGCAGCAACGCAGCACAGCGGTGGATCTGTGACCTACATAGATGCCCCTCATTTAGTAATATGATGAAACATGTTAAGTAATTATAATATACTTATTTTATTGTTGAATTTAATAAAATTGTCAACTAAGCACACTAACCTACAAAAAAATCAGACACCTAAGATGCAAGTTAAATGTTACTTAGTTTAGGTGTCACTCAAATATTATAAACTAACCCTAATTTATTCTACAATAGCAAATAATATTATCATGTAGATACTCGCCACACTATTTTGTAAAAAAATGTAGTCCCTAAGTTTTATGTGTATTTTGGCTAAGTTTTACAGAAATAAATTTTATCTTTATCTTTATCTTATCTTACTATTGGATCAATGTCAGACGTCAAAATTTATATTAGTTCACTACAAAATAATGCAAATTATTATAACAGATAATAATATTCCTGTCTGATAAACATCAGTAGAAACCATCTCTCGATAAAAAAATGCAACTCTTTTTATACCCTTTTTTATACTAACGATTATTTCAACCCAAACTTAGTTTAACAGAAGGGTAATAAAAAATTTCAAAAAATGTATTTCTATTTTTAAATAAATTATTATCACTCGCGCAAAAAAAAATATTTCTATCCGTCTCTGTCTCGGCTGAAACAATGGTCAAGAGGTATCACCCTCAACAACAGGCTGGATGTCTGCTTTGCCACCCGTTTTGCTTAGAGAATATTTCTCTAGATTTACTTGATTGTTATAGGAATCTTGAGAAGCAACGTTAGCTTTAAAAACATTCCGCTATGACATCGGCCCCTGTTTGCCTTCGCAACACCGATATGAAACTATAATATAAAATACCAAAAACGTATAAAACTTTTCTCGTTTCTGTCGCTCGTCCCGGCGGGATCCTCCGGTAAACAGTGAATCGATCTCCGGCTACCCAAGGGTTTAAAAATGGATTTGCTAGTTATAACGCTTGCTATTAAATTGGTTATGTTTGAAATGATTTGTGTAAATAAATTACTAAAAAGTTTGGAAATGGCGAATCCATGACAGTTACTTCGTTCTGAAAAATTTCAAAGGTGGTATTCGCACCGGAATTCAGGGAAGCCCTTTCGTCTTACAAAAGATCTCAGCTAAAGTACAGCGCCATCAAGCGTACCAGTTTGACCAAGAGTCCGCCCTTACTGCATTCGTGATAGAGGCGGCTTTCGTAGTGCAGCTGTAACACTTGATGTGCTGTCGTCTGTACATTACTTTGTAGTGTTACTCTCCATCTGATAATAATGTAACCAGAGGTAGTAGAGAGATTTGTATCTTTTGCTGAAGTACCTATGCCAACTTGGACCCTGCGCAGGCGATAATAGCCTACTCCTATAGGGTTGTCGCTAGTTTATTCTTTGGTCACTAACGCTAGTCTTAATGCAAGGTCAGCAGAGTTTCAAAGGGTTCCATGGTAAGTTTAATATCGATATCTTTACTGTGCGTGTACTGGGAGATAATTAAAATTTGTTACAGTCATGAAAATTACATGCTATTAGTTTGGCGATTTTGTAAGATTGCATCAAACATTACTAGGTGGTAGGCCTGTATGCAGGGTCGTCTGGGTAGGTACCACCGCCTTTCTTATTTCAGCCGTGAAACAGTTTGCTGTGTTTCGGATTGAAGGGAAAGGTAGCCAGTGTAATTACTGGGAATGGGCGGCATTTCATCTTCGGCCTCAAGATGACAACGCACCTGCAATATCAAGTGATTTTGCCTTGTTATTGCAGGTGTCTAAAGGCGGCGGTTACCGCTTATCATCAGGTGGGCCGTCAGCTTGTTTGTCATCTAGTTGTATAAAAAAAACAGGTGTTATAATTTAAAAGCCTGTTCGTCGCATTACCTTTAGTATAGTTAAGTTTTGTTCTTGTTTGTGTGCGACGATGCGTATGTACCACACAATAATTGTGTGCGCGTGGGTACATAGCCGCGTTTGGTGTGTTTGTATGAAGTTATCTTACTTTTCTATTACTATGGTAAAAGTCTGTCGCTAGGCAGAAAATTCCTATACTTAGCATAATCCAATCCTATAACACGGGCCATTCGTCTCCACGCTTTGGCCGCGGCTGCCTCCAAGCGATAATTTGTAAAGGTATTCTAGAGGCTCATCTTACTTGTTTAACAGCTTTTGTTAAAGATAAAACGGGCCGCGTATTGAGCATGGCGAGACTCTTTTAAAATGAATGTTATTACAAGGGACTAAGGCACATTCGAGTGTGTAAGTGTTTGACTTGATTAACAGCGCAAAGTATTCCAATATTGTAATTTTTTGCCCGCTCACCATGAGCTACAGAATAATCTTTCAGTTCATCAATTTTAAAATTAGGTTAATCAAATACTGTCCTTATTTTGTGTACAATTGTGAGGTATAAAAAATGAATAAAACTTCAAACTAAGAATAAAAAAATATCTAATAAAAAATAATGTAATAAGTTTTTCAAACTTAGTTTATGAACTAACTGGTCTTAGTTGTATCATCGCGGAGAATTCACTGTTAGATATTATTATATGTATATTTTTTTATATATAATTTATAGGCAAACATTTGACCACAATCACACCTGATGTTAAGTAGTGACATGGCCTACGACGATACATGTTTAACACTCTAGCCTTAAAGACGTCCAAATTGTAGGTTTCGGGAAACAGATTGGCAGGCAGAGAGTTAGTTAATAATAATAATAATAATAATAATAAACTTTATTGACACAAAAACATGTACAAAAATATGTAGTGAAACCCCTGACTCCCGTGCTAGGTTACAAACCTGTGTTACAGAAGTCAGTGCCCACTCACTCTCTATAGTTTAATTTATATACCATATAAATAACATTTTTATTTAATTTTTATTACTATACATTACATTTATTTTGATTTGCTGTGATTTGTGTGTGTATGTGTGTGTGTGTGTGTGTTGTGTTTGTGAGTGTGTAAGTGTGTGTGTAAGTGTTATATAGAAGTCCTAAGTAAGATTTCTGTTTCAAAATAATCCAACTGAAGTAACCAACTTTTGCATTTATGTTTCAGCTCACGGCTAATCATAGGATGTATATTCAATGTTTTATTTATTTTGTTGTATAAATGAATGCTCATACTACATTGCTGTCGCTTTGCAGAGGCTGTTTGGAATTTCAGGGGATGACAGATATTTCTAATGGTGCGGTTTTTATTGTGTTCAGTAAATGGAGTAAGTCTATGTTGCTTTATGAGGACTTGGAGTATGTATAGCCGCCGAATCGACAGCACGTTACATTTCTCATATAGCTGTACGGTGGGAAATCTGTATGGACTGAAAGTCATTACTTTCAAAAGTGACCGCTGAGCCCGTTCTAGGTCAATGAGAAACGTTTTACAGGCGCCACCCCAAACCCCGACACAGTAACCCAGAACTGACTGCACCAGAGCATAATACACGTGAAGTAAAAGATCAAAATCAGCTACATATCTTAATTTTTTAAATATCCAGATGAGTTTTCTGGTACGGGAAGTTAATAGGCTAATATGTGAGCGCCAATTTAATTTGTCATCAAGTATGATGCCTAAATATTTTACTATTGTTGATCTGTTTAAGGCTAGACAATTACAGTGTGTATTCGTGGAGGCAAAGGGGCCAGAGCATGAGTGGATCTGTAGTTTCAAGCTGGGGGGAGAGTTATGCGCAAAGGAGAATTGAAGGTAGGTCGTTTTGGTGACATTCAGTGTAAGGGAATTCTTCCTTAGCCAATGACATACTTTAGTTAGACCCATGTTGGCTGTCAGTTGAGCCTCTTCCCAAGATTTACCGTGAAAGACCAATGCAGTATCATCAGCATACGTGAAAATTTTGCAATTTATAATTTTTTGCTGACAGAGGTCATTTATGTATACCAGGAAAAGGCTCGGACCAAGAATACTGCCTTGCGGAACTCCATAAATTACTGGCGCTTCCGCACTCACATGTTCACCAATCTTGACCTGTTGGGTGCGATCAGTTAAAAAGTCTGTAAAAATGTTTGAAACACTGCCTCGAACTCCTATGCGATTGAGCTTGTCTACAAGCATGGGAATCGAGACCGTATCAAAGGCCTTAGCTAAGTCCAAAAAGACTCCCAAACACTTGTGACCTAAGTCAGTTTTTTTAGTGATGTACTCTGAAAGCTTACTCACGGCATCATCGGTACTCTTTCCCGAACGAAAACCATATTGTGAATTTGAGAGAATAGAATTTTGGTCAAGAAATGATATCAGTCGGTTGTTTAGTGCCTTTTCGAGAATTTTAGAAAGGGAAGACAATACTGAGATAGGCCTATAATTTGATACATCAGTCCGAGAGCCCCCCTTGTGCACAGGAGTTATTAGTGATTTCTTAAACACTTGGGAATACTCCTTGGGAGACGCAAATGTTGATTAGGATGGCTAGTGGTGGAACTATAGTTTTCTTTGCTAGTTTCAAAAGTTTTACCGGAATAGAGTCCCAACCAGTAGCGCTATCATTTTTGAGATTTTCAATTAGGGTCTCTATTTCAGCTTCATCAGGAGAAAGAAGAACCATAGAATTTAAAATGGGCTGACTCTCACAAAGAAATGCGTCTGGGCAAACAGTTGTATGATCAATAGCATCAGCAAGTCTTTTACCTTTATTCGAGAAGTATTCATTGACAATCTCAACATCACAATTGGCTCTGTCCTCGGATGGTAGAAGGTCGGTTGCGTTTGACATTGGCTTTGAGATATCTACTACAGATTTTATAGCTTTCCATGTCTCTTTATTATTCTTAGCAGAGTTGAGTTGATGTTTTTCAAAGTTTTCTCTCGTTTTCCGCAACAATGAATTACAGAAGCTTCGATATCGCTTAAAAGATAATTCAAGAATATAGTTTTTCGGATCAACCTTGAATCTTTTGTGTAGCTTGTCCCTATGTCTGATACACCGCAGTATGCCAGGAGTTAACCAAGGTTTTAGTAGTCTTTTCCGACTAGGGATTTGAACATAGGCGGTGTTGGTGCTAATAGCAAGAGATAGAGATTCGACAAATAGCGAAGCAGCAGTGTTCGCATCGGATGTTGGGTTTATAAAGGAAAAATCTGTATTCTGAAGATATTCTGAATTGCCTGGATGTAGTAAGTAATTTTTCTTTAGTCGCCACACTCAGAAAGTCGACAACTATAGCCGATGGCAAGTCCTTTTTTCCAGCACGATAAACGTCCTTTACATCAGTACGCTGAATGTCTATGTTCAAAATCTATTTGCTTAAGAATTTTGGTTTTATTATTATTATTTTTTGTCTGTGTCAAAGAAAGATTCAGAACGACTGATCCATGATCAGTTATTGAAGAGTCAATTACGAACACTGAAACTATCAAATCAGTCCTCAGCATGACGTGATCTAGACAGTTGTGGAACCTAGTAGGAAACGAATGACCCGGCAGTAGACCCAATTCCGCCGATAGGTTAAGGTACGATGCACTGTGCCTGTCATTATTATGAGGCTTAATATCTATATTTACATCGCCGATGAGGATCACGTTTTTTGACCTTAAAGGACGAATAATACTATCTATGGAACTTAAAAAATTATCAATAGATTGAAAGGAAGGTGATCTGTATGTGGCAAGAATAAATAAATCAGGATCGAGTTTCAGCGCTAGAAAATTACCTCCAACTGGTTCTGGTTCGAACACAGTGCATTGTAAACCTTTTCTGACATATATGACTATACCATCATTCTGATTAAGACATTTGCGAGAGTAAAATGTTTCATAGTTGGGTACATCAGGTATCGGTTTGTGGACATTCAGCCAACATTCAGTAAGTACGAGAATGTCAAAATCAAAACTGAATCTAGTTACATGGGCCAAGAAGCTATCTATATTTTTGTAAATACTTCTAATATTTTGACAAATTATGCGTAGGGATGAATTAGATTTTTTAATATACGTGTCGCAAGTTTCAGTATCGCAATTATATGCTGAAGCAACAGCTAAAATATCAAGCTCTTTAGTTATATCTGAATTTGTATTATTCATTATTAAATAAAAGCGTTTCCTTGACTTTAAGTAACAGTACCAAGGTTTGACGTTTTGGAAAAGAACAATGTTTTACTAATGTTATGTAGCTGTAGTTATTAGGTCTATGAGCACGGTAACAGATTATTAAATGTTTGGTTGCCCGCTTGAGTAAATATTGAAACTGAGAATATACAGTGGTGGTATGTAGTTGGTTGAGTGGAGATTGAAAATGTGTGATGATATAGGATAGGATGATCGAGAATTTGAGCAGATAATCAAAATAGTACAACATGATACAATGTGTAGATAGTCACTTTTTCTGAAGGTCATTTAGGTCCACGTCATTTTTGACGAGAATTTGCGGTTGCCCATCCGCCTGTCGGAGAAACACTTTGCCATATGCCGTCCAACAATATTTGTAATTGTTTTCTCTAGCAAAATTTCGGGAAATAAAATAAATGCGTTGTGTTTTGGGAGTTAATCTCTCCGACAGGTACACAGGCTTCACCGGGCCACTCAACTTTAAGTGATCAGTGTTCAACCTGTTGTGTTTATATGTCTTGTTGAATTGCCTGGATGTAGTAAGTAATTTTTCTTTAGTCGCCACACTCAGAAAGTCGACAACTATAGCCGATGGCAAGTCCTTTTTTCCAGCACGATAAACGTCCTTTACATCAGTACGCTGAATGTCTATGTTTAAAGTAACACCCACTTCCTTCACAATGGTACAGAGATCTTCCTTACTTTCTCCAGGTTTTTTTGGGACATTTCGAATTTCCACCTTCGTTGAACAAAGTAGCCGCTCCACACTCTCCAGTTTGTCCTCAAGTTGGTTAATGTAGGTACGGTCTGCTTTACGGTCTGTTTACAACTTGTCCACCTTGATTTTAAGGTCCTCATATTGTTTAGACATGAACGACATGGACTCCTTAATGTCCAAATTCTGGGCCACTATTTCTGACAAGGTAGCCTGTAGAGCAGTTAGCTTTCTGTCTGCTTGCGCATTGGATGAAGATAGTAATGAACGAATCTCGTCCATATTACAGGCGCAGTCGTCACGTTTCCGCTTAAATCGTGTAGTGATATTCTCACTACTTGGGTTACTCAGGTTCGGAGTTGAACCCGACAATGTGTTAGATAAGGTAATCGTTCCGGTAGCTACGACGCTGCTGTCCGTTTCCAATATAAATGGAGATGTAGGAGGCGTGCGTTTAAGTGGCATGATGTCAATATACTCGAATGTGCACTAGAGTAGTAGAAATAAAGTTGCTATTCCAACACAGTCTCCGTAGACGCACGAAATGTCCGTAGCAAGTTCGTAGCTCGTAGCAATATCGTAGCGTAGTATGGTAGTGAATTTCGCGCGGGCAGTGCTACGTCGCGGTGGTGTAGTGGCTAATGGACAGGAATACACCAACCTCGATCGAGAGGGCGACGGATCAAATCCAACTGGTGCACGCTGGCAATTGAAGGACGGATCTTGAGGAAGTCCTGGTGCGCAACGAAGACTGGGGCGAAGCACCCGATCAGGAGATACAATTTCAATTTAAAATATTTAATAAATACGCTGGACACGTCCGTACTCGGTCGCAACGAGAGGGGAAGGGATTAAAGTTGCATTAAATAATGTTCGGCGTAGACTAGTAAATATTTATATTTCTTGTAATTTTACATATCTAAGTGCAACGTATTGCCTAATAAATTATAAATTACTATGACTATGTATATGTCGCAGCCGTCTGGTCAAATCAGCCGATAGCCCGTTGATTGAACGCCGGCATCCAATCAAACGGCTAAACTACCACTAGCCAACTCATTGAGCGCAACGTTTAACCAGATGGTTGAACGTCATGTCAGCCGTCTGGTTTAAATTAGCTATTTAATAAGACGCCTAGGCGGGTCGTTTAAATCTAAGAGCTTTTGTGTGACTCTTTAAGTGATTGGTAGGTACAAGGTTATTTTTTTATGACCACTTAGAACCAAAACGATTTCGGTTATATTTAAAAACATCATAAAAAATAACCTTAAGGTTCGAGTTTATTTTTATACCAATCAAACCAAAAATTTTCAGTACAAGACGATCCATTGAATACGCCAAGTCGTTAAACATTGAGTTTAGTTTAATTTATATTATAATATAAATGTATTATTTTAATTATTTCTTATTGATATATATAAACTGTCACAAATTTTCACACTTTGTTAGTAGATAGTAGAAGACAGGATACCTACGCGTTCATTCCTGTTAAACTTTAAATACATTAGTGGGTAACTGTTATTGACCCTATCGTTAAAATAATAACAATCTATTGTATCTATTAATAAGTTGATGTCTGTTGTTATCCTAAATAAAATAATTAACTATCGGGCTAGACATTCAATTGGAAGCCGGCGTTTAATCAACGGGCTAAGCATTCAGTTAAGCAGCTGATTTAACCAGAAGGCGACGACATATAGATGGCACCAAATGTAAACAAACGTACTATAAATTTTATAGCACTTCTAAAATTGAACACCTTGAAATACCAGATGTCTGGAAAGTTGGAAAACTATCGAAAACAGTTGTGAGGCAAGATTACCTAAGACCGTTCGCCGTTCGGCGAATGCGTCCCTAGGGAACAAGTGGATCCAAAGACGGGGAAAACTTTGATTCAGTTTAGTTTTTACCAGTAGTTATTGTGTGAGACGGCGGAAACGATTCTCTTGAATACGGGCCTATTGTACAGAACTAGCCAGACAATTCATGAATGAATTTTATAGGTGTGAGTAGGACAAAACAAGGTAAGTGGACGATATATTATATGTAACTGGTTCATATATATATATATATATATATATATATATAAGTTCATATAGTGCTGTGTATCTGCAGTGAATAAGATACATGCAGCATTTTTTTTTCATTCTTGTTTAAATCTAAAAAGTTGAGGGATTTCTTCAGCTTCTTAGGGGTTATTCTATTAACTAAATTTTGGAATAACAACGAATGTAAGAATGCTCTCTGGGCTCATGGCTCAATGATGGGTTCAAGTTTAGTTTATTGCTTAAAGAACCCTCCAACCGGTGTCCTATCCTTTTTATGAATTCAGTGAACTTTAAGTCTATAAGTAAAATACTAAAATAATCAATAAATCAATAATAGAAAAGTAAAAAATCAAAACGTAACAATAAAAAACCAGCATGTTAGAATAAACCGAAATAAATAATGGTATATGTATAGATGAATAATTTAACTAACTAAAAGTTAATAAATTATTTTTAGGGTATTGTTTTGTTTGCCTATTAATTGATTATTTATTATTGTTTTATGAAAACTACTTTCGTGTTCTGAACTGATTCTGCACTAATAATTTGTTAATAATTCAATCAGTTTTATTATATTTATATACTTACCAACACTGAATCACTTTCAGCTTTTTTTTATATACGTCATCATTCGTACCCTCTTCAGTGTCATGTTAGTTGAGTGAGTTGTTTCTTTGAATAATAGTCCAGTGTTATGTCTAGCCCTTATGAATACAAAAACAGAATTCTTATTCATCGTACGTCATTCTTCAAATTAAATAAAGACCGACCTTTGCAGCCATTCAAATATGATCCTAAAGTTGAAATCAATATAGCTCAGTATCGAATGTGCGTATTGCTGATTCAGTGTGCAGTATGAAATTATTATTATTTTAGTAGCTGTACTTCAATTGGGATGTAGCCTATGTTTGAATATGGCGCTATTTTTCACAAATTCGGAAAATATACGCTACTAATACGAATAAAAACAATTCAAACTTAAAATATATGGAATATTGTTAAAGTTGGTCTGTTTTGAAAATTTTAAAAATGGACATATTTTTTTTCACAATTTATCAATATTGTTAATGATATTAGATTGCTGACATCAATTAAAACAACTATTATTATGACAACTATTAATAAAAACATACTTATTACATAGTTATTATCCATTTTGTCAGTATGCCCATACATTTCTTAGTAATATGGGAACATGTGACGTCACCTGTTCCGTAGATTTTCTATGGAGCGTTTTTGGACGATGCGCCGCAACACATCAAACATACCGCTATATCTGTGAAACTATTGATCTTAGACATACCATTTCTTTTGCAATATTGCTTTATGAGTTACAAACTTCTTATTTATGAAATAAAAAAAATGTTGTCAACTAGCCTATTCTTTCGCCATAGCCAGTGTAACGCTACGAGCTCTCGTAGCACTATACGTCAAGTTACTCGTAGCAGTAGAGCTACGAATAACTGTAGCAAAATTGATACGACCGTAGTTTTGTTTGAGATATTTTGAAGCATTTACAATATTATTTACTTATAAGTTACTAATCTAGTTTGTTAAAAAAAAATTTTTACATGCTTTTCATCAGCAAAACTCAAAGTACCATTGACTAGTTTTAAAAATAGTTTATATCTCTCTATCACGAAGTCAAATGTCCCGGGTTTGAATCCTGGTCACCAACAAACATTTGTATGTATAACCTTTTGTACCTTACTACCTCCGGCGTTTCGTTAACTATAGAATAATAGTGGTCGGGTATAAAATAATAATGTAACATCTAATGTAACGCGAGTTTAATCTGGTAAAGTGGTTTGATCTAAAATAAAACATGTATTGTTTCTGTTGTGTAGCCATTACGCAGTACTTACTTAAAGATTATTTGAAAAAGCATATTTTTAACCAACTTCTAAAACGAGAAGGTTTTCAATTCGGCTGGTATTTTTTTTAAAATATTTATAGACAATCTAACGTGGTTAGTAATCTGTTAGCTACTCTCTTATAAATGCTACATATAGGCGACCGGCTGGCCGACTGATTAGTGCCCCCTGCTATACAGGCTACTCGGTCTGGGATCTCAGGTTCGAATCCCGGTAGGAGCAAATTTTTGTATTTGCCATGATGAGGACGAGCATTTGTTTTTTTTTAGTTTATTTCCTAAACATCTTTACAATTTGTTAGGGCGTGATAATGGATGTTAAATGATAAGAATGTTCACTGATAAATAGTAGTTTAATTAATGTTTTACGATGTTAAATGTTAAATGTTAATGAGTACGTCCGCCGGTGACCACGGTCTACGATGCACTGTTGGCCTATATATTAAGGTGTCGCGAGCGCGGCGACGACGTCAACACGAAGTCACTAAAGGCATTCAAAATAGGTGTTCGGTAATGTACCGAACACAAATCATCTAGAATACTGCGTTTAGTTTATCTAGAAGGCATTCAAAATAGGTGTTCGGTAATGTACCGAACACAAATCATCTAGAATACTGCGTTTAGTTTATCTAGAATGTGTTTACGAGTTATGGATGTTTATTTTGTAAATTTTAAATTTTTATACAGGTTGGTGACGAAAAACGACAGTAAATTAAAACATGGTCTATATTTACTCATAGAAATTTCATGATATTTCTATGAAATAATATAACAATATCAATATCAATCAAATGTCATGAAATCATCAAATAAATAAGATTTGAAGGTTGCAAAACCAGTCCATGGCTTAATTTATTGTTAATTGTTGTTACCACCCTGTAAACATATTATTGTCATTATTTCTACGTAATCTAGCATCCATTATTCAAGCTCTTAATAATGCTTACTTTTTGCTAGATAATTTTAAGTAAAAATAATTGTAAGTATCAAAAGTTACTCAAATGACTTCTCAGTAATAATAATTAAAAGTATCAAAAGTTACTCAAATGACTTTTTAGTACGTTCGTGTTTCTTATTGGTCAGAAAACTACCAATCCCAATGGAGTGCGGTGGGGTGAGTAGAGTGGGGATTCCGATTCCAACACGGCTCAGCCCACGGCAGTCGACTCACTCTCAGTTTGCAACTGGTCGAGAACGGTAGTCTCTAATCTGTCTGTGTGTTTTACCACGTGTACTTTAACAGTGTAATTATTGTATCTCAGTGTATAGTACTCTCAATAAATATTGGAAACTACCTCAGTGTTTTTGTTGTTGTTTTATTGTTGTTAATGCTTTGTATTCTATTATTGTTACTTATCTCTCGCAGATTCAATAAATAGCAAGATATCACACATCACCAGCCTATAAACTCCCCACTACTGGACACGGGCCTTTCTACAAGAAATAAAGAAATATAGTGGGCCATAGCGCCGCTTAGAAAATTGTATTTGATCAACCTTTGTGCGCTGGCCCAATGCGGTGTGAACCTATTATACGCTTTGTAAATTATTGCTAGTATATTAAACTTCCTCGTGGTGTATCGACATGTTTACTATGTATAATTATTACGAAAAAGTAAATACACCTAAAAAATTATAAGAATTTCCTCCTAATGTAATTCATCGCGGGCCGCTGGTCACGTATGACTTAAAGACTTTGTGTGCCTCTCACGATAGGATTAGCCAAAACTTCCAGGACTTCGAGTCTTTGATGAAAATATAAATCACAAACTAGAAGCGATTTTGAAATAATATAAAAGTAATTTAGGAGAAATAAAAATACAGACATAAGTAAGACAGTGTTTAATTTCTTTTTGTCAACCATACAAATTCTTTTTGCGCTAATAACTATTTAAAGCTAAATCTTGCTTGCGATAAATCTGGATTTTTTTACACGCAAGACGTCAATAACAATTCAAGTAAAAAGATGTTGCTGATTTTTCGTATAAAAGTATGCCCTGTAGTAATTTATTACCCCTTGGACGAATTGATTAACCTCTTTTTACTAATTTTCTTATGATTAAATTCGGTTACAGGCTAGGTGTAACTAAAATGTCAATTCAATTAGTGATCGCGTTCATTAAAATACAGTAAAAATTACCGCTAAACACAAATTAACTAAAATAATATGTCACACTAACGTTATTGAAATTAACACATCACATAACACTACACTAATTAATCACTTATCGCACTGGAGAACCTCCCACTAATATCGCTTCAAAGCAATTGCTTCGCAGTTCCAAATAGAACTGAATGCCTGTGCCGCGACACAGATATTTAATATTATAGCCGCCGAATACAATAACACAATTCTGGAAGCTTCCACAATATCAATTTGTTTAATCAAGAATGCTAGAATGTTCCTTATATGGAATATGCTATGCTATCTCTTTCACTACTTTCTCGAAGTTTCTTTGTCTGTCCTTTTCTAGTATACCGCGTTGTCTCGTTTACTCCTTTCTCAAAGGCTCTTGTGTCTTTTCGTGACCGCATTAGTTTTAGCTCAAGCATTATCTCTATCTCACTCAATCTTGGATTTTTACATTTAGACATCAAATGGCCATAATGGGTTCTGAAAACGCCTGAAGGGGTTTTTAGAATACGATGCCATCGGATTAGTTGGCCCTGAAAAGCACTGAAAACGTTTTTAAGGCGCCTGAAAATAATAGTAATTAGGTCAAAATTTTGATTTTTTAGTATGTGAAAGAGCTCCCTCTAGGTCTGGCTGAAAACGCATTACAGCCTGCTTCAAATGCTTTGTATTTAGCTTCTGTAGTCATAATTATGTGTTACTGAATAAATTATTAAGACACTCACTATAACTATTAACACTTATGGTTCTTATATAGATTCCGGTTAATACATATGTATAATTTTATAACACCAGTCTATCAAGTGACACATGTTTTTGGGCTGCAGTATAGCACATAAGTATGTTTAAGTGTTTTTTCTATGGTATTGACTGTATCCTGTTATGTGTCTTAAATAAATAAAATAAAAAATTAAATTCATTAATGTTTTAATTTATACGTCAGCTGCCAAAATCAATTTCAATTTCAAATTCAATTCCGAAGTCGCTTTATGCTTATGTCTTATTCATCATCAAATCTTCCAACGCTCTCATAGTTTGAGGCGGTTGTGTGTAATTTAAGGATTATAAGGGTGTACCGATGACGAAGGGCTCGAGGGTCCTTGCTTAAGGCTCGATGTGATCAAATGATCAATAAAGTTGCGGAGACCAAAGGAATTGGATACTAACGGAAACCTTAAGAGTGCTCATATTTGGGTCACATGTCTCAATTTATATGTATGTATGTCAAAGAAACATACCGCTTCCGAAGATACATGCCGGTCTTTATTCTCATCAATCCACTGTGTTCCCCTCAAAGTCAAGTATAAATAAATTAAGCAGTTCGCTACTTTGTCGTACTTTCAAAGCTTGCTATTCTTTACTAGCACATGAGGTGTTCCCTTTTTCTTATAGCATGGGTACCTTTGAAAGAGGTTTGAAAGGCCGGCGAGGTTGAGGCGGCGACAGCGTGATCAAGCTCTACTGGCGGTCTTCGCATAATGGACGCTTCTTATCGCTTCACTTAAAATGGTGCTGAGTCATTTTCCGTGCTCTGTATGGATAAAAAGTATTTAAAAAGCAGATCGCCCAATCTTTGACACCTGCAATATCACGTTGACACGTAATATTCCTAAGACAAAAGAATATGCTGAGAGTTTCGCACACTGACCGCGCGGTAGTCAGAGATAGGCTATTGAAAAAGACTGGAAGAACGGGAGCCCTGCCGGATAGCCTGCAGCTAGGGTACCGACTTCACGGCCAGCAACCGGCTGAAATAACGGCAGATGGTATTTTCAATTTTCTCTTAAGCACAATAGCTGTAAATTAAAGAAACGTCGAGCATAAAATGATAACAAAACATCTGATGAATCTTGTGTTGAGTTCGGAAAAGCGCTTTATTTACAATGTGTATTACTCGTGAAAAGTTATGCTTAATACTAGATTTAAAATTATATATTAGGTAAACTACGTCAGGTTGCACCTATCATGATATAATTATGTAGGTTAGGTATTGGGAAAGGTAGATGAAGACCAAGATTTACTTAACTAACGTATTAGTCAAATACAAATACAAATAATATTTATTCGTTATGATCACAGGTATAAAAAATGTTACATTGAAAGAAGAAAAGTTAGTCTCACTATGATCTACCATATTAGGCATACGAACATTCTTATTAAATAGTGCGTTAATAAGAGCTAGTACTTAATTAATTTACAATTACAATTTTCAACTTTTATCACACAGATAATCATCAATTCTATAATAACACTTATTTTCAAGTAGGGTACATAGTACAATTTTAAAGTTTTTTTCTTCAAGATCTAGTATAGATTTTGGAAGTTTATTGCATAGTCTAGATGCCAGTCCAATTAAACTTTTCCTCATTAAGGCAGTATTACAAATATTATCCTCTACTTTTGCTTTCCTAGGACGAAGATACCACTCAGTGACAGGCTCGACAGTCTTAAATTTGTCAGTATTAGATTTAACAAATATGCATGACTAAAATTTATAAACATGGAAACGTGAGCAATTTTAAGGATTTAAAAACTGGCTTGCAACTTTCAGTTGACTCAAGACCGCAAACAGCTCTAACGCATCTTTTTTGTGCTCTAAATATAATTTCTCGGTAAGATGAATTGCCCCAGAAAATAATTCCGTATCTTAGAACTCACATGACAAATCCATGATAAGCGGCTAGAACTACTTCGCGACTAGCCACTTTTGCAAGCTTATTCAGTGCAAAAGAAAAGCTATAAAGCTTTTGGCATACATGTATGGAATGTGATTCCCATGACATGTTACTGTCTATGAATACACCAAGGAATTTTACGGATTCTACGCTCTCAATGCTGATTGAATTAATATTTATATTTATATTTGGTACTGATTTTCTTTGTGTGAATTGCATTAATTTAGTTTTGTTCAAATTGATACTTAAATTATTTTCATTCATCCATATTATAATATTATTTATTGTTTTACTTATTGCAGTCTCATATTGCTCTAAATGTGTATTTTCAATTATTACTGTACTATCATCAGCAAAGAGAACCATTGGATAATCACTAGACTTGGGCATGTCATTAATGTAAATCAGAAACAATAGAGGTCCCAACACGCTTCCTTGGGGAACACCAAATTTAACAAGTCTACCTTCCGATCTATATTTTTCTATTTTTTTACTACTTAGAGATATTTGAGTTAATTCCGTATATTGAATTCTATTCTCCAAATATGATTTAATAAGGTTAAGTGCATTTCCCCTAATACCGTTAAGAAATAATTTATTTAATAGTAAACTATGATCATCATGGTCAAACGCCTTTGACATGTCCATAAAAACTGCACAAGTTGGTTTAGTTTTATCTAAGTTTAAAATTACACGATTCGCTATGTCGTAAATTGCAGAGTTTATAGTCACGTCCTTGCGAAAACCTTTCTGTTCGTTCGTTAACAACTTGTATTTTTCTAAAAATGTATATAAAGTTTTATAAATTATTTTTTCTATTATTTTCGAAAACACGGATAGTAATGCAATAGGACGGTAATTTTTTATTTCTTCTCTGTCTCCTGTTTTATAAAGTGGAAAAACAATCGGTGACTTTGATTTGTCTGGAAAAATTCCTGTATCAAAAGCTAAATTTATAATGTGGCTCAGTGGTGACGGCTGTAGTCGAAATTAGTCAATACCTACACTATTTGTGATTTTTAACGATTTTATAACTTTACAAATATCATTTGGTGTAGTAGGAGGAAGAAATATTGAGTTGACTTGATTTGTAATTTAAGGTGAAGAATTTCCCTGAGTTTTATTCGTAGTCTGTATCTGATCTATATAATAATTATTGAAAGCTGTTGCTATATCAAATGGGTTATTAATACTCCTACTATTTATTTTTATTTTACGTATTGGCTCAGTAGGCATTTTAGATTTAGTATGATTAATTACTCGCCACGTAGCTTTAGTTTTATTAGCAGATTTTTTTACAATAGTGTCATTTCGAGCTCGTTGTGTTAATTTTATAATATTTTTTTAATTTTTTAGAATATTTTCTAAGTTTTTCTTTATAGTAAACATTTTTATGATCTAATCTAGATATCCATAAAAGCTTTCTTTTGTTTCTGCGACATACTTTAATGCCTTTTGAAATCCACTTTGGTTCATATTTGGTGGTTCTTTTGACAGCTCTGCGTGGAAAGCAAATATCATAGAAAAATTTAAAGTAGTCTAGAAAACAATTGTATGCGTCATTTGAATCCCTAGATTTAAAAATTTCAATAAAAGATAGAGCACCTAAACATTCCTTAATTTTTTTAAGGTTTTTTAAAGAGTGATCACGGCGTGTGGTATACCAGTATTGTAAACAACAGGTTTTTTTAACAGGAAACTTTAATATTTGGGCTGTATGGTCCGATAATGCTTAATCAATAATCTCACCCTTAGATCCTCGTATGTTGTGTGCAATATTGTCTTAACACGTTCCACTTGATAGTCTAGTTGGTTGTCGAAATTCCAATTTTAAGTTGCAACCTATTATCTGATATTCAAAATTTCTACTGTTTGGGGAACTAGTCAAAATATCTATGTTAAAGTCGCCACATAGTATGATTTTTTTATTTTTTGTTATACAAAGTGATAATGATATTTACTAATAGCGGTCGGCAACCAGCAGCGATCAGCAACCGGCAGCGATCGGCAACCAGCAGCAATCGGCAACCAGCAGCGATCGGCAACCCGCAGTCCGCGTCATACCCGGTCGCAGGTTGCCGATCGGTTCAATGGATTCTTGATAGGCCAAAACTTTTTTTGAAGACCAATGTTTAAACAATGGTCCATGCCATGTTTTATCGTTGACATAAACATTCCTTCTTGCGACAAACAACGGGTAGTGAAAATTACAGATAGGTATCTCTTTTATAATATTTACCAACTAATAATGGACAACACCACGCTTATGTAATCCGCGGAAGTGAATTCCATTAGCGGTTTATACAATGGTTGCATTTGGCTACCTACTACTAATTTGGACAAATAGCTTTCGTGTGTTCCTCCAAACATGTTGGCCGCGCTCCAACCGCTACAGCTAAAGTGCTTCTTTGTTTATACACTATTAGGATAACAATACATCTGTTGAATATAATTGTTGAAGGAAGTACAATAAACATAGTGTTCAATCTCTCTTTACTGCGGCCCTATAGTTCGCATTTGTCCTTTTTTTCGGGAAGAAATCCGACTACAGACCTACCCGCCGCTGGCTAAGCGACGGGCGTGTGTGGGGGTCTCCCAGCGCTTATAAGGCACTGGGAATACGCACTAAAAATCCCCGGCAACTCCACTGCCCTTCGCGGGGGTAGCCTGGGCTCTGCCGAAGCAATTTCACCAACCCACTTCCAGGTAAACCGGCCATACGACCAGGTTTTGCGCCAATGGAGATTATCCAGAGTCACTTGGGTAATCCTAGACGTGGCGGCCTGTGCAATGCATGCGTGGGGGCCACCCACGCACGCGGCCGAGCCTAGGGCGCAGGAAGACGAGCGACCACCGATAGTTCGCATTTGTCCTATAGAGTATGTGTATGAACAGTTTGCAGCTCACAGAAATACTGCGTCATTTATCGTGATAAAATGGACGAAGCAAGCGCACAATATTGTTTTTTTTTTCATACAAAGCACGGCAAATGATTCAACACAACCTGATGTGATGCAGTAAGAAGAGTCCACATGCGAAGACCACTGGTGCAGCTTGAAAGACACTGTTCTAGCCTGCTCCACCTTGCTGGGCCAGAAGGTGTCTTTTCACGTCTCTCTTGAAGGAACTCATGTTATAGGAAGAAGGGAACACATGTGCTGGCAAAGAATTACAAGTTTTTGAAGAGCGACAAAGAAGCGAGCTTAAAAATACTACGAGTTATGCATTATGAATGGGATCGAAAGGATTATTTTCATCGCAGATACGACTCTTCTACAATAATTATTACACAATGTAATTTAGTGTCTTGTACACAAATATTTTTGGCAGTAATCACGAAGCTATTTTTCTAATGATTTTAAAATTTTTGACACTACTGAGATGCCACTAGGCTTTTTGGGTTCCGGTTCAAACCTGGATTGATGAAATATCACCTTTAGCTTGTAATGATAATTGTTCAGTATCACTTTCTGAGTCCCTTTTGACTGTATGCATTAATGAAAGACGTATCTTCAACATCTTCTAACCACGCCCAAATATATTGATGTCAAAATAAATTTATTACATTCTAGCTTCACCCGAGAACCTTCAATGTTCGTAAACAGAAAACAGTTTTTCAAAACTATTGATCAGCAAATGTTCCTAAAACCTTTCCTTATCAATAGTTTCGGAGCGCATAGGGAACAAACTTATAAAGATTAATTTTTATTTATCAGATTACTTCAAAATATTAACAAACAAAACAAAATAAAAAAAATAAGCGCTCTTCATTTTAAATTAGAAATATTTTCATCATAAATGAGATACTTTCTCTTGTGGCCTGCTTCTTTTGGGCTCCACAATATTGGTGCTGCTTTAAATTACTTAAACTAATATAACAAATGCGAATGTACCCGTATCTGACTGTCTGATAAGTTTTCTATTTCCATGCCAAATTTTATTTCAATCAATTAGGAGTGACAACGTAACAGACAGACAGACATATTTCCTAGTGGCATCATCATCATCATCAGCCTATATACATCCCACTGCTGGGCACAGGCCTTCCTACATGGGCGAAACACATGAGGAGCTTGGGCCATAACACCACCAAACTGTCCCAATGCGGATTGGTGGGCGCTCGGTTGCAGTAACAACTAAGACCAACGGCTTAACGTTCCGAAGCACGGAGGAATTCGAGATAATAAATTTGATTGACCCATCCCGGGACTAACCATGGCGAAAGTTGTTTTGTTTTTGTAATCAAAGCCAGAGCGTTCAAACCATTACACCACCAACCTACCTTTGTAATTCATTTAGAATTCAATTTCCGTGGGGGCAGAAATTTTCTGTTCGGTGAAGGGACTTTTCTAAGTCCGCCTGGTTAGCTACCACCAACTTACATAAGTCTACCGCCATAACAATAATGTTTACATCATAATTGTGTTCCGGCAGTTGGGGGTAAGATAGCCAGCTCCTGGTGGTTGAGGTATCTGGATGGAGCTAGCTTCCATTTTTGCCATTATCATCACTTATCATCCGGTGAGGTTGACTTCAAGAGCTGCGCCGTTAAGAATTTCAAAATATATGATGAGTGTGTGACCAGTTAATTTTATTAGAAAAAAAAATACAATAATCAGACACTCTACTACGGAATTTAATAATGACGCAATCAATATTAATGTATACTAATTGATTACATTTCCAGTTGAATGGCAAAGTACAGTGAACCATTTAAATTTTAAAAGCATTGAAATGAGTTAGCTAAAATATATAATGATAGACCGTCTTCAATCAAAACACTTAAAGGATTAAAATCTATGCGAAAGATTACCACAGTGGAGCAAGGGTTAGTAGGTACTGTGTGTTAAACATTTCTCTTTAAGTCTATTTAATTTATAAGAGTGGTACTGCAACATCTGATTAAATTTTCTTTTATTATTACACTATTGATAACATAATTATTAATTATATATCCAAGATAATATAGAACATTGAAATGTATTTATAAGGTTGTAGTAGTAATCACTCAACCTAATAATATTATATGTTAGTACTTGCAAAAGTTTTTTTTTTGACAAATAGATGACAAACCAGCTGACGGCCCACCTGGTGGTAAGCGGCTACCGCCGCCTATAGACACCTGCAATAGCAAGGAAAAGCACTTGATATTGCAGGTGCGCTGTCATCCTGAGGCCTAAGATAAAATGCCGTCCATGCCCAGTAATTTCACTGGCTACCTTTCCCTTCAATCCGAAACACAGCGAACTGTTTCACGCCTGAAATAAGAAAGGCGGTGGTACCTACCCAGGTGACCCTACATATGAATCTACCACCTAGTATATCTTTAGGGTGCTAAGATTCGTAATTATTTATTATTTCTAATTATTTTTAAAGGTACATATCTTGCCAGTTGTTAGCGTTAATTTTAGAATAATAAGCAAAATTTTTCTGGCTACCTCCACGAACGACGGCAGCTAAAACTATCTAAAAAAAACCTTATGCTCGCCAGATCAAAATTATTGAGGTAATGTTTATAATTTATTTTTTAACGTTATATAAGATGTTACAAGGATAATTTTAAATAAAATGTAATGGTAATAAAAAAATCATGATACTTTTGAGGTACCGAGTAAAACTATTATGAATAGAGGGAACAAATATACTGATTACAATTGAACTGTGCTACAATGAATATTCAAACAGAATCTGAGAAAAAAGGTCGGTTGTTTTAGGAAAATCACTTTCCGGGGAGGGCTTGGTCATCCCGGTTAATTTTAAGAACAAAAGTGGTAATTAAAGTATTAATTTATTAGCACAAAATTTAAAACTTTGTGAAGATTGTACGTGATTTTGTTAAAATTAAGGGTCACGGTAATGGTAACGAGCTGCCTTTCTTATGAGATAGAATGAGAAATCAGGACCTAGGAAGGTTCTTTTGCGGCAACCGCAGAGGGTTATCGGGACCGGGCCTTGTGGGCTTAAGCTACGGTCAGTGACGGGACTGCCTGAGTGCTTACAGGCATACCCCCGTGAGAGATTGACACCCTGGTGCTAGCTGGAGTGTATCAACACCGGGTCGCAGCACAGATGAGGAGAGAACTACCTGTCTCTGAAGAAGGCAACGGATCCGCATACACCCTGACACAAAGGGAAAGACTGCGCCAATATGGTGAGGCACTCGCCACCCCAGCTGCTGGCAACTGAACGATCGAAGCGATCCATCCGGTGTTGGAGGAGAGGGTTGGGCGCAAGCACCGCAGCCTCACCGCATGGTGAAGATACTGACCGGACATGATTGCTTCGGTCAATATCTATACCATATCGCTTGTGTCACCACTGTGACTCCCCCAACAACACCGCCGAGCACACTCTGTTGGAGTGCCGGGACTGGCGGCAATCCCCTCTCATTATCATCTTTGTTACGAACTATTGCTGACACGCAGAGAGCGGAGGGGGGACGGGAGGAGGATCCTATAGCTGCCCCTCTCCAGGGTAGACAGGTGGGCGCGAGAAGGCGGCGATGCCCCACGCACGCTATACAAGCCTCCTCAGCTAAGACTGCCCATGGTAACTCCGGGCAATCTCCATCAGCGCGAAGCCAGGCCATGAGGCCGGGCTACCTGGGGGTGGTCTGGTGAATTTTCTACGTAGACCCCAGATCACCACCGTGCAAATCAAGGGAGCATGCCAGGAGTTTGAGCAGGTATTTCTGGGGTCAATTAAGACGCTTGGCGAACCATACACACGCCCGCTCCTGCCAGCGGCGGTTAGATTCGTCAATAGATTTTTCCTGGTTAAAAAAAAGAAAAAAAAAACAGGGGCACATGAGGCGCAGGGAGATTTTCACGCCTATCTACTGTTGCGAGGAGAAGGAATGCTTGTTTATTAGAACGAAGAAGGTAAGTAATAAAGAAAAAAGAAACACTCCAACAGCAAGAGGCACGTATCCTTTGATTTTGTTCTACTATAAGTAATGCACGTTCATACTTCATGTATCTAGCTAAACTTTAGTTGTATTTCAAACCAAACTCATAAAGTGAACGATCCTTCAATATAACATGTTCTTTGGTAACATTTGAGTAATGAGCAATAAGCGGTTACCTACAGCCTCCTCGCATTACGTCACGGCTCGACAAGCGCTCACTAGACTGTGACGTAACATGTGTTACAAACTGAAGTTGAGTGATAGTCTGCAACAAAATCCTTGAAATAAGTTAGGTGCCTCTATTCGCGGAAGATGGAGGGGGCTCTGCAATTCTTTTTACGGTGAATGAGAAGATTTTGGCCATAGCACCATCACGCTGGCCCGATGCGGGTTGGTGGGCTAAAGCGATTGAAGTAACAACTGAGACCAGCGGCTTATCATGTCTTCGGAAGCAAGGAGTTGCTCAATATTATAAATTTTGATTCTAAATCAAAATCAAAAATAAATTTATTCAAGTAGGCTCCTAAGAAGCTCTATTGAATCGTCAAAAATGACAAAATATGTATATCTAATTAAGAAATGGTCTCACAATGTCATATTGTCTATCTGTCTGTCATGTCTGAATTTACACCGGTTCCAAAAGTTCAACTATAGAGATTGGCCCACCAGGATCAACCATGGTGAAAGTGGTTATGCTTTCGTAATCAAACCCAGAGTACTCAAACCATGCCACTGGGGATCCTAACATGGGGATGTTAGGGTAGCGAGGAGCTCAGTGCCATGGATCCTAAGGAGGCATGAAAGGGCACCTTATCAGCGTTTACTCTGCACTCCTTTTCATATAAACTTTTAAGTCGATAACATTTTAAATAAACAAACCGATTGTATAATGCATCAGCGAATAAGGGTAGTCTAAAAAGTTATCAGACGATTTTTCGAAAAGTCTAATAATGAAATAATTAGGAATTTTTGGTTTGTATGAAAACTAAAATAGCAATAAAATATGAAATTGAAAATTTTAAGTTACTCCCGGCCTCAATAATCATCTATGCGCCAAATACGCCATATCTGCTGAAAGTTTCTCAAGAATAAGGCATCCCGCAGACTATTTGATGGTATTGGATCAGCTTAAGGTTAGTATGTCATGGGAATTTCACCGAAGTGACAGTACACCAGACTTCAAATCAATTGGCTCTGTGAAAGTTAGTAAAACCCTTTTATCATGTAGAAAATGAGCTGATACTCGTCAAACATCTGAACTGATCTAGAACCATCATAATCAAGTCAGCTTTTGAACAAAAAACCAAATCAAAATCAGTCAATTCGTTTAGGAGCAACGATGCCACAGACAGACACACAGATACACAGACATTCGTTGGGAGTTAAAAATTCTGTTACTCGATTATTATTAAACTTTTCGATAATCCTCTGATGGCAGGCATGGCAAGCATGGCAAGAATTGGTTTGTTCGTTTCCTATACTTATTTTTAAGCTATTTTTTTTAAGAAAAGCCGCACGGCATAAACCTTAAAGGCTTTCGCATATTTTCTTCCACGAGGTACCTGCATCAAACGTCCACATAAAATTAAAATACTCTATAAGCCAGCAGTGTCAGGAAGCGACAGCAGCACACGAGCGCAACAAAAGCAAATAATCAGTGCATTTCTACGGAATTAACGACATAAAAAGGATGTGGGTTAAACAAAAAGACTATTACATGACACGGGACAATAGTAAAAAATTTGGGATTTTGTTTTCTTCTATTTTTTTTAAACTCTTGGTGGCTGTAAAAGAGTTCGCTGTGATTCGGATCGAACAGATTTTCTTTCAATCCGAATCGAAGCGAATTTTCTATAGCCAGTGTAATTATTTGGCCTGAAACGCATTTGATCTTAGGCCTCAGGATGACATCGCACCTGCTGTACCAACTGAATTTTTTACTTGTTATTGCAGGTGTTTAGGCGACGGTAGCTACTTACAGTTAAAAAACTCCACCATATTTAAACTTGAAAATTGTAGATTGGTTAAGAGTCTCCATGTTGAAAATAATAATATCAATGCAGCCGAATAATAGAAATAACAAAACTTCATTAGAAAAGTCATTTTTGAAAGACTTCTTATGTTGAAATTTTGTTGTATAAAACTCTTTCATTATTTTATTGTTGTATATACAGTAGATAGCAGTAGGTAACAGTTGCAATATATAACTGTTATGTTATTTTCGATCCCTATCTTTCCCCAATTGATTGAACGAATGATTGGATACAGCATGCTCCGCGTAGGTAAATAAAACAAAATGCATTTTGTCATATCGTACGGTGTAAACAAGACTCCGCAACAATTAACTAGATTCATTCGACGTATCCTCGCCGTCGCAATGCTATTGTGTTCCCATGCAATGACAATATTATTTCTTCTCTTTAAATAAATTGTGCAAAATTTTTACTGCAACGAAATAAACTGCATCGTTATGTTGTTGTTGAAATACGTATCACAATTGACAACTTCATGTTTTCATTAGTAATAAGTATTAACTAAAATTTAAGAGAGGTAGGGTGGACTCGTAGCACTCGAGGCTGGTGGCGTTGTAGCTTGAGCGGTCTGATTTCGATTACGAAAACAAAGCAACTTCCGTCATAGTCGATCCCGGGATGGGTCAAGCCACCCCCCATTCTGGGACTACGACGTCACTGTTACGCCTCCGATGACGAGCTCCAAAGTGGCCAAGTTTATAAGGGCGTTTGCCTTTGTATGATTTGAGATCTACACAAAGAAAAAATACATTACTTTATAGAATCGGCTAAAAAAATGTTGTACAGGTCCCGTATTTTTTACAGGAGTTATAATGACAATAATAATGATATTCATACATTCACACGTATTATCTAGCCCAAAGTAATCATCATTAAGAGCTTGTGTTATGGATACTAGATAACGGAGAAATAATGATAATAATATGTATATAAATATTAGAAATAAACTAAATAAACATATAAACATCCATGACTCGTGAACAAATGCTCGTACTCATCATACCAACGTTTGCTCCTACCGGGATTCGAACCCGGGACCTCTTGACTGAGTAGCATGTATAGCAAGGGGCACAGACCACTCGGCCAGCCGGTCATCAAAGTTATTGAATACGATGCATATAAAAAAGTAGGCGCTGTTTCATTAATTTCCAGTAAATAAACTACACCTAATATACTTAACAGATAATTAATAATATTTCATTGTGGCGTGTTTTAGTTTCAAAAAAAAAAGACTAGAAAATAATAAATAAAGGCTACATGTGAATTAACTGTCCGAATATGATTCACCTGGTCAGCCTTCCATAGGGGCATATACACAACGAAGCAAACTATTTGTATAATATGTATTTATATAAATATGCACCTCCTTTCTGTAAGAACACCCTTATAAATATGTCGTGATATGTATATGTCGTTATCCGTCGAGAGCTATTAAAATATGAATATGGTGCTGACGACAATAAAAACATGGGCTATATTAGTTAATTGAAAATCTTATTCATGTGATAAGACATGATATTTCAAGGAAATAGTATAACATTGTCTGCATTTTTTCATAGAAATGTAATAAAATTATCAAATGAAACTAAAATAGGATAAGTGTCTAGCTTAAGGCTTTGTATTTATTACATCTATAAACATCTAATGACAATTATCTGTTAGTGTACCTATCTAAAATAAATAAATAAATGAATAAGATAATAATATAACAAAGTAAGCATCATTAAGAACTTGTGTTATGGATACTAGATCAATGAGAAATAATGATAATAATACCTATGTATATAAATATTAGTAATAAACTAAATAAACATGTTTATATTATTAACATTTATGACTCGTGAATAAATGCTCGTACGCATCATACAAACATTTGCTCCTACCGGGATTTGAGCCCGGGGCCTCTTGACAAAATTTCTTGTCTTTACATAAATCCTTATTCATCGCAATAAAAATTATTTCACGTTTTCTTGTTCAACTGTTTTTGGACTAGAATTACCGGATCTCATGTTGACACAAACCTCAAACACAAAATCTACTTCACACAAACTGCGAAGACGCAACACATCTAGTAAGAAGCACATTCGACATCATAACTTTAGACGAACCTTATACAATGGTGACAAAGTGGATTATTGCACGACAACAGATACATTAAATTTGGCGTCGACTGCACAGTCCTGTTCCCAAGTTTATAGCTGTTTTTTCCCGATCACACTTCTCTCACTCGTAAAATATTTACAGTTTATAGAACAAATAAAATATTTATCACGAGACATAACCCCGAAGAAAATAAACATGGGAAATTCTCATCCACTCATAAAGTTTTGACTCCACGCAAATTAAATTCGGGGGAAATTAAAATTTTATATCTGGTTTCACGTGTATTTTGTATCAAATTGTATTCTGAGAATGGTAATGCAGTAATGAAAAGACGAGAACTAATAAATTGGAAAGGACTTTAAGCTGATTAATAATTTTATTGTATTTTTTATACAAAGCACTGAAAATGAAGGGTCCTTATGCGAAGTCGGCTAGTAAAGCTTGCATACACTGTTCTAGCCGTCTCCACCTACTTTTTTTGAAATGAAATTAAAATAAAATGAAAAAATCTTTATTCAATTCCCCAAGAAGCACTTTCGAATCGTCAAAAAACCCCTTATGTCTATCACATAAAATAATATTAACTAACTAACAATTTCATAATGTTTGTCTCTCTGTCTTATCTGGATCTACGTAAGCTAACAATGTTATAATGTTAATCTGTCTATCGATCTGTCTGTCGATCTGTCTGTCGATCCGTCTGTCAGTATTCCGGCAACAAACTCGTGTAGTCACTCTTTTATATGATGGAAAAGCTTTTATAGCTACCCCGCTGTAATAAAGGGCCACAGTTGGGTTATGTGAGACTCTCCGACTGGCATACTCACTAAAGACCATCACTTCACGTTCTTACTACCTCGCTGCTATCCGACGCGACCACACAGGGAACTTGATAGTCGTCCGTGTGGCCACTTGCAACTAGCCAGCCTAACCCTTTTGAAAATTTGTATGGTTATAGAAAGGAGGAAACACATGCTGACAAAGAATTCTAAGTAATTTTGAAACAAAAATAAAAACTGACTAAATACTAAAAAAGGATAAAATAATTAAATTTAATTTGGTACCTACTTATACTTACCAATCATATTTTTTGGAGTCAGTGCTTTACTTTCTATTGTTTCTACAAAAAGTATGTTTCTATGTTTTTTAGAATATAAGTACTTAGGTCACTTTAATTTAATTATTTTGAAGTCGATTTCTATTTTTGCTTGAAGAAATTTTTTCACAATTTCCAGTGATCAAGGTCAAAGCTAGATGGATGACCGTCAGCCTATATTGTTTTCTGCTTTCGTATCGGGAGAGGATAGGTATTGAGCTTTCACTCAGCGGCAACGTCACAAAAAAGGATATACACTTTTCATACTAATATTAAAAATACGAAAGTAACTCGGCCTGTTCGTTACGTTTTTACTTATACATATATCTTTACCAAGCACGCCTTGCAGTGAATCATTTGTCAATGTGAGTTAGTGTAAGATTTTCGGTTGACTGTACTACTGTGTGAATTAGCAATCAATACGCAGTTTGCAGCGTTTGAAAAAATATATTTTATTTGCAAACGGTCTGTCACAGACTGTGTGTCAACTCAACGGTGTATTGTTAATTAATTTCATTTAATCATTTACTCCAAAATCAGTGGCCTGCGCATGATGTCAAAAACACAAAATGACAGATTCACAAAATGTCATAAACGCAAAAAGTCAGATGTCGTAAAATGTCAGATTCGCAGAATGACAGATTCGCAAAATGACAGATTCTCAAAATGCCAGATTCGCGAACTGATAGAAATTGAGCCTAAACAGAGACAGATACAATTGTAAATGCTAAAGAGCTGATATAAGCGTTTTGGTGAAGATTTAAAAGTACCGTCACCGCGATAGGTACCCGTTGGATTAGCGTGTACTACCCGTCTGGCGACTATTGTGCAAATAAATTGGATTGTCTCACTTGTAGCATCATCACATCACATATTAAAAAAAATTTAGCTAACGTTTCAGGTATTTTTACGTCTTCCAGACGAGTATAATTTAATGAAGCTAATTAGATTAACGCATCTCTAGTATGTAGTATTATTTTTATTTCTAACATTTAAAGTACAACGGTAACCACCACACTTTTCAGCACAAAATGCAATTCAGCTTCCATGACCAATTATTACCTATTTATTAAAGCAGTCAATATACGCCCGATATCGTGCGACGTAAACTTGAGCTCCGTGTAATTTAGGATATAAAAAAATCATAATGTGTATATTTAGAACTTATTCAGTATTGACAGTGTAACCTTTCATCAAGTATTATAAACAGAGTGAAATAAATGTTCAAGGTGTATAAATTAAGCAGATAATAAAAAATAACATAATGGACAAGCATAAGTAATGTCAAAGAAAATAAATAAACACTAGCAGCCGTGTGATCTAAACGTAAACAAAGTGTGAAACTTGTACACTCTAAATTCAAAATTAAATATTTGTAAATAATCGATAACAAGTGGGCAATTTAGTGTTTAACTGAAACAAGACGGTGAACTAAAAACAAAGTTTTATAAAATTTTACATCCACCTTCATCCCATAGCAACTTCAAATTACGGACTAGCCTATAGATGTAAAATTTCATCGCAATCACAAATGAACTGGTTGGTCGAACGGTAAATGGTGCACACTGAGTCCTTAAGGTCTATGATTCAATCCCGAGCTGTGAATTATTTTTTGTTTCTTTTTTATATGAATAATTTTTTTTTTTTGGAACACTCGCTCACAGAAGTATTTGGGTTTAAAACAAAATATGGCTGCAATACATAAAGAAAACTGTTATGTTTGTGCTAAAAAAATTAAAACCAGAGAATATTTAATTTGCACGAACTGTAACAAATATTACCATGTAACATGTACGAAAAATGTAAGTGTTCAGTTCTTTAGACTAATGACATCAAAAACTAAAGATGTATGGCTTTGTCATCTATGCAAGAATGTGAAAAACACTGTTAATGCTATAACTTTTTCAAAACAAAGAACGTCTACTCCAACTTCAAGTATGAATTCTGCTCATGGGACAAAAAATAAAAATACTATGCAGACAACAGAAGATGATAAAGTTCTATCTCATAATGATTCTTCAGAGGAAAATGTAACACGAAATAAATTTAAAATTAACGTGAGTACGGAAAATTCGTTTCAATCATTATCAGAAGAAGAGATAGAAGAGGTAGCAGTATTGGAGAATTCATTGTCATCTCAAGAAACCAGGCTAAATCATAGCTGCCCAGAAAGCTGTAAAATTGGTAGTGAAGAGCTAGAAGGTACAAACAGTTTGCTAAAAGTGAAACTAGAAAGTGCAGAAAAAGAAATAGAGAATCTAGTATCTGAAAACTTTTCATTAATGAAGAAAGTAACTGAATATGAATTGAAAATAAGACAGTTGACTAAAATTTGTAGTTCACCAAAGAGTGACATAAAAAAGAAAAAGCAAAAGATAGTTAACCTTGCAGTAACATCTGAAATATTAAACAATGATGAAAGCTCGGAATTGAGCAATACAGTTTTCGATGTTGAGTCCATGAATAACAAGAGTAATCCTTTGGAAGAGCTAAAAATTAGTAAACCACACAGCAGCCACATTACTAAATATAGTGTACTCCTGTTGGCTGATGAAACTGGACGTGACTTACGAAATCTTATGGAGAAACACCTTGGTGAAGATTATAACGTCATTTCATGTTTGAAACCATATGCAACTTTGGAACAGGTGGTTTCTGGAAATCTATCTCAATGTAAAAAATTCAGTAAATCAGATTATGTAATAATATTAGCTGGAACACATGACTCCAATTTAGTAAAATTTCAATCTGCCCTATATTACTGTTTAAATGTGTTATCGAATACAAATGTTTTATTTGGTCAAATTGGTAAAAATGAATTTTTGAATAATAAAAATAGACTTAATAAGCTCATAAAGACGATTAGTAGCCATGTTCTTAATTTGCATTGTTCGGAATTATATTATTTTGGAAACAATAAATTAGATAAGTTAAGTTCCAGTAGAGCATTAGTGATGGATATGATATTGATTAGCTGTCAAAATAAATTAAATTTCCCTAGACGAAATTCTAATGAATTGTTAAGTGTGCATACACAAACTGAGAATATTTTTTTTCGTGGGTGAGTGTTATGAATGTACTCTGATGTCTTTAGATGACACTATAAATGTTGATGTAAGCAACGGTTCCAACATTATTAATATTTATCACCAAAATGTTTGTGGTATTAACACTAAGAGAGATGAAATTGATGATTACCTAAATTCAATGAAAGATTTGCCTCGCTATGTTTGTGTAACTTAACATTTTCTTAACTCTGTAAATATTTTATTACTTAGCTTGACTAATTATAAATTAATGGCATATAATACAAGAACAAATATGAAAAGAGGTGGAAGTTTGATTCTTGGTTTACAACAGTATAGCGGCTGTAGCCCTTTAGCAATTTGTAATGATTTATATAAAAGAGAGGTTTTTGAAGTATGTGGCGTTAAAGACTTAAACACAAATTTGAATATATGTTGTGTTTATCGAAATGACAAAAAAACTAATTTTGATGTTTTTATGACGCAACTTGAAAAGTTTCTTGAACACTTCTTTGACAGTAAATGTATTTTATGTGGCGACTTTAATGTGGATTTGTTGAAAGAAGGTAGACATAAAACTGAATTCTTGAATTTGCTCACATGTTACAATTTTAGACCATTATTGAATTCTGTAACTTATGTAAAAGGACCGGCCAGTTCTAGTCTTGATAATTTTTTAATAAATTTTTCTGAGGATAGTGTAATTTCAACAACAATAGATCATAATGGTCACTCCGATGGGCATGCAGGTATTTGGTGTAAGTTACAACTTCCTTCTGTGAAAGAAGGAATAACAAAAAATGAGTTTCTTTTGTCAGAGCGGAGATCATTTAATAATAATAATAAGGCAAAGTTTAGACAATCACTTATAAATAGTGACTGGCTTAAAGTTGGAATAAACGGATTTATTCAAAAACTTAATGATTTTTTTAATAAAAGTTTTAGAAAAGTTAAGCAAAAATATAAAATACCTATTAAAAAAATTCAGTGGGCTACAAAAGGTGTGAAGGTTGCAAGCAAAATGAAACGTTTTTAATATCGGCTCATAAAGTTACCTGTGATCCATCATTGGTTCAGTACAGAAATAAATATATTAA
The DNA here is from genome assembly GCA_947347705.1 of Nymphula nitidulata. NCBI lineage: Eukaryota > Metazoa > Arthropoda > Insecta > Lepidoptera > Crambidae > Nymphula > Nymphula nitidulata. The sequence goes on from OX374625.1 coordinate 1,073,693, forward strand.
AGTCTATAGGCGCGTGATAAGGTGTGCAAAAAAACTAACTGTGCAAACTGAAATAAGAAACGCAAAAAATTGCACAAAGGCGATATGGAAGGTAGTAAATAAGCACAGAAATAAAACAAAAAATCGCAATCAGATGTTGTTACTAAAGTTAAATGGAAAAGTACTTAAAAAACCAGAAGAGGTTGTTGAAACTTTGTCACACAATTTTGACATGGGATTTACAAAAATTTTAGGTGATGCAGATTTAGCTAGTTGCTTATTAAAAGATAATACGTCACTTGTGAGTAATGCATTAATTTGGAAAAGTGTATCCCCTTTGGAGATCTATAAAATTGTAAGTAAAATGATAAATAAAAAATCTTATGGTTATGATGAAATGCCAATATCTATTTTTAAGGAAAATATTGACGTATTAGCTGAGCCCCTGTCCTCGTTTTTTAACATGTGTTATGACAGAGGTGTATTTCCGGATCAGTTGAAGATTGCCAAAATAATACCGGTGTATTATTTGAAGATTGCCAAAATAAAAGGAGTAAAAACGGAACCAAAAAACTATAGACCCATATCTTTATTACCCGTTTTATCAAAAATCTTTGAAAAGGTCATCAAATCCCGCCTGATAGAACATCTTTCAGCGAATAACATTATATGTAGTCGACAGTTTGGTTATCAGAACAATATTAGTACTAGTGACGCAATTGAAACACTTTTAGATGATATAGCATTAAATCTTAATAAAAAGAATAAAGTTGCTGGACTATTTTTGGACCTAAGTTCAGCTTTTGACTTTGTTAACCATAACATTCTTTTAAATAAACTCGAGCACTATGGCATTAGGGGGAAAAGCTTAGATCTTTTTAAATCTTATTTGGAAAATAGATACCAGTTTGTGCAAATTTGTTACAACAAAGAGGGAATAGAAAAAATCTATAAATCTAAATTGGTTAAAATTAAGAGAGGTGTTCCTCAGGGCTCCATATTAGGACCTATATTGTTTATTTTGTTTACGAATGATTTAGTGAATTACATAAACAAAAATGTTAATGATATTCATTTGGTACTTTTTGCAGATGATACAAACGCAGTGATATCTGGCCAAAATTTACAGGAATTAAACTTTAAAACAAACAGGACTCTTGCGGCATTTTATGCATGGTTTAATGTAAACGGACTATCCCTTAATACAGATAAAACTAAAGTTATTTTATTTCGAACAACTGGGGGTAATAGGGACACTTTGGATATTAATATGAACAGCACAAAACTTAAACTAGTGGAATCAATAAAATTCCTGGGAATTCACATAGATTCACATTTAAATTGGAAAAAGGAACTGGACAAGGTAGAGGGTAAAATTAGTTCTGCTTGTTATGCTCTTAGGAGTCTAAGAGATGAAATTACTCTAGAGCAGCTGAAATCGGTATATTATGCATTGGTGGAGTCACACCTTAGATATAGCATTAAGTTTTGGGGAAATTCTTACAAATATAATATACGGAGGGCTTTCGTTTTACAAAAAAGAGCAATTAGAACCATGGTGAGAATTCCGCAATGGGAATCCTGTAGGGAGTATTTCCAAAAACTAAAAATTTTGACCGTACCCGGTCTTTACATATTGGTTTTGTTATCGGATTTTATAAAAAAGCCTGAAAAATATGAAACACCAGATGGTAGATTAGAGAGATTGAAAACTCGAAGAAAAGATTTGTCAAATACAGTGTTGCCAAAATTTCGAATAATTTCACATAGTGTTAGATATCAGGTAGTTAAAATTTTTAACAGTTTGCCCACAAGTTTGAAGTCTGTTGTTCATGATAACACTTTCAGAAGGAGTTTAAGGAACTTTTTGTTAGATAAATGTTTTTATGATATTGACGAATTAATTGAGAATGTATAGATAATTTTAGTAATTGAATGTAATTTTGTGTGATTTTTTGTAATGAAATGATGTAATTTATCTTTTGTTTTAACATATTATGAAGTTTTTTTTAAAAAAATATTTTATGTAATGTATTACTTATGTTTTAAATTTGTATTTCCGACACAATGTTTTGTAAATGGAATAAATGAATATGAATATGAATATGAATAAGTCAATGGTACCTAGATATTAATAACCAGTCGTTTACCCTTTATTTCACTACTAATAACACAGTACATCTGTGTCTCAGAACTAAACATTTACTGATGGCGACACCCAAATTTACATAAAAGTGAATTTAATATTATTTAAACAGTAAATCGTAGGTAACATTTTGAAAATATGGCATTTTCTGAATCTGGCATTCCGAGAATCTGGCATTCCGCGAATCTGGCATTCTGCGAATCTGACTTTTTGCGTTATTAGCAATTTACGACAATCTAATAACGTCTGTCATTTTGCGAATCTGTCATTTTGCGTTTTTGACATTATCATTAGTTTTGTCCAGTATAAAAAGCTTCAAAAATTTCTTCAACCAACAACAACATGAAACCAAGCGATTTGTATTCACTTAAATTTTCATAAACGTAAACATGAGTATTAATTACAACAAGAACACACGCGGATGGAATAACGCGTATCTGAAAGCCAAAATTAATGTTTTCCGAAACGGAAGATCAGCAAATTTGATTTCAACTCCTATTTCCAATTAAACACAGTAACTTCATTATTCGCTAATTAATTATGGCGTAATCAAACTCGCCCGCGGTCCACAAACACGCAGACGTACATTATTCAGAACAGAATTGAGTAGTACTGATTGAAATCTGATTAAGTTCAAATATTAGTCAGAATCCGGGTACATACCATATTCCTACTCATAAACGTTTTGAAACAAAACTGTAATAACTATTCTTCTTCGTGTTACTAAAAAAATTTTTAAACAATAATAAAACCGAATTCAAAACATTGAAAAGGGAAAAAATATTAAATTTAAGTACCTAGGTACTTATCTCATAAAATGTACTTTTTGGGTCGCTGTGTAATGTATAGACCCGGGAGACACAAATAAAAGGTGTTAACTTCTTCAAGGCTAATTTAATACTAATCTAAATGCTCATTACAATAACATTTAAATCGTACGTGCGCCAAATATGAGGAGGTGCGTCGTACAGTACACCATCCCAGTTTTTGAAAAAAAAATGGTTCATTATTTTATTTACAACCTTATCAAGAAAATCTTTTATTTTATTTATTAATAAGTTTTTCCATATAAAACATATAATATTTTTTTTGTCTATTTCGTACATACCTTATGTAAGTTTTCCAAAAATCCGTCATACACTACACTTGCTTCAGTTTCTATTGTTTCTGGAAACACCTTAGCACCAATGCAAAAAAATATTTTTGTGCAGATAAGTACCTAGGTACTTAAATTTAATTATATTACCTTTTCAATGTTTTGAAGTCGGTATTTATTTTTATTTTTTCTAAATGGGTGACCGTCAGCTTTAGCGACTTGTCTGTCTTTTAGTCTATGGTTGAAATACGTAATATTGTTTAATATTATCATATCGTACCACTGTTAAAATATTACCTAAGAGTGATACCTTCCATCACCAGCTCAATAACATGAGATGATGACTATGAGAAGCAAGTACGTGAATAGTTTTAGAAAAAAAACAACAAGGGATTCAATCATCAGATTCTAACTTGGTGACTATGGATCCACCTCAGGAGCATACTTTATCGAATAAAAAATTATAATTTGGAATTAACAGAAAAATCGGTGAACATACACACCAAAAATACATACAGTGGAACATATAACCTCCTCCTTTTTTTAAGTCGGTTAAAGAGCTGATGACGATGATGACAAGATTGTTTTATCTTACCCAAATATCATTCATTTAATACCTAGACGAAAATACTTGGAAAGAACTCTATTTAAATCAATCTCTATTTAAGACACGAAAAATACTCGTAGTTTTCAATGTGTATTTTGTCATCATAACTATCTCATACCCTGTTACACTCGCTCGTGACGTCACAAATGCCGCCCCACCTCATAACATTTACGTCTCAAATATATTGTACGATGTTTCACGTCACCTTAAGTATTCACACTTGCTTTTATACGGAAAACATATAATATCTGCACCGCCCACATCACATCTGCTTTTATAGCAAAAAAGTACACTATTACCTTTGGTAACATTATTACATAAAATTTCAAACGCCTTGGATTTTATTAAATTATGATAAACACAATTATCATTAGGACATTTATCTAGTTATTCTAGTTTATTCAAAATATTGACTGGTAGTCATTTTTTAAATAAAATTGACTAACCAGGCCCTCCTTGTGTGTTTCTACCATGTGCCCAGCAGTAGTGCTTACACAGTATGGATTTTTGGGACGGGGCAGTAAGGGCAGGTACCCTAACCATTATAGTAACAGGAAAACGGAGAGCATCCATAACTTATAAAAATATTCTGAAGTGCATTCACAGACTTTAGAAAAAATGTACAGTCAACGAAAACAACGCTAAAATACCGAAAAATCTGATTTTGGCCATCGATCCTATTTTATCTGAAGATGAAAAGGCTCTTTAGGACTATTATAACGTTTGACTACTAGAAGTGACAGAAATCGCCAAAAATTTTGTACGGAAAAACGTTAAATCAACTCTAAATATTCTTTGAGTAATTTACTTTGTAGATCACCTTTTTTTGGCTTTTGTGTTTAAAAATACACGTTTAAATATTTTTTTTACTTATGTTGTAGAACATTATGCCTGCGTTTGAAGCCGGTGTTGTGACTTACCGTAGTTTCTGTATTCAAATTTCAGTTGGCCTTATAGAGTCTTTTGATCTTATTAGGAAAGAAGATCGTTTGACTGTAAAAAATGTTTTATTTTCCTCGTTTTTTTCTTTATTTGTAATTGTTACAATAAACTAGGCGTTTTAACGCGACAAAAACTTTAAAATGTGATTTTCAGTTTTTTTAAGCTTTTAACGTATAAAATGTATGGGGAAAGATTTAAGCGTTTTCTGTCATTTCTAGTACTCATACTTTAAGTCGGCTCATAAGGTCTTATGATCCTCACATGAAATAGGATCGATAGACATGAAACACAGTTTTGTTTTGTATTTTAGCATTTGTTTCACTGACTGTAAATTTTTTACAAAATCTGTGAATGCAGTTCAGCATATTTTAAAAAGTTATAAATGGGCTCCTAGGACTCAACTAGGCACTAACAGTTTCCCAGATTTTTTCATCAAAACTAAAATTATTGAAAACATTGAACTAAATGTACCCATTAGAACTTCAATTATTCAAGTAAGATATTGAAACTGGAGATCCCAGCCCAGCAATCTGGCGATTGTAGCGTTTTAATGCGGTGAGTAAGTTCGTCCGATTTCCATATCTAGTTAACTGCCGATTCTTTATAATTGTCTAAAGATTTCTCCAAATGCTATTTTTTATAACTTTCTTCTCTGTATCAACATAAAGCTCAAATCACTAATCATCATTATAACATGACATTAAATTTTCACGACAATATTCATCATCGCTGCGTTCCAGGACTGCAAGCACAGCAAAATGAAACTCGTATTCGTCTGAAACCTCACCTCAAAATGCTTGCAACGCAAAATATATCGCGTCTCATAACTCACCCTGCCTAATGCATTCTCCACTTACCTGGCCACGACGTCAAATGTTGTTCTTATTAGTAACTTGTTGAAATATTTAAAGTTATCAACTCAAATTTTTGGGCATGATGGTCAGAGGTAGCATAGGTTCTTGCGACATCAAAAATTCATCATTTTTTATACAACTAGGTGACAAACAAGCTGACGGCCTACCTGATGGTAAGTGGTAACCGCTGGCAATTGACACCTGAAATAACAAGGAAAAAGTCACTTGATATTGGAGGTGCGTTGTCATCCTGAGGCCGGCAAGGTGGAAGTGGCTAGAGCAGTGTTTAAACTGCACTAGCTGTCTTCGCGACATGGTCTCTTCATACTGCTTCACATCAGGTGGTGCAGAGTCATATCCCGTGCTTTGAGTTAAAAAACCAACTAACGTAAACTAACGTATCTAACGGTTGCTAACTACTAGATTCTTTGAGAGTCATTAAAGCTGCCAAAGGAAGGCAGCTGTTGAAACAAGTAAGTGAAAAAGCCACTGTGAAAGAAACTGATCTAAGAAGCTATGAGTTTTCTATGATTTAGCTAACGTCTGGTTTTTGATAATGTGCAATTAAAATTATTTTTTCGCTCGTATGTATAGTACTGTCTTATATTTTTGCGAGCACTACAAATTGTAAATAAAACCACTTTACCTGATTTAACTCCCGTTTAATAAGTTCTTAAACTTGTAGTTCTTTTCCAGCCCACGTATTCTCTTCTTTCTACGAGTTTCTTCAAAGGAGGCGTGAAAAGGTACCCTAAGGTGGAGGCGGCTAGAACTGTATGTTCATGCTGCACTGGCAATTTTTGCATACGGATTGTTCTTACCGCTTCACATCAGTTGGTTTTGAGTCATTTGCCGTGTTGTTTTGTATAGAACAAATACAATTCCTATTTTTAATAAATTTAGTTTGCTTTTCCTTACGGACTGCGTCTGCAATTCAATGAAAAATATTTTTACTAAGCATTAATATTATCAGTGAATTCCCTAGGTTTTTAAGATTTTATCGTAACCATCAGTTAATCAAATACCAAGATTTAGTGAAACACTGCACTATCGTTATAACTCGCTGCATTTTGACATTAAATCTTCCTGCAATAAAAACGATCCTATCTATAACGCCAATAAATGTGTCAGATTTCGGAACAAAACCATAGCATCGTTCACTTTCATATCCAAAAGCGGGACAATTTGACCGCTATTCATATAATATGGGGACATAAAGCCGCCAAACGTAAGTTGCGTTTGAAAAGATAATAATAATAACACTGGGTGCAGTTGGCAAGCCCGGAGCGACAACTCGCTATGAGTGTTGTTTTTTGTACGCATAGCAACTCATAAGCGATAGCGTTTATCGTTTAGAAGCGGTAAATGCTGTCGGTTGTAAATATGTACAACTACATATTTAATTCTTACATTAAATATGTACTGTATACGTATTGTACTACATATTTAATGTAAGAATTAAATATGCCCTCAAGTTCAAAAGACGTTCTTAGATCATAATAACTGAAACAACAAGCACTGTAAAAAGATAAAGTTAAAATCCCAGTGTTGAGGATGGGCGTGAAGCTGATGATGGAAACACGTATTTTTCACGTAATAAATATATTAGCAAACAATTGTGGACAGCGAGATGAGTGACACTGACATTCTTATTTACTCATTTTCAAAACGTGGTATCAAAGACTTATAAGTAGAATAATAAAAAGTATCAAAAAGGTCTGATGGCCAGCCAATTACCAACATTCCCGCCCCCAGTGGAACACTCAGATATCAGGTGGTAAGTGGCTGGTCGGCAGAAGTCATGAGGAGTAACTTTCGGACGGGCCGTCGCAAAATTCCCCCTTTTGTTAAAACGTCGGCCACCCGTACCGTTCCGTCAGCTCCCGTAAACGTTCTTGTTATCCTTCCCAACGGCCAAAGGCCACGCGGTAGGGAAGAATCCGCGATGAGCACTACGTCTCCCTCGGTGAGGTTTTGGGAGTTACTGCTTCGTCCTTTTGGCCGTAGTGTGGGCAGGTATTCTTGTAGCCAAACATGGCGTATCTTGTAGCCAAACGTGCCCAAAAATGGTCAGCAAGACGAAGGGTAGACCGCCAATCACATCTCCGTAACAGGTCCGCATCGCTTAGCGAGGAAGTCCATGGTGCTGACGATGATGATCCAAGAATAAAATGGAATGGCGTAATGGATTTCGGAACCTCGGGCGAAGACGATACGTAGGTGAGTGGTCGCGAATTTATGATAGATTCTGCCTCCATCAATAAGGTCGTCAGTACCTCTTCTTTGGGAGCTCGGCTTCGAAGGGAGTTTTTTAGGGCGCTTTTGACAGTGCGTACTAGCCGCTCCCAGGCTCCGCCCATGTTAGGCGATGCTGGAGGTATGAAACGCCACTCGATCTTGTAGTTCGTGGCGAATTCGCGAACGTCTTCTCCATGCAGCGACATAAGTACTCTGCTCGCCCCGACAAAGTTAGTCCCGTTATCTGAAAGGATGACTGATGGGGATCCACGGCGAGCTATAAACCGTCTCAGACTTCGGAGCGCTGAATCAGTAGACGACGAACCAACTACTTCCAAATGTATTGCTCTGGTCACGAGACAAGTGTAGAGGGCGACGTACCGCTTCTCGTGGTGACGCATGACCGTGACGTCAACCGGGCCGAAGTAGTCTAGGCCAACGTTGGTGAATGGCCTCTTGTGGTGTTCGAGTCTATGCAGCGGTAGGTCTCCAGTTTGTGGAATGCTCGGACGGGCTTTGTGTCTCTTGCATTCTAGGCACATGTTAGTGACACTTCTAATTGTACTTCTGGCCTTCAGAATCCAAAATGTTTGACGAAGTTCGTTAAGCACCAACTCGTTAAAAGAATGGGCCGTCTTTCGATATGCATGATCATAAGACGGACGATGTGATGGCGGCCATCCAAGACTATGGGTTGTTTTGCACTCTCACTCACTCCCGGGGCGGCCTTGATTCGGGAGTCAAGTTTAATCAGACCATCGGCGTCTAATACTGGGTGTAGTGCTGCAATCTTGCTACTCTTCAGCACTGGCTGGGATGACTGCAACCTCAGCAACTCTTCCGGGAAATGGTCGGCTTGAGCGCGTTGAAGAAGCAACGAACTTCGCCCGTGCGATGTCCGTTGCTGTTAAAACCGAGGGGGACGTGGTGCCATCTGTGCAAAAAATAGAGCCTTGTGTTAGAGGCTTTGCCAAGAATGATCTAAAAATACGGGCTGCCTGTAATACGCGAGCTGTGGTTCTTAATAATCGTAACCATTTACTAAAGCGCGAAAATTCTGGAATGCTCTTGTAATTTGTAGAAGCATCGATAAGAAGCCCCACCAGCTCCGACTCTACGTCGGACGCTTGTGTGACTTCTTCCATATCGGAAGTCGTTTCGCCCGGCCAATCAAAATCGGATCTCAAGAGAAATGGAGGACCAGAAAACCAACGGTGTGAAATGTTAAAATCGAATGCCTTAGGTTTCGTGGCATCGTCAGCGTTATTGAGGAGACTAGGGACCCATCTCCAATTAGAGGGGTTTGTTAGCTCTAAAATTTCACCCAAGCGGTGTGCCACGAAAGGCTTGAAGGACCTGGCATCGCTTCTTATCCATTTTAATACAGTGGTAGAATCGGTCCAATAAAACACGGCAGACGGTTTTATGCGGTGAGCGTTTAAAATTGCACGGGCAAGTCTACACGCGATTAAGGCTGCTTGCAGTTCTAAGCGCGGTATAGATAAAGGCTTCAACGGCGCGACTCTAGCCTTACTACCTATCAACGCTACCGAAATAGAACCGTCTTCGTACGCGAAACGCCAGTAGGCGGCGCAGGCATAGGCTTGTTCTCCGCCGTCTGCGAGTACGTGTAGTTGGGTATCTACGGGGTCTGTCTTTGTCAAGTATCAGCGAGGGATCCTAATAGCTGTGGCTTTTTGTAATTGTTGAAACCAATTTCTAGTCTCGGTCGCATACGTTTCGGGCAAAGGTGCGTCCCAATCAGTGCCTTCACGCCAAAGCTTTTGAATTAGTATGCGGCCGCGAATAGAAATGGGTGTCAAGAACCCTAGAGGATCCTCTAATTCATCATATTCGCTTCTAGCGCATACTTCAAAATTGTCGTCGGCGGTATGGTGAATAAAATCAACAGGTTTAGATGCCGTTGACATCGCACCATGCACCACCCAACCCAAAAGCGTTCTCGAGGCCACTGGTTCGTTCTTTTTACCCGCCCTGACTTCACGGCTTACGGACAGATACCAGTCTGCGGTGCCAATGAGGACAGTTGGATTTGTATGATCGTACGACAACTCGTAGGACAGATCGGCTAAGTGTGCGAAGTCAGAATAATTAATTTTGCTAATGTTCTGTGTTCGTAGACCCAATGGGGTGATTGCTCGTGCGTTTTGTACTAGGTAGCAATCTTTTAGATTGCGTCCCCTAATATGGAAATCAACGTAACTTACGTCTACATCTGTTGACATGCCACCAACACCCTCAATACGAAGATGACCATTACGACCTCGTTTCGCACCGATGCGAGCAGCTACATCGCTATCTATTAACGTCGCAGTGCTGCCTTCATCAAGAAGAGCTGTTGTAGCGAACTGACCTGTTGGGCCCTCCACTACGACCGGCAGTACCTTCAGTAGTCCTCGTACTATTGGTCGCGGCTGCGCGTGTGTCGATATAAAAGGACTGTCGGACAGGTTCGCTACTTGGATGTTTGCGTTGCCATCTGAAGAGTCTGTATCTAAAATGGTAGTGGCAACGGTCCCTTTGGAAGCAGCGTTACTGGACACTGGGGTGACAGTAGGAGGAGGGTTGTTAGGGCATGATGTTGTTTCGGGGATACCATGAAGGAGAGCATGGTGACGCCGGGTACAACCATCGGTACCACACGGTTTTGCGCGACAAAAGTTCCATCTATGCGGATGGGACTTCAAACACCTATAGCATACACTATGTTCACGTATCCACTGCCAGCGACTTGTGATGTTAAGCTGACTAAAAGCCCTACACTTATTTATTACGTGTACCCCTTGTTTGCAGTATGCACACTGGACGGTATCATTTTTGCCAACAGTTGCATGTATACATTCTGTTGTTGGAAGTTTAGGCTTACTTACTGCGAAAAAACTGGGTTTAAAATGAGTATGCTTATTGCTTGATGAGGCTGTAGTGGGATCGAAAGTGAAATTGAATTTAAGTTGTCGATCTGCCTCGACCAGTAAAAACTCTGAAAGCATTTCCAATTTTGGCATATTTTGACCGAATGACATAACGTGTGTCGCTGCGTAGTCAGTAAACCTACTTCTTGTGTGTTCACTCAATTTTGTGAGTACAGTACGGAACAACTCGGGTGAGTACAATGACTCGTCCTGGCGTAAATATTTTATGGTGGACACACAGTTGCGTAGTTTATTTGCCATATCATTACGATGTTCTACGCTACTTATCTTAATGTTTCGTAGTCCGGTAATCTCGCGTGCGACGAGGATCTCGGGTCTCGCGAAGTTCTGCTCCAGCGTGCTCATCACGTGCTCTGGGTCGCTCGAACCCCAAAGATGAGAGGCGACGGCTTGGTACGCTGGACCGCGGACTGCATTGTTCAACCGCGTCAAGTTTTCGGCTGGAGAGAAAAGATGTTTTGTTTTATCATAGGTAGTCTTAAACAACATCCATTGGTCTAAATCTCCAGCAAATGGTGTTAGATCAGGCCGTTTCGGCCGTTGTGCTAAGGAAAGAATGGCCTTAGCTAACTGCGAAGTGGCGTCGGCACAGCTGTTGTTCATCGAGGGCTGACGTTTAATTGTAAGGTCGTGCAGGTTTGATGACGTAGCGTTAGCAGGTCCTTGTTGGGCTACCGTCACTGAATGGACCGGCCGTGCTTGAGTGTCCTGTGCAATATTCAGGGGCACGGAAGGTAGCGGCGGTGGCGGGTGGACCACTGACGTCAGTGGTAGTTCAAGCATGGGGGTTGGTTGAACTATCTCTGCTAAATCTACATCGTTGTTCATCACCCACGACTCAGTACGTTTTGCGGTACCCCGTGAGGTGCGCGATGAACGTCTAGATGACTTATCTGATGCATTCAAGGCGGCGAGCTGGGCCTGCAGTTCCGATTGTTCGGCGTCGACCTGTAGACGAGTAAGCATACGTTCACGCTCAGCTAAGGCGCGCTCACGTTCGGCTGCCTGTTGAGCAAACATACGTTCGCGTTCGGTTTCCTGCTGTGCCAACTGTACACGCCGTCGAAGGTGTTCTGCTTCGATGGCTAGTTTTTTCGCACGTACCGTAGCTGATGAATGGGAGGACTGCGTATGTTCCTCTACAGAGCTACCGCTGCGAACAGATAAGTTTTTAGTAGTGGTCACATTGCCATCATCAAAGACCGGGCGCTGTGGGAGCCCTGGGTGAGGGCTCGCGCTTGATGATGGTGCCGAAGCACTACTATATTGGCCACCTGGAGTCGCTTGAATATTGCAAGGAGGATCAGCGGAGCTATGCTGCTGAGTACAATCTACTCCTGGTGTCGAAATATCCACAACTGATTTGCTTTTACTACGTGTTTGCACCATTGTGAAAATTTATGAGATGACGTATGGGTGAAAAAAATGAAAGACGAAAAATTGAGAAAATTTTACCGAATCTGCTGGTGAATGATTATTTTAGGCTAACGAAGGACCAATGATGAGGATGGGCGTGAAGCTGATGATGGAAACACGTATTTTTCACGTAATAAATATATTAGCAAACAATTGTGGACAGCGAGATGAGTGACACTGACATTCTTATTTACTCATTTTCAAAACGTGGTATCAAAGACTTATAAGTAGAATAATAAAAAGTATCAAAAAGGTCTGATGGCCAGCCAATTACCAACACCCAGCGTCACCATTAACTAAATCCATAACGGTCAGTTATTGAATTCAATAAGGTACAACTTGTTCGATTAGAGTGAACGTAAATAAAAGTGTCGTTGGAAAAATCAAGGCTATATTTTTTACATTATTCCTATTACTTCCGCCGCCTATAGACACCTGCAATAACAAGGAAAAGCACTTGATATTGCAGGTGCGTTGTCATATATTATATTATAAAAAATCATTAAATACGATCACAATTAGGTTGCATATATGTTTATTGCAGGTTAGATATACATCTCAATGTATTTTTCCTTAAGCTACATTTATAGTCTTAAGATAGGTAGACGTTGGACCCTAAAGCAATCGTGGATATTTCCAAAACATAAATAAAACTTTTGTCAGGAGCAATCATAAGAAAACGACGGCAAACGGAAACGACTCCATAACATAAAAAAATCTTCATCACCGTTTGTCGTGAAACTTGCTCTTGGGCCACAGCCCCGCGCTACCCGCGTCTCTCACAACTTGCGTCCTATCTAAAGCACAAAGCGGGCACCTCATAAAATATTATAACATGCAAAAACGCTCCGCTCATACAGAGCGGCCGCTCGCGATAATTGTTATGGGACGTATGAAAATTTTGTTCTGGATTTTTTGCGACCATACAGCTTTAGAATATTTACCGCTGCCATAGTCTCGTGCCAGCAGACGGTAGATATGTGCTGGATTCTTTTTATTCCCAGATGAGTTTAACGGGGATGAACATTTACACCGAAAATTCTATTAGTAAAATGTTGCATAATAAGTTTTTTTCCTATTTTCGTCGCATATTTATTTATAGGTTGTCTGAACAAAGGCTGGTAAAATGTGGTTACCGTAGCATTTGAGTTATGTTTTTAATTTTCATATATACCGGTTCACCTAATAAATATAGTAATCCAGAAAGTAGTTTATGACAGAGAAGAAAGCCCTATTTTAAAAAAACGTTTTCAATCATGTGTAAATGCCGCTAATATGTTTTACTACTTAGCTAGAATAAGAACCATTGTTACTATTCAGTTTGGACCATTTGACTGTCTGAGAAATAAATGAATTGAATAATCCCATAAAAAGAATAAAGACGATGAACGATAAATATCAGACAATAATAATTAAGCAAAGGCTGAAGTAGAAGCAAATCATTTAGAAGCAAAGCAGACTAAAAAACAAAACTTGTTAATATTATAACAAATTAAATTAAGAAACCTAATAGCATAACGAAAAACTACTAGTCACTTATAACTCTACAGACACCTGGTCAATATTAAAGCGATTGAATCTGTCGTTTGCAGATGCTGCATACAAGAGGGATCCACGTTTTACGTAATTGAAGATCGCTCATCCACGAAGTATCCATTTGAGAGACACACGATCAACCCAAATGGACGGTTTGAATAGGGCTTTTGAGCTCCTTAACATGCAACAAAATTTATAATCTAGTTTTTTTAAAAAAATAAAGTGCAAATCAAGGTTGCCGCTTTGATGGTACATGATCTTGTATAACCGCAACAGAATTTAAAACAAATACAAAAATACTGAATAATTCTATTATGTTAGGTTATTCATCACATCAGCTTCAAATTAAATTTTAAATTGAATTTCAGCTAAAAACCATAAAAAACCTGCTAATAACTTGCAATAGAAAGTAGCTTTACTCGGTTCCTTCATAAGAATCGAATTGCTATAACATTACTAAAAAAAAGCTTGAATTGAAGCGCGCTGTAAAAACAATTTGGCTGTACCAGCTACAAGCAAGCCGTCGAAATAGAACGAGAATTTAATATTTAAGCAGAATCGCGAGCAATTTTGAGAGTGGAAAGTTTAAGTGCTTGAAGGAATCGTCGAGTTGAAAAATTATGAAAATAATACAGCATTAGCACGCGAGTGGAGCAATTTAATAACAGACATTTGTGTTTCTTCTATTAGTGTTAGCTATGCTACTGCATCTTGTCCTTTCTAATCTGTCTAATGAAAATATCTTTATTCAATTAAGCCCCCAAGAACCTCTTTCGAGTCGTCAAAAATCCCGTAAGTCTATCACAAAAAAATAATATTAACAATGTCATAATGTTTGTATCTCTGTCTCTCTGTCATGTTTGGATTTACGTAAGCTAACAATGTCGTAATATCAGTCTGTCTGTCTGTCTGTCTGTCTGTCGGTCTGTCTATCGGTCTGCCCGTCTGTCATAGAAACAGATATCCAGATATCTTAACTTTAGTACAAAGTCACTTATATTCATAATGCGAAAGTAAATGTGTATGTCTGTCTGTTACGTTTTCGATACTGAATCGATTTAGATGGAATTTATCATAGGTTAACTTTTGGAGCAATAACCGACATCCACACAGACGGAGCCGCGGGTGACATTTATCAAATACAGGTGGATAACTGGCTCATCAATGCGCTGCCGAAACGATCCGGACAGTAATTTTCTTTCCTGACGTGAAGACTCAATAATAAAGATTTAATTCAAAATTCAATGCAAATTTAAGTAAACAATAATTAATGTTTGTATGTTTGTCCGATATGCGCTCAGAAAACATTGATTAGATTGTGATGAACCTTTGGTAGGATGGTCTGGGACGTCCGCAAAGAATTATAAAAACTTTCTATTTTTATAGGGGCATTGCAAAGCATGCCGGGTGCAGCAAGTTAATGAGTAAAGTTACAACGTAAAGCCTGATTTCTACACTTAAGAGCAGACTGCTTGAAAAGTAATTTACGAAATTACTTTTGCCACCTCGTTTTACTTTGCCTCAAAAATTTGTATCAAGGATAAAATTCTTCATCAACTGTCGCCAAATACTGCTCAATAAAATTAGATTAACAACTGATTCAGCATTTGTCAAATTTTATCCTCTAAGGGTGTAAAATAGGGGAATAAATTTATTGGCATGAAGATGAAAAATCCTGGGAAAGGACCTATTATTACAGAATCGCAGGCTACCACTAGTAATTTAATAAGTCACAATTTGAGAAGTCATTTCTTTTAGTTTAGAAATGAAGCTTTGTATAGTAACTTTAGTTATTAATTTTTATCATACGTTATCATCATCATCATCATCATGCCAGCCGAGAGACGCCCACGGCTGAGCATAAGCCTCCCCCAAGGATCTCCAAACTCATGGGTCCTGCACTGCTCGCATCCATCGGCTTCTCACATGATCGTCGGTCCACCTTGTGGGAGGCCTACCAACGCTGCATCTTTTGGTACGCGGCCGTCACTCGAGGACCTTTCCGCTCATCGGAGCCGTTAGTCCTCTTTACATTGTGCTCTATAAACTGCCACTTGAAGCTCGCAATTTTTTAGGCTTTGTCGGTGACTTTAGCTCTCCTGTATATCTTACCATTTCTGATTCGTTCACGCAGAGAAATCCCGAGCATTATATCCCTCTCCTTCTTGTGAGTCACATTTGAAGCGGCCACGTCTTTGTTTGGTAAGTCACCACTAGTAACATACACGAATTAAAGACTTTCGTCTTGAGACACTGCGAAAGTTGGGCCGAGAGTATGCTGCGAAGCTTCCCGAACGCTGCCCAGCCGAGATGGGCCGTCGATTGACCTCTTTCTGGAAGTAGAACTATTTGGCCCAGGTAAACAAATTTGTCCACAACATCCAGTGTAGCGTTTCCAATATTTGAAGGAGTGGGTGCGACATGGGAATTCAAAATAATTTTCGTCTTATCCATATTCTTTCAAAGACCCGCTTGTTGAGAGAGTCTACAGAGATCGTCAAGCATTGTAGTCAAGTCTAACAGTGTCGTAGCCATCACTATAATATCATCAGCAAAACGATGTTATGTTGCGGTTTACGTTAGTGAACAATAAAATGATGACAGTCCCATCCTAAATTTTCATTTGTATGGTCTCATGCCGAAAATCTTACTTCCTCGGAGTTTTAGCCAAACAACGGCATTACTAACGAGGTAATCTCGAGTGCATACTCAAGATTACAAGCATAGTTGAACAGATTACAAGAAAAGTTGGCAATCATCATAATTTATTCTTAAAACCTGCATATTTCATTAGTAGAATTAATAATAGTAATTCAGAAGACCCCATTTTCTAAAACTCAACTCCAAGCGTTTAAACTTTTCCCAAATACTTTGTCATTAGCACACATTAGGTGATGTTTAATTAAAATTTTGCCACTCGTATCCCAAAGTTTCTCAATAATTACCTACAGCTAATCGACGGAGCACTTATTATCGTATTATCGGGGTACAACCTGAAGCAATTCATTTTCAAATATAATCTGAGAACGTTAATTAAACCTATATTTCGAGGCTGGCAATAATGGGAGTTTGAGCATATTGTCAAAGCAACGCAGAAACATTTTTAGCAACCTGATATAGAGTTCAAATCGGATTGAAGTTTGTGGATTTGAAAATGTTAGGATTTAATTACGATGGATCGAAGTACGAATGCGGCTGGTTTAGTGTCCATATGGAATCAGTGAACCAGTATCGAGTATTCGATAATTCGGAATGCAAGGGGAAATATTGGCATTCCAGCTCAAAGGGTATTGTATAATGGCTACACTTTTTACATTATATAAATTAAGCAGAACAATTTAAAGTTTTTTAGAACCAGCAGATAATATTTCAGTATAAGAGTAGCTATTAAGTTTTCGAAGCTCCGGAGCATTTTACAAAAATCAAAAGAATATACTCTTACAAGGGGTGATGCGTGTGTCAAGCTGTAGGTTGAAATTTGGGTTTAGTTTTCAAGAAAAACTAATTCTACCTTTATTGAATCTAAATGGAATAATCTAAATTTACGAGCTTCCTATTTATCAAACACTTAAGGACCTGGGTTGTGTTAGTGCAGACAACCCTACCACCACATACATAGACACTTGCAATAACAAAGAAAAAGTCACTTGGGCTTGCAGGTGCGTTGACATCCTGAGATCTAAAATGAAATGCCGTCCATGCCCAGTAAAAGCACTGGGTACAGTCGCTACCCAGCTTACGCCACAATCAAACAAGTGTATTTCTTGGGAAGCTAATACATTTTGCCGTATAAAATTATATCATTAAATTGTGTACTGAGAGACCATCGCACGTGGCCCCTCGGCCTGATTCTATCTGTCCCTCTCAAAGTCTAGAAAAATTGTGACAATCCGAAATATTTAGATACAAAATTCTTTAAAAAGTTGTCACTGAATGTGCCAATACCGACCACGAAGCTGGTAAATTCACTACCTTTCTCTTCACTCCAAAACACAGCGAACTGTTTGACGTAAATAGGAATGTTTTTAGCTTTTGTTATTATCTCCTATGAGATGTAACAAATTTCACTTACAGCATTCAAAGGGAAGTTTTCTGTAAAGGAAGTAGTTCGCGTCCTCGATGGCTGCGTGCACAAATGTACTGTCAGACTTCAGAAAATATTGTATAGATGAGCGACATAAGTTTGTTTCGACCGCTTTGGCGGGAATCCAAAACGGTTTGCTCTTGGCTGGGTAAGACGTCCTATGTAGTTGTTTTTGCATAACTTGGAAGCAAGGTTGGAGGTTTCGACAGATTTTGTGTCAGAAAAAGTACAGCTAAAGAAATTTGCCTGGGTCTACGCTTTAGTGAATTAATACAAGTGAAGCTCCCGACTAAACGTCATTTTATGGGATAAGGTGTTCCATGTCAAGTAGGTAAGTATGGTGATTATTTATGTCCATCAAATGAAGTCTGGATCTGATTAAAATCTTTGCATATAAAGAAAGAAACTCATAAACAAACAACGGTAAAGTGCAATGGCAAGTCAAACGATAGTTGCAAACTGTATCCTTTAAATGTAGAAATACACAAAGCTTTAGTTTTCAGGTATCGTACATAGTTGATACACTAGAGACTAAGAGATAGACAAGTCAATAATGCTGACGGTCACCCATCTAAGTTTGACTTTGAAAATTCATCACTAAAATTTGTCAAAGAAAGTAATTTTTAAACCAAAATGAGAACCACATAGTAGTCGAAAAGTAATAAAACGTTAGTATTTTTTAAAGCCGGTTATTAAGCAATCGAGCGAAGTCCAAAACCGCATCGATTGCTGACTTGCTGACGCAGCCGATACATTTTATTATAATTAGGGAATAGTGCAAGCTAGCAATAAGTTCCTTAAATTATTATATTATTTTATAACTTAGCCTTGTAGTAACATTAGAATAATCAAAATATTTTTTTTATAGTAATTTCGCCCGCCGTAACTTAACTTGGTGCTTTATTTTTAATTTTTAAGCTGCAACAATTTTCTATTTATATTGGGGATAAATATTATTATGCAAAAATATACCGACGTATCCCACATCCGTTTACAGCTTTTATTGCCGTCCTGTCTAATAAACAGATTTATTTATTCCCTAAAATTTTTGGAAAGCTCACAAACCTTAAACTCCGTCTTTAAATATAAGCATTTTTATTCAAAATCTCACACCTATGATTTTTCAATTCTGAAGCTGTGTCTGAATCTTCCGCTCTTAATAATTTTTGTTCCAAAACATAAAACAGCAGCAATAATATGTTATTTTAGATAAAATCTCAAGGGCCACACAAATAATGTAGTACAAAAGAGGTAGTTAGACTAAAACAAAGTGAATGAGAAAATAGTGGAAGGAAAGGGCAAATAGTTTTATCTTTATCATTCTAGTATACACTTGGGAAGTTATTTGTATTACTTGAATCCTTAAAAAAATATAGTTTATTTATACGGAAAACAAGATATACTTGGAAAGGTGAGAAATATCGTTACAAATCATAAGACAAGTAATGTAGCAATAAAATAAGCACCCAACTTTACTTATATCGAAGACGTTGAAATTAATTACTTACTGCATTTAAAATGAGAGTATAAAAATTGTCGTTGAGATCTAACATTTTCATTACATAATGATTCGTGTTTGTTGGATTTCAACCACAATTTTAACATTGACTTATGTAATGAAAATGTTGGATTTCAACGACAACTTTTACTGCTCATTTTAAATGCAGTAACTACTAAACCACAAGACAGCTAAAAATGTTTTAGCATAAAACATACCGAACTTTTCTGCTTTTTTTATAACGAACAAATTGAAAATAACACTAAAATGATATTATGTGTTAATCAAAATTAAATGTAAATATTTGAACTAATTACTAATTTAAAACGATGTGTTTACAAAAACTTGTGTTCTTTGATGTATTCTTTATATCTTAATTAAACAAATATTTACAGGCTTTGATATAGAACCGTTAGGTATGTTTTCTATTTCCAAACTTAGCCGTCGTAAATATGACGGTATTCCTGACTTATTCCAGGCTTTCAGCCCCAAACTAAATTATTAACGGACTGCAACGTTGAAGACGTTTGAAGTTGTTTAATTTACTAGGCGCCAAATTTGATTCCCGGCTCAGTATAGCCGTTAATTTCACGGCTTAGCTTCGACTTCAATCTAGAACAGAAAATAGAAAGATTACAACTAGATATCTTGACCAATTTAGTTGGAAAAGTCACATTATTACTACCACACGAGTTTGTTGCCGAAATCTTCGGCAGTTCAACTTTTGGAACCGGTGTGAATTCAGACACGACAGACATACAGACTGACAGACAGACGTACAGACAGACCCTATGACGTTGTTAGTTAATATTTTTTGTGATAGTTATAAAAATATGTTTTTTGGTGATTTTATTTTATTTTTTCATTTGGGAAACAGACAATACAGCAAATCTTATAAAACTAGCCATAAAAAAATACATAGATCAGTGAAGTTTCCACATAAATAAAAGATTGTACAATACTTACAATCTACGGATTTAATAAATCTACAGTAGGTGCTACAATATTTCTAATTGATGATGATTTGACAGTGCTTTTTTCTGGCCTATTAAAAGAAGATATTTTGAATTTTTGAATTTTGAATTTCATTCTAGAAACTCACGAAGCTCGATGGCGTAATGGTTTGAGCACTCTGGCTTCGATTATGAAAGCAATGCAACTGTGGTTGAACCCCGATTGGTCAATCAAAATTTATAGTCTCGAGCCCCTCCGTGCTCCGAGACACCTAAAGCCGTCAGTCCCGGTTATTACTGCAACTGCTTTAACCCACCAACCCATATAAGCCAGCATGGTGATGCTATGGCCCAAACTCCACATTTCAACACGTGTTTCTCCCATGTAAGAAGACCTGTGTCTAGCAATATATAGGCTGGTGTTGTTTCTAGAAACGATTGTTCAATCACCTCTCTTTTTTACTACGACTTGTAAAAGTGTAAAAAAAAACGACAAAGAACTTCAGGAATGGCTGATGAAGTGCTTGTTCATATAGTATTAGGGAGTTTTATGAACTATATCTGTAATGAATCAGCGTAAGCGTTCGCTGTGTTTTGGATTGAAGCGACAGGTAGCCAGTGTATATATTGGGCAAAGACGGCATTTCATCTTAGACCTCATAATGACAACGCCTACCTACGATATATGCAACCAAGTGATATATTCCTTGTTATTCCAGGTGTAAAGATGACTGTAGCCGTCAGTTTTCTTGGCATCTGATTGTGATATAAAATAGACCCCGGCTATAATCTAATAGATAGATAAAACATAATTATTCTAAATTCTTCGTCAGACACATTATAATCAAATTACCACTGAGTAAATAATTCATGTTTGTATGTAAAACATGGAATAACCACACAAAATTAAATCACATGTGTGTGTGTTGTACAAATTAAAAGGGTCACAACTCAATAACTGATCTCACTTAAACCACGGGACATATTCCAGGAAAGTTAACGGCTTGACTTCGACTTGACTTTAAGGAGTCTTACATAAATGTGCTATAATGACCACGCTTTGATACAGTTTTCCTATAAAACTTTATGACAAGTTAGTTGAAGCCTGCAATAACAAGAAAAAAAAAACTTATTTATTGTGTCGAAGATGAAATGCCTTTAATGACCAATGAATAACATCGGCTATATTTATATTCAATCTGAAACAGCGAACTGTTTAAAGTTGAAACAGAAAAAGTGGTGGTACCTACCCAGCCGACCCTACCTGCAGGCCTACCAGCTAGTTAAACTGTACTGAGGACGAATTCGCATTAGGTACATCACTACGCTAGCTTAATGGACCAAAATCCTCATGTGCTCTTAATAGCTACTTACCAATAGAATGTCTACCGAAATAAGCCCTCCCTTAATGTAATTTAGTACACTTTTCGTTCTTTCTTCAGTTATTCCCTCTTCACCCGTCAGTTTCAACCTTAATTTTTTTCATATTTTGCATAAAGCTACCTAAACCTCAATATCAAAGTAAACATACCGTTATTTTTCTTACGGATTCCGTCCAGGGAGTCATTAATATTTGTCTAACGTCTTGTCTAAAACGAGAAAGAGGTTTAGTGGTGGCGATGAGAAATATCTTCCTAAGTGTCGGTTTTAGTACATTTTTCTTTTAGTTTTCTGGTGCTAGACTAACTTTTAGGGAAGATATATCATTATAATTATTCGCGCGAGGGTTATTCTAGAGAATAATCGAAATCTAGCGCTTTAATTTCGGTGTCAAAATCTGATGTTAGTAAATTAAAGTACTACAAGGGACTGAAGCGATGTCTGTTATAGCAATATTATATTGAATTACAATGCTGTCATACTTTGCAACTATACTTTTACTTACAACATTCATCTTCTTAATTAGATAACAAATGTAAGAACACTTAAGGAGACGCTAATCATTAAATATTGTTAAAGGTATTGAAAAAAAGAAAAATATCTACGCACCGGTCAACTGTCACGTCAGTTTCCACATAACCGTTATCATTAAAAACCTCATTAGCGGTTTAGTGCTACGCTAGTCAACACGTTATTCTTTTCGTTCTTGAGATTAGCTACCCCAACACTTACAATGCTGAAAAGAGTTATAGGAGGTACTTAACGAATATGTTCAAAGTAAAATTAAAAAGTAATAAAAGTAATCATGCAAATGTAAAAAACATTATGTACCGAGTAATATTAATAAACTCTTTGATTAAAGACTATATTCAATTAGAAAATAAGAATAGATTAGATTAATCAGATTTAACCAATTTAATCTGATATTACAATATAATTTACTAGGTAGCCCCGTATGTAGGGTCGTCTGGGTGGGTACCACCGCTTTTCTTATTTCAACCGTGAAACAGTTAAAATACTGTAAGAGAAAAAAATTTCAAGATATTTGAAATGCGGGTAACTGCTCTGCCTACTGCACTACCAAGGGCTTTAAATCAAATGGTCAGGCAGTCACCCGGATTGTGAATGTTTGCAAATCTCGCCCCAGGACATGTTTCTTATGGATTAGATTTTTTTTCTAAATATCTTTTAAAAAAATATTATCTTTAAGGTAAAAAAAAAATATTGTTATATGAAAAATAAAGTCTACAAAATCACACACGTTTAAAAAGCAAAGTTGTCTACTTGGTAAAGGCGTCGTGACATTATTCATGCGAACTATTATAATATTTGTATGTTTCTTTTGAAAAGTTATGCGGCAAACAAGCGTACATTCCGCCTGATGGTATCCGGTTTCCGCAGTCTATGGAAGCTCGAAGCATCTTAGGTTAGTAGTTTCTCACGCTATCTATATTTTTAGTGCTGTATTTATCGATCGTATTTCTGAGATCGTATTTTCGAGATAGTTACTAAAATGGATCATGATTACGCTCTGTCGACATATACAAATGAACTTGAACTTTAAATATACTGGTTCGAACTGGTCACCTGTCCAACTTTTTTCCGGGAGTCTTTTTCAATACGAAAACAAATCAAAGGACAAGGTCTTTTGGGCTTTCATTCCGATTAATTTTGAACAGATACACCTCTTCACAAAGCTAATCAAATAAGCTACTCGATTTTATATCAATCGGATTTTTCGAGCTGCCCGTTTGTCTAAAACAGTAAAAAATGTTCCAGCAGAAACTACATGCAATTCGCCTTTTTTCCTCGTTTTTCAAGTCGTAAAATGTGTCAAATGCACCTGTTATTGCATTGTCTATTAAATATTTGAAGTTTTTACTAAACTTTTAGCTGCAGCTCCATTTTTCAAAGGTAAAAAATAATGGTAGTTAAATTAATTCAATAACAAAACGCAAAAAGCAACTATAGGATGGAATTTTCCATGTTCGTCTTAAAAATATGCGGGGGGCTATAAAATTAAATGCACTAAAAATTCTAAATAATTATACCTTATCACCCCTTATTGGTAGGATTGCTGTTCAAAATTAAAATTATTCTAAGCCCAGCCCGCCTAGCATGACCACCGAAACGCGATATGATAAAGCCATTTATCGCTTTGAACTGTCAAAAATCATTGGATATAACCGCCATCTTGAAATTTTATCGAAACTGCGAAGTTGTATTGTATTTAGACATGTTTACAGTTTCGATATTCAAATCGATAAATGGCTTTATCATATCGCGTTTCGGTGGTCATGCTAGGTGGGCAGGCTTCATACATTTGCCGTCCTTTCCTTTCCCTATGGTCGATCTCGGAATGGGTCCATCAATGTTTGTAATCTCGAGCTCTCCGTCCTTCGGAAGGCACGCTAAGCCGTTGGTCCCGAATGTTAAACCAACCCACATTGGGCCAGCGTGCTGGTGTTATGGTCCAAACCTCTATACACTGGACACAGGAAGAGTAAACGCAGGGGAGGCACAAAAGATCCCAATGGGTCGAAGTGCACTGTGACTTAGTCATGGCCCCACTATAAGATAAGATAAGATAAGATAACCTCTTATGTGTGTCTCCCACCTAGGAAGGCCTGCACCCAGCAGTGGGACGAATATAGGCCGGTGATGATTATGTGGAAGTTTTCTACAATCGCTATTTCCATTCCATGTTTTAAGTAAATAAATATCTCATTTTATTTCAAATACGTGCAAAGTTTTTTCCTGGATAACAAATTCACCTTTGTGTTCCACTTAATTTCCTCCTGCCTTTATTTATATGTTTATTTTGTATTCTTTGTTTATAATAAATGATCCGTGCCCTAATTACTTGACCCATATTTCTCGTTCAAAGTTTTCCTTATTTCTTAAAAAGTGCTTGCAGATGAAAAGCACCTAATTAAATTACGAGCGTAGTGTGAGAGTAGGGTGGTTTTCACTAGATAGACGGACAATTTGGTTAATGACGCAACACAACAAAGCAGCGGTGACACAGCGTTGTAGTGTTCGGTACTGGGGTAAGTAAGGCCGCCAGAGATTCTTTATAAACCGTTATGTTGGGACCAGGGAGTCTTTTGTCCTATGCTATCAGCATAACGCTTTCTCTTCATTTTTATGAGGTAGGCTGCACGTAAGTCGTGCTGCTAAAAGCACTACGAGTAATGGTGCTACGAGCGTATATAGGCTTTAGTTTCTGCTTACCTTCAGGTGGGACGTAAGCTTGTTTGTCATCCGTCGTATAAAAATTCATTCATTCATTCATTCATTTCAGCCGAGAGACGCCCACTGCTGGGCATAGGCCTCCCCCAAAGATCTCCATACCGATCGGTTCTGCGCTGTCCGCATCCATCGGCTTCCCGCGACCCTCACCAGATCGTCGGTCCACCTTGTGGGAGGCCTACCAACGCTGCATCTCCCGGTACGCGGCCGCCACTCGAGGACCTTTCCGCCCCAATGGCCGTCAGTCCTTCTTGCAATGTGGCCTGCCCACTGCCACTTGAGGTTCGCAATTTTTCGGGCTATGTCAGTAACCTTAGTTCTCCTGCGGATCTCATCATTTCTGATTCGATCACGCAGAGAAACCCCGAGCATAGCCCTCTCCATTGCCCTTTGGGTGACATTGAGCCTTCTTACTAGGCCCATTGTAAGCGGCCACGTCTCAGTTCCGTAAGTCATCACTGGCAACACACACGAATTAAAGACTTTCGTCTTGAGACACTGCGGTAGTTGGGCCGAGAATATGCTGCGAAGCTTCCCGAACGCTGCCCAGCCGAGTTGGATCCGTCGATTGACCTCTTTCTGGAAGTTGGACTTACCAAGTTGGACTATTTGTCCCAGGTAAATATATTCGTCAACAACTTCCAGTGTAGATCTTCCAACCTTTACAGGAGTGGGTACAACATGGGAATTCGACATTATTTTCGTATAAAAATTGGTATGCCTGAAATTGAACCAAACGCGCACGACCTGGGATTGGAACGCTCTGCCGGCTTCGGTGTGCCCTACCGCATATAACCTGTATTTCTATAAAGCTAGATTTACATGGCGACCCTCACTAAGCCCTCGAGCAAGAATTGGATCAAGGGCTACGGTAACCGCTTACCATCAGGTTGGCCGTATGCTTGATTGCCATCTTAGTGTTAAAAATGGGAATCAAGAGTGAACCTATTTTAATTTAAAAAACTGTTGTATAAAAGTAGGTATGGCTGAAATAATCCTGCTCCATATCCTGTAACGCAACAGAAGCGATACGACATCGAATTACGGAGACTGCGTAAAGGCAGGAAAAGAAAATAAGTAGTCGATTTATAACGCAAAAACGAAGAAACCAAGTCGATAATTTCACAATAATGCCGTCGCATAATGTTACCTAAACGAATTACAGGGGAAGCAATTACCGCCGCTTGTTTTGTGAATATTATGAGGTAAGGCCGAGGTGAGATGAGGTGGAGCGAGCTAGAAATACACCTGCGAGGGCGATTGGGCGATGTTACATTCCATTCGCATACGTACATAGCAATGTGCGATAGGGGCTGGGCTAAGTTACAAGATCTAACGGGAAGTGACGCAGTGATAACAAATAATAAATAATTAAGTAAGGTGGATGTAAATGGTTGGAACTTTCAAATAATTGGACGTGTTACTACTTAATATAAAGATTGTTTTGTATTTTCAAAGTACAATCATTGGAATAGTGTAGCGTTGGCAGCATTATTTCATACAAATGTCATAAAATTATCACATGATTACGATATTTTTGAAAGTGGCTAACCATTTCTATGGACTAATTTAGCCCATGTTTAAATTTATTGTCACATTGACGGCACCACCCTGTATACCAACAACAGGAAACAAAAAAAATGAAACAGAATTCTTCTACAGATAGAATAGAAGAAATTCCGCGGGTAATCCAAAAACCTTGGTCAAAAGCTGGTTACTGGTTAGAGTGACCTTTGTGAACAGATGATTGTGAAAAGGTGGCGGGTTCGTACCCCGCCCTAAGACATGCTATTTTCTAGTTCAGATATTTTTCTTACAGAACAGAAACAGATGAACCTGTTAACTACTCGGATTGGAATCCAAGATAGGACCCGCTACCCACTTATGACGTAGCCTGCATCATTAATCAGAGGCATGCTGCGCGAGCTACAGCCTCCTGATTAATATCATCAGTCTGCGTTACAGTCGGCTGTTTGGAAATTGCGTTCGGATAATGCCTTATCAATCGGCTGAGCTCGAAACTACGGTACACTTCTGCACTTTGGACATTTGGGAGCACTTTCGTTGCAGCCTTGTTCACGTCAATGTAGGGTTCACAAAGGTCTGATTAATCCGGTAACTGATAGTTGAAACGGTCATCGGATACTGACTTGGGTAGAACGTTCGCAAGCATTTCAATGATTTGATCTGTCAAGCGGCGTTATACCACCGGGGGGCTATGACAATTGAAAAATCAACTGTGTCTGGAATCTAATGCTTGACGGGTTAACCCTATATGTAAAATAATGAAAAAAATAATTATTGAGAACGAAATTTCAGCAAAGTATTGGAAACAGAAATTGCAGAACAAGCAGCATTTGATTATTTCTACGATTTGTTCGAATAAGAGTAAGCCTAGAGTCAGGGTCAAATACAAATGGCTGTATCGAGGGATCAAAACATAATAGCAAATGCAAACGCTTACTACAATGGAGGTATTGATTATGTAAAGATTGTCCGAATGATAGAGTTTTTAACATATTATTGTAATGAATACATCAGTAAATTAACTCAGAAATCTAAAAAGAACTGAACATTTTATTATTAATGAAAGAAAAAAGATCGTACCTACCGAAATTAGTAAAGAATAGTTGGTGCTAAAAATCATGTCAGACCCCCAAGAAATAGCAAAGTATTTGATAATACCATGCTTGCCTGTAAATGATACTAATGGCCCTATAAATAAAAATCGTATGTGCAATTTATTGTCTTTACTTGTTGTTCGTATATCCCACCAATTCTATACGTATAATTCTCCTTGCTCGTTTTTCATTCAAATTCAAGTATATTTATTTGCATAGAATGTAGGTACATATTTATAGTTTTTACATTTTAGTGTAGTTCGTGTAGATTCTACCAATTAACGGTATGTAAACATAAATTTTCGGTTTTATTGCTTTGAATATCATGCATGTCACAAAATTATATCAAAACGTCAATACATATCACATCTAATTGTAAATATTCGCTATAAAAATAAAGTGAATCCAAGTTTTATATTAGGTAATAATATCCTACCAACTCTTCAGATATTTGTTTCATTATACACAAACTATAAGCCGCTAGAAAAACAGAGTCGATACAAATGCTTACTGCAATTACTGCACGCTATTAAAATTACAAAATTTAAAAAATTAAGTAACCCCCGGCGTTATTAATCATCTATATAATAGTATCTCATTAAGACTATTTATAAGAGCCTAAACACGCTATATCTGCTGTTAGTTTCTGAAGAATTAACCATTTCGTAGATTTTTTGATAGTATGGGATCAGCTCAAAGTTAGTATGTCATGGGAATGTCACCGAAGTGACAGTACACCAAATTTGAAATCAATTGGATCTGTTAAAGTTAGTAAAATCATATTATCATGAGCTGATAGTCAACAAACGCCTCAACTGATCTTCATAAATTATAGCTAAGAACCATCGTAGTCACAACAGCTTTCAAACAAACAAAACGAATCAAAATCGGTCCATTCGTTTAGGCGCTACGATGCCACAGACAGACACACAGATACACACGTCAAACTTATAACACCCCTCTTTATTGTCGGGGGCTAAAAATTAAAAATAAAGAATATCTTTTTTCAAGAAGCTCTGTGAATTCGCACAGGTTCCATGCAGAAGTTGAATAATCGGTCAACACGTCCATTGTCTTAATTATTTTATTCCAGCGTTTATTCATCACCTCCAAGTAGTAACGAGTAACTGCTTCTACCATTAGCAACCTTATTAAATACAATACAGCCATATTTCATGCAGGACACTGCAGGTGGCAGCTGCGAGCTGCGGTCGTGCGACGAGATACAGAAGCCCACTTGAAATTAAATTATATTCGACTATTGTAAGCAAACGGGTGAAATTTACGATTTATTTAACACCTAAGTACAACAAAGAGGGTAAGCTTTTAAACTTACCTTCCAGATTTAGCCTGGAGTTAGAAACTGGTACTTCAATGATAATGACACTGTTATCATAATTTTTGAGAAGCTTATTGGCATAGTGGTTTGAGCGCTACGGTTTTGATTACGAAAACTAAGCAACTCTTGCCATGGTTGATCCCGGGATGGGTAAATCAAATTAATCTCAAACTCCTCCGTGGTCCAGCAGGCACGTTAGGCCGGTGGTCCCGGTTACTGCTTGAACACTAATCCGTATTGGGCCAGCGTGGTGGTGTTATAGCTCAAACTTCTCATGTGTTTCTCCTATATTGGCAGCTGTGGGACGTTTATTGGCTGGGGATGATTATGTGGGAATAAAACTAGTAGGCACTTAAAAACGAGAAAAGTAACAGGGAAGTTTTATTTGAAAGAAAAGAGAGGAATGAAAAATATTTTATTAACTAACACCTAATTTAAAAACTAAAACACTAGAATAAGTTCCTACTTAAATTAATAGTACATTATGGTACAAGTGTGTAATGTTGGTGATTACCGCTGAGGCGCATTGAGGCCCGAGCCGTCAGGCGAGGGTCTTAAGGAGCCGAGGACGGTAATCATCAATACACACGTGTATCATACAACGTTTTTCAACACACTTCTGAATAAAATAATACTTAAATAAAAAACCATTTTACATAGTAGATAAAAAGTTTATTTAGAGAAACAATTAGTAAATGTGCAGTTAGTAAAATTATAATTAACTATTTTTGATGATATAGCGGTCTCATCAGATAGATTATTTACTGAAATACTTTCATGTTCTATTGTTATTTGTGATGGTTCATTATTCGTGTAGGTAGGTGAAATCCAATCATTGGATGTACTTGGTATTTCGCTAGTAGGATGCGTCTCAGAATCAAGTTTAATTCTTTTTGTGATTTTCGCACAAATTTCCTTCTTGTTTTGTATGGAATCTTCTACGTATGCAAAAGCATCTGGCCATGGTTTTCTATATCTTTTACAGTTATATTTGTTAATTCTTGTATCCTACAGGCACCAGTTACACCAAATATTAAAGCAACCTGAAACAAAAGAAACAATAATTAAAGTCAACAAGCTGCTATTAAATATTTAATTAAAATTAATTTAACTAACCTTTGTAGCCAAATATTGGTTATCTGGAGCATCTTTAATAAATTTTTCAATATCGTCAGATGATAAAACCTTTGATTTTTTGCTTCTAAATCCATCAGATAGTCTCTTTAGATAAGCTGACAAATTCGAGTATGTTTTTAAGTCCACTCCATTCTTTGTTCGGACTGTACTTTTTAACATTGAGTAAATACACCACAAAGAGCTAGGTTTGTACTTAGAAGATAATTCTTTAAAGTACGCCATGAACACATTTTCTGAAAAAGACTGCGTATTCTTGTTGTTCTGCCATTGTATGAAATTTTGGTACGCTAATAGATATTTTTCCTTTGAGTTTGTTAAAGTTTACTACCAGATAGTAAACTTTCCATAACGTTCTGGGCTTCACATCTTATATCGGGCGGTGTACAACATAAATCATTTTCTTCATAAATTGTATTTGCAGACATCTTAATTAATAACTAACTAAATAACTTCAAAAGAGAAAACGAGACGAGTTGTGAAAAATGTTTCGTAATGGCGGGAAAAATTAATCAGTTTTCCTATGCGCGCGCATCGGCCATAGACTAAAAAATGAGGTTTCTTTTTTTTGGGCTTTTCGCGGATAGCTTTTTAGCGCAAATGTAAGCGTAACTCAACCAATAATATTAAAGAAAGAAAGAAAGAAAGAAAAATATTTTTATTTGACATGCACATAACAAACAACAACAAGAAGCTTAAACAATAAAAAAAAAAATAAAAAAAAAATAGACAAATATAAACAGTTTATACTTAACAATAATTGCAGTCAACAAGGCCCTATCTCAGCATAAAACTTTTGTGACATTATAAAAAACGTCGCAGAAGCGCTGTTATTATGATAGGGCCTTGGGCGTGACTTTGGATCTTAAACTACATATACTTACACATATACATAAATACAAAAAAATACATATACTTACACATATACAAATAGATAAGTGACATAAACTCAATCACATCAGACATGGCTGTATGGGCATTAGTTCCTTTTGCCTTCCCATTACAGGGAGATTTAACAACAAAAAAAGAAAAAAAATATATATTGGCAATTTTAATTATTAAAAAAAAAACTATTACTCACTAGTGAATAATAGTAATGAAAAAGTCACAGTTTGATTATAGGTGTCATTATGTGCCTAATTGCCATGGGATTAGAGCCACTTTATGAGGAAGTGTGTTGAAAATTATTTAATCCGTTTTAGTACTTTGAAGTCAGTTTCAGTTTTGTTAAAAAAAACTAAATTTTACAGAATTTGAGCTAGACGGGTGACCGTCAGTACATATTGTTTCCTACTATCTTATCATTTCAAGCAATTTCGTATACGTAGATGATTTACTCATTCCAGTTATTTTGATTTAAAAACCAAACTACGCAATTGATTTTCAAAAAAATTTATGGGACCAAATGGGAACTATTCCGCATCGACAAAAAAAATAATCATCAATATCGGTTCACCCAGTCGAAAATTCTGAGGTAACAAACATAAAAAAAAACAAAAAAATACAGACGAATTAATAACCTCCTCCTTTTTTTGAAGTTTGTTAAAAAGCAAACGCTACCATTTACCATTAGGTGGACGATTTGGTAAAATTCATAAAAATACACCTTAATGTAATCAAACTGAATGTATTTCAGCCTCAAACCAATATATTCTACACACCGCCGCGGCGACCCTTTCAAATTAAACCGGCCACACAGCCCGCACAAAAACATAAAAATTTAGTGGTGCTTCTAAAAATTCCAAACTTAATAGAAGGAAACTCGAATACAAGTTTATATACAAACGTACCTCCATAATGTTTTTCTCGACTGTAGTTGCATTCAGAGTCGCGAGCAATTTAATCCAAATAACAGGGCGAGAGTGCGACAAAGAGTACATGGCGACAGACTGGTTTTTCCTGTATACATTTTATTTATTTGACGACAGCACTCCGAACAAAGTGAGGTTTAGAGAATAGAATTTACAAAGCTTTAAAAGCAACGGACTATATTGGGCCGGAACAAATTGGAAATGCACGGTATTTTTTCTTTGTCTATCCCATGAAACAGACGCGTAAAATCAAATGTCGCTGTACAAATGACAGGATGTAGATACAGCTGAAGATGGAGCGAGCTACACCTGGATTCATCAACCTCAGAGGAACTGGCAATCATAATCATAAACTGACATGTTAAGGTGGCAGAATTTGGTTAAGGAAAAGCTCTAGCACCAATCCTGAAACACCCGAATTTTTCGCTTCACTACAGAATTTCCCAGATAAAAGGTTCAAAATCCAATCGAACTTCACTGTGGCTTCATCTTTTGTATTCTACTATTTTGTTTGACTGCAAAGATTCAAATAGATTTTTTCATGCTAGGGGTGCTGATTCTGAAAAGAGCCATCACAAAATCGGCCCTTTTCATTCTACTCCGATAAGAACTGAAGACCATTTTGACATGTTTGATATTTGTAAAATATCAATGTAAAAATATTATCCACTATTAAATTATGACGAAGCTCGTGACATAGTGGTTTCAGCGCTCTGGTTTTTTTTTATACAACTAGATGACAAACAAGCTGACAGCCCACCTGGTGGTAAGCGGTAACCGCCGCCTATAGACACCTGCATTAACAAGGAAAAGCACTTGATATTGCAGGTGCGTTGTCATCCTGAGGCCTAAGATAAAATGCCGTCCATGCCCAGTGATTACACTGGCTACCTTTCCCTTCAATCCGAAACACAGCGAACTGTTTCACGGCTGAAATAAGAAAGAAAGGCGGTGGTACCTACCCAGGCGACCCTACATATGGGTCTACCACCTAGTAGATCCATATGTAGGAAATTTGCTTCGTTTTCGTTTCAATACGAAAACAAAGTAAATTTCACCGTGGTCGATCCTGGAATGGGTCAATCAATGTTTGTAAACTCGAATCTCGAGCTCCTCCGTGCCATTGGTCCCAGCTGTTCTCATCTTGTTGTGGGGCCACGACTAAGTCATAGTGCACTTCGACCCATTGGGATCTTTTGTGCCTCCCCTGCTTTTACTCCTCCAGTGTCCAGAATATAGGTGCCATTAGCCTCACTATATCCTTGGGCAGGAAGAGCCGCCAGTCCTCTGGCTTTGGATATGCCACTTCCAGAATACCGATTCTGGTTCTTGCCAGAGCATCACAATGACACAGGAGATGCGGTCCCGGCTGTTACTGCTACTGCTTTAATCTTTAACCCACCAACCCGCATTGGACCAGTGTGGTGGTGTCATGGCCCATACTTCTCATGTGATTTTATTGGAGGTTGCATGGCCAGAATACAATTAAATAATATGGTTGGACAACTCCCATCAGATTTCCCATGTAGGAAGGGCTGGACGAAGGCACGAACATTTTTACTAAAATGTTCGGGGTACCAGATCTGTTTAATTATGTGTAACACCTATGTACTTCATAATGGTTGCAATAAATGATTGAGTATTGAGTATGCATAAGAAATTCAGTCTGATCTAATAAGTTGTAATATGATTTTCTAAAAGCTTAATAATTGAAAAAAAATCTGGAAATTTTTGGTTTGTATGAATAGCTAAAAATTGGTCTGACATAATTATTGTCAGACTTATTGAAAAATCCACTTACAACTAATGAGACTAGCCTGACTTGCACAAGCATGTAAAGTTGAACTAAGCTGTTCCTTGAAAAGTAACAAAAAAAATGAAAAACGATAGATAGCATTTGACTGCGTTGACCATCAGACGCTAATTTTAAAATTACAACACTATGGGGTTACAAATTCAGCTCTGAAGTTAATCACATCTTACTTAAGTTCTAGAACTCAAATAGTTGACATCAATGGAACAAAATCTTCAGGGTCTTATGTCAAAATGGGAGTTCCACAGGGTTCAATTCTAGGGCCTTTTTTATTTTTAATATACGTAAACGACTTGCCTTTCTTTGCTAAGGAATTTTGTGAGATTGTGTTGTTTGCAGATGATACTTCTTTAATTTTTAAATGTGATAGAAATAAAGTTAACTTTGACGACGTAAACAATGCGCTATCTCAAGTAATGAATTGGTTTACTGTGAACAATTTACAACTGAATGCAAAGAAAACTAAATGTATTAAATTTATTTTACCTAATGTTAGGGAAGTGGATACAAACATTAAATTAAATAATCAGTCGCTAAATTTAATTCAATCCACCACGTTTTTAGGCATTACAATCGATGCGAAACTCCAGTGGAACCCTCACATCACAACACTTTGTAGTAGACTTAGCTCCGCGGCTTATGCTATTAGAAAAATAAGGCAATATACTGATATTGCCACGGCGCGCTTGGTTTACTTTAGTTACTTCCATAGTATTATGTCGTATGGTATTCTTCTGTGGGGTAAAGCAGCAGACATTGAAACAGTATTTATCTTGCAAAAACGTGCAAATACTGCCTTGCTGCTCGAACATCTCTTAGAGACTTATTTAAAGAAATAGATATACTAACAGTGCCTTCTCAATATATTTATGCTTGCATAATTTTTGTACGTCAAAATTTAAATTCCTACTTAAGACACAGCGATGTACATGCATTAAATACGAGAAATAAAAATAAGTTGATCTTACCGTCTCTAAGACTGCATAAAGTTTTTAATACTTTTATGGGTCAAAGCATACTTTACTATAACAAGATTCCTAATAACGTACTAGACTTGCCATTTGACAAATTTAAAATTCACATTAAGAAAATTCTAATGTCCAAAGGTTACTATACTATTAACGATTATATAAATGACAAAAATGCTTGGTTGTAACTTATAATGTCATATAGTTATTTCCACCAATAGCATTTCATTGATTTTGTGGTTGCTGGAAGATGTCATGCTCTCTATAAGTTTCTGCGGTGGTGGCGTCGTGTGCCGGGTCGCTCCGTTCCCTATGATATGGTTGAGCGGAGCGATGGCTGGCACATGCGTCATACTTGTGAACAGGTGCCACTAGTGGAAATGGTCATCTCTAAGCTTCCTTGATTTTGTAATAATTTACCTACATATCCATCAATAGTATCATTTTTGAGGGATTTTTGAGGTATATGGCATTATAGGATATTATATATAAAACAATACAATTATTATTGTAATGACGTGCTCAGACAAGTGTTTAAAATTAATGAAAGATGTTTAGCTTTATTAGGTCTTTGTATATTAATTGTTGACCTTTGTGTATTGTAATACCTATATTGTGAAGGTGCATTGTCGGACAGCCTTTAAATACAGTAAATATTCTTTTCATTAGGTACTTATTGGTACTTTAATATACCTTTTTTATACTCTGTGCGACACTGCGCTGCTAAATACTATTACTGTGTAATTAAACATTGTAACTTAATGATTGAAAAGAGTGACTACACGAGTTTGTTGCCGGAATCTTCTCGGTAGTTCAACTTTTGGAACCGGTGTAAATTCAGACAGACTGACAGACAGACGGACCGACAGACAGACCGATAGACAGACTGACATAACATTCTTAGCTTACGTAGATGCAGATAAGACAGAGAGACAAACATTATGAAATTGCTAGTTAGTTAATATTATTTTTATGTGATAGACTTAAGGGTTTTTTTGTTGACGATTCAAAAGTGCTTCTTGTGGGCCTAATTGAATAAAGATATTTTCATTTCATTTTCATTTCATTTCATAGCAGTTATTTTTCTATGTAAAAAAAAGATATTGAAAAATGTAGAACATTATAATACATAACGACAACTGTAAACCAACTAAACCTTTTCCGAATTTTTCAACTTATTCTTTGAAATGAAACGTTGAAGCTCGGAGCGCTCGCTTGGCTCCCCGCTCACGTCAAGTGTATGACCATTATGCGTTATTATTTACCGCGTGTGGTGCAAAGTTCGCGTCAAATTATTAAAGGCAATTTAGCTAAGGCCTCAGCATGACAGACAACGCACTTGTAATATAAAGTATTTTTTTCATTGCTATTGCAGATGTCTATAGGCGATGGTAACCATTTGCAACCACATTTCTGGTCATTACAATGGTTAATTATGTACAATACCGCAACGATTGAAACTTAAAGATAAATTGTGAAAAATTAAAATCACAAAAACATTTTACAACTCCTCCGTCATAATCTTTGCAACATAACGTTGAAGCTCGGAGCGCTCGCTTCGCTCCCCGCTCACGTCAAGTGTAAGACCATTATGCGTTATTATTTACCGCGTGTGGTGCAAAGCTCGCGTCAAATGGCGGCTCAGATTTATGTTGTCTTTTGCATAGAATCCTCGAATTATGGGGTTGGGAGGTAATAGGATACCTGGTACGTAACTGGAGATGCTGCCTTTTTTGGTTATGGCCCACGTTTTAAATCTGTTTGGCCGCGTTGGACTCCGTTTTAATTTTATGCTTAGCGGGATAAAAGTAAAGACGTTTTTA
Organism: Nymphula nitidulata; assembly: GCA_947347705.1. Classification (NCBI taxonomy): domain Eukaryota; kingdom Metazoa; phylum Arthropoda; class Insecta; order Lepidoptera; family Crambidae; genus Nymphula; species Nymphula nitidulata. The sequence continues at coordinate 1,110,137 of OX374625.1, forward strand.
CATTCATTTTTTACGTGTGTTCTACCGGTTGCATTACGGAGTGAGTTCTGAGGAATTATTTGACATAATGCCCACGGCCTCTTTCTACCATCGCACCCCTCGCTATCGGCAGAGAATTCATCCTCACACGTTGAAACTAAAATGGTCTCGTACTGTGCGGTTTCAGAGAAACTTTCTCCTGCGTACGCTCAGGTTTTGGAATGACCTCCCTGCAGAGGTTTTCACGAATGAGTACAGCATGGGGTCCTTCAAAAAGAGTTTGAAAAAGTTTTTACAGGGTCGGCAATGCGCAAGTGACACCCCTGGTGTTGTAAGCGTCCATAGGCTACGGTAACCGCTTACCATCAGGTGGGCCGTATACTTGATTGTCACCGTAGTGGTTTAAAAAAAAAATCAACTAGATGACAGACGGGCTGATGTCCCACCTGGTGGTCAGTGGCTTCTATCACGTATATACACCTGCAATAACAAGGTAAAATAACTTGGTGTAGCAGGTAAGTTGTCATCCTGAGGCCTAAGATAAAGTGCCTTCCATGCCCAGTAATTACACTGGTTACCTTTCCCTTCAATACAAAACACAGCGAACTGTTTTACGGCCGAAATTGAAAAGGCGTTGGTACCTCCCAGTTGGCACACTTAACTTAATTAAAGAATAATATCGTTTAAAATTATAAAGGTTGTGCTGCAAAATAAGACAGCATTAACATGTCAATATCTTGTGCTGTATTACTTTGCTATTGCTTGTATTATTGTTTAAAGAAATAGGCAGAGTTTGGAAAACATCGCCTACAATTTTAAGGGTATTTTTGTTGTCAAACGAATAAGTAGGGAAGATTGCCCGAATTCAATGCGGAGCGTTATAATGTTGGAGGCAGGAGAATTTACTTACCCTTGATTTTTTATATGCCACTGGTTTTATACCAGAAACGGCAAAGTCACAACGCCATCTCGTTTTTTATTGAAATAATGTTGTCGTAAATTTCACAAAGCGTGTTAACACCAAATGAAAAACGACGCAGAAGCCCTCAACTCCATTACGCTTCTTTTGTCATGACGAATATGACAGCCCAAACATTTAACGGGTAAATGAGTTGAAATGGAAGAAAAAAGTATTTTTAGGGATTCGTGGACAAAATTGCGATTAACTTGTGTCGTTAGGAATATGAGGGTTCTTTATAATGAAAATAAAATTCGGATCTTCTTAAGGTTAATTGAAGAAATAATTAGTCTCATCGTCCCCGGTAAGCCTGCGCCAGTACCGAGGATGTCAGGTTAGGTAGCACTGTGAACCACTATAAGTCGACCAATGTTATTTTTAATTTTTCAAGTAGTAGCTCTGATTTAACCATTTTTTACTCACTCACTAGAGAAGATGAGACAACGAGAGAGACGATGAGAAAATGAAGATAAACTAAACAAAATCACTAAACTAATGCTTAGGTACGATTTCATTATTTCAACAAGAACTGCAGTGAAAGTGTAAGATTAATATGCTTAATAATGATGGAATACTAACTCAAATGTATAATATAATGAAAGAAAATGATAGTTGATAATAATCTCTCTCAAAAAAATGATACCGTAAATTATTATTATGTTTTATCCTTAATGGTACAAGACCAAACAAGATAAAAAAATGAAAATAAAACTACCCATACGTTTCATGTTTTATTTTCATGTTTTATTTACGTCTAGATAACTTAGTCCCATTCAACCTAACTAAGACACAATTCTGCACGTTTACCGTTTACCCATTTGCTGTGGCTCCACAAATCCTTGAGGCACCCCTTTCCATCTCTAAGAGTATCGGGATCCTTGGTGTTGATTTCTCTAGTGACGTGCAGTTTCGCAGTCATTTGGAGGACAAAGTCAAGCTGGCGTTCAAGAAGCTTGGTGTGCTCAATAGAGCGCGGTAGTATTTCACTTCGTGACAAAAACTTATTTTAAACGTCTCAAGTCAGGCTCCATATGGAGTGCTGCCATTTATGGACGGGAGCACCTAAATACCAGCTTGGACCAAAGGATGTGCTGCAAAAACGCGCTATGATAATTTTATTGTCGACCATCCTGAGCTCACAACTGGTATTGAACCTTTATGCCCAAGGAAAGATTTTGCCTCCTTGTATGTGTTCTACCGTTCGTTTGACGGGGTGTGTTCTGAGGAATTATTTGACATGATTCCCACGGCCTCTTTCTATCATCGTACCGCTCACCACCAGATTCCTGCTGGTGGTGAGTTCATCCTCGCAAATCGGAACCAAAGTGGTCGCGTACTGTACCAGTTTCAAAGAAACTTTCTCCTGCGTACGCTCAAGTTGTGGAATAAGCTCCCTGCAGAAGTTTTCTCAAACGACTACAGCATGGGGTTCTTCAAAAAAGGCGTGAAAAGGTTTTTACAGCGACGGCAACGCGCAAGTTATACACCTGGTGTTGCAAGCCATTGATGCTTGCAACAACAGGTGTATAACTTGGCTATGGTTACCGTAGCTTACGAGTGGGTGGGCCGTATGCTTGATTGCCACCTTAATGGTATATATAAAAAAATATTATACACGAAATAAATACCTCCGTAATAGGCGCCGATTTTGACTACCGTCATAATAGGACTGCTTACGTGAATCGACAATAATCTCTGTCTGCTGGGTGAGAGAGAGACCTGTATCCCTTGCCACGCATGTACTCTTGGTCTGGACTCTTTAGTCTTTTCTATTAAATTTAAATGCCCCCGCTTGGACATACCCCAAAATACAGGATGGCGCCGTCAATACGACAATAAATGGAAACATGGGCTAAATTAGTACAAAGAAATGGTTTGCCACTTTCAAAGACATCTTATTCATTTGATAATTTCATGACATTTCTATGCAATGTTGCAGCCATAAATTATTATCTGTATATCACAAAAAATAATATTAAACTACAAGAACGTGAACTTATCGCTCCAAAGTTCGGACCAATCCAAAATACCCACGGAACCCTTTAATTATGTGCATTCGTCATGCTTTCCACCGCTTTTTATTTCCTTCATTGTGGCAAGGTAAAGCTGTAAAGTAGGCAAAGATAACTTGAAGTATGTAATAAATGAAGTCAAAGCACCTTTCTATTGTAAGCTCTTCAAAACAAAGCAGTTGAGTCTTTGAAGTTTCTTGTTGATTTACACGCTGTCTTTGTTGCTCTTTGTTTCGTAGACTTAGTGTTTTTTTGCCTTGTAATGTTCAGTTTGAAACTTAGGGAAGGGTTGCTTAGAGAACAGTTGCCGACAAAATCGCCATTGTTAATCATTAATTTTCCAGTAGCTGGTATGACTGAATTTTATTTCTCTTAAAATATTGAGGATTTTAGTCGTAAAGAAGAATCGACGTTAGTCTATAAAACTATATGCAGTATATGAGACAATTATCGTATTTATTTTTCTAGTAATTTGATATTTTTCATAAAACAGGAGAAAATAAAAATTGAAAAAAAAAACATTAATTAGATAAATAAAAATCAGTTCAGTTAGCAACTACGAAACGCAGCCAGACATCGTCATCGGCCAAAGGTTTAGCATCTATTCAAAGAAAAATATCAATATTTCAAAATTGATAAACTATTCAAATGTTTTAGGCAATCCACGGTTTACTTTATATTTATAGGATGGAATCGAATCCTTTTTGAAATAGCATATTACACAAGGTCGTTGACATTTGTACGTTATATTTCTGTTTATCTCAGAAATGCCATTTTTTAAAAATATGCTGTACTTACCTTTTTTAGTTAGAGTTTGATCTATTCTTTCATGTATTTTCATTGTGATACGTGAGCAATAAGTGCAACACCAAAATTTCCTGGGTCTTTGCCATGCTTCTTTAACACTCAAAGCTGTTAGTCATCTAAAAGCTGCTATTCAATTTAAAACTGAAAAACTTTGATACTAATGCAAATACAAAGGAACTTTTAAAATTGTAAATGATGCGAGTTGGAAAACACAGCCGTGTGTTGAACGATCCAGACTCGTGGACGTACAGATGTTAGTAACCTTAAAGTGGAACATATTTTTTTTATATATTTTATTAGCAGATGTGTTGTTCAGATAATTGTTTCAGAGAGTGCTTCCTCCAGTAATTAAGCTCATCATCTCAGATATAAACCTACCTAATGACTAATGGTCCAGCTACGTAGGCCAACTTCGAGAAAGAAGTAAATCGGAGCGTTCGGGAAATTGCGTAAGATCTTCTCTTGCAAAACTGCTCACTGCTTGAAGTCGAAAGTCTTTGACTAGTGTATGTTGCCAATAATGACATACGGCTGTGAAACGTGGTTGATTGCTAAGGGCCTTCTGTGCAAGTTCGCAGTCACATAGCGAGATGTTAGGTCTTACTCTGCGAGATAGAATCAAAAATGACGACATCCGTAAGAGAACCTAAATCATTGACGTAGCTCATAGGATTAGATAGTTGAAGTGGCAGTGGGCAGGGTACATAGCACAGACGGCCGGTGGGGGGTTAATGTGCTAAAATGGTGACAACGTACCGGAAAGTAAAAGTAGGACGGCTTCTCACTAGATGGACAGAGGGTTACAGGGAGCCGTTGGATGCAGGCTACACAGAACCATCCCATTTGGAAATCTATAGGGGAGGCCTTTTTTCAGCAGTGTACACCAAAGCCTGGTATGATGATGAATAATATCTACGCTACGTATCTATGAATAGACGTCTGCTAATGACTCTTTCGCCGATTGGATTTACGCCCTATTGTTGTGTACAGACCTTACTACTCGGGAGAAGCACATGAGGAGTTTGCGCCATAATAATAATAATAATAATAAACATTTATTTCAGACGTAAGGGTACATCCATAGATTATTAGTACAGTGTTAGTAACAATTGTGCTTAAATTGTAAGTTAGTATTTTTAGTTTGAAAAAATTACTCCTACGATTTAATTCCTAATTCCATAATCGCATGGAACCCGTTAGTGCGTGCATCGGCAAACATTTTTGAACCGCTACAGCGCCACGGAAGCCCCAACAGCATCCTAAAAGTATTGTTATACTGTACACGTAGGACATTGTAGGCTCGCCGTGAATATGACACCCACAGTCCGCCCGTATAGAAAGACTGACAGAACGCCTTGAACAAGGTAACTTTAACGTCTGCAGTACATCGCGCGAATCTGCGGTCAATCATATTACCTCTTACCGCCAAAGCCCTACGCTCCCTCTCTATATCATCGTCATCCCTTAAATCACTCGTAATAATGTGGCCTAGATACTTAAATTTTTCTACTACCTTTAGTGCTACACCATTGAGATACACGGGTGGCACAAAGCGAGGCCGCTGTTTAGGTACTTTGAAAACAAGTAATTCACTCTTTTTGGAGTTGTATTTTAAGCCATGCACCTTTGCGTATATCTCGCAGGTTGATAGTAGTTTTCGCAACCCCGCTATCGATGGACTGAGCAACACCATATCGTCCGCGTAGCTTATATTGTTTATACTGGTCTCATCAACGTGACAGCCAACATGAATACAGCCAACATAATACCACCACGCTGCTAGCCTAATTCCGGTTTCTAAGAAAACACCACCACGCTGGTCCAAATTAGGTTCCATTAACAACCAGGACCAACGGCTTAATACGTGTTCCAAAGTACGGAGGAGTTCCGTGTAGGTTATACCTTCGCCATTCTAGGACAGTTCTGCACACACAGCTGTCATTTCTTTTCGGCCTTTTGCCATATCAACTTGCTGTTCTGCGAGCTGAGCATCTTCTTTGCTTATGTTAAGTGACTAGTTCATACGTAGTGAGTATTCAAGAATGAACCCGCTTGGCAGTTCTAGGCTAAGGTAGCCAAGCCAAAATCCTTTACTGAATGTTCTAGTTTCTAATCTGTACGCACATTCACTGTATGTGGATTACGGAGCCATTACGATAAGCACCCATCGCGCGGCTAATTTGCCTCCACCCTGTACACCGTGAGAATCCCCTAACGTATTAGGCAAAAGCCTGTGAATACGTCATCTATAATCGAGGGTGTATTGCTTTTAATACTGCCATTTGTAATTGTGATGTTGGTCAGGAAACGTAAGCCAATGAAAAATATGCGAAAATATTTCATTGGCACAAGGTTTTTCAGAAGTTATGTCATGAAATAAAAATATTAATTAATCTGTTCTGCTTCAAATGTTGTTAAGAGTCGGTACATGGTAGCGTATATGTCCCTTGTAAAGTGATCTAAAGCCATGACTTATTTCATCGGTTTAGCGACTTAAAAGTGAATACATATTAGTTGAACTTATTTGCCTCGCGTTGCCTGTCCTGAAAATCAAGAGAAAGCGATGAACTGACTGCATGGAACACAAGTCCCTGTGCTGATTTTTCTCTCTTGAGCTGTTAACATAACTGTTGAGAGGTCACTGAGAAAGATAATGCTTTCTTAATGAGCTCTTGGAGATCACCGTGTCCTTCTGTATGGCGAAGTGCTGCCCCAGTCACTTGGTTTTCAAAACTAATTCTCTAAGTACATGGCTTGGAACGAGAGGCATATAAATGTGGGCAGCACAAAAATTTAGCATTCCGAAAGATGCAACTTTAATATATTTTTTTAATAAATACCTTATAAAACATGGAAGCTGTGGCTCTGGTTATTAATACTTAGTGAAGCAATGATTTTCTTATATTTAACAAGAATAAACGAAACACGTTTCAATACCGTTAAACATACTCGTGCAAACCGCAAACCGCAAACCACAAACTACGTATAATTCTCTCATATTTGCGGGTAGTATACATTTTTCATCTTTCCCCAGTTCGCCGCTAGCTCTATTCGGAGCTACATTTAACTCCGTTCCGGCTTTTAAGTCACTGGCAACACTTCGACCGAGTTTATAACTTAGACTGTGTTTATTGATAGCAAGGCGAATAGCTTTCCAGTTGCCGTTTGCGAAATAAAATACTTCTAAATATTTCAAAGTATGAAATATACTTATCAATGTTATACCGTAGATGTTTTTGCTTCGTATATTTGGAATAGGTACTATCAGATCACTGATCCGAAAGATAAGTAAAGCATGCCAGCTTGATTTGTAGACCTTACCTATCTTATAACAAAGCCACAACAAACATCACAGTGCACTTCGACGCCTCAGGATTTTTATGTCCCACAGTTTTTTACGCTTCCCCTGTCACGAATATAGCTGTCATAAGCCTAATTATACTTAGGAGCTCGCTGGTGCAGTGGTTTGATCATTTTGGTTTCGATTACAAAAACAAAGCAACTTTCGCCATGGTTGATTCAGAATGGGTTAATCAAAAAATTCATATTCATATGCCCCAGAAAACACATTATGCAATTGTTCTCGGTTATAAACTGCAACCGCTTAAATCTACCAATCCGAATCAGCCTAGCGTTGTGGTGTTATGGCTCAGACTCCTCATTGTGTCTCACTCATGGCCTGTGCCCAGCAATGAGACAAGATATATGCTGTTGTTAATGAGATAAGTCAGGCTGACTTATCTCTGAGCAGGGCCTGTAGTCTTCTGGCTTTGGATATGCCACTTCCAAAAGACTCATTCTTATTCAAGCTGGTCTAGTTCTCCAACAAAAAAGGTATCATAATGGTTTCCAGCTCTCACGACAAACTGGGCAATATTATTAAAGATTGTAACAAACTGAGCTCACTTCACTCAATTGCTTGGACGTCTACTTGCTAAATTCAGATAGTTATCACAACGTTTCTAATAAATCTCCTTCTCTTATCAGTAAAAAGTAGCTAGTATTATTCTCTTGGCTGTTTGACATAAATAAATTAAGTGCAGCTAGTTACCGCCTTCTTACATGGCGGTAACTAGTCTATACTGTATGTTAATTTACCACCGTAACCGCTCCAAATAAATCGGGAACTGCTGTGATAACTTTATATTCTGAGGGAATCCATTTTTACTTATGAAAACTAATACTGTTGCAGACTGTCTTTACAAATACAATATCATAAGCTTGAGATGTTTTAACATCTCAAGATCACATCGTAGATGATTAAGGTTGCTTTGTAACCGTAGATAAGTAAGAGACAAATCCACCTGCTCTTTGTATAATGTTATCTCAGTCACCTATCATGCCTCTTGGGATTAGATCAAAGCCAAAATTTCTTGCACTATTCTTCTAAATCCTACTTAACATTTTAGCTACCAATTTATACTTCTAGACATCAAAAAATAACTTACCCCAGTTTATGTTAGCAGCTGGTCTAATCTATCTGGCGTCTGAATCTCAAAGGAATTAAGGGTCGTGATGCGCATACTGAACCCACCGGCTTATTCTGTCCGCGCAGATGAACAAGCTTTTATGAGCTTAGAGATATAACTTCATACTTTAGGTTCTTGTTTTAGCTTTCTAGTCATAAGCGGAACTGTATTAAATAACTAGAAATTAAAATGGATGGCAGTATTATTATTTGAGATATTTGGGGCTATGGTATTTTTTTTACAAAAATCCACAGCACTTAAATATAATAGGTACATCAGAATATTATTAAACATATTGCTAATTAAAGATTTTCATTATTTAGACCATTCAATTACAGTAGTTAAACAAACCTCGATTATATTGCTATTAAGATATGCGCTTTGCGTATCGTATGTGAGTGCTTGATAGTAGTGTGTGTGGTGTTTGTCTGTGTTGTGTGCCTATAGTATTTCATTCAATATCACAGAGTAAGTTAACGACATTCTGCTTGAAACTTGACTTACCAGAATGAAAGATGTCCAAGGACGAAAACAGCTTATTAAATTTTAGCTGCGTAGGACATACAATGCATAGTTGCTAGTAGTAGTAGGTATAGAAGACAAACCCGCCTGCCTGGTATGAATTCTTATGGAAATATAGTAATGTGAACCAATGAGATCTATTGTAACTGTTCACATACATTTTTGGATATTTTCTAGGAATCTCAGGATCATTAAAATCTATAACATTACTATTCCGAATTATACCAGTACATTCTGGGATGCCTGCTTCTTCAAGGTTTGCTGACTATTCTATTGACCAGAACAATATTATTATCCCAATATCTGCTAACGATCTCGCTTTCTAACAAAATGCTACCTGCAATAATGGTATTGGAGCCGAGAAATAATATTAGATAGGTCTGATTGGGATAAAATTTAATTTGCTAATTAAATTAAGTATTTAGAATAAATATTAAAAAATAGCACGGATGATCGACTTCAATGATGCCAGCCCCAGATCTATCAGCACAGATTAATATTATTACTATCACTAAGGTTGAGATAATTCCACTTGGTATTTGGGAAGATAATGTTTATGGAGCCGACAAATAAAACCTCGAGGAAATAAACAGCACGTCACTGTTACGTATCATAATGTGATGAAAGAAAACTAAATTCTTCTTAAATCTTTTAACTTCATTTATCTGACGTAAAAGAAGCCAAATCGAAGTAAAACATTAGTAGAATAGGACCTTTTCCGACCACTCGGCGTGTCAGAGTAGATTGCAGGCATGCGAGCTGCCAAACAACTGACGCGTCTGTTACATTGTGTTCTGGAACAAGTGAAAGGTGAAGGTGTAGGAAACATAAGATTAAATTAGATAACATCTCACTTTACTGGTAAATATAAGCTGAAACTTAGCACCAATCACCTTATTTCAATTTGGCATGTACAACATGAATAATTTTCAAATAAATTAAACTAATACAGAGCTGATTATGATCGCACAAATTGATCAAAGCTCGTAAAAAATCGTAAAAAACAAAATAAAGATACAAAAATCTATCATATTAGTGGTTTTCGTGATGTAGATGTGTATATAGGCGATGATGTCTAACACTTGCCATCAGGTTAACCATTTGTGTATATATATTTTGAAAAAAAATAGCTCAACAAAATGATACAAATAATGAAAATACAACAAATCTTGACACGGTTGACTCCAGACTATTATTTTAATATGCGTTTGCCTGCCTGCCTAAGACTGCCCGTGTTTTGTGACTGATAATTCGCCAATAATGGTTACAAGTGTTGAATCACTTTCCTAAATTTTACCTAAAAATTAAGGATCTTGCCCACCATTAAGATTATCAGCATCAATGTGTCTCCTTAGATCTACATTTTGAGGCTTACTTTCTGAATGAGTAATTCACAATCACACACGTCTAGTGAAGTTTCATGTAGGATCGCAGTATCTGCAAATATAGAATCAGTTTCATGCTATAAGCATAGGAATACGCATACTAAGCTATTAGTCCTTGTTACTCTTCCAATGTCCATCAGTGGAACATAATTTTGACAAGCATTAGAATTTGGTCAGTAAAACCGCTCTTCATTCACTCTTTGATCCACAGTCCAAAACTAAAGTGCATAGCCGGTGTCCGTTCCTATTTGGCACACTAGTATTAGTTGGGTGCAGCGACCGATGTGCCGTGATTTCAACAAGTTTAGTTGCACGCAACAGGAACTACCGAAACTTCGCGCTTACAGATTACTAAAGTGTTACTAATTTGGGTGCAGTACCAGGTTTGACTGGTTGGATTATTCTAACAAAACGCTATTCTGAAATTCACGGTTATTTTAAATATTGCAGCTCGCAGGAGCGGTAGTTTGAGCGCTTTGGTTTCGTTTACAAAAACAAAGCAACAATCGTCGTTGTTGGTTCCAGATAGGTCAATAAAAAAAATGTCAAGTTCCTCAGTGCTTCGATAGACACGTTAAGCCATTGATAATAAAAATGAAAATATCTTTATTCAATTTGGCCCCCTAAGAAGCACTTTCGAATCGTCCAAAAACCCTTATGTCTAACACATAAAATAATATTAACTAACAATGTCATAATGTTAGTCTTTCTGTCTTGTCTGGATCTACGTAAGCTAACAATGTTATAATGTCAGACTGTCTATCGGTCTGTCTGTCGATCTGTCTGTCGGTCCGTCTGTCAGCCTGACAGTCTGTGTCAGTCAGTCTGTCTGTCTATATGTCAGTCTGTCTGAATTAACACCGGTTGCAAAAGTTGAACTACCGAGAAGATTCCGGCAACAAACTCGTGTAGTCACTAATTTCAATTATTAAGTTAAAATGTTTAGTTACATAGTAATAGTATTTAGCAGTGCAGTGTCACACAGAGTATAAAAACTAGGTAAATAAGCATACCAAGAAGTTTATTTAAAGGCTGTCTGACAATGCACCATCACAATATAGGTAGGTATCATAATACACAAAGATCAACAGTTAACATACAAAGGCCTGATAAAGCCAAACATCTTTCATTAATTTTAAACACTTGTCAGACCACGTCATTACAATAATAATTGTGTTGTTCTAAATAATTCCTATAATGCCATATACCTACATCCCTCAAAAATGATACTATTGGTTTACAGGTATGTAAATTATTACAAAATCAAGGAAGCTTAGACATGACCATTTCCACAAGTGGCACCTGTTCACAGGTATGACGCATGTGCCAGCCATTGCTCCGCTCAACCATATAATAGGGAACGGAGCGACCCGGATCATTGATCCATTGAACCGCGACATTGATCCCGGCTGTGGCTACACCCACCAACCCGCATTGAGCCAGCGTGGTGTTGTTACGGCCCAAACTCCTTATGTGTTTCTCCTATGTAAGAAGGCCTATGCCCAGCATTGGGATGTGATAATGAGCTTTTATTGATGATGATGATGAAATAGCAGAATAGGTTAATCCGCCTGCAGATCCGAATTTTTCTAATAAACTTATATGGCGGCAAAGCAGACGGCCCATCAGTTGGTAGCGGTAACCCTAACTTATAAGCATCGACGGTACCTACAATAGACGCCATGCCTTTAGGCTTTCTGTGTCGCAAGAGAAAATAACTTTTTGGTAGGTGCCACCCTCTTAATTCTTCAATGCCCAGACGGCAACTTAAGTTGACATAACAATTAAAATTTCATTGTGTCTGGTTTATTGGGCTTTGTGGGTTAATCCTCTGTCCTCTTCTTCTTGTTTCTCCTATCAAAAATTTTGGTATCATAACTACAGACGCTTATAACATTGATGGGTTGGTTACTGTAATAAAATAAGGCAAACCGTTATTATGATGGCAGCATAGGAGACAAGTCCCACTTGTACCAACACTATGCTTCGTCTATGAGGTCTGGCGATATCAGTCACGGCAGAAACACAACACTACAAGGTGCAAAGTTCACAAAAAGTTTGAGATAATTTGAAACATATTAATATCTTTCTTGTGGTCACAATCACTTTTTAACCGACTTCAAAAACGAGGAGGTTCTCAATTCGGCCGGTATGTTTTTTTTTTTTTTTCTATGTATGTACACCGATTACGCCGAGATTACTGATCCGATTTACGTGATTCTTTTTTTGTTCGATGCGAAATAGCTGCCATTTGGTCCCATAAAAATTTTTTCAAAAACAGTTGGGTACTTTGGTTTTAAATTAAAAAAAAACTGAAATTATGAAATCGTCTACATAAGCGAAATTGCGAATTTTTGCTGTTCCAATGACTTTTTAGTGAAACGATACGATAGTAGGAAACAATATAAGTTGACGGTCACCCATCTAGCTTCGACCGTAGAAAGTTATCACTAAAAATCGTAAAAAAAGTTTTAAACAAAAATTAAAACCGACTTTAAAAAACTGAAAAGGATAAAATAATTAAATTTAAGTAGGTATTCATCCCCTATAAACATATTTTTGGAGTTGGTGCTAAGTGGTTTCCAAAAACAATAGAAAGTAAAGCACCGACTCCAAAAATATGTTTCTAGGGGATGAACTACTTAAATTTAATTATTTTATCCTTTTCAGTTTTTTTTAAAGATGCTATAGTCAGGTTTTCATAATTTGACAGGTGAACCCTACTATGCTTTGCCATAAAGCTTCCTCCGTTAGAAAAATAATTTGTAATCCGGACACTTCTATTAAGTCAGACGCTAATTGGCATTCGCGGAAACTCTGCTAGTTGTTGCGTATTTAATTACGGTATCTAGATCTAATACTTCCACGACAACAGCTAAGCGCCTTCCCTTAAATTATTCGTTAGATAATAGCTCTCTATTGTAGATTAATGAAATCGTTAAGAGTATAAATGGCTGTAGGTTCTCAATTACTCTTCCTAAATGAAATGCCTTTGGTGTTTATGATAGTAGATTCATCAGTTCCATTGTTTCTGGAGTAAATTGATTATAACCTATCAAAAAATCCAACGACATGTTTGATGTCAGCGGATACGATTGTAACATCATATTATTCATACGTTGTTACGCGCACAGGGTAACATTAGATGCCTAGGGGTAGTCTGGTGCATTTGCTTCGGAAGACCTAGATCACCTCCGTAAAAGACAGGGAAGCAATCCAGGAGTTTTACCGGGTATAATCAGGGTTAATATAGACGCTAAGCGACATCCGCAAATGCCCGCTGGTGGATTTCTCCTGGTAAAAAAAGTCATGTCATTACAAAGACAAATCAATTGACAGCATAAGATAAAGATTTCTTGCGTCTAACTTTGTAGGCTTTGGAGAACTCACCCATCTAAGGAATACGACATTTAAAAGAGAGAGAGAGAGATAAACTTCAAGACTAGTAGGCATAGTGGTATGAACCACTCAAATCTTGAACGCCCGACTAGTGGAGCATCTCCAGTTTACAGAAGACCGTAACTACCTAGTCAAAATTTCTTTGTAAGCTCTGCGGTGAGTAAGCTCATCAGAGCTCACTGAGAAAGCGTTATGCTTGGAGGAGGGACTTGCCTTCTATGCTGTCAACTAAATTTTTACAGGGTAGACAAATTAAAAAAAATGGAAAGATGTTGACAATTAGTTGCTAACAATTTCTTTGTTTTTGTAATTAAAGCCAAAATAGAAGCAAGCCAGAGTCATAAACTTGATAAGAGATTCAAAATAAAGTTTTGGAGTAATTAAGTAAGTATCTTAAGTTTAGTCTCCGCTGTTATCTGTTACAAAACATCACCTGTACAGTCATAACTGTTGGAACAAAAGAAACCAAGTGCACTGTAGTAAAAGGACGACCAATTCCACGTGCAAACGCCATTAATTAAGCTCTCCGAGCAAAAACACCGGGCCATTTGCTCTGAAAATTATGTACATAAATTAGACATAATCGCCGCCGGCTGCGACGCGACATTCGCTTATAAATATTAAACAAATGTTATAAGTATTTACCTTTTTTAGTAGTACCTGAGGAAATTTGAGAAAAATATAAAAGGACTTGGTAGTAAGTTAAGACTAATCTTGAAATAGGTATAGGGCAAAACCTAGACATGATCTTCTAGCTTCCAATTGAGCTATCCTGGATTCAAGACAAATTTAAGATTCTAATGCTCGTACTCCACGCTCGCACGAGGCGCTCGGACGAGCGACTCGGCGACTGATGCCGCGGCGAGTGGTACCCCTCTTCACGCTCGGTTAGCTCAGTTGGCGCCGAACCGTTCATAAAGATTGAGGTTGAAAAAGTCGCTGCGGCAACGGCTTTGTGCGCGCTTGCTTACTACAATTATGTGCGTACCTATTGAACAAAAAAAAATTAAATAACCGTAGAGGAAAAGGAGTTGGTGGATGCTTTTTGTTTTTTTTTATTTTATTTTTGTGAGCCGGGGGCTTAGGATCCCAAATAATCAGCATACTTTGGTAGCACTCCAAAAAGTACAAAGTTGTCTCATTTGACCATTCGTGTTCCATTCACTCTAAACATTGAACAGAAGCCCCGCTCGCGATCGCCACTTGTCGCTTTGATCTACGCCAAAATACCGACAAAATAGCGAGCGGCGACGAGGTGAGGCGAGGGCGCACGCAATATCAGTATATTGCCTTTTATTTTTCTAATAGCATTAGCCGCGGAGCTAAGTCTACTACAAAGTGATGTGTTGTGAGGGAGGTGTAATGCCTAAAAATGTGGTGGATTGAATTAAATTTAACGATTGATTATTTAATTTAATGTTTGTATCCACTTCCCTAACATTAGGTAAAATAAATTTAATACATTTAGTTTTCCTTGCATTCAGATGTAAATTATTCACAGTAAACCAATTCATTACTTGAGATAGCGCATAACAAAAATCTGTTACCTAATTTATTTCTTACTTTCTACTTAAAAAAAATATTACATTTAGTAATTACACGGTTCTATTTTTATGCACAGTAAAAATATCCACCATCTCATTTTTCTCTAGCGTTTATATTTTTTTGTATAATAGGAACGCACATAATTGTAGTAAGCAAGCGCGCATAAAGCCTTTGGCGCAGCGACATTTTCAACCTCCATCTTGATGAACGGTTCGGCAGCAAATGAGCTAACCGAGCGTGAAGAGGGGTACCACTCGCCTCGGTATCACTCGCCGAGTGGCTCGTCCGAGCGCCTCGTCCAAGCGCCTCGTGCCAGCGTGAAGTGTGGACATGAGGCATTAGAAGGATTTTTCATTAGACAATAAACAGCCTGTTCATGTTAATATCACTTGATTTACGACTATAGCTGTATACAAGGGTTATTAATTTGGAAGAGTATTTACAAAGAGTAAATACTTTTAAATAAGTAAATTTAATATTAATAATAATTTTACCATCAGATTATGTATTAAGCAATATAGCATTAGGATGATAAATTCAATAGCGAAGAAATTGAATTTACAAGGATATAATCATTTACAATACAACTTTTAGCTATTGTATTATCAAGACACTTCTTAAAAAAAGTCTAAGGTTAGGTAGATAGGTAATGATTAAAAAAACCATCAAAATTATTATACCCTATCTTGGTTCAAGGATAATAAAGTTACGTATACCTCATCCTCACCAAAATTAAATATCATTTCGCCCAACATACAAAACTAATTCCAAAACAAATAGGAATAAACGTTCTGGTGGAAGCAGTGTTTCTGTTTCCATGTTATCTGTTAATGAAATTTGTACGAGGTGAACGGAGCTCGCGTTGGAATATACGAGTTCTATTTACTCACTTTCTCAGCTAATTTTCAATTACAATGAAATAGAATCCGAAGCTTATTATCATCACAGTTTCTTGAATTAACTATTTTTCTTCATGTTTGTAAAACGAATAAAACATTAACAATACTAGTTAAGGGTTCTTTTTTAACATTGTATACTTACTATGCTTTTAAAAATTACTCAAACGCGTAAAGTCGATTTTTAAAATTTCAGCTATTGACGCTTCATTAGTTTGAGTACATAATGACTATTCATGACTGATTTCTGCCTCTAAAATATAATCAAAAAGTATTACAATTTATAGTCCAAGATTTAATGTTCTATAAATAAGGTCAGTTGCATTTCAAAAGTAACTACCACGCTGAATATAAAGACTCAGTATTTAAATATGGTTTACAATACTTCATAAGACAACGGAGTTGAGTGATAGTGATAGTAACGTTTCATAATATTAAGGTGTAACACAATTATTTTTTGGAGATCAGATGTTTTGTAATGGACAACGATAATAAAAAAGTGTCGAAAGCTCTCGCTGACTGTATATTGATCTTGAATCAAAGTCCCTTGTGCAAGCGGTACAGCACACGATACTGCTCTGTGTATCCATAAATTTTTCTCGCCCACGTTGGCCAAACGTGTTATCGCACGTTTTGACGGCGATTGATGGAATATTTGCATATTGGCCCAATATGCAAATATGGTTCACCGAATATTAAATCCACGCCACTCCGATTCTCACGAGCCGACGAGCGCGGCCGGGGCCGTAATTATACTTTATGATTGGTGTTCAAACGTTGACGGCCCTAAATCATTTCTCGGCTGGATAGTCTGATAAGCGTGAATTTGCGATGTTCTCTGCACAGATTAATTAACATTAAGCCTGAGTTGGTGACTAAATGAAATGTCGTCGAGTCTGCTTAGTGTGAGTCCAGGTTGAGATAAGGGGCAGTCACGCTTGTTCTTGTTTCGATAGATTCTAGTCTAGTAACGATGGACAAAAGTAAGTCCATTAAAACTATGAATTTCTAACCTGTTTTATCAAGTAGAACAGGTTTAAAAATAATTGCTGAACTCCAAAGAATAATGCAGTCACGCGCATCACACTCCAACTTGCTTATTCGTAGGTACTATAATATTCCATTGAATTTTAATTTCTATGATAAAACTGGGAAAGAAACATACGACCTGCCTGATGGTATGAGGTTACCGTAGTCTATAGACGCTCGTAGCACCTTGGGCCCTACTCACGCACTTAGGGAGATAATGGATATTTTATCACTCTAATTATCAAATAGCACCAGCGCCACCTAACAGCAGTTACTTTGTATTGTCGTGTCCCTGTAGTGATAAGGTCACCAAAACTTATTGAGAAAACGTTAAGCTCATCTCCTATCATCACCATCCTATATATTTCCCACTGCTGGGCACGGACCTTCCTACATGGGAGATAGATATGTGGAGTTTGGACTATAAAGGTGGTTTTCCACCAGAGGGGCGAGACGAGACGAGGCGAGACGAGATTTAAAATTTGTATGGCAAATTTTCAATCCTCGTCTCGCGCATCTTTGGTGGAAATAGTTAGGATTGACGAGGATGTGTGAGGCGTGAATTGAAATATTTGTATGTGTAAAAATGAACCAAATTGCTTCCGATATAGAGTATAAATTAACTCTGCAACAGAAACACGTTACTCGCGATAAGTTTATTGTTGTGCGATTTCAATTTTCTCCTCGCTACTCTGGTGGAAAATCACCTCGCGCGAGCTCGCGCGGGCAATTTTTAGTGGAAAAGGGTCAGTGCGATTTCAATTCTCGTCTCGCCCCTCTGGTGGAAAACCAGCTTAACACCACCACGCTGGCCCAATGCGAGTTGGTGGTTAAAGCGGTTGCAACCGGGAGCAACGGATTAGCATCCCTACCAAGCATGGAGGACCTCGCGATAACCAATGTTGATTGCCCCTCCAGGATCGACCATGGCGAAAATTTATTTTTTCGTTATTGAAACCCGAGCGCACTAACCACTACGCCACCGAACTCAGTCGTATGGTGACAATATTATAGGAGTTAAAGTAGTTATGAAGTTGCCGTTTTATTGTAATAGGTACATACTTCGAATTGACATAGAACGTTCATGATTTGAGATTTTTGAGTGAAACTTTTTTTCAAATGGTACCTATGAGGTTCTTCTTTTAAAAAATGTGCAACATTAGATTATCAACTTTCAGTTTTTTTTTATTCAGCTTCGACAAGAAAGATTAGAGTGATTTTTGAATACGAGTTCCGACGCGGAACTAACGCGGCAGAAACAGCTCGCAATATCAATGTGGCGTTTGGAGAGGGGACTGCTAATGAACACACCGTGCGATTTTGGAACCCGATCCAAGCCAAACTACCCAGGAATTAGCGGCATGGTTTAACGTTACCTTACGAACAATATTGACTTATTTGCGTCAAATTAATAAAATAAAAAAATATGAAAATTGGTGCCTCATGATTTGACTGATCTGCAGAAAGAAACGCGTGTTGAAACTTGTGGTGCCTTGTTGAATAACGATAGCAAAATTTTCAGTGAAACAGCCCCGACTCATTAATCGATCTCCACCGTTATTGCTCCATGATAACGCGAGACCTCATACAGCACGAGAAACCGTTTTAACTCTACAGGAACTGCAATTAGAAACCATTCGTCACCCTTCGTATTCGCCAGACCTTGCTCCAACGGACTACCATTTTTTTCGTGATTGGGACAATTTTCTACGTGATAAAAAGTTTTCTTCCCAGGAGGCAGTACAAAATGATTTCACCGAGTTTGTAGAATCTAGATCCCAAAGACATAAATGACCTTCCTATTAGATGGCAGCAATGTATAGATAATAATGGTAGACATTTTGATTAAATAAATATGTTAAATTAAAAAAAACGAATTTCAATTTTTCAGTACAAATCGGCAATTTCATACTTTAACCCCTAATATTTTCTTCTTGATGTTCGTTCGTTTTTTTGGTTGTGCTACTCGGAATTTCACCAGAAAATACCGGTTTGCTCCAGCACTCTCGAAATTAAATTCCTTTATATCCGATAATAAAGTAAACCCAAATTGCTTCACACGGCCAATAATTAAATTCCGGCGCCTCTCAAAATGGGTAAAAAAGATTTGATTTATCTATCCGTTGGTCGCGTGGCTGATTTTTCCACAGAATCCCCTCAACACCTTTGTTTCTTCTGATCGTGACCACTTTCTGTTTGACTGGTTTCATTCGATTGAAGATGGCTTCTCTCGATGTTTCTTTCAGAGATTACAGTTTAATATTTATTGTTTTGTTTCTTGCAATCAACGCAAGCGATTGAAGATGGCTAACCAATTGGATAATATTGTTAATGCTAAATTTCATCTATTTTCTAAAAGAATTGAACGTATCTGATAACCTATAGTTTGTGGAGCTTTTACTGATAAAAATATTACTTTATCTGTGTTTTATTTACGCATCCTACTAATATTTTCAATTTAAAATAGATTTTTGTTACTCAATCACGCCAGAACAGTTAAACGGATCTGGATTATAATTAAACGAGGAGCTCGGTGGCGTATTGGTTTTAACGGTCTGGTTTCGATACGAAAAACAAAGCAACTTTCGCCATGGTTGATCCTGGGATGGGTCAATCAAAGTTTGTTATCTCGAGCTCCTCCGTGCTTCGGAAGGCACGTTAAGCCGTTGGTCCCGGTTTTTTCTGCAACCGCTTTAACCCACCAACCCGCATTGGGCCAGCGTGATGGTGTTATGGTCCAAGCTCCTCATGTGTTTCTCCCATGTAGGAAGGCCTGTGCCCAGCAGTGGGACGAATATAGGCTCGTGATGATGATGGATTATAAGTGGCACAAAGATAGATTATGGTCTGAAATAGAACTTGGGCTTCTTTTTACATCTTTAAACCATGTCTTACTTAGTATGAATTTTTATTAAGGGGGTTGGACTTTTAACAGCGAGAAATATTGTTGTACGCCAAATTTAGTAATGTAAACCGAAAATGCTACCAAGGAGTCATGTTACGTACAAATTTTATGTTCATTGTTTTATACAACAGGAGTGGCAGGCGTATTTACACAGACCTTATGGCCCGCCTGATGATAAACGGTTACCGTAGCCTTGTGACACCAAAGGCAGTATTCACACGTTGGATACACTGTGAAAATTAGGAAGAAATTGTATATCAATGGGATTGAATACAAAACCCAATATAATGTTTCCAAAATAATGCTTACTCGATGAGCTCAGGAGGTGTTGAATAAAAAATATAATTTTTAGTTACCTGGTTACCATTATGACAAGCTGCCATTGATGATTATATCAGCCAATATAATGGATGGGATTATAAAAATATCAAAATAAATGATATTTCAGAAGCTTACGTAATTAACAATAATAATTATAAATAAAGCATTAAAGAACTCTGTCAGTATTATTTTCATAACCTTGATTTTTAACATAAGATAGATTCTTCTATCAATATATAATACCTACTATCTAGACTAAAACAATATCATGTTCTGAGGCGATATGCGACCAAACTATCTTGTCAATATAGCTTAGCTAGGAAAACTAGGAAAGGACAAAAAACTCAAACTTATGGTTTTTATTGAAACGAGAGGTAAAGTTAAGGTACACCGAACCTCGTGTCTGCTTTTTCGCACCACCGGTCCACCGATCCCTTTCACAGTCGTACTCGATGTCTACGTGTATGAATACCTAAACGCTTACATAGGTCTGTCGTTATAAAGTTACATTGCGACGCCGTATCCAGTAAACATCTAACCGAATGCTCTTATCCAACAGCATCGATAGCAATAACTTTCGCGGTCGATAGTAATACCGTACTAAGCTGTCACTTAATACCTACGTGTGATATCAGATGGTCATTCCGCGCGGGAGCCGACGTATTGCAAAGAACGACACTCGACTCACACTCGGCAGACTTCGGCTGCCGTCGTGACGTATCGCCGCTGCGATGGCCAAAACTATCTTGTCAATATAGCTTAGCTAGGACTTTTCCTACTTCGAGCCGGTAGTCCTTACTACCGGCTCGAAGTGCAGCAAGACTTAGATAAAGTGCCACCAGGTGACGTAATTTTTAATGCTTGTTCATATAAACCGTACAATTTTGAGCTTTGGGCTATGAAATATAAAATTGAATTTTGAATATCGGTAGCAGCAACAGTGGCAACAATTTCAACGTATGTCGTAAACGTGTTTTATGACCGTCCCGACGGGTTAACGCCTATTACACTGAAAAGCTGCTTCTCAGACTGAGAACGGACATCAGAAATTTAATAGCTTTAATATTTGTTGATAAGTCATAGGAATAGCAAGTACGATTCAACGTAGAGGTCACAAACATCCTTGAGCGTCTATAATTGCGACAAGACGTTGCGTCGCTTTGTACCTTCTATTAACATAGAGACATAACATAGAACTCTCAAGAGCTTACCGACCTTATCTCGTTTTCCCCCTTCCTACTTAGGAGCGCTCACTTCTTCGTTAGTCTTCGCAGTCAGCAATCTACTATCTCCACCCTCATCATCTTTTCTCTATTCCAAAAACTGGATCATAATGGTGTTAACTCCTTAGAACGCTCATGTTCTTCATAAGAGGCGTCAAAACGCACCGATCCTGAAATGGAGCTGACGAAGATCGCGGTGAAACTTCAACGATACTTCAACTTGACAAGGCTTGTAAGCACTCGCAAAATAATGGTAGTGTTCTATCAAAAAACATAGTCTGCGCTTTTGATAGTCTCCATTGACATATGATTCATTCTGATTATAAAGGATCAGGCACCACACCCGGCTTGCACATGTACACCGCAGGAAGTACCTGATGATAAAGGTAGGGAAGTGGTCCAAGATTAGCGGTAGTCAGGAGAACAGCAGCGAGGGGGTAGAAGCTAGGCTCACCACTTGATACTCGAGAGCTAACATTGATGAGATTATGTGTGTTTCATCATAGGTATAAACTGCCAATAGCCCACGTGGCTGTGCTCTGCTGACTACGCAGATCTAGAGTCGAGTGTTCAGCGTGTAGCTCAAATATACTTCTGATTTTTGAAAGGGTGGTTGGGTATCTCGTTTTGGGTTGGTGATGGCTATGGTAAGTTATCGGTGTAACTTGAACAACTACACTGGCAAATATTGTATTCTGTTTTCTTTTTATATTTATTTAATACGCGTCTTTATTTATTTTACCGCACAATCCAAATAAAAGAAAATTCCTGTTTCATTCTGACAGAAAGGCAAATTTGCTCGATGGAATTTTAAATTAATATTGAAATAGCGAAGTGTTCAGTTGAGGGGCGTCTGCGGCGAGTCGTAAATGTGGTTTATCGTGGACCCTACCGCCTTCACGGTTCTAAATACAGACAAACTGGGCCAGTAATATACCAGGAATTGACTTAATATCTAGAGATATCAATGTTTTAATTTCCGCAAACCGTAACTTTTGTAACCATCACTGTTAATTCAAAATAAGTCGTGAATTGTGAAATGAGTTTTTATTAAATGAGTTGTTATATCAACAAAATTGTGGGCTGAATGGTTTTTATTGGTCTAAAAAGAATGATTTTTCATTTTGTATGCCTGAAAATATTAAAATTCTTAGCTTTCTTCAAAAGAAAGCGTAGCATTGTGTGAAATTTAAAATTAGCAATGTTGTATTCAATGATTCTCAGGGCATGAGGGTCACACTTTTTAATTTCAAGATGCAAAGCAATTTTTTACAATTTAAAAATTGCACATTATTTGATCTGGTCAAACAACGCTCCACAGCCACGCCGTTTGAGGACAGGCTTACTAAAAATATCTATTTATTTAATCTTTATTGCGAAATAAAAAAAAGAACATATAGCGGACTGCAAACATTCTACCCTGCTTTTACTAGCAACTTGGGTTATTCCGGCTACGCTTTAGAAGAGTCCCGCAAAGCAATGGTTATGATTTTGTACACAAAATATCAAGAACCTCTCACTGTATCTCTACCCTAAACAGTCGTTACCGTGAACCGGTTTCTGAATATTTCAGAGATGAAGTGCTAAAAAATGTTACCCTTGCGATTGGGCACACTGAAACGTAGGGGCCCCTTTATGATCATACAAGGCGTAAATTATACTGAGTTATCGGTATTGCCACTGGGAGGCAATGCTTATTTCCATGCTGAAGGTTAACGCGAGTGTTCTTGGATTGGCGGAACATATTCTTGTTCGTTTCATTACGCTGGTTTTTGTGGATATGATGGTAGCTGGTATGCCATTTAATAGTTAATAAGATTATCATCAGAGCATTTTATTTCCTGTAAGATAAGGATTTGTTTACTTGATAATTAACAGTTTCATAGGCTCTGCATTTGTCCTTAATACATACTTTTGAAGCTCTGGTGCGTTAATGGACCAAATTTTTTCTTTTGTTAGATGTCTTTAAAAATTATTGAGAATTCTGACTAGACGGCAGAAACTACATGCCATCAGACGAACCATTAAATTATTTTACTTCTTTTACAAAAAGTAATAATATAAGGAACACTTATAAAGAGATAAATTTAAAATTTAATACCAAAATAGACATTAGAATAGACTAATTCACTGAATCTAATTTCCACTCTAAAGTAAACAACAATCCTATTCAATCACATGATCGGCCATATCTCCGTCTTCCTCTAATCAAAGACGAAGTGAAGGTAGGAGATATCGCATCTATTCAAGTGGCATCTTTCCGTTTTCATTGTCATCAGAATTTGAAACGCTTAATGGAGATTTAATCTGAAGGATATTTACATCTCAAGTACCCTTAGATACTGTCAGAGGTTTTTAGCAAATCACTGTCACCAAGGTTATCAAAAGAAAAGGACGAAGATAAGGCATATCTCATTCAAAGGGGAAGGGAAGTGGTATCCCGTCGCAGCACAGTAAAAATAATACTAATACGGGGGTCCATGAACCAAACTTAGTGTTAACAACTACATACTGATTGAGCAGACTGATAAGCTATTTTAGACTGAATACATAGGCAAAATTTATCTCTTAACCCGTTTATTTGTTAATAATATCTTTTATCTTCAAAAATTTTGTAAAATCGGACTTAAGGATTGTCATCTACTCTAGACTAAATAGTAATAATATACATAAAACAAATTTGTACCTAGATCCATACTAAGAATACAAAATAGTATCTGTAAAATATTGTAGTTGTTAGAGTATTGCAGTTTTGTGAATAAATTAAAAAGAAAAAAGATTGGATAAAATTAAGACGAAATCAATTATTGATTTCTTTGTAAGAATTAAAACAAATCACCAAAAATAAAAACCAAATTCGACCGAAAATACTTTTTAAAATCATTTATATGCTAATTCTAACATTCTTTTTAGCAAAGAATAAAATAAACTTTTCCTTTAACTATGTTACTTTTACTATGTCAAAGCGACATTACACGATTTATATGACATAAAAGCTTAAGAGAGGAGCTCGGTGGCGTAGTGGTTTGAGCGCTTTGGTTTCGATCACGAAAACAAAGCAACTTTCGCCATGGTCGGTCCCGGGATGGAGCAATCAAATTTATAATCTCGAGCTCCTCCGTGCTTCGGAAGGCACGTTAAGCCGTTGGTCCCGGTAGTTACTGCAACCGTTTTAACCCACCAACCCGCATTGGGCCAGCGTGATGGTGTTATGACCCAATCTCCACATGTGTTTCTCCCATGTAGGAAGGCCTGTGCCCAGCAGTGGGACGCATATAGGCTGGTGATGAAAAGCTTGTCGCGAGATTTAAGTAGGTACTCGTATTTACTTAGTATGAAAATTTTAAACACAAAAACATTGAGATCAGTGTTATTTAATTAACTTGGAAAAATATCTAAAGTAAAAAAAAACGTCCTGGGGCGAGGATCGAACCCGCGACCATAATTCATTGGTTTATCTACACAAATCTCGCGACTAACTTTTATTTCATATAAATTGTGTAATAACGTTATAAATTGATAACAAAAGTTTAAAAAAAAGTTTTTTTTTTTCAGCGCATTGAAATAAAATCTTGTCTTTAAAAAATAATTATATCTTATTTTTTTTCTTATATTCTTAATTTTTGATTTTAACATTATTATAAATGTAACAAAAATGTGTATGTGTGTATGTGTGTGTATTATGTAAATGTTGTTATTTTTAACATTATTATTATTATTTTTTCTTTTTAGTCATCGCTGGACATGTTTCTCGGTCACTTTGATACCCATATTGCAGGAGAGCGTCAGCCATATTGTACTTAGACTAACACCACTTTGTTTTTGTCAGCAAGCCCTTTCACTCAATACCCATATTATATGAGTGCATTATAAATAACTAGTCCGCTATTTTGGATGTTCCGCCATGTTAGTCTTAGAATAACGTCACACAGCTAACCATAAATTGTCATCCAAACTAAACTTGTTTACAAAGTTTTAGATCATCATCATCATCACCAGCCTTTCTTTCAAATGATTTGAAAAAATAAACAATGATTGAATGAAGACAAAAAAAATGTGGTGGAAAAAATAAATTAAGGGATAAAATTGCAACACTTAATAAAATGACAATGGTAATGAAAATTGGTTATTGGATCATTTTGTCTACCAATTGAGGACAGTTTAACATCTATCAGATCTATTATCTCACATTTGCTTAAGCAAACAGTAAAGTTTTAATTATAACAGATTCTTTTTGTGATAAAAAAAAACCATCTCAGGTATACAAAATCTCGAGGAACAGCCAGACAGTTTCTAAAGCTAAACATAAAACCAAAGAAATGTTTCAGATGCTATCCTAAGTTGAACGCCCGAATACCAAAGCTTTCTTATCGTCCCATCGTTCCGCCATTTTGAGTCACTGTCTGTGATCTTTACTATTTGCATTCAGTTGTTTTGAATATTAACTTTATCTTGGTGTTAATATTTTGTATCTTCGTCTGCAATGCAAATTGGTCTGAGATGAAAACTACTCATAGCTGTAGTAGTTCTTTTTGTTTTATTGGCTAATTCAATTCATGAAAGAACTAATAAAGTAGTTTCTTGAATTTTCTCAGATAATCTTTAGCAGTAGGTACTCCTAATGTTACTTTTTAACCCCCGACGAAAAAAGAGGGGTGTTATAAGTTGGACGTGTCTGTCTGTGTATCTGTGTGTCTGTCTGTGGCATCATAGCGCCTAAACGAATGGAACGATTTTGATTCGTTTTTTTTTTGTTTGAAAGCTGATGTGACTACGATGGTTCTTAGCTATAATTTATGAAGATCAGTTCAGGCGTTTGATGATTATCAGCTCATTTTCTACCTGATATTAGGATTTTACTAACTTTTACAGATCCGATTGATTTCAAATTTCGTGTAATGTCACTTCGATGACATTGCCATGACATACATACTTTGAGCTGATCCTATACCATCAAAAAGTCTGCGAAATGCTTAATTCCTCAGAAACTTACAGCAGATATAGCGTGCTTGGGCTCTCATGAATAGTCTTAATGAGATGGTGTTAGATAGATGATGAATGACGCCGGGGGTTACTTAAAATTTTTAATTTTGCAATTATGGTTACTGCTGCTATATATTGTTCGTATTACGAGCACCCTGAAAGCAAAGTAACTTTAAACAGGAAATCGGTAATTAAAATCAGGAATTATTGCGGTAACTTTTTTACTTCACAAGATAAATTTTTATTTTAGTTACAACGTAGGCATACTACTCACAACAAAAAATATAAAGAATTAACTAATTATAGCAATAAATGAAAAAATGAAATATTGAGAAATAAAAAATAACGAGATGATAACCTTTTTTGTTTATTCATCAAACAGCTAAATTACATGCAAGCTGACGGCTCATCTGGCGGTAAGTGGCTACCGCCGTCTATACACCTGCAATAACAAGGAAAATCTCACTTGGTATTGCTGCTGCGTTGTCATCCTGAGGCCTAAGATGAAATGCCTTCCATGCCCGTTAATTATACAGGCTACCTTTCCCTTTAGTCCAAAACAGCGAAGTATCTTACGGCCGAAATAAGACTAGGCGACCCTAACCCTGTATAGTAATACAGGTCTACCACCATTAAAGGCGGTGTCATAGCACATAAAAGCGTCCACGAAAACAATAATGTTGTCTGAATTTACACGTGAGAATTTTGTGAGATTTAACAATAGAATTAAATGATCACAAAAGTAATTTTAGATCAGATTACAATTTCTAAAATAACAAATCTGTATCGCACAAAGCTAAGGATTAGAAGAGAAAAGTTGGTGAGAACAGTGTTAAAGTCCTGTAGGTTCTATAAATTGTTTCGAATACAGTAAAACGGTATCAGGGTGGATTAATCCTATAGCTTAGCTCAGTCCGTCTATCTTCGCCAACACACCTTGCTGGCGACTTTTGCTGAAGATTAATTGTGTGGTACGAGTTATAAACTTCGAAGTCAGTATAATTGCTGTGAGGATTCCTCTTATGAAGTTTAGTATTACATTATTAGTATCAATTTACAAGGTGTAATTAGTGTTTCGGATTGGATGGAAAGGTATCCAGTTTCGGCATGAAAGGGATTTTATTTTAGGCCTCGGGATGACAGCAATACCAAGTGATTTTGTCCTTCCTAGTGCAGGTGTCTATAGGGACGGAAGCCATTTACAACCAGGTAGCCGTCAGCTTGCTTGTCGTTTAGTTATATGTAAAAAATATTTAATAACTGGTGTCCATTAATTTAATAAATTTCTTTTCTTGAAGCTAGCTCTAAACTGGTCACGCTCACTACCAATGAAATTATCCGCGGACGTCTCTTTCTCCGATTATGGATATGAAAAAGATAGCAAATATTAGTTCTAATAAAATTTTGTCTTTTTCTAAATGATTTCCTCCTTTTTATTGCAGAGCGACGGTAGCAACTTACCGCCGGGCCGTCAGTTTGTTTATCCTCTAGTTGTATGAAATAGTTGAAATATAAAGGTTGTTAAACATACTTTAGTAATCATACGTTATAATGCAGCGCGAGACCCATCGTCGTAAAATCTTTATGGGAGGCCTTTCTCCAACATTAGGCGTTTTTCAGCTGAATTTGTGATAATGATGAACTATTTGAGTTAGTTAAAATTTAAAATTTGTTCATGGTTGTTTCCCGCGGGTATTTCATGACATGCTACCTTTGTTTCAAATTCAATAACGTCAGTCGGGCCACGCGGCGCTCCTGGCAAACTCATTAGCTATCAACCTGGACTGAACGGTCTGTAGACAACATTGCATATGTAAATAGAACCATAATTGAAGGCTGAACGAATCAAGACTGCCTTGATTCGTTCAAATTAAAGTACTTAGATAAAACAAGGAAATAAAAATATACTTATGAATAGAGGTGGATTCTGTACGCCTAGCACGAAAATTTGGAATTTTCGCTTCAATCGGACTCAGTCTTAATAATGTAGTGTCAATGTGAGGATTGTAGTGCTTCTAGCGCTTCCAGATCGGGCTTTGGCTACCTTACTCACCGTTGGAATGCAATTTGGGTGCAATATTTGTTCGTCGTGTATTTTTTAATTTAGTATACATATACATACATACACATAATTTCATTGATGGCCGTGAAAAAATATAACAAAACCTATTTAAGTGCCATTAATTTATTAGTAACATATTGAATCCGAATCTAAAAAAAATAACTATTATAGAAACTGATTTCTTAATACTAAAAAACATAAAATATTTAAACGGTGCTTCACTTTCTATTATTTCTGGAAAGAACTACGCAGCAACTCCAAAAAATATGGTTGTAAAATATTTAAATTTAAGTAGGTTACCTATCCCCATAAATGCATACTTAAAAATAATTATTTTATACATAGGAAAGCAAAAATCCATAATTTCACATACATATACGACTTAGTTATTTCGTTTTTTGATTTAAAAACCAAACTACCTAATCGATTTTAAATATTTTTTTGGCAAACCGAATGGCAACTATTTCGCATCGAAAAAAAAGAATCACGTAAATCGGATCAGGAACCTCGGCGAAATCAGTGTACATAAAAAAACATACCAACCTAATTGAGAACCTCTTCGTTTTTGAAGTCGGCTAGAACAGAGATGCCGACGGGTGGAGGACGCTTAACGTATTACTGGGATTAAGCACGACACCACTAAGAATTCAGCAGGCTAAAGTTCCCTGTGATTTACGGGTAGCGTCTCCGCGCTGCAATCGCTGCAGCTTAGCGTGCATCGCCCAAAGCTGGCCGCATGTGGACGTGCACATTAATCTTCCTCCATTGTGATACTGCTGCTCTTCAATTATGTTCTGCAACGGTATTAGATTTGGAATAGTCGAAAATTGAATGGATTTGTCATTGTGAAATGTCTTTTATCGCTTTGATAAGCAATAGTTTTGATAGTCACGACAAATAACTGACTGGTGGAATCACACCGGCTGTTAATTGGTAAGTGGAATCCAAATTTGCAAATATATGAGGAAAAAGAAAAGGAAGAATAGAAAAGAAAAGAAATATTTATTGAAAAGACTTTTGCTAATTGGAGGTCTTTTTATAGAACGCACTATTTCGTTTGTCCGAAAGTTTTATATCATATATTATGCTTTTAGTATAATACATTAGAATTGGTTTTTAATAAAATACTTAACCATTTCTAGATTTTTTTAATATAAATCTTAAGCAATCAAAAATGGATGAACTTTGGAGCGTAAACACTACCAGTTTCTTGTTGTTCATAGAATCAGACTAGATTTATAAAAACCGGCCAAGTACGAATCGGGCTCGCGTACGAAGGGTTCCGTACCATCATCTATAAACAAGCATCTACCTGTTGCCGTTATCAATATCGAGCAAAAACAAGCAAAAAAATCACAATTGTTGTACGGGGCGTCCGTACAACAATTGTGATTTTTTTGCTTGTTTTTTTTTGCCCTTAAATATTTATTTAATTCTGTTTATTAGTATTTGTTGTTATAGTGGCAACAGAAATACATCATCTGTGAAAATTTCAACTGTCTAACTATCACGGTTCATGAGATACTTACAGCGTGGTGACAGACGGACGGACGGACAGCGGAGTCGGGATTGATAAAAACTGACATTATCAAAATGAATTACTAAACGAAATGAAAAATATTTTGTAATTTTGCAATGATATTTATATTTTCTTAATTATTATTTTTCTAATCATTGTCTGGAAAGTTAAGTTATTTTCTATTCTCTCGTCTCTTTTTGCTCCGTTTGCTGTGACCGACAGGGTCAATAATGATGTCATTTGTAGCCTTAAGAGCTTGTTTGTAAGATTATTGTGCAATAAATGCTTGAGTTTGAGTTTTTAGTCTTAGTGATAGGGTCCCGTTTTACCCTTTGGGTACGGAATCCTTTTTTTTGCAGAGTAGAATCCGCTTACGGACGATACCCTAAACCGCTGGTTAGGTGGACCAGCGGACCGTCGGCTAGACGTGGGCCTGTGCAGGGGTCGCCCAGCGCCTGATCATAGCGGCACTGGGAATACCTGCTAAACCACTCCGGTTTCCCCATGCCCATAATAGAGACGCCCGGGGTTTGCCGAAGCAATTCACCGAGCCGCCTCTTTGGGTACGGAACCCTAAAAATCTTTATGCCTCATACTTAATATATTTTTACATGATCATATATACAAGTACCTTAATTTAATTAAACTCCTCGTTGAATCACACATCTTGCTACAATTTACACATCACTATAATTTAGCCTCAAATTCACCTCCACATAATACAATTCTCCTGACTGCTCCAGAACTAGTTGTGTTCAATGGCTTTTCCCGTGTTTTGTCGATGGTGTAAGCGCTAATTGCACATAGGAGAACCATAAATCTCACTCGCACATATCCGCTTGCGTATCGCGGTGCTTCGATTAAAGCCATGTTAGCTCAATTCTGTTCTACAGCCAGGATTATTGAGATACCAATGAGATACAAAGTTAAGAAGAAATTGAAATATGCACAAACAAACTCAGGTCCGGTCTTGAGTGGAATATTGCTCGCACTTGTGGGATGGCTCCGCCAAGTACCTACTCGATGCCCTGGACAGATTGCAGCGTCGTGCTGTCCGTATAGTTGGCGATGTAGAGGTCACGAACAACCTTGAGCCTCTGCAAATGCGTCGAGACATTGCGTCGCTAAGCGCCTTCTATCGGCTATATCACGGAGAGTGCTCTGAAGAGCTATTTGACCTTATCCCACCTTCCCCCTTCCTACTCAGGAGCACGCGTGCCGGTCTTCGGAGTCATCAATTCACTGTCTCCACCTCAACATCACGTACAAAGAAATTTAGTAGCTCTTTTCTTTGTCGTACTTCCAGAACTTGGAATTCATTGCCAGCACATGTGTTCCTTCCTTCCTATAACTTGGGTTTCTTCAAAAGAGGCGTGAAAACGACCTTTTGGGCTGGCAAGGTGAAGGTGGCTAGAACAGTGTCAGAACTGCACTAGCTGTCTTCGCATATGGACTCTTCTTACCGCTTCACATCAGGTGGTGTTGAGTCATTTGTCGTGCTTTGTATAAAAAAAATTGTTATTAATTGCCATAAGCCCTCCGAGGGTGTTCTGTGGCTTGACAGACTATCCATATTGTATTGGAAGCTCGAAGCATTTTAGCTCAAGAAAATAACGAGTATCTTAATATGAGTTCACTATTTAAATTTTGAGTCTTTTTTGGCATAAGTGGCAACACTGAAATTTGACAGCTGTCATCTTTAATTGTTCTAATTATCAAAAGTGATGCTCCATGTAAAAGAACAACCCGTTATCGATGTGAAACCCATTACAATTTAACACATTAAAAAATGGGAAAAATCCAGTATTCGTTATACCGTTACAGGAACAGATAACGGAGTTTTCGTATATGGAGGACATGTGACACAGCAAATGAAACAATCGATTAATTGCAGCAACGATTTCTAGAACAAATCATCTCACGAAAATCTGACGTCAACTGACCACCAATAGAATATTTCTTTCTTTGGGTTCACATGAAATCTCGAGCTTATTCGAATACACCAGAAACAAACCCTGAACTCAAGGTCGAGATGGAACGCGTCATCGGGGAGAAATAGCCACATTTTTGTGAAAAGTCATCGAAAATTGCATGAAAAGTCCAGTGGCGTAATGATCAGAGCTGCGGTGGCCATTTGCCAGATATTTTGATCTGTAAGTAGAAATGCATACGCATTTCTACTTTAAAATTAAAAAGTGTATTGGGAGAATCTTTATATTGATCACCTTAAAATGCCAACCGAATCAACTCGTTAAAATCGTCTTCAATTAATCTATCAGTACGCCATCGAAATTGGTCATTGCTCACTGTAATGCGAGCCTTCGCTCAGATCGCTCTGTTCGCTCGAATTCGATCGCTCTAATTAGAAACTGCGTCACGGGGAGCGAGCAGCGTGTTACAGTCGTCAATTATTAATGCCTCGTTGATTCATGGCTGCCAAATAAGTAATTTCTCCAATCAAAGCCTTAGTGGGATCACTTTCAAATACCGTTTCTATATTAGTGTAGTGTGTATGGACACTTGACACCCAGGAAGTACACTTTTCTGAGCTCAAATGCCTTTGGTCGATCAATATTATTAGGCGTGTGTGGAAAATGTTAATTTAAATAATTTAACAGTACACATGACAGCACATCAAGTGTAATACTTAAAATACGAAAGCCCCATCTAATTCCAACGGAATAAGGGCGGTCTCGAGGTTAAACTGTTACGCTTGAGGTGCCGTCGACTGCACCTAGGTACCAAACAACTAGTCCCTTAAAATTCCGTATATAATTTTAACTCTTTAATTTTTCGTTGTTACCTAATAACCTTATATTAGTTTTCCGGACTTCTTCAGGAAGCAGGGTAGGGTATTACCAACCATATACAAATCAAGGGAAAGCGTAGACAGCACAGAAGACGATTTTATAAGCAGTGAACACCTTACTCACCGCAGTAAAACAAACCAACAAAGTATTATTATTTAGTTGCGATCTTCTGTAAAGTGCAGGTGCTTACCTCATCGTATAATTAATTACGTGCTTGAACAGTACAATTTGTTGGTTTAAGCCTGTGCCGTGAATTAACACAAATCTTAATCTTTTGGGGCCTCTATCATCAAGTAGTTTCCCTTCCCTTATTTCTCCTTTCTTTCATACTTTTAACTAACGAATTCCTTGCTCTCCTGTCAAATCAGAAGTGACGTAATTAAGTGCCATAAGTAAGCCACTCTATCCACACAACAGTTTGAGCAAACTGCCTTAACGACAATGTAAACAGACCCTAACCGGCGTGAACCGTCAATATACCACGGCCTATTGACATTTTGGAATAATGCCAACTATTCGCCAACCGCACATTAGAGCAATTCATCAATTACAAACCTTTTTCCAAGGGAATAAAGGTTGTCTGTTCTGACAAAATAAACTTGTCCGGTCAGCGCGAAAGATTTATAAGAGCTCACATAAAAAATTGAAATAGTCTTTAAACAAATAACAGTAGGGTTCAAAGTGGGTGCCGGGATGTTTTAGCAGAAAATACGGCAGTTGAGAGGTATATATGATAAAAGCACGATAGTTGAGGTAATGGAAAGGGCTCAAGAGCTGTTTAGGGACGTCTGGATGCTTGCTCGGGATGTTTTTTGTCGGTTCAACGCAAAAAGGCGGAGGATTCATTGGCACTAGATGTATGTATACATAAAATGGAGAAGGTTTTTCCTGGTACTGATTTTTACAAGCCTTTTCGAGTGCTCGATAAAAGGGGCTTCTTTTGCTAAACCTAAGATGTATCTGTTTTTATTTAAGTAGTGTTTATGTGATGGTTGAAAGATAAATATGCCTTGGCTTATTTTTGCTAGTTCCGCATTATACAGACAAGTATCTGGTATGTTCCTGGTTGTATTCAAGTGTTCTTCTTCACCGTTGCTTTTATGGTATGGGTGCATTCCTCCTGAAATGACTGCGTTTTTTTTTATTCAGGCGAGCAAGTCCTTATTTGTCCTTAGCAGACTTACTTCCAATTACGTTGTTTGGCTTCATCTAAAGTTTGATTCATATTCATTACTGTGTTAGGATGCGACATCACAGAGTTATCGTACTCGAATTGTTCAGGAGTTACTTGCGTGAGCGAACACAGTGTGTTCGAATCGCTAATTATACTAGCAGTGAAGAATCCATTGAATATGGCGTACCACAAGGCAGTGTTCTTGGTCCGACCTTATTTTTGATTTACATTAACGACCTATGTCAACTAAGTCTCCCAAACTGTAAAATCATCACGTATGCTGATGATACAGCAATTATAACGCATGGGGTGAATTGGGATGAGGCTAGGTATTTCGCTGAGTCGGCACTAAGAGCAGTTATGCTGTGGTTATCAAATAATGTTCTCACAATTAACCTCAATAAAACTAAATTTATCACCTTTGCGCCAAAAATGTCTTCACAGCCTGACCCTACTCTTAGCTTAACTGTACACAATAATTGTAGCGTGTCCTCAAACTTTGCTTGTTCTTGCCTTCAGGTTTCACGCACAAAAAGCATTAGGTATTTGGGTGTCACTGTTGATAGTTTGATGCAATGGTCTGAGTATATTCGCTCAATTACAGTGCGAGTCAGGAAACTCATTTTTGTTTTTAGTAGGTTACGTGTTTTTGTTGATCTCGCTACTCTCAGAACTACATACTTTGCCTTGGCGCAGTCGATTTTGTCGTATTGTATAACGATCTGGGGTGGCGCCGGGAAGACTAAGATGTTGGAACTTGAAAGGGCGCAGAGAGCTATCCTGAAGGTTATGGCCTTTAAGCCCATTAGATACCCAACCATTTCAATTTATTCTTTTTGGGAAGTTCTTTCTGTCCGTAAATTATTCATCCAACAAGTAGTCTTACGAAAACATGTGAACCTCTCCTATGACCCTTCAATTTTGGAAAATAGGAGAAGGAAATATAAAATCTGCCAAATTCCAAAGTTTAGAATAATACTGATAAAACACCATTATGACTTCATTTCTCCAATTTTATATAATAAAGTAAATAAAGAGTTAAATATTTATCCTCTTTCAAAACATAAGTGTAAGGTTATTCTGAGTAAATGGCTTCTTGAACTTGAATATGATATTGTGGAATCTTTTATTAAATGAGTGGACTTATGTTTAATATATTATTTATTATATGCACACACAAATAATTAAATATACACACACACAAACACAATTTCACAACCACACCCACACACCTACACACACACATCAACACACATGCACACACATGCACACATGCACACATGCACACGCACACACACACACACACACACACACACACACACATACACACACACACTTATACTTACTCCTAATTTTCCTATTGTTATGTTATATAAATATTATGCTTATTTTGTGTTTCTGATCATGTCTTGAATAGCTATAATGAGGTGGGCGTTAATAACTGTGACACAGTCACTGACTTCTACAGTTGTTAACGCAAAAATGTTTTTGTAAAATTGTCATGATTTGAAATAAAGTTTTATTATATATATTATTATATTGTAGTATGTATGTTTGTCTGTTGCGATTTCACTCCTAACCTCTGAACCGTTTAGAACAAATTTGGCAAGGAGACAGATTACATCCTGGGTTAGGACGATTTTGGAGCGAAAACTGACATCCACGTTGGCGGAACCGCGGGCAGCCATTATTTTGTACAGTCGACAGCACATCAACCGTAACAGTTTGACCTTGAGGCCGCCCTTACTGCGTTCGTAATAGAGGCGGCTTTCGGAGTGCAACTGTTACACTTGATGTGCTGTCGTCTGTACATTAAAGTGAGATTTATCATTTCGGTTTTTTTATACAACTAGATGACAAACAAGCTGACCGCCCACCTGATGGTAAGCGGTTACCGCCGCCTATAGACACTTGCAATAACAAGGGAAAATCACTTGATATTGCAGGTGCGTTGTCATCCTGAGGCCTAAGATGAAATGCCTTCCATGCCCAGTAATTACACTGGCTACCTTTCCCTTCAATCTGAAACACAGCGAACTGTTTCACGGCTGAAATAAGAAAGTTATATTAAATTCATTTATGCGACGACGTAATACCTACAATAATTTATACTAATTTTAAAAACCTTTTTTTTTATAAAGTAATGTAAAAATAATATTTCAGTAAAATCAATCAAGTTATCCTTGTCGATACAGGGTTAGATTTCCAATAAGAAACCCAAATTTAATAATGAAATAAAATATAGATCCGTAAGAAGTTTTCGTAGAAGATTTCCTTAGAGATGAACCGTCGTAAATTTTCAATAGTAATACCTTCTGGTTAAATATTAGATTAATTTAGTTTTTATACATTTTGTGCTCCATATAAACAGTCAGAGCTAGGTTGTTTCAATCATAGAGTCAACCTCTGTAATATATGGTTGAGACCTACTTCTTCAGATCCAGAGGTTATTAATCTTGGCACTGTTATTAATCTGTGCCTTGGCATTGAAGATGACTCTCAGCTAGGAGAAGAAGATTGTCAAATATCATTTTCCATCATGATTTACACTACCTTGTTCAAAATTAGCAAGCATTCGGAATTACTACAGATTTTGAGATGAGATTAGCATATTGGCAGTTATTCAATTTAATTCATTTATTCATCTGGCACTTAAATAGTCAAAACTGTACCCCTAGCATGAACATTTTTAAAATTCGAATCACCATCGTATCGAGGAGTTACTTTAGCTTTTGTCTGGATTTTGTTTGATATTTTAAGGGTGCGTGAACGATAAGATTATTACGATTCGAAATTTAAAAATGTTCGTGCTAGGGGTACTGGTAAGTAATAATGGGTCTTATTCTAAGCTAGTAATAAAACATTATGCGCCATTTACATGACAATGTGTTGATTATGCAATTTATAATAGCGGCCATTGTAGCTACCGCGCACACGTCTCGTCGACAGTATTTTACGCATTATGACTGCGAATCCATCCGTTTGGTGTTCTACTAATGTTTCAGACGCACTACACCGCAGCTGCAACTCCAATAACATCCTAAACACGTCGTTCTAATGAACACGTCGAGAACCTCGCACATAATGTCCGCGAAAACGTTCCTGCGAGCTTCTGCAAACATTCCCGGCACACTACACTGCAGTGGCAACCCCAACGGAGTCCTTTTTCAAAAACCTTGCATATTGACACGTTGAGCGCTGTATATTTTATGTATAATTCACCCATAACAGCAGGTATGAAGAGTCTTACAATACGCCTCAAACAGGCAACCAGGGGAATTACGTAAACTAACGGAACCATTTCGTGTCCTTTTTCAAAAGTTATTTGATACATCTGCTTCTATTGAAATTCAGGTTTTAAATTAGTTGTCAATGTCATTAGTTTTCAAATACATCAAGAAATAGGTCCCACGCGTACTGTGTCTGAGCGTTCCACAAACGGAATAGTTATGTGACTTCACATTTGGAAGTCTATCACAAAGAGACTTGGCTATTTACGTCTATAAACTTTACACGGATTGACTTAGGGTTTCAGTTTTATTGGGAACAAAACATGAAGCTAATAAAATGTACATAGGAGACGGAACCCCAAAGTGGTTATTTCAATTTCAATTTCAATCTTCATTGCATACCATAATGTAACAGACAGTTGGAAAAAATATAATAATTTGATCATTATGGACCCTGTCAGGCACAGCAAAAGTAGAAGAGGGGACGATTTTATTATATATGGAATCCCTGGCCATGAGGTTAGGCGCCAAATTCTGTGGAACGCCAATTATTCTTTCTGTATGTCTGTATCAAGCGTTATAGAGAACGTATGAGTAAGTGTATGAGAGAACAATTTAAGCCATCTTCTCTACTTCTTCGTGGTCTCCGCAAATTGAAGTCAGTTGCGCCTGTTTCACATGATGAGCTAGGTTACTCAAGACATCCCAGTTCCTCCAGGAAGTATGCCAGCGCCATAATGTAACCGAGAACCTCCTAGAGGCTACCAGTAGGTAGTTTTTCCAGTAGTTAGCCACCTTCTTTATTCTGCTGAGCTGCTGATTCTTCTGTTTCCATGCAAACTGCGCATAGAGGACATAATACCAAAGTTAAAATGGTGTCTGCTAAAATTGTTATGCTTGTCATCTAGTAATTTAAAAATCAATTTCATAACAATAAATAAAGAACAATCCGCATAGCTGCCCGGTCCTCGCCCCCTATCTCACTATAAATTACAGATTGACCATATTTGCGAATCTGTCAGAGGATAAATAACGGGTTTTGTCGAGTAACGCAGAGCAACCAATTTAAAATTGAACATTCAAACAGCGCGGACGCCTCTCAATACAACGCTAAATAAATATTACATTGCATTCGCGATGCTCTGAAGTACTGTCGATATAGAAAAGTTTATCGCCGATTTATTTATTTATTTATAATTAGCACGGTTTAACCACTAACACTAATTATTCAGACTTAAAAATAGAAAATTTAAGGGCTACACATGTTGTCTAGTTAATTCATTCAATTACAATATAAAGATAAAATAAATTAATAATATAAAATAATGTCAATTCAATCAATACAATTCAATTACAATATAAAGATAAAATAAAAATAATAATACAAAATAATGTCAATTCAATCAATACAATAAAGTCAAATGTCAAGAAGATTATTAATGTTATAAAAAAAAAAAAAAATTGGATCTATTATTCATAGATATACTAGCTTTTTTCCAAACGCACTTTTAAGAGAAAAAGTCAAGCATCAGATTCCAGACACAATTGATTTTTCAATTGTCATAGATCTCCAGAGGTATAACGTCGCTTGACAGATTACTCCACTCTGTCTCGGTATTAAATTTCATCCAGATTAGATTTATTTACCTTTGATACTGCAAATACAATAATATGGCACGTTTAAAAAATATAAGTAAACCTTTACTATCTCAATTAATAACATTATAAAAAAAAACAAAATTCATTAAACGGCTACGTCTCAGCCCGATAAGATCTCTCATTTCCTCTATCAACCTTAAAGATGGGTCTGAACTTGAGTTATCTTAAGTGCGAATCTCGCTCTAACAGCGTAGCAAGGATATCTAGTGATGCCGCTACCGTGGATCAAGGTAATTGTTTAGGTAAGGGAAATATTGACAACATACATCAACTATCAGCTTAATGCTTTAGATTCAAAGGAATAGTGTGAAATAACCTGCAATTTTTACTCAAATCTCACTGGTACTCAAAAACCACTAGGTGGTAGGCTCGTATGTAGGGTCGTCTGGGTAGGCACCACCGCCTTTCTTATTTCAGCCGTGAAACAGTTCGCTGTGCTTTGGATTGAAGGGAAAGGTAGCTAGTGTAGTTACTGGGCATGGACGGCATTTGATCTTAGGCCTCAGGATGACAACGCACCTGCAATATCAAGTGATTTTCACTTGTTAGGTGTCTATAGGCGGCGGTAACCACTGACCAAAGTAAGCTGTCAGCTTGTTTGTCATCTAGTTGTATAAAAAAAAACTAGACACTATTGAAATAGAGGTGCGGTGCGGTTAGTAATTGACGTCTGCCTGTAAAGTGTTTTAATTTGTCCAGACGCGTTATACCTCTGGCAGCCTGTGACAAAAACCGATTATGTTTGGAACGTGACCAATCATGGTTGACCGATTAATATATAATTACTACACAATTTCACAAGCATATTTAATTAACACAGCTCTAACACAGGCTTTTATCGCAAAATAAGTGAATTGTCAGTCGAGTCTGACAAACCGACCCTTTCACGGGGCCATGAATATTTGATCCGATAAACATATTTTGTCAGTACCACTTCTCAACACGGCTGTACACGTCCTGAGCGGATTACTCCGCCGCTCAGCGACAAATACCTCTTTTAGACAATCCTATTTTTGAGCATTCGCCTTTAAACCTTTTTATCTATTTCTAAACGGAGACGAAAACAGTTAGTTACCGAGATACGATGTTGTTGAGCCACTTATGCCTATTTGGAACCATTCTGGGAAACGTTATTTTAAATAATAATAGTTGTTAAAGATACTGTCGACCACAGATTTAGCTGAACACTTTAGTACCATGTCACACCGATTTTGTGCACGTACTTTATAGTTGCTACCGTACTCTATTGACGCGAGAGTCGTTGTGACTAAAGTGTTCAGCTACTTTTGTGGTCGACCGTACACTGAAAACAACTTTTTTTGAACTTGGTATATGGCTGCTAGGGGCTTAACTAAGTGGAGATGTAGATTTAACTATCCAAAATCAAAAATTTCCTTGACCACATTTGAATGTTTTTGATGCGTGTAATCACCTACTTTATTATAACAATTACAAATAAAGAAAGAAAATGATGAGGAAATTATTTGCTCAAGGCGGGGATCAAACCCGCGTCTCCTGAGGTCCGGCCAGACGCGGTGACTTTCTTTTAACGTTTTTTAACCGACTTCAAAAACGAGGAGGTTCTCAATTCGGCCTGTATGTTTTTTTTTTTTTTCTATCTATGTACACCGATTACGCCGAGATTACTGATCCGATTTACGTGATTCTTTTTTTGTTCGATGCGGAATAGCTGCCATTTGGTCCCATAAAATTTTTTTCAAAAACAGTTGGGTACTTTGGTTTTAAATTTAAAAAAACTTAAATTATTAAGTCGTCTACATATGCGAAATTGCGAATTTTTGCTTTTCAAATGACTTTTTAGTGAAACGATACGATAGTAGGAAACAATATAAGTTTACGGTCACCCATCTAGCTTGGACCGTAGAAAGTTACCACTAAAAATTGTGAAAAAAAAATTTTAAACAAAAATTAAAACCGACTTCTCAAATCTGAAAAGGATAAAATAATTAAATTTAAGTAGGTATTTATCCTCTAGAAACATATTTTTGGAGTTGGTGCTAAGTGGTTTCCAAAAACAATAGAAAGTGAAGCACCGACTCCAAACATATGTTTCTAGAGGATGAATACCTACTTAAATTTAATTATTTTATCCTTTTCAGTTTTTTTAATAGCAACGTTTATCTCATCACTCATAGCAACTCATAGCAGTGATCCGCAAGAAAAAAAAATAGGTGAAGAAATTAGTAAGTTACATCTAGTGCTCCGGTGGCGTATTGGTAATCGCGTCTGGCTAGACCCCAGGAGACGCGGGTTCGATTCCCGCCTGGAGCATAATATTTTTATAGCCTACCACCTAGTGGCCTTGTTCTTTAAATATTTCTTTACTTGTAAGAAACCGTATTTACAAGAGAGCAGGATCTTCCTTTTTTCTGAAAAACAAACTATGACCCACAAGAATAATGAGCATAAAAACCATAAGGGAAATATTACAGATGGATCACAAGTCACGTCTGTATGAGTCCAAAAACACGTACGTTGTACGCGTGTGTACAAAATAGAGAAACAGAAGGTTCACTTACCTGCTTTTTAACCCCCGACGAAAAAAGAGAAGTCCGATTGATTTTAAATTTGATTTACTGTTGCTTCGGTGGTGTTTCCAAGACTTGCTAATCTTGAGCTGATCTTATACCATCAAATAGTCTGCGAGATGCTCAATTCTTAAGAAACTTACAGCAGGTATAGTGTGTTTGGGTTCATAAGAATAGTCTTAATGAGATGGTGTTAGGTAAATGATTAATAGGCCGCGGGTTTCAATTATCAATTTTAGTGGTTGGGCGGCGTGCTTTATTTCAGCCGTTTTGAAATGCGGCTGAATGTGAGGTAGCCGTGTCACAAAAACGCGACGTTTTTCAATCCGGTGCGCTTTTTTGTAGTACGTGTGTTACACGATACGTCTACGACAGAGTCATTGAATTCATGACTCCAAAGATCGGCACGCACTTCTGAGCAGAAGGGGGAAGGTGGTTTCATCTTTATAATATTAGTGAGTATAATTGTCGTCAGAAGTTTGTATTCATAATCCACGTAATAAATGGCGGTTATTAATGTTTAAGTTTTTAATTTACAAGTGCACGCGTCAGAAAAGTGCATTAGTATGGAGTTGACCTTCTATACCGTTATATTCAGTGGTGTAGGGAAAG
Organism: Nymphula nitidulata; assembly: GCA_947347705.1. Taxonomy (NCBI): domain Eukaryota; kingdom Metazoa; phylum Arthropoda; class Insecta; order Lepidoptera; family Crambidae; genus Nymphula; species Nymphula nitidulata. The sequence goes on from OX374625.1 coordinate 1,152,185, forward strand.
TGCGGGAGACGTTGAAGCTTCCTGGTCACAAGGGCGGGTGACACATTGCGTTTTTTATCACTACTTAGGCGGAGTTATAATTTATCCCTCTTCGTGTAACAGTTGCTTGTGTTTTTGGTTGCCTTGAATGTTTATTTGCGTTTATATTCAAGGAAAACGTAACCTTCAAACATTAAAGAGAATATATACGACCGGCTAGCCGAGTGGTTTGTACCCCTAGCTATACAGACTACTTGGGTGCGAGTCCCGGTAGGTGTAATATTTTTATGATAAATATGAGCATTTGTTCACGGATGATGGACGTTTATATGTGTATTTAGTATATTTTTAATATTTTTATATGATTATCAATATTTCTCCGTTATCTAGTATCCATAACACAAGCACTTAAAGATTCTCACTTTGGGCTAGTTGAGAGAGTATGAATATTATTATTATTAATAAATAGCATACAGGTGTCCTCTCTAAGGCTTCAGTGTAACTCCATGTCAAATTTAATCTAAATCGATGTAGTGGCTAAGAGTTCTACCGCAGCAGAATGTTGTAAGCTGATGATGAAAAACTGTATAATTATCTGATTAGAGTATTAGCCAAACTGAGCATATAGCTTAGTTTTCCTGGCTTATTTCAAGGTCAAAAAAGGATAGCGTTTATGTCGATGTGTTATGAATGTAAACATTGAGTTCGCCTGTACCACTGAGTTGAGAGGTCGCTAGACTGGCTTAAAAGAAAATCGAGGCAGTCAGAAGCCTCGTAATTCTTTCAAATTAACATTTCAACATTAACCTTATCCCTACTAATCAGACCTGTACACATGTGAACATCGCTCGCTCTCCCCAAGTTTAATTAAATGTAGATTGCTTTATAAACGGGCACTAATGTTACTTAACTTAAGTTAGTAAGCACGGCAAACTCTTAAACCTTATTAATCTTCAGGTGATAATTTTGAAGTATCAAAAGTCTTTAACAATATTCGCTTGCCGGTAAATTGGTAATTATAGCGCACTTATGTGCTGTACAACTCGGAGTTAAGTTAACAATAGTCGGTATAGAATACTAAGCTTAAGTTATAATGTGACATAACAATTTCTCATTATAATAATTATAAAAAATGGATAATCCATATTCTTAATTATTGATTTTAACATTATTATAAATGTTTGAAAGATTACTTAGTAATTAAAATATAATAAAACTAGAAAAATTTCACGTCCTAAGGCAGGAATATTTGAAAGCACTGCCCCAACTTAACCGAATCGTAGGTATTTGTAAAAATACTCGTTTCGGATGTTGAAATAGAATATTTCGACATTGTAGGGTGGACGTTAGCTCATAAACACAAATAGAGATAGACCAGAAGAATTTCACAGGGATATCCCAAGTCCTGAGTGGCTCAGTGGTCAGAGCAGTCGCCCGGATTGCGAAAGGTCGCGGGTTCGATTCCTGCCTCAGGACGTGAAATTTTTCTAGTTTTATTATATTTTAATTACTGGATAATCCATACTTCCATACTAGTGTTTAAGTGCGAAAGTGCGTTTGTCTGTCTGTCTGTTACCTCTTCACGCCTAAACTGCTGAACTGATTTAGATGAAGTTTCGTATAGAGATAGTTTGAGTCCCGGGAAAGGACATAGTATAGTTTTTATCCCAGATATCATGTTGCGACTGGCTCGGTGGTTTGAGCGCTCAGGTTTCGATTACGTAAGCGAAGCAACTTTCGCTATGGTCAATTCCGGATGGGTCTATTAAAAATTGTAAACTTGATTTTAGCTGCTGGTCCCAGTTGTTAGTGCCACCTCCTCAACTCACCAACCCGGATAACGTGGTGGTGGTATAGCCAAAACTCTTTAGACGACCGGCTGGTCGAGCGGTCTGTACCCTTGCTATGCAGGTTACTCGGTCAAGAGGTCCCGGGTTCGAATCCCGGTCGGAGCAAATGTTTGTATGATGAGTACGAGCATTTGTTTACGAGTCATGGATGTTTATATGTTTATTAAGTATATCTCTAATATTTATATACATATTATTATCAATATTTATCCGTTATCTAGTATCCATAACACAAGCTCTTAATAATGCTTACTTTGGGCTAGATAATAGGTGTTTTTTAAAAAAAAAAGTCCCATGTAGTAAGGTCTGTGCCCAGCAGTGGGACACAGCACGTCCCTGCAGGCTTTGATGACGATGATAATGGTGTTCAAACTGGAGCACTGTGTCTTTGTAGTAACAATTTGTGAGTGACAGCATAGTTTTGATTCCCGAACTTCAGAAAAAAATCAGAAATAGCTATATTCTTCCAAAAGTAGGATGTACCATTAAACCCGATATGTGCAGTAAAAATTTCCGCTCCGATTTTTAAGAAAACACGTCCCTTCTTTTTATTTCCCTTGCGAGAAATAAAATTATGGATTATACTACGACCGGGCTCTCGCCTCGACCTTTGAATTTGGTTAAAATGTGGAATAAGAGGCTTTTGCTGAGCGCCTTGCCAGTTTTTGTTAGTAATATCGTTGGGAGCCTGGTCACTTGAGGAGTAGTTTGTAAGTCGATTTGAGAGGGTTACTTTATGTATTGTCTCAAAAGAATTCTGTGCAAAGGACACGTATTCAATAGGTTTAGAGTCAAGCACTTTACATCCGTATTTCTCATCACTTTGATGGACATTAACAAAAAGAGGCGGGTGTAAGGTTTTTGTTATCCCGTAGTGTTTTCTTTATGTACGACAAAGGCGGTAGGTATACGAAGGCAACACTGAAAGTTTGTAAAACTGATTACTTGTTAACTACTTATATAGTAAAAAATAAGTTTAATTTTTGAAAATGGACTTCTTTGCCAATGTAATGTATTTATTCATTTGTCATTTTTGTTTTTGGGATTTACATAGGCTGGTGATGATGATGATCATTTGATTGCAATCTTCTTTAAGGAAAGGTACGGTCTGTCCCTGAATTCAAGCGGGCAAAGTTTAGAAATAACAATATACATTTCAAAACATTCACCCAGCCCTATTCATATGCGTGGCACGTATCTCCAATCGCTCCGTTCTTTATGTCACCGTTCATGTGACGTACAGATGACAGAAAATCAAAAGTAGCACTTCGGATATAGAATAGTTCGTATTCAGCCGTTATAAGTACTGTCTTTGCAATGCGCCGTTCACGTGATATTCCTCGCGGGGAACAGAAAGGAATTTACGTTTTTCGTTTTTTTCAGGCGATGAGAGCAGATCACATAATTCAGCGATCATCGCGCATGGCTGCGATGAATGCGCACTCTGAGTTGAGACACAGTCGATGGAATTCAGAAAGTTAAGTTTATTTATTAACATTTGTATATTTACTAGGTGGTAGGCCCGTATGTAGGATCGTCTGGATAGGTACCACCGCCTTTCTTAATTCAGCCGTGAAACAGTTCGCTGTGTTTCGAATTGAAGGGAAAGGTAGCCAGTGTAATTACTGGGCATGGATGGCATTTCATCTTAGGCCTCAGGATGACAACGCACCTGCAATATATAGTGATTTTCCCTCGGTATTGCAGGTGTCTATAGGCGGCGGTAACCGCTTTCCATCAGAAGTCGTCAGCTTGTTTGTCATCTATTAGTTTGAAAAAAAATTGATAATTTTTATAGCACTGCTACAGAACACAATTTAAAATATCGCTTCATAGAACTTGCTATAATGCTATAATAAATATAATAAGCATTACATTTACATTGGAGTTCGATGTGATTTTCAGTTAATAGCTACTCTATGTTTTTTCTAATAGTAAGTTATTATCCTGTCAAGCCACATACTCCAGACATGATGGATGTTTAATAAATTGAGATAATGCTCCCGGGAGTCGAACTCAGCTTACTAAAATAATACGACCTTCCGCCTAACTTGAAATTTCAAGAATAGTCAATGAAGAAAAAATTAAATACTAATAGATTCCTACTATTAGTATTTAAATGTTTTATGATTATTATTAATTTGTCTATTTATTTATTATTTGCTTTGAGTAGTAACTTTTAAAAAATGCAAATATTTATTTCACTTGATAAAAACCAATTACGTCGGATATGTGCGCGTTTTAGATTTATATAGCTGGCTAACTTGGCAATCCTAAGTCAAGGTTTCAAAATTCAAAATTTCAGTCGGAAATCAGAGCTAGAGCCTGCCATATGCTGAACTGGAAACATTTAAAATATTAATATACATTTAAAATCTATTTGTGTAATCTTAATATCCAACCGTGAGACATAGATTTTATTAACCGACTTCAAAAACGAGGCGGTTCTCAATTCGGCCGGTATGTTTTTTTTTTTTTTTTTTTTTTCTATGTATGTACACCGATTACGCCGAGATTACTGATCCGATTTACGTGATTCTTTTTTTGTTCGATGCGGAATAGCTGCCATTTGGTCCCATAAAATTTTTTTCAAAAACAGTTGGGTACTTTGGGTTTAAATTTAAAAAAACTTAAATTATGAAGTCGTCTACATATGCGAAATTGCGAAGTTTTGCTTTTCAAATGACTTTTTAGTGAAACGATACGATAGTAGGAAACAATATAAGTTTACGATCACCCATCTAGCTTCGACCGTAGAAAGTTACCACTAAAAATTGTGAAAAAAAAATTTTAAACAAAAATTAAAACCGACTTCAAAAAAAAACTGAAAAGGATAAAATAATTAAATTTAAGTAGGTATTCATCCCCTAGAAACATATTTTTGGAGTTGGTGCTAAGTGGTTTCCAAAAACAATAGAAAGTGAAGCACTTAGCACCAACTCCAAAAATATGTTTCTAGGGGATGAATACCTACTTAAATTTAATTATTTTATCCTTTTCAGTTTTTCTTGTCTATCTTCTTTAACATTTAAGAAAATTTTATTTTATTTCTAGAAAAATGCTTCCTTGCGGTCAAAATACAATACCGAGGGGAGTTGAAACAATTTTGACATTTTGTTTCATACACCAAATACTATAGATAGAAATCGTATGATATTAGTACCAATCGATAGGTCATTCTTTACACTTGCGAATGACTAACACAAAGAAATTATAAGCGTTAAATATTGTGGTCAAAAATCGATTTAATCGTAACAAGTCAACTTGTTTCAACTCCCCTCATACCGATGTAAGACGAAACAGGGGTCGAGGAGAGTTTAAACATATGATTTTTTAGAAGTATTAAGGGCTGTAAAATAAAAATGATGATATAATTTAAAGGTATTTATTAAATAAAACTTTTCAGGTACGAAACAACTTTTTTTTATTAATATTTTGTAATGATATATCAGGTAAGTAGGTAACTACAGATAAAATACAAATTATCAACTCCTAAAGTAGTTAAAATTACCATATACCATAACATCGTATTCGTCTTTCTTTTATAATCAGTAGGCATGCTGAAACAAGATAAACAAATTAAATAAAAAATAAAACAATTTTTAGAGCCTGTTATTTATAGACTGTTGTCTGATATAAAATTGAAAACGACGAAAAAATCTACCAATTTTTAATTCATTTACAATCAAGAAGAACACAGAAATCAACTGTACCAAATATACATAATAAATCTTTAGTTAATGAGCTTTCGAAACATATATAACTTAAACCAAAATACAAAACCTATATCAAAGTGTAGGCGTCGTAAAAAAACGTTAAAGACTTACTTTTCTCGATTTTTGTTACATTACTTACTTACTTACGCCACCGACGTGAACTGACACGTCAGCAGGCGGAGGGAAGTGGTTGAAAAGCCACATTGCCAGCTCACTACCGGTTTTAAGTTCCCAGAAATCGGTACTGTTTCAAATCACCTTTGTTTCAAATCCCCTCGGTCTACCCTACAAAACAAACTCAAAAAGAACACACAACTGAGCTCCGAAAAGATGCAGAGCTGATATAAAAATATTGATCGAATGATTATGCAAAATAGTCCACTCGCTATCCCGTAGCTAGCCATATTCGTAGCTGTTACGAGCTGCTACGACCGTAGCAGCGCTACAGTTTCGTAGCAAGATAAGCAAGGATTGTTAGAAAGCTTGGGAAACATTTTTTCGCATTGCATATTTAAACCAGTATGGGTTTAAAATTATATCCATGGATTTATCCCTAAAAAATATTGAGATGCTAAGTCTTATTTCCTAATCATCAACAATTAAAGAATTCAGGCACTCTTTAAAACATATATGTATCTGGTTTTGATGCGGGAAAAGTTTTGATACAAATTTCCTGTGAAAATAAGAGTACTTATTCAGTATTTCAGACTGTCAAATTTATTGGTATGGTGTAGTTAATATAAGATATATTTTCCGCTCGAGTTAGTGAAGTATCATCAATACGAAATTTCAATAGCTTTCTACTGTAGCAAAGTGTTCTTGTGATGAGTGAGACTATTTAATTCTATCTAAAAATGTTTTCAATCTTTGCGCTAGGTCATTTGTTATTACTTTGAAAGAAAGAAAGAAAGAAATATTTTTTATCGATTTGCACAAGCACAACACATCACACAGGTACATACACACTATACAGGTATGGTACATGTTAAGATAATACATCGCGTGCCAAGGGAAATTAATTTTCTCTACTAAGGCCTCTGTAGTGTCACAAGAAATTCTTTTTTACCCGCAGCACTTCCGGTAGTGTCATGGGAAAGTAAAATTTCCCATGACACTACTGGTAGTGCCAAGCAGTAGTGCCTAAGGTAAGAAATGGTACCATCGGCAAGAGCTAGTGCAATTGCTTCGGCAGAGCCCAGGCTGCCTCTGCGCAGGGCAGTGGAGTTACCGAGGAGTTTTAGTGAGTATACCCAGCACCGTTACGATCAGGCTCTGAGCGACCACCAGACATGTTCGTCGCTCAGACAGCGGTGTAGATCTGTAAGCCAATTCCTCTCGAAAGAAATGGTCGTAGTAGCCGTTACAGAGTCAGAAACGTTGGTCTGATGAATTTGTTTAGTAGACTCCGGATCACCTCCGCGAAAAGCACGGAATTTATTCTGCGGTTTGAGTGCTGTATTTCCATAGTCAATTTAGATGGTTCAGCTCCGCACTCACCCGTTGCTTCGCCAACGGCGGCGGGTAGAACCGTCACACGATTTCCTCAGCTGGAAAAAGGTAAAAAAAACAATGTCTCAGGGCAGGAATCACAGGGTTCTCCCAATTACCAATCAGCGGGTCGAATGGTCTGTTTCCCTTGCTATACGGACTGCTTGGTCAGGGTCCCGGGTTCAAATCCCGGTAGGGGCAAATGTTTGTATGATGAATCGATCGAGCATTTCTCCACGAGTCAGGGATGTTTATATGTTTATTTGGTATATTTCTAATATTTATATATGTTCGGGCTACGCCGAAACAATATTTAAATAAAACACTTGAGTAAAAAGAAAAAAATATATTTTGGAAAGAATATGACACTTTGACTAATTATCTATGTTAATGAATATGAGTACGCGCAGCTCTCATGATGGCTGATTTCGCACTAAAATGAAATGAAATTAATTATAATAAAATAATGACAAATGAGGTTAAGGCGAAAAGTGCTTATTAGGAAAATGTACGTTGCATGCTTGTACAATATACATATTATTATCAATATTTATCCTTTATGTACTATCCATAACACAAGCTCTTAATGATGCTTACTTTGGGTTAGATAATAGGTGTGAGTGTATGAATATTATTTTTATTCTTATTTATTATTAAGTAGCTTGGTGATTAGAGTCACGCAAGTTGTGACAATTTCTCTCTAGATTATTTAGGTCTTTTTCTTCTAATTTTACCTTCATAGGTTACTTGTTATATTGTATGCTTTTATTTTCTCTTCAGTATAAATAGAAATTATGTCTACATAAGAAATACCTTGTTATCTGTATTTTATTTTTAACACTAAATTAATGTTTCAAAGATGTTAAAAAATATCTTATCCAGAAAAAAAAATTCTTCCGGGGTGTGTGGACCGGACTCTCGACCACCATCAGAGCTACCAAAGACTCGGGACAGCTCAATGATTTTTTTTCTTCTCAGTGTTTGTATCTGTATTATAAAGTACTTATATTTGCCATTATAAAAGTGTCAACCGTCAAAAAACCTTACAATTATAAACTCTTTACTGCATCAAATGAAAAACCGAAATAAATGACTATACAAATGATAATACCTACCTATATTGTGATGGTGCATTGTCGGACAGCCTTTAAATAAAGTAAATAATCTTGTCATCTTCTTGGTATGCTTATATACCTAGTTTGTATACTCTGTGTGACACTGCACTGCTAAATACTATTACTATGTAACTAAACATTGTAACTTAATAATTGGAAAGAGTGACTACACGAGTTTGTTGCCGGAATCTTCTCGGTAGTTCAACTTCTGGAACCAGTGTAAATTCAGACAGACTGACATATATACAGACAGACTGACTGACAGACTGAAAGGCTGACAGACGGATTGACAGACAGACCGATAGACAGTCTGACATTATAACATTGTTAGCTTACGTAGATCCACACAAGACAGAAAGACAAGCATTATGACATTGTTAGTTAATATTATTTTATGTGTTAGACATAAGGGTTTTTTGACGATTCGAAAGTGCTTCTTGGGGGGCCTAATTAAATAAAGATATTTTCATTTTCATTTTCATTATAGTGCGTCGGGGAGGACTTATATCTCTTCCAGCCAACCCGTCATGGATATGTGAGTTATAATGTCCAACCGAAAATGATACCAGTGCGTTTAATTATTTTAAAAATATACTATTACGTTAAGGCGCTGCGCGACTTCCTGGAGGAGCTGAGATGGCTCGAGCAACCGAGCTCACCATCCTCCCACGCAAAACAGGCGCACTGACGTCGATTTAAGGAAACCGCCCGCACGATGAAGAAGAAGAAGAAGAAAAATACTATAGTAGAACTACTATTACATATTTCAATATAATAAGATGAATTCCTGAGTGAGGTCATCATCAGTCATGGAGTCGATGTAACACAGACGTGTCTTACTGACGTTTTGCGTTCCCTCACATGGCTGCCTGACACACAACATTAGCCCTTTCATATTACAGAAGCATGACGGAATGTGAATTAATCCGAAGAGGATTATAAAAATGTGAATTTCTGCGAGGTTAAAGATAAACTTAGCAGTATAAAGCTTACTAGTGGCCAGTAGTAAGCTATATACAGCTAAATTTATTTCAAGTATAAAAAGTATCATAAATCATTTTACGGTCTTAAATTGTCTTCAAACCAAAGTTTACTATATTAGTGACAGACACATAGTTACATTCGCATTTACAGTATTAGTATGGATATCCAAAATAAAATAATAATATTGAAAACAAAATGGCTTCAAAACCAAATTCTTTAAAACTGATCTAATAAATATCACCGATTGTTCTTTTTGAAAAAATAAGTTTCTTGATTCTGAACGTAGAACCCTAGAATTTTACTTTAAGGAAAATTTATTATACTCAAGGAAATATGTTTTAAGCAGGTTCTCAACGGCAAGGAATATAAATATGCCCCAAGAGAGACAAGCCTAGAGCATTTCTGTATTAGCTTGCTGTTATGCGATTCTGAACTTTATTTTTCAGAGTAAAATCATGAACCAGAACCCTCCATATTTTAGAAATGCACAATCTGGAAGGACGCCAGTTGCTTAAAGAACTACGGACTTTCTAGTGTACATACAGCACGTCAAGAGTAACACTTATACTACAAAAACCGCTTCTATTGCGAGTGGAGTATGGTATAGAGGTAGAACTGCAACGCTTGATTTGGCGTCGACTTTACATTGTACCTGATTTAAATAATATTTTTAGACAATTATGTTGTTGTAGGGAATTTTCCAAGATTTGGCTCAAATTATAAGCCTGTCAATTAGTGGAGTAACAATTTAGAAATAGTAAAACAGCATTGCACTTTTGCGTGACGTGTCCTTGCTTAGTAAAACATTCCCAGACTTTGAAATAAATAGAGGAGTGTGTGGATATCCCGAACGCGGGATAATTTTAAAAGAAAAATGAAAGTTGTATCTTTGTTCAAAGTAACTATTTTTCCGAATTAAAGGTTTTTCCCATTTTAGCCGTGTCATCAACGTTATGGTCGCCATATTGGGGCGAAATATTTTAGCTATGAAAAATGAAAGAAGAATGCCATATTCAGTGTCGCTTTTAAATGTCGAGCGGTACCCTATGAAACTATACGCATCATTCTAGACAGTCGTCGTATTTTGTTTTCCAGTAATTAGATGTTTTTATAAAACGGAAGAAAAGACAAATTTCAAAAAGAATAATTTTAAAACAGTTCAGTTTGCAGCAACGAAATACAACCGGACGGCCTCATCAGCCAAAAGACTAGCATCTAGGCCATGTATCTTTTAAATCAATTGTGAAAATGAAAATGAAAATGAAAATATCTTTATTCAATTAGGCCACCCAAGAAGCACTTTCGAATCGTCAAAAAAAAACCCTTATGTCTATCACGCTATCACATAATAATAATATTAACTAACTAACAATTTCATAATGTTTGTTTCTCTGTCTTATCTGGATCTACGTAAGCTAAGAATGTTATAATGTCAGTCTGTCTATCGGTCTGTCTGTCGGTCCGTCTGTCCGTCAGTCAGTCTGTCTGTCTGTCCGTCAGTCAGTCTGTCTGACAGTCTGTCTGAATTTACGCCGGTTCCAAAAGTTGAACTACCGAGAAGATTCCGGCAACAAACTCGTGTAGTCACTCTTTTCAATTATTAAGTTACAATGTTTAATTACACAGTAATAGTATTTAAAGGCTGTCCGACAATGCCCCATCACAATATAGGTATTACAATACACAAAGGTCAACAATTAATATACAAAGACCTAATAAAGCTAAACATCTTTCATTAATTTTAAACACTTGTCTGACCACGTCATTACAATAATAATTGTATTGTTTTATTTAGAATATCCTATAATGCCATATACCTCAAAAATCCCTCAAAAATGATACTATTGATGAATATGTAGGTAAATTATTACAAAATCAAGGAAGCTTAGAGATGACTATTTCCACTAGTGGCACCTGTTCACAAGTATGACGCATGTGCCAGCCATCGCTCCGCTCAACCATATTATAGGGAACGGTGATTTTAAAGGATAATATCAAACAATCTAAAATTGATTGACTATTTAAATATTTAGGCCCGTATGTAGGGTCGTCTGGGTAGGTACCACCGCCTTTCTTATTTCAGCCGTGAAACAGTTCACTGTGTTTCGGATTGAAGGGAAAGTTAGCCAATGTAATTACTGGGCATGGACGGCATTTCATCTTAGGCCCCAGGATGACAACGCACCTGCAATATCAAGTGATTTTTCCTTGTTATTGCAGGTGTCTATTAGTGTCTTATAGGCGGCGGTAACCGCTTACCATCAGGTGGACCGTCAGCTTGTTTGTCATCTAGTAGTATAAAAAAAAATATGCAATACACCAAGTACTTAGTATATTTTATAGAATGCAATCGAATCATTTTTGAAATAGAAGTACAGGGCATTTACATTTGTGTTAAAAGTTATACTTCTGTATATGTCAAAAACCCCAATTTTAAAGATAGGCTGTAATTACCCTTTTTTTTAATTAGACTTTAGTCGATCTTTTAGCACATTTATGTTTGAATTTGTGTGTTTATGTTACTTTATTGTAACAGAAAGAAAACGAATAATCAACGAATATTTTTTTTTTATCGTCTTCTTTCTTTATTTGTTCTATCTTTTATTTTTAATTATCATTTTGATGCGTAAACTACTACAGCGACACAGAAATTGCATGAGTCTTAGCCATTCTTCTTTTTGACAATTCAAGATAACTACGTGGGAGCGTACTTGAAAAAATATTTATGATATTGAATATAAAATGATTACAAAGTCAAGTGCGACGCTTCAGATGTGAAGTTAGATTTTAATAAAGAAAGATTAAATTCATAAACGTATTAAATCTTCAGAAAAACCTAGCGTCAGGTTGAACAATGGAAGCAATTTTTGTTTTGTTAAGTGAGACAGAAATTAATCAATACTTGAGTCACACTCAGCATCTCTCCATGTGTTCTAATATAAGCAGTGAATGTTAGACTGTATAAATTATGAATAATTGGTCCTTTTGATTTTCAATTGCATACACGGAGGCTTTTATTTTTAATTTAATCTTCAACTACTCAACATGTAGTGTTATGGTCGTATAAGGGTCCCGTACGTAGTTTCGCTGTACGCTGGAGTGAATTTTTTTTAAGCGAATTCCACCACGGCGATTGAAATGCAGTAGTAAACATTGTAGCGGAAAATGTTTGTGATTACTATGCCTCTTTAAAACTAAAAAGGTGAATTAAAAGTCAGAAAGTAAAGTTTCAGTTTGTAGCGACACAGTTTGTATGCATCAGAAAAAATATTCGTAGCCGTAGCATCGTAGCCGAATACCGTAGCCGCATCAAACAGTCGTAGTCCTACACGCGTGCCTGCCGGTCTAGTCCTGTAAATTAATTAGTTATTGAGATCAGGTTGACTTTATTTTTGGTATAACTTTGTATAACGTTATGTGCAGTGATTGAATAGACTTCTACTAAAAACTACCGTCTTTTATTTGAACACGCAAGCTGTCTGACTGTAAAGTGAATATACATCTCCACACATTATAAAATACCTAAAGTAATATTACCTAAACAGTTTAATCAACAAAAAACAACAGTTAAATTCGGAGTACTAAGTCTTCGAATATCCGTTTTTGACTAAATTAAATTGTTATTAAATGTCAATAAACTTATGATTACGTAGGAGACATATCCGCTGTACCTAGGTTCTGTACTTCTTCTTCTTCTTCTTCTTCTTTCGTACGGGCGGTTTCCGCAAATCGACGACTATTGCGCCTGTTTTGCGTCGGAGGGTGTTGGCTGGTTCACTCCAGCCATCCCAGCTCCCCCAGGAAGGCGCCCAGCGCCTTGATGTCGCCAAACACCTCCTGGAGGCTACCCGGAGATCCCAGGTAGGTAGCCCGGTAGTTTGCCACTCCCCTGCACTCCAGCAGGACGTGAGCGGCTGTTTCCTCGACCTCCATGCATGCTCTGCACAAAGGACTGTCCGTGACACCTAGGTTGAAAAGATGCCTGTTAAAGTTGCTATGACCGGTTAGTGCGCCCGTTATTTGACGGAGACTAGGTCTACTTAGCTGTAGCAGGGTTTTGGAGAGTTTAGGCTTGATTTGGGGTAGTGCAAGTCTAGCCTGTCTGCAACTCTCCAAGTTGTTCCAGTGTTGTTCATGTAAGTGTTTGGTATGTTGACTAAATCTACCTTTGAACCAGCTTGGAGGTATAGGAATGATCGGCTCGGGCCCTATGGGCCGCATGCCTGATCCTCTCCTAGCCAGTTCATCCGCAGCGTCGTTGCCTCTTGCTCCGCTGTGTCCCTTTATCCAGTGAAGGGTAATAGAATTTAGTGTTCCTACCATGTTCAGGCCCGAATGACATTCGTGAATGAGGCTCGATGTTATCACGTAGCTATTCAGGGCTTGTAAGACTGATTTGCTGTCAGAGAGTATTAGTATATTTTGATTTGTTACCTCTCTCGTTATTAATGCCTTCGTGGCTAGTAGAATACCCATACATTCCGCTTGGAACACTGTGTTGTGGATTCCCAGCGGGATGCTTATGTGGATGCTTAGGTCCTCCGAAAAGACACCCGTCCCCGTACCTGAACTCGTTTTGGAGCCGTCCGTAAAGATGGTGAGTGCCTTGTGGATTGTACTTGGGCTGGTGACCTCTGACAGTTGTATTTTATATTTCTTGTCAAAGATAAAGGTAGGTGCTATCTTGTCACAGATCGCCTCTGCCAGCGGGGTGTCAATCCAGTCCTGTATGAGCTTGTTGAAATGTTTTACCTTATCAGATCTTACTAGTCTCAGGTGTTTAAGCCGTAGTGCAGATTCCGCGGCTGTTTGCTGTATATGCAGGTGTAGTGGTGGAATGTTGAGCATCGCCTCCATTGCTGCTGTTGGGGTGGTTTTCATGCACCCTGTGATAGCACAACATGCTAGTCTCTGGAAGCTTTCGAGTTTTATGGCACAAGTAGAGAGTTTCGTTCTCGGCCACCACACTACAGCTCCGTAACTTACCATCGGCCTTATGACTATGTCATACAGCCACTTGAAGATTTTTGGAGCCAGACCCCAGCGCTTACCTACCATCCTACGGCATTGCCAGAGGACGATGCTTGCTGATTTCAGTTTGCGCTCAAGGTGACTACCCCAGTTCAGCTTGCTGTCTAAGATTATACCTAAGTACTTTACCTCTTTTGACAGTGAAAGTGTTGTTCCAAACATGCTGGGTAGGCAATAGTTGCCTAGATTACGCTTGTTCGTGTACATTACCAGTTCCGTTTTATTAGGGTTTACGGCCAGGTCGTGTTCCTTGCACCATTTTCCAACTATACGGAGTGCTGCTTGCATAGTGTCGCATGCCACATTGGCACGACGTCCTATTGTAAGGATGGTGATGTCGTCAGCATATCCTATCGTGAAGAAATGCCTGGCGTTGAGGTGAGTAATGAGTTCATTTACCACCAAGTTCCACAGAAGTGGTGATAGGACTCCGCCTTGTGGGCATCCCCTCACCACGACTGCTCCCTGGGTGTTTTCCCCATTTACTCTGACATACCTGTTGCGCAGCATGTTGACAATCCAGCCAGTGAGAACTTGTGCTACACCGTGTTTCTGTAGGGCAGTCTCAATGCTGGTGAAGTATGTTTTGTCAAAAGCACCCTCAATGTCTATGAAGGCACCTAGACAGATTTCTTTTTCCTGTAGTGCCTGTTCAATTCTACTTACCACCTGATGTAGTGCGGATTCGGTAGATTTGCCAGCACTGTAGGCGTGTTGATGTTTATGAATTGGAGCGTTCCGTAGTGGTCCGCTACGTAGTTCTCTATCGCATAATCTTTCAAGTGTTTTCAACAGGAACGAGGTCAGGCTGATTGGCCTGAAAGATTTTGGATCTGTATAGTCAGATTTGCCTGGTTTGGGTATAAATATTACCTTGACTTCTCTCCATGGAAGAGGGACATACTGATACGCCAGACAAGCCTGAAGTATGTTCGTGAGCACATGAGTGATTTCTTCTCCGCCCCATTGTAATAATGCAGGAAAAATGTTGTCGGTACCTGCTGCTTTGTACGGTGAGAAGCTGTTTATGGCCCATCTTACCTTTTGTGTTGTTACAATTACACGGGCTAGTTCCCAGCTGTCCTCCGTTGCTGTGACAGGGATGTCCTGCCAGTTTACCTGATTCATGGTTTGGCAGTCCGGAAAGTGTGTTTGTAGGAGAATGTCCATGGACTCATCTGGGCTGAGTGTCATGGATCCATCAGGTCTACGCAGGCTACCGATCTCAAAGGTCCCCTGCTTAGCCATGATTTTCCTTATCCGGTTTGCCTGCACGTTGGATTCTATTTCATTGCTGAAATTTCTCCATGATGCGTTCCTCCAGTATCTGATACGTTTTTTATACTTAGCTTTAGCTGCCTTGTAGTTGTCCCAGTCCTCGTCATCCCTGGTGTTCATTGCTCTATTGAACCTCTTCCTTACAGTAGCACGCAGCTTTTCCAGTTCTGGTCCCCACCAATGGTTTTTACCTGGCCTGGTCAACTGCGGCTGTCTGAGTGGACAGGCTGCATAGAAGCTGTTTATTATGGCATCGTTAAGTTCCGTTACCTGTTTTTCGATTTGCGTTGTGTCGGTACACTTGACCCTGGTGATACTTGTACTCAGACAGGCCCCAAGGTGTTGAGCGTACCTCTTCTTGTCAGTTTTTCGGGGATATCTCCGGGGTATGACTGTTATGAGAGGTACCTGTATTTCGAAGCGAATCCACCGGTGATCTGAGCAGGAGGCCTCATCCGAGACGTGCCAGTCTAGAATTTGGTCCGCTGCTTTCGGTGATGCAAAAGTTAGGTCAATGATAGTCCTGCATCGTCTTCCGACAAAAGTAGGTTCGTTGCCCTTGTTCATTATTTCTAGGTTAGTTGTTAGAAGGAATTCAACAAGTTGGTTACCTCTGTTGTTGGCTTGATCCATTCCCCACAACGGATGGTGGGCGTTGGAGTCTGTGCAGATGATCAGCTCAAGTCCACGTCTCTCGCAGAAATTTGCCAGTCGAGCCACTTCCTCTGTCGGGGCTTGCTCGCTGTCCGGCATATAAGCTGATGCAATGACCATATCAAGGTTGTTGTTTGCTTGGTTAGGTAACAGCCTTACGGCGCAGAGATCTCTGGAACAGAAATCCATTAGCAGCTGTGTTTTGATATTATCAGAGATGTAAATACAGGCCCTTATGTCATTTTCTGTGGCACACATGAGCTTACCTCTTAAACTAGAGAGCCCTCGAACTGTACCACTCCTGATCCACGGCTCCTGGATCAGGGCGACGGCCGTGTTGTTGACCTCCAACCACCTACGTAATTGAGCCGTTGCCGCGATGCTGTGGTGGAGGTTGCACTGGAGAACTTTTGCTTTAGAGGGGGAAGCCATCTTGGCTAACGTCCCCTCCAAGCGCAAGTTCCTCCAGTTGGAGGAGCTCGTCCTCTGCGTCCGTAAGGACGGTCTCTTGAGACGGTCCAGCTTTGGCGCTGGTAGGCACCTCGTCTGTCACCGTCTCAGCAGAAGGGCTCGGTTCGGTCTTGGAGTCCCCCGCGGTGGGCACGCTCGTCTGCAGTGTGCTTACGAATTTGCCCCCGGCGTCTTGGAACTTCATGTAGACCGACCCGAGTTGGTAGCTCAGTCTACGACCCCTTTGCAGTATGTGGGGAACGACGTCCTCTGGTAGACTTACCACGATGAACGTCGTCCCCGCCTTTTCCTGTTTATGTACCGCGTGGAGCAGCCACCTCCCTACCTGCGCCCACGGGTTCGAAAGCCTGAGGCGTCGACCGATCATTGTCCGGTCACTCTCCAGCTTCGGCAACAAGATTCCGCAACGGATTCGTTTGGGGATGTCCTCAGGCCTCAGTACGGTGAGTCCATCCGTGTCCGGAGGTGTGTAACCTGCGAGGGTGTTTTTGACCCAGTCGACGGTGGCCTGGTCCGCGCAAATGAGACGCAGGCTCCCATCGAGGAAGGTAGGCCTTCCGCAAAAAGCTGGCCCCTGGATGACCGGGGTATCGCTCATTGCCAGGTCGTCAATGCGGTCCGACAGATACTCCTGGATTTGATCGGCCGCCGTCCGTGAGATAAACCCACATTTCGGCGAGGTAATCGCGATCTGTGTCTCAGGGCAGCTGTCGGTGCTGGCTGCAGCCGCGTAGATGGCGGGTCGTGGGCCGTGGGAGCGGTTCAGCTTTTGCTTTTTGGGCTCTCGAGGTGACGATGTCTCATCGAGTCTGGCCCTTTTGGCTCTGGCTTCCCCTTTCCCTGCCTGCCCTGTTACCGCCGAAACG
This sequence comes from Nymphula nitidulata, assembly GCA_947347705.1. Taxonomy (NCBI): domain Eukaryota; kingdom Metazoa; phylum Arthropoda; class Insecta; order Lepidoptera; family Crambidae; genus Nymphula; species Nymphula nitidulata. The sequence goes on from OX374625.1 coordinate 1,169,617, forward strand.
GCCTTGGTGCCGCTCGGACCCGGTTTCACCTGTGGCTTCTTGGGCGGCGGGTTGCCCCATGTGTCCGTCCTTTCCCCCACTGGTGTCTCCTTCGCCGCGCTGCTCCGAGGCGTCTCCTTCGGGGAAGAAGTACCGGTGGGCTTCCTCAAATCCCTCCGCCGGTTCTTCTTCTGTTTGGTAGCGGGCTGTTCCCCACCATGTCCAGGCGTGTTCCCCGAGTCGGTCGAACTGCTTTTCCCTTTTGCAAGGGGTCTGCTGGTCTTCTTCTTCGGTTTCCCCACCACAGACCAGGTAGAGTCCAGCTCCCTGTTTAGTTCCGCCGCAGAGGTGTTAGGCTGCGGAACTGCGGAGTGGGATGCATCTTTCGGTTTCCCTCCAGATGTTTTCCCTGTGGGTTCCAGCTCGATCGGTTTCCCAGGTTCCCCCGTTCCCCCAAGAGCACTGTTGTCCACAGTGGGTGTCAGCTGCACCGGTTTCGCGGGTTTCCCCGTTTCCCCAGGAGCACTACCCACCGTAGGCCTAAGCTCGATCGGGTTCACAGGTTTCCCCGTTCCATCGAGAGCACTGCTACCCGCTGTTAGTGCCAGATCGATCGGGTTTCTGGGTTTCCCCTTCCGCCCGAGATCACTGCAGTATAGGGATACTGCAGTGATCCCGGTGATGCCGGTTTCCCTTCGGGAGTAGTGATGGTTGTGTTCGAACTTTGTTCCCTTTGTTCTGTACTTCCCGTTTTGATAAGTAAATACTTCTACAATTACATGTCTTTAACCAATCCAATCTTAATTATTTTCTGTACGACATTAGACTAGACAAATTATTAAGGGTAGTTCTAAAATATGATTTCACACACACACACACACACACCATTAGTTTTGTAAAAGGTCTCACTTTGCCGGTAACTGTTGTCATGATAAAATAAAGAAAATGAGTAAAAATGCATCTTTTCGGCCATTGGTTTCACGCTACGGAAAAACTGTTATAGTTATCGAAGGGTACATAATGAAGCAAAACCTAAGAACCTAACCTTTTATAAAAAGAAATCTCCATCCACTACTAAATAAATGTCCAATGGTGATAGGCCCGTATGTAGGGTCGTCTGGGTAGGTACCACCGCCTTTCTTAATTCAGCCATGAGACAGTTCGCTGTGATTCGGATGAAGGAAAAGGTAGCCAGTGTAATTACTGGGCATGGACGGCATTTTATCTTAGGCCTCAGGATGACAACGCAGCTGCAATGTCAAGTGATTTTTCCTTGTTATTGCAGGTGTCTATAGGCGGCGTATACCATCAGGTGGGCCGTCAGCTTGTTTGCCATCGAATTGTATAAAAAAATCACAATCATGCACCGGAACCTGGGAAGTTTCAATATGAATTATTTATATAATAATATTATTGAAACTTATACCTGTTGATAAATTGAGTTTGGTATCAAATGAAAAGGCTTAATGATCAACAATTATGCCTAAAATTTTTAATTTTAAGGTGCCAAAGTTCCACAGTTGTTACTGGTGCTGTTATTACATTTCTCTATTTTTGTTAACATCGTCACATCAACGAAGTACTATTTTTATATATTGTGTATAATTTAATATGGGAAATATTAAAAGGGTCTACAAAAAATACTAGCGTGGTCATCAAAAATAATAATTGGTCTACAAATTGCTTATTTTTTCGGTATTTTGATAACCAATCATAAATTTTGATGATCAATTATATTTGAAGGTTGGTTAGGTTAGGTTAATAAGCCAGGCAGCGGGCGACAGGCGCAGGGGCGCCCTCGCTCGCATTGCACTGCTTATTACCTCGCCGTATAGGGTGGCCGAACACTCACGGTCACCCTCTGCCCCCCCCCCCCTCCCGTTCTTTCGTGAAGGGCCCGTCGCCTAGGCGGGAAATTGCCGGTGGGGGACTGGAAGTAGAGGCTCTGCCGGTTTCCCAGTCCTCCCACTACATAAGGCGATGAGGGAGTGCTGCTGGGTTGTTTTAGTGGGTAGACCCGGGAATCGTTCCCGGGGAGTCCCACATACCCCTCTCGTCCCCCAATGGGAGGGCATGCGTAAGGCATTTTTTCCCAGTAAAACAAAAAAAAAGGTTAACACAAGCCATTATAATTATGTGTATTTTAGACCGAGTTGACGAAATGGTATTAAGGAATCGATTAAAAACTGCAGCAGCTCAAAACAATGACGCGCCCAGCTAAATTATAAGGGAGAAATTATCTGAAGTCCCTTCAAGTAATGCCCTACAGTAGATCATTAAGAGAGAGAGAGAGAAAAAGATCATGCCTAAGGAACCTAACAGCTTCACTGAAGTGGTAAATATACAGAAGATTACCATTGATTTGTGTATATACAAATCAATGGTAATCGCTGCCTATGACGCAATGTAATGTTTGGAGAGGATGGCAGCGGTCGCCTGTTGTTATTTGCACCGGAAAGTAACCTACGTAAGTTAAACGAATCACCATTTTGGTTAGTCCACCTACTAACCAAACTTGTCCGGTATTATTTACACAACTGGTTTAGTTGGCACTGGTGATTGCAGATGAATATTACTCTTAGCATACGGGTTTTTCCACCGAAACACTGAAGAATCTTACCTAAATGTTTTTTACAGTTTAAAGGAATATGCTTTGGACTTTAATATTGTGTTGAACCCGGAACTATTATAAACGCAGTGAAAACTGATTTTTCCACCGACGCTTCAGACAACTTGTCTATTTCATCTGGGCCAAAGCATTTTGAGAAAAACAAGAAAAAGTCCTCAGTCAAAAATATGGTACAAATAGCGAAATGTGACAATATGTAGCTTTGGCCTATTTCCTGTCAGAAGATACACCGAATGTCTTCAACGATTTAAAAAAAACGATTTTTCCTGAAGAAGCAGGAGCAGTCACAGATTACTTCGAAAAATATTACGTTTTGGGAGAGTTCGAGTTTTGCCACCCGTGAATCGAGTGGCAAAACTATAATATCACGTATACGACCCCTGTTTCTACGTCTTTTGTGGTCTGTCGAAAGAAATAATAATTTCCAGCTTCCATAGACTCAGAATAGTGTGGAAGCATCGCAGGTGGAATTCCTTAGTGGACACCAAGAAACTAAAACTATGTATGGCTGTATAAAAAAACTAATTGAAAAGCAGAAAACAATGGCTCTTTAAATTGAAAAGATGCTGAGGAAAATCCCTCAGACGCCACCAAAAAAAATGTACTACAACGAGCAGAGATTATAAAAAATGAACACCGTTGATTTTATACGAATTGATTATACTACACATTATTGTTTCTCACTATGGTATCGTACCACTGAAAAGTCACAGGAAAGCAAAAATTTGTACTTTCACATACATTGATGACTTAACCTCATTATTCCAGCTACTAACCCCCAACGAAAAAGAGGGGTGTTATAAGTTTGTGATGTCTGTGTCAGTCTGTGGCATCTTAGCTCCTAAACGAATGGACCGATTTTTCGTTTTTTTTTGTTTGAAAACTGACTAGGATGATTCTTAGTTATAATTTATGAAAATCGGTTCAAGCGTTTGATGGCTATCAGCTCATTTTCTACATTATAAAAGGGTTTCACTAGGTTTCACAGATCCGATCGGTTTGAAATTTGGTGTACTGCCACTTCGGTGACATTTCCATGACATATTAACCTTATGCTGATACCACCAAAAATTCTGCAGGATGCTCAATTCTTCAGAAACTTATAGCAGATATAGCGTGTTTGGGCTCATAAGAATAGTTTCAATGACATAATGTTAGATAGGTGATTATGAGGCCGGGGGTTACTTAACATTTTTAATTTTTTTATTGTTTTTTTATTTTAAAACCAAACTATACAAAATTTTATGGGACCAACCTGAAAGTATATACTATCAACTGTTTCAATTGAAAAATCAATTTTCCGAATTGGTAACAAACATAAAACAATACTGCTTAATTGACAACATCCTCGTTTTCTGAAGTCGGTTTTAAAAGTAGCCATTCAAAAGTTTCTTATATTTGTGATTCAGCTTTATTGAAGGTCAGCCTTCCAATTAAACTAACAACTTATTTGAAATGGGAACAAAGCATTTCCTTGGAAATGTAGAATAATAACCTTTGTTTGAATTTACATAATTCGGTGAAGGACATGAAACGGCGAGCGGCGAGGACAGGGCCTCACTTGAAAGGAGCTTAAGATTATCGTCTTATTTAAAATCATTAGGTTCATTCTTTTAAAATGATTTCTTAGTATTCTGTATTCTTGATATTTTTTTGTTTATCGACAAAAAATTCTTAAATAAACTTCAATAAAATTTTAGACAGTAGCCCAAAAAGGAATCTGGTAGTAGTTACATAGAAAAATATCTAAACTAAAAAAAATCACGTCCTGGGAACGGGATCTTTCACAATCCAGGTGACTACTCTAAACATCTGAGATACCAAGGACAACACTGTGAAATTCGTCTAGTCTAGTCTAGTCTAGAGATAAACACCTTACGTTAAAGAACAATGGCGAACTCCCATACAAATTTTTGTCAACCAAATTTTTAAGCGTCTATCCATGAAAAATATGTAAAAGTATAGAGCTAAATTTTCTTAATAAATTGGTGTTTATTTCACTATTATTGCAAGTTTTGAATAAAAAATATTTCAATTTAAACTTTTTGGTGTTATGTTTTACAAAATAAAACAAAAATATACTTTTTCATGTCAGTTTCATGTTCATAGTATTTTTAAATACTTACCTTATTTGACAATAAATAACACAGGCTCCAAATATCAGTTTGTGGATAGAATAGATAGATCAACAGTGACTGACTCTGTATCAATACTCGATAGATAATGACCAAAAAAACTTGAGTCCAGGCCAGTAAAGCAACCTCAAAAAAAGTAGATCGATACTTTATTGTAATAATAATTTATGCTTACATCTACTAGGTAGTCCACAGATTGGTGATTAAGTATGGGTAGTCAGTTAAAATTCCTTTATAATTGATTTTATTTAAAATCTTGGACGGACCTTGTTTAAAACTTATAAAATCATAAAAATAATTTAGGTTAATTTGTTATAATGACATTATAAGACGCTCAAAATTTACTTCGACAAATGTTTCGCCATTGTTCTTTGAAATCTATAACAAACGTTAAAATAAACTACCTCAATTTATTTGAGGAGACCATAAAGTAAACTTCTTGTACATGTTAGGGTTTGTGATGAAAAATTTATTGTCATTAGCCTGGGGTAAATATTTGTAACGACGGCACATACTGACTGAGGAGACAAAGAAAGATATGTCATTAGGAAAAACTTCCAGTTGCAATAATCTGGCTTTTCGAGATTGGTAAAAATATTGAAGTTGAGAGATGAAAGAATAAAATCGAAAGCTGAAAGATGAAATGAATAAAGAGTGTAGTTGCTGATTTTATAGGTTGCAGATTTTAATTAATAAGCCAAGCAACTGTAGGCACACAATAATATACATTTCGAGGTCTTGTATGTGCGCGTGCAGTTGCTACTGCACACCATGAAATTTTATGGTAATAAAAGTCAGTTGTCATTGCGGGCCAGTCTGGGCCGCTCGTCGTAAGCCAGTGTTTTATTTACCAAACCTTCTGATCAACCTTAGGACTCTACTCATAGTATACATACCTCAGTACACCAGCGCCAGGCTGCACTTTATGCCCAACCTTTGACGTGATTAATTCCAAATTGTCTACCGACATGAACAGCTATGGGACCGTTGACTCGCTCTTGGCGCAGACAGCACTGTCAGCTTTCAACTTGCCAGCGGTTGTCTTTTCGCGCGTCTTTTGCGGAATAATAATGATGTATATTGAAATAGAACATTTCGACATTGTAGGGTGGACGTTAGCTCATAAACGTAAATACAGATAGACTAGAAGAATTTCACAGGGATATCCCAAGTCCTGGGTGGCTCAGTTGGTTAGAGCAGTCGCCCGGATTGCGAAAGGTCGCGGGTTCGATTACCGCCTCAGGACGTGAAATTTTCCTAGTTTTACATTTTACATTTTAATTACTAAATAATTTATATTGTTGCTTACTTGTACAAATAATATTTCATTCTGCGTAGGAACAGAAATCATTTTTCCCAGAGGATATTCAGCTGTCATTTCATTTAATTTAAGAGAAGATAGATTTAAATTTAGAGAAGATAGATTTTGAGGCACGTACAAATATTCTGCGAAACTTCATTACGTCTTGCATGGGATTACTCTGACAATGGATCTTATTCTGAAGACACACGCTAAATTTATTTATTTATTTTTTATTTATTTATTGATCACCAACATAATAAACATCAAGTAGTAAAAATAAGGCGTAAAGACAATGTATGTTTTTAGCTTAATGTTATTACAATTAGAGGCGAAGACTGCGTGCGTTTTAGAAGCAGTAAAAAACTAATAATAATAATACAGAGAAACAACAAAAACTATTACACTGTTACACATATTAAACAAACTATGAAAACTAAAAAGTGTGACCAAGGAGTGTTCTCCTGAAGCTGCGAATGCCTCCCGCGAATAGGTCCAAATCTTTAGTTTTGGCCGTGCCATTAAGCTCTCTAACGCAACGATTTAAAGGCGTGTTTTGACCAAGGTTGGATCTGCTAGATTCGCTCACGAGAATGTTAAATCTCGACGGCCGCGGAAGTCTTAATGGCACTGAAAACGTGAGGTCCTGTAATAGTTCGGGAGTATCGAGGATGCCATTGGCTAGCTTATACAGAAACATCAAATTATGCAAACGTCTTCGATCCGAGAGAGAACAAATTTTGAAATAATTTAACCTTTCTTCATAATTCAAAATCCTTTTGCCCTGGTTAATAGAATATGTTAAATGCCATAGGAATCTTTTCTGGATACTTTCAAGTTTCTTTTTATACACATCATAGAAGGGACTCCACACCACACTGCAGTACTCCAAACCACTGCGCACAAATGAATTATATAAGAGGATTTTAGTTTTCGGAGATTTAAAATCTTTACAATTACGTATAACGAACCCGAGACTTTTAAAGCCCCTTGAGCAAATTGAGTCAATGTGCACATTGAACCTTAGCCTGCGGTCCAGCCACACTCCAAGATCCTTAACAGTATCGACGTCTTTTAAAATATCATTACAAATTTTATATTTGTAGCCTGCAATCATCCTTTTTCTTGAGAAGCGCAAACAGATAAATCTGAAAATGTTTGTCACACTAAGTTTTTTAATTGCATGCACAAATCTGTGTCACAGGGTCGATGATATAATTTGATTAGACATTCGTATAATGCTGGTGATTTAGGATGTAGAATACCACTTTTGTAAAAAAATATATACAGGGTGGTGCCGTCAATACAACAATAAATTGAAACGTGGGCTGTATTAGTCCATAGAAATGGATTGCCACTTTCAAAAACATCTTATTCATTTGATAATTTCATGACATTTTCATACAAATGTCATAAAATTATCAAATGAATAAGATGTTTTTAAAATTAGATAACATTGGCTACAATATTTCATAGAAATGTCATGTACTCTCAAATGAATAAGATGTTATTAAAAGTGGCAAACCATTTCTATGAACTAATATAGCCCATGTTTTAATTTATTGTCGTATTGACGGCACCACCCTGTATATTAACTAAAAGAATCGAGGACAACCCATTAGTGTCAACTAGGTGGTAGACCCGTATGTAGGGTCGTCTGGGTAGGTACCACCGCCTTTCTTATTTCAGCCGTGAAACAGTTCGCTGTGTTTCGGATTGAAGGGAAAGGTAGCCAGTGTAATTACTGGGCATGGACGGCATTTCATCTTAGGCCCCAGGATGACAACGCACCTGCAATTTCAAGTGATTTTTCCTTGTTATTGCAGGTGTGTATAGGCGGCGGTAACCGCTTACCATCAGGTGGGCCGTCAGCTTCTCCCATGTAGGAAGTCCTGTGCCCAGCAGTGGGACGTATATAGGCTGGAGATGATGATAATGATGAAGTAACTAGACTGGGCATTTAAGCTTTTACTGCACACAGTGTGACAAATACGGTTTCGATAAACAAACCATCTTTCGACATGTTCAACATGGGTTAACCAAAATTTGTAATCTCGAGCTTCTTCGTGCTTCGGAAGCCACATTTGTCGCGAACGCGATTTGGAACGACTTGAAATGACGTGTAGTCAGTGCCATTATGTTGGCAGGATGTATAAAAAAGTTAGAGATTGGTACTATCTGTGGAGGGCATTGAGAGGTAATGACCGCCAAAATGTGAGTTAATTAAATATTCTTGATAACATGAGGGCTAGCATCAAAGATTTGGTGAGTCCTTATAAGATTTTGTCAAGAGATAATGATTGTTGACTGTAACCGGTGGATCGGGAATGGCTGTAGGGGTGGTTTGGAGGCCATTTAGGGGCCGTATGGTCCCGCCATAATTATCATCGCTTAGAGAGATGGTAATATAACAAAAGAGTAAAATGTATGGTGAATTGGGTAGTACGAAAGTAAATTGTCGTACCTACTCAGATTCAATAGCAACATAATGGTAATATGAACAAAAGAGTGCAATGTATGGTGAATTGGGTAATACGAAAGTATATTGTCGTAAGCTACTCAGATTTATTATCAAGGCTATTTTCAACTAGGTAAGTGTTTGCACAGATTAATGATATATGTATCTACGATAGTGTTTGATTCAAGAAATTTATAAAGGCGAAGCAGATTAAGTTCCCGGCAATTCTCAATTCGCAAAGTCTAGATACCCCATTTGCGACAACATTAAGCCGTTGGTCCTACTTGTTACATCAACCGCTTTAACTCAACTACTCGCGATGGCCCGAACTCCTCGTGTGTTTCTTACAAGTAAGAAGGCCTGTGTCCAGCAATGGGCCATATAAGCGTAAAGGACTGCTGATGAACTGATATCAGAACTGTCTTAAAACTTAGATGATCCCCTTCATTATGGTCTAAAATGGAACACACCCTTCAAAATATAAATTTATGATGACAGCCGTCCTTTTTGCATTCATATTGAGAGAAAGAGATGCACTGAATTTAAATTTAGCGTGTGCTCTACAGAATCAGACCCAAAAGCTTTCATTATGATTCTAGACAGAAATTTAACTACGACCAACCTCTTTGTGTCAAAGTGTTGACTTGAAGCGTGACGGTTTAATTTGATTCGAACCTTCTATTCTCATGCGAGATTTCTGTACCCTCAAATATGATTACTGGAATCAATATTACATATATCACAAATTGCTATTCTCAATCATGAACTAAGTACTTTAATTATAGTCGAGCGTGTGCTTGCTCGTAGCTGAACTAGCAATTCTATTGTGTTGGAGCTTGGTAGCTTTTTAATTGAAAGCAGTCTCATGTCGCATGTCCAAGAAGTATACTTGAGGAGCTTGGTGGCGTAGTGGCTTGAGCCCCTGGTATCGATTATAAAAATAAAGCTACTTTCGCCATGGTCGATCCCGGAAAGGGTCATCAAAATTTCTAATCTCAAGCTCCTCCTGCTAAAAGGCTCGCTAAGCCGTGGGTCACAGTTGTTACTGCAACTTTAACCCACCAACCCGCATTGGGCCAGCGTGGTGGTGTTATGGCCCAAACTCCTCATGTGTTCCCTGTAGGAATGCCTGTGACCAGCAGTGCGACGTATTAAGGCTGGTGATGATGATGGCGTATACAATGTTTATGATGCCCAGTGACTGCCCGCCGTTGTCGGTTATTTCTCAAAAATGTCCTATGTCCTTTGGATATGTTTATTATTAATTGAAACTTTTCCTTAATCTATAACCTCACCAAACTGTGCAACAGGTTGTTGTGCATCATTCTATGATTATGCTGAATTAATTTCAGCAGCTTAGGAGTTACAAAGTAACAGATAGACAGGCAGACAGATAGATAGACAGAGATACTTTCGCGTTTATATAAATAAGTATTGATTTTTATTTATTTATTTAGATAAATAAAAAAGTATGGGATTAACGGAAAAATTTGAGTTGTAAGGAAAGTGTAATTACGAACGCGTGGTAACTCCTCTCTGTCCCGTCAGCTATCAGAAAGATCATTCCTCAACTATCCCTTTGTACCATGGTGCAGTTTTCATCAGATCAGTCAGCATCAAAATGTATAAATTATTTTGATCCCCATTATTTAATAGGTGGTACGCCCGTATGTAGATATCAATATCTTTCCCTGCTTCGGTCGTAAAACGGTTGAATCGGATTGAAGGGAAAGGAAGCCAGTGTAATTACTGGGATCCAAGTGATCCTTTCCTTGTTATTGCAGGTGTCTATAGGTGACAGTAGACAATTACCACCAGGTAGGTCGTTAGCTTGTTTCTTATTTAGTTGTATATTGAAAGATGACATCATACATCATGTATACATCATCTTTTTGTTGAAATTACAAAGTCTTGATTATATTACTCTTATTTGGAATTACCCGAATGTAACCGAAACATAGTTCGATTTCTAAATTTAACACTATTTTTGTGTTTTAGTGTTATTTTGGTGTAAACTTCGTGTGTTAATTTTTGTTTAAAATCATCATCCTCATCAGCCTACAACAGTGCACAGCTGGCCATAGGCCTCTCCATGTCAACGCCACTTGGCTCGGTCCATGGCTAGCTTCATCCAGTTACTTCCAGCCATTCTGCAAAGGCCGTCACTCCACCGAGCCTGAGGACGTCCCACGCTTGCCGAGTGGCAGTCTCCACTCAAGTACCCGTTCACTCCAACGATCCTGTTCTGCGGATAATATGGCATAGAAGAATTTTAACGATTCACAACTGCGATTCTTTCAATTGTTAAACATCTCAAAGCCGCCCAATAACCAACCAAGCTCTCAACCAAGTCTGAAATCCCCTTTTTAATAATATAATAGTTTTATTAATGCTTTTAATAACTCTGTCAAAAATAAAACCTTAACTTAGTGCAGTTGCACATAAATTTGTTTTTTATGGGTGCAAGAGATTTACCTACTTAGTTGTCTGTTAAGTTCAACGTCCAAGTTGCGGGTTAAGTACTCGTGAAGTTGTAAGCTCATCACAGTATATAAACACTTTACAAGCATAATAGATGAGGGTTTGTTTATAACTTGACTTAACTTTAATACTTGTGAACCCATTAAGTATCAGGGACATCGGGAAACGCGATCTTGCTACCAAAGCATTATGACCCAATCTGAGCATCTAAGTTGTGGTGAAGCAGCCATCTTTATTAGTAGTTGATGATACTTTACATTCTGACTAATTTATGGGAATAGAATAAAAAATATGCAAGTAAAAATTTTAAAACAAAATATAAAAAGCGACAAAATAAAACATTTTTTTAGATATAAAAGCTCTTTTGGAGCCTCTGCGTCACTTTCTATTGCTTCTTAAAACAACCTAGCAGTAACTCCAAGAAACATATTTTTGATAGATACTTAGGTCACATTTTTAATTTTTTTAATTACTAGCCAACTTCAAAAAAAAATTAAACAAAAATAAAAACCGACAAATGTGTTTCAAGGGTACCCACTTAAAAATAATTATATTATCCTTTTTAGGGTTTTGAAGCGGGTTTTTATTTTTGTTTAATTTTTTTTTAATTGTTTCCTAATATCGTATCGTTTCATTAAAAAGTCATAGGAAATCAAAATTCCACGAAATTTCTTATGCACACACAAGTTGATTATTCCAGTTATTTTGATGTAAAAACCCAACTATCCAATCGATTTTAAATATTAATTTAAAATATTAACCCATCAAAGCCCGATAAACCAGACACAATTAAACGTTGATTGTTATGACAACTTAAGTTGACGTCTGGGCATTTAACTATTAATTGTTATAAAAAAAAATATCACTCGCCTCCACTCAGAGAGCGTGAAGTCCGAGCATAAAAGAGCCATAAGTCGACAAGGCTTATCACTAAAAATTGCGTTTTTTTATACATTAATAAAAACTATCTAAATAAAATAACTATCTATATAAAATATATAAGTATCTATTTATCTAAAATATAGGTAATTTTTGGAGTTGGTGCTAGGCTGTTTCCAGAAATCATGTAAAGTGAATCATCAACACTTAAGTTATACTATATTTTATTATATTCTATTATTTTTATTTAGGTTCTTTTTTTATTCCTGCCTTTCAGTGTTTTGAAGTCGAATTTCATTTTTGCTAAAAATACATAATTTTTTGCTAACGGCGTCTTCTCAGTTTCTGGTTGGAACACAATGTGGGTACTGTTTTGTAACCTTCGTTTGACTATTTAACTTGACTCTTGTTTGTTAAGGATTTCCGATCCTTATCTCCAATTATTTTATCTCTAGACGAAATGTGCTTGGGACCAACCTGGTAATATAACAAAGATATCAGCTAACATATGAGTACCTAAAAACTCATCGAACTTTCTCCTTTCCTAAGTTAAAAATACATTTCCTTACATTTCCTTACATCCCGTCATATCATGTTTTACGTGAGTAAACAATTATCTTATCTTACCTCATAGTTTTTTTTTCATTTCATTCCACACAATTTAAAAAACTAGGTCACTCTTCCAACCTATATTGCCACTTTTGTATCAGTAAAAGTTTCATTCGTGAAAGTTCAAAGAAAACTTTGTAACTTAAAACCGAGCGGATCCACAGTATTAAAGAGTTCGTGCACTTTAACTATCAACTTGTTCTTCGCTACCAATTAACGAGTCCGCGGATCCAATAAACGGAAATTAATTGATCGGCTACAGCTATTACTGTCCGAGCTTTGCTTCCTGAGGATTTGCTTTTGAACAAATACAATTTATTAATTCTTTGGTTAGTTTGTGTTACGCGAAGATTTCTGTTGAGAAGTTAAGTTGGCTATCGGTTTCGAAATACAGGTTTCCAATACGGCAAGTTCAAATAAGGGTATTAGCAAATAAATATTACAGGACACTTTTGTATGTGTTAATTGGAATTATTGTATCTTTGTCATTCAGACGAAAGTAAAAACATTACCTAATTAATTTCTGAACCCTTTTATCTATATTATAGCACATGCCTATTTTTTATCCTGTTACATCTGTAGTGTATAGTTCATACTAAATTCTGTGAACTACTTGTTAAATAATCACTGTAAACTTTTTTTGGTGAAAATAAAGAAATATACCTCTTTAATTATTTTTACCACAGAGATATAGAGAATACAGGTAGAATTGGCATGTAAAATTATCTTAATATATAAATAATTTAATTTGAATATTATGCGTCTTGCTGCTGTTAAAATAATTCAGGAGAAACACAGGGTATTTTGAATCATACCAAGCTTTTGGGTTGATTTGAGGGAGCTCGTGTACATCGTGATTTCCCATCACGATGTACACAACCTCGCTCAAATTATCCCCGTGTTCGAAATCACCCCACAAAATAAAAATCAATAATAAGAAAGAAGCTGTGGAATCGTCAGAAATCCCAAATGTATGTTTATGACACTCTCCCCTACGGTAGATTTTGTAATTATCACTTATTTTGCCTACAATTAGGTTAACAGCAACAATACTTTGCCAATCGAAGTCTAAATTCAAGAAAGTCACACCAAAAAGTCGAGACCACAAAAAAAACATTGACAGACACAATTAAAAGTTTCAAAGTTGGTCTACGCCATCATCAGCAGTTTTTCGCGCTCTTTCCGAGCTATTAACCGTCGACTCGGCGTTCCAATAAGCCAGAATTAATTGAATCGGTCGCGCCCAGTCCAGATTGACGCGGAAACTGTTTGTTTACTTGTTATTTGCTCGCGTTTAATTCCGCGCTAACAACGTAACAGAGGCATTGTTACACCCTGATTGGATACGGAAACTTGGAAGGAACGCTTATTTAAGTTTCTAGCGGAACCCTGTTTCAATTTGACGTAAGCGGTTGCAGCGATTAGGTGTACTCTAACTTTTTGCTTTCACATTTCGCTAGCTTCCAATCAAAGTTTGAATAAAATTTCCGACTTTACCTTCAATCTTTATAGTATACACATCAACAAGTGAGAAGGTATGCTTCTTAAGGGCCTTGCAGAGGTCCTCACTTGAGACGAGCTTGGATTATGGTAGTGCAGTGATAGCAAATGCAGGGGTATTTCAGGTGAGGCCGTGTACCGCCTTAGGAATATTTTTTCCCAGATGATCAGCAACACCAACCTGTATTGGCAAATCACTGTAAGCGATAGAGGAAGCTTTTGTGCAGCAGTGGAAATCATATAATGAGGCCGTGCATATCATGAAAGAAAAGACAGTTGATAACCTCTTTCCGCTGGCTAAGAGCGAGACCCGTGTCTGCTGCAATAACAATAACATTAACAGCATTGTTCTGTTCCGATAGTTGTAGGGAAGACAGCCAGGTGGTTTAGGAATTCGGGTGTAGCTAGCTTCTATCTTCGGCGTTGTCATTACTTATCGTCAGGTGTGATGAAGGTTTCTGTTCAAATTTGGACCGGAAGGACCACCACCATACCAGATTTAATGCAACAAGGGTACGGCAATGCAAGCAAGTATGCAAAGGAGATCTCTATAGAGATGAGTGCTTGCTTGCATATTCCTGTCCACATTTATCTCTGTTTCGTATATTAAGCTATAAAATTATCTAGCTTGTGAGTTGTGTAACTGAGGAGTACACACGAGCCGTATTCAGAAAAACAAGGCAGTTGTAAAAGTTAAAACCAACTTTGAGCAGTCAGCGGAGTTTGTTAACAAGTTACGAAGCGGAATATTAATATTAATGGCAAAAGTAGCGTCGACAGCGTACCCATATCCAGCTGTTATAAGAGTGATTTTGGCTAAGCGACAGTTAAACTTGACAAAGTTCTTAAAGGTAAGATAATAATAATGAAAGTCGAAAAGGAAGTAAGGGAAGATAATACTAGTGAAATTCTTTGCTTAGAGTAGATTATACCTGTATTTAAAAACATAATAGTATGGCCGCTTACAATAGGCCTTATATAAGTACGAAGAATCAAAGTCTCCTAAAGGGCAATGGCGAAGGCTATGCTTGGTGTTTCTCAGTTTCTCTACGTGTTCGAATCAGAAATGATGAGATTTGCAGGAGAACTAAGGTTACCGACTTAGCCCAAAGAATTTCTTTGTAGTGGGCAGGGCACATTGCTAAGAGGACTGACGGCCATTGGGCTGGAAAAGTCCTCGAGTGACGGCCGCATACCGGGAGGATGCAGCGTTGGTAGGCCCCCCACAACGTAGACCAATGATCTGGTGACAGTCGAGATAAGCCGATAAAAGCGGGCAATGCAGAACGATGATAATATCTACACTAGCAAAAAAATTTAACAGATTCTTCCGCAATCCAGGTGAATGCTCCGATCACTGAGCTACCAAGAACTTAGGATAATTCTTTAAATTTCTAATAGTGTATCTGCTTTTGCGTTCTAAGCTATTTCACCATACGGGAAGACTTCTTGGGATCGCGATTGCTGTAAATTAATTAAAACTTCAGTCATAAAATAATAATGTAACTTCTCATTCATCATCATTATCACCAGCACATAAGTCCCACTGTTGGGCACAAGCTTTCTTTCATGAGAGAAATACATGAGGAGTATGGGCCATAACACTACCACGCTGCTGGCAAATGCGGGTTGCTGGGTTAGAGCGGTAACATTCAGGACCAATAACATAACGTACCTTCCGAAGCACGGAGGAGCTCGAGATTACTGGGTAATTACTGGGCATGGACGGCATTTCATCTTAGGCCCCAGGATGACAACGCACTTGCAATAGCAAGTGATTTTTCCTTGTTATTGCAGGTGTCTATAGGCGGCGGCTACCGCTTTCCATCAGGTGGGCCGTCAGCTTGTTTGTCATCCAGTTGTATAAAAAAAAAAGATTAAAAATTTTGATTGCCCCATCCCGGGATCGACCGTGGTAAAAGCTCGTTTTGTTTCCGTACCGAAGCCAGAGCGCTCAATCCACTACGCAACGAGCTCTTCCCAAATCCAAATTTAATTCACGTAGTTCATTTTGACAGTCGTTAGAACTGAAGAGAGTTTCGACTGGCCAATTGGACTGTGTGAGCACCAAATAACGGTCCGAGCGAATGTTATTTTAGGAATGCACCACTGGAGCTTCAGTACTTTTGAGCGGTTGCAGGCTTGTGCAAACAAAAACTTTTGGAGCGATACATGGCCTTATTAAACCGCCTGGGAAGCGGAAATCTAGTCCGGGGCTTTGGTTTTGTCTGAGTTTTGACACGGAAAATGTCTGTTAAAGTTACTGCATACAGGATTAGCGAGAGCGCTCTTGAGGTTGTGTTTCATTTAAAAGTAACCAGTGTTTTGTCTGCGTAAATAATAGTGTTCATTAATAGAATTTTGATTGGTTTAATAAATTTTATCTAGTCGCTACAACGGCTTTCTATTCGTACTGCATTTTAATATGTATCAGTTAAAGTTTGTTTTAAATTAAACGGGTCACAACGCACATTCTATCCCATATAAGGTGCAGTCCATTCCGCATAGAAGAGGTTCCCTATATTTGTGATTTTTAAGAAACAAAGCGGTAAGCATAGAGCTTTATTTGGCCTAAGATAGAGGCCACGTAACACTGTCATAATTATGGGAATATCACAAAGCTCTTGTTGAAGAACCACTTTGCACTTTATTATCATTACCTATTATTATTCTTAACATTTAGATGATAGTCACTGAAAATGGTGTATAGTAAGCCAGAGAATATACCTAAGATATGAATTGAACCAATACGTAAATAAACTCAGCAGGCGTAGCCATCTACGAACGATCCAAAACAAATAATTTAAAATAGGTTTTCCGAACGCGATACAAAAACAATGGAGTGTTCTGCAACAACTCCATACAGCTACAAATTTTAGTTGGCGTTGCAAAGTTGTTTATTTGTTTATGTTTTTGTCCGTGATCTATATGGAGAGCAGCGGACGCGGTCCAAATTATTTCCTGTTCGACTTCCAACTTTCTGTGTAAATATTGAGTGTGATCGTATTTTATGCTTTAGAATTTGCCGGTAACTTTTGATGAATAATCAATGTTTGTTTGTTTGTGGAGTTGGAAAGCAGGGTTTTAGTGATAGAGGAGGCCTAAAATATAGCCGGGCTTAACAAACAGCCATTAATTGTGGATCGCATCAGCAGGAGTCGTTTTAACAAAATATATCGAATGCAATAATTTGGTACGAGATACTTATTAATATCTATTCGGTTGTATAGGAGAAAAACCTATATTGTTTCGCCTTTTTTATTGTAACACCATTTCATAATAAATCACATATTCTTAATTTTTGATTTTAACATTATTATAAATGTTTGAAAAATTACTTAGTAATTAAAATAGAATAAAACTAGAAAAATTTCACGTCCTGAGGCAGGAATCGAACCCGCGACCTTTCGCAATCCGGGCGACTGCTCTGACCCCTGAGCCACCCAGGACTTGGGATATCCCTGTGAAATTGTTCTAGTCTATTTTTATTTGCGTTTATGAGCTAACGTCCACCCTACAATGTCGAAATATTTTTTCTACTTTTATTGTATTTTAATTACTAAATAAATAACATTATTTTTCCAGATGATCAATACAAACCGAGTTGACTAGCGTCACAGACACTCCGCCACTTTTTTTCTCCTGGTGACTTAGTGTCTCCAAGAGTCTTAAATTCTCTTTATTTTATAGCTATACTTAATACCTGTCTATCATCTAAGTCTGATTAGGTTTTTCTTACTTAGATGGATTCGGTATTTTGTACAGTTCGGTCAAAAGTGGTCCAAAATATGTTACGCTACCCTAAGCTAAGGAATTTAAGCCAATTATGGGATCAATTATAAATTTTATTCTTGAAGTCACAGCAATTCTTGATAATTATGGTATATAATGAGTATTTTTGCATGATAAGGACAAGAAAGCGTACAGCTGTGCTTACTAAGTGGACAACGTAGCCTATAGATGCGCCTATAGATGCTTGTGGCAACTTAGGTAGAATCAAGCGTGGCTTAGCTTGTAAAAACAGCAGAAAGTATTATGTTAGTAGTATAGGGAACGAGTCCCCTTGGATAAAGAAGTCTTCTGCTACTTGTGGTGCGCTGACCCTCATATACCCCTTTCTTCTCTTACACTCTATTTAAGCAGCCATCCACGATCCATCATGATCATCATATGAAAAAGAACAACATAGTATTGTCTTACATTTTTACGAAAACAACACGTTTGAAATAAAACTAGTTACTTTGACGGCTTCATTATATTATAATTTTATACACGACGGTGACGTTTCGATTCTCTTAAAGCGATTTTTGTCATTTAAGTAGACTACCGTCAATTTGTGCTATATTTTGAGTGCTCCAATCCACGCTCACGGTATCCTTTGCTCAGGAAGTATGTAGACCGTTCAAGACTTTATAATATGCATGATAGGATCCGAAGATGTTGGTACACTCCAACATTCTTTTGTGTCTTCTGTTTATTTCAATGACTCATTAAACCGGATTGGTTCGTTCAGGACATGTCTTCAGAAGTCGCTTTCAAGTAGCTCAAATGACCACTAAGCTTCACTTCCTTTGGTATCAAATCTGATGTATTGGCTGAGTCCGTTCAGGACATGTCTTCAGAAGTCGCTTTCAAGTAGCTAACTTCCACTAAGATTCACCTCGTTTTGAAATTTGCTTCAACGTCACGAAACGCTCAGTCAATACCCCAAGAGCAAGAGCCTAACGATCTCATTGAATAAGTAATTGTGTACGTATGTGCAGTTTCAATCTTCCCGGCTTTCACAATATTACCGTGTAGGCAGATATCACGTTCCCGTCAGCTTTTTTCAATTTACGTACATGCGCTTAAGCCGTTGTCGAAAGGGGAATCAATTTAATGCTTGCTAGGCATCTCTGGGAAAGGGCACAAAACGTAGGAAAAACAGCTTTGGTTTTTATTTATTTGATATCATTTTGCTTTGTTTATACGGATAAATATCGAACACGCATAATGAGGTAATGTTATCCCGGATAGGTCTCGAAAATATCTACACAATTCAAAGCAAGTTTCCACCACGATTTGAAAGTGAGGGAAGTATAGAAATAACTATATTCGAATGAATATCGTCTGATCAGTCTCGTGGTCAATGCAATAATAACAGCCTGTTTGAAGAAATTGATCTTTATATCTTCTTTGAAGCTAGTGGACCGTTTTATTAGCGCCCAGCCTAGTAACCGGAACTAAAAAGGTGATATTTAGACATAGTTTCCTTTTTTAACGTGGAGTCTCACAGATGACACGAAAAAGAATTTGCGTCAGCAAGTATAAAACTGCCATAAAGTGTATTCGAAACTAACTTTAGTCGGAAATCTGTTACCACAACTAACCATTAACCATCGTAAAGTCCCGAGCATTGCGACGTGATAAGTTGCGGTGCAATGCTACAATTGCTGCGGGCTCGGTCACATGAGCTGTTAACGGTTAAGCTCAGTTGCTAATAGTTGTTAATAGTTCACAGTTAACTAAAACGCTGCATCTGCCACTGACCGAGGTATTTTCTAAGTACGCTTCACGCTCGCTAGCACGGAGAGTGCGATGCACGGAATTTGAATCAGATAACGGTTTTGAAGTTAAAATAGATGTATAATGTTATCTGGAAATTATTGTGCCTTGTGCGTGTGCCTTTCGGAGTAATTTTATCATTCTTGACGGGGCTTCATACCTAACTGATGGTAAGTAATAATAAGATCGCCGATGGAAACGAGCTATAACCAGTCCCTTTATTCACAATTGTCGGAACAGATTTGAATTTCGGAAACTTTATACCTGTCACTTTTTATCAGGATGCGTCAAATCAAGACGACATGTGACTTTTCAAATCGAATCCGTAATCCGACAGATTCTGAATAAGGGGGCAGATTCCTCAACCACAGAGCAACTGGCTGGAATCTTACTTCCAACTGTCGGAACATAATAATGCAGTTAATGTAACTGTTATGGCGGCAGACTTAGGTAAGATGGTAGTAATTAGCCAGGCGGATTTATACAAGCGTTAGCAAAGACCAAACTGAGAAAGAATTTCTCTGCGAGATAGAATCAGAAATACGGACATCCGTAAGAGAACCATATTCACGGACATAACTCATAGGGTATAGGATAAAGCATGCAGAGCAGACTGAAGGTGGGGCGTTAAAGTTCTAGAATGGTGATCACGTACCGGAAAGCGCAAAGTAGGACGGCCTCCCACTAGATGAACAGAAGACCTGGTCAAGGCCGCGGAGAGCCGTTGTACAGGAACCGTCCCATTTGGAAATCGATGGGGGAGGCCTTTTTTCAGCAGTGGACATCATAGGCTGGTGAGTTGTCATGATTGCAGTTGAGTTGTCATCCTGAGGCCTAAGATGAAATGCCGTCCATGCCCAGTAATTATAGTGGCTACTTTTCCTTTCAATACGAAACACAGCGAACTGTTTCACGGCTGAAAAGAGAAAGGCGATGGTACCTACCCAGATGATCCTAGACACAGGCGTACAACCTAGTAAGTTATCCCGCGACCCGACTACCTGACTGTTCCTTAAAGCTTATACTAGAAATTTTGTATAAGCTTTAGTAGAGCTTGGGAAATTTTCTGATACTCGCCATATTATTTTTTCAACTGAAAATAATCTCAATATTCGACGGCAGTGTTAACTGTAAAAACCCCACGCCATCACTTCAAATTCAATCTCAATAAGTCGGCAACAATCAAATCACTTT
This sequence comes from Nymphula nitidulata, assembly GCA_947347705.1. Classification (NCBI taxonomy): domain Eukaryota; kingdom Metazoa; phylum Arthropoda; class Insecta; order Lepidoptera; family Crambidae; genus Nymphula; species Nymphula nitidulata. Next base: position 1,190,325 of record OX374625.1, read on the forward strand.
ACTTAATATAAACAAACTGAATACCTTCCACCCTGAATCAATTGTGTATTGTTCAAACACGCCGAGACGGAGTTTGAACTGTTGGCAGCATATCAAGCGCAGCAGCACTGTGAAAATAGCTCTTAAGGTACAACAGAATAAGGTCGCGGGAGGCTGACAGGTAAAGTTTGAGGTGCGGTAGACAGTATAATACCATGCTGTTTGCGTTCGATTCCAAACCGTGAAGTCCATTGAACCGGAATGCAGGTAAATTATAACTTGCATACAGTATTATTTCAAGGGCCACTTAAATATTGGGAAAACACTTTACTCAAGCTCGCAGCTGAAAAACAACAGCTGATTTGTATTCCTGTGGTGAACAAGTAAAGTTGCATTGGGATTACGAAAACTAAGCTCTGACTTGTAACTTTTCAAAATTGCACTTAAAGTCAGGCATCATCACTATTCTATTATTCGTCCTGCTAAGAACAGGCCTTCCCACAAGGGAGAAGCACATGAACAGTCATATCACATGGTTGGTACAAAACCGGTAAGCTAAACGTCAGCTTTGTTGCTACAATTGATCGCCTTATACTTATTCATGCCGCGTCGCATCTCAGCTAATCGCGCACATCCGTAAGCCCGTTGCATTGTGTCGGGACTAAGCGTGCCGTTTGTTCTAGTCATTTTGTAGCTTAGCTAAAGTCTGTCTGTACTTTGTTAACCGTATGTTCAATTTTTTTTGTTTTTTTGTTTTTAAGAGATCTGAGCTCGGAGACGTAGCCCAAAGAATTGCGAGCCTCAAGTGGCAATGGGCAGGCCACATTGCAAGGAAGACTGTTAGCCGTTGGGGTGGAAAGGTCTTCAAGTAGCAGCCGCTTACCAAGAGACGCAGCGTCGGTAGGCCCCCCAGAAGTTGGACCACCGATGGATGAGGGCAGCGCAGGACCGATCACTTTGGACATACTTGGGGTAGGCCTATGCCCTAGGTCTTTCGGCTAGTATGATGATGATGATGAAGATGTTCAGTTTAATGTAAAGAACGCAGAAAGGCAAAAAATCAATAGCCCTAGAACGAACATCCGAAATTTTCGTACCGTTATCATACAGTAAGCGTTTGTATGAAATTTTGAGCAACGCACCTGGCGGGCGGTGTAGGAAATGGCAATCGTTTTCAAAATTTTCTATGGTTGTCGTATGCTCTTCAAAGGTGATAATAGCATTTGTATGATCTTAGAATGATAGTCATTGGAAAAGTTCAATATAGTAGCTCCATACGATGATGATAGAGGACAAAATGAAAGTCAATATGTTGACGATACAGCAATTACAAACGTTCATGCTAAGGGTGGAACGGGTTATTAATGTTTCGTCAAACCTAAGTTTACGATATGAAATAAAATAATATATTGACGTAAGACTTAAAAGCTCTTTTCCATAATACCTACCGGGGATTTAGAAGCGGACCTTTGGCTTAATAGCCAACGGTAGACCAATCGGCTAGCGGCCGTCTAAAGAAATAATTCTGTCCATCAGTTACTGATGGACGGAATTATAGATATCAGGTGTTTAAAGGTACATAAAAGCAAGCAATAAAAATTTATCGAACCTGAACATCGCCTTTACGGCAGCTGTAAAAGTTCAGTACTTTATTCATTGAAGACTCTTTTATTGATAGCAACTTTGTGTATTTCGGACTTTCATTAGTTTCCTTTATAGTAGGAGAGTCTTATTTTGTCTTTAGTAAATCAAATGGATCTTATCCTTTTCATTACTACCCTTTATATTTTTTATGCCATCCCTGTTTCTACTCTTGACTATACAAAATACGTCTTTAATATTATACAAAATCTTATTGGAGAGAAAATTCAGAACAAGCATTCTTGTCAAAGAGAATGGAATTGTAAGCCACTTTTAGAAAGAGATCTTCTTATCTGGTTACTGTTAGAGAAAATTATTCTGATCAGACTAATAATAACAGGATCGTGGTTTACTGACAGTACATGATATATAAAATTTGTCGCGCTTTAGCCGCCCTTATTACGGATGGATAAGATTACTCCAAGCCTAAAAATAATATTAACTGTTGATAAAAAACTTACTTACTTCTGTTTTATCCGTAATGACATCAACTAAATTCTCCTTTGTTGTATTGATTAAATGAGAGAAATACAGAATACACATGAATGTGTATTACAGCTCCGTTCCCTTTATGGTTGAGCGGAGCGATGGCTTGTACATGCGTCATACCTGTAAACAGGTGCCACTAGTGGAAATGGTCATCTCTAAGCTTCCTTGATTTTGTAATAATTTACTTACACACCAATAGTATCAGTTTTGAGGGATGTAGGTATACGACATTAGAGGAATTATTTAGAACAATACAATTATTATTGTAATGACGTGGTCAGACAAGTGTTTAAAATTAATAAAAGATGTTTGGCTTTATCGGGCCTTTGTATATTAACTGTTGACCTTTGTGTATTATAATACCTATATTGTGATGGTGCATTGTCGGACAGCCTTTAAATAAAGTAAATAATTTTGTCATTTTAGGTACTTCTTGGTATGTTAATATACCTATTTTTTATACTCTGTGTGACACTGCGCTGCTAAATACTATTACTGTGTAATTAAACATTGTAACTTAATAATTGAAAAGAGTGACTACACGAGTTTGTTGCCGGAATCTTCTCGGTAGTTTAACTTTTGGAACCGGTGTAAATTCAGACAGACTGACATTCAGACAGAAAGACTGACTGACACAGACTGTCTAACTGACCGACAGATCGACAGACAGACCGATCGACAGACTGACATTATAACATTGTTAGCTTACGTAGATCCAGACAAGACAAAAAGACAAACATTATGACATTGTTAGTTAATATTATTCTATGTGATAGAAATAAGGGGTTTTTGACGATTCGAAAGTGCTTCTTGGCCTAATTGAATAAAGATATTTTCAATTAACAGGTACATATCATACTGCTAATAAAGTTCTTTGCGATAATCGTTATAATCTTAAAAGTGCATATTTAAGGTACTTTGACGAGCTTCGTTGGCAAGTTCTATAAAACCTAATTTAGCTAATAATATATGGACAAACATTTCACATCCAAGTTAAAATATCAAGCAGAATCATTATTCTAAAAAGTAAAAGAAGAAAGGCGAAACATCAATACATAATATAGCACATTTTCTTCTTATGCTTTATCTTGAGATTAAGATGCGTGAAATTCTTCTAGCCGTCGAATTATAGCTAAAACACAAAGGCACTAAAATTCACAAGCAAATCATCAACGTAAAATAATGTTTCATTTAATTTTGTAACCACTTACTTCAAAAGCGACATGAAAGAGACCATGCTCAATTTAGAATTTTGGAAACTATTGTTAAAGGAAATAAACTATTTTTATTAATAATCAAGCATATTATTATATGGGTGAAGAACACCTGGAGTTTGTGATAAAGCATCAAGATCCCGGGATGGTAGGCGAACACAGTATCATATTACATACATTATGATTCATGACTTAACTTACTTAACGCATAGTTACAAAAGAAAGATAACGCCGGGCTTGGAATTCATAAGTTTAATGTTCACACTCAAACTCCACTAAACAATAGTTAAATTTATTTTAAACAGTTCTAGAACACACTATTAACCTCACTACGGTCTCTTAATATACCATTAACCCCACGTTAAGAGGATGAAAATTTTTTATATCGACTTAGGGTCATTATTGCCAATTACCGATGTCTTGGATTTAAGACATTTTAGTTTGAAGTAAAAATTGAGTTTAAATGGTATATTAAAGTTTTCGAGGAGGACCGAGATTTTGTGGATAAGTCTAAACCGTAGGTACACAACAGAGTAAGAAAATTTTTATTCTGGAATATCAGAATAAAGATTTCAAACTAACGAATTTTATAATTCCAAATGTTTAAGAATCCTGAAATTTACAGTTTCGATATACCATAAATCCTATTTCAAGAAATCTGAAATTAAAAAATGACAAGCTTTTACAATTACAAAAATCTAAATTACGAATAAAAACAAAAAAAAAATAGAATAAAAATTCCGACTCAGTAAGAATCACACAGTCTCATATATACGAATTTCGTGATCCATACGTCTTGTAAGCCAAAATGGCATATCTACACTCGACAGCATATCAAGTAACAGTTTGACCTCGAGACGGTCCTTCCGGTTTTTCTTTTCTTTTCTTTTAAGTCAGTAAATGTTTTTCTTTCTTTCTTTCTTTTCTTTTTAATCTTTTTGTAATAAAGGCTTTTGTAGTGCAACTGTTATACCTAATGTACTGTTCTGTATAGGTAGATACAATTTTAATTTTATAACAAGCTCGAATGCAGCAAGCAAGTAAGCACGAAGCACAAAAGCAAGCTCAAGCACGATTTTTTTCCTCCGTCATAGTTGTTAAAAAATAAAATTATTAAAAAAGAGCGAATTTTAATACGGTGGCTCATTGTGACATGCCCCATAACACCGGGTTTTAATGCAGTTGGTCTAGCCTAACTAATTCAAGTTTAGCTATACGCTTATACGCCGTAAACACGTTTTATTGAGACGTGTACAGAACCAGCGATCAATATTAAACTAGCAACGAATGGTGCATACAGAATTTTGGTATTCGACTTTGTTTTTCAGGGAATAAGGGGGAGTTTGGCGTTGCAACCTTCTAGAATATAACAAATGCTCTGAAAGTGTGAAACAGTAAACTTAGTGAAAGATATCCCGTTTCTGTGCTTTCTATGCATCTGTACTATCACTAGAATGATGAAGTTTAAAAATATTACCATGTCAGACGAGGAGTTCGGCAGCGTAGTGGGTTGAGCGCTCAGGTTTCGATTACGAAACGTAGCAACTTTTAGGCATGGTCAATGCAGGTATGGTTGGCCCATTTTGTAATCTCAAGCTCCTCCCTGTTTCGGAAGGCACGGTTAAGCATTGGTCCTGGTTGTTGCTAGAACCGCTTTAACCAACCAAACCGCATTGGGCCAGCGTGGTGGTGTTACGGCCCAACTCCTCATGTGTTGCTCCTACGTAGGAAGGCCTGTGCCCAGCAGATGATGATGATGATGATTCAAGATTATTAACCCTTGATAGCTAACCTTCTGGTGTACCCTTTTTAAGCTAACCATTCGCCGAAACGACAGGTAATAAAAACAGTTATTTTTCATAAGATAATTATATACTTGATAGATCTTTTGATGTTTATTATAGTTAATTGAAAGGATAACCAATGAAAATAAATTTTATAAATCAACTTTATTTATTACATTAAAAAATTACAGCAACTTTACTTAGACCTCTAAACATGAAATTTTTTCCATATAATCAAAAAGAAATCTTAATACTGCAACGATAAAACCGTATGTTTTTTGTTGCATCTATGACAAATAAATGGCGCTTCTAATGTTGTAATAATACAGATGCTTTTTGTCATCTTCGAGCTCTCTGAAAGCTCACATAAATTCTTAAGCCGACTGTATCTATACTTTACTTACTGATAATTATGAACTCCAACCGCCACAAATTATTTTCACGGCGGCTCATATAAAAAGTCATTTCAACTTGTTTCTATCGCCGTCATTTTTATTCACCACCTTTATACGCAGTGTGAGCGACAGTAATAAATGCTGGACCGTTTTATAGAGCAAAGGCTTTAGTATGACTGCAAGCTTTTCTAAAATGTTCCATGAAATTCTACGCTTAAAATACTAATGGAAAATTTCACGTACTTACTACTACGCCATTGACAGTGACTGCTGACATTCAATAGACTATCAATAATTTAGCCTTCAAACGTTCATCATCGTCCAATATAATCTCTCTTTACTACAAATCAACACGTAAAGTATCGCAGCACATCACAATAATCTTCTCTTCTCCTTTGGCAACCGCGTGGTTTTTTTATACAACTAGATGAAAAATAAGCTGGCGGCCCACCTGGTGGTAAGCGATTACCGCCGCCTATAGATACCTGCAATAACAAGGAAAAGCACTTGATATTGCAGGTGCGTTGTCATCCAGAGGCCTAAGATGAAATGCCGTCCATGCCCAGTAATTACACTGGCTACCTTTCCCTTCAATCCGAAACACAGCGAACTGTTTCACGGCTAAAATAAGAAAGGCGGTGGTACCTACCCAGGTGACCCTACGGTGGTTGACGGTATTCTTGTTTCCAAAACATGGTTAAAGCTGTATCTCCCATCTACTTCTTATTCTGTGATGGCGTGGGTAGTTCCCTCCATTGTCACATTCCTTCCAGCATTATTAGTTGTTATCCTTCCCATTATTCCGGCACTCTAGAATATTTTTTTAGAGGTAATCATACACCATAAAAAAGAACTTCTTAGAACGCTATACAGTTGTTCTTAGCCTTGACGTTATTCTTCCCGTGTTGGAGGCCATTGTACCCGTCATCACTCATATCAATGATTTTACTATGACACACAATGTCTTTTCAGCATCGTGGAGAAAGGTCTTTATTATACCCCTACCAAAAACCTCGAATCCGTCTACTTTCTCAGACTACCGTCGTATTTCCATACTCTCAATCCTACCCTCGAATCTGTGGTTCAATAATAACTATACTTCTTTCTTTTATCCAACACTCTACTGTGGCCCTTCCAGTCTGGATTTCGATCCTCCCACAGCACATTGGCTGCGCTGCTGAATATAACGGAGGACATTCAGAGTGCTATAACAACACAAAGCTCACAACGATTGTCTCACTGGATTTCAGTAGCGCATTTAACTGTGTTGATTTTGGCTAACTCCTCAGTACACTTTGATCAATTCACGTCTCTAATCCAGTTATTAATTGGTTTCCCTCATATCTTCATGATCGTCAGCAGTCTGTAAAATATCACGATACCGCGTCTGATTGCTCTTACTTATCTGTTGGTGTGCCCCAAGGGGGTGTACTTTCTCCAATATTCTTCTACATCTTTATCAATAAAATCACGTCTTCTATATCTTCTTCATTACATTTGTACGCGGATGACAGGCACACATCCTACCAGGCCTACAGGCACTTTGAGGTTTCCGAGCTTAGGGATGAGAACTTTTAGCTATCAGAGCATGATCTGAATCCTTTGGTCTCATTGTTAATCCAAGGCCTTGATTCTTAGTAGCTCTAAACTAAAAGCAGGTTGGACTGGAGTTTAATGCCGACGGTTACTTATAAAGGTAGTTCTATTGCTTATATCGAAAAAGTTAAAAAACCTCGGTGTGATTATGGATTGCCACCATCCTGTTCGTCTTACGTCAGTGGGATCAGTAGACGGATATACTACTCCCTCAAGCAGCTACAATATTTTCGTCCCTTCAAAACTAAAATGATATCTGCGCAGTTACCCTATTTCCGATCCTCGACTAAACCGATGTGTGTTACTTAGACTGAACTGAAGAGCTGCTGAAAAAATTAGAACGCCTCCAAACTCGCAAAGAAACTAGCTTCATTTCGCACACAGATAAAATGGCTTCCCACACGCCACCGCCGCAATGTACACATACTTTCTTTTCTTTTACAAGTCCTAAATGACCCCAAATCTCCTTCATACCTTCGTTCCCTCTCCCCTCTCGCTCTTGAAGATCTTGCATCACCCAGATGCTAGTGCTACCTAGAAGTAACACTAACTTTTTCCTTAACTCCTTCTCTTTCCGCGTCGCACATCGGTGGAATGGGCTTGCAACAGTTATCTAAGATAGTCCTTCTGTCACTTCTTTCAAAGCACAAGTCACACACAGGCACATGCTTTTACAGACACAAAATTTGTAACTAAACGATTCATATTTTTTGTTACTTCACGCAATGTAGATTAGTTATTATTTTGTATAAATATAATATTGTATGTATTTTAGAGGTAGGTACGTGTATAATTATTTTGCCTGGGTTTACCTTTTTTGTCATACACTATAGTTATTAAATTATAAAACCACATTGGGCTGACGTGAAGAAATCTCTAATAGAGATGAGTCCACCCTTGCTCACAAATTATAAGTTTTAAAAATTTACTGTTTAAGGTATTGTTTATGGTGCCATAAAGAATATACTCAAGAGACCATAACAGTTTATGGCTTGTCAACCGATAAGGGGGAAATTTGTTTTCAAACAACTTTTAATTTGTGAGGTATTCACAAAGCAGATATAATTGGCTTTCGATTGTTGATAGAGTGCCGATACAATGTTTGCCTTTCCAAAGCATCCAGCGGTACTAAACTGTGTGATTGTAGCATTATATGATCACGACAAATGACGCAACACTACATAAAGAGTTCATAATTATGCGAAGACAGCTAGTGCAGAACAGATAGAGCACAGAGAGCTGCTTACTCCTTACCGGTGGGTTTTCACGCTTTAATAAGGAACCCATTTTTATAAATTAATTTCATATTAAGACATTTGTTTACTACTTTTTACTCACATAAGTCTCGCTTCCTTAAAACCATCATAATTATATTTTAAGAGAGAGAAAACCCACCTCATAACTTCACATCAAAAGGCTCCGAGAAAACATCATTTTCTCTTTATTCAGTAGCAGGTTACAAATAAAGGTTTGACTTGCCAATGGACAGCTTTTCAGCAAATAACTTTTTGAAAAGTGCAGTTTCTTCACAGCTCTATTCGTTCTCAAGGAAATATTTTGTGTAGCCAATTGAATAGCACACGGCACTGGTATTTTATTCAGAATTTACTCTCAATTTACAAAGATTGTTTGGTGATAGGTCAGGAATTTTCCATGCATTTTAATTAATATTTGGATAGGTAAGCGAGATTTTGTTAAAAAAAGAGAGTGGACTGCATGAAGAAGATCGATATTTTTTATAAATAGATTATAAATGGAGTACACGCAAGTGATAAGTTCTGAAACACATATATTGACATGAAATAGACCGAAATGTTTTTTTTTTATTGTAACGTTTCCGCTGCATAAGAGCGCTTATGAATTGTTGGAGAGGAATTTCCCATCCAAATTATTAAGGGTACATAAAGATATCTCGTTCAAACACTGAAAAGTTTTATCCTGAGGATAGACCATTGTCATGTAAAGGATAATTGCTAATTGCTCATATTTTTCTAAAAGTGTACCAGATTTCCAAATGATAGCCATAGTTCTTCCGTGTTTCTAATACAAATAACAATTTATGCTATAATGTGCCTTTACTGAGAATATGTCGATTGTGTGAAATACACTGCCCTAAAATTTATGTATGCCACGAAACATTGTGTTTAAAAAATATCGAGCTACTTTAAATGTGGCTTGATTGACAGCTGTTTTACGATATTTTTCTGTACTAAACTTATTTAAATTTAATCGATTGTAACAATAAAAAATAAAGAAAGAAAACGATGAAAAAAATATATCCTCCAGGCGGGCATGGAACCCGCGTCTCCTGATGTCCGATCAGACTATGTATAACCAGCTACATGTCTTCAATGCTTGTTGCTCACTTAATCGAGAGAACAACTTAGAGTTGGTTAAAAGTTACGAAAAGAAGAGTATGGTGGTATTCACCGTTTAGTTGAAAGTAAGATAACCAGTTCCTCTGTGTTTGAGGAATCCGAGAGTAGCTAGCTTCCATCTTCAGCCTTATCGTTGCCTAATGAGATGTGATGAAGGGCATGATCTACTCCGATAGGTATAAAAATGAATAAGTTGGAATTTGATAAAATCACGCACACTACACCAGTTAATTGAGTGACAAATCGCCAGCCATTTTCGCTACTCTAATCGAACCGATACCCAGAGCATCCAATGCTTTCTAACTTTTTAATTCCACCACTGAATGAGGTAAGACTTCAAGCGAAAATATATATTTACAGAAAAGTTCGCCATGGTCCAATTTATTTTCTTTTGTCCTGCTGAGCCGCGTTCCGGTTGGGAATTTTTAGAAATAAATCCCTTAAGATTCGTTACAAAGAGTTTCATTTGCATCTTGCCGGTGACTGAGATCCCGTGAACTGGAGCCATTAAATAGGCGATTGTTTAAATAAGGAAGACCGTGGTATCTTAATTGTTTTTATCGGAGGCAAGCGTAAGGCAAGGCGGTAAGGTAAGGTGCAATGCAAACTTACTCTACGGTATAATTCATTGGGGAAATGCGGCTGGTGTCGATTTGTTGCCTGTTTTTCGTGCACAAAAGAAATGTGTCCGAGCAATGTTTGGTGCAAAACAGGACGAAAGTTGTAGACCACTATTAAAAAAATTAAGAATTCTAAATCTCACATCAATGTATATTTTTCAATCTTGTCTATTTGTCAAAAATAATCATCAGTTTTTTAAATTTAAAGTAATCAGACATCCACGCGAGACGAGAAACAAAGTTGACATACTTCCGCACCACGTTTCTCGGAAAAAAATATTTTCTAATAGCTTTTATGTATTGAGCCCCAAAATATTTAATCACCTGCCTGACAGTCTGAAGGAACTGGATTTTAAATATTTTAAAAATAGACTGCTGGCAATATTAATTGACAAATGTTATTATACATTAGATGAATATTTTAATGATAGAATAGAATTAGTTAGTTGATTTATTAATGATAATAGTAGAATACTTAATTTGACATGTTACAATAAATATAATGTATTAATGATTCAGATTTTTATAGTTTTAGATTAATTAAATAGAGTTATTTAGATTTATTAATAATTGCCTATAATTTATTATTTGACTAGATATTGTACGCCGAAACGGCAGGTTGTAGCTGGACAAAAATGTATATTAGTAAGACCTATCTTGTAACCTATGACTAAAACAATAAATGGATTTGATTTGATTTGAATGCCAAGTGATTTTTCCTTGTTTCTGCAGGTGTTTATAAGCGACGGTAATCATTTTCCAAAAGGTGGGCCGTCAGCTTGTTTGTCATCTAGATGAATATAAAAAAAACATATCCGCCAACCGAGTTGATAGCCACCTCGATTTTGAAGTCGGGTAAAAAAGGCGTCATTCTACTGGTGAGCTATCTTAAAAATAGAAGTTGAAGAGTAAGTACACATTTGTACACATTTTATTGTGATTTAATAAAAGTTAACGGAGCTTAAAGGAACAGGTAGAGGCTATTTGATTAACTATAGCGTAAAGATGATTAGTTATTTTATTTAGACAATGGCAAACATTGTTTTTGACATGAAGACATTCTGCTTCTTAAGACTTGTTATTACACTAGCTACCCTTGAACCTTTACCGTCTTATTACAAAACGAGGACTAACTTTAGTACTAGGACTAAACTAGATTTAATCGAGGACTAAACAAAATCGTTATTATAAAACGAAGACTATCGCTAAACCATGGACTAACTATGGTACTATTTGATCCTCGCTAAGTCTAGGATTTGTAATAACAATCCTAGTACTAACTTTAGTACGGTAATAAACCTGGATCACTTAGTCCTAGTTTAAACCAAATACTAAGTAGTTTTTTGTAATAAGACGGTTAATGTTTAAAATTTTACGCTATTTTCTTATTCTGCTGAAAAGTAATATTGCTTAGGAAGAATAAGTAGGATTGCCTGAAAGTCAAAACAAATTCAATTAAAGCTAGACTTATTAGTACATTTCATCTTCATCACCAGCCTATATACGTCCCACTGCTGGACACAGGCCTTCCTACATGGGAGAAACACATGAGGAGTTTGGGCCATAACACCACCACGCTGGCCTAATGCGTGTTGGTCATTAGTACATTTGAGCACTAATAAACAGAAAACAAATTATCAGTGTTAAGTATTAGATACATTATAATAAGTGATTGTAATATTGCTGTGCCCTTATAGGCTTCATTGCGATCGGAGCGTGCATTGTAAGACTTTTGCAACGACATATGCAATAAATAAATAAAATATATATATTTAAAAAACATAGATACATATTTAACTATCATGTATTATTATCATAAAATTTAATTATCATGTACCTACGACATTTAATATTTGCATGCCTACAAAAACTAAGGTGATGAAACTATAAATAAAATGTGTCACTTACTTACCATCTGAATTGCGTTTGGTTTCTTTTGATGTTCATCATTCATGTTTGTTTAGCTGAAATTAATTTTTCATCTACGAAAAGCAACTTTCTAGTACAATATAAAGTCGCTTCCCTCGCGACAACCGTTCAGTCTCCATCAGCCGCTACTTCTGTGGCTTCGGAGTCCTCACGCCAGATTTATTAAGGCAATTAAACTTGGCACAAGTTGACAGTTTTTCCCTTTGTTTCGGGCACTTTAATGAGCACCCGGAGTCGACCAAATTAAAATCGTAATGGCGGAAACGTCAAACGGGCAACACTTCACTTAGTATTTCCATTTTTTTCAGGTAAAAAAGAAATCGGAATTAATGTTGGAACAAAAGAACCGAAAGGTGCGAAAACCAATTGAGTGAGACTCACAGGATCTGGGTGGCTTATTTTTATAAATTGTTAACTTGACTTCCTTTTTGGACAGAAAATGTTTGTCCCTAACAATTACATTGGGTGGTTTTTAACCGACTTCAAAAACGAGGAGGTTCTCAATTCGGCCGGTATGTTTTTTTTTTTTTTTATGTATGTACACCGATTACGCCGAGATTACTGATTCGATTTACGTGATTCTTTTTTTGTTCGATGCGGAATAGCTGCCATTTGATCCCATAAAAATTTTTTCAAAAACTGTTGGATACTTTAGTTTTAAATGTAAAAAAACTTAAATTATGAAGTCGTCTACATATGCGTAATTGCGAATTTTTGCTTTTCCAATGACTTTTTAGTGAAACGATACGATAGTAGGAAACAATATAAGTTGACGGTCACCCATCTAGCTTTGAACGTAGAAAGTTTTTACTAAAAATTGTGAAAAAAAAATTTAAACAAAAATTAAAACCGACTTCAAAAAACTGAAAAGGATAAAATAATTAAATTTAAGTAGGTATTCATCCCCTAGAAACATATTTTGGAGTTGGTGCTAAGTGCTTCACTTTCTATTGTTTTTGGAAACCACTTAGCACCAACTCCAAAAATATGTTTCTAGGGGATGAATACCAACTTAAATTTAATTATTTTATCCTTTTCAGTTTTTTGAAGTCGGTTTTAAATTTTGTTTAAAATTTATTTGTTAAAAAGAAATATTTTTTAAGGATTTCTGCCATACCTGAGAATAAAACCGTAAGTTCAACATTAACAACTTAACTTTGCAAGCCCATTTAATTCTCGCTCAATTAAATTCAATACTTGCTAACCCATTCAATTGTAGCAAATATTGCTACCGCCAAGACAGTCCAACTAAGCCATCCACTTCTAGAAAGATTGCTTTTTTCATACTACTAAGTTGGTAATCAAGCATACGGCCCACATGATGGTAAGCGTAATAAAAGGTATGTGTCCTGTGTGTACAGGACCCATCCACTTTTTGCAGAATCAAATTCAATATTTGCTAACCCATGGAATAAAAACATGTAGGAATGCCTGTACATACGACCACAAAAGTAGCTGAACACTTTAGTATCATGTCACACCGATCTTGTGCACGTACTTTATAGTTGCTACCGTACTCTATTGACGCTAAAGACGTTGTGACAAGGTATTAAAGTGTTCAGATATTTCTGTGGTCGACCGTACGTGCTAGTAATAAGAAAAGTATCACTCAATACTCTAAGGTGTCAGCGGTAGTTTCCTCGATGAGCTCTGGCGACCTTACTCACCGCAGAAAGACAACACTATTTCACTTAATGAGATAATTTAGAAAATTGAAACTATTATGGGTATTTGCTTATTTCTGATACGCTAAAATTTCTGGCTATTGATTGGTACCTATAAATTGAAACAGTGAACGAGGAAAATAATTTAACATACTTACAAGAAATTATTTTTAAAAGCTAAGTAATTCAAAAAGTCCAAGAATTAAAAAAATTTTTAACGTTATTAATTCTTAATTAAAGCTCTTTGAACTCTCTTTTTAATTCATGATAATCATAAACTTAATCAGCGGCACACAATCATCTTTGCACAACTAAATAAAAATGGAAGAAATCATCAAAATCCCAGCCAAATTATTTCAATTGTCTTTAAAATGAATTTCGCCAAAGCCAGTTATGTTGTAAGATCAAGTCGATTGAAACCGAGGAGCCCGTGGTAAAATGTCAATGGATTAAGGCAAGTTTTAGCGCTCAGTAAAATATTGAGAGGAAGTTTAAAATCTCAAGGCGTGCGCAGTGATTGGCGCGTGAAGCATGGATACCCAGGAGTGCTGCTGATTGGAAAGTGGATCTACTAAGAATCGGACGTGCCTTCCATACCGCGTAGACATGAGAGAAGGCACTTCGCAAAATACAAAATTAAATCACTTTTAGAATACTTTCATTCTAAATTTATATTTGGAATATAAACAAAAGGTTACTGATATTAGCTTCGAAATGAAGGAGGAAGAATTGTATTTTTTTTCTTCAGGAGTTTTCTATTCAGTAATTAATTTGTTCTAACAACGAATTATAAAAGATTATTTCGTAAAGACTTAACTACATGCGTCCTTTTTAGTAAAACTAGATTCAATCATTGTTTTGTTTACCTATTGGCTTATCGTTTATATGATACCCATATAATTATTGGGTAAGTCATCTACACGATAAGCCTTTTAATTATTAATTAGAAACAGAACTTTTAAAATAATAAATTTACAGATTTTTAAAATGGACGGTCTAAATAACGATCAAAATTAAACATAAGTTATATATTCGTTCCAGTTAAGACAAAAAAAATGCCACAAAACTGCATTGTCATGTAAATATCACTACGCACAACAAAACAATTTTACCATCGCCTTTTCTTAAAAAACCAACACCAATGAATAATTTAATAAATGGAATCCAGAAATCTACATAGTTTGTGTTGTCTCGTAAACCTGGAATAGTTTCAGCTCAATGCGCACGGCAAACTATCGCCACCGATAAATGTAACGCCAGCAATGAATGGGTACGACGCTTTCTGGAATACAACTGTTCTAAATGACCCGAGCAAACACTTAGGCGAATATCGAAAGGTTGGAAGTGTTGGTGAAGTATCAGTACTTATCTTGCGAGATTTGAGTTCCCGACTCTTAATCGGCATGGAACAATTAGCCACTCACTCTTCTTTAATTGATGGTTCAATTCTCGATAAGATTACGTTTAGGGTACTGCCACGTTGTCGTTTGAAATATGTTTGAGATACAGTTCTCGACAATGTCTTTGAAAATGATCCAAAGGAGATGTTCGATATTGGTACTCGAAAGCCCCCCACGATAAATTATATATTATGCGAAAGCTTATGCTCAGAGGATCTTGAATATACCCTTTTTTCATTTTAATACCCCTGCATTTTTGAGTAATTTTGAAAAGTGTATGCAAGAATTCTAAGCTTCTTATCCAAGTTTCTCTGACAAAATACAGTAAAAATTAAATTGAAATCATTATTATTAGTCAGAAACAAGTGCAGAAACTAATTTGCCATGTTCTTCTAGCATTTACAATAAAATATAATTGCAAAATAGTCGTAGGCTGAACCAAATCAACTCCATGCCTAGTTATTAAAAAAATATTTGACCAGACAATAGACGACATTGACGTTTTATACTATGTCTGGGATGAGTCACATTTTTTAAAATGGAATTTTACATCTCTGGATAACAGTTTTTTGACCAGAATATAATGTTATTTTTTATTTATATGCAGGCATTTAAAATTATAGTTTTTATATCATAATATTCTTTAATATATACTCTTTCTTCCCATATAACTTTTGTCTTGGGGGGTAGCTGAGTACCAGCCCCCATACATTTTCAGAACATGTCCTTTATGAATGTGTAACTCATCATCGTAGTCATGTGTATATCATCGTAGGCCATGTCACTAGTCAAATGTGTGCCTAATAATTGTAAAAAAAAACGCTGCGATACAAGGTATATTTTATGTTTTTTTTTATTTAAAAGGATGTTGATAGTAAATACTCCTTTTTAGTAACTTTTGTACCTTTTTGTAAGAAAATAATAATAGTTTTTTATTTACTTAACTATTTCTGAGTTAACCTTTATGACAGAGCATGCCATTTATTTTTACATTTTTAAACCAAAGTTGTCGCGTAGTAGACGGTTTCAAAGAAATTTTGTTGCGCTTAGTTTGTGTAATGAACTTCCTGAGGAGGTTTTGTCACACGAGAACAGAATGGAGCTCTTCAAAAAGGTCACAAAAAAGTTTTCATTGGGTCCACAACGCATCAGAAATACCCCTGGTCTTCTAGGTCTGTAATAATGTGAAAGTAAGTATTTTCCAGAATTTCAATAAAATAATTGTTCGTATTTAAGACCTGTTTTGAAGGCCTAATGTCGAATGTTCATCAATTTTTGTTTTTCATTTATTATTAGGTTGACAATAAATAACATTTAAAATTGATATGGTGAGTCCATTGTGCGATAGTCTCAAATCCTCACCGACGAAGGTATTTCGCAGTTACTTCATTAATAATGCGTTAGTTGGGAAAACTCCCGTCATTGACGTTTCCGTCTTCAAATAAAATATTCAGACTCGAGAATAAAACGAAGAGGAAAAAACAACATCATGCAATAGAAATTTATAAGCAGGTATCGATTCTTGAGCTCTGCTTGACGGTAATCGTGTTTCGAAAACAATTTCTGATTCGATACATCGAGTGGAATGAAATCGGCGCGTGTAAGCTTTGTAAGCGAAATTCACTTTGGGAACGATTGGTTTGCTTGGAACTTGTTCTGAGTGGAAGAATGGCTTTGCTGGTGCATAAGTAGTTTACGATTTGTTTATTTCGCAAAAAGTGTGGAATATTAACTTATATTTGCATAAACATTAATATTTTCTTATAGCTTTCTTATATTTGTACGGGCATCACATATTTGAACCAGCCAGGCAGCCGACCCAGGATTAACCATGGTAAAAGTTGCTTGGTTTTCGTAAACTTTCGATTGAGCTCAAATCACTACGCCACCGATCTCCTCAGAAACTCATCGCGTGTTTCTCTCATGTAGAAAGGCCTGTGCCCGGCAGTGAAACGTATATAGGCTGGTCGAGTCGGCAGTTACTCTGTCCCTGAATCAGGAATCCCTCCCAGTATGGGTAGATGATTATTTGGTGAGAACGAACATTTGAAGAAGAAATGTATAATTTATAAAGTCCTTATATTTTTTATACAACTAGATGACAAACAAGCTGACGGCCCACTTGGTGGTAAGTGGTTAACAAGGTAATAGTCACTTGGTGGTGCAAGTGTGTTGTCATCCTAAGGCCTGAGATGAAATGCCTTTCATACCCAGTAATAACACTGGCTACCTTTCCCTTCCATCCGGAATACAGCGAATTTATAAATAAACAATAATAAATGAATGCTGTTCCCAAACAGATATCTCAGATTCTTGGCATTATATCTGAACGATAAAACGTTACAGAATACAAAACTTTTTTATGGAAACTTTTCCCAAGGAGTGAACAAAGTGGAAAATAATTGTGTCAGGCGTCTGAGTGATGTGACGTAACTTAAGAGTTCGGCAATAGAATATGCATTAGCTTAGTTTGCTGCAGCCCTGGACGGGGAATTTATATTTTTAAATTCAGTTCACGCTGCACTGCTACACTTTGTTCATCCAATCGCTACGGAAGAATTGGTTCATCAGTTATGCTAAATCAGGTGTTGATATGCGCGTTGAAGTTTAGCGAAAATTGGGACGAAATTGAGTGAAACATGGACACTGATTGCTAATAGAAGTAATACTATAGTTACACTATGAACTATATTCTGGATACAGGAAGAGTAAATGCAGGGGAGGCACAAAAGGTCCAAATGGGTCGAAGTGCACTGTGTCTTCGTCATGGCCTCATAGTTAGATAAGATAAGATACACAAAAAAAAATTGCAAATTTGTTCGGAAATATAGTAAGTTTTATATAAGGCGTGAGGATCTACCTACAAAATATTCTATAAGGCATAAAAATAAGCTGATTGTTCCATCTGCTCGGCTAAATCTATGTTCATCTAGTACCTATAATATGTCCATCAAGATCTATAACAAACTACCAGATAAACTACGTCAAGAAAAACACGATAAAATATTAAAAAAATGCTTAAAAGAAATTTTATCACGTAAATGCTATTACAGTCTCCAAGAGTACCTAAACGACAAAATAAATTAAACTATAAGAGTGTCTAGTTATTATTTATCAGTTAACTGTTATACACAAATGCATGTACACCACATAAATAAAATAAATAAATAAATAAAATTAAATTGGGGCGCCACAAATTCTTTGTTCACGATGGGAACAAAGTAAGACTCAAGATTTAAAATGTATTGCTATAATTAGGTTCTTAGTTAATTGGAGCTTAGGCGATCACATTAGAAAGATAATATGTAATTGTTAAATGAGTAAGACGTCGTCCTCTATTCTACCCATTGCGATGCCCGACAGGGTCCATAATCTGATCTATATAATTATGTGTAACACCTATATACTACATTATGGTTGCAATAAATGATTGAGTATTGTATTGAGTACACTATGAACACTTGAGTACATAGTATGGTACTTTTTAAAGAAAAAGTACCATACGGCTATTTATATTCCAAGCAGCCATTGACTATGATGCTTGAGCTTCCTAAAATCTTTATTTTGTGTATTCATATAAATAGCACATACCTTGTTAAAACAGCCTCAAAATGATAAAAAGCTGTCTTCTCGCTAGAAGCAATCTCTGTCAGACCTGCTAGATCGCTTGTTGGTTTAATAAGGCTATAGTTGACTTAATTGACTGTATTATCAAATTTACAATTAGGCACTCAAAGAAATAATTGAATATCACACGTCTGTGTCGCTAATAGCTGTGTTAATTGACGGTCGCGTCGTCGGTAGCCGGCGGGCGGTGGCTTGTGAGTGTGACGTCATCGCAGACACAACCATTATGGAAAGGAGTCACTGAAATTAATAATAGTTTATGGTGTGTAATTTTGATATTTGATAGAAGTGGACTGTATAGGAAATACCATGACCTGCTACTGGTTCTCTGTCTCTTGGCGTCGTTCTCCGAGGAGGCTTTCTTCACTCACTTGAGCTTTTAGTAGCACACGCGGGAGAGATTAAGTGGCTTCCGCGGGCTATTATAGCTCTTATCGGTACGAGAGGCGATAACGTCCACGAGGTGAGAGGTTTTTGACAGATAGACAGGAAGGACGGAAAAAGAAGTTGTGTAATTGTCTGTGGCGTAAAGCGTTTGAGGTGTGTTTATATTGAGCCAAACAAACCAGTGTATTACGGAACAATGCAATTGGAGAATTTGGAAAAGAAGAAGAAGGATCACAGTGTTTGGAAAGGTTTACTACAAGTTTAAAAGAAGATATAGTTTCAGCACGTTGAATACGAAGAGGGAGACTGTTTCAAAGCCTAATTACGCGTACAGTAAAGGAATAAAAGCAATCGTGAAAGGTTACGGGTGAACATTCCGGCCCAAGATATTCCATTTTTAATCCTGACATTTTCTTAATACCTTAAAAATATAATATTTATTTAAATCTAAAATTATTAGGAACATTCCTGACGAGTTTCAAAATATTCCGCATAAATATCCGTCTTTTTCATTACTTAAAATTATAAACTGATTTTTTAACATCTCCAAGCGACCGTAGACTATTTGATGATAAAAATTTCAACTTGATAACTTGCGTTTCTAAAACAAAGGATCTTAACAGACCGACAGACAGGTAGAAAACGAATCTTAGAAGGGTTCTTTTTCCATTTTTGTGGCACTGAACCCTAAAAATAACATATTTGTAAAACAACTTAACCTACATGTAGTGATCAGAACACAAATAACACACGTTTGTTAAACTTGAAACTTGAGGCGATCTATTGAAACATTGTTTTGACCAAGACAGAAAGAGATAATATGACGAGAGACGACGAAGAGACTGACTCAGCGGGAGGAAAAAATACAAAATGGCGATCTCGCGTGTAAAGTGAAAATACAAAAATTATGTTATAAAAAAACAACTATATGGATTACAAGCTGCCGAGACCTTCTGAATTTGTTTTATTTTTGTGTATCACAATACAAGCCAACACACCACTACTGTGGCGAAATTAATATCCTTCAACACTGGAACGAGTATTTAATAATACGGAACTATCGGAGATAAAAAAGACTAGTTCCCAGAATGGTATCCCGTTTTGAAATTAAGCAAGGATTCTAACATGAGAGAATCGGCAATCGTTTGAGCTTACAGCAAAATTGAGAAACGTTATATTTGCGTAATCCAATTTATGCGTACAAAAAAACAATAGCCTGAAGTTGTACATAAATTGGCTAGACAAGATTGTTTTGTGTGATGCGCTGCTTACAACAAAGGTTAGCTTACTTTATCCATTGACATAATTATCACAAGGTGGAGGCGACTCGAACAGTGTGTTAAAGTTGTGGGTACTATATTTTCAAATATTATTATGGACCCTTTTTACTGCTTCACATCAGGTGATATTGAATTATTTGCCGTGTTTTTTATAAAAAACAATGACGTTATAAAGAAGCAGTGGATTAGACTATCAAAGAAGAAGAAATCAGTTATGGAAAATAATGTAACATTTCTACTAATGTGAAATATGACAGCTAAACGCAACGATAATTGAAACGCTTAGATTAATATTGAAGCTACCACGAGTACTGTAGACCTCTTTTAGACCTACGATTTTTTAACATTGTTTTGATGTATTTCTTAAAGTTTAGCCAGAATACATTTACCCGCTCAAACCAGTGTCGAAACTGAAGTCGAAACTACGACATGCTTCAGTCAAACTTACATTGCGTCGCTTTCTTTAGTCATAGCGACATGTGGCAGACCGGTTTAATGAATAGACAAAGAATGTATAGACAAAGATGAGCTGACCAAATTTTTAGGAGCGAGAAATAGTTAACATGACAATAATGCGTTGAATCTCGGCCAAAAATTAGCTGCCAGAGGTAACACTAGCACGTCCCTATCAGACGAGCGAGGAGGACGGGGTGTGGGCACCAGGCACTTCGCTCCCCTTGAAACTCTCGCAACCGACGCGATTCTACAGCGAGGCTGCATATCGGCATAAAAATAGGGGAACGGCCTGCTGCCTTACTTAAGCTATAATGCCGTTAACCGACCTGCGGCGCGAATCTAATTATGACATCCACCAGTCAGTGAATGTCAAAATTGAAAGAAAGTGTAATTACAGGGCATGGATGACGTTTTATCTTAGGCCTCAGGATGACAACCCACCTGCAATATCAAGTGCTTTTTCCTTGTTATAGCAGGTGTCTATAGGCGGCGGTAACCGCTTACCATCAGGTGGGCCATCAGCTTGTTTGTCATCTAGTTGTTTAAAAAAAAGTATGACATTCACACTTCAGTAAATGTCATAATTGAATTCAATATGACAATTTGACGAGTCATAGGTTGTTGTCGGCTGACTGTGATATCGACAGGTTGTGAGCATCCACAGCCATCTGACAGCATCCATTTTGTTTTATCGGGCTGGCGACTACGTTTTCTTCGGAAAACGAATTCGTCTGGCCCAATCACCGTACAACGTTGCCGAAAGTTATTTGCAGATTAATTTTACTTGACATTGGCAAAATTCGCAATAACGAGAGGCCATTAATTAACGAAGAAGAAGACTGTGTCATAAGCCGTATTAAGTTCATACCAATAAAGTTAGGCGGTCGCCCCGCAGATCGATTAACGGCATTATAGCTTATGTAAGGCAGCAGGCCGTTCCTCTATTTTTATGCCGATATCATAAAAAATAGTTTATCAATTCTTGCTCTTTTATCACGCTCCGATAGACTCTTTCGTGGTCAAGCATCAACTATGAAATTTATCTTTGCGAGTTAGGCGGACTCTTGAATTAACCCGTAGTCAAGCTGAGGCTATCCACAAGATATATGATATCCCCTACGTCAACATAAAAATCCATTTAGTAATTATCGAGTTGTATCCTTTTAATGTATAGATAGTGGCAGTCTCACTAGATCTTATTATTTCCAATGGTGGTTAAAATCTATGAAATGACGTGACAATTTAAATATGATTGTTCCTGTTACAAAGACATCGACTGTAATTCTAGTCTAGTTAATACCGAGTGAACAACGCAAAAGTAACTGAACAAAACTCTATTTCCAAGATACCACGGCGGATAATGCATTGTTATTTTTGTTTACATTGCACAATTGGATCCGCAGCAGGTGTTACCTTCACACGAACTATTGTCACAAAAGAAAGGAAATTCTATTTTTCCACGCAGTAACTGTATTTATATACTGTAACTGCGTTGGAAAACATAATTCTGTGGGTTAAAGGGTATACGCTATACGCATCATACATAAGTAGATAATAAATTGGCAACATTTATGCGGTACCTTATGTATTGAAGTCCAAGGAAGCATTACTAAGAGCTTGCGTTATTTAATGGATACTCGACAACGGACAACATATTTAATACACACTAATATAATAATTGTTAAAGACCGCTAGACTTAACCATTGATCGCTCAACTGATTTAGCTGAAATTTGGCATGTTGGGAGATAAATTGCGTCTTGTGGAAAGACATAGGCCAATTTTGACTCGGTAACAGACCATTAATAAATTGGCAACACTGCATAGGTAACCGTGTCAGTGATCTAGTGATTACCATCTACTACAGATCTAGAGGAACAGGGTTCGATTCCCGTGAGGACAGAAATTTTCTGCTCGGTTTGGTTGGTGTTAGGACTATTCTATATCCGCCTGGTTACCTAAGTCTGCTGCCATAGAATTGTCGCTTTCCCGCAGTTGGAGGTAAGATATCCGGTTCCTGTGTTTGAGGAGTCCGCGTGTAGCTCGCTTCCATTTTCGGCCTTACCATCACTTAACATAAGGTGAGGTGAAGGCTAAAAGCTACCCTTTAAGCATTAAAAAAAGTCTGTGTGCAATCAATGAGTGGAAATGTTTGTCACGAGTTTGTAAAAACCAATATCCGCACGTGTGTCATACGTTTTTCAGCAGATTTTCGTAAAAACAGTACCCCTAGCACGAACACTTTTAAATTTCGAATCGCCGTCGTATCGAATAGTTACATTAGGTTTTGTCTGGCTTTTGTTTGAAATTAGAAGCGTGCGTGAACGATACGATTATGGTTCGAAATTCAAAAATGTTCGTGCTAGGGGTACGGACAGTACAACAGAAATATTATTTTGTTTTTAAACAACAGTTGGAAAGTCGCAACAATCTTTGACGTTCCTAATATAAAAATGGCGCACATTTTCATATGGCGCCATGTGCGGGTGTTAAAAATTAGAACTACATTTTTTATTTCATTTTCTCTTTAGTGTTAAAATGAAACAATTGTATTGAGCTAAAGCGCTTCCAAAAAGGTTCAATCATTCAGTCTATTTATTCTTATAATAAAAAGCCCCTTGGTGGAAATTTTTTATATTTTTTAAGGAAATTTAAAAAAAAACTGTAAATAATACGCACGACACCATACAACGGAGCGAGCGGTAAAACAGGTATTTAGGTGTGAGTACCTATTTAACCGCACGCTCCGTTATATGGTGCGTAATATTTAACTTTCAAACATTGTAAATAGGCTTCGTAAATTCATTTTTTTAACAAATGTGCTGAAAAATATTATATTATTCTGTCAAGAGGCGTTATACCTGAAAGTCTTTTTTTATACTACTAGATGACAAACAAGCTGACGGCCCACCGATGGTAAGCGGTTACCGCCGCATATAGACACCTGCAATAACCAGGAAAGATGAAACGCCGTCCTTGTCCAGTAATTACACTGGCTACCTTTCCCTTCAATCCGAAACACAGCGAACTGTTTCACGGCTGAAATAAGAATGGCGGTAGTATCTACCCAGATGACCCTACATACGGGCCTACCACCTAGTAAAGTCTATGATAGTTGAAAAATCAATTGTGTCTGGAATCTGACGCTTGAAGAGATAAATAGAAACACTAAAGCTTAGATCCCATCTGTTTTGACATGATGGCATTTTTATTTTTATGTCCAAGAGTTTATCGTCGTAAATACTCTAAATATTTAATGTACGCGGATGATACAAAAATCTATAAAACTATTAAAGATAGATCTGACTGCACAAAGTTACAGGAGGATCTCGATCGGTTGCATGATTACTATATTAATAATCGTATATCAGTTAATGTTGCTAAATGTACAGTTGTTACTTTTACCCGTAAGAAAAATAAAATAGAGTTTACATACAACATAAACAATAATTCGCTCGCTAGGTCATCGTTGGTAAAGGACTTAGGTTTACTTCTTGACTCTAAATTATTATTCGCTGAACACATCAACTATATAGTAAGCAGTGCTTATAAGAGTTTCGTATTAAGAGTGACTCGACCTTTTTCCGACATTTTTTGTCTTAAAATCCTATACTACGCCTACGTAAGAAGTATACTTGAATACTGCAGCAGCATATGGAACCCTCAGTATGATGTTTATATTAATAGTATTGAGTCCATACAATCTTAGTTTCTTAAACATGTCAACAACCGAATTAATTTTGATGATTTTAGTGAAAGCAATGATTATAAGGCATTATGTACCCATCATAATTTCTTGACACTTGAAGACCGTCGCACTTTATTAGATATGTCCTTTTTGCATGGGATCTGTAGTGGTGATATTGATTGTATCGACCTGACTTCATTGTTTCTCCAGTTTAGTGCTCCTGTTAAGCGAACAAGACACACTCAACTTTTCTACACACCGGTTGTCGGTACAAATTATGCTCGTAATTCGATTGCATGTCGTATTCTGAATAAGTATAACAATGCATTCGCATCTTCACATGATATTTTTAATATCAGTAAAAACAAATTCAAAAGTGAAATAATAAATCAACTGCTGTAGTTGGTATGGTACACACACACGCACACACACACACACAGTAGTAACTCACTCTGGCTTCGCTGTTTATTTATACTCTAAATTCACTGTGTATTAATATTTTCCTTTTACTTTAGATAATGTAAATCCGTTATTGGCATTAAGAAAAAATTTATTTTATATACATTTTGTATAATATTAATAAGTATTACAAAGTGCTGCGTGATTTATGTAAACAAATAAATAAATAAATAAGTAATCATCATCACCACTGCTGCTGAGTACAGGCCTGTACTGTACTGAGTACATGAGGAGCTTGGGCCATAATTCCACCACGCTGGCCCGATGCGAGTTGGTGGGTTAAAACGGTTGCAGTAACAACCAGGACCAACGGCTTAACGTGCCTTCCGAAGCACATAGAAGCTCGAGATTAGAAATTTTGGTTGACCCATCATGGGATCGACCATGGCGAAAGTTGCTTTGTTTTCGTAAACGAAACCAGAGCGCTCAAACCACTACGCCACCGAGCTGCTATCGTCGTGATAGCAGTTTGTAATTATTTTAAGTTTACCCTTTTATAAACCGTGAGAACTCCTGATTTGATAAAAATTTTACAGAAGCCGTCTTACCACTTATCACTCGCGTACTCGTTCTCCATTCTTACAACGTAAAGCTTTAAACGACGCTTTAGCTTTTAGCAACGTTAAGATTTAGATTAATCTTGTCTTTTGTCTGTCCGGTTGGTTTTATTTCAACAATAGCTCAGAAATCAAATATCTTTCAAACTGTTGTGATGTAAACACTAAAAAGGAAAAAATAATTAAATTTAAGTACCTAGGTACTTGTCTCCAAAAAAATTATATTTTAGAGTTGGTGCTTCACTTTCTATTATTTCTAAACAACTAAGTACCAACTCCTTAACATCATCATCATCATTTCCTTTGACCTTTCCGCCCCAACGGCCGGCAGTCCTTCTTGCAATGTGGCCTGCCCACTGCTACTTGAGGCTCGCAATTCTTCGGGCTATGTCGGTGATCTTAGTTCTCCTGCGGATCTCATCATTTCTGATTCGATCACGCAGAGAAACCCCGAGCATGGCCCTCTCCATTGCCCTTTGGGTGACATTGAGCCTACTTATGAGGCCCATTGTAAGTGGCCACGTCTCAGTTCCGTAAGTCATCCCTGGCAACACACTATGACGTTGTTAGTTAATATATTTTTGTGATAGTTGTAAGAATGTGTTTTTTTTGACGATTTAAAAGTGCTTCTTCGTGGCCTATTTAAATAAAATATTTTTTCTTTCTTTCTTTCTTTCTTTCTTTCTTTCAATTAAAGACTTTCGTCTCAAGACACTGCGGTAGTTGGGCCGAGAATATGCTGCGAAGCTTCCCGAACGCTGCCCAGCCGAGTTGGATCCGTTGATTGACCACTTTCTGGAAGTTCGACTTACCAATTTGGAGTATTCGTCCCAGGTAATCATATTCGTCAACAACTTCAAGTGTTGAGCTTCCAACCTTTACAGGAGTGGGTACGACATGGGAATTCGACATTATTTTCGTCTTATCCATGTTCATTTTAAGACCCACTTGTTGGGAGACTCTACAGAGGTCGTCGAGCATTGTGCGCAAGTCGCCAACTCCTAAAAGTACATTTTAGGAGACAAGTACCTAGGTACTTAAATTTAATTATTTTTTCCTTTGTAGTGTTTTGAAGTCAGTTTTATTTATGTTAAAAAAAACCACCTTTTTTAAGTGATCGTCTAAGGTCAAAGCTAGATGGGTAACCGTCAGCACTATCGACTTATCTGTTTCTCAGTCTTTAGTTTAAATTTATAATATTGTTCCGTTAACCGAAACCGTTACGGAGTTCCATCATCAGTTCACCCCATCAAACTGCTAGAATATAACTATTCGTCAATACGTACCTGTAAATTTAAAGAATTATCTTCCAAATCCTAACCGTTAAGGAGTTGTACCTTCCATCGCCAGCTTATCAACATAAGATGGTAACTGACAGTAGCAAAAAATACTTAAATATTCTTAATTTTTGATTTTAACATTATTATAAATGTTTGAAAAATTACTTAGTAATTAAAATATAAAACTAGAAAAAAAAACCTCATAAACGCAAATACAGATAGACTAGAAGAATTTCACAGGGATATCCCAAGTCCTGGGTGGCAGTCGCCCGGATTGCGAAAGGTCGCGGGTTCGATTCCCGCCTTAGGACGTGAAATTCTAGTTTTATATTTTAATTACTAAATAGGTACTTGAATAGTTTTAGAAGAAATAAAAAATGTCATAAGAGCCTATAAATTTGAGATTTCCCCTCGATTTCCCTGGGATTCCATCATCAGATCCCGACTTGGTGACAGTGGGACTAGGTACTTCAGGAGTATACTCTATCGAATAAAAAAATAATTTTGAAAATCGGTTCACAATTGACCGAGAAATCGATAAACATACATACAAAAAAAACATACAGTGGAACATATAAACTCCTTCTATTTTGAAGTTGGTTAAAAATGGAAATAAAGGAACATACATTTTCTGAGCTCCTTGTCTATTTATCTCTAAAAAAGTCCTCCTGTGGTAGCCGAAAGACTGGCATATCATCCGCCATCTTGACTTTTACTAGAGTATGTAATATATAGACTGAATAAAATATTAGATGTTCGAATCTTTCTTACTCAGGTACCTAAGGTATTACCTTGATATACACAAAGTTCAGTGCCCTAGCGAACATTCTCGAATTGCTGATTGTCATCGCATCCAATAACACACGATGGATTTTGTAAAAAAAATTAAGGGAGAGTCAACGATAAGATAAAGATTCATAATAACAATTTAATAATAATAATATTTATACACTCACACCTATTATCTAGTCCAAAGTAAGCATCATTAAGAGCTTGTGTTATGGATACTAGATAACGGAGAAATAATGATAATAATATGTATATAAATATTACAAATATACTAAATAAACATATAAACATTCATGACTCATAAACAAATGCTCGTACTCATCATACAAACATTTGCTCCTACCGGGATTCGAACCCGGGACCTCTTGACCGAGTAGCCTGCATAGCAAGGGGTACAGACCGCTCGACCAGCCGGTCGTCAAATAATGATATGTTTCTGCTAAAGGTCTGCTAAAGGTCTTATCTTGAAAATTCCACGTAGTGCGTGAAGCGAACCCAAAATCCTTTGTTATATTAAATTGTTGCAACTCACTACCAACAAATCAATAATCACGCGGGCCGTTATTTTGGTGTCGCAGTTGTGCCGTTTCCAAAATTATACGAATTTCCGTTGTATACGAGTTTAATTTCAAAGCGCTTGCAAAGTTGATCGTAGCAGAAATAAATGAATAACCAAAATGTATTTTTCATGCAAGTTTTAGCCCAACTCTAGTCAGTTTGGGCATTTATTTTATGAGTTAGATAAATATTTTTGGGTGGATTTGTAACTCTTCGTGGATTTTTTTGTACAACTAGATGACATGTTTAACTGACGGCCCATCTGGTGGTAAGACAGTCGGTCGACCTGGTAAGTCAGGTGGTAACCATGCCCTATAGACGTAAGGAAAAATCACGAGCTAAAACATACACTAATAAGTTACTTTCTGAAATGCTAAAATGTAAGAATATCTTGTTTTGTTTTCATGATCTGTCGGTTCCGTGAAGATTCAGAGGAATCTGCACTACCATAGATTACTTATTGTTATCATCCTCCTGATGTGAAGCATTAAGAAGAGTCCATATGCAAAGACGGTAAGTGCAGGTTAGACACTGCTCTAGCTGCCTCCACCTTGCCGGGCCAAAAGGCGCTATTCACGCCTCTTTTGAAGGGAACCTTATTATAAGAAGGAGGGACAAATGTCCCGACAAAGAATTCCAAGTCCTTAGAGCGTTTAAATTGCACGGCTTTTCACCTTCGGTTTGGAATCACCCCTCCAACATAATTCAATAAACAGACAGACCAAACTATTTCTACATTATCATACTTTACCGAGCTTGAAACTTGGTTACATTCATAACATTTTTGTAGACATTTAGAATCAATACTCCATCTTCTCTTGGAGCGGATCCAAGATGCGTTATATTTTTACGATCTGTCCATGTTTGCATGAAATATAAACTACATGGGACTGCATATTACAGCTGCACTCGTTCTTATGTTTAAAAAATTAAAGTTCATATTACTTTGTCCGAGTTGTAGTTGGGTTGTGTCTGAGTCTCAGCCTAGTTTCATTTGGGCTTTGTTTTAAATTCCTTCGCGGCAGCTGCCAAATGTGGCATAGATTGAAATCGGGGTCGCGAGCCCTGTTAAGCCTCTTTGTATGGTTTCCTTTGCACAGTTCTGAATGTGCCAGCAGGCGTGTAATGATTTTGTTTTTTAATGGTCTTTGGATTCGAATGTTTTTCATTTGCAACGAAGCCAAGAGATTCTGGCTCACTGGTTATGACTTTATTGTCTTTTTTATGAGGTTCTTGTCAAGATTGAGAAAGCAATTAAATGGAAGATTAATTAGTATTGATTAAGAGTCGAAACCGGCGATGACCTTTAATCAATTAAAATTGTAAATCTTAAATGCTTAAAAGAAGAAGGCGGGAGCCGATTCGCTTGGAGATCCAGTGGGCGTCTCTCGCTTAATAAGGACAAATGTAGTATTACTGGCCGTTTGGAGTTCCGCCCACGTAGATATCAGTTGTTAAGTCAAAATATAGGCCTTTCTTACCATGTAATCTTTTTCCATGCCAAATTTAATCTGGATCAGCTTGCAGCTTATGAGCGAATGCGTAACAGACAGACAAATTTACTTTTGCATTTATAATATTAGTATGGTCTAACTAAAAGATGCTTAGTAATTACACAGTCAATGCATGTATCTCAATTCAGGATGACGATTCATCACCTTATAGTTCTGTAGTGTTTTTTTCAGTAGGTAATTCCAGCGAATTTTCAAAATTACAAGGTTTTTAACTGTGTCGATTAGAAATAACACATGTCCTGGAGTTAGGACCGAATCCGCAAATTTTTAACTATCGTGGTGCCAGCTATGATTTTTTTTTATCTTTCTGTTTAACGTAATAAGCTAACGTGTACCTTTACAATGTCGAAAATATTATATTTCAAACAAGGTTGAATCTCTAAATGGTTTCGGGCAAGAAGGTACTTTTCTAGTTAATTACATATTTCTTGAAATAAAATGGAAATCCTCGCGAAAAAGTTTGATACAAAAAAATCTAGCATTCATAGACTTTTATTTTGAGATAGATAACATTATTATCCCATATATAACAAGTGAAGCCAGGTCCAAAAATTTATGAATGGGTGATTTCAGTTGAAATAAAAATCAAATGAAATAAAATAGAATATTTTCAACCAAATGTTACATAATGTGAGGCTCTAAACGAAACCTTTTGTCAACAAGATACAAATCCGTCGGTCGTATTGAAAAACTCAAGCCGTAATCCCGAAATAAAACCAACCTAACCAAGGCTAAGCCTTCTTAAGGCTCTAAAACTGGCTTATCTAGGTCCTGTCAGTCGTGAAGGATATTTTCTTCTAGAGTTTTCTTAATAAATGTTTTTTAAGCTAATAGTGGTATAAAGTGGAAAAGGACAGGTCAATGACGAAGAGTCGCAGATCAGTCACGACCATTATTAGTTGTGGGGTCATAAAACAGCTACCATTAGGCCTCAATATACAAATAGTTTGCGAGCCGACTGTTTACCTCCCATATTTTAAAAGGAACGTTCTGTAACGAACTCAGAAATGAAACCAAAATAGTCAGGGGAGCACAATTAATTTATATTATATTAATAATTATTAGCACTATATCAATGAGACATTAAATTAAACGAACACTATGACTATCGAGCCGCGCGGACGGACGTAGTGTTGCCTGTGCGCTCAGCAACTCTCTGTCTGTCTCGTGCCGGACCGATGTTACCGAAGGAACGGAGAACGAGAGCGGGGGAAGAGGGGTCCTCGCACTCGCACGCAAGCGAGCACAGCTTACGACGATGACCGAGAGTAGCCGATGAGGCCTGACTCGTTACAGTTCATACAACGCGTAACGTAATTTTCTGGGATTCTCTTAGCGACTCCCTTAGTCAGCTGTCGATTTGCAACGAAAGTACGCACGCAATTCGACCCAGTATGACCCAGTCAGCGGTGTCGAACGCGCGTCTATTTCACTGCGCTGCCGTTACGCAGAACGGACTACACTAAAAGCCGATGTATTTGCAGCTCAGAGTCGGCTAGTTGAAAGTCTTCCACAAACAGTTTTCCTAATGAGGACGTAGTAGAAGGTTATTAAGAGGGAGAGATGACACTCTATGCATAGCGAAAAACTGTGATGCTCTGACAGCACGTCTAGAATGAAAAATACTGGACAAAGCTTTCATCGCTTTAGGCGATCCTTGCACTAACGAAAAGGAATAAATAAAATAAAACTACGTTCTAATTTAAATTTTATAGATTAGGTAATTAAATCGAAAAATGCAGAATGCTAACACTGACCTATTTTATTTCTATTTTCTGAATGAAAATTTGAAAATAAAGTAGATAAGAACTAATCTCAAAATAAACACTTAAATGCTAGTCTTCAAATCAAAATTATTTTGTATTTCTTTGCCTAATAAAAATTTAATTACAGTAAACATTTTTTTTTCTACTTTTACATCACAAAAAGTTATTGAAATACATTATATTAACAATTGTAACGTGTTTGATTGAACGAGTTTCAATTTGAAAATGAATTATCTTTTGTTTGAGCTTAAATTCAATTAGTTAATGAGCCCAAGACACATCTCATGAGCGCTGAGCGTGAGTCGTGAGAGTTCTCACGCCTCGTCTGCTTCCAATTATAATTTATCTCTAAGTAAGAAATCTTTAGCTTTTTATCTTTTAATTTATTAAAGTTATAGGTATGTAATATCATAGAGAGGCAAATGAGAATACGCAATCAATAAATAACCCTCATAGTAACCATCATTATCATCATCATATATATCAGAATATGATGCCCACTGCTGAACAAAAGCCGTCCCCGTCGATTTCCAAACAGAACGGTTGTGCGTTATCTGCATCTGAGCAGAGTCTGACCATCAAAATGGCGGCTCCTGCTTTGCACTTTCCGGTACGTGGTCGCCATGCTTGTAATTTAACGCTCTATCGGCCTTCCGTGAACCCTAGTAGTAAGTAATAATAATATTACTGATTGCTATCATAAACCTACGTCAAACTACGTCAAGTTTTTTCATAGCCTATCCCACAAAGCCTAAAGACAAGTCTTCAATCAGTGCGTCCTTCCCATTATGACATATGGTGCTGAGACGTGGACACTCACGTTGCAGCTGGTACAAGCTTAGAGTCGCTCAGCGATCTATGGAGAGGGCCATGCTCGGAGTTTCTCTGAAGGGTCGAGTTTGGAATGAGGTAATTCGACAGAGAACTAAAGTCATCGACATAGCCCACCGAATTAGTAAGCTGAACTGGCAGTGGGCCGACCATGTTACCCGCAGAACTGACGACCGTTGGAGTAAGCGGGTACTTGAGTAGAGACCGCGGATTGTCTAGCGCGGTGTGGGACATCCTCCGGCTCGGTGGAGTGGCGATCTCCGCAGAGTGGCTGGCAGTAACTGGATGAAGCTAGCTATGGATCGAGCCAAGTGGCGCTCCTATGGAGAGGCCTATATCCAGCAGTGGACTGTTGTGGGATAATGATGATGATGATAATCATAAACCTGACAAAATTCAGTTTTTTTATATCAAAAACCTAAAGTTTTACGTTATAATAATAGAAGCAAATGGACAACTTGCCCAGGGGCAAGAAAGGCCTAATTTATCTTTCAGCACACAGTTATTGAAAGACTCAACTGACATATAAAATTCCAAAATATATTCAATTTGTAAGTTAAGTTTAGAACTGTAACCCCAAAAACCTGACTTCGTCATAAATAGTTTGTAGAGAGAACGCTCTTGTAATCAATAGAAAAAGATAAAATAAGCATTGTGAAAAAATATCAGCTGTTTCACATAAAAGTTCATACAAATAGCTGTCAGTTTTTTCGGGGTTCAAATTTTTTTATCAACAGCTCGTCTCTAGTGCACACTAACTATACCTACCATAAAAGGAAATAACTAAGTAACCGTGACAAATATTACTCACTTATATCCAACCCACAAATATGACGGACCTGTTACATTAGGCCCCAAGGGAGAAGACCAGGACTGGCATTGTGTGATAAAATTGCTCACGTTTCTCTGAACCACAGGTTATGACGGCACTGTAACATCAGCTCCCAGAGGAACAGTGCAGGACTTACAAAGTGTGATCCATAATTGATATTCCACGTTTCCTAAACTAGTTAGTTCAATCAACTGACTACTACAAGTCAGGCTCTCAACTATGACGGGTCAACTAGTGATGCCGAATTATCGAAATTCACACAATCAATACAATAATCATTGACCTTGAAAATAAATTCGAAAAGTCCCTTAAATAGCATGATGCATCAATTTGTATCGCGGTGTTATAACATTGTGACGTTGTAACAACTCTTCTATTTTCCAAAATCACTGGCAATCTTAAAAGTAATAAATATGTCTCAATATTCAAATTCCAATTTTTACGCTACATTTAAGTTGACGAGTCCGACGTATTCACATAATATTCATTATATTGTTGACCGTGAGAAGAGATTTTTTTTGTTAATCATGTTAATGGTCGTCATGACACCCGCTATTTGCTTAGACAGTCGTCATTAAAATTAGTTCAGTCCTGAAAGTCAATACTAAAAAATAATAAGCAGACGTAAGTCTGATTTTCCCTTATTTCAGAATGTTTAGTGTTCATTTTTATAATTGTATGTGTATTTTTACAGAGAGTGTCTTTGTTTTTAGCCTCAATAAATAGTGACGAATATCGGTGCCTTTTTTATCTGACTCCAAGCCTACGAACGATATATTGGCCCAAGTTGCGGCCAACGTCACAAGTTCAATTGTGTTAATAGTTCCAATAGCATCGATATTTTTATTCGCGTTGGTGGTAAAATCTTTCATTATTCTTCTCTATTGATGTTTTAATGGAGGCACGTCATTTTCTATCGATACTCTATAATCAATAGGCACCTAGTGGAGCCAACAGCTACGGCAACATTAATTCTAATTACAAACTATCTAGTTTACTAACTCAAACTATATATTAATTAAAATCCGTCGTCCCTAAGCCGCGAGTTCGTGAAAGGGATTTAGGGAAGGTTTTATTAGGTCTTTTTGTGGAGTCCATTATGAGTAAGTACGGCTGGAATGGTTCTTATGTATTTTATATAGGCAAGAACTCGTGGAATGACATTTTAGTTGCTTTTGTCTGGAGTCGTCTATAATGGACATGGTACTGGTTTGGTTAGTGCTATTTCAAGTTTGAAAAGTTAAAACACTCATACGTTTATAATTTTATAGAATAATACTTATAGTTTTTTTTCAAATATAACTCGTACTCAGTTTTACATTCTTTAGTATATATTTTATTCTTATAGATTCCTATATCGCGCCCTAGAATCTAGGTAATAAGCTCAAAATTGAAACAAATCTTAGTTTTATAAGCAATAGCTGTGTTGTTATGGATATTATTCTATTTATTGAGATAATCTTACAGGAATCCTCATTGATCCCACTGTCAGTCGTCATTCTACACTTTTAATTAAACAATAAAGCAAAACACTTTAACATTTGTAGGTAAGCACCATAAGACCGAACCGAACCGTAGCCGTGAGTACCGAATATTAGGTATTTGTAAAAATACTCGTTTCGGATGTTGAAATAGAATATTTCGACATTGTAGGGCGGACGTTAGCTCATAAACGCAAACAAAATAGACTAATAGAAGAATTTCACAGGGATATCCCAAGTCCTGGGTGGCTCAGTGGTCAGAGCAGTCGCCCGGATTGCGAAAGGTCGCGGGTTCGATTCCTGCCTCAGGACGTGAAATTTTTCTAGTTTTATTATATTTTAATTACTAAGTACCATAAGCTTTTCTGAAAATAGTCATTTTTCTACTGACGTTTCACGTTTGGCATGCAGCCGAAAATTATCACGATTAGGATCAAGTAATTAAATTGTTATAAAGCATGCAAGATGAGGTTTTACAAGTGCTCTGATTTAATAATTGGGTTATAAATATCTCGACAAAGGACCATTGAAAGCCTTCGTGATTTTAAAGCAAAGCAAACATCTTGTAGCTTTCTATCGCGGTACTAGTTTCATTCTATTGTTGCATGCTCTTCGTGGCTTTTGAAAAATGGGGCGGCGGCAAATTGAGCGCGGTAGCTCTCGGTGGAGCTTAACATATTTCATTCTGAGCCCCGCTCGTTAAGTTAGTTGAGACTTTATCAAGAGCAGCGTGCCTAGTCGCTCGGTTTTTCCCCGACTTGTTTATAAGTTACTGATAAGAGATGTGCTCTAAGATTGTGTAAGTCCTGCACTTGAGAGAAAGCTTTACAGAACTCCATAAGTAGTGAAGATAAAAAATTCCCTTTTAAAGCAGATGATTTGAGCACGGGGACATGCAATAACAACAAATGAAAAACTAATTTGAAGCAAAGAGGTGTAATGGAAACATTTGCTTCTGCATTACGTTTCTTATCCTTAAACTTATAATTATAGATAAACAACAATAAAAAAAAACATTGAAAATTTTAAGTGGCTAGATCCATCTAGTGGGAGGCCGTGGAACTTTGCACTTTCCGGTACGTGGTCCCTTATTGATACGTGATACCATTATTAAAAATTGAAAATTGAAAATTGTAAGTGACCCCTGGCCTCATTAATCATCTATCTACACCATCTCATTGAAACTATTCTTATGAGCCCAAACACGCTATATCTGCTGTAGTTTCTGAAGCATTAAGCATCTCCCAGACTTTTTGATGGTATAGAATCAGCATAAGGTTAGTATGTTATGGGAAAGTCACTGAAGTGACTGTACACCAAATTTCAAATTAATCGGATCTGTGAAAGTTAGTAAAACCCTTTTATCATGTAGAAAATGAGCTGATAGTCATCAAACGCCTGAACTGATCTCCATGAATTATAGCTGAGAACCATCCTAGTCACATCAGCTTTCAAACAAAAAAAAACAAATCAAAATCTGTCCATTCTTTTAGGAGCTACAATGCCACAGACAGACACACAGGTACACAGACGGACACATCGACAAACTTTTAACACCTCTCTTTTTTCGTCGGGGGTTAAAATAGTCAAGTGAACACATTGTATCAGCATTACAAAATGTTATATCACGTCAAATAATGTGCTAAACTTACAAGTTGTGTAAAAAAAATGCTGCCTAACCTCTCCAACGACAAGATTAATTAAAAACGAAACTTACCTCGTCATGAACTAAAACACCCAGCAATAAGGCTAGCACTAAACAGCTGTAGTCCCAGCACATTCATAAATCATGTTGGGGCAGTTCCGAGCGAAAACAACTCGTCACCATCCGTCACAGACTTCATACATACGCATGAACCCGCAAATGATTTGTAAGGACATTCTATTATGCAAACACCACTTTGTTTTTCGGGCGCTTAGCTACCCCTACCATGAAAAGTCTGGAAAGTGTTTGACTCGAACGAGAAACTGAAATATGGATCTTTCAGCATTTTAACCTCGCTCTAAACGGAATGATCAGGTCAGGACAGATCGTCTTAAAAATCTGTAGTTGAAGCCTTTGCCCAGTAGTAGACATATTTTGGCGATTTTGTGAAATAATGATTATGATCACAAATTCTAAAAATTCGGATTCATTTTCGTTCATTCTAGAGTTCTTTTAGAAATAAAATCACTCCGTGGAATTCTATATGGGCCCTGGTTTAACAGAACTGGCTAACTCTACAGGGAACTAGAGTGGATATTTTCGCCATAGATAAAGCCAGATCCCTTACAGCCAGTTACAGCTCACGGACAGTCATGTGAATGTTACGGCCATCAGCTTCTCCATCATCACCAGCCTATATACGTCCCACTGCTGGGCACAGGCCTTCCTACATGGCAGAAACACATGAGGAGTTTGGGCCATAACACCACCACGCTGGCCCAGTGCGGGTTGGTGGGTTAAAGCGGTTGCAGTAACAACCGGGACCAACGGCTTAACGTGCCTTCCGAAGCACGGAGGAGCTCAAGATTATAAATTCGATAGATTCGATTAGATTTTTCAGCTTCTCCATAATACCTACATATTATTAGTTTAATGAAAAATTTGGAATGTAAGTTAAATTAAAATTACTTATTAACATTGGCGCCAGATTGTTGTGTATATGAGAAATTGAAAGGTGCTTTTGATGGAGATTATGTAACTGCAGGGACCATTGAGGAAAAACACTAAGTATTAATCTGATTACTGTTTATTAATATCCTAAGACAAAAGATTACATCGCTAACTTTACGCTTTCCATGCAGCCATTGGAACCACCGAATAGAGATAGATAGATGTCTCATGTCTCACACAGCATAAGGATGTGTTCAGTATACAAAAATGCGTTCAACACATTATAAGAATTACCATGAATATTTTTACTCATAGGCTGCACACTATAACATTCGAATTCGGAGGAGGAGGTCGTCGTCTGAAAATTAGATCCAAGAAAATGATCAGTTTAATTGTTATCCTCAAGTAAACGAAAGAATCGGATTTCATGAATTCTACCAAGTTTCAGTTTAAAAACATTAGAGTCTTCGAGAAACTTCGTGGTAGACTCACTGACCGTTTCATAAGTTTTCTATTCATGATATAGGGTAAAGATACAGTGGGTGTGGGTTCTGGATATCGTCGTCACTTTAAGGGATTGGAAGATAATACCTACCTATGAATTACTTTTATAAGGCTTTTATTTTTGATTCATTTTTTATACGTTTAGGTTAATAGTACGTACTAGGTGGTAGACCCGTATGTAGGGTAGTCTGGGTAGGTACCACCGCCTTTCTTATTTCAGCCGTGAAACAGTTCGCTGTGTTTCGGATTGAAGGGAAAGGTAGCCAGTGCAATTACTGGGCATGGACGGCATTTCATCTTAGGCCTCAGGATGACAACGCACCTGCAATATCAAGTGACTTTCCCTTGTTATTGCAGGTGTCTATAGGCGGCGGTAACCGCTTACCATCAGGTGGGCCGTCAGCTTGTTTGTCATCTAGTTGTATAAAAAAAAAAAGTTATCCTTATTTGAATCTACCGATAGATTTGCTTCATTTAGCTCATATTTAATTTCACTATAGGCCCGTATTTGATTTCACTATTCGAGGAGCTCGGCGGCGTAGTGGTTTGAGCGCTATGGTTTCGATTACGAAAACAAAGCAACTTTCGCCATGGTCGGTCCAAGGATGGGTCAATCAAATTTATAACCTCGAGTTCCTCCGTGCTTCGGAAAGCATATTAAGCCGTTAGTCCCGGTTGTTCTACTGCAACCGTTTTAACCCAATAACCCGCATTGGGCCAGCGTGGTGGTGTTATGGCCCAAGCTCCTCATGTGTTTCTTCCATGTAGGAAGGCCTGTGCCCAGCAGTGGGACGTATATAGGCTGATGATGATAGGCCCGTATATAGGGTCGTCTGGGTAGGGACCACCGTCTTTCTTACATAAGGTGCCTTCAAAACTTAATTTATACAACTACGTTTCATGAGTGAAGAACACTTAGTTGTAAAAACTATTTACAGCAAAATTATTATCATTTAAAAAACTCAATAGCTACTATGAACAAAATCTACACATCGTCTTAACTTTTAAGATTCAAAGTAGGCGTTATACGAGCTTAGAATTAAATTCCATTTGAATTTTACGAAGCACTAAATTTGAAGCACAGAATCAGTGTATTGTTATCCAAAACTGATAATCATCTCAGAGCACCAAACTATCATGATGTTGAATAATCAATCTTAATACGATCCCTCTACTTGTTAGAAGTTTCTTCACAGTCAGCTTGTTTACAATATTAGATTTAATGAAACTGGCATGAAGTTTTGAATTGCTAATATTGTGGACTAGGAATAAGTTTTCCATCGTTATTTTATTAAGTTTCAATATTTTTAAAATTGAGTTGATAATAATAATAATAAACTGATACTTGACTTTGTAATTAAGTGAGATATTTCATATCCGCCCAGGTATGTCCACTATCTCAAAAAATCCGGAAAATTCTCCTGTATCCGAGAAAAATACGAATAATTCGTTTTCATGCATAGTTGGTTTGTAAACAAGTTGAAATTTTTCGTCGATTTCACCGTTACTCAATATGGCACCCATAGAATTCAACCAAACTTCACCAAAGTGACATAACCACCATGATGAATATTTGAGTGTTGCGGTTTTTTTAACAAAAAATCTTATTTTGTACCACACTACAAAGCAAATAAAAAGAAAACGGACAATTAAACGCTGTTTTGCATATTTTTACCCATTTTTCAGTATACTGTACACACGACAGCACATCAAGTGTAACAGTTGCTGTACGTAAGCCACCGCTATTACAATCGCAATAAAGGCGGTCTCAAGGTCAAACTGTTACGCTTGATGTGCTGTCGACTGTACATAGACCTGGCCGGGTCTCCATACATTTTTAAACTCTTTTTAGTATAGATTAAAAAACTAAAATATAAATACGACAAGGTACATTGCACTATCCGCTTTACGTCTTCACATAGCCACCTGGCGTAAGCTGAGAACACGCGTCAAAACATTATTTGCACAGTAAGTCCTCAAGTGGTAGGACTATCTAACAATTACAATGTCTACAAAGAAAGATTTTATTTGAAGCATTATGCTCATGCCAAGACATCAAGCGAGAACGAACGACCGCGGGTAACTCCATATCGCTGCAAGATTGCAATAGCACATTACGCCTTACATCACGGAATAGTTCGCCACAGCGATGCGTCACGATTATTATCTTATTTAAACTAAAAGCAATTTTGACCACAACAGATTACCTGATGATAGATGCAGTTATCGCTCCTCTACCAACGTCTTGCCAATCTGGAGTAGCGGGTCTCATGCGAGAAGATGACAAAATATTTGAAAAGAAGAAAGAGAACGAATGAAAATAAGGTGCCCACGGAAGATCAGCGTGATGGCATCTGACCTGACACATGCTCAGTTAGACTCTTATTCACAGGTTTTTCTATCCTTTTCCCTTTTTTTGGTCTGATGAGTATTTTGTAATTTTAATATTTGTATCCCGTGTGCTGAATAAATTTTTATACTATTCTATTCTTAAAGGGTTTTAGGCACCAAAGTCTCCTAAAAGCTTCCTCTTGATTTATAAACGGAAATTTGGTGCTGGATCGTAAACATACTTCAAATTTCGCTCAGTGGGCCTAATTCTGAAGACACGCTCTAAATGTAAATTTAAGTACATTATATCTCTTTCTCGCAATATGTAATAGGAAAAGATAGCAAGGGTTTGTTAAGGGCTGCCAACTACATTCAAATATATTTATAAGAAACCAAAGACAATTTCAGATGGCATGCACGGAGGTGCTTCATAAACGTACCTATTTTATCACGTTCAATAAGGTCGAAAATTGAACGTCATGTTTCTAAATGTCAAATTATATGACAACGATCCTTTTCGTATTCATATTGAGAGAAAGAGCTGCATTGAAATTAAATTTAGACTTAGCATGTGAACTCCAGAATTAGATCCAGTGCACGAGTCGTATGTTTGTGGCATTCAGATGCTTGGTCTCACTTCTCAGTTAGGTCTCTCCATTTTACCCATTTCAAGGCTTTCACGGAACTCAATCCATTTGCTAACGGTTAAGACGTTTTCAAAGGAAGGCATTATAGCGCAGACGCCGCTTCTTAATCTCGCCGCTGATTCTGATTATTATCTTTAAATGTGCTTAGAAAATTGAATTTAGTCAAAATTAAGGGTACATAAATACATGGATATCATGGGTACATGAATATCTTGATTCTTGATTCTACATTTGATGTAAATAGTTGTTTTCAGTGAAATGTAAAATAAATTTAGAATGAGTTTATAATTTCACCTTAAATAATTTGAGCTA
This sequence comes from Nymphula nitidulata, assembly GCA_947347705.1. Lineage (NCBI taxonomy): Eukaryota > Metazoa > Arthropoda > Insecta > Lepidoptera > Crambidae > Nymphula > Nymphula nitidulata. The sequence continues at coordinate 1,231,308 of OX374625.1, forward strand.
CATTCATTAATTTTACTCTCTTCCTCACAATTGTAGATCCACAAAAATATACATCAATATCATCATATTAGCCGAGAGACGTCCACTGCTGGGGATAGGCCTCCCCCAAGGATCTCCAAACCGATCGGTCCTGCGCTGCCCTCATCCAACGGTCGTCATCCACTTAGTCTGAACGACATAGGTCAATCAAACCAAGTGGACGACAACATCGCGGATACGCTAGTAACATAAACATGTATTATTCAACAAGAAAAAGTCCTCGACAAATCCCGGGAAGTTCTAATTAGGGGAGAAACTTTAAGGGATAAGTGAGTCTGTTCTTATATAGTTGTAGGCTGAATAACTTGACCGCTCCTGAGTGGGGGGATTAACGCGTATTAAGAGGATAACGGGAAAGGCATTTACGGGAATTAAGTCGCTTTTTTGGTACGTTATTTAAATAATCTGGGTAAGATACCGGCATCCTTATTATGGAGCTTGATGATTTGAATGATTATTCCATATAATATGAAAAGGAAGAACATAGTTTGCTGATTGTCCTGGTCGTTATAGAGCGTTGCTTCTAGACAGATCTACATCAGCATGGCTCAAATTTTGAAGTTTATGATATATTAAATTTATTAGTAATTGACAGTCTCATACTGGATTGTTTGCTTTTCTAACTTATGCTAAAGCATTATTTGAAGTCATATTAATATATTTGTAACTCTGTGATAGTATATTTTTGTATTTAAAGAAGAAACACCTATTATTGCCAATTTTTAATCCAGTATATTGAATTTGAAATATCTGAAAATGTCACATTACCTGCATAGTCTTATATTTTTACGAGCACTATTCATGTAAGTTGTTTTACATTAAGTAACGTATACTTAGTTCAAACAATGATTATTTAGGTACAGACCTATTTTTTTTCCAGAACTGAATCGAATCCTTAAACTACCAGCTAGGGCCTTAGCTTCATTCCATTCAGGTTGAAAACAAACTTTGGTGTCACAGTGAATACCGATGTAGGAGGGTCACTCCTAAAAATCCTCATATACTTAGCTAAGGTTTTATTAGACTCAGCAGTTACAATTCTGTAATACCTATAAAGACACGTTTTATCTACAAAATTTAATTCCGACCCAAATGCTTCTAATCAAACTTTTAATCAAGTGATTTATGTGAATCTTTAGTCTGGAAAATGCCCCTGTTTACCTATTTTGACTTTCAAAAGGACGTTATTGAGCGATTTCACACTTCGAAACTCAAGGGACCTTACTGTAGTAGTTATATTGAGTACCTTTTAACTATGTTTTCGCATTTCCAGGTAAGAAGATTAGCGGGCATTAGGAAGGGTTTATGTGGAAGGATTTCGGCCACGCGTTGAATTCAATTTCGTTTTAGTGTCCCGTCGGATTTGTTTAGAGGAATCTTTCTTTAAATCTCAGTAAGTGCCTTCCTATCGACGTTCAATCTTGAGGAATTTGTTTAACACTAAAGGAATCTAGTAAATTGATGCGCTTGAGGCACACAGCGCAGACTTAAGAGAATCGTAGATTTCAGTTATCGTCTTAAGCTGGCAGCAGAAAGGTTATTTTATTAGAATTAAGTTGGACTGTTCTGGGTTGTACTGGGGTGGAATTATCATTTATTTTAGTGCGTGATGTTCCTTCTGTAAAATAAAAGTGACTTTCCAGTAAGGTGCACAAAACCTATATGTTTCTTAGAATAACTCTGTTATGACGTACATGTTGGCTTACAAGCGGCATCGAGTCTCCAGGGAACTTTCTCTTCTTCATATGTTCCACTTCTATGTGGTATTTTATTGCCAGATCCGTCGTGGTCGTTCTCATACATTATAAATGATACTAAGTGACTTTGTGTTCTATACCCTTCCAGTTGTGCCACGCTTAAGCTGACTAGTGTATTCAACCGTTTGTTTATCGTACTATGTTCAGCGCCTTTTACAAAATCGTGGAGACATTTTATTGTATCGGGACCATCGAAAGTGGCTACTGGGATAATATTTTATAGATTGTCAACCATTTAGCCTTTAAATAATGTTGACACCAAATCAAATTATGGCGTAAAAGTCCATCAATTTTAGCCAGTGATGTTTTCTTAGCTCTGAATCACCAACTAAATAATGAAAATTCTTGACTTAGATTAATAGGTTTCAAAATAGAATTACTCTAGCTATTACAAAAGTTTGACGAGAAGACTTTTGCATTCACATATCGGTATGTAAATTTAAGAAATATGAATAATAATTGGTCTTGAATTCTTCTTTGTTTCAGAAGATACGTCAAGCAATGTGAAAACCGATTGTGACTTGACTATGGAGTTTCAACACTGACTACTTAATGGTGGTAGCAAGCGGACGGTTGATATCGCAGAATAAGATAATCTTGACTCTCACAAGATTACGTGAAGTACCAATTCTGAATAAAAGATTCAATTTGAAATTTCAATAAGATACAGAGGAGGACCGGTCCAAAGTCTAACTTAATCAGGGCTTTATACAGTTTTCAACTAAGGATTTAGGTAATTCTTAAAGAAACAGTAGAAATTTAACTTTTCAAAATTTTTTGCTAGATATAAATAATTAAAACTTTGATAACGTTTCTAATTAAAAAGTTAGGAAACTTCTCTTGACAGCTATAAAATTACAACAAGTCAAAACTTGAGAAGCAGAAAAAAGGGGTCATATTATTATTTAGGTACGAGTTGGAAGATTTTTTATAAAGTGGCCTCGTTTATAGACTTCGATACGTTGAGGGAAATATTGAAAACATTTTTCAGGGTCAATTTACTCTCATGAAATATGTAAACAGGCTTTCATTTTTCCTATGATACCATATGCATGGGATTGTAAATAGAAAAGGTTAGCTCAACCACAGAACTAAGTACCAAGGACTTTTTTATACAACTAGATGGCAAACAAGCTGACAGCTCACCTAACGGCTCACCTAACCCGGTGGTAAGTGATTACCGTCACCTGTAGACACCTGCAATAACAAGGAAAAATCACTCTGTACTGCAGGTGCGTTGTCATCCTAAAGCCTTTTTTTAAAATCCGCTAGCTACGGGCATGTATAGCGGTCGGTCGGTCGCCCAGTGCCTGTAAGTGCACTAGGAATACATGCTGAAACTCTCCGGTAATTCCTCTGTCCCGTTGTGGGGATAGCCTGGGCTCTGCCGAAGAACTTTCACCAGCCTACCCCCAGGCCATTCTGCCTTGCGGCGTGGTTTCGCGCCGATGGTGATCAAACTCACTTGGGAGACATCCGAAGGCCTAAGACCACACACTGTATACCCTATTTATTAGCATATAAGCAAATAAAAAATATTTGTATTTCTATTTGAGGTGAAATGCCTTCCATGCTTTCCCTTTAATCCAAAACACAGCGACCTACTTGGTGAAACTTTAGGATTTTGTCACTTTAATTGAAAGTTCGCATTGGTTTTCTAATAGATTTTTAGAAAAAGTTAAATACAAAATAATAATAAAAAACAAATGAAAGTTCAAAAAACCTGATACTCGTACAGTGGTACCCACATTTGCAAAAATAATAACAGAAAAGAGAAAAAACAGTAACCGATACTAAAAACCATTAAAGTGAATGTTTCATGAATAACTGGCAGAGTAAGTATAGAAGATATATCTTTATCAGTACAATCCAGCTTCTGTATTCACAACTGTATTGGCGTTGATTTATGATAGTGCCTCCCACTGGAGATACGTATTCAGAGCAGACAAATGCAAGTGTGGCTAACGCTGATTTATAGATACCTTCGTTTGGATTTCCTGCACGTGGATAGTAGCCTTTTGTCTCTCTCTAAATATCTAACTACCTCTGTAGTGTCTTAGTAGTTAAGAGCACCTACCTAAAATCAAGAGATCGTCAACATCACCACCAGCCTAAATACTATTGCTGGGCAAAAGCCTTCCGTCTAGTCCAACATATAAGGTGCTTGAGTCATGCAGCTCATTTAGTGGTCTATCTGAGATTTAGAGGTCTGTGGTTCCATTCCTCTTGGGGGCAGAAATTTTCTGCTCGGTTTCGTTGGTGATGATAAGGTGGAAGATTGAAGCGAGCTACACCTGGATACCACAACACAACGAGGCTGGCTATCTTTCAGGAACAGGAACAGGTGACGTCACATGTTTCTAAGTTACTAAGAAATGTATGGGCATATGAAACCTGCATGTATTCATAGTTGTCATAATAATATGTAGTTGTTTTAATTGATGTCAGCAATCTAATATCATTAACTCTAATCTAATTTCAATAAATTTTGGAAATAAAATTTTTATTTTTTATTTTTTAAACAGTACAACTTCAACAATATTCCATATATTTTAAGTATGAACTGTTTTTATGGGTAACAGTAGCGTATATTTTCCGAATTTGTGAAAAATATCGCCATATTCAAACTTAGGCAACATCCCAGTTGTGCCAAATTGAGGACTAAGTATTTATAGTAGCTGCGTAGGCATATATCAATAATCGTGCCAAAAAGACGCCTATATTGTCCTTTTTCTGGGTGTAATCTATGCCAAATTTCATCTTGATTGATTAAGCGGCTTAGGAGCGAAAATGTAATAATAATAATAATAATATTTATACACTCACACCTATTATCTAGCCCAAAGTAAGCATCATTAAGAGCTTGTGTTATGGATACTAGATAACGGAGAAATAATGATAATAGGTAATATGTATATAAATATTAGAAATATACTAAATAAACATAAAAACATCCATGACTCGTAAACAAATGTTCGTACTCATCATACAAACATTTGTTCCTACCGGGATTCGAACCCGGGACCTCTTGGCCGAGTAGCCTGGGGTACAGACCACTCGGCCAGGCGGTCGTCGTAATAGACAGACAGAAATACTGGATGTAAATTCAAGAGGTTTGCACTTGAGTTCAATGTGTTTAGTGGTGCAGAAGACATTGAAGATGGGGCGACCAGTTGTCTGGCTACTCTTTTTTGAAGGATAAATAATATTTTTGTTTTTGGAAAATAGCGCAGTTTAAAACAAACAACGATAATGTCCAAAATTTAGAAAAAGCTTTAAGTTATTATTTATATACTTTTTTCATTCATAATTATTTTTAAAAAATCTTTATTTGTGAATTGTGTTAATTACACAAATAAAAAAAACTAATTATAAAACAATTTCGAGACCTAAAAAAATGAACCAATTTTAAAAATAAAGAACATCACCTAAATCGTGTGAAAAAGGAAGTGTACCAATAAGACGGTCGCATTACCTCGCTGAATTGCGAGTCTTTTATTTGTGTGAAATATATACCCGCCTTATCGGCACTTAAAATTTCACATAGACGATCTGCAATGTCACTTATCAGTCGGTGTGCATCTGGACCCTAAGGTACCAAAGTCTCAACTCCAAACGGCTCGAATATGTAATGCTCAGATAATAAAGCAGAAGCAGCAGCTGATCCTGGCGTCAACAAGGTACTTGAAAGATGGGACATGACATGTCTAACGTGTAGCATCATCATCTACAAGTAGCATCCAACACTAAAGACCTACCCATTTTCCAAGGCATACGAGTCACGCTGTCAGGCATCTTCCTATCATCGCGCGCTAAACCGTAAGCCCCTAGAGCAGCAGGGCCCCGGCAGTAGCAAGAAATTGTAGGCTATTTGAAAAAAAAGCTGTGGGTCAATTCTGCTATTTATTTCCCTAAACGGATCTGCTGCGGTTCGGTATCGTTACCAATGCGGTTGTAATACAAAAAGTTATTCCATTAACATTGCTTATAAAGCCGGAACGCTAACGAAACGCTCTCGGTTGGTTCAACTTCGGCTCGATATTTGATAGCAATATTGCAAGAAAGAATATTTTGGCTTAGTGACTAGACAGTTGTTAATTTTGGACAGTTCGAACAAAGAACCATCGATGCGTTTCGGCTGCCACAAATGTTACATATTTAGCAGAATACTAAACAATAATTGAACCGAACGGTTCGCGTTACGTGTTTGTTAGTAGAATACCAAACTGATGCGTTTCGGTTACGTTTCGATTGCGTTGAGTTAGTAGAATAAAAAAACGTTGTAACTTAAGCGTTTCCGATTCATTTCAGATCAAAATACATTAGCAGAATTGGGGGGCTGGTTAGAGTGTTGAAAAAGAATATTATTATTGAGATATTGCATGGTATACGTTAGCTTTTAACGCAAGCACAGAAAGCACAGATGGACTATAGGAAATTTACCTGGTCATCCCAAGTCCTCGGTAGCTCAGATGGTTAGAGCAGTCACCCGGAAAGTGAACGGGTTTAGTCCTCAGTTTTGTAAGTAAAATATTTGTAACAATTACGAATAAAGAAAGAAAATGATGAAAAAATATATGCTCCAGGCGGGATTGGTACCCGCGACTTCTGATTACCGGCCAGACGAGATTACCACTACGCCACCGGAGCTGTAGGTACAACCTAAGGAGCATAATATATTTTTCATCATTTTCTTTCTTTATTTGTAATTTTTACAGAAAAGTTGGCGTTTAAACGCCTCGAAAACATTAACATGTGAGTAAATATATTTTTCAAACATTTACGTTAAAACTAAAATTAAGAACCTACGCTCTTTGTAATCTTAAGTACAGTTGACATCATATCAAGTTTGACACAATGGAATTCAGATGGACCTTATTAAATTCATAATAAGAATGAACATTGCTCTCCTTTCCTTACACTTCAGTTATTTAAGTACAAAAGAAAATTATTTAAAATTGCAAATTAATGCTTCATAAAGTACATTAGCATTGAAACAATGAAATAAAAACATGTTCTAGAGCAGTATTGTCTCCGCGGACATTACAGGGCGCTTCTCGTTCCAGCTGGGATTAAGGACACGTTTACAAGGAGATAGACGCAGCGTTTATGAATATGTGAAGCATGGGTTTTTTTACACTTACGCCGATTATCTAACTCTAAAAGAGCTTGTGCTATGGCTACTAGATAATGAAGAAATATAGAAAGTAATATTAACGTAAAAAATCCTTCTAATATTATAAAAAAATACAGTTTGTATGGATGGATGTATGTTTGTTACTCTTCCACGCAAAAATGACAAAAATGGATTTTAATGAAAGTTTACAATAATATAGCTTATACGTCAGAATAACATATAGACTATAATTTAGTTTGCTTATAAGCTACTTGTAGTATTTATCCTGCGCTAACGAAGTCGCGCATCCATTACTCGTGAAAAATTCCGTACTCGTACAAAAATCTGCATGCCTTTAATGGATCCGAACCAGACGGCAGAACGGTTTGTCAGTGATTTCCAAAGCTTTACCTATTCCTGCCAATATTACGGTCACCACAATACACAATGAACAAAGATTTAAACTAGTTCCTTTGTGGTACATCCAATACTTAGAATATTTCACCGGCACACGTATTCCCATTCTATAACATGAGTTCGAAAGAAAGAAAGAAAGAAAGAAAAAATATTTTATTTAAATAGGCCACAAAGAAGCACTTTTAAATCGTCAAAAAAACACATTTTTACAACTATCACAAAAAAAATATTAACTAACAACGTCATAGTCTCTGTCTGTCTGTCATGTCTGAATTTACACCGGTACCGGTTGAATTTACATAATGTTCCTTCGATTGGGCCGTGAAGAGGCGCCATATACCTACACTGGAAACGTGGAGGTGGCTCGAGCAATTCACGCTGCACTACCTGATTTTACATTCGGACTATTTGAATCTTTCAGATCATGATATACAAAAAAGTGGCCAGTGTCATTACTGGGCATGGATAGCATTTCATCTTATCAGGACCACAACGCACCTGCAATATCAAGTAATGTTTTACTAGATACTTTAAACGTGAAAACCGATTGTGACTTGACTATGGAGTTTCAACACTGACTACTTAATGGTGGTAGCAAGCGGACGGTTGATATCGCAGAATAAGATAATCTTGACTCTCACAAGATTACGTGAAGTACCAATTCTGAATAAAAGATTCAATTTGAAATTTCAATAAGATACAGAGGAGGACCGGTCCAAAGTCTAACTTAATCAGGGCTTTATACAGTTTTCAACTAAGGATTTAGGTAATTCTTAAAGAAACAGTAGAAATTTAACTTTTCAAAATTTTTTGCTAGATATAAATAATTAAAACTTTGATAACGTTTCTAATTAAAAAGTTAGGAAACTTCTCTTGACAGCTATAAAATTACAACAAGTCAAAACTTGAGAAGCAGAAAAAAGGGGTCATATTATTATTTAGGTACGAGTTGGAAGATTTTTTATAAAGTGGCCTCGTTTATAGACTTCGATACGTTGAGGGAAATATTGAAAACATTTTTCAGGGTCAATTTACTCTCATGAAATATGTAAACAGGCTTTCATTTTTCCTATGATACCATATGCATGGGATTGTAAATAGAAAAGGTTAGCTCAACCACAGAACTAAGTACCAAGGACTTTTTTATACAACTAGATGGCAAACAAGCTGACAGCTCACCTAACGGCTCACCTAACCCGGTGGTAAGTGATTACCGTCACCTGTAGACACCTGCAATAACAAGGAAAAATCACTCTGTACTGCAGGTGCGTTGTCATCCTAAAGCCTTTTTTTAAAATCCGCTAGCTACGGGCATGTATAGCGGTCGGTCGGTCGCCCAGTGCCTGTAAGTGCACTAGGAATACATGCTGAAACTCTCCGGTAATTCCTCTGTCCCGTTGTGGGGATAGCCTGGGCTCTGCCGAAGAACTTTCACCAGCCTACCCCCAGGCCATTCTGCCTTGCGGCGTGGTTTCGCGCCGATGGTGATCAAACTCACTTGGGAGACATCCGAAGGCCTAAGACCACACACTGTATACCCTATTTATTAGCATATAAGCAAATAAAAAATATTTGTATTTCTATTTGAGGTGAAATGCCTTCCATGCTTTCCCTTTAATCCAAAACACAGCGACCTACTTGGTGAAACTTTAGGATTTTGTCACTTTAATTGAAAGTTCGCATTGGTTTTCTAATAGATTTTTAGAAAAAGTTAAATACAAAATAATAATAAAAAACAAATGAAAGTTCAAAAAACCTGATACTCGTACAGTGGTACCCACATTTGCAAAAATAATAACAGAAAAGAGAAAAAACAGTAACCGATACTAAAAACCATTAAAGTGAATGTTTCATGAATAACTGGCAGAGTAAGTATAGAAGATATATCTTTATCAGTACAATCCAGCTTCTGTATTCACAACTGTATTGGCGTTGATTTATGATAGTGCCTCCCACTGGAGATACGTATTCAGAGCAGACAAATGCAAGTGTGGCTAACGCTGATTTATAGATACCTTCGTTTGGATTTCCTGCACGTGGATAGTAGCCTTTTGTCTCTCTCTAAATATCTAACTACCTCTGTAGTGTCTTAGTAGTTAAGAGCACCTACCTAAAATCAAGAGATCGTCAACATCACCACCAGCCTAAATACTATTGCTGGGCAAAAGCCTTCCGTCTAGTCCAACATATAAGGTGCTTGAGTCATGCAGCTCATTTAGTGGTCTATCTGAGATTTAGAGGTCTGTGGTTCCATTCCTCTTGGGGGCAGAAATTTTCTGCTCGGTTTCGTTGGTGATGATAAGGTGGAAGATTGAAGCGAGCTACACCTGGATACCACAACACAACGAGGCTGGCTATCTTTCAGGAACAGGAACAGGTGACGTCACATGTTTCTAAGTTACTAAGAAATGTATGGGCATATGAAACCTGCATGTATTCATAGTTGTCATAATAATATGTAGTTGTTTTAATTGATGTCAGCAATCTAATATCATTAACTCTAATCTAATTTCAATAAATTTTGGAAATAAAATTTTTATTTTTTATTTTTTAAACAGTACAACTTCAACAATATTCCATATATTTTAAGTATGAACTGTTTTTATGGGTAACAGTAGCGTATATTTTCCGAATTTGTGAAAAATATCGCCATATTCAAACTTAGGCAACATCCCAGTTGTGCCAAATTGAGGACTAAGTATTTATAGTAGCTGCGTAGGCATATATCAATAATCGTGCCAAAAAGACGCCTATATTGTCCTTTTTCTGGGTGTAATCTATGCCAAATTTCATCTTGATTGATTAAGCGGCTTAGGAGCGAAAATGTAATAATAATAATAATAATATTTATACACTCACACCTATTATCTAGCCCAAAGTAAGCATCATTAAGAGCTTGTGTTATGGATACTAGATAACGGAGAAATAATGATAATAGGTAATATGTATATAAATATTAGAAATATACTAAATAAACATAAAAACATCCATGACTCGTAAACAAATGTTCGTACTCATCATACAAACATTTGTTCCTACCGGGATTCGAACCCGGGACCTCTTGGCCGAGTAGCCTGGGGTACAGACCACTCGGCCAGGCGGTCGTCGTAATAGACAGACAGAAATACTGGATGTAAATTCAAGAGGTTTGCACTTGAGTTCAATGTGTTTAGTGGTGCAGAAGACATTGAAGATGGGGCGACCAGTTGTCTGGCTACTCTTTTTTGAAGGATAAATAATATTTTTGTTTTTGGAAAATAGCGCAGTTTAAAACAAACAACGATAATGTCCAAAATTTAGAAAAAGCTTTAAGTTATTATTTATATACTTTTTTCATTCATAATTATTTTTAAAAAATCTTTATTTGTGAATTGTGTTAATTACACAAATAAAAAAAACTAATTATAAAACAATTTCGAGACCTAAAAAAATGAACCAATTTTAAAAATAAAGAACATCACCTAAATCGTGTGAAAAAGGAAGTGTACCAATAAGACGGTCGCATTACCTCGCTGAATTGCGAGTCTTTTATTTGTGTGAAATATATACCCGCCTTATCGGCACTTAAAATTTCACATAGACGATCTGCAATGTCACTTATCAGTCGGTGTGCATCTGGACCCTAAGGTACCAAAGTCTCAACTCCAAACGGCTCGAATATGTAATGCTCAGATAATAAAGCAGAAGCAGCAGCTGATCCTGGCGTCAACAAGGTACTTGAAAGATGGGACATGACATGTCTAACGTGTAGCATCATCATCTACAAGTAGCATCCAACACTAAAGACCTACCCATTTTCGAAGGCATACGAGTCACGCTGTCAGGCATCTTCCTATCATCGCGCGCTAAACCGTAAGCCCCTAGAGCAGCAGGGCCCCGGCAGTAGCAAGAAATTGTAGGCTATTTGAAAAAAAAGCTGTGGGTCAATTCTGCTATTTATTTCCCTAAACGGATCTGCTGCGGTTCGGTATCGTTACCAATGCGGTTGTAATACAAAAAGTTATTCCATTAACATTGCTTATAAAGCCGGAACGCTAACGAAACGCTCTCGGTTGGTTCAACTTCGGCTCGATATTTGATAGCAATATTGCAAGAAAGAATATTTTGGCTTAGTGACTAGACAGTTGTTAATTTTGGACAGTTCGAACAAAGAACCATCGATGCGTTTCGGCTGCCACAAATGTTACATATTTAGCAGAATACTAAACAATAATTGAACCGAACGGTTCGCGTTACGTGTTTGTTAGTAGAATACCAAACTGATGCGTTTCGGTTACGTTTCGATTGCGTTGAGTTAGTAGAATAAAAAAACGTTGTAACTTAAGCGTTTCCGATTCATTTCAGATCAAAATACATTAGCAGAATTGGGGGGCTGGTTAGAGTGTTGAAAAAGAATATTATTATTGAGATATTGCATGGTATACGTTAGCTTTTAACGCAAGCACAGAAAGCACAGATGGACTATAGGAAATTTACCTGGTCATCCCAAGTCCTCGGTAGCTCAGATGGTTAGAGCAGTCACCCGGAAAGTGAACGGGTTTAGTCCTCAGTTTTGTAAGTAAAATATTTGTAACAATTACGAATAAAGAAAGAAAATGATGAAAAAATATATGCTCCAGGCGGGATTGGTACCCGCGACTTCTGATTACCGGCCAGACGAGATTACCACTACGCCACCGGAGCTGTAGGTACAACCTAAGGAGCATAATATATTTTTCATCATTTTCTTTCTTTATTTGTAATTTTTACAGAAAAGTTGGCGTTTAAACGCCTCGAAAACATTAACATGTGAGTAAATATATTTTTCAAACATTTACGTTAAAACTAAAATTAAGAACCTACGCTCTTTGTAATCTTAAGTACAGTTGACATCATATCAAGTTTGACACAATGGAATTCAGATGGACCTTATTAAATTCATAATAAGAATGAACATTGCTCTCCTTTCCTTACACTTCAGTTATTTAAGTACAAAAGAAAATTATTTAAAATTGCAAATTAATGCTTCATAAAGTACATTAGCATTGAAACAATGAAATAAAAACATGTTCTAGAGCAGTATTGTCTCCGCGGACATTACAGGGCGCTTCTCGTTCCAGCTGGGATTAAGGACACGTTTACAAGGAGATAGACGCAGCGTTTATGAATATGTGAAGCATGGGTTTTTTTACACTTACGCCGATTATCTAACTCTAAAAGAGCTTGTGCTATGGCTACTAGATAATGAAGAAATATAGAAAGTAATATTAACGTAAAAAATCCTTCTAATATTATAAAAAAATACAGTTTGTATGGATGGATGTATGTTTGTTACTCTTCCACGCAAAAATGACAAAAATGGATTTTAATGAAAGTTTACAATAATATAGCTTATACGTCAGAATAACATATAGACTATAATTTAGTTTGCTTATAAGCTACTTGTAGTATTTATCCTGCGCTAACGAAGTCGCGCATCCATTACTCGTGAAAAATTCCGTACTCGTACAAAAATCTGCATGCCTTTAATGGATCCGAACCAGACGGCAGAACGGTTTGTCAGTGATTTCCAAAGCTTTACCTATTCCTGCCAATATTACGGTCACCACAATACACAATGAACAAAGATTTAAACTAGTTCCTTTGTGGTACATCCAATACTTAGAATATTTCACCGGCACACGTATTCCCATTCTATAACATGAGTTCGAAAGAAAGAAAGAAAGAAAGAAAAAATATTTTATTTAAATAGGCCACAAAGAAGCACTTTTAAATCGTCAAAAAAACACATTTTTACAACTATCACAAAAAAAATATTAACTAACAACGTCATAGTCTCTGTCTGTCTGTCATGTCTGAATTTACACCGGTACCGGTTGAATTTACATAATGTTCCTTCGATTGGGCCGTGAAGAGGCGCCATATACCTACACTGGAAACGTGGAGGTGGCTCGAGCAATTCACGCTGCACTACCTGATTTTACATTCGGACTATTTGAATCTTTCAGATCATGATATACAAAAAAGTGGCCAGTGTCATTACTGGGCATGGATAGCATTTCATCTTATCAGGACCACAACGCACCTGCAATATCAAGTAATGTTTTACTAGATACTTTAGCCACTCGCCACCAAGTGGGCTGTCAGATTGTTTGTCTTCTAATGGACTATAAAACTAAAAAGATGAACAAGGTATGTCTTTGTATTAGCAGAGTGTCATTACTGGCCATGGAGAGCATTTCATCTTATCAGGACCACAACGCACCTGCAATGTCAAGTAATATTTTCCTAGATACTTTAGGCACTTGCCACCAAGTGGGCTGTCAGATTGTTTGTCTTCTAATGGACTATAAAACTAAAAAGATGAACAAGGTATGTCTTTGTATTAGCAGAGTGTCATTACTGGGCATGGAGAGCATTTCATCTTATCATGACCACAACGCAACTGCAATATCAAGTAATGTTTTCCTAGATACTTTAGCCACTTGCCACCAAGTGGGCTGTCAGCTTGTTTGTCTTCTAATGGACTATAAAACTAAAAAGATGAACAAGGTATGTCTTTGTATTAAATTATCCTGAATTAAAAATACTAACTAAGAGGTTACATGATATTATTATCTCACAGACCCTTAGACTACATAGGTTGTGTATTTTATAAAACTTCATGCCTTTTAATGTGAAGCGACCTCAAAGCGGATCTTCACTCCGGCGCCGGCGGTCGTGTAAACACATTACGTTGTTTCCTGAAGAATACTATTACCCTGTTATAGCGAGGGACCCTTTGGCCTACAGTGAAATGTATGTCTGAGACAATAAAGGAAAAATTAATACTACCCATAAAACACACAGGCGGTCGCATGTTGAGATCTTGATAACATTTTTAGGCTTGTATTTAACTGGGCATCATAATAACACAACCTAACCAACAAAAATACTAAGTGAGTGATAAAAAATCTGATTTCGGCGACAAATTGTTGAATAGTCAACCAAAACAGACTTTAGTCCCTAACTTAGAATTTTTTAGTTTGTGAGTTTATTATTATACTTATTCCATATTTTTACGGAATTTTTAGAAACATAATTACGAGTAAGTGCTGACTCTCAATACTTACCTACTTACTTAAGATATTCAATGTGGAACAGTTTTTAATATTTAAACAACCTTTTGTGCTTTGGAAGGCCAAAGTGCACAGATTTTTTGTGAATTATTTTGGACTTATAATAATATAAAAGATGACCACATTTTGTACTAAGGCGGATAATATCTTCATAAATTCACCAGCCTTAAAATTTAAGACCGGTGTAGCACCTCAGCAAAACGAAAATATATTTCCCCGTGTACCGCTTATGAAAGTAATGCAATCAAATAAGAATTGCTTCGGTCGTGTGCAACTCGCGCGTGACCGTTTATAGTGAGCGTGGCTAGCATACTGGACTTAAATCAACCGGACACAGGGCAGAGAATATCGTGGAGCCATTCCTGTGGGTATCTCTGCAGTACACACATCAGGCACAATAGATTTATAATTGTGTGTGAGAGCTGGACAGCTTGAGGAAGGGGTACTTGCGTACAGCGAAGAAGTGATGGGAAAAGAGGTGAGAGTGGAACGTAATAACTGCTGCTGCTACTTCCGTCATCCGCTTCCGGACAACTGGGCGCGGGAGAGCGGCCTTCGAGCGTCTTCAGCCGCCACCATAACATCCTTGGGCTGCGGACCCTGTTGGTTTTCCAAAATCTCAGAATAACCCACCCCCACGTTATTTACTTAGCTGAACCAAGAGGGAGGAGAAGGGAAGGGGAATGGGAGGCCTTTGTTCAGCAGTGGACATCATGTGCGGATATGATGATGAATCTGAAGAACTAGCAGAAGGATTTACTCATTTTGTTCTTCTGTAATTAATTAGTCTACGAGTTCACACTCGGAATGTGTGCTTATTGCATTATTTAAGTTTATGGGTAGGGCACGTAGGCGATTTGTCAGCTGACCCGGTACAGACGAGGGCATAATGAAAAGGTTATGTTTCGTAAACAGCGGATTACACCGGGTCATCTCATAACCGAGGTTTATTTTATGAAAGCAAAATATGACACGTCACATTGTGATCCTCAAATATCATGTCATTTTAATGTCTGACTATAACGTTACGGGCTAGGTGTCACTGAAGTGCCAATTTAATTGAGAGGTCACGTTAAAAACACAGTCACAAGTCACGATAACACTAATTAAAGTTTCTTTGTCTGTTCTTGTGTTGTAGGTATATCGCGCTGCTTTTTTGCAACCGTTCCAGAAGGTTGTTCTTCTGTTCTTTTCTAGCATATCGCGCTGTCTTTCCGCGACCGTAACCAGAAGGGTATTGTTTACTCACTGTTATGGAACTTTACATAAGGGCGTGAAATGGCCTTAAGGGGCCCTAAAAACGCTTGAAAATGAGTTTTCAGAAAAATAGTAACATCTGATAAGTTGGCTTTTGAAACAGCCTGAAAAAGCTTGGTTTGTCTACCTCTTCTTCTTTTGCCATTTCTTGGATACCATTCTGTTACTGTCGTTTGTTTCTGTTGTCCATTTCTCTTTGGTCTCTCTTATCATATGCCCTGTACATCGCCATTTTAACTGTCTGTAACCAATGTGTTCCTCTTTGAAAATAGCTGGTCCGGTGTGGACCCGGTTAGCAAGAGACAGGAAATCTTTAGAGGAGGCCTTTGTCGACAGACAAGCTGTTACAGACAAACATCCAGTTTCCGATACCAATTAAGTATTTACCTTAGGATTTTATGTATATCAAAACATTCGTAGTTATAAGTAAATAATGCAAGAAGATAACAGCAATAAAGGCTATTTTATTTTTATTTTATTTCATTTTTATTCATTTTAGAGCTCCCTCTGGATCGGACTGAAAATGCATTACAGCCTGCTGAAAACGTCTCTAAATCCGAGAAAATCGACTTCAATGTTACGCAAGGCCATAACGCTAGGTACACCGCCGTAACAACAATCAGTTTAGGATGAATAGAAAGTGTTCACGAGCTCTGCACTGCTGAGGACCATAATTCCTTTCCTTGCTGCATAGTAGAAGCTAAGTGGATTTACAATTTAAATGCATCAGCATTCCGGTCTTCAACCACGTGGACGGATTCCCAACACTTTCTTCTCCAAGTTATCGAGGTCAAGTCTTACCATAAGTGGAAAATGGGCACTTGACGCAAATTATAGGGACTCTTCTTACCGTTTTATATTGGGTGGTATTAATTCGTTTAAAGTTTTTTTTTATAAAACTAGATGACAAACAAGCTGACGGCTTACCTGATGGTAAGCGGTTAGCGCCGCCTATAGACACCTGCAATAACAAGGGAAAATTACTTGATATTGCAGGTGCGTTGTCATCCTCCATGCCCAGAACATACGGACCTACCACCTAGTAAGCAAAAACAAAAAATGACAAAAAATATCCTAATCCTAAAATTAAGATCAAAAGAACAGATAATTATGTGTCGCAAATTCGTTGTGTAAAAAATTGCAATACAACGAATTGGAAAGATAGCAGAAGTGCTGAACGAATTGGTATTTTGAGTCAATTTCAAAGGTGTTACTCGAGAAGTGACTCCGCTCCTCCGTTTAGAGCAGATCGCAGCCAAATAACACTAAATAACACTACTAGTAGTGCGATTTCACTCAGACGAAAGCTGAGTTGTGTCACGAGAAACTGATTTCGATGCTTGTCACGTCCAACTCGAGTGGAGCAATCGAGTCGACATCAGCCCATTGTACAGGTGCCTTGATGAACCAGGTTAATATTATTTTCCATTTTAATATAGAACAATCGATTTCATCGGCTAAGACAGCGTGATTTGAGGAGTTGTACTATGCTAATGTTATAATGTTTCTATTAAGTATAATATATTGTGAACTATAGAAAAATCAGTTGTCCAATGAAGCAACTTAGAGCTGTTTACACAATTTCAGTAGTGCACCATCATCATCACCAGCCTATACGTCCCACTGCTGGGTATAGGCCTTTCTACATCGGAGAAATACATCAGGAGTTTGGGCCTTAACACCACCACGCTGGCAAAATGCGGGTTGGTGGGTTAAAGCGGTTGCAGTAACAACCGAGACTAACGGCTTAAAGTGCCTTTCAAGGCACGGAGGAGCTCGAGATTAGAAATTTTAGTTAACCCATCCCGGGATCTACCATGGCGAAAGTTGTTTTCTTTCGTAATCGAATCTGGCTCTTAAGCCAGTACGTCATTGAGCTCCAAAAGTGTACGATACTTATAACTAATTTACTAAATTTTCTAATAACCTTCTCATTTTCTACATATCTTACTATTTTTTTACCAAGATTTCCCGAATTTCAGGGAGTAGGGGGACTAATATGGACGTCTCCTGTTAATGAGCTGGGACGCAACAAGATTGGATTAGGAAAACTTTCGCCGTTTGCCGATTGCACTCCCGCTGGCTCGGGCAACTTTTATAATATAAGCAACTTAAAATTTTTACGAATCTCGATTGGTGGGGTATTATTATACGATTGCTTCACATGAGGTTATTTTTAACTAATTCCTACGGATATTTAGATTTTTTAATATGCTTCCTGTATTAGGTATGCTGGAAGAATTTTTGCTACAAAAAAATAATTGTCAATTAAATATGTTTTATGCCCTCTGTATCCCCTTGTCAAAAAAAGGTAGGACAAAAGCATACTCTTTCAAGACAAATTTGCAGAAAGCCATGTGGTGCAGAAACGAATTACAGGAAATCGCCGCCATTTGTTCACAAGACCAAGCAAACTTCTAGATGATGCTACGAAATACATAGCCTAAATCACTCAGTGGGTGTATGGACCATTTGTGAGGCAGAATTTAAATTATTTTTCACTTAGTGCCTACCACAAAAAGCTGAAACCTACATTCTTTAGAGACAGCGTGCTCGATTTATGCCAACAAGATTTATTTTACAAGTCTAATGCTCATGAGCTCATTAAGAAAGGAAATCCGATAACATTGTGCCACTTTCTTGTTAAACCAAAAAAAAACTGTAAGCTAAGACTAAAATTTACTTGATGTTTTAAGGGTGGCAAGCCATAATACTTAGCTTAGTTCACGGCAGCTGCTGTTACCGCAGCATTATACAGAATGTTTTTGTTTGAGATGGGGCAGTAGATGCTGGCATTGTAACAATTGCAGCTACAAGTGAAGTTCTAGAAGACTGATATTTTAGGAAGCTTTCATAATATTTTGAAAAATGATTATCTTTTCAGCGAAACGTGATCAATTTTTATTTCATTCCGAAAGAGCTACCCCATCTCTTAGACTTCACCTCACCTGAATGTAAGTGATGAACTCTCAAGATACAACCGGATTCCTTAACCACCGAGGAACTGGCT